>CANJKZ010000817.1:0-1475150 GCA_947471745.1 Closterium sp. Naga37s-1
TCGCCTTGCGTAGTCTTGAGTGAACTAGGCAAGAGGTGAGTACAAGTAGGGGAAACCTAACCCTAAAGTGTTGTACTCACTAAGGAGTGACCCTACTGTAGCCTAGAGATACAATTGTAATCTGACACACCCCCATAGGCAAAGTAGGGGACAGTAAGCACAACAAGCGGTCACAAGACCAGTCTGCAGAAGAGAACACAGCTCAGGGTGGATCACAAAGTCACCACGCATTCTGAGCACAAGCAAGTGGCCACAAGGCCAGTCCACATGCAGAGGTATATAATAGCAAGGTAGTACACTGATCACAACCTAGCAAGAGAAAACATGCAGGTATAAAGATATATAGCAGTGTACAACAAGAGCAAGTCAAGCAACCAGCAGGTGAGGCAGAGTAGGCACAAGCCCAAGAGCAGTGCAGAAACAGTGATGATCACCAGACCCAAGGGCCTTGGTGAAGACATCAGCAGTGTTGGCCCGAGAGGCCACGTAAGCAAGGCGCAGCTGACCACGCTGCTGCAGCTCACGCGCAAGGAAGTAGCGAAGAGCAATGTGCTTCGTTCTGTGCTCCAGTCTCTGCTCGCGACACAAGTCAAGCATTGCCTTGTTGTCGACGTACAGAACTGGAGGAGAACGAGGCCGCTCCCCCAAGTCGGTCAGCATGAAGGTCAGCCAGCGTAGCTCCTGTGCAGCCATGGCCCCAGCGTAGATCTCGGCCTCACAGCTGGAACCAAGCACAGAAGAAGAACGAGTGGACCTCCACGAGACAGAACCAGAGCCAAGACTAAAGGTGTAACCGTGTGACGAACGCTGAGTCGTCTGGTCGTCGGCCCAAGAAGCGTCAGAGTGTCCTGTGAGGACCACCAAACCCCGTCCTCCAAGCACGAGCCCCATGCCCGATGCGCTGCACAAGTAACGCGGTACCCTCTTCGCAGCATCAAAGTGCACCTTTTGGTGTCGACCAGGTGCCACGTAGCGAGCCAGGAGGCTGAGAGGGTACGCGAGGTCAGGTTGTGTGCACGTCATCAGGTACATGAGGCAACCCACAAGCTCTGGGTACGGACCACTCGGCTCTACGGACTCGTCCGAAGGTGGAGCTGAGAGCGAGTGGCCGGTAGACAGAGGAGTGGGCTGTGGCAAGGACCAAGTGAAGCGGAAGCGCTGAAGGACCTGGTGCACCATGTGTGACTGAGTGAGGGTGATGGTGCGCCGTGGTCTGTCCCGGGTGATCTGCAAGCCAAGATAGCTCCGCAGCTCACCCAGGTCAGTGCAGGCGTGTCTCTCCTGCAGCTCCGCCTTCACTAGGGCCAGTGCCTCAGTGTCAGCAGTAGCAAAAACCAAGTCGTCGACGTACACGAGGATGTAGAACGGCGGCAGAGTAGTGTCGGTGCGTAGAAACAGCGACGGGTCAGCAGTCGAAGGAGCAAACCCAAGAGCCGCAAGTGTCGTCCTCAGTTTGTCGTGCCACTCACGGGGCGCCTGACGCAGGCCGTACACTGGTCGCCGTAGGCTCCACTGGGTACCCTCAGGAAACGACCCAGTGAAGCCCTGTGGACGGCGCAACCAGATGGCCTCGTGAAGGCTACCCTGCAAGAAAGCTGTCGAGAAGTCGAGGGAGTGCAGCTCGTAGTCACGCTGAGCTGCAACGTGTAGCAACACGCGAAGAGTGGTCATCTTCGGGGTGGGGGAGAAGGTCTGAAAGAAGTCGACCCCCTCACGCTGACTGAAGCCTCGAGCAACGTAACGTGCCTTGAAGGCAGGCGGAGAACCCGGCGGCCGCTTCACCCTGAAAATCCACATGCCACTGACGATGTTCGCCCCATGTGGGGGAACCTCGTCGACGTAGGTGCCTGTGGACTTCCAAAAAGCCATCTCTGCGTCCATGGCTGTCTGCCACTGAGAGGAGTACTCACCCGAAATCGCCTCCCTGTAGGAGCGCGGGGTGGAGATGTCAAGTGCATCCGGGTCTCCCTCAGGGGCAAGCAGCATGGTCGCGTGATGGGGTGAAGCGGCAGAAAGGCACTCCAGCTCCTCCTGTCTGTCCTCAAGAACGTCACAGCCAAGGGCAGTACAGCCAAGAGCAGTCTCACCCCCGACGGACGGAGCAAGCACCTCCAGGGTCAGCACCTCCAGCACCTCCAGCACCAGCAGCAGCTCCAGTACCCCCAGCACCAGCAGCATCTCTAGTACCTCCAGTAGTACCTCCAACACCTCCAGCACCAGCAGCACCTCCTGGACTAGTAGCTCCAGCACCAGCCGGACCGTACCCTCCACCACCAGGACTACCTCTCCGAACGACCCACGCACGAATCGCCTGCGGCGAGAGCGTCTCAAGTAGAGCAGGGTGCGATAGCTGTCCAGCTCCAGTACCTCCAGTAGTGGTAGCTCTAGCACCTCCAGCACCAGAAGCACCTCTAGTACCCCTAGCTCCAGCACCTCCAGCACCAGCAGCAGCTCCAGTACCTCCAGTAGTACCTCCAGGCCTAGTAGCTCCAGTACCTCCAGCTCCAGGACCTCCAGAAGGACTCGCAGCACCCCCAGAGTCAGCACCCGAAGTCTCAGCACCCCAGAGTCAGCACCCAAAGTCTCAGTACCCCCAGGCTCAGTACCCTCAGGCTCAGTACCCTCAGTCCCAGCACCCGCAGGCTCATTGCCCTCAGTCCCAGCACCCGCAGGCTCAGTACTCTCAGTCCCAGCACCCGCAGGCTTAGTACGCTCAGTCCCAGCACCCGCAGGCTCAGTACGCTCAGTCTCAGCTCCAGTGTCCACTGCAGAAGGCTGCAGAGGCGGGAAACCGGGGGGGGTAGCCAAACGAGGAGAGAAGTCTCCCCCAGACGTACCACTCCCAGGCCCAGCTCCAGCAGCCTCAGCTCCAGAGTCCACAGCAGCAGGCTGCGGAGGTGGCGAAGACGGCCGAGGCGGGAAACCCGGGGGGGTCTCCAAGCGAGGAGTGTGGCGAGTGGTCGCCGTGTCGTCGGCGACGGCATCACCCCCCTCAGCTGAGTCAGAGGAGTCAGAAGAGATCTCAACTGGCTCATCCAAGGGGGGTGGGTCTACCTGGGACACACTTGAGGGAGCAGGACCCTGTGGGGGAAGGGGGTCTACCGGGGGGGGGACTGGTACCAGGAAGAGAGGCGCGAGGGGGACCGGGTGGGACGCGTGTGGGTGAAGTCGGTAGTAACAGACCAACTCGTCGAAGGTGACGTCCTGAGAGGACAGAACACGACGCGAGGCAGGGTGGTAGAACTGCCAGGGTGGAGCGTCGGTGGGGAAGCCAAGGAAGACACAGCGGAGAGTGCGAGGAGAGAGCTTGCTCGCTTTGGTATCGCGAACAAGGGAGAGCGCGCCCCAGACCCGAAACGACGACGCATCACCAGGCTGTCCCGTCCAACGGAGTGTGGGCGAGGTCTCTGGAGCAGAGACACAGGGCCAGAGGTTGAGCTGATGCGCGGCGTATCGGACCGCAAACGGCCACAGGAAATGGGGAGCAGCCGCATGGATCATGGAGGTACGAGCAACCTCCATGATCAAGCCAATGTGACGCTCAGCGATCCCATTTTGCTGCGGAGTGGCCGGGAGCGTGAACGACTGGGCGATGCCCTCATCCTGGCAGAACGTCTCAAGGATGCTAGAGGAGAACTCACCACCCCTGTCAGAGTGCAGACGCAGGACTGGGAAGTCCTGCTGAAAGCGCTCGTGCAGCTGGAGACGAGTAGCCGGATCCAGGGGATCAAAACACCGCTGACGTCCGCCTTGCGACGCAAGGGGAAGACTGTGGTGTAGCGTGTGTAGTCGTCAACAACCAGCAGGAAGTAGCTCTCGAGGTCCGTCCCACCGACTGGGGCCGGGCCCCACACGTCCAGGTGGAGAGTCTGCAGAGGAGCAGTGGTCGGAGGAAACTCGGAGGAGTGAGGAGCGGCGCGCTGCCGCCCCTCGACGCAAGGAAGGCACGGCGGCGCAAGTGAGCGCGGGAGGGGGGGCAGGGTCCTGGGGAGGCCAGAGACAAGGAGACGGGAGTGCATACTGCGTAGACGCTGCAGGGAGGGGTGACCAAGACGGTGGTGCCAGCGCTGAGTCTCGTGCGTGAGTACTCTGCACGAGCAAGACGCAGCTAACTGCCCCGACGCAGACGCCCGACTCGACGCAGCCACCTGACCTGACTCAGCCACCTGTGCAGACGCAGTGGTCAGTGTGTATAGACTAGACCCAGGCTGTCGAGTGAACGTAGCCAGGTGACGGCCAGTCCGGGAGCACGTACAGATCGCCACACGCTGCCCTCCAGGAATAAAGGTATCAACCCAGACATCCTGAATGGCAGCGTTGCTCACCAAGTTCGTCGAGAACGTGGGGAGGTGGAGACCTGACAGAGAGCCGGAGGGGACTGCTGGACAAGGGAGGACCGTGGAGGCTCTCGCAACTACTGGGCCCCCAGAGGGGTCAGCCAGTGAGACTGGGACAGGTGCTGTGAGTGGTGTGACTGTGGTGCAATCACGAAAGAAGCAACGTGACGCGCCTGAGTCAAGCGTGAAAGTGTGCAAGACCTCAGCTGAGGCAGGACCTGTGGTAGGAGACGCACTAGCACCTAGAGCGTCGGCAGACTCACGGGCACCTAGAGCTGCAGCAGACTCACTAGCACCTGGAGCGGCAGCAGACTCACTAGCACCTGGAGTAGCAGCAGACTCACTAGCACCAAGAGCAGCAGTCTTAACAAAACGATAACCTCCACCACCAGGACGACCTCGCTTAATAACCCACTCACGAAGATGCTGAGGGGTGGGGTTGTCCGGGAGAAGCAGTGCCCGCTGCTGTCCACCCCTGACCGCAGCAACTGCCGCGGAAGTGGCCATGACAGACAGTGACGGTCAGGAGTAGGTCCAGCACCTCTAGCTCCTACAGCACCAGCAGCACCTCCTGCACTCCCAGCAGCACCTCCACCACTCCCAGTAGCACAAGTAGCAGCAGCAGCAGTAAGAGCAGCAGGGCGGCGCGCGGCCAGAGCAGGGCGGCGTGTAGCCAGAGCAGGGCTGCGCGCGGCCAAAGTAGGGCAGTAGTAGGCAGTAGCTCCTAGGGCAGAAGCGCGATTTTTTTTTTTCTTAATAAACAATTTAATTATATTTAGGGTATAGCAGGGCGCTGGCGCAGGGCAGGGCGCTGGCGCAGGGCAGGGCGCGGGCGCAGGGCAGGGCGCGGGCGCAGGGCAGGGCGCTGGCGCAGGCTGCAGCAGTGCGTGACGCGAGGGGCAGCAGAGCGCGACGCGACGGGCTGCCTTAGGGCGCGACGCGCGGGCTGCAGCAGAGCGCGACGCGCGAGGCAGCAGCGCGCGACTCGTGGGCTGCGTTAGGGCGCGGGCTGCAGGGGCAGGACGCACAGGCTCCAGGGGCGGTGTGCGGGCTCCAGGGGTGACGCGCGGGCTGCAGGGGCCGCGCGGACGGGCTGCAGAGGCGACGCGCGGCTCAGCAGGTCCGCGCGCGAGCTGTAGGGGCGGCGCGAACGGGCCGCAGAGGCGGCGCGCGGGCTCCAGGGGCGACGCGCGGGCTGCAGGGGCCGCGCGGACGGGCTGCAGAGGCGACGCGCGGCTCGGTAGGTCTGCGCGCGGGCTGCAGGGGCAGCGTGAACGGGCTGCAGGGGCAGCGTGAACGGGTTGCAGGGGCAGCGTGAACGGGCTGCAGGGGCAGCGTGAACGGGCTGCAGGGGCAGCGTGAACGGGCTGCAGGGGCAGCGTGAACGGGCTGCAGGGGCAGCGTGAACGGGCTGCAGGGGCAGCGTGAACGGGCTGCAGGGGCAGCGTGAACGGGCTGCAGGGGCGACGTACGGGCTGCAGGAGCGACGTACGGGCTGCAGGGGCAGCGCGCGGGCCACAGGGGCAGGCGCGGCTGCAGGGGCAGCGCGGTAGCAGGGGCGAGCACGGCTGCAGGGGCAGCACGGTCGTAGGGGCGAGCACGGCTGCAGGGGCAGCGCGGTCGCAGGGGCAGCGCACGGGCTGCAAGGGTCGCGACAGTGAGAGCTAGGGGCGCCAGCGTGCTGGCTACTGTGTAGGGCGTGGCGTTACCACTAGGCGGAACGGTGGGCCCATGTAGGAATGGTTCCTACTCTGATAACATGTCAAGAATAGAACTAGGAATGAATGAGTGAACTAGGCAAGAGGTGAGTACAAGTAGGGGAAACCTAACCCTAAAGTGTTTTACTCACTAAGGAGTGACCCTACTGTAGCCTAGAGATACAATTGTAATATGACATTGAGTTCTCTGCTTGCTTTGTTTGTACGCTTTATATATACCTCTGTGAACTCTTGAACTGGCCTTGTGACTCTTTTGCTTGTGCTCGGAGTGTGTGGTGACGTTGTGATCCACCCTGAGCTTTGTTTCTTTGTGACTGGTCTTGTGACCGTACACTTTTGGTTTTGCTTGACACCCCTCACTTAGACTATGGGGGTGTGTCAAATGTTGTAGTCTTAGTGATGTGTGTTATACGAGGTACAACTGTTAGGGTTAGGTTTATGTACCCCAACCAACCTTAGTCAAACCAACACTTTCATTCTTGACACCTAGGCCAAGGATGTGTTGAGAGAGTTGTGCCCAAGGAGAAGTGAGAATGGGTGGTTTGACTATAGCACAGCAAGTACATATAGCAAAACACAAAGAGAGAGGGGTGGTACACCACCACCTATAAGAGGTACAAATACTACAGTAACTACAGCAAGCAGGTTACACATCAAATATAGCTTTGACACTATCAGGGGAGTATTCCAGCACTGCACATAACCGATGCCTTATTGCCACGAGTCTTAGAAGAGTCACAAACTTGATTGTACCATACTACAGTGCCTCTTTGATACCAAACACCTTGCCAAGCGCCCTGGCCTTATCCATCTCTTCCATCTGCACCAGCATGCGCTTCAACCTCCTCGCCAGCCCCACACACTCCTCCCTCTGCCCCTCCACTGCACTCCGACTCTCTACAGACCGCCCCAGCGTTTCGATGTAAGCCACCAGTTGTGATAGAGGAGACTTGGGACTGCAAGGTTTTCGGGTTTGAGTTTCGAGTAAAAATAGCACAAGGCACAACCATGAACCGGGACTAGAAATAATTGAGAGCATGAGGTGAGAGGTGAGAGGTGAGAGCATGAGGTGAGAGGTGAGAGCATGAGGTGATAGCTGAGAGCGTGAGGTGAGAGGTGAGAGCACCTAACAGTGGGAAGAGTATGCATCAGCATCACTCACACGCACATTAAGATGACAATGCAGAGAAACATTCTTGAAAATCAAAGGAACCAACTACGTAGGTTCTTTCACCTGTTTCTCGGTCTGGTTTAGGGAGGAAAGGCATTACTGCTGCCAGAACTTTGCAGTCATGCAGCACACAAACAAGTCCCACTATATGGAGTACAATGTTGAGAGGCACAACTCGAACAGCCAGCTCACCTGTTCCTGGGTTCTGCCGAGGGAGGCAAGGCACTGCCGCTGCCCGTGCCGGCCCACTTGCCGTCACACAGCACACAAACGAGCCGCTCTGTACGGGGTACAGCGTCGTGCAGCGCAGGGGCGAGGGCGCGCAGATGTGGCAGCAGCTGATTGGCCAGGATGGACTGCAGCACGAGGCTGTCTAGAAGCGACTGGGACACCACCTCTCGCATCCTGGTGTGACATGAATGGGAGCAGTGGGGGATAGTTGGATGGTGGCAGAAAAACCACCAGTGTAAGGATGTGGCAGCAGCTGATTGGCCAGGAGAGACTGCAGCACGAGCCTATCTAGGAATGGCTGAGACACCACGTCTTGCAGCCTGGTGACGTGGCAGGGAGAGTGGGGGGGAGCGGGGGGTGGAAGGGAGGAGGGGAGAGTCCAGGCGGGAGGCGGGTGGAAGGGAGGAGGGGAGAGGGGAGATGGTTGGTGTGTTTCTTGAGGAACAATCCTTCCCACCCTCGAAGCAGCAAAGAATCAATGGAGCAAAGCAGCGAGTGCAGCATGAGGCATTCTAGGACCTCGTATACGACCATATGGAGGTGCCTTTTGAGGTGCCTCAAAAGACAGCACCTCGTATACGACCATATGGAGATGCCTTTTGAGGCGCCTCAAAAGACAGCACCTCGTATACGACCATATGGAGGTGCCTTTTGAGGCGCCTCAAAAGACAGCACCTCGTATACGACCATATGGAGGTGCCTTTTGAGGCGCCTCAAAAGACAGCACCTCATATACGACCATATGGAGGTGCCTTTTGAGGCGCCTCAAAAGACAGCACCTCGTATACGACCATATGGAGGTGCCTTTTGAGGCGCCTCAAAAGACAGCACCTCGTATACGACCATATGGAGGTGCCTCGGAACACATTTACCCTCCGAGATGATGCACCAAGGGCCTTACTGCAGCCATCTCCTCTCCTGATACCTGCAACCCTGAACCTTGCAACGAGGTGACTTTTGAGTCGACTCAGAAGACTTTGAGTCGACTTAAAAGCATCCATCTCCTACTACCTACAACCCTGAACCTTGCACGCACCTAGGGAGTGAACCCACCTGCCCAGGTTGTGAATGAGGCGCAGCGCCTGTCCGAATCTCTGCGCCGCGAATCGAGCAGCAGCGGGGTATGAAGCGAGCACAGGGGGCGGCCATGCTGGTAGCTGCGAGCAACAGCAAGGGAGGGCGGGGGAGGGCAAGACGAAAGGCAAGACATGGGTGAGTGATTGGCATGAGGCGGACCTCCTTCCCTCCCAGTCCATGGCCCACTGTGATCCTTGTAACCTGCACTGCACTGCACTGCACTGCACCACTGGGCAAGGTGTTTGGCATCGTTTTCCAAGCCCCACTCCACATGAAATGCAACCACCGCCAGAGCCTCCCTCCTCCTCAGCAGGCAAACATACACATACACCCCTCCCTCCCAGTGATTGTCATGCCCCACCCACCCATCACCTCACCTGCATTTCTGCTATGGCCCCTTCCATGCGTCCCTCCACCGCTTTCACCATCTCCACCACGGCAGGCGCCCCCGCCTCCTCAGCTGCAATGCAACCCCTTCTGCCCCACTGTTTGCCATGCCCCACCCAACCCGTCACTCACCTGCATTTCTGCAACGGCCCCTTCCATCCGCCCCTCCACCGCTTTCATCATCTCCACCACAGCAGGGGCCCCTGCCTCCACATACACAAGCACCTCCTCCACACCACGGCCACATGTGGATTGTGAGAAGCCCGCCAACCCCAACTCACCTGCATCTCTGCAACCGCCCCCTCAATCCGCCCCTCCAGGGCCTTCATCATCTCCACCACCGCAGGAGCCCCCGCCTCCACATACACCAGCACCTCCTCGACAGCTGTCGCCGCGCGATTGGTCGCGGCGCGGTCCAGCGGGTCCCAGCAGTGCTGCAGGGCGTGGTGCAGGATCGGCAGCCCCACCTTCTCTACGAGCCTCGGCACCAGGTTCGTGTCCGGGTCGTCCGGGGCAGGCTCGGAGCCGTCGGTTGGGAGGCCGTAGTCAAAGAGGACCGAGTACCTGGTGGGGGGGGTGGGGGTGAAGGAGGGTGATTCGGAGGGGTTGGGTGGGACCGTTCGAAACGTTTCAATCTATGAACTCGGGAGCTCGTAATCAAAGAGGACTGACACTGACTGACTGACTGAATCACTGACTGACTGAATCACTGACTCACTGACTCACTGACTCACTGACTCACTGACTCACTGACTGACTCGCTCACTCCTTCACTCACCCACTCACTCCCTCAGTCACTCACCAGTGCATGGAGTCAAAGGCACCTCCCCCAAAGAGGGGGTCCCATCGGAGCAGCTCCAGGCGCACAAAGGGAGCAAAGAGGGCCGGCGCTGACATGCTGGCATAGGCATCCCGGTAGGCCGCGGGGTGCTGCTGCTTCCACCGCTCCATGCGCTCCTTCACGCGCTCTATCCTGCTGTACTCCTCCGCTGCATCCGCAAACACCGCATCTGGGGGAAAGCAGCAGGGGACAGGGAGGGACGGGGTGGGTGGGTGGGCGGGATCAAATGCTGGTAGGCCAACGGGTCTAAGGTTGTGGTGCTTCCACCGCTCCATGCGCTCCTTCACGCGCTCTATCCTGCTGTACTCCTCCGCTGCATCCGCAAACACCGCATCTGCAGGCGGGCAGAAGGGTTTGAGGAGGTTGGAGTGGGAGGAATTGGCTTGCTTGCTGGTAGGTCAAGGGGTTTAGGATTGTGTTGCTTCCATGCGCTCCTTCACTCGCTCTATCCGGCTGTACTCCTCTGCTGCATCAGCAAACACAGCATCTGGAGGGAAACAAAAGGGATTGACAAGGGGCGGAGAGGGTGGGATTGGCTTGGTGGTAGGCGGAGGGGTGGTGCTGCTTCCACTGCTCCATGCGCTCCTTCACTCGCTCTATCCTGCTGTACTCCTCCGCTGCATCCGCAAACACCGCATCTGCAGGCGAGCAGCAGGGGTTGACAAGGGGCGGAGAGGGTGGGATTGGCTTGATGGTAGGCCAAGGGGTAGGCGGAGGGATGCTGCTGCTTCCACCGCTCCATGCGCTACCTCACTCGCTCTATCCTGCTGTACTCCTCTGCTGCATCCGCAAACACCGCATCTGGGGGGAAGCAGCAGGGGTTGACAAGGGGTGAAGAGGATGGTATGGGAATGCGGGTGGGAGCAGGAGGGGTGGTGCTGCTTCCAGCGCTCCATGCGCTCCTTCACGCGCTCTATCCTGCTGTACTCCTCTGCTGCAACCGCAAACACCGCATCTGGAGGAAAGAGGTAGAGGATAGGGCGGGACGGAGAGGTTGGTATGGCCGTGCTGGTAGGTGGAGCTGCGGGGTAGGCCCAGGGGTAGCTGGAGGTGTGGTGCTGCTTCCACCGCTCCATGCGCCCCCCCACTCGCTCTATCCTGCTGCACCGCACCACACAGCACATCACAGCTGTCACATCATCACGTCTGGAACAACTTGGCAACAACGTTTTTGGAAATTATACAAAACCCCAAAAAGTACTTTTGAGACGTCCCAAAAAGCTAAGTTGGATATTACGCTTATGTTTACGTACGTTTTACGTTTACGTTTACGTACGTTTTACGTTACGCACGAGGTGCTGGAATGAGTTTACGTTTGCGGGCAGATTTTTTTCCTTCAGCTGCCCGGCTGAAGTAAAATTTCAAGGGGATTCGAAAATGGCAATATCAAATATATAACATAAATTTTATAAACACAAAAAATGTTTGTGATGCGTGTTCCTTTTCACGAGCGAGGTGTACAAACCAGCTCGCACCTTGTCCCAATTTCACTCGATATCGCATAAGTCAATGCGTTCCCCCAATACGTTACTCCGAATCAGTCCCCGCTTACCCTCCCAGTCCCACGACGTATGCGGGCTCAGAAAGCTGCGCCCAATGCTAGAGCCTTTAGATTGACGACCTAATGCAACTTCGTAGATCTACCATGCAGAGCTAAGATCTTAGAACCCCTAATCTACCATTTTTAGTTACGACCTAAGTTAAGATCTAACATCTCGCCAGGCTGTATCCGCTGGACCGCTGCCCTGAACGGTTCCGCAGCGACATTCCGCGAAAATGAAAGACCAAATGAACGATTCTGCCTTTTTTTTTCCACCGAATTTTTTTACCTGCCCGGACCAAAGTTACGCGTATTTACGCGTACGTAAACGTAAACGTAATGTTACGCGTAACATTACGTTTACGTAGTGCCAGGGACGTACGGACCCATCTTAGCCAAAAAGTACGAGAGAAGAGGCTCACCAGCAGCGGTGAGTATCTCCTGTCTGCCAGAGCTGTACGCACTCCTCTCATCCTCACTCTCCTCACTGCTCCACTCCCCCTCCACCCTCGCCACTCCCCCTCCTCCACCCCCTCCACCCCCTTCACCCCGCCCAGCCCTCCTGGCTTCAGCCTTGGCGTGCCGCCGCTCCCTCGCTGCCACTCTCCTCTGGAACTCCAGCCTGCACATGCCGTGGAATGACGGGGTTCAGGGTTTCAAGGAGATGGGGTTTGAGGGTTGGAAGGAAGAAGTTCGAAACTTAACAGAGTTTAGGATACGTGCAAGGGGCTGAGCAACGAGGGATGGGGAAGTGGGAATGGCAGCAGGGGGATAGGGATTCAGCGAATCGAACAGGTTAGGCTGTTACTTACTGTCTAGACGACCATTAACTCATCTGCACAAAAGAAACAGCCACATCCATACTCCACCAGTAGCATACGTAACCAATACATCCCCTCTTCTGAACTATAAATCTCTACAAACTCAGAAGGTCACGTCACGTCCCATCCAAACTCATCCAGTTCCGAACCCTGTTCTGACCATTTGCACCCCTGCGCTGCACCCTCACCACTCCACCCCTGTCGTCTCTTCACCACTCCCCTCGCCTATCCACATCTATACACTACCACCCGCACCTACCGCAACCCACAGAGCCCTCACCTGCCCACAGAGCCCTCACCATTTCTGCAGATTCACATCTCGCCCAAACTCATCCAGTTCCACCCGCCCTCCCAAACCTACGTACACACCTACCCACGCCTACCCACCACACCGCTACACTGCAATCTCAGCCACTCCTACCGCAACCCACCGAGCCTCACCGCTTCTGCAGGTTCACATCTCTTCCAAACTCATCAAGTTCCACTCGCCCTCCCACCGCCCCTCCCCCTTCCACCACCGCCTCCGCCGCTGCTGCCGCCGCTGCAGCTGCCGTAACCGTCCCCGCCCCCTGCGCCATCGCTGCTGCCGCCGCTGACGTGGCAGCCTCCGCTTGCGCCAGCTCATCTGCCAGGTCAGCGCGGCGCCGCTCGAACGCTGCGTTGGCACGCTCCTCCTGCAGCTGCTGCAGCGACTCCTCGAGCTCCTCAATCAGCGCCGCCTTGTCCTGACGTGAGACAGGGGGGAGGGGAGACAGGGGGGCGTTTGGTGTCTCAGTTAAGAGGGTGGCGCATTCAAGCAGCTGCTGCAGGGACTCCTCGAGCTCCTCTATCAACGCCGCCTTGTCCTGATGAGAGAGGGGGGGGAGGAACGATAGTGGAAATAGTCCATACACGGCTCGAGAGGCGTATATCTAAGGACGTGACATGTCAATCCTGCGGCAGCTGCTGCTGCAGTGACTCTTCCAGCTCCTCTTTCGCGTTGCCCTGATGTGACAAGCGAGACCGAGACGGCCCTGATATGACAAGGGAGACGGGGAGGAGGAGGGCTTTCGAGGGAGTGCATTCAAGGACTAACCTACTTATCTCCTTACTGCTGCCCCGCAGTGCCCTCGAAACTCACAGTCGCAGGAGTCATAAAGCACGACGACGTGCTACGGCATGCCCTGCACGAAGCTGCTCTCACAGCTGTCAGAAGCCACCAGGAGCCAACCTCACCTTGAGGAAGTCACAGAGCACGGCCACGTATTGCCGCAGGTCCTGCACGAAGCGGTATTTGCCCTCAGCGCCCTTCATCGCCCTCTCCAGCTCCAACACCTCGTCCGCTGCCGCCACCAGCCGATCCTCCGCCTCCCGAGCCTCCCGCTCAGCCTTGGACTGCGAGGCCTGGGGACACAGGGAAGGGGTGGCGTGGAGTGGTGTGGGAATGGTGTGGGGAGAGGTGCGGGTGATGGACAGTGGTGAATGGTGAAGGACGGTATGAAGTGGTGGAGAGAGAGTGGTCCTTGGTGGCATGGAGCTGTTGAGAGTGTGGTGCAGCATGGTGTAGAGTGGTGGAGAGTGAGGTTTAGGGTGCACAGGAGTAGTATGCAGCAGGTTGATAGGCAACTGTTTGAATCACACTCGTTTGAATCCCATCCATTGAGGGAATTTCAGTCCCATTCGTCAAGTGCACACACCTGCAGTCTCGCAAGGCCCTCTCTCAGGAACTTCATCACTTCATCCCCTTCCGTCATGATCAAATTATCAGCCCTGCCCCACCCATCCCCCCTACGGTCAACCACAGTCGTTAAGAGCACACACCTGCAGTCTCGCAAGGCCTTCTCTCAGGAACTTCATCACTTCATCCCCTTCCGCCACTATCGACCCTGCACCTCCCATCCCCCCTACGCCCCCTCCTGCCCCCCCATACCCCCACGCGCCTGCCCTCATCCCCCCTGAAAACACCTCGCTTGCACTCCGCCCTCCTTCCTCTCCCCCTCCCCCCATCGCCCCCACACCGCCCCCTTTCTCCCCCCCTGTTTTCGCCCCCATTCCCCCGTCCTTTCCCCCTGTGGCTCCTGGCACAGACGCCATTCGACCCACTCCCTTGCGCAACTGCTCTTCTTCCCACGCCCTCTCCTCCTCATCCTCCTCTGCAGCTTTCTCCCTCTCCTCCTCCTCCACTTCCTCCTCCTCCCCCATCCCCCCCCCTCTCCGCCGCTCCCCGTTCACCTCTCCACTCCCTCCCCTCCCCTTCCCTCCCCTCCCCCGCCCACTCCCCCGATCTCCCCCCAACACCCCCCCAAGCGCCACTCTCCCCCCCAACGCCTCCTCCTCATCCTCGCTCGACTGCTCCCCCTTCCCCTTCTCCCCCTCCTCTTCCCCCATTTCGTCTTCCACCCCCCTCATACTCCCTAGCCCGGCCATATCAGATCTATCAGACCCTGGAAGGGGGATAAAATCTGGTGCTGCTTTAGCCTGTCTTAGTCTCTCTCTCTTTGCCTTTGCCGCTGCTATAGCAGCAGCGTCTGGGATAAAAGTTCCACCAATATAACTACCCCCTGCCTTTCTTAAGCTTGTTCCTAGGCCTCCTCCCATTCCTCCCAATCCTCCCATTCCTGCTGCCGCGCCTGCCGAACCTGCTGCACCCGAACCACTAGCTCCGGCCTCTGCTTCGGCGGCTGCCGAGCCTGCGGGTTTGAGTGATCCCCGAAGCACGATGAGAGGTTCGGAGAGGGAGGGCGGGGTGACTGTGGAGGAGGGGGGCGCGGAGGCGGAGAGGGCTGCGCCTGCTGCAGCAACGGAGGCGGAAGGGGGAGGGGGGGTGCGCCTGGAGGCGGAAGAAGGCGCTGCAATGCGCATGGTGTTGCGCTGGGGGCAGGGGTGGCCGGGGGAAGGCGGGGGAGGTGGAGGGGGGGAGAGAACGGGAAGGTGGGAGGGGAGGGAGCACCCAGAACACAGTGGGGCAGTGAGAGGAGTGGGAAGGAGATGGTGGGAAGAAGACAGGGGAGGGGCAAGGAGGTGCAATGCGGGATTGCCCCAATGAGACGACAGAAGTGAACCGAGGGTCAATGGCGACTCATGCATGCAGCCACTCATGCAATAAACCAAAGGGTTCTTGAAGCGCATCACTGGACGAGGGGGAGAGAGGGGGGAGAGCGGGGAGAAGGGGGGAGAGGAGAGGGGGAGGGGAGGAGTGTGCATACCGCCAGCTCAGCAAGTTTCTCCTTGGTGTACTCCCCCGATTGCGGGAGGGGGGAGGGGGGGTTATGTGTGAATATGAGGAAGGGGGGGGATAATACATACCGCCAGTTCCGCGAGTTTCTCCTTGGTGTACTCCCCCGATTGAAGAGGGACAAAAAGGGGGCGGGGGGAGAGGGGGAAGGGGAAGGGGGTAAGTGGGAGTAGGTGAGGGGAGGGGTGTGCATACCGCCAGCTCAGCGAGTTTCTCTTTGGTGTACTCCCCCGATTGCGGCACCACGTTCAGCGCGCCGCCAGCGGACGGCCCGCCCACCACCACTCCGCCGCCTCCCTTGCCGCCCTCCCTCTTCTCCTCCCGCCCTTTCCGCTCCTCCCGGCCCTTCTTATCCCTGTTCACCCTATGCCCCTCCCCATGCCCCGTACCGAACCCCGCCGATCTGGATTTCGACTTGGATTCTTTCGAACTAGGTTTTGATCTCCCCCCCACGGCGATCGCCATGCCGAACGGCCCGCCGTCGTCGCCCTCTCCCTCCTCGTCGGCTGCGAAGCTCAGCAGGCTCGACGGTGTCGCCTTAGTCGTAGCCGTAGGCGCCTTAGGTTTGTTACTGGTCTTTAAAGCGGCGGCTTTTGCAGCCGGCGCGGGTTTCGCGACGGTCGTCCCGCCGTTTCTCGCATCGCCTTCGCCCCCGCCGCCGCCGCCGTCGCCGCCGCCGTCGTCGTCCTGCCTGCGACGGAAGTTCTTCTTTTTAAACATCGCACAGACACTGATCGGAACCCGCTGGCTTGTTTTCTGACGAGGCTAAAGGCCTGTAACGCAAACCATCTACAATATTCTCAGAATACCCATTGTCACGATACGAGTAATCGACGTAATGCTGATCAACGATTCGCTCGGCGCTTTTCCAGTCGACACAAAATTCAATTCGCTCGCTGCCACGTGTCGCTGTAATTGAGTATCGCTGCTGCCCGAATGAGTCACGGGATTATCGATCTACGGCGAACTACTCGCGTGGCTGGTCGAAACTAACGCGGGCTGTCGTATGAACGCGACTGGATTTATAATCTGCGACTTATTTCGACCTGATTCGCAATATCTGGGTGGACGAAGCAGATTAGAAACTCAATATCCGCGTTTAAAACATGAACCAATGAAGCTCGGTAAGACATCATAGACCTCTTCTAAGGGTACATTCGAGTGTAGTAAAAAATGTCAAAACTTTTAGCTTTTAGTTCTTTTTTCATTATTTCTGTGTGATTGTGCTATTATTTTTTCAATATGATTGGATAGATTTAATCTCGAAGATGAGCAAAATATGCTATACATGTTAATGTACACGTGTGGACTGACGTCTAAATGCGGCGAATCTTGGTGGCGGGCTGCCCGTGTGCCAACCCGCTCCTCTCCCTTGTGCTGCGCGGCTGCAGATTGCAAGTGGTTTTGAAGCGAGTAGGTGAGAGGGGGTTTTGGTCAAGGAGGATAAACATGAGGAAAATTGGGATAAATGTGATGGCATAGGACGGACGGAGGATAGGGTAAACATGATGGGGACGGTTAAAAGGAGGATAAACATGACGGCATGGGGATGGAGGAAAGGAGGATGACACATGTGATGGCATCATGATGTGGCATTGCATGCACAATCCATAGCATACATGACATATAGAACATGCACGGTCCACATGAACACATGCAGTGGGTTCGACGGGGCCACATACCTGAGAGGGAGGGTGAAAATGGTGCTGCTGCTGCATCTGTCCCTGCGAAACCTGCTGTTGGTTGTGCTGCTGCTGGCTGGGATGCGGCTGATTGTGCTGTTGCTGCTGCCCTTGATACCCCTGCTGCCCCTGCTGACTCCCCCCTGCCCCTTGCCCCCCACCCCTGCTCCCCACGCCACTGCCCACGGCACCTGCACTCCCCTCCCCTCCCCCGCCCCCTCCTCCTGACCCTGACCGATGCAGCAGAGTGACATTCGCCATGCGCTGCCCAGGGGCTGATGGCTGTTGGGGGGAGGGGTGGGGGATTGGAGGTGGGAATGGGGTAGGGGAAATGGAAACCAAATGAGGACTTGGTTGGTGCTGACTGGTGCAGCAGAGTGACGTTGGCCATGCGCTGCCCTGGCGCTGATGGCTGGTGGGGGGACGGGTGGGGTATGGGGGATGGGGGATGCGCGATTGGGCAACGAGAGAATGGAGGAACGGGGGAATGGGCAGCACACAGTCATGGCGTGCCTGAACCCGACCGGTGCAGCAGAGTGACGTTGGCCATGCGCTGCCCTGGCGCTGATGGCTGGTGGGGGGACGGGTGGGGCATGGGAGGTGGAGAATGGGGCATGGGTGGTATGGGGCATGGATGGTATGGGGCATGGATGGTATGGGGGATGTATGGTATGGGGAGGTATGGGGCATGGATGGTATCGGGCATGGATGCATGGATGGTATGGGGCATGGCGACATAGTGGCATGAAAACGAGCCCAACCCTTCATGCATACCCACACTCGCGCCCATGCACGCCTATGCACGCACACCTATGCACAACCATGCACACCCATCCACCTATATTGGAATATACGCGACTGGAACTATACGCCCACGTACGAATGTGAGACGGGGGATTTCCGCCCCACGATACGCTCAAAATACGGTCGCCCGGGCAGGGGAAAAATGTTTCGGGCAGGGGAAAAAAAGTATCAGGGGGTGAGTCATGACGCCTATGTTCAGTGTGACTTTGCCATGGTGTTTTTTTTCCCACTTATGATTTTGTTTTCCCTATTACAAACATGCATTGCAAGTACACACATACAAGCAACTACTTGTCTGATACCTCCCCAAACTCCCCTACTCCCCAAACCTTCATCTCCTTCTCCTCCTCCTCTACTCCTCATGCTCGTCGCCTCGTCAACCACTTACCCTGCTGCTGCCTTTCTTATTCCACGTACTCATCGGCCAGCACGGCTTCATCCCCCTCCACCTCCTCCTCCTCCTCCTCCTCCTCCCCTTCCTCCTCCTCCTTGTATCCCTCCGGCAGAGCGGGTTCAGGGATGGTGCCCGGAAGCACCGCCAGTGACTCAGCCCTCTTGTGGTACTTGTGGACCACATGCCAGTTGTGGGCCACATAAACTAGGTCCCGGAGTTTCTCCGAGCCTAGCTTGTTGCGGCGGGCAGTGTGCACCGACTCCCACGTTGCCCACCCGCGCTCACACGGCGAGGCTGACACCGGCTGTGTCAGGGCACGGCACGCAAGGCTGGCCAGGTGGGGGTGGTCAGTCCCGTGCCATCCCCACCACTGCACCATCGAGTGCTTGCCTGCCTTCACGGCCTCCCTGTCGGCAATTGCCTCAGGGTTGCCGAAGGATCCTTCAAGGGTGAGGAAGGCCGTGAGCCCCTCTTGCAAAACAAGAGAGGCCCGCTTCTCCTCACCGTCTTTGTTGGTGCCGTCGTAGTGACGTGCGATGAACGCCTTGAAGATGCGGGTACATTCCACATCGTTGCAGAATATACCCTCTTCCTGATTTGCCGGGTTCAGGATCCGGCCAACGACGTGAAGAGCGAAAGCGAGGGTCTCGTCCCAACGGCGCCTAACAATCCTCCCTATCTCAGCCGCATCCGCCCGCGTCAGAATCTTCTCCCCCGCCTCCAGCTTGGTGTTCATGTCCTCGGTCAGCTGGAGCATAAGGTCATAGATGGTGCCCATTATGCCTTTCGCGCTGCTGTCCGTGGCCCACATCACCTTGAACGGAAGCGCCAAGAGCTCCACCAGGTACGTTGCATTCTTCCACCATTCGTCGTCCATGACGTGGCCACGGAAGGTATCCGCCGTCAGCTTCCGTGCCCCCATCGCCCAGTTGCCGTACTCCTCGCTCAGCACCATCTGAGCCAATGTGGACCGCAGCTTGCACAGCCTTGAGAGGGCGATGTAGTTGGTGCCGAACCTGGTTCCCGCCGGCTTCACAAGCTGCTTCCCCTTTCCTCCCTGCACCGCCCCACTCCTCAGGTAGTTGCGGGTGAACTGGTGGTTGCGGACGTAGCTGATCATGTCGGTCCCCCGATCCACAAGCTCCTTCGCCCACGGGATACGGCCCACGTCCTCCATCAGGAGGTCGAGCACGTGCGTAGCGCACGGCACGTACTCGATGTGCGGCCACTCCGCCATGAGCTCCTTGCAGGCGGCCCCATAGTTGGAGCCCCCGTCCATGCAAAGGGCGACTACGTTTTCAGGCCCCACTTTCTCGATGATGGGGCGGAGGAGGGACGCGATGTAGTCGCCGGTTTTTTACTCCATCTTGCAATTGATAGCCTCGACAAACACCGCTCCCGAATCGTTGATCAGCATGACGTTCGCCTGCGGCCTCCCGTTCCGATCGGTCATCATGTCCGAGGAGACGGTGACGCCATCCCTCTTCCAGCTCGCGACGGCAAAGCTTCAGCCCAGCCCCTCCCACGTAGCGACGGCAAAGCTTCAGCCCAGCCCCTCCCACGTAGCGACGGCGCGGCGCGACATAACCGGGGCCTACGTTGTTAATGGCCCTGACCATGTTGCGCCACAACGGGTTGTCAGCGTGGTGTTCGGGAATGCGACAGCCGACGAAGAACATGCAGACGGAGTCGTCCGCCTCGCCCTTCTTGCATTTCGCCTCGTCGCCAAGGAAGTCGGTGATGCGGCCTTTCTTCGAACCTCCCACGACAGCTTCGAGCGCAGCCTCTTCGGCCCTCCTTTTCTCATCGCGGCCGGTTGCCTTCTTCTCGTAATGCGCGCGCACCGCCGCTCGCACGTCGGACGGAACCTTCGAGCACAGGCGGACGTCGCGCGATTTCTGTCCCTTCCATTTCGCGAGATGCTGAGCGCATCGAAACGCACCACCCTTGAACTCGATGGCGCAATACTTGCAAACGCGGACAGCGCCGACGGTGTTGGGGCGGATCGGAACCTTGAAATGCTTGAAAACGATATGCGTACTATCCTCCTCCTGCCATTGCGCCTCCGAGGTCGAGGCTGACGGGTCAGTAGGCTGAGTGTCGGGAGATGGGACTGGAGTAGCCATAACTCAACAGAGAACAAAAGGGATGCTCGAAAGAACTGGATGAGAATTGTGTTGAGGTGGGGTGATGTACGTGGGGTGAACGTGGCGACTCGGTTTTGCACGTCCCCTGATAGGAAAAATCGCGAGTTTTAAATGTCGGTATACGTGCGTACTGAAAACGCGCGATTTTTTTTTTTTTTTTTTTTTTGTCTGCCTGGCTTTTCGTATCGCGCATTTGTCCCCGTTTCACGTTTTTGCGTTTATACGTGAACGCATAAACGTTAAACGAAAAACAGGCTAAGCGTATTTGTCATCATAGCCATGCACACCCACCCACCTGCTGATGGTGCCGATGGTGTTGCTGCTGCTGCTGTTGCTGCTGATGCTGCTGCTGCTGATGCTGCTGCTGCTGCTGCTGATGGTGCTGCTGATGGTGCTGCTGCTGCTGCTGATGGTGCTGCTGCTGATGGTGATGGTGCTGCTGGTGCGGTGGAGGCATGGCAGAGAGGGAAGCGACATGCGAGGAGGCAGCAGCGGAGGAGAGGGTGGAGATGCCTTCAAAGTCGGTTGACAGGTCCACAGGGCGCTTGGGGTACACCACTGGCCGCTCCATGGGGTGGCCTGAGAAGAAGGAGCTGAGAGAGAGGGGGACAGAGGGGGGAAGGATAAGGGGGCACAGGGTTAGGGGAACAGGGAACTGGCATGCGCTTGGGGTACACCACTGGCCGCTCCATGGGGTGGCCTGAGAAGAACGAGCTGGGGTGGGGTGAAGAAGGGGCGAGAAAGGGAGGGGGGGAAGGGGACGAGGTGAGGTGAGGGAAAAAGTGATGGTGCTGCGGGTAGACCACTGGGCCTGAAAAGAATGAGCTGAGGGGGACGGAAGGATGGAAGGAGGGCGGAAGGGGAGAAGGAGGGTGGGAGCAGGGAGGGATGCACAGGGATTTGGACAGTCAAGGTACAGCATAGCCACAGGACATTCTATGAGGTGAGGAGACAAGGATTGGAGAGTATCGGAGAGGAAAAGATGAGGGGGGAGGGGGGGACCGGGGGTGAGGGGATGAGAAGGGGATGGAGAGGGGAAACGATAGGTGGAACAAGAGACATATGATACAAGCGGGAGTGCCTTGCAAAGAGGAATGAGGAAGTTAGGGACCAAGCGATCAAGGAGAGGGTGGTGTGGGAGAGAGGGGCATCGGGAAGAATGGAGCATGGGGAAGAGAGGAGTGTGGGAGAGTAAGGAGTGTGGAGAACGGAGGATCATGGGTAGAGAGAACTGACTTGCGGCCTGGAAGAGGGTCAATGCGGAAGTACCTGGCATGGGGGGGGAAGTTGGACAGCAGGGGGAAGAGGGTGGGGGAGAGGAGATAAAGGTTGAGGAGGGTGAGAGTGGGGAAGGACGGGCTGGAGAGAAGCGAGGGGCGGGAGAAAGGAAAAGGGAGAAGGGAGAAGAAAGATGGGAGAGCATGTAGACCCCCTTCTGCTCAAGTGCTTTCACTCGAACCAAATTGCACGTGAGCTTACAACAGTTGAATGCACTCACTCGTGCTCGAGTGCCTGCCCTGCTGTTATCCGCTTCTTCGGGTCATAGCTGCACAACACAGGGCATGGCAGGGGGAGATAGAGTCATAGGTGACAGAGAAAGGGCCTTGTTGTTTGTTGGAAGAATGAGGCAATGAGCCAGCGCACCCAGCAAGGCTTGTTGCTTGGGGAGCGAGCCAGCACAGGACAGGGCAAGGGAGGGGAAAGAGGGGCTTATTGGGAGCATTCGTGCGGCGGGGTGGCAATAATGCGTCGAAGCAAGCAAGCGACAAAATGAGAAGCCCGGACAAACTGAACATGCAAGTAAGGTACAGGGGAGGTACCCACTCAAGCATGCGCAGCAACAGGTTGACGGCATGCGAGTTGGGCGACCAGCTGTGCAGAATGCGATAGAGCTCCGGCTGTGGGCTGTGAGGGTGGTGAGGGGCACATGAGAACATGAAAGCACGAGTGCATGGGGGCATGAAGGCATGAAGGCATGAAGGCATGAAGGCATGGACACCAGCTGTGCAGAATGCGGTAGAGCTCCGGCTGTGGGCTGTGAGGGTGGTGAGGGGCACATGAGAACATGAAAGCACGAGTGCATGGGGGCATGAAGGCATGAAGGCATGAAGGCATGAAGGCATGGACACCAGCTGTGCAGAATGCGGTAAAGCTCCGGCTGGGGGCTGTGAGGGTGGTGAAGGGGGAGAAGGGTGTATGGAGAGAGGGGCAATGAAGGAAGGCGAAGGGTAAATAGTAAGAGAGGAAGTAAAGGGAGAGAATGGCAGGGAGGGAGAGGATGGGAGGGGAGGGAGATGACGGAAGGGTAGGGAGGGGATGGAAGGGGGAAGAGGGGAGAGTTCGAAGGTAAGAGCAGTATAGGCCATGGTATGAGGCAGGAAACGTTGCCTGGGCAAAGTGACAGACTCAGAGCAGTTCAGCACCTCAGCACCCATCCATCCCATGCACTCTTGAGGTACTTCAACAGTTTATTGTGCCAGCCAGCCAGAACCCTTGTTCATCATTCCAGTAACAACAAGTCACTTACAGGGATGATGAACAATGGGTCTGGCCAGATTCAATCAATGTAACTCACTACTTGTCGTGAATGAGCTGCCGGTTGGCCTGCCAGTGACTTGTGAGAATTCTCAAACGTGACTCAGATACAGCCAGAGCCGCCCCCAACTCACTACTTCTTGTCTTGAATGAGCTGCCGGTTGGCCTGCCAGTGCAACAAGATGGGTTCTGCACATTCTTGAAAAAAAACTAAAAAGCCACACCAACTCACTACTTCTTGTCTTGAATGAGCTGCCGGTTGGCCTGCCAGTGCGGCAGGTACTGCAGCATTGGCCACTTGTCCACCGTGGGGTGGCCTGATGGGTGTGGGAAGGGGTTGAGAGGGGTGAGAGGAGGTTTCGGAGGGAACTGGGGATTGGGGTGGTGCTGGCAGCCACTGCGACAGTGGTTGAGAGGAGTGAGATGTGGTTCAAATGGAAGGCTGTTTCTGTGACAGGCGGGGAGTGAAGTGCAGCACCCAACTTGCAGGCCAGCAGGCCATCCCACGGGGGACAATGGGCCGGCCTGTGACAAGGGAGAACGTACCGCACCTAGCAGAGCAGCGGCCTGCGCACAGGGGACAAAGGCAAGGCGCCATTCTGCAGTTCCGCAACTTGCAACTACAGAGCGGGGCCTTTGTCCCCTGTGCGCAGGCCGCTGCCCTGCTAGGTGCGGTACGGGGTTGAATTGGCTGTGGTAGGTGGTCAGCCGAATGCTCATGACTTTGCGCACAAACTTGACATCCATGCATCCACCCACGTAGCACCACTTATCGCCCTCCTATCACCGCCTATCACCACCTATCACCCACCTATCACCACCTCACACCCACCTAGCACTCTGAAGATCTTATCCAGCTGGTCCTTCTGCCATTCAAGGGAGGTGTGAGTGAGAGGTGAGGGAAAAGGGTCAAGGGGAAAGGAGCGCGAAGTGTGAAGGAGATAAGCAGTACGAGCCATGAAAAGAGATGACACACCACCGGTCTATTTTTAGGCGCCTTAAAGGGGTGTGAAGAGTGATGGAGATAAGCAGTACGAACCATGGAGAGAGAAGAATACCTTTTAACACCCATGGAGTATAACAACACCAACACCAGCAGAAGCAGTAGGGGGAGGAGGAGGAACGGGAACAGGCGGAGGAGCAGGAGGGGGAGGAAGAAGAAGGGGAGCAGGAGGGTGAGCAAGGGCAGAGGCAAGAGGGGGGGCAGGAACAGGAGGGGGATTAGGAGGGGAGGGGGAACACGAGGGGGAACAGAGGCAGCGCACCTGGAAGGCGGAGGTCTTGTCCTCAAGGCCTTGGAACAAGGGCTTTAGTGTGAGGAGCTCCGCGTGTGCCACTTTTGAGAGTTCTCAGAAGTGACACAGGAAGAGCGCGCACCTGGAAGGCATTAGCGGAGGTCTTGTCCTCGAGGCCCTGGAACAAGGGCTTGAGTGTGAGGAGCTCCGCGAATATGCACCCCACCGCCCACATGTCTGGCAGGAAAGGGTGGCGCGGTGGAGGACGGTACAGACAGGGTAATGAAATGTGGTAGAACGGGGCAGAGAGACGAAGAATCAGGAAAAAGGAGGTGGAAGAGGAAGAGGTTGGTACGCACAACACACGCTTTTGAGGTGCGTTGAATGAAAGGAGGTGGGGAGAAGCGAGACAGGGGAAGAGAAGAAGATACATACCGACAGCGCACGTGTAGTGCCGCGAGCCTAGCAGCAGCTCCGGGGATCGATACCAGATGGTTACCACGACCTGGGCACAGAAGGGAAGTGAGGAGAGCGATTAAAACGCAAACATGTTTCGGCTGACTGGGACAGGCCCCAAGTCAGACCTTCATCAGTGCTAGTGGAAATGAAGAAGAGAGTGGGAACGAAGCATTGAGGCAAACACAACGTTTCGGGAAACCAAAATCGAGGTTGGAGCAACTGTGGCTGAAATCTGGTCAGTCAGTCCCGATCCACCTAGAAAGTCCAAGTGGTCCAGGTCTTCATTCCTCGGGGCGTGTCGTTGAAGTTGCACAATTCGCCAGCTGTAACCTTGGTAACCCTGTAAACCCCCATGCCCCTCAGGAGATCATCCGCTTCCACCGCGAGGCTCCCAGGGTTACAGCTGGTGAATTGTGCAACTTCAACGACACGCCCCGAGGAATGAAGACCTGGACCACTTGGACTTTCAGTCCTCGGGGCGTGTCGTTGAAGTTGCACAATTCGCCAGCTGTAACCCTGGGAGCCTCGCGCGAACAAGTAACTTTCGAACGTTACAACAAGCTTTCCAAGCAACAATAACTCTATCAACATAGAATCCATGTGTAAGTAGACGACCTTTGAGACGTCTCAAAAGCCAGAACATGAAGGTCAACACTCGAGTGGGGATTGGGGAGAGAGGTGAACGATGAGCAACCACTATTTGGGAAGAAAATATGTGAAACGTCAATCAGAGATTTCACCAAAGAGATAAGTCACACCAAATTGACGTATCAATGGGCCATCAGTCACCCAATTGCGCTATATCATACGGCCTTGACTTGAACTCACTCCGCTCAACTCACCCCATTGTCGGAGAGTGGTCGTAGCGGCGACTGGAAGATGCGGGCAAGGCCAAAGTCACCGATCTTGATCACCCCTTGCTCCTCGCCCTCGCCCATCACCTGGAGGGGGTGAGTGCATGTGATTGAATGTGGTTGAATGTGGTTTATTGTGGTTTATTGTGGTTCAATGTGTGTGTGTGCGATCTTGATCACCCCTTGCTCCTCGCCCTTGCCCATCACCTGGAGAGTGGGAGTGGATGTGGTTGAAAGAGAGTGAATATGCGTGTGTATATGTGAGAGTGTATGTGAGTGTGTGTGTGTGAGCGTGAATGTGAGCATGTGTGTGTGAGCGTGCATGTGAGAGTGTGTGTGTGAGTGTGCATGTGTCTGTGTGTGAGCGTGCATGTGAGCGTGTGTGTGTGAGTGTGCTTGTGTCTGCGTGTGTGAGTGTGCATGTGAGCGTGTGTAGTGTGTAAAACAAGTGCATGGAAGGATATTCGAGCAGATAACATGGACTTTGTCAGAAACTGACAGCTTTCTAAAAAATTGCAACTCTCAGACTGGTGCCCAAAAAGCTCCGGATAACCCAAAAACAGCGTGGGCCCCCATGTGCCAGCCGCACTGGTGAGGTCCCTTGTTGACTTTGAGTCGACTCAAAAGTCAACCCAAAAACAGCGTGGGCCCCCATGTGCCAGCCGCACTGGTGAGGTCCCTTGTTGATTTTGAGTCGACTCAAAAGTCAACCCAAAAACAGCGTGGGCCCCCCATGTGCCAGCCACACTGGTGAGGTCCCTTGTTGACTTTTGAGTCGACTCAAAAGTCAACCCAAAAACAGCGTGGGCCCCCCATGTG
Source organism: Closterium sp. Naga37s-1 (assembly GCA_947471745.1). Lineage (NCBI taxonomy): Eukaryota > Viridiplantae > Streptophyta > Zygnematophyceae > Desmidiales > Closteriaceae > Closterium > Closterium sp. Naga37s-1. The sequence goes on from CANJKZ010000817.1 coordinate 26,267, forward strand.
CCAGCCACACTGGTGAGGTCCCTTGTTGACTTTTGAGTCGACTCAAAAGTCAACCCAAAAACAGCGTGGGCCCCCCATGTGCCAGCCACACTGGTGAGGTCCCTTGTTGACTTTTGAGTCGACTCAAAAGTCAACCCAAAAACAGCGTGGGCCCCCCATGTGCCAGCCACACTGGTGAGGTCCCTTGTTGACTTTTGAGTCGACTCAAAAGTCAACCCAAAAACAGCGTGGGCCCCCCATGTGCCAGCCACACTGGTGAGGTCCCTTGTTGACTTTTGAGTCGACTCAAAAGTCAACCCAAAAACAGCGTGGGCCCCCCATGTGCCAGCCACACTGGTGAGGTCCCTTGTTGACTTTTGAGTCGACTCAAAAGTCAACCCAAAAACAGCGTGGGCCCCCCATGTGCCAGCCACACTGGTGAGGTCCCTTGTTGACTTTTGAGTCGACTCAAAAGTCAACCCAAAAACAGCGTGGGCCCCCCATGTGCCAGCCACACTGGTGAGGTCCCTTGTTGACTTTTGAGTCGACTCAAAAGTCAACCCAAAAACAGCGTGGGCCCCCCATGTGCCAGCCACACTGGTGAGGTCCCTTGTTGACTTTTGAGTCGACTCAAAAGTCAACCCAAAAACAGCGTGGGCCCCCCATGTGCCAGCCACACTGGTGAGGTCCCTTGTTGACTTTTGAGTCGACTCAAAAGTCAACCCAAAAACAGCGTGGGCCCCCCATGTGCCAGCCACACTGGTGAGGTCCCTTGTTGACTTTTGAGTCGACTCAAAAGTCAACCCAAAAACAGCGTGGGCCCCCCATGTGCCAGCCACACTGGTGAGGTCCCTTGTTGACTTTTGAGTCGACTCAAAAGTCAACCCAAAAACAGCGTGGGCCCCCCATGTGCCAGCCACACTGGTGAGGTCCCTTGTTGACTTTTGAGTCGACTCAAAAGTCAACCCAAAAACAGCGTGGGCCCCCCATGTGCCAGCCACACTGGTGAGGTCCCTTGTTGACTTTTGAGTCGACTCAAAAGTCAACCCAAAAACAGCGTGGGCCCCCCATGTGCCAGCCACACTGGTGAGGTCCCTTGTTGACTTTTGAGTCGACTCAAAAGTCAACCCAAAAACAGCGTGGGCCCCCATGTGCCAGCCGCACTGGTGAGGTCCCTTGTTGAATTTTGAGTCGACTCAAAAGTCAACCCAAAAACAGCGTGGGCCCCCCATGTGCCAGCCACACTGGTGAGGTCCCTTGTTGACTTTTGAGTCGACTCAAAAGTCAACCCAAAAACAGCGTGGGCCCCCCATGTGCCAGCCACACTGGTGAGGTCCCTTGTTGACTTTTGAGTCGACTCAAAAGTCAACCCAAAAACAGCGTGGGCCCCCCATGTGCCAGCCACACTGGTGAGGTCCCTTGTTGACTTTTGAGTCGACTCAAAAGTCAACCCAAAAACAGCGTGGGCCCCCCATGTGCCAGCCACACTGGTGAGGTCCCTTGTTGACTTTTGAGTCGACTCAAAAGTCAACCCAAAAACAGCGTGGGCCCCCCATGTGCCAGCCACACTGGTGAGGTCCCTTGTTGACTTTTGAGTCGACTCAAAAGTCAACCCAAAAACAGCGTGGGCCCCCCATGTGCCAGCCACACTGGTGAGGTCCCTTGTTGACTTTTGAGTCGACTCAAAAGTCAACCCAAAAACAGCGTGGGCCCCCCATGTGCCAGCCACACTGGTGAGGTCCCTTGTTGACTTTTGAGTCGACTCAAAAGTCAACCCAAAAACAGCGTGGGCCCCCCATGTGCCAGCCACACTGGTGAGGTCCCTTGTTGACTTTTGAGTCGACTCAAAAGTCAACCCAAAAACAGCGTGGGCCCCCCATGTGCCAGCCACACTGGTGAGGTCCCTTGTTGACTTTTGAGTCGACTCAAAAGTCAACCCAAAAACAGCGTGGGCCCCCATGTGCCAGCCGCACTGGTGAGGTCCCTTGTTGACTTTTGAGTCGACTCAAAAGTCAACCCAAAAACAGCGTGGGCCCCCCATGTGCCAGCCACACTGGTGAGGTCCCTTGTTGACTTTTGAGTCGACTCAAAAGTCAACCCAAAAACAGCGTGGGCCCCCCATGTGCCAGCCACACTGGTGAGGTCCCTTGTTGACTTTTGAGTCGACTCAAAAGTCAACCCAAAAACAGCGTGGGCCCCCCATGTGCCAGCCACACTGGTGAGGTCCCTTGTTGACTTTTGAGTCGACTCAAAAGTCAACCCAAAAACAGCGTGGGCCCCCCATGTGCCAGCCACACTGGTGAGGTCCCTTGTTGACTTTTGAGTCGACTCAAAAGTCAACCCAAAAACAGCGTGGGCCCCCCATGTGCCAGCCACACTGGTGAGGTCCCTTGTTGACTTTTGAGTCGACTCAAAAGTCAACCCAAAAACAGCGTGGGCCCCCATGTGCCAGCCGCACTGGTGAGGTCCCTTGTTGACTTTTGAGTCGACTCAAAAGTCAACCCAAAAACAGCGTGGGCCCCCCATGTGCCAGCCACACTGGTGAGGTCCCTTGTTGACTTTTGAGTCGACTCAAAAGTCAACCCAAAAACAGCGTGGGCCCCCCATGTGCCAGCCACACTGGTGAGGTCCCTTGTTGACTTTTGAGTCGACTCAAAAGTCAACCCAAAAACAGCGTGGGCCCCCCATGTGCCAGCCACACTGGTGAGGTCCCTTGTTGACTTTTGAGTCGACTCAAAAGTCAACCCAAAAACAGCGTGGGCCCCCCATGTGCCAGCCACACTGGTGAGGTCCCTTGTTGACTTTTGAGTCGACTCAAAAGTCAACCCAAAAACAGCGTGGGCCCCCCATGTGCCAGCCACACTGGTGAGGTCCCTTGTTGACTTTTGAGTCGACTCAAAAGTCAACCCAAAAACAGCGTGGGCCCCCCATGTGCCAGCCACACTGGTGAGGTCCCTTGTTGACTTTTGAGTCGACTCAAAAGTCAACCCAAAAACAGCGTGGGCCCCCATGTGCCAGCCGCACTGGTGAGGTCCCTTGTTGACTTTTGAGTCGACTCAAAAGTCAACCCAAAAACAGCGTGGGCCCCCCATGTGCCAGCCACACTGGTGAGGTCCCTTGTTGACTTTTGAGTCGACTCAAAAGTCAACCCAAAAACAGCGTGGGCCCCCCATGTGCCAGCCACACTGGTGAGGTCCCTTGTTGACTTTTGAGTCGACTCAAAAGTCAACCCAAAAACAGCGTGGGCCCCCCATGTGCCAGCCACACTGGTGAGGTCCCTTGTTGACTTTTGAGTCGACTCAAAAGTCAACCCAAAAACAGCGTGGGCCCCCCATGTGCCAGCCACACTGGTGAGGTCCCTTGTTGACTTTTGAGTCGACTCAAAAGTCAACCCAAAAACAGCGTGGGCCCCCCATGTGCCAGCCACACTGGTGAGGTCCCTTGTTGACTTTTGAGTCGACTCAAAAGTCAACCCAAAAACAGCGTGGGCCCCCCATGTGCCAGCCACACTGGTGAGGTCCCTTGTTGACTTTTGAGTCGACTCAAAAGTCAACCCAAAAACAGCGTGGGCCCCCCATGTGCCAGCCACACTGGTGAGGTCCCTTGTTGACTTTTGAGTCGACTCAAAAGTCAACCCAAAAACAGCGTGGGCCCCCATGTGCCAGCCGCACTGGTGAGGTCCCTTGTTGACTTTTGAGTCGACTCAAAAGTCAACCCAAAAACAGCGTGGGCCCCCCATGTGCCAGCCACACTGGTGAGGTCCCTTGTTGACTTTTGAGTCGACTCAAAAGTCAACCCAAAAACAGCGTGGGCCCCCCATGTGCCAGCCACACTGGTGAGGTCCCTTGTTGACTTTTGAGTCGACTCAAAAGTCAACCCAAAAACAGCGTGGGCCCCCCATGTGCCAGCCACACTGGTGAGGTCCCTTGTTGACTTTTGAGTCGACTCAAAAGTCAACCCAAAAACAGCGTGGGCCCCCCATGTGCCAGCCACACTGGTGAGGTCCCTTGTTGACTTTTGAGTCGACTCAAAAGTCAACCCAAAAACAGCGTGGGCCCCCCATGTGCCAGCCACACTGGTGAGGTCCCTTGTTGACTTTTGAGTCGACTCAAAAGTCAACCCAAAAACAGCGTGGGCCCCCATGTGCCAGCCGCACTGGTGAGGTCCCTTGTTGACTTTTGAGTCGACTCAAAAGTCAACCCAAAAACAGCGTGGGCCCCCCATGTGCCAGCCACACTGGTGAGGTCCCTTGTTGACTTTTGAGTCGACTCAAAAGTCAACCCAAAAACAGCGTGGGCCCCCCATGTGCCAGCCACACTGGTGAGGTCCCTTGTTGACTTTTGAGTCGACTCAAAAGTCAACCCAAAAACAGCGTGGGCCCCCCATGTGCCAGCCACACTGGTGAGGTCCCTTGTTGACTTTTGAGTCGACTCAAAAGTCAACCCAAAAACAGCGTGGGCCCCCCATGTGCCAGCCACACTGGTGAGGTCCCTTGTTGACTTTTGAGTCGACTCAAAAGTCAACCCAAAAACAGCGTGGGCCCCCCATGTGCCAGCCACACTGGTGAGGTCCCTTGTTGACTTTTGAGTCGACTCAAAAGTCAACCCAAAAACAGCGTGGGCCCCCATGTGCCAGCCGCACTGGTGAGGTCCCTTGTTGACTTTTGAGTCGACTCAAAAGTCAACCCAAAAACAGCGTGGGCCCCCCATGTGCCAGCCACACTGGTGAGGTCCCTTGTTGACTTTTGAGTCGACTCAAAAGTCAACCCAAAAACAGCGTGGGCCCCCCATGTGCCAGCCACACTGGTGAGGTCCCTTGTTGACTTTTGAGTCGACTCAAAAGTCAACCCAAAAACAGCGTGGGCCCCCCATGTGCCAGCCACACTGGTGAGGTCCCTTGTTGACTTTTGAGTCGACTCAAAAGTCAACCCAAAAACAGCGTGGGCCCCCCATGTGCCAGCCACACTGGTGAGGTCCCTTGTTGACTTTTGAGTCGACTCAAAAGTCAACCCAAAAACAGCGTGGGCCCCCCATGTGCCAGCCACACTGGTGAGGTCCCTTGTTGACTTTTGAGTCGACTCAAAAGTCAACCCAAAAACAGCGTGGGCCCCCCATGTGCCAGCCACACTGGTGAGGTCCCTTGTTGACTTTTGAGTCGACTCAAAAGTCAACCCAAAAACAGCGTGGGCCCCCATGTGCCAGCCGCACTGGTGAGGTCCCTTGTTGACTTTTGAGTCGACTCAAAAGTCAACCCAAAAACAGCGTGGGCCCCCCATGTGCCAGCCACACTGGTGAGGTCCCTTGTTGACTTTTGAGTCGACTCAAAAGTCAACCCAAAAACAGCGTGGGCCCCCCATGTGCCAGCCACACTGGTGAGGTCCCTTGTTGACTTTTGAGTCGACTCAAAAGTCAACCCAAAAACAGCGTGGGCCCCCCATGTGCCAGCCACACTGGTGAGGTCCCTTGTTGACTTTTGAGTCGACTCAAAAGTCAACCCAAAAACAGCGTGGGCCCCCCATGTGCCAGCCACACTGGTGAGGTCCCTTGTTGACTTTTGAGTCGACTCAAAAGTCAACCCAAAAACAGCGTGGGCCCCCCATGTGCCAGCCACACTGGTGAGGTCCCTTGTTGACTTTTGAGTCGACTCAAAAGTCAACCCAAAAACAGCGTGGGCCCCCCATGTGCCAGCCACACTGGTGAGGTCCCTTGTTGACTTTTGAGTCGACTCAAAAGTCAACCCAAAAACAGCGTGGGCCCCCCATGTGCCAGCCACACTGGTGAGGTCCCTTGTTGACTTTTGAGTCGACTCAAAAGTCAACCCAAAAACAGCGTGGGCCCCCATGTGCCAGCCGCACTGGTGAGGTCCCTTGTTGACTTTTGAGTCGACTCAAAAGTCAACCCAAAAACAGCGTGGGCCCCCCATGTGCCAGCCACACTGGTGAGGTCCCTTGTTGACTTTTGAGTCGACTCAAAAGTCAACCCAAAAACAGCGTGGGCCCCCCATGTGCCAGCCACACTGGTGAGGTCCCTTGTTGACTTTTGAGTCGACTCAAAAGTCAACCCAAAAACAGCGTGGGCCCCCCATGTGCCAGCCACACTGGTGAGGTCCCTTGTTGACTTTTGAGTCGACTCAAAAGTCAACCCAAAAACAGCGTGGGCCCCCCATGTGCCAGCCACACTGGTGAGGTCCCTTGTTGACTTTTGAGTCGACTCAAAAGTCAACCCAAAAACAGCGTGGGCCCCCCATGTGCCAGCCACACTGGTGAGGTCCCTTGTTGACTTTTGAGTCGACTCAAAAGTCAACCCAAAAACAGCGTGGGCCCCCCATGTGCCAGCCACACTGGTGAGGTCCCTTGTTGACTTTTGAGTCGACTCAAAAGTCAACCCAAAAACAGCGTGGGCCCCCCATGTGCCAGCCACACTGGTGAGGTCCCTTGTTGACTTTTGAGTCGACTCAAAAGTCAACCCAAAAACAGCGTGGGCCCCCCATGTGCCAGCCACACTGGTGAGGTCCCTTGTTGACTTTTGAGTCGACTCAAAAGTCAACCCAAAAACAGCGTGGGCCCCCCATGTGCCAGCCACACTGGTGAGGTCCCTTGTTGACTTTTGAGTCGACTCAAAAGTCAACCCAAAAACAGCGTGGGCCCCCATGTGCCAGCCGCACTGGTGAGGTCCCTTGTTGACTTTTGAGTCGACTCAAAAGTCAACCCAAAAACAGCGTGGGCCCCCCATGTGCCAGCCACACTGGTGAGGTCCCTTGTTGACTTTTGAGTCGACTCAAAAGTCAACCCAAAAACAGCGTGGGCCCCCCATGTGCCAGCCACACTGGTGAGGTCCCTTGTTGACTTTTGAGTCGACTCAAAAGTCAACCCAAAAACAGCGTGGGCCCCCCATGTGCCAGCCACACTGGTGAGGTCCCTTGTTGACTTTTGAGTCGACTCAAAAGTCAACCCAAAAACAGCGTGGGCCCCCCATGTGCCAGCCACACTGGTGAGGTCCCTTGTTGACTTTTGAGTCGACTCAAAAGTCAACCCAAAAACAGCGTGGGCCCCCCATGTGCCAGCCACACTGGTGAGGTCCCTTGTTGACTTTTGAGTCGACTCAAAAGTCAACCCAAAAACAGCGTGGGCCCCCATGTGCCAGCCGCACTGGTGAGGTCCCTTGTTGACTTTTGAGTCGACTCAAAAGTCAACCCAAAAACAGCGTGGGCCCCCCATGTGCCAGCCACACTGGTGAGGTCCCTTGTTGACTTTTGAGTCGACTCAAAAGTCAACCCAAAAACAGCGTGGGCCCCCCATGTGCCAGCCACACTGGTGAGGTCCCTTGTTGACTTTTGAGTCGACTCAAAAGTCAACCCAAAAACAGCGTGGGCCCCCCATGTGCCAGCCACACTGGTGAGGTCCCTTGTTGACTTTTGAGTCGACTCAAAAGTCAACCCAAAAACAGCGTGGGCCCCCCATGTGCCAGCCACACGACTTTTGTGTCGACTCAAAAGTCAACCCAAAAACAGCGTGGGCCCCCCATGTGCCAGCCACACTGGTGAGGTCCCTTGTTGACTTTTGAGTTGACTCAAAAGTCAACCCAAAAACAGCGTGGGCCCCCCATGTGCCAGCCACACTGGTGAGGTCCCTTGTTGACTTTTGAGTCGACTCAAAAGTCAACCCAAAAACAGCGTGGGCCCCCCATGTGCCAGCCACACTGGTGAGGTCCCTTGTTGACTTTTGAGTCGACTCAAAAGTCAACCCAGAAACAGCGTGGGCCCCCCATGTGCCAGCCACACTGGTGAGGTCCCTTGTTGACTTTTGAGTCGACTCAAAAGTCAACCCAAAAACAGCGTGGGCCCCCCATGTGCCAGCCACACTGGTGAGGTCCCTTGTTGACTTTTGAGTCGACTCAAAAGTCAACCCAAAAACAGCGTGGGCCCCCCATGTGCCAGCCACACTGGTGAGGTCCCTTGTTGACTTTTGAGTCGACTCAAAAGTCAACCCAAAAACAGCGTGGGCCCCCCATGTGCCAGCCACACTGGTGAGGTCCCTTGTTGACTTTTGAGTCGACTCAAAAGTCAACCCAAAAACAGCGTGGGCCCCCCATGTGCCAGCCACACTGATGAGGTCCCTTGTTGACTTTTGAGTCGACTCAAAAGTCAACCCAAAAACAGCGTGGGCCCCCATGTGCCAGCCGCACTGGTGAGGTCCCTTGTTGACTTTTGAGTCGACTCAAAAGATAACCCAAAAACAGCGTGGGCCCCCCATGTGCCAGCCACACTGGTGAGGTCCCTTGTTGACTTTTGAGTCGACTCAAAAGTCAACCCAAAAACAGCGTGGGCCCCCCATGTGCCAGCCACACTGGTGAGGTCCCTTGTTGACTTTTGAGTCGACTCAAAAGTCAACCCAAAAACAGCGTGGGCCCCCCATGTGCCAGCCACACTGGTGAGGTCCCTTGTTGACTTTTGAGTCGACTCAAAAGTCAACCCAAAAACAGCGTGGGCCCCCCATGTGCCAGCCACACTGGTGAGGTCCCTTGTTGACTTTTGAGTCGACTCAAAAGTCAACCCAAAAACAGCGTGGGCCCCCCATGTGCCAGCCACACTGGTGAGGTCCCTTGTTGACTTTTGAGTCGACTCAAAAGTCAACCCAAAAACAGCGTGGGCCCCCCATGTGCCAGCCACACTGGTGAGGTCCCTTGTTGACTTTTGAGTCGACTCAAAAGTCAACCCAAAAACAGCGTGGGCCCCCCATGTGCCAGCCACACTGGTGAGGTCCCTTGTTGACTTTTGAGTCGACTCAAAAGTCAACCCAAAAACAGCGTGGGCCCCCCATGTGCCAGCCACACTGGTGAGGTCCCTTGTTGACTTTTGAGTCGACTCAAAAGTCAACCCAAAAACAGCGTGGGCCCCCCATGTGCCAGCCACACTGGTGAGGTCCCTTGTTGACTTTTGAGTCGACTCAAAAGTCAACCCAAGAACAGCGTGGGCCCCCCATGTGCCAGCCACACTGGTGAGGTCCCTTGTGGACTTTTGAGTCGACTCAAAAGTCAACCCAAAAATAGCGTGGGCCCCCCATGTGCCAGCCACACTGGTGAGGTCCCTTGTTGACTTTTGAGTCGACTCAAAAGTCAACCCAAAAATAGCGTGGGCCCCCCATGTGCCAGCCACACTGGTGAGGTCCCTTGTTGACTTTTGAGTCGACTCAAAAGTCAACCCAAAAACAGCGTGGGCCCCCCATGTGCCAGCCACACTGGTGAGGTCCCTTGTTGACTTTTGAGTCGACTCAAAAGTCAACCCAAAAACAGCGTGGGCCCCCCATGTGCCAGCCACACTGGTGAGGTCCCTTGTTGACTTTTGAGTCGACTCAAAAGTCAACCCAAAAACAGCGTGGGCCCCCCATGTGCCAGCCACACTGGTGAGGTCCCTTGTTGACTTTTGAGTCGACTCAAAAGTCAACCCAAAAACAGCGTGGGCCCCCCATGTGCCAGCCACACTGGTGAGGTCCCTTGTTGACTTTTGAGTCGACTCAAAAGTCAACCCAAAAACAGCGTGGGCCCCCCATGTGCCAGCCACACTGGTGAGGTCCCTTGTTGACTTTTGAGTCGACTCAAAAGTCAACCCAAAAACAGCGTGGGCCCCCCATGTGCCAGCCACACTGGTGAGGTCCCTTGTTGACTTTTGAGTCGACTCAAAAGTCAACCCAAAAACAGCGTGGGCCCCCCATGTGCCAGCCACACTGGTGAGGTCCCTTGTTGACTTTTGAGTCGACTCAAAAGTCAACCCAAAAACAGCGTGGGCCCCCCATGTGCCAGCCACACTGGTGAGGTCCCTTGTTGACTTTTGAGTCGACTCAAAAGTCAACCCAAAAACAGCGTGGGCCCCCCATGTGCCAGCCACACTGGTGAGGTCCCTTGTTGACTTTTGAGTCGACTCAAAAGTCAACCCAAAAACAGCGTGGGCCCCCCATGTGCCAGCCACACTGGTGAGGTCCCTTGTTGACTTTTGAGTCGACTCAAAAGTCAACCCAAAAACAGCGTGGGCCCCCCATGTGCCAGCCACACTGGTGAGGTCCCTTGTTGACTTTTGAGTCGACTCAAAAGTCAACCCAAAAACAGCGTGGGCCCCCCATGTGCCAGCCACACTGGTGAGGTCCCTTGTTGACTTTTGAGTCGACTCAAAAGTCAACCCAAAAACAGCGTGGGCCCCCCATGTGCCAGCCACACTGGTGAGGTCCCTTGTTGACTTTTGAGTCGACTCAAAAGTCAACCCAAAAACAGCGTGGGCCCCCCATGTGCCAGCCACACTGGTGAGGTCCCTTGTTGACTTTTGAGTCGACTCAAAAGTCAACCCAAAAACAGCGTGGGCCCCCCATGTGCCAGCCACACTGGTGAGGTCCCTTGTTGACTTTTGAGTCGACTCAAAAGTCAACCCAAAAACAGCGTGGGCCCCCCATGTGCCAGCCACACTGGTGAGGTCCCTTGTTGACTTTTGAGTCGACTCAAAAGTCAACCCAAAAACAGCGTGGGCCCCCCATGTGCCAGCCACACTGGTGAGGTCCCTTGTTGACTTTTGAGTCGACTCAAAAGTCAACCCAAAAACAGCGTGGGCCCCCCATGTGCCAGCCACACTGGTGAGGTCCCTTGTTGACTTTTGAGTCGACTCAAAAGTCAACCCAAAAACAGCGTGGGCCCCCCATGTGCCAGCCACACTGGTGAGGTCCCTTGTTGACTTTTGAGTCGACTCAAAAGTCAACCCAAAAACAGCGTGGGCCCCCCATGTGCCAGCCACACTGGTGAGGTCCCTTGTTGACTTTTGAGTCGACTCAAAAGTCAACCCAAAAACAGCGTGGGCCCCCCATGTGCCAGCCACACTGGTGAGGTCCCTTGTTGACTTTTGAGTCGACTCAAAAGTCAACCCAAAAACAGCGTGGGCCCCCCATGTGCCAGCCACACTGGTGAGGTCCCTTGTTGACTTTTGAGTCGACTCAAAAGTCAACCCAAAAACAGCGTGGGCCCCCCATGTGCCAGCCACACTGGTGAGGTCCCTTGTTGACTTTTGAGTCGACTCAAAAGTCAACCCAAAAACAGCGTGGGCCCCCCATGTGCCAGCCACACTGGTGAGGTCCCTTGTTGACTTTTGAGTCGACTCAAAAGTCAACCCAAAAACAGCGTGGGCCCCCCATGTGCCAGCCACACTGGTGAGGTCCCTTGTTGACTTTTGAGTCGACTCAAAAGTCAACTCAAAAACAGCGTGGGCCCCCCATGTGCCAGCCACACTGGTGAGGTCCCTTGTTGACTTTTGAGTCGACTCAAAAGTCAACCCAAAAACAGCGTGGGCCCCCCATGTGCCAGCCACACTGGTGAGGTCCCTTGTTGACTTTTGAGTCGACTCAAAAGTCAACCCAAAAACAGCGTGGGCCCCCCATGTGCCAGCCACACTGGTGAGGTCCCTTGTTGACTTTTGAGTCGACTCAAAAGTCAACCCAAAAACAGCGTGGGCCCCCCATGTGCCAGCCACACTGGTGAGGTCCCTTGTTGACTTTTGAGTCGACTCAAAAGTCAACCCAAAAACAGCGTGGGCCCCCCATGTGCCAGCCACACTGGTGAGGTCCCTTGTTGACTTTTGAGTCGACTCAAAAGTCAACCCAAAAACAGCGTGGGCCCCCCATGTGCCAGCCACACTGGTGAGGTCCCTTGTTGACTTTTGAGTCGACTCAAAAGTCAACCCAAAAACAGCGTGGGCCCCCCATGTGCCAGCCACACTGGTGAGGTCCCTTGTTGACTTTTGAGTCGACTCAAAAGTCAACCCAAAAACAGCGTGGGCCCCCCATGTGCCAGCCACACTGGTGAGGTCCCTTGTTGACTTTTGAGTCGACTCAAAAGTCAACCCAAAAACAGCGTGGGCCCCCCATGTGCCAGCCACACTGGTGAGGTCCCTTGTTGACTTTTGAGTCGACTCAAAAGTCAACCCAAAAACAGCGTGGGCCCCCCATGTGCCAGCCACACTGGTGAGGTCCCTTGTTGACTTTTGAGTCGACTCAAAAGTCAACCCAAAAACAGCGTGGGCCCCCCATGTGCCAGCCACACTGGTGAGGTCCCTTGTTGACTTTTGAGTCGACTCAAAAGTCAACCCAAAAACAGCGTGGGCCCCCCATGTGCCAGCCACACTGGTGAGGTCCCTTGTTGACTTTTGAGTCGACTCAAAACTCAACCCAAAAACAGCGTGGGCCCCCCATGTGCCAGCCACACTGGTGAGGTCCCTTGTTGACTTTTGAGTCGACTCAAAAGTCAACCCAAAAACAGCGTGGGCCCCCCATGTGCCAGCCACACTGGTGAGGTCCCTTGTTGACTTTTGAGTCGACTCAAAAGTCAACCCAAAAACAGCGTGGGCCCCCCATGTGCCAGCCACACTGGTGAGGTCCCTTGTTGACTTTTGAGTCGACTCAAAACTCAACCCAAAAACAGCGTGGGCCCCCCATGTGCCAGCCACACTGGTGAGGTCCCTTGTTGACTTTTGAGTCGACTCAAAAGTCAACCCAAAAACAGCGTGGGCCCCCCATGTGCCAGCCACACTGGTGAGGTCCCTTGTTGACTTTTGAGTCGACTCAAAAGTCAACCCAAAAACAGCGTGGGCCCCCCATGTGCCAGCCACACTGGTGAGGTCCCTTGTTGACTTTTGAGTCGACTCAAAAGTCAACCCAAAAACAGCGTGGGCCCCCCATGTGCCAGCCACACTGGTGAGGTCCCTTGTTGACTTTTGAGTCGACTCAAAAGTCAACCCAAAAACAGCGTGGGCCCCCCATGTGCCAGCCACACTGGTGAGGTCCCTTGTTGACTTTTGAGTCGACTCAAAAGTCAACCCAAAAACAGCGTGGGCCCCCCATGTGCCAGCCACACTGGTGAGGTCCCTTGTTGACTTTTGAGTCGACTCAAAAGTCAACCCAAAAACAGCGTGGGCCCCCCATGTGCCAGCCACACTGGTGAGGTCCCTTGTTGACTTTTGAGTCGACTCAAAAGTCAACCCAAAAACAGCGTGGGCCCCCCATGTGCCAGCCACACTGGTGAGGTCCCTTGTTGACTTTTGAGTCGACTCAAAAGTCAACCCAAAAACAGCGTGGGCCCCCCATGTGCCAGCCACACTGGTGAGGTCCCTTGTTGACTTTTGAGTCGACTCAAAAGTCAACCCAAAAACAGCGTGGGCCCCCCATGTGCCAGCCACACTGGTGAGGTCCCTTGTTGACTTTTGAGTCGACTCAAAAGTCAACCCAAAAACAGCGTGGGCCCCCCATGTGCCAGCCACACTGGTGAGGTCCCTTGTTGACTTTTGAGTCGACTCAAAAGTCAACCCAAAAACAGCGTGGGCCCCCCATGTGCCAGCCACACTGGTGAGGTCCCTTGTTGACTTTTGAGTCAACTCAAAAGTCAACCCAAAAACAGCGTGGGCCCCCCATGTGCCAGCCACACTGGTGAGGTCCCTTGTTGACTTTTGAGTCGACTCAAAAGTCAACCCAAAAACAGCGTGGGCCCCCCATGTGCCAGCCACACTGGTGAGGTCCCTTGTTGACTTTTGAGTCGACTCAAAAGTCAACCCAAAAACAGCGTGGGCCCCCCATGTGCCAGCCACACTGGTGAGGTCCCTTGTTGACTTTTGAGTCGACTCAAAAGTCAACCCAAAAACAGCGTGGGCCCCCCATGTGCCAGCCACACTGTTTCTCTAGACGGCCTAACAGCTGGCCAGCTTAGCTTACAAGGATGTTGGAGGGCTTGAGATCTCGATGAATGATCCAATTGCTGTGTCACGCAGAAGACGGGAAGCAATGGGAAGCACAACAAGTGAGAGGAATACATGAGAGCAGCACAGCTGCAGGAACGAGATCACCATGCATGGCCGAACTGTGCAGAGTAGGCAGGTAGCACCTATAGACACCACATGTGGACACCCCTTGTTCACTCCACCACCCCATAGTTGCTGGTACTGCATCGAACTGGCAAGTTGGCAACTGCTGACTGCCACACACCCGCACTCCCATTCACCTACACGCCCACCTGTGCAGGTAGTGCAGGTAGTGCAGGTAGTGCAGGTAGTGCAGGTAGTGCAGGTAGTGCAGGCCGTTGAGCAGCTGCCACAGCAGCGACTTCACTGTGTACTCAAAGGAGGGGCACCTCAAGTGCTCGCAGTGAGTGCATGACATGCACTTGACACGTGCTTGCCTTGCCCCACCCATACACCCACCTATTCTCCTACCCACCTGTGCAGGTAGTGCAGTCCATTCAGCAGCTGCCAGAGCAGCGACTTCACCGTGTACTCCGAGAGAGGGCGCTTCAGATGCTCTCGATGGAACCGGATGATCTCCTGTTTGCGCGCACATGGCATGGCATGGCGTGGTGTGGGGGGAAGGTATGGGGGAATGCATGTGAAGATGGCACTGAATAGGTTAACGCTCACACACACAGAGAGGGCGCTTCAGGTGCTCGCGGTGGAAGCGGATGATCTCCTGAGGGGCGTGCATGGGGGGAAGGTGTTTTCGAGGATTCTCAGGGGTCGCTCATATGCTGTGTGGTTGGTTGGCGTGTGATCTCCTCTCGTCATAGTACCAACAGAGAGAGGGCGCTTCAGGTGCTCGCGGTGGAAACGGATGATCTCCTGTTTGCGCGCGCATGGCATGGCAACATGTATGAGGAGGGCGTGGGGGGATGGTATGGGGGGAAGGGAAGGCATGTGAAGAAGGCACTGATTAGGTTAGGGCTCACTCGGAGAGAGGGCGCTTCAGATGCTTGTGGTGGAAGTGGATGGTGTGTCCTGTGATTTTGCATGGGGGTGCTGCACATGCACATGCGCGAATACCCAAGATGCTTAGTCTCATAGAGCCGTGCTAAAATGTAGTTACCTTTCAGAGCCAAGACTGATTGCTTAGGTTCGGGCTCACATAGAGGTCATGCTCACATAGAGGTCATGCTCACATAGAGGTCATGCTCACATAGAGGTCATGCTCACATAGAGGTCATGCTCGGCGTAGTCAAAGGCAAGAAAGAGCGACATGTCGGTGTGGTTGATGTGCACGTTGAGCAGCTGCACTATGTTCTCGTGCTCGCACTCCTGTAGTAGCTGTTGTGTTGAGGGGGGGGTGGAGGGAGATGAGAGAGGCAGGCAGGGGACGGGGAGAGAGGGAGCAAGGGGGTGGTTGATGTGCACGTTGAGCAGCTGCACTATGTTCTCGTGCTCGCACTCCTGTAGTAGCTGGTGAGGGGGCGGAACAAGCGAGCAAGACAGCAAGACAGAAAGAGGGTGGCTTGTGTGATAACTCATTGTGTTCAGCAGCTGCACTGTGTTCTCGTGCTCGCACTCTTGTTGTAGCTGGTGGAGGAAGGAAGAGTCAGGCAGGAAAAGAAAACGAGAACGAGAAAGCAAGGGAGCAACAGGGTGGCATGGAATGGCATGTGTGGTAGCGGATGTGCACGTTGCACGTTGCCTTCTTCACCCCAGCCCACCTCCCCGACCCCTTGCCCTCACCCTCTCCCTCTCTCCCTCCCCCTTGCCCTCCCCCTCCCTTGATCCCCTCTCCCTCCCCTCCCCCTACCCCTCGCCTTCTTCTTTTTCCCCCCTCCCCCCTCCCCCCTCTCACCATGATCTCGCGAATGGCAGTGGGGGACACGCCATCGCCCTCCTTGGTCTGTTTGAACTTCTTAAGAGCCGACCGCCCCGACCCCTTGCCCTTGCGCCGGTCCTTCGCCAGATACACCAGCCCGTACGTCCCCTCGCCTATCTTCCCCACTATCTCGTAATCATCCAGCCAATCCGGCCGCTCGGGCAGAATAGCATGCTCCACGTGGCCTTCGTGCATTGGCAGCTGCTCCGAAACCTGCCCGGGAACCTGCCCGGAAGCCTGCCCGCTTCCCTGCCCGTGGCCTTGGGTTTGCCCCCCTGGCTCCTGGCCGTCTGTTTGAAGGTGCCCTTTCGTCTGCCCGGACGCCTGCCCGGACGCCTGCCCGTGTGTTCCATCCTGCCCGGCGGAACCATGCTGCTGCTGCTGCTGCTGCTGGTGCTGCTGTTCTGGTTGCTGCTGTGATGGTTCTTGTTGTAACCTATTCGCTTGCCCCCCCTGCTGCCCCCTATGCTGTACCCCCTGCTGCCCCGCCTGATGCCCCCCTTGCTGCTCCGCCTGCGCTTCCCCCTGCTGCTCCCCCTGCGCTTGCACCCGCGACTGCTGCTTCCGCGGCAGGGGCGGAAGCGGGGCGTGCACTGGCGGATTCGCGCCCCCGCCCAGTTGCGCCTTCCCATGGCCCCCCTGACCCTGCGGCGGCTTCCCCGTATCCCCCTGGCCAGGTTGCGCCTTCCCCGTATCCCCCCCAGTTTGCCGCGCGGCCTGCGCTTGCGCCGTGCGCCGTTGCGCCGCGGTCTGGCGCAACTGCTGCCGCTTCTGCTGCGCCGGTTGCCGCGGCTGCGGTGGAAGCACGCGATGATGAGCCCTTTGCTGCGCGGGTTGCGCCGGCTGCGCTTGCGCCTGCGCGTTTGGCGGTTGAGCAACGGTGCTCACATTGTGCCCGTGCGCCTGCTCTTGTTGCTGCGACTGCGGCTGCTGCGACGGCTGCGCGACCTGGCTATGCGACTGGCCTTGCTGCTGCTGCGACGTCCGCCGCTGTTGCGAAGCGTTGCGCGACCGCTGGTAGGCTGCGCGCTCCACCATGCTTGCGGCGATTCCTGCGCGCCTAGAGTGTGGCTACTTCAGCGGTGCGTGAATGCTGGTCTCAACGGACAAATCGTCTTTCGTTTACCTAGTGCGGTTCCATAAGGTTCCCCGCGCTAACAGACGGTTCGCGCTCAAACGGTTCAGATCGGTTCCCCTTAGAGCAGCGAATTCGACTCCAACTATTTCGCCTCACTTGACACCCATTATGTAGCAAGAATGCGATTTGATTACTATCCTGAAAATCTGTAGAAAATAAGGTAGGAGGTAAGCTGATTTATATCAACTAGTCAGTCAACAATAATTGGTCCTCTTCTCAAAGCCTGTGACTGATTCGTATACACTGACGGCATTAACTGGATTGCAAAGCCTCATAAAAAAAAAAACATTCAGAGGTGTCGCAAAGCTACAGAGGTAATAATTTTGTTTGAAGAACAGAAAAGGCTGCATCCCATACACCGACGCGGGAGACATAAAAATTATGGACCTATATCAACAGAGTTGTGTTGTCACCACTATCCATAGCATAGCAGCAATCCCTGCAAATTTATCTCCTCCTCGGTGACCTTATAAGGATGACCTACGGTATGTCATGCCTGTACACATGTCGGGGGTGCTAGAGACCTGCATGATGGACGTAACACAACAGGGGAAGGAGCAAAACAATGATTGCTTGCCGCAGGCTCGCTCACCATCCCCATCCAGCCCTTCACTAGTTTTATCACCATCCCCTGACTGGCAAACGATTTGCAGCCCACCATTTTGACTTCAACCAACCCAGCATTTGCAATACACACCAGTCTCTCACCTTCAATGGCCTGTGCGAGTTGTTTTTGGGACACGAAGAAAACAACACGGCCAGGAAGGAGTCTGTGAGGTTGCGCTCCGTCTCCCTCTTTGTTGCGGGCCATTTTGAGAATTCTAGAGAACGACACACACACACACGCGCACCAATCCCTCACCTTCAATGACTTGTGCCTTGCGAAGCAGAAACAGCAGCCGCTTCCGCTGCTCCTCCGCCGCCAGGAAGGAGTCTGTGAGGTTGCGCACGGTCTCCCTCTTTGCCTCTCGCATCACCTCCAAGTCCTCCCTAGTCAGCTGTGCCTCCTCCTCCGCTACCCTCCTCCCTGCCTCCGCCTGCTCCCTCCTCTCCCTCTCCGCCTCCTTTTCCCTCCTCTCCTCTTCCTTTGCTCTCTTCTCTTCCTCCTTGGCAGCTCTCTCCTCCTCCCTCCCCTTCCTCTCTCCCTCCACCTCCTCTCGCAATCTCACACCCTCCTCCTCTGCTTCCTTCACTCTCTTCTCAAGCTTCTCTCCTTCCCCTTTCACACGCTCCAACTCCCCTTCCACTTCACTCAGCCGCTTCTCCCATCCTTCCTGTGCCATCTGAAGCTCTGCCCGGACCTCCTCAGCAGCGTTGGCAGCCGCCGAGGCTATGGCAGCTTCGGAGGCAGCCTGGGCAGCGACAAGCTCATTGAGAATGGATTGCATCGCCTCGTCTTTTTCCGCACATGCACTGCACGGCATGGCTTGTTGCGCTACCGCCTCCTCCCTCCCCTTCTCAGCCTCCCCTCTCATCCTTTCTGCTTCCTCCCTTGCCTTCTCTGCTTCTTCCCTCGCCCTCTCTGCTTCTTCTCTCACCTTCCTCTCCTCCTCACTCCTCTCCTCCGCATCTGCTGCTTTCTCCATTGCCTCCTTCCAAGCTGCCTCAGCCTCCTCTCTCGCTGCCTCTGCCACGTCCTTAGCCATCTCAGCCTCTTGCCTTGCCATTTCAGCTGCCTCCAAAGCCTGCTTAAACTCTTCAAGCCATGCCTCCGTCGCTCTCCTCGCCTCCTCAGCATCATCCCATAACTTCTGAATCCCCTCTCTTGATTCCAACGCTTCATCCCTCGCCGCCTCCGCCTCTCTCCTTGCCTCCTCCACACCCTCCCACGCTCGCACTGCTTCATCCCTTGCTTCACATGCCTCATCCCTCTCCTTCTCCGCCTCCTCAACCTTCGCTTCTGCCTCTCGCTTCGCCTTCTCAGCTTCATCCCTCGCCTTAAACGCCTCGTCCCTGGCTTCCAGAGCCTCATCCTTTTCTCTCACTGCCTCATGCATCACATGCACTGCCTCGTCTCTCTCCTTCACCACCTCCTCCCTCCCCCTCTCTGCCTCCTCCACCCCATTCGCCCTCTCTAACTGCACACCCGTTTTACTCACAATCGCTTCCAGCTCCCTCCGTCTCTCCTCTGCCGCCTCCCACCGCACTCTTAGCTCATCCCTCTCCCTCTCCAACTCCCCCCTTTCCAACAAGCTCATGCCAGCTACACTTGTCTCCCCACCACTGCTGTCAGGATTCGGCCACCCTCGGCGTGGCACCTCGGACACAGCACCCTCAGGAAGCACCTCTTTCTGAGTGCAGTGGCAAATCACTCCCTTCACCTGCTCCTCCTCCCCACTGCTCTCCCGACGCTTCTCCTCCCGGCTGCAGCCCTTATCCTCCTCCTCCCCCCCACTGCTCTCCCCATCCCCCTCACCTCCACCCCATCCCTTACCCACCCTTGGCGCGCATTTTAAAACGCCCTCCACTGCCTCTCCTCCCTCCTCTCCCTGCACACCACCATTTTCCGTTTCCTCTTCCCCAATCTCTCCCTCCATTTCCTCGCCAGCCCCTCTCGTCTCTACAGGTTGTTCATCAGCTTCTGACACAATCACCACACCCTCTTCACAACTGTGCGTTGCAGCCTCCCCTCGTTCCTTACCTTCTGCCTCCTCTCCTTCACTCTCTGCCCCCTCTCCTCGTCTTTCCGCCTCCTCTCTCCCCCTCTCCGCCTCCTCTCTTCTCCTCTCCGCCTCCTCTCTCCCTCTCTCAGCCTCTCCCAGCATTCCCAGCGCCTCTTCCCAGCTAGCCTCAGCCTCCTCTTTCGCCCGCTCCATCTCATCCCTCGCTGCCTCTGCTACCCCCACAGCCGCCTCTGCTTCTTCCCTCCTCTTCTCAGCCTCCTCTCTCGCCCGCTCAGCCTCCTTCCTCAACGCCTCTCCCTCTTCTAATCTCCTCACCGCATCTTCTCTCCACACCTCTGCCTCCTGCAATACCACCTCTGCTAGCGACAGTGCCCCCTCTGCTTCTTCTCTCCTCCTCTCTGCCTCCTCTCTCGCACGCGCAGCTTCTTTCCATAAACCCTCTCCTTCAGCCAACTTCCTCTCTGCCGCCTCTCTCCACGCCTCTGTCTCCTGCAATACCACCTCGACCATCAACACTGCCCCCTCTGCTTCTCCCCAACGCCTCCCTGCCTCTTCTCTCCACACCTCCGCCTCCTGCAATACCACCTCTGCTAGCGACAGTGCCCCCTCTGCTACTTCTCTCCTCCTCTCCGCCTCTTCTCTTCCTGCTTCTGCCTCTCTCACTCGCCTCGCTGCTTCCTCACTCGCCTTACCAGCCTCCTCAGCTCGTACTCCAGCATCTTCTGCCCTTTTGTAAGCTTCCTCCTTCTCTTGTTCAGCCTCCTCCCTTTCCCTTCTCACCTCTTCCAGCATCTCCTCAAGCCGTCTCACAACCTCCTCCCTTTCTCTCAATGCCTCTTCCTTCTCCTTCTCAGCTCTCTCCTTCTCCCGTTCACCCTCCTCCTTCTCTCTCTCTAGTACCTCTATCTGCACTGTCAACTCTTCCACCTCCCGTTCCACCCGCTCCCTCTCCCTCTCCCCCTCTGTAATCCTCCCATCCACTTCCCCCTTTTCTGCATCTTCACCTGTCAATGCATTTTTTTCCTGACCCCCCTCCTCCGCCTCTGCTTTTGCCTTCTCTAGTACCTCAAGCTTCACCACCAGCTCAGTCAAATCCTTCTCAACCTCTTCTTTTCTCCTCTCCGCCTCTTCCCTCCTCCTCTCTGCCTCATCTCTATCCCTCTCCGCCTCTTCCCTTCGAACCTCTGCCTGCACTACTGCCTCTAGCGCCTCTTCTAGTGCCCTCTCTGCCTCATCTCCCCTCCTCTCTGCCTCCTCTCTCCTCCTCTCTGCTTCCTCTCTTCCCTTCTCTGCCACTTCTCTCATCTTCTCTGCCTCTTCTCTGCTCTGCTCTGCCTCCTCTCTCCTCCTCTCTGTCTCCCCCGTCCGCCCATCCACCACAAAACCTGCCTCCAGTGCCTCTTCTAGCGCCTTCTCTGCCTCGTCTCTCCTCAACTCCTCTCCCTTCCATGCTTTCCCCGCCTCCTCCTTTGCTTTCTCCGCCTCCGCTTTCGCTTTCTCCGCCTCCTCCCTTTCCCTCTCCACTTCCTCCTTCTCCCTCAAAGAATCATCCCTCCTCCTCTCAGCCTCATCCCTCTGCTCCTCTGCACTCACTCTCCCCTCCTCTGCCTCAACCTTCTCACTCTCCACCTCTGCTCGTGCCATCTCCACCTCTTCCAACCTTACCAAAGCCTCAACCTTCGCCCTTTCAGCTTCATCTCTCCCTGCCTCCGCCTCTTCCCTCCTCCTTTCCGCCTCCTCCCTCCCTCGTTCCGCCTCCTCCCTCCCTCTTTCCGCCTCCTCCCTCCCTCTTTCCGCCTCCTCTCTCGTCCTCTCTGCCTCTGCCTTCTCAATCCCCATGTCCACCAGTTGTTTCTCGACTTCCTCTAGTTTCCGCTCAGACTCCTCCTGCTTCCCCCTCACCTCATCAAGAATCCCCTTCAGCTCCTCCAGTCTTCCCTTCGCCTCTTCCCGCCGCCTCTCCGCTTCCTCCCTATCGATCTCCACCGCCCTCCACCACTTCTCGTCGTCCTTAACCGCAGCCGCGTCCGGCCACCTCCCTTCCACCTCGCCTCTCCCACCCACCAACCCTTCACACTTACTTGAACACCCCACACAAGTCGTCACCTTGTCTCCATCCACTCCTGCTGCTTCAGCTTCATCTGCGTTCACCGTCTCTCTCATCTCCCTCCCCTCAATCGCTTCCCCCTCCCCAGCCTCCTCCCTCTCCCCAATCACATCGCTCTCCTCCCTCACATCGCTCTCCTCCCTCACATCCCTCTCCTCAACCAAGCCACTCGCATCCCCCTCCCTAATCGCCTCTCTCTCCCTGATCGCCTCCCCCTCCCTAATCGCCTCTCTCTCCCTGATCGCCTCCCCCTCCCTAATCGCCTCTCTCTCCCTGATCGCCTCCCCCTCCCTAATCGCCTCTCTCTCCCTGATCGCCTCCCCCTCCCTAATCACCACTCTCTCTCCAACCAGCCCTCGCGCCTCCCGCGCCCCAACGGCCCCTCCAAGCACCCCAACAGCCTCATCAATCACCAGCATCGCCTCGTCCCTCTCCGCTGTCACCCTGTCAAGAGTCCTCACTGCTTCGTTCCTCTCTTCTACTGCCAACGCAACAGCCTCGACTGCCCTGTCCCTCTCCTCTCTTGCTGCTTCAACAGCCCTCATCGCTTCATCCCTCTCTGTAACAGCCTCTTCAACAGCCTTCACCGCTTCATCCCTCTCCCTAACAGCCTCTGCAACAGCCCTCGTCATCTCATCCCTCTCCTCACCCGTCATCTCAACCGCCTGCACCACCCCATCCTTCTCCCCTCTCACTGCTGCAGCAGCCCTCATCAGATCATCCCTCTCCTCACCCATCCTCTCAAGAGCCTGCACCAGCTCATCCCTCTCCCCTCTCACTGCTTCAACAGCCCTCACCGCTTCATCTCTCTCCCCTCTCACTGCTTCAACAGCCCTCACCGCTTCATCTCTCTCCCCTCTCGCGGCTTCAACAGCCCTCACCGCTTCATCTCTCTCCCCTCTCGCTGCTTCAACAGCCCTCACCGCTTCATCCCTCTCCCCTATCGCTGCTTCAACAGCCCTCACCGCTTCATCCCTCTCCCCTATCGCTGCTTCAACAGCCCTCACCGCTTCATCCCTCTCCCATATCGCTGCTGCAACAGCCCTCTCCAGCTCACCCTTCTCCTCAGTCACCCTCTGCAGAGCCTGCACCACCTCATCCCTCTCCCCTTTCATTGCTTCAGCAGCCCTTGTCAACTCATCTCTCTCCTCACCCGCCCTTTCAAGAGCCTGCACCAGCTCATACCGCTCCTCCACTGCACAGTCCTCGCCCCTCAGCGCCTCATCCCTCTCCTCCTCTGCTACCTTCCTCGCCGCCTCTGCCTCTGCCACAGCCCTCTCTAGTCCCTCCACCTTCGCCTCTGCAGCATCTCGTGCTCTTTCAGCCTCCACCCTCTTCTCCTCCGCCTCTGCCTTTGCCCACACAGCCTCTTCCAAAGCCCTCTCTAGTTCACCTGCCTTCGCCTCTGCAGCAACTCGTGCTCTTTCTGCCTCCTCCCTCCTCTCCTCCTCATCTGCCTTCGCACACACAGCCTCTTCCATCGCCTTCTCTATTTCAGCTGCCTTCGCCTCTGCAGCATCTTGAGACCTCTCTGCCTCCGCCCTCCTCTCCTCCGCACCTACCTTAGCTTCAAGCGCCTCTCTCTTTGCCTGCTCAGCCTCTTCCGCAGCTTTAGCTGCAACCTCCCGAGCCTTCTCAGCCTCTTCCCGAGCCACCTCCGCCTCCTCCCAAGCCTTCTCCGCCTCCCTCTCCCTCTCTTCCGCCTCGCTTCGCCTCCTCCCTGCCTCCACTCGCCTCTCCTCCGCTTCGACCATCCCCTGAACAACCTCTTCCTTCTCTCTCACAGCCTCTTCTCTCACCTTCTCAGAAACTTCCCATGCTCTCTCCGCCTCATCTCTCCTCCTCTCCGCCTCCTCCCTCCTGCTTTCCGCCTCCTCCATCCTCCTTTCCGCCTCCGCCCTGCCCCAATGCGCCTCCTCCCGCTCCCTCTCCGCCTCATCCTTGCTCATCCCAGCACCAGCCATTCGCCTCTCCGCCTCGTCTCTCTGCCTCTCCGCCTCCGCCTGTGCTCTCTCTGCTTCTCGCCTGCCCCTCTCCGCCTCCTTCCTCGCCTTCTCACCCTCGTCTCTGTCTCTCTCAGCCTCCTCCTTTGCTCTAAGTGCCTCATTTGTCAACATTTCAGCTGCTGCGCGTGCTTGCTCCGATTCCTCCTTCCCCTTCTCAGCCTCCCTCCTTGCCTTCTCAGCCTCCTCTTTCGCCCTCTCAGCTGCCTCTCTACCTCGCTCCGCTGCCTCGCGTGTGCTCTCTGCTTCCTCCTGTGCCCTATTCGCCACCTCACTCTCTTCCCTCGATTCTCTCTCCGCCATCTCTGCTTCCCTTGCCTTCTCCTCTGACTGCTTGACCCTTTCCTCTGCTTCCCTTGCCCGTTCTTCTGCCTCCTCTGCTCTTTTCTCTGCCTCGCCTTGCCTCGCCTCAGCCTCCTCCCTTGCCTTGTCAGCTTCTTCTTTCGCATTCTTAGCTTCCTCTCTGGCCCTCTCAGCTTCCTCCCTTGCTTTATCACCCTCTTCCTTCGCCGCCGCTGCTGCAGCCTCTGCTGCCAATGCCTCACCACTGGCAGCCAATGCATTATCCCTAGCTGCTAACGCCTCGTCCCTATCGCTCTCAGCTTCAGTCCTCCTCACCTCCGCTTCTGCACGTGCTGCTTCTGCTGACTCCTTCGCCACCCCTGCCTCTGCTTGTCTCGTTTCTGCATCTGCTTGCTTCCTCTCAGCCCCCTCCCTCGCCACCTCTGCCTGCTGCCTCGCTTCCACTGCTTCTTCCCTCGCCGCCTCAGCCTCTGCTTGCTTCCTCTCCGCCTCTGCTTGCCTCCTCTCTGCTTCCATCCGACCATTCTCTGCATCCTCACGTCGCGCCTCTGCATCCTCTCTCGCCTGGATTGCTTCCTCTGTACTCTTTTCCGCCTCTTCCCTCGCCCTGTGAGCTTCCTCTCTCGCCCTCCCAGCATCCCCTCTCGCCCTCTCAGCTTCTTCCCTCGCCTTCCTCTCCTTCTCGCTCTTCTCCTCCGCCGCTGCCGCCCTCTGTAGTGCCTCCTCCCTTCCCTTCTCCGCCCCCTCCCTTGCCTTTTCGGCCTCTTTCTTCCTTGACACAGCCTCCTCCCTTGCCTTCTCGCTCTCCTCCCGCGCCTCCTCAGCAGCAGCCCTTGCTTTCTCTGCCTCACGTAGCCTCTCCTCAGCCTCCTCCTTGGCTTTGTCAGCAGCTTCCCTCCTCGCCTCTGCCTCCTCTCTCACTTTCACAGCCTCCTCCCGCTCTCTCTCCGCCTCATCCCTTCTCCCTTCCGCTTCTCTCCTCCTCTCCTCTGCCTCCTTCCTCCTCTTTTCCTCTTCCGTCTGCTTCATCTCAGCACCTTCCCGTCTTCTCTCTGCCTCCTCGGCTAGCACCCTCGCATCGGAGCAAGCCTGCACAGCTGCTACTCGCTGCTTCTCAGCCTCAGCTGATCTCTCATCAGCGTGAGCACACGCCTGCTCGGATGCCACTCTGCTCGTCTCTGCCACTGCCAGCTTCGATTCTACCTCGCTCTTGGCCTTCTCTGCCTCTTCTCTAGCTTTCTCCGCCTCCTCCTTGGCTTTCTCCGCCTCATCTCGTGCCCTTTCTGCTCCCTCCCTCAGCTTCTCTTCTTCCTCCCTTGCCTTCTCAGCTTCCTCTCTTCTCTTCTCTGCCTGCTCCTTCTCCCTTTCCGCCTCTTCTCTCGCTTTACCCGCTTCCACTTTCTCCTTCTCAGCCTTCTCTTTCGCCCTCTCAGCCCCCTCTCTCATCCCCTCAGCCTCTGCACGAGACCTCTCAGCCTCGACTCTCCGTGCCTCTGCTTCTGCACGTGCCTGCTCCGCTTCCTCCTTCTCCCTCTCCGCAGCTTCTCTTCTACCCTCTGCCTCCTCCCTCCTCTTCTCAGCCGCTTCACGAGCGCTTTCAGCCTCTGCTCGTCTTGAATCCGCCTCCTCTTTACCCTTTACAGCCTCATCCCTCTCCCTCTCCGCTTCCTCCTTACCCTTTACTGACTCATCCCTCTCAGTTTCCGCCTCTTTCTTTACCCTAACTGCCTCCTCCCTCTCCCTCTCTGCCTCCTCCTTTCCCTTAACTGCCTCCTCCCTCTCCCTCTCTGCCTCCTCCTTACCCTTAACTGCCTCATTCCTCTCCCTCTCCGCCTCCTCCTTAACCTTTACTGCTTCATCCCTTTCCCTCTCCGCCTCCTCCTTATCCTTTACTGCCCCATCCCTCTCCCTCTCCGCCACTCCCCGTGCTTCATCCGCCTCTTCCCTCTCC
Source organism: Closterium sp. Naga37s-1 (assembly GCA_947471745.1). Lineage (NCBI taxonomy): Eukaryota > Viridiplantae > Streptophyta > Zygnematophyceae > Desmidiales > Closteriaceae > Closterium > Closterium sp. Naga37s-1. Next base: position 52,003 of record CANJKZ010000817.1, read on the forward strand.
TTCTTCGCTTTATTTTTCTCCTCTTCCGCCTTCCCTCTCTCGATTTCAGCCTCCTCCCTCCGTGCCTCTGCTTCCTCCCTTAATCTCTCAGCCTCGTCTCTTCTCTTCTCCGCCTCCCCTTGCTTACTTTCCGCCGCCTCACGCGCCCTCTTCGCCTCTTCCCGTTCCCCCTTCGCCTCGTCTCGTTCCCTCTCCGCCTCCTCCTTAGCCTTCATAGCCTCATCCCTCTCCTCCTCCGCCTTCTTCCGAGCTGCCTCCGCCTCTTCCCTCTCCTTCTTCGCTTTCTCTTTCTCCGCTTCCGCCTTCCCTCTCTCTCTCTCCGCCTCCTCCCTCCGTGCCTCTGCTTCCTCCCACAATCTCTCTGCCTCGTCTCTTCTCTTCTCCGCCTCCTCTTGCTTCGTTTCCGCAGCCTCACGTGCCTTCGTCGCCTCTTCTCGTTCCCTTTCCGCCTCCTCCTTACCCGTTACTGCCTCTTCCCTCTCTTTCTCCGCCACTCCCCGTGCTGCCTCCGCCTCTTCCCTCTCCTTCTTCGCTTGCTCCTTCTCCTCTTCCGCCTTCCCTCTCTCTTTCTCAGCCTCTCCTCTCTGTGCCTCCGCTTCCTCCCTTAATCGCTCTGCCTCGCCACTCCTCTTCTCCGCCTCTTCTTGCTTAGTTTCCGCCGCCTCACGAGCCCTCGTCGCCTCGTCTCGTTCCCTCTCCGCCTCTTCCTTCGCCCTCACTGCCTCATCCCTCTCCTCCTCCGCCGCCGTCCGAGCTGCATCCGCCTCCTCCCTCTCCTTCCACGCCTGTTCCTTCTCCCCTTCAGCTCGTGCCTTTTCCTCCTCCGACTCTCGCCTCCCTTTCTCCGCCTCCTCTCGCCTCCTCTCCGCCTCCTCTCGCCTCCTCTCTTCCTCCGCCAACCTCCCCATCAACACCTCCTTCTCCCCTTCCACCTCACTCTTCTCCTTCAACACTCCATCCCTCTCCTCCTCCGCCTTCCTCCTCCCCTCCTCAACCTTCCGCCTCTCCTCCTCCATAGCCTTCCGCACAGCAGCTACATCCTCATCCCTCCTCGCCTCCACCTCTCCTCTCTCTCTCACAGCCTCTTCCATCCGCTGCTGCGCCTCCTCACACTTCCTCCTCGCCTCGTCCCTTTCCGCCTCCACCTCACTCAGTCTCCTCTCCACCTCCTCCTTCTCCTCTCTCACCTTCCCAATAGCATCTAGCGCCTCTTTCTCCGACGCAATTCGTTTCTTGTTATCCTTGGTCAGCCTTTCTACCCTCTCTTTTAAACTGTCATGCACGAATTTATACTTTCCCACCTCTACCTCCATAATCATCATTTTCTCCTCCATCTCCTTCATTTCCTTATCTCTCTCTCCCACTACCCCCACGCCCTTCCCTCCTCCTTTGCTCTCTGCCAATTCCTTCTTTAGCTTTTCAATCTCCGCTTTCATCTCAGCAGCGCTGTCTTTCGAAACTCCCTCCTTTTTCCACGCCTCAATTTCTTTTGTCATCTGCCCGATCTGCTCCTTTGAAGCTTTCAGCTCCGCCTGAAGGTTTTCCACGTTCAGCTTCAGGTCCGCGTTTTTTATTCTCAGCTGCCCGAGCTGCACTTCTAAACCAACGTCCGCCGAACCAGCTTCAGCCGAACCAGCCCTGAACGGACTCGTGGAACCTGCAGCGCCGGTTCCGAGCCGTGTCGAGCCTGACGGTTTGGGAGAAGAGCTCCTGTCCTGTCCAGCCAATTGCTTGAAAGAAGCAACTCGATCTGCGACAATAAGGCTGGGAGTAACCTTTTTCTCGGGTAACTTCTCCTGGTTACCCCCTCGTACCCCTCCATCTGCGGGTAACCAGTCCTGATTACCCCCTGGACGTGGGCGACCATCTGCGGTACTGGGACGGGGTTGAGAGGCTAGGTCGACGGGAGGAGGCATTTTCTCGAAGGGAAGAGGAACTACTTTCGACTGTGTACTAGGCGTGGCTTTTCGCATGCGAGGCGTAAAGGAGACAGGAATGAAGGTGAGCCGATGGTGGTTTCGGATGAAAGGCGTGCGAGTTCGTCGGGCTTCTCTCTTCATTTCGCATCTGGAAGTCTGTGGATTCTGAACCGGCCTTCCGTACCCGCTATACACAACCCCGCCATGAAACTATAATCTGTGGAGTTGACTAATAGCTAGATCGATTATTACGGCGATAGCTCAAGGAAGCTTGGCTCTGATCCCCCAAAAGTTAGATCCAGGTAAGGTGAAGTGCTACGAGTTAACTTAGGCTAAACTGACTGCAAACTGGAATATTGTGGCCTAAGGCTCTTCAGAGACTACAACGCCGGAGGCAGGAACGCCTAAATTGTCTCAGGAAACGCTTTGAAGAGCAACATGAACCATCAGCGGCCATGGACTGGTGTCCTGTGATGGCGCAGTCAGTCGCTGCCAGTTCTTGTGGTCTCGAGGTGGGGGTGCTTGCTTGGAGGCCTTGGGTAGGGCTCCCCAGCAGTATTTGAGGGCTTGTTGCAGAGAACGGGCTTGCGCCAGGCTACATTGTAGTAACGCGGCTTTCGCAAAGCTCGTCGATCTTGTCGCAGTAATAAAATTATGGCTGACAAATCGTGCCAGTGAGTTGAATATGACTCTTGCGAAAATCAGAGCTTTTCTGAACGCAACGTGCTCGGCTGAAAGTGTTCGGGAACGAGTTCACGGTTTAGCACCTGAGGCTGACTACGGCGTCTGGGCCTCATTTGTAAACACGCCTTTCCAACTTCCTGGCGCTAGTTTGAAGAAGGCCAACGACATCGTGAAACCCGATGATGTCGCATGCCCAGATGGTCGCGCAACCGAAATGCTCGTCGTACGCTTGTCGCACAGAAGTTGATGAAAGGGGCAGTCGCCCATGGTGTCAGAACAACCAATTTTCCCGCCACGTCGTACAACGAATCTCAGCCACACGAATTGCTACGGGTCAAGTATTGTGCTCCAACGGGCTAATAAATTCGATTCCCTGCTGCAGACTGCCTCGATACAGTGTCAGAATTTATTCCCTCCTGAACAAGTAAATATACACACATAAGGAGAGTTGAGGCGGATTTCGTGTGCATTCCGACCCGAACCTCGTTTTCTTCTGACACACGATACGAATATGACTGGAGCATTCCTTTTGAGCAAAACCTTCCTCCACGTAATTCGTGCAACGACCACCACCTCCTTCCAGAAAAGTGATTCGTCCTAGCAGCAGCGCGATTCGTCCTAGCAGCACACCAGCGATTCGTCCTAGCAGCAGCGCGATTCGTCCTAGCAGCACACCAGCGATTCGTCCTAGCAGCAGCGCGATCCTAGCAGCAGGGCGACTCTCGTTAAATCCGCTAGCAGCAGGCGCGATCGGCCCGTAGCAGCAGAAAGCCGCTAGCAGCAGCGCGGCCCGCCCGTAGGCACGCCCGTAGGCCACTTCCTTCAGGCAAACGACCGTATAACACCTCGTTTTGACCCAGTGGGTAGCGAGGTGTTATAACCTCCTTCCAGGGAGTTTTTGCATTCCTGTTTTCTTGTGCTCTGCGTTTCACTTCACGCGATCCGCTCGTCTTTTGAGGCGATCTTGGAACGCAGTTGGCAGTTCCGTTGAAGCGCTCTCCGTGGCCACGTGGCCACGGGGTTTCGCACACGGGGTTTCGCAGCACCGAAGCGCAGCCATGGACTTGGCGACGGCTGTCGCAACGAGACTGGAGGACGTCGGTTACTCCTTGGCCGGCGCGAACGCTCGATCTCTCGTATGTCGCGTTCACTCCCTCCGTTTCGTACCCGATCGTAGAGCGCATTTGCGCGGTAGCATGATTCTGAGGCGCCTCAAAAGTCGTTTCGTCATACCGCATCGTAGAGCAAACTTGCGGGATAACATACAACTCCGTACAAAGACTCTCATTCTTACGCACTCGTTAGTACACCACATGCAGATTTATCCAACGTGCCTCCTTTTTACACCGCACTGTATCCCAACAGGAGGCGGTTGACCTGCTCCTAAACCACACGGAACAACGCCTGCACTTCCTCGACTGGGCCTTCACCAGGTAGCACCTGCACCAAGTAGCACATGCACCAGGTTGCACCACGTAGCACCTGCACCAGATAGCACATACACCAGGTACCACATGCACCAGATAGAACCTGCACCAAATAGCACCTGTCCCAGATAGCACGTGCACCAGATAGCACCTGCACCAAGTAGCACCTGCACCAGATAGCACCTTTACCCTTTAGTAGCACTTGCACCAGGGACGGCCTAAGTTTGAAACTGCATGCGACTTTGCACCCTTATCTGCAGCCACGTATCATCCACACTTTACTACATGTATAGCAGGCATGTATGTATGCATATGTTACCTCAAACCCGTGTATATCTTATGTTGCTCCCGTGCCTGCGCATGTGTGTGAGGGGGGCAACAGGATACTGGTCCCTGTACCCACAAATCGAGACGAAGGGGGTGTAGGATTTCCCAAAATCGTTTTGCTGCCCGTGCCTGTGTCTGCGTGTGTGTGCATGCTGTGCCTGTGTGTGCGTTTGTGTGCCTGTGTGTGTGTGCCCGTGCGAGTGTGTGCATGCATGCATGCGTGTGCTGTGCACACGGGCAACAGGATTCTGGGCTCGATGCACACAAATCGAGAGGGGGGTGCAGCGCCGGCTGAACGAATTAACAACGTGGAGAGCCGTAAGCCATGCCATGCAGCTCACAAGCAAGTGTACCACATGTCGTAAAAACAAATCAGTGACCTACACGTGGCAGAGCAGATGATGGAGAGGCGAAGCTGAGTTGTCGGCTCAGCTTCTTGCTGCTGCATAACCCGTTCGCCTCTTGTCCTTTCACTAGTCAGCGACTCAGCGCAACCCAAAGCCCTCCCGCGCCATGAGCGAGTGTCCCGGCCACATCCCATCCCAGCCTTGTTTTTTGAGAATTCTCAAAAAACATGGGCTCAGCTTCTTGCTGTTGCATAACCCGTTCGCCTCTTGTCCTTTCACTAGTCAGCGCAACCCAAAGCCCTCCCGCGCCATGAGCGTGTGTCCCGCCCACATCCCATCCCAGCCTTGACATTTCATCTGTAGCACCACCATCGCTGCCACCTCATCATTCTCCCACACATAGTTCTGGTGGTGTTTAGTCCAACTTTTTATCGCCACTCTGCCATCTTCACTCACCCATCCCATCCTCATGCATCTCTCTCCCTGCCATGCTGCCATCCCACCAGGTGTGTGTAGCACGGCCGTGCTGCTGGGTCTGGCTGAACACGACGGTTTTTTAGTTGACTCAAAATCCATCCCATTCTCATCTCTTGCTGCCCTCCCCATCACCACCCGTCCCACCAGGCGTGTGCCGCACGGCTGTGCTGCTGGGTCTGGCTCAACACGACGGGCAGGACGCTGCCACGGTGAGAGTGAGAGTGGGGGTGAGGGTGAGAGTGAGGGTGAGAGTGGGGGTGAGAGTGGGGGTGAGAGTGAGAGTGGGGGTGAGGGTGAGAGTGAGGGTGAGAGTGGGGGTGAGAGTGGGGGTGAGAGTGGGGGTGAGAGTGAGGGTGAGAGTGGGGGTGAGAGTGAGGGTGAGAGTGGGGGTGAGAGTGGGGTGAGAGTGGGGGTGAGAGTGGGGGTGAGAGTGGGGGTGAGGGTGAGGGTGAGGGTGAGAGTGAGAGTGAGGGCGAGAATGAGGGTGTTGGTGAGTTCTTTTGGCATGGTTTTTCTGGCACCGTAACGCCCTGCGTGCCATATGATGATCCACACTCGGGCATCCAATCTGCACCATTTCACATGACGTGACTTCAGAGTCGACTCAAAAGCTATTTTCCGGCGCCGTAACGCATTGCCTTTTGAGGCGCCTCAAAAGCCATTTCACATGACGTGACTTTAGAGTCGACTCAAAAGCTATTTTCCGGCGCCGTAACGCCCTGCCTGCCTGCCTGCCATATCATGAGCCACGCTCCAGGAATCCCATCTGCACCATGTGCTATGCACCATGTCACATGCACCATGTCACATGCACCATGTCACATGCACCATGTGACATGCACCATGTGACATGCACCATATGACATGCACCATGTGCTATGCACCATGTGCTATGCACCATGTCACATGCACCATGTCACATGCACCATGTCACATGCACCATGTCACATGCACCATGTCACATGCACCATGTCACATGCACCATGTCACATGCACCATGTCACATGCACCATGTCACATGCACCATGTCACATGCACCATGTCACATGCACCATGTCACATGCACCATGTCACATGCACCATGTCACATGCACCATGTCACATGCACCATGTCACATGCACCATGTCACATGCACCATGTCACATGCACCATGTCACATGCACCATGTCACATGCACCATGTCACATGCACCATGTCACATGCACCATGTCACATGCACCATGTCACATGCACCATGTCACATGCACCATGTCACATGCACCATGTCACATGCACCATGTCACATGCACCATGTCACATGCACCATGTCACATGCACCATGTCACATGCACCATGTCACATGCACCATGTCACATGCACCATGTCACATGCACCATGTCACATGCGCCATGTCACATGCACCATGTCACATGCACCATGTCACATGCACCATGTCACATGCACCATGTCACATGCACCATGTCACATGCACCATGTCACATGCACCATGTCACATGCACCATGTCACATGCACCATGTCACATGCACCATGTCACATGCACCATGTCACATGCACCATGTCACATGCACCATGTCACATGCACCATGTCACATGCACCATGTCACATGCACCATGTCACATGCACCATGTCACATGCACCATGTCACATGCACCATGTCACATGCACCATGTCACATGCACCATGTCACATGCGCCATGTGCATCGTCCCTCAAAAGCCAACATGAACTACAGACCATGCTCTCCTGCACCATGGACCATGCGTAACATAACATCACCCCAGCCATGCATCCCCATGCACCTATGCCCCATCCATGCATCCCTCCCCATGCACCCCTATCCACGCACCCCCCATACACCCCCCAGGGAGTGGGCGGGGTGCCAGAGCGAGCCGTATGGCTGCTGGAAGTGGCTCGCCAGGTGGAGGATGTGGAGAGGCTAAGGGGCAGGTATGGATGTGGAGAGAAAAGGGGCAGGTATGGATGTGGAGAGGCTAAGGGGCAGGTATGGATGTGGAGAGGCTAAGGGGCAGGTATGGATGTGGAGAGGCTAAGGAGCAGGTATGGATGTGGAGAGGCTAAGGGGCAGGTATGGATGTGGAGAGGCTAAGGGGCAGGTATGGATATGGCTAGGCTAAGGGGCAGGTATGGATATCGTGAGGCTAAGGAGCAGGTATGGATATGGCGAGGCTAAGGAGCAGGTATGGCATGGTTAGGTGTTACTTGAAGCAAGATGAATTTGATTAGCTTTTGAAAAGGAACTAAATAGCCGTCGGAGCAGATATTCATGGTGAAGCAGGTATGCATGGTGAAGCAGGTATGCATGGTGAAGCAGGTATGCATGGTGAAGCAGGTATGCATGGTGAAGCAGGTATGGTCTGTGAAACAGGTATGGCCCGTATCCCCGTGCTCCTCTATTCCCCCATATCCCACATGCAGCCCTGCCAGGCTAACGGCGGCCCAGCTCGCATTGCCCTCGTACGCGCCACCATCACCAGCTGCTTTGCGGCAACCCATGCTCCTCCATTTCTCATCTCTCATTCCCTCAACCCTTCCCGTTTCCCAACTCCCATTCCCAAGCCGGAGGACCAGCTCGCATTGGGCTCGTATGCACCGCCGACAGCAGCTGCTTTGCTGCAACCCTCGTCCTTCCCGCCCCTCTTCTCTCCGGACCTGCTCACGCGCGCCAAAGCTGGTGCTGCTGCCAGGTGCGAGTCGGTGGTGAGAGGTGAGAGGTGGTGAGTGAGAGGTGAGAGGTGGTGAGAGCTGAGAGGTATGTTCGGTTCCCAAGACGTCTCAAAGAGTTACTGTATGCTATTAGTGGCTGAAGTGTATGCATGCCTATTCTTCCATCTGTATCTGCACTCTTTTATCTCTGCTCTTCACTTTTCTCCCTTCCCACTCCCCCTTACTCTCTTCGCCCAAGCAACTCAAGGCCTGCTGTGCGTCCCTCCCGCACCTCCTGCTTTCCCCCTGCAGCAGCAGCAGCAGCAGCAGCAGCAGCAGCAGCAGCAGGGGGGGGGACGGCATAGAGGAGGCGGGGCAGCGCCTGGTGGAGCTGCGTTCCGAGACATCTCTCAACCTGTGCATTCCTCCCGCTTCCCCCATGCCTCCTCCCAGCAGCAGCAGCGGGGACAGCAGGGGGGAAGGCATAGAGGAGGCGGGGCAGCGGCTGGTGGAGCTGCTTCTGAGGCGCATAAAAAATGCACACCCCTCCGTCCCCTATGCCGCCTCTGAAGTAAACCCCTCTGCCCCCCCCCATGGTGCACAGCGGCAGCAGGGGGTGGGACAGACAGCATAGAGGAGGCGGGGCAGCGCCTGGTGGAGCTGCGGGAGATTTATGAGCTGACTGAGAAATGCAAGACCCCTTTGAGACGTCGCAAAGCTGACTAAGAAATGCAAACCCCCCCGCTTCCCCCATGCTGCCCAGCAGGTGCAGGGACAACAGGGCCAACATGAACGGCATAGAGGAGGCGGGGCAGCGCCTGGTGGAGCTGCAGGGGACTTATGAGCCGAGTGAGAAATGAAATGCAACCCCCCCCCCACTTCCCCATGCTGCCCAGCAGGTGCAGGGACAACAGGGCCAACATGAACGGCATAGAGGAGGCGGGGCAGCGCCTGGTGGAGCTGCGGGAGAGGAAGCAGCAGATTCACGACGACACCATCCTGCTGGCCGCTCAGGTGAGCCGTGGGAGAAGAAGCAGCAGATACAGTGAGTTGTAACGGGATTGTATGTGGCAATACATGGGCAAGGCATGCAAGCAGCAGATTCACGACGACACCATCCTGCTGGCTGCTCAGGTGGGCTGTAGGCAGGTGGCATGGCCGGCTGTTGCCTTGTGATGGCAGAACATCCTACCATCCATCCTACCAACCATCCATCCTACCAACCATCCATCCTACCAACCATCCATCCTACCAACCAACCATCCTACCAACCAACCATCCTACCAACCAACCATCCTACCAACCAACCATCCTACCAACCAACCATCCTACCAACCAACCATCCTACCAACCAACCATCCTACCAACCAACCATCCTACCAACCAACCATCCTACCAACCAACCATCCTACCAACCAACCATCCTACCAACCAACCATCCTACCAACCAACCATCCTACCAACCAACCATCCTACCAACCAACCATCCTACCAACCAACCATCCTACCAACCAACCATCCTACCTACCATCCATCCTACCAACCATCCATCCTACCAACCATCCATCCTACCAACCATCCATCCTACCAACCAACCATCCTACCAACCAACCATCCTACCAACCAACCATCCTACCACCAACCATCCTACCAACCAACCATCCTACCAACCACCATCCTACAACCAACCATCCTACCAACCAACCATCCTACCAACCAACCATCCTACCAACCAACCATCCTACCAACCAACCATCCTACCAACCAACCATCCTACCAACCAACCATCCTACCAACCAACCATCCTACCAACCAACCATCCTACCAACCATCCTACCAACCATCCTACCAACCAACCATCCTACCAACCATCCTACCAACCATCCTACCAACCATCCTACCAACCATCCTACCAACCATCCTACCAACCATCCTACCAACCATCCTACCACCATCCTACCAACCATCCTACCAACCATCCTAGCCAACCATCCTACCAACCATCCTACCAACCATCCTACCAACCATCCTAACCAACCATCCTACCAACCATCCTACCAACCATCCTACCAACCATCCTACCAACCATCCTACCAACCATCCTACCAACCATCCTACCAACCATCCTACCAACCATCCTACCAACCATCCTACCAACCATCCTACCAACCATCCTACCAACCATCCTACCAACCATCCTACCAACCATCCTACCAACCATCCTACCAACCATCCTACCAACCATCCTACCAACCATCCTACCAACCATCCTACCAACCATCCTACCAACCATCCTACCAACCATCCTACCAACCATCCTACCAACCATCCTACCAACCATCCTACCAACCATCCTACCAACCATCCTACCAACCATCCTACCAACCATCCTACCAACCATCCTACCAACCATCCTACCAACCATCCTACCAACCATCCTACCAACCATCCTACCAACCATCCTACCAACCATCCTACCAACCATCCTACCAACCATCCTACCAACCATCCTACCAACCATCCTACCAACCATCCTACCAACCATCCTACCAACCATCCTACCAACCATCCTACCAACCATCCTACCAACCATCCTACCAACCATCCTACCAACCATCCTACCAACCATCCTACCAACCATCCTACCACCATCCTACCAACCATCCTACCAACCATCCTACCAACCATCCTACCAACCATCCTACCAACCATCCTACCAACCATCCTACCAACCATCCTACCAACCAACCATCCTACCAACCAACCATCCTACCAACCAACCATCCTACCAACCAACCATCCTACCAACCAACCATCCTACCAACCAACCATCCTACCAACCAACCATCCTACCAACCAACCATCCTACCAACCAACCATCCTACCAACCAACCATCCTACCAACCAACCATCCTACCAACCAACCATCCTACCAACCAACCATCCTACCAACCAACCATCCTACCAACCAACCATCCTACCAACCAACCATCCTACCAACCAACCATCCTACCAACCAACCATCCTACCAACCAACCATCCTACCAACCAACCATCCTACCAACCAACCATCCTACCAACCAACCATCCTACCAACCAACCATCCTACCAACCAACCATCCTACCAACCAACCATCTACCTACCACCTACCAACCAACCATCCTACCAACCAACCATCCTACCAACCAACCATCCTACCAACCAACCATCCTACCAACCAACCATCCTACCAACCAACCATCCTACCAACCAACCATCCTACCAACCAACCATCCTACCAACCAACCATCCTACCAACCAACCATCCTACCAACCAACCATCCTACCAACCAACCATCCTACCAACCAACCATCCTACCAACCACCATCCTACCAACCACCATCCTACCAACCAACCATCCTACCAACCAACCATCCTACCAACCATCCTACCAACAACCATCCTACCAACCAACCATCCTACCAACCAACCATCCTACCAACCATCCTACCAACCATCCTACCAACCATCCTACCAACCATCCTACCAACCATCCTACCAACCATCCTACCAACCATCCTACCAACCATCCTACCAACCATCCTACCAACCATCCTACCAACCATCCTACCAACCATCCTACCAACCATCCTACCACCATCCTACCAACCATCCTACCAACCATCCTACCAACCATCCTACCAACCATCCTACCAACCATCCTACCAACCATCCTACCAACCATCCTACCAACCATCCTACCAACCATCCTACCAACCATCCTACCAACCATCCTACCAACCATCCTACCAACCATCCTACCAACCATCCTACCAACCATCCTACCAACCATCCTACCAACCATCCTACCAACCATCCTACCAACCATCCTACCAACCATCCTACCAACCATCCTACCAACCATCCTACCAACCATCCTACCAACCATCCTACCAACCATCCTACCAACCATCCTACCAACCATCCTACCAACCATCCTACCAACCATCCTACCAACCATCCTACCAACCATCCTACCAACCATCCTACCAACCATCCTACCAACCATCCTACCAACCATCCTACCAACCATCCTACCAACCATCCTACCAACCATCCTACCAACCATCCTACCAACCATCCTACCAACCATCCTACCAACCATCCTACCAACCATCCTACCAACCATCCTACCAACCATCCTACCAACCATCCTACCAACCATCCTACCAACCATCCTACCAACCATCCTACCAACCATCCTACCAACCATCCTACCAACCATCCTACCAACCAACCATCCTACCAACCAACCATCCTACCAACCAACCATCCTACCAACCAACCATCCTACCAACCAACCATCCTACCAACCAACCATCCTACCAACCAACCATCCTACCAACCAACCATCCTACCAACCAACCATCCTACCAACCAACCATCCTACCAACCAACCATCCTACCAACCAACCATCCTACCAACCAACCATCCTACCAACCAACCATCCTACCAACCAACCATCCTACCAACCAACCATCCTACCAACCAACCATCCTACCAACCAACCATCCTACCAACCAACCATCCTACCAACCAACCATCCTACCAACCAACCATCCTACCAACCAACCATCCTACCAACCAACCATCCTACCAACCAACCATCCTACCAACCAACCATCCTACCAACCAACCATCCTACCAACCAACCATCCTACCAACCAACCATCCTACCAACCATCCTACCAACCAACCATCCTACCAACCAACCATCCTACCAACCAACCATCCTACCAACCAACCATCCTACCAACCATCCTACCAACCAACCATCCTACCAACCAACCATCCTACCAACCAACCATCCTACCAACCATCCTACCAACCAACCATCCTACCAACCAACCATCCTACCAACCAACCATCCTACCAACCATCCTACCAACCATCCTACCAACCATCCTACCAACCATCCTACCAACCATCCTACCAACCATCCTACCAACCATCCTACCAACCATCCTACCAACCATCCTACCAACCATCCTACCAACCATCCTACCAACCAACCATCCTACCAACCATCCTACCAACCATCCTACCAACCATCCTACCAACCATCCTACCAACCATCCTACCAACCATCCTACCAACCATCCTACCAACCATCCTACCAACCATCCTACCAACCATCCTACCAACCATCCTACCAACCATCCTACCAACCATCCTACCAACCATCCTACCAACCATCCTACCAACCATCCTACCAACCATCCTACCAACCATCCTACCAACCATCCTACCAACCATCCTACCAACCATCCTACCAACCATCCTACCAACCATCCTACCAACCATCCTACCAACCATCCTACCAACCATCCTACCAACCATCCTACCAACCATCCTACCAACCATCCTACCAACCATCCTACCAACCATCCTACCAACCATCCTACCAACCATCCTACCAACCATCCTACCAACCATCCTACCAACCATCCTACCAACCATCCTACCAACCATCCTACCAACCATCCTACCAACCATCCTACCAACCATCCTACCAACCATCCTACCAACCATCCTACCAACCATCCTACCAACCATCCTACCAACCATCCTACCAACCATCCTACCAACCATCCTACCAACCATCCTACCAACCATCCTACCAACCATCCTACCAACCATCCTACCAACCATCCTACCAACCATCCTACCAACCATCCTACCAACCATCCTACCAACCATCCTACCAACCATCCTACCAACCATCCTACCAACCATCCTACCAACCATCCTACCAACCATCCTACCAACCATCCTACCAACCATCCTACCAACCATCCTACCAACCATCCTACCAACCATCCTACCAACCATCCTACCAACCATCCTAACCAACCATCCTACCAACCATCCTACCAACCATCCTACCAACCATCCTACCAACCATCCTACCAACCATCCTACCAACCATCCTACCAACCATCCTACCAACCATCCTACCAACCATCCTACCAACCATCCTACCAACCATCCTACCAACCATCCTACCAACCATCCTACCAACCATCCTACCAACCATCCTACCAACCATCCTACCAACCATCCTACCAACCATCCTACCAACCATCCTACCAACCATCCTACCAACCATCCTACCAACCATCCTACCAACCATCCTACCAACCATCCCCCTATCCCCCCTCGTCCCCCTACCCCCCCAGGACCTGCTGCCCTGGATGCAGCGCAACCCCCCGCCTCGCCCCATCAAGATGCAGTGAGGTGTATTTTGAGGCGCCTCAAAATATCCCCCCACGTCCCCCTATCCCCCCACGTCCCCCTATCCCCCCACGTCCCCCTATCCCCCCCGTCCCCCTATCCCCCCCGTCCCCCTATCCCCCCAGGACCTAATCCCCTGGATGCAGCGCAACCCCCCTCTTCGCCCCATCAAGATCGGCCCTCGAGCGTCTGCTGTGCACTCGCAGCACTCCGCTCTCCTCAAGGTCACCCTCTCACTTATTCCCTCCCTCACTCACTCACCCACTCACTCACTCACTCACTCACTCCATCACTCCCTCCCTCCCTCACTCACTCTGTCGTGATCGTGTGGGTTGTCTGCTCCATGCCAACCCTTTCAATCCCTTGCAACCCAGCGACGGCGACTCACTCCTACCCTCTGCCAGGCACTAGCAGCTCTCTGCTGTTATCGACGTGCACTGCTGCTACTGTTTTTGAGTCGACTCAGAAGTTGAGTCGACTCAAAAGCTGAGTCGACTCAAAAGCTCACTCCTACCCTCTGGCAGGCACAAGCTGCTCTCTGCTGTTGTCGACGTGTATTGTTGCTACTGTTATCACACCTGAGAGTCTGAGTTTTCATCATCCTCCTTCTCGCCGGCTTCCCTCACACATACTCACACCCACTCACATGCATACTCATACACACACACACGCGCGCACACTCACACTCACCTGGACACACACACACACACACACACACACACAAACACCCCGCTTACCCCCTTTTACCCCCCTCCCCCAACACACACACACATGCACACACAGATCCTGGCAGGGCTGCAGGTGGTGCAGGCAACAGCACCATCTCTTCACGAGGCAGCCACTGACACAGCCGGCACAGCCACGCCGCAGGTGAAGGAGTGGTGGGGTGCGGTGGCAGCAGCGACTGCCAGCACGGAGGACAGCATTCGTTCCCTCCGTGCGGAAATCTCTGCACTGACTCAGGCACTGGTGCAGCCACACCTCAGGTGAAGAGTGGTGGGGTGCGGTGGCAGCAGCCACTGCCAGTACAGAGAAAAACATCCAGTCCCTCCGCTCAGAGATCTCAGCACTCACTCAAGCACAAGCACAGGCACAGATGTAGCAACGCCGCAGGTGAAGGCGTGGTGGGATGCGGTCGCAGCAGCAGCCACTGCCAGCACAGAGGAAATCGCTCATTCCCTCCGCGCGGAAATCTCAGCTCTCACCGCCCAGGCCCAGACATAGATACAGGCACAACATGACATATCACCAGTACCTAACACTAAAATGCGGTTGTTGAGGCGGACAGACGCGTTCATTGCGTCGGTTAGGATGTGTGCGTCGGCGATGCAGCATGCCCATCCATCAGCATCCCTTCCCTGCCCTCCCCCCCCCCCCCCCCCCCCCCCCCCCCCACCCCTTTGAAGTCGCACGACATTTGTATGCATAAGCTTGTGGGACAAGTCATTGCAAGAGTACACCAAGTGCAACAACCACTGCCTAAAAACTTGATATATGTAGCCTGGTACTGTAAGCCTAAATTACACAAGCAATGGCTGGTACGTAGGCTCTTTAAGCTTTGCTGGCTTATCAACACAACCTGGGTGCCATTTTTACAAATATAGGCAATTGAGGTTTTACCTCAATCAAGGCAATTCATATTTTTTTCCAACTAGTAGATTACCTTCTACAATACCGTACTATCATCGCGTTATCCTATACCGCATCCTTGGAATTTGGGCGTGGTGGTGGAAGTGGAAAAGGGTAACAATCGTGCCCGCCCGCATAGGTGAAGACGTGGTGGGATGCGTTTTGGGTTGTCTTAGAAACAATCTTGCGTGGTGGGATACGGTGTCAGCAGGCATTCCCAGCAAAGAGAGCACCATTCGGTCCTACCCTTCCCTCGGCTCTTCACAGTGAAGGGAACCAGCCCAGTCATGGGGACTCTATTGCTCTGTGTAATTTCACGCCCTCTCAGGCAATCGTTCACGCGATTCGGGAATTTCACCCCGTGAAATTGTCGGAGGACAGGTATACTATGGGATGATGGCATCTCTTGGGCAAGGTTAGTCAAGCCGTCAGAACCACTGGACATTCCGTCAGCTTCCCTCATCCCGGTGGCACGCGCCTCGGGAGGGATCCACCCAAAACACGGTCACTGCGAGTGTTATCCCATCCTGATCCTACTTTAGATTCGTTTCTGCCCGCAGTCAGTTGACAGGCGTCCATCGATGTCGATGCCGAACGGCCCGGGAAGCCCGGCGTTGGCCGGGTTGGTGGGGAGGGGAGACTTGCTGGTGAAGGTGATGGAGCATTGGGATGGGATGGGAGAGGTGGTGGCAGCAATGGCTGAATCATGGCTGGTTCACGTCAACGTCACGTGCTCCTCAGAATCATGCCATGGCTGCTCGGGACCGATATTTTCGTCTCCTTCCCATTCCCAGAGACGATCCCAAACTGCCGGCGGCGGCGCTGGTCCTGCCATGGAGTACTAGCATTGCAAGATGCATTGCAAGATGCATTGCAATGCAGTAAGGACCTCACCCGCTGATGGTTGTTGAGGCGCCTCAAACTTCAAGACACAGTATTCGCGAACGATTCAAGAAAGTCTCTCAAAGGTCGAGCCTTTCATTGCCATTCGACGGACGTCTAGTAGACGTCTCTACCAGAGAGAATACTGCATCAAAGGGTCAGGGTCATTGGATTTCCTACCAGCTGATGGGCTTCGAGTGTAAGACGTCCGTCGAGCCGCAAGTGCTGACGTCATGGCGCGTGTCTTGGTCCCTCTTCCTGCTCCAACTAGCCGTCCTCTTCTTCCTCCTTTTAGACATCCTCGTTCTTTAGATACGATCATAGGACGAGTACTTCCCAGTTGGTACTACAGTCGCTTGTCGCAGCGACCGTGAGGAATGAACTCGCTGTGTTGAAACCGCCGGTTGCTGCAGCGACCGCGACGAATAATTTCGCCGAGTTACAGCCGGTTGGCGAAGCGACTGCTACGAATGAGTCTGCCGAGTTACAGCCGGCGTTTGCCGCAACCACCGCGACGAACGAACCCGCCGAGTTACAGCCAGTTGCCGCAGCGACCGCGACGAGTGAAAACGCCGAGCTACAGCCGGTTAGAGTGACAGTGACACAAAATGAATCCGCGCTACAGCCTGTTGCCGCAGCGACCGCACCGGCGGTCGGAACGTTGACGGAATCGCCAGGGATGGACGAGAGGAGTGCAGATCGGTTGCGGTATCCGGGCAGGAAACGCGTGTCGGGGTTCGTCGGGGTATTGACCGGTTTCGGCCGCAGCAGCAAGAGGCGCGAGCTGCTTCGCGAGACGTGGTTCCCCGGCACGCCCGAGGAGCACGCGCGGTAGGCCATCATCCGTGGTGGTGGTGGGATGGGATGGGATGGGATGGGATGGGATGGGATGGGATGGGATGGGATGGGATGGGATGGGATGCGATGCGATGCGATGGGATGGGATGAGATGGGATGGGGTGGGGGGCCGAGGGGGGGTGCGTTGGGGTACGGTGGGGCGTGTTGGGGTGCGGTGGGGTGCGCTGCGGTAGTGCGGTCGGGTGCGGTGGGGTGCGTTGCGGTGCAGTGCGGTGGGGTGCGGTGCGATGTGGTGGGGTGCGGCGTGGTGCAATATGGTGCGCTGGGGTGCATGGGCTGTGGTGGGTGCGGTGGGTTACGGTTGGGTGCGGTGTGGTGCGGTATTGTCGGGTGCGGAGGTGCAGTCGGGTACGGTGGAGTGCATTCCGGTGCATTACGGTGCATTGCGGTGGAGTGCGGTATGGTGGGTTGTTGTGGGGTGCGACGGGTTGCGATGGTGTGTGCTGGGATGGGATGTGATGTGCCCTGTCGGCACCTTCCCCCGGCCCTTCTTCTCCGTTAAAGGTATTCCAGCAACAGGCATGGTGTCCCGGTTGACATGAGTTGTGCCCTCCCTCTCTCTCTGCACCCCTCCCCCCTCCCCGTTCTCACATACTCTCCAGGGTGGAGGCAGCAACGGGGCTGGTGTTTCGGTTCATAGTTGGGCACGGCAGCGCGGAGGACGAGCAGATGCTGCAGGCGGAGAACAGCACTCATGGGGACTTCTTTCGTGTTGATGTGCAAGAATCGTACCTCAATCTCAACCACAAGATGTAAGGGGCTCGTGGTGTGAGGTGCTCGCGTGACGGCATTACGAGGTGCTTTATCTTCACGTGCTGCTGCATCTGAATCTGCAGCTGCTTTCTTCATGCCTTCCATGTACCTAATGCACTTCCCACTCTGCTCATCCTAGAGTTTCTTTTCGTTCATCCCCGCTGCCTACAATTCTCTGCTGCATTGGTATCTGCTTGGTAATATATTCTGTATCTAGAGGTAGAGCAGTAATAGAAAAGTAGAACAACAAACGTGAGTACCTTCTTTGCTACCAACCAGCCATTCAAACTCCACTCACTCCTGTCTCTCCACCTGCACTCATAATCTCCGATCCCTGTCCCACAGTCTGCTGTTCTTCACAGCGGCCTTCAAGCTCTATGAAGCCAAGTTCTACGTCAAAATAGACGACGACATCTTCTTGATGCCAGGTGAGCCCATCTTAGAACTCCTCGGGCTCTGTGAATCCGGGGTTTTTAAGACGTCCCAAACCCAAGCACAATGAAACGGGGTTTGAAATCAGCCAGATGGAGGGAGGGGTGCCTGCTGTGTGTGTGTGTGTGTGTGTGTATGTGTGTGTGTGTGTGTGTGTGTGTGCGCGCGTGTGCGTGTGCGTGTGCGTGCGTGCGTGCGTGCGTGCGTGCATGCGTGCGTGCGTGCGTGCGTGTGTGTGTGTGTGTGTGTGTGTGTGTGTGTGGGTGTGTGAGAGTGTGTGTGTGTGTGAGGGTGTGAGTGAGTGTGTGTGTGTGTGTGTGTGCGTGTGTGCATGTGAGTGTGTGTGCGTGTGAGTGCGTGTGTGTGTGTGTGTGCGCGCGCGCGCACGCGCGCGTGCACGTGCGAGTGCGGGTGCGTGTGTGCGCGTGCGTGGCAAAATCTTTCTGTGAAGAAGAGGATGAGGCTTTCCGTGTGATCACATGTTGCTGTCTGCTTTCTTAGAAGCTTTAAGTCTTGGTTCGAACATAGGTACATATAATAAGAGATAAACTTGAGGGAATTTGGTGAAGTACCCAAGGCATTATTGGTGGACAAATGAGAATGGTTACTAAAGAATGCTTTGGGCCGACCGTCATTTATTGCGGTCGACGGGGTTTGTGGCGCACCCGACCAAAATTGGTTGGGGCGCCTTGGGCCAAAGTGTACACCCGGATTGGGGTGTTACACTAGCACGATTGTAACACAGCTATGCTATAGTGTAACATGTTTATATGAGGACACCGAGATTCCTTGCTCTCACTATTCCCACCCTCGGCTGCCTGTTTTCGTGTGTCCCCGCAGAGCGCCTCTCTGCCCTGATCGCCAAGCCAAGGGCGTCACCTCGAACGTACCTTGGATGCTTCAAAAAGGGAAATGTGATTACTGACCCCAAGAAGAGGTGGTGAGTTGCCATATTACACCTAGATCACGCTCTCTGGCACTCCTTTTGGCAGCTTTCTTAGTCCATGCAGCATGCAGTGTACTCAGTCTCTAAAGTAGTCTGATATTTCTAGTGTTTAATATTGCCGTCAACTCAGGCAACCTCTCCGGCTGTTTTCGACAACAATGCAACAACTTAATCGAGTTTTGAGACGTCTCAAAACAACTTAATCGTCACCTACTCCCTGCTATTCTCGTTCTCACCTGCTCCCTGCTCTTCTCGTTCTCACCTGCTCCCTGCTCTTCTCGTTCTCACCTGCTCCCTGCTCTTCTCATTCTCACCTGCTCCCTGCTCTTCTCGTTCTCACCTGCTCCCTGCTCTTCTCGTACTCATTCCTGCCCTCTACCTGCTCACCTTCTTCCTTCCCGCCTTTCTTCCTGTGTTTTGCTCCTCGCAGGTTGAGCCCCAGGCATGGCTGCTGGGGTCGGAGTATCACCTGTATGCCTCCCTTGCGGCGCCTAAAACGAAACGATCTTTGTGGTTTGCTCTGATGTGCAGGTTTGAGCCCCAGGCATGGCTGCTGGGGTCGGAGTATCACCTGTATGCATCGGGTGCTATCTACTTGCTCTCCTACGACGTCGTCTCCATCCCCAAGGGCAGGTGAGTTGTGCTTGTCTTGCAGCAAAGTGAGCCGTGCAGCAAAGTGAGCCGTGCAGCAAAGTGAGCAGTGCAGCAAAGTGAGCCGTGCAGCAAAGTGAGATGTGCAGCAATGTGAGCAGTGCAGCAAAGTGAGCAGTGCAGCAAAGTG
Organism: Closterium sp. Naga37s-1; assembly: GCA_947471745.1. NCBI lineage: Eukaryota > Viridiplantae > Streptophyta > Zygnematophyceae > Desmidiales > Closteriaceae > Closterium > Closterium sp. Naga37s-1. Next base: position 72,407 of record CANJKZ010000817.1, read on the forward strand.
AGCCGTACAGCAAAGTGAGCAGTGCAGCAAAGTGAGCTGCTTGCTCTACGAGGTGAGCCGTGCATGTATTCCCTGCATGCCTATGGCCCCATCTGCTCCCCATCCTGTGATGTGGTAAGGATTTTCAATGCCATCCCCGAGGGCAGGTGATGCATGCATGCATGCTTTAAAATGCAGCAGAGTCATGCATTGCCGATATTCTCAACTTCGTTCTTAAGGGTGGATAAGTCGTGTATGCTGTGAGGTGCGATCTGTCTGGTCGACAGTCGATACATGCAAACAGGTAGGCGCTGCAAGGGAGTGGGTCTCTGACAGATACGGTTCGATTGAAAACAACACACACTGCAAGACACGGCCATTCCTCGATTTAAAACCCTACTCTCGTTCTCCCATATCTGGTCTCAATACTGTCACGATCACAGGATGCGGATGTTTGTAAACGAGGATGCAAGTATGGAGGCGCCTTAAATGTCGTACCTTGTTCTTGTCAGAAATGAACGAACAGGAATGGATGAACTAGCAGCAAGGTGGGTACAAGTACTAACCCTAATTGGGTTGTACCCTATATGGGCTACCCCGCTACAGCCTACACAACATGCAACACATAAGTTTGACACACCCCCATAGGCAAAGTGGGGGAGAACAAGAGGTCACAAGACCAGTCAAGAAAAGCAAAGCAAGCTCAGGGTGGATTACGAAGTCACCACACACTCTGAGCACAAGCAAATGGCCACAAGGCCAGTTCACATGCAGAGTTATATAATGGAGAACAAACAGCACAGTGATCAAAACCTAGCAAGTGTAAGCATGCAGGTATATGTATATAGATCACAGTACAAGCAAAGTCAAGAAGTGGGAAGTGAGGCCAAGTAGGCACAAGGCCTAGAACAGTACAGAAACGCTGATGATCACAAGGATGAAGAGCCTTGGTGAAGATATCAGCAGTGTTGGCCCGAGAGGCCACGTAAGCAAGACGAAGCTGACCACGCTGCTGCAACTCTCGAGCAAGGAAGTAACGCAGAGCGATGTGCTTCGTCCTGTGCTCCAGTCTGTGCTCCTGACACAAGGCAATCATGGCCTTGTTGTCGACGTACAGAACTGGAGGAGAACAAGGCGGCTCTCCCAAGTCGGTCAGCAGGTAGGTGAGCCAGCGTAACTCCTGTGCAGCCATGGCCCCTGCGTAGATCTCAGCCTCACAACTGGAACTGAGAACAGAAGACGAGCGGGTAGACCGCCAAGAAACAGAGCCGGAGCCAAGGCTGAAAGTGTAACCCTGTGACGACTGCTGCGTAGCCAAGTCGTCAACCCAAGAAGCGTCTGCGTGACCAGTGAGGACAACTCGAGCCCGTCCTCCAAGCACGAGCCCCATGCCCGACGTATTGCACAAGTAGCGCAACACCCTCTTAGCGACCTCCCAGTGCTCTGGTTGGTGTCTCCCGGGCGCAACGTAGCGTGCCAGGATGCTAAGAGGGTAGGCAAGGTCAGGTCGAGTGCAGGTCATCAGATATATGAGGCAGCCCACAAGATCTGGATACGAGCCACTCGGCTCTACGGACTCGTCCGAAGGTGGAGCTGAGAGCGAGTGACCGGTAGGCAGAGGAGTGGACTGTGGCGAGGAGTACGTGAAGCGGAAGCGCTGAAGGACTTGCTGCACCATGTGTGACTGAGTCAAGGTAATGGTGCGCCGTGCTCTGTCCCGGGTGATCTGCAAGCCAAGATAGCTGCGCATCTCACCCAGGTCTGTGCACGTGTGTCTCTTCTGCAGCTCCGACTTCACGAGGGCCAGTCCCTCAGTGTCAGCAGTGGCAAAGACCAAGTCGTCGACGTACACGAGGATGTAGAACGGCGGCAGCGAAGTGTCGGTGCGTAGAAACAGCGACGGGTCAGCAGTCGAAGGAGCAAACCCAAGAGCCGCAAGCGTCGTCCTCAGTGTGTCGTGCCACTCGCGAGGCGCATGGCGGAGACCGTAGACTGGCCGCCGGAGGCTCCACTGGGTACCTGCAGGAAACGACCCAGTGAAGCCAGGTGGGCGGCGCAACCAGATCTCCTCGTGCAGGCTGCCCTGTAGGAAGGCTGTGCTGAAGTCAAGAGAGTGAAGCTCGTAGTCACGCTGAGCGGCGATGTGCAGCAGCACCCGAAGAGTGGTCATCTTCGGGGTAGGGAGAAGGTATGGAAGAAGTCAACTCCCTGTCGCTAACTGAAGCCTCGAGCAACGTAACGCGCCTTGAAGACAGGCGGAGAACCCGGCGGCCGTTTCACCCTGAAAATCCACATGCCATCGACTATGTTCGCCCCAGGAGGGGGAACCTCGTCGACGTAAGTGCCTGTGGACTTCCAGGATGCCATCTCTGCGGCCATGGCTGTCTGCCACTGAGAGGAGTAGGGACCCTCAATCGCCTCTGCGTAAGAGCGCGGGGTCGGGATGTCTGGTGCATCCGGGTCTCCCTCGGGTGCAATCAGCATGGACACGAGATGAGGTACAGCAGCCTCGAAACACTCAAAGTCCTCCTGCCTGTCCTCAAGGATGTCCGTGCCAAGAGCACACTCACCCCCGACGGATGGAAAGCCGACAGACTCAGACTCAGCAACAAGACTAGCGGCGTAGTCGAGGCGACAGGCGGCAGCAAAGTCAACAAGCTCAGCAACTAGGGCAGACGCAGCAGTGGACTCAAACGAAGGGTCAGTGACAACAGGGGCTAGAAGACGTGTGACAGTAGGACTGGCAGCACGAGCAAGGTCTGACGGCGGGTTAGGAACGTCAGGAAGAGAGGACACAGGAGGAGACGGCAGAGGGACACGCTGTGGAACAGAGGAAGGACGAAGTGCCATCTGGTGCGTGCCGGGGACAGGAGGACGCGGACGCGGAACACGACGACCAGTGCGAACAGCGCGAACAGGCGACGCAGGACGAGACGCAGGCTCACGACGCTCTCCTAAACCTCCTGTGTGCTCAGTGTAAGGAGAAGGAGAAGGCAGTGAGGAGGCTGGCTGTAACTGAGGCTGCGACTGGTCAGGCGGTGGACACAGTAAGGGAGGAGTAAGGCCAGTAGAAGGCAGGAGACCAAGAACCTGCTGAAGCAGTGGAACGAAGTACGGTCGCGGCCGCACAGTGCCTCCAGAACCAGCATCGACAGCACCAGCACCTCCAGCTCCAGGGTTTCCAGCTCCAGTGCCTGCAGCACCACCAGCTCCAGCAGCTCTAGTACCTCCAGTACGAGCACCTCCGGGACCAGCGGCTCCAGCACCTCCAGCAGCTCCAGCTCCAGCGCCTCCAGCACCTCCAGCTCCAGCAGCTCCAGAACCTTCAGTATGACGGGTCTCACGCTAACGCTGCTGCTGCTGCCTCTGACCACCGCCAAAGCCTCCCCTCTGACTGGTACCACCCCGGCCGCCACCACTGCCGCCGCCTCCACTCCCACCGCCGCCACCACTGCCGCCGCCACCACTCCCACTGCCGCCACCACCGCCGCCACCTACGCCTCCACCCCCACCACCACTCCCTCCGCCACCACCGCCACCTCCACCGCCTCCACCGCCCCCACCACTGCCTCCACCGCTGCCACCCCCACCGCCCCTGCCTCCCCTGCCCCTGCCGCTGCGGCGCCTCCCAGTAGGGGCAGACGCAGCCCCTACCTCCTCAGCACGAAGGTAGTCAACAGCTGCAGCAGAGGCGACTGTGGGGACAAGGGGGGAGGGCGAACACCCCTCAACGAAGTAAGTGCGAGGAGTGCCACGAGAAGCGCCTACAGCGACTATGCTAGTCTCAGCTGCTAGGAGGTGCTTCTCGAGCAGGTCGACAGTGAGGTCGGTGGGGTCAAGGGCGAGAAGGAGGTCCCTGACAACGCTAAGAGAGTCAGGGAGGCGGGTGACTATGAAGTAGAGAGTGATGTACATGGGAGGAGGGTTCTTGCCGAGGAACTCGGCGGGAAGCGCAGCGCGGTTGCGAGTGTCACTAGTGCGAAGGTGAGTGACGAGGTCGGCGACTGTGGCAAAGGCGGACAGCTCGGGGAACAGGTAGGGCAGGGGAAGGCGGCCTAGAGCAGCAGTGGCCGGGGAGGAGTAACGAGCGACTACAGCGTCGTACAGGGCTCTAGCAGTCTTGTGCTGGCCAAAGTGAGCGCGTTCGGCTAACGGCAGGTGGTTGCGAACGGCTAGGCGAGCAGCAGCGTCACGGGTAAGCCACTGTGAGCGAGTTGCACTGTCAGCTGTGGCGGGAGGGGCGAGGGAGGCTCCAGACGTGACGTCAAACAGTGAAACGCCGTCCCTAGAGTCGCTCAGTAGGAACAGCTGTAAGTCATCGAGCCACGCATCGAACTCTATCGGGCGGCCCTCCGGATCGAAGGTGAGGACGCTGAGAGTTGCCATAGCGGGCAGGGCAGGTGGGCGCGCTAGCAGCAGGGCAGCACGCAGGCAGGGCAGCACGCAGGCAGGGCAAGGCAGGCGGGCGCGCTAGCAGCAGGGCAGCACGCAGGCAGGGCAAGGCAGGGCGGCGGCCAGCAGGGCAGGGCGGCGGCGAGCGTCCCTCAGGTAGGGCGGCGCGGCGGCTAGCGGCGCGCGGGCAGGGCAGGGCGCGCGGCGGCGAGTAGCGCGCGGGCAGGGCGGCGGCACTGCGGCGAGCGCCGCACGGGCAGGGCGGCGGCGCGGCGGCGCGGCGTCGGGCAGCGCGCGGGCAGGGCGGCGCGGCGGCGAGCGGCGCGCGGGCAGGGCAGGGCGCGCGGCGGCGAGCGGCGCGCGGGCAGGGCAGGGCGCGCGGCGGCGAGCAACGCGCGGGCAGGGCGGCGCGGCGGCGAGCGGCGTGCGGGCAGGGCAGGGCGCGCGGCGGCGAGCAGCGCGTGGGCAGGGCGGCACGGCGCGGTGGTGAGCGGCGCGCGGGCAGGGCGTGCGCGGGCAGGGCGTGCGCGGGCAGCGCGACGTAGGGCAGGGCGTGCGCGGGCGGCGCGACGCAAGGCAGGGCGTGCGCGGGGCAGCGCGACGCAGGGCAGGGCAGGGCAGGGCAGCGCGGCGCTAACAGGGCGGCGCGACGTGTGGGGTAGCGCGATTCGGTGGGCCCTAAAAAATCGGTCCTAGGAGGACCTGCTCTGAAACCATGTCAGAAATGAACGAACAGGAATGGATGAACTAGCAGCAAGGTGGGTACAAGTACTAACCCTAATTGGGTTGTACCTTATATGGGCTACCCCCACTACAGCCTACACAACATGCAACATATAAGTTTGACAGTTCTCCCATCTCCCGTCTCCTCACTCTCACGATCACAGGATGAGGATGTTCGTGAATGAGGATGCGAGCATGGGAGCATAGATGCTTGCCTTCAACGTGTCACATGAGAAAGAATTGTTCTTTGTTTTGAAATCCAACTCCTGTTCTCCCATCTCTGTTCTTGTTACTTTCATGGTTGAAGGATGAGGATGTTCGTGAACGAGGATGCGAGCATGGGAGCGTGGATGCTCGCCTTCGACGTGTCTCATGAGAAGACGACGTCCCTTTGCCAGAAGAGGTGCTCACGCTCTGCAGTGGCTATCTGGGATCCCCAGTGTTCCGGCATCTGTCACCCTGATGTGCGAATGAAGGCGCTACATCAACACCTCTCCTGCATTGGGAAAGGACGAGTTTAACCTCTGTGTGACTGATCTACAGAGTGTATACGGAACATAATCGTAGCAGCCACCGCGAGCATAGAGAAACACCATTTATTCCCTTCGCGTGGAAATCTCAGCTCTGACCGTCCCGGCCCTGTCACAGATACAGGCACGGGCACATCGGAGGTGGTGGAGTGGTGGGTGGTGGTGGCGGTAGCAACGACTGGGGTATGGAAGGAAAGATTGGGTTATGTCGGTTGGAAGATGGTTGGAGAGCATATTCAACTGTAACTGCTGGTATGGAAGTAACAGCTGAGCTTCTAGTACCGTATCACCCCGGATAGAAGCGCAGGTGCGCTTATAATAAAACAGTGTTTTTTAGGGGTGCGCTTGTAATTGAGTAAATGTTATAAGCGCATGCGCGTTTAATATGGTAGAAATGAAATTCACTTTTATTCATACCAAATTGAAGCTCTCGGTATAGCGAATACAGCCGACCATGCATCACGTGGGATCGTGCATGAATTCCAGGCAAAAACAGCAACGCGCTTCGGTTTCCCACCTTACACTTTCGTCCAGAAGCATCGCACCTGCCAGCGATGACGCGAAACTTAGGGTGCGGCCCACTCACAACGTCATGCGCTACGTGGCTTGTGCATTTCACCCGAACCCTCTCACAGGGTGCGGAAGATTCCCTGCCAGCGGTGCGATTATGCTGCCGCGCAGGTGTCAGAATGTTATTATCTAGCCTGTAGTGGGGTGCTCTATAGCGAGTACAACCCAGTTAGGGTTTGCTATATGTATCCCACCTGCTGCTAGTGAAACCCCTCTTTTCGTCATTCTTCTTTTGTACTGCCTAGTATTCTAACATGCTATCAGAGCAGGTCGATCCCCTTGGGTCGATCCTGTGGGTGGGCCCACCACCAAATGCTTCCGCTGCTCTACTGCTGTCGCGCGCCCCGGGCGCGCTACCCTTTCTTCCTGCGAGTTCAGGCAGGGGTTTCCCGCCTGTCATTGACGAGGACCCCGAGCTGCCAACCCTGCAGGGGTCCCCTCCGTTTCCCATTTCTGCACCCCCATGTTCAGTTTTTTCATTCATTTTCTTGCTCAAGCCCGCCTGGCTGGCGAAGCCATGGCAGAATTCACCGGGACCCACTTCCTCTTTAAGAAAAAACCCAAGCGCGCGTGGCGATTAACCGACGACGGGTGGTATACCCGTCAGTCTCCAGAGCCACCTGAGCCACCAGCACCTCCAGCGCCGCCTGAACCCCCTGCTCCACCTGCTCCACCTGCTCCTCTCCTCCCGCTCCTCCCGCTCCTCCGAATCCGCCTGCCACCGTTACGAGTACCGCATACACGGGAAAACGGCCCGTGCTCCAGCTCCTGCTGCCAACGACGTTCGACGAGTGCCTGTCTGAACCGGAGTTTGACAAGGCCGTCGATGTGTACGTCGAAGCTCCGCCGCCTAAACTTCCACGTTGGGGACAGGCCGAAGATTGCACGTGGGATGAGTCGGATGTGGGCGCTGACGACGATGTTGCCGCCGACGAGCAGCCCCGCGGCGACGACGAAACGGGTGGCGACGGTGAAACGGGCGTCGAAGCTGGCACAGAGGCGGACGTGTTCCCAGAGGGCTGTGCGTGCGCCGCGGACGACGACGGGCTGTGGACGACGACGCCACCCCTCTTCTGAGAACCGAGATGCCTGCCCCCCCTCTCCCAGGCATAAGCTGTCGCAACACAAGCGTAACTCCTACACCGCCCAGGAGAAGGTAAAGCGGCTCCTGCGCCTGGAGCTTGCGGCATCGGTATCCGAGGTGGCGCGGGAGTCTAGCATCCACCGCAAGTGCTTGACAAAATGGAAGAACATGGCGCAACAGCACAAGGACGCCCACAGTGCACGGAAGTGGCTACACGGGCGCGGTATATTGTCGTGGTACCGGCCGAAGGAGATTTAAGTCTACGCGCAACTCCTCGACTGGCGACGCCGCGGTGTTGCAGTGTCGGTGGGCCGTCTGCAGGAGTGGTCTCGCGAGGTGATGAAGGTTCTTTTCCCGGATGTTAACTGGAAAGGCAGACAGCGATGGTCGGAGCGGTTCCGCAAGCGATGGAACCTCAGCGTGCTCATGAAAACCAAGGTGGCACAGAAAACCCAGCAACGTGAGTACCCTGGTTTCTGTTGAATTCCCGCGACTTCGCATGTTTATCTTATTCTTATGGTTACTCCTGACCCTGTATTTTAAACATGTTAATAATCCGCCTTCCACTACGTGCTTTCCTCCCCATACGCAGACGTGGCAACCAAGTACAAGGAGTTCTGGACGTTTGTACGTGAAGCCCGGCATGAGTACAACATTGACAATCGTTATATCATCAACGCCGACCAGACGCCTCTGTGGTTGGAGATGCTGGCGACAACCACCGTGGAGCAGACGGGCGTGAAGTCGGTGCCGATCCGGAGCTATGGGTAACAGAAAGAGAGGGTCACCGTGATGATTGCATGTACGGCAACAGTAAGCGCATCGATGTTTTGTTTGTGTGATGTGGTTTTATTACACTAAAACTAACGACCGCGTCTTCTTGCGCAGATGTGGTAGTCGGCTGTCAAGAGAATGGATGGATGGTGGCGGAGAACGTCATCGAGTGGCTGTTTAGAATTCTTAAAAAAACAGAGGCGACCAGGAGTAATCGGTGGAAAAAGGGTGCGAGGGATGAGGAAGAGAAGGGTGGGGGAGGGGAAGGGTCAGCAAGACAAGAGGGGGATGAAAATAGGAGAGCATGTGTAGGGGACGGATGAGGAGAAGGGGGAGGGTGGGGGGAGGTTCATCAAGCCGAAGTTTGGCGTGCAGGGGCGGAGCGCGATGCTCGTCCTCGACTCCTACCGTGGTCACCTGACGGACGAGGTGAAGAAAAAATTCGCCCAGTACTACATCGTGCCAGCGGTCATCCCGGCGCGCTGCACGGCAGAAGTCCAGCCTCTCGATGTGTCGCTGAACAAAAGTTTCAAGGTCAGCGTGCGCCGGCAGTACCAGACGTGGTTCGAGCAGGACGGCATGCGCACACTGACACCAGCAGGTGAGCGGCATGTTCTAACCGAGAGTGCCTTGGTTCCCCCCCCCCTAAAGTTCTAATATGTTTCCCCCACCCTGTCAGAATAACTGGCAGAAGTTTATATGTTTCCCCCACCCTAGAGTTTATTTGTGCCAAGAGAGAAAGTCGAGAATGGGAATGATGTTCACTATAACAAGAGGGTACATATAGCAAACAAGTGAAGAAAGAGGTGCACCACCTATAAAGTTAATATCTACACTACAGCTAGAACTACATGCAGGTATAAGAATATAATTCTGACATCCCCCCATAACTGCATGCAGGAATAGCTAAGTGCAGAACACAACCTGCAGGGGTACACCACAGACTGAGAAAACAGCAACAGCAGGCAAGGCAACAGAGCAGGTACAGCAACAAAGGGGCAGGCGACAGCAAGACACTCCTGCCACCCCCTTACTCTCCTCCCCCCCCGACCACAGGAGGGGCGGCAGGGAGAGAGAGGAGGCGGGCTGGCGCTGGCTGGTCACCCCCTCCATCCCCTCACCCTCCCCCTCCCCCTCCCCCCCACACTGCTGCAGGAGCAGCAGAGGGGGGAAGAGAGGAGAGGTGGAGGGACGGCTGCTGGTTGGTCTCACACCCGCCACCCCAGTGCCACTCCCCCGGCTCCCCCACACCCTCACACCCTCTCCCCCAATGGCAGCTGCAGCAGTGGGAACGAAAGGAGGAGGAGGGGAAGGGAAGCACACCACCCATCACCCCCACACCCGCCACCCCCATACCCTCCCCCCCACGGCTGCAGGGAGACGAAGGAGGAGGGGGGGGGGGCGGGGAGAAAGCCGCAGAGCGGCTACAGAGGGTCGGCGCGGGTAGGGCAGGGGCGGCTGCAGCGAGTGCAGGCGCGGGGTGAGGCAGAGGCGGCTGCACCGAGTGCAGGAGCGGGGGCGGCTGCTCCAAGGGCAGGCGCTGGGTGGTGCAGGGGCGGCTGCACCGAGTGCAGGCGCGGGTGAGGCAGGGGCACCGTCGCGGGCGCCAGGGGCGGGTCCGCGGCGGCTCAGGGCACCGTCGCGGGCGCCAGGGGTGGGTCCGCGGCGGCGCAGGGCACCATCGCGGGCGCCAGGGGCGGGTCCGCGGCGGCTCAGGGCACCGTCGCGGGCGCCAGGGGCGGGTCCGCGGCGGCTCAGGGCACCGTCGCGGGCGCCAGGGGCGGGTCCGCGGCGGCTCAGGGCACCGTCGCGCACCACGGGGCACGCGACGGGCAGTTCAGGGCACCGTCGCGTGCCACGGGGCGCACGACGGGCAGGGCACCGTCGCGTGCCACGGGGCGCACGACGGGCAGGGCACCGTCGCGTGCCACGGGGCGCGCGACGGGCAGAAAAGATGTCACGCGCCACCCGGGCGCGGGACAGAACGAAAATCGCCACGCGCCCGAGGCGCGCGACCGGAAAAACAGCAGCGGAAGCGTGAGGCGGGCCCACAGGCCAGGACTTAACAGTCTCTAATACCATGTCAAAATAACAGGCAGAAGTTTAGAAACAGAAAGAGCGCTTCACTAGTAAGCAGGGCAGTACATATAGCAAACCCTAATTTGGGTTGTACTCACTATAGAGTACCCCACTGCAGACTAGACAATTATAACGTTCTGACACACCCTTGCATGTGCTGTAGGCAACATCGAGAAACCACCTCCCGCAGTCGTTCTCAGGTGGATTTCCAGGGCCTGGAAGGCGGTGCCCGCTGAGCTAATCAAGAAGTCGTTCCTGACGTGCGGCATCAGCAACGCACTTGACGGGAGCGAGGACGGGCTGGCGATGGCGCACAGGCGGAGCCAGCTTTTGCACGAAGTCGATGTAGACGATGAGATCCAAGCTAATGGCTTCTGAGGCAACAACTGCCAGGACCCAGAGTCTGATGGGGAGGAGGACCTCCCGTAGGCTAGACTAGGTGTAGGAGCCCAGTGTAGGCTTTAGTATCTCTGGTAGTCGCTAAACTTGTATGAAATTTTTCATCATAATGGAAAACTAGTCTTGTGTGTGTGTAGCCTAGGGATGGCTTTTAGACAAAAACCAGCAGTTCAAAAAACAAAAATCATATAAAGGGTGTGCTTATAATAAGTAATGTTTTCTGAAGGGGTGCGCTTCTAATTGAGGATCGGGCATAAGCGCATTGCTCCAGATATAAGCGCATGCGCTTAACATAGGCCTGCGCTTCTATCCGGGGCGATACGGCTGTGAAAGAGAACTTTACCAATGCATTACGGTACTATTGATAGTCTAGTTTAAAGCCCAAGTACAGCAAGGTTACCCATATTGGTTTCGAAAATGCTTGGCAACCCTGGGAAATAGACTGGCAACGATGGACCCTGATGTAACATGTCTGCTGGATCATCGATGGGGATGATCACCCACCAGGTGCACTGTTGATATATAACAACGCACTTCAAGTGCAAAGATCGAATGTCTTCTGTCTATATATTGATCAATCATTAGGGAATAACATCTTACCAGGTATCCAAAGTCATAGTTACCTTCGACGTAGTTGCATCTTGTTACCTTATATCGCATCATTGTGCAAGCGACACCACCGACTCTTCTCGAAGAAGAAATCGTAGTGGAATAGCCCTTGCTCGGAGAAAAGATCGTGTACAGATGGCCCTCGCTCGGGTCAAGGCGTGGTTGGATTAGATGCGTTTTGAGTCAACTCTCTCGCAGATTCGTAGTACGGAATGTCTCAACACAGGCAGGCAACAGCCATTGCTAGGAGGACACGGCATGATATACCTCAGCCGACGAAATCCGCCGCCCAATTTCGCGGTTTGATAGAGCCGAGCCGCCTTTCTGAGCTTGCGACCCCACGTCAACCTCCGTCCGGCAAATGGCACGGAGCCCTCGCGATCGTCGACCCATCGTCGACCTTCGGTTCCGTTGAGACAAACCCGAGGGGTATATCTTAGTGCGTGGCGACGTGCCAGCTCGACGTCGTCAATACTCTCAACTCCATCCCGAAGGGCAGGTGATGCATCCATGATCTTCAATTGTTGAGTGATCCATGCATATTGTGTCGTCTACTCACTCTCCTATGACAACGTCAACATTCTCAACTCATCCATCCTCTTGCTGAGTCACTCGTGCCTACTGTGTCGTGTACTCGCTCTCCTACGTCGTCGTCAACATTCTCAACTCCATCCCCAAGGGCAGTGATATTGTGCTTTCATTACCACGAGGTGAGCCGTGCATTGTATGTCCTGCATGTGTACAAGATGTGCCTAAAGATGTGCCATCTACATGCTCCCCTATGACGTAGTCAATCTTCTCAACGCCATCCCCAAATGCAGGTGATACTTGCATGCTCTCACTTATTGATTCGTATATTGCCACCATTCCCAAGGTGGGACGAGGTGAGTCATGCATGTCGTGTACTGCCCGTAGCGCGCCCCTAGCGCGCGCCTCTTCGCTGCCCGTCGCGCGCGTCGGTTTCTGCCCGTCGCGCGCCTGTCGAGCGCGTCGGATTTCTGCCCGTCGCGCACCCTAGCGCGCGTCGGTTTTCTGTGCCCGTCGTCGCGAGCGCCCCGCTGCCCTGCTTCCCGTCGCCGCGGGTGTCCCGCTTCCCGTCGTCCCCGTTGCCCGACCCCGCCCGCTTCCTCCTCCCTCTCCTGCTTCGCGTGCAGCAGTTTGGGGGGGGGAGGGGGGGAGGGTGTGGGGGGGACGCGGGGGTGGCGATGGGGGGTGGTTGCTCCTACAGCGCTAGTCCGCCTCCTCTCTCTCACGGCTGCGCCTGCTGCTGTGGGGGGGAGGGTGAGGGGGTGGCGGATGTGTTTCAGCAGCAGCCGCCTCCCCCCCCCAGCCTCTCTCCTACTGCCACACCTGCTGCTGTGGGGGAAGAGGGTGAGGGGGTGGCGGGAGTGAAGTCCATCTGCCGCCGCCGCACCTGCTGACGCTGCATCTGCCACCGCAGCACCTGCTGCACCTGCTCTGGTGTACCCCTTCAGTTGGTGCTCACTACACTTGGTTTACCTGCAGGTAGTTTAGGGGGTGTTTGCTGGGGTGATGGAGAGCATCTGCAGCGCCATGCGCCTCCTCCTCTCGTTACCCCCTTTCCAGTTTTCTGTCCGCTGCATCTTTCGTTGTGCTACTCTGATCTGGTGTACCCCTTACGGAAATGTCTCTGCACGTGGCTCCCACTGCAGGCAGTTAGGGGGTGTGTTAGGAATATACATTTCATATAACTGCCTGCTAGTGTAGCTACTGTGTAGTGTTACTCTTATTGTTGGTGGTGCACCATCTTGGCCACCCTTGCTCCTACTTGTACCCTTCTTTCTAATCAATCAACATATTTTGCCCTATCTTCTAGCCATGGGTCCCAAGGTTTCTAACCCCTGCCTAGGGCTATTCTAACAGTCGTGTCATATAACGAGGTGGGATGCGTCCGGTCGATTGACAATGCACTAAACCGGTAACGAGGGAGATGTCCACTTACAGGTACGATTCCTTGATTTGAATCCCAAATTATTTTCCTCCCATTTACGGTTTAGTTACTATAACGATCGCATGATAAGGATGTTTGTAAACGAGGACGCAAGCATGGGAGCGTGGATGCTCACCTTTGGCGTGTCACATGGAAGGACCCGTCGCTGTGTCAGAAACAAGATGCGCACCGTCTGCTACGACCACCTAGGACGGCAGTTGTTCCGGCACCTGCAAGCTTGATGTGAGAATGAAGGATCTGCATGAAATCCCTGCTTGCACAGAGAAACGGCAAATTTAGAACTTTAATGCGGAATTACATAACAATAGCCCGTTTTAATTTTGAAAATGCTGCACTTAAGCTCGAGAGATCAGCTAGCAACGACGAACCCTGATTTGACATGTGTGTTGGATAGTAACAGCGATGGGATGATAACCAAGCAAGTGCACTGTTAATATATAGAAGTAACTTACGTTGATTAAATTAGTATTTTCAGTATGTCTATCATTATGTAGACATTCACATGTTACTAGGTGGTCAGAATCATATTCACGTTTGTCTTTTAATGCAACTCATTGCCTCTTATCGCATAGTGGGATGTGTTTGTGGTGGTTCAGTTCAGGCATCACCGACTTTTTTTCTTGAAGAAATCGTGGTGGCCGGCTCAGCACGGTGGGGTTGGATGCGTTGTGAGTTGACTTAAAGCTTTTGTATACATTTGAAAGAGGGAGGTTCAAAAGTTTTGAAATTTGAAATATTGGTAACCCAATTACAGCTAGTTCACTCTCTGAACAAGGGAGGGAGATCTCCCCGACACCCAGCACTCGCTGGTGATTCAAAACTTTTGGGTCGACAAAAGTATACGAAATCCAGCCTACGTGAGATCTACGCTAGTACGCTCTACGGGCAGCATAATACGTAGCTAAGCACATCGCGACTCAACAGCCAGCGCAAATTACCCTTGTTTCCGACACAAACCTAGACGCGTGGGGCAGTTTAGTGTAATTATAGGGATAAACCAACGTCAGTTCCGCCCTCTCACGCAGCGATCCCGCGGGACCTCCTCTCACGGCCTCGCCTCGTCGTCCGTCGTGTCGCCTCACGACGCTGCCTCCTCACGCCACCGTGAACGCGTACGACTCGTCTCAAACTGCCGAACACGCACGATCACAGTCGCGGTCCGATCGCACAGCCTCGCTACCATGTTTCCGCACTAGCCCCGGCAGCCGCACTTGAGTGCGCGAACGACTGCATTCCAACCCCTTCCCGCCTCCTCGTTTCCCTTCTTGCCACCCCAATTCGCGTTCCAGCCTCCTCGTTTCCCCTTTCCGCTCCCCAGTACCCCTTCCCGCCTCCCCGTTTCCCCTTGCCCGCCTCCCCAATTCCCCTTCGCGCTCCCCGTTTCCCCTTCCCGCCTCTCCGTTTCCTCTTCCCGCCCCCCATTACCCCTTCCCGCCTCCCCGTTTCCCCTTTCCGCTCCCTATTACCCCTTCCCGCTTCCCCGTTTTCCCTTCCCGCTCCCCATTACCCCTTCCCGCCTTCCCGTTTCCCCTTCCTGCCTCCCCAATTCCCGTTCCCGCCTCCCCGTTTCCCCTTCCCGCTCCCGACTTCCCCTTCCCGCCTCCCCGTTTCCCCTTCCCGCCTCCCCGTTTCCCCTTCCCGCTCCCCTTTTCCCCTTCCCGCTCCCCGTTTCCCCTTCCCACCTTCCCGTTTCCCCTTCCCGCTCCCCATTACCCATTCCCGCCTCCCCGTTTCCCCTTCCCGCTCCCCGTTTCCCCTTCCCACCTTCCCGTTTCCCCTTCTCGCTCCCCATTACCCATTCCCGCCTCCCCGTTTCCCCTTCCCGCTCCCCGTTTCCCCTTCCCACCTTCCCGTTTCCCCTTCTCGCTCCCCATTACCCATTCCCGCCTCCCCGTTTCCCCTTCCCGCCTCTCGTTTCCCCCCCTTCTCCCTCTCGTTTCCCCGCCTCCCCCTCTCGTTTACCCCCCTTCCCCCTCTCATTCCCCCCCCTTCTCCTCATTATTTTCCCTGCTTCTCCCTCTCATTTCCCCCCTGCATTACCCTTCCCCTCCCTGCATTACCCTTCCCCTCCCTGCATTACCCTTCCCCTCCCTGCATTACCCTTCCCCTCCCTGCATTACCCTTCCCCTCCCTGCATTACCCTTCCCCTCTTTTTCACGATCCTCCTGCCTTTCCCTCTTTTCCCCTCTCGTGCTGCCTTTCTCTCTTTTCAGCTCTCTTCAACAAGTGTTGAACAAATTATGACCAGCTAGAGCTGGGGACAACCCTCCATGTATCTTGAGTTGAGTACAACACACGTCAGATGTCGCATACAATGCTGTGCTGTGCCCATGTGCATCATGCAAGGATGCTGTACGCAAAGAAGGGAAGTTGTGTCTAGGTACAGTCATCAACATTTCCAATGTATTATGACATGCTATGCTATGCTATCAATTCACTTGATTGATACGCTAACAGCACACACAAGCTGGAACTTCCTGCCTATTGATTTGGTTTCACTAAGCTGCTAAGAGCAGCACTCAGAATGAGAAGGCCTGATGTCCTTCGTGTCGTGCTGTTGAAAAAAAAAAAACAAACAAACAAAATTATAGACAAGGGCAAGCTGCAGAAGAAACAGAGGGTAAGCTGGAGGGGAAGGGAGGGGAAGCAAAGGGGGAGCAAGGGTTGCACGGGGGGAAGTAAGGAAGGGTAAGCAAAGGGGGGAGGAGGGGAAGGACTGTGCAGCATGTGAGGGCGCTGCAGCTCCCTCACGCGCGCCAGCAGCATGAGCGCAATCACCTGCCGGCAGGGTGGGGGCAGGGAAGGGTAAGGAGGGGGGAAATGAGGGAAAGGAGAGGGGGGAATGAGGGGAGGGAGAGGGGAAAATGAGGGGAAGGAGGGGTAAAGGAGGGGACGGAGAAAGGGAGAGGAGAGGACGGATAAGGGGAAATGTGGGAAACAAGAGGAACGAGAGGATGAAATGAGGGGAGAGGGGGAAACAAGGGGACGGAGTAGGGGAAATGCGAGAAACGAGATGGGGAGATGAGGGTAAGGAAAGGGTGAATGAGGAGAAGGAGAGGGCGAAATGAGGGGAAGGAGAGGGGGAAATGAAGAGGGAGAAAGGGGGGAAGTGAGGGTGAGCAGGGGGAGAAATGAGAGGGAGCAGGGGGGGAAAATGAGAGGGAGCAGGGGGGGAAATGAGAGGGAGCAGGGGGGGAAATGAGAGGGAGCAGGGGGGGAAATGAGACAATGCTGATGATGATGATGCGGGAGACAAGCAGAACAGGACCAGCACTGGTGGCTATGTCTTCGTGCTCGGGGGTGCTGCTGTCTCATGGGCGAGCCAGCGGATTCGTTGCGTCACCCTTTCCTCCACTGAGTCTGAGTACGTTGCTGCTGTGGAGGCTGGGAAGGAGGCGCGCAGGCTGCGCTTCCTGCTGGCAGAGTTTTAACTGCTGAGGAGTGAGGAGCCCACGACTCTCTTTGTGGACAACTCCTCCGCCATTTCAGTGGCAGGTGGCATGGGGCTCAAGGGGAGCCTCAAGCACATGGAGCGTCGTCACATGTGGCTGCAGCACATGGTCAAGCGCAGGAAGCTGCAGCTGCAGTACATCCCTACGAGCGAGCAGCCTGCTGACTACCTCACAAAGGCATTGCATTTCCCCGCCTTCAGTCGTTGCTTCGAGGCTGTGGGGCAGGTGCGGCTCTCGAGTGAGGGGAGTGAAGACCTAGACACTCCATGATGTGGATGGTGCCATGGCCTATCCATGGCTGGTGCGGTGCGTGTTTACACTTTGAGCGTGTTTCGTTTGTGTGTATCCCTTTGTTTTGGTGTGTATGTGTGTATGCATGCCCTGTGCTTATAAAGGGCCTTGCTGTAGTATGGCAGGGGAGTGTTAGAGGGCCCTACGACAGCAAGGGCCCTCGATGACCTTTGACTTGGCAGGTCGGCGCCTAACGACTGAGTCTACTCGGCACCGACTCGCGAGTTCGGTGGCGGTCACTAGTGACTACGGGTGACTGTGAGCTACTGCAGCGAACTCGGCGGAATCGGTGCTAGGAATGACGAGTCTTGGGGGTCGTAGGTGCCTTGCTTGTGAGGCACGCTGCTCACTTGCTGTGTTGGCAGGAGAAGCGTGCACGGTGAGACATTCCGGTGCCGAGTTGGGTTGGAAATGTGCGGGGCGCGTTCACCCACCTGCACAGCACTTTCGTGTGGGTTGGGTTACTCGCAGCGCCACGCAACAATTGTGCAACTCTTGCTTGCCTATATATGTTTGTGTTTGCTTGTGTGTTTGATAATTGATATTGCAATTCTACTTGGCCCAAATGCTACTTCAATTCTCACAAAGTCCTTAGAGGCAAACGCTACCAAAACTCTACCAAGTTGCTGGCGCAACATCATTCCCATAGCAGAGACTCTCTCGCTATCGCTACGCTCTCTAATATATTCCTTCAATAAGGGGGGGAAACGAGAGGGGGAAAGGGGGGAAATGAGAGGCGGAAGGGGGGAAAACGAGAGGGAGAAAGGGGGGAAACGAGAGGGAAGAGCGGGGGAAACGAGAGGGAGGAGGGGGGGGAATGAGAGGGAGAAGGGGGGGAAACGAGAGGGGGAAAGCGGGGAAATGAGAGGGGGAAGAGGGAAATGAGAGGGAGAAGGGGGGAAATGAGAGGGAGAAGTTGGGGAAATGAGAGGAGAAGGAGGGGAAACGAGACGGGGAAGGGGGGGAAACGAGAGGGAGGAGGGGGGGAAATGAGAGGGAGAAGGGGGGGAAACGAGAGGCGGAAGGGGGGGAAAGGAGAGGCGGATGGGGGGGGAACGAGAGGGAGAAGGGGGGGAAACGAGTGGGTGGAGGGGGGAAACAAGAGGGAGGATGGGTGGAAACGAGATGGAGAAGGGGGGGAAACGAGAGGCAGAAGGGGGGAAAATGAGAGGCGGAGGGGGGGGGGGAACGAGAGGGAGAAAGGGGGGAAACGAGAGGGAGGAGCTCCGGGAAAATGAGAGGCGGAAGGGGGGGAAACGAGATTGAGGAAACGAGAGGCGGAAGGGGGGGAAATGACGAAATAAGGTTATGAGCCAAGCAGCGCGTGAGGCAAGTATTTTGCCGATTCGCAGGTGAGGCATGCGGCGGGTGAGGCGAGAAGCGGGTGACGCGCTAAACGGATTTCGCGAGCACCGTGTTTGGCGAGGAGCGGGTATTGCGATCAGCGGGTTTCGCCATCAGCGGGTTTCGTGATGCATAATGGCGCTAGGCGAGAAGCCCGCAGGGTGGAACGCGACGGCTCACTGAATAATTTATCGCTGGTTCGACGATTGCATCGCAGCGAGCCAGCATAATGCAACTCGTCGAGGCGCTCGCCCGTGTGCCGCATGGCATCGCTCGACGAATGCTACGCGACGGCCCATCCGAATGCAAACCGCCCCTGCAGCTAAAGGCTTTTGTATAGCCCCGTGTCCCCTTACCACGGGCGATTAGGTCAGGGTGAGTAGTTGCGCTGCTAGTTCTATCAAGGCCTTTCCTAGTAATTAGTTGCTTATACTTGCGTTTGTGAGTGTCGCTCAAGGGTTGGGTGACGGGAGAGTTTCTCGTGTTCCCACCCCTCAATCCTCCAAATTTTCGCAACCCCTCTCGCCAAGCACCTTTCTTTTCGTTGGGGCGAAATCTTGGTGGCTACTGTTCCACCACAAACAGTACTTTCAAATGTATACGAAAGCTTTAAAGCCAGGATCTCAAGTAGTTCAATTGTTTTGCAGTTGGTGAGGGGAGCTGGGCTGCGATTGGTTAGCGAGGTGAACAATCTGACGAGGTGTGAAGCGAGGGGTGCGAAGTAAAGACAAATCGCAAATTCAGTCCGAACCAAGCAAGGCTCGGAAACTGGTTCGGTGACGAAGCTCCAATGCCTGCAATTTCTCGTCACACACAACAATCTCATGTACCAGCAAAATGTTTTGCATTTGCTCTAGGGGCAAAATCGTGGGTGTGCCGCACGCTCACTTTCCTAACCAGCCAGTCAATTCGCCTACAAAAATAGGGTAACAAGCGCTGCAAGTGTTTTGCAATTGAAGGCCAATTCTCTTACTTGAGATCCTGGCTTTAAACAACAGTCGGCGTGGTGGGATGCGTTGAAATCAGACACTGCCAGGACACAGAGCACCACCATTCCTTTTGTCCGCACATTAAAATTTCAGCCCTCACCGACCTGGCCCCAGTCGTAGACAGAGAAGGTACCCCATCTCGCAGACAGGCAATTTGTCAGGTTGTCAATGCAACCCCGACGTCCCCTCGGCTTCTCCAATGGCAAGAGAGCAGAGGAGAGGACACCCGACCGGACGGCCCATAGGCATTTTGATGCAAGCGCAGGAGGAATCCACCCAAAACACCGGGAACTGTACAGGATCCCGTTAGTCGTTTCTGCCCGCGGTCAGTTGACTGACAGGCATCGATGTCGATGTCAACGGTGTGGGGGGGAGCCAGGCGTAGGGAGGGACAGTTTCTGTGGTGAAGGCGAGAAAGTTGAGAGAAGCGGTGGGAGCAGCGGGATTGAATGGTGAGGCTGGGAGCATCAGAGAAGGTGATCAAAAGCACCCCTGATGCATCGCCTTTAAACACTTTCAACCACTCTCGTTGCTATGTCGAGCCCAACCTTACAACTTTCAACTTCGCGTCACTGTGAAGTTGCATGTGCGTGACTTTTTGGTCACGTGTGAAACGCCCCTAAACCCTGACTCAACGGCAAACCCTTGGGATCTTCGGTAAGCTATGTGGTTTCTTGGCACTTTTCCGTAGAAATACCTACAGCGACTAAATTTTCGAGTTTGCCTCGAGCAGCAAGTGTTGAGTATGGTTTGTGTGCTCCTCCGATCCGAATCATGGATGTGGTGGCAGCAGCCACTGCCAGGGTACGGACGGAGCACCACCATTCCTTTTTGTCCGCACAGAGTCACAGAGAAATTTCAGCTCTCACCGACGGACCACAGTTGACTGGCCAAGTCACAGACTGTGAAGCACCCCATTTCCCAGATAGCTGATCAGTCAGGTCGGGGCCGTAAAAAAAAACTGACTGACTTTGACGGACATCCCATCAGCTTTCTCGATTTTGACGGCAAGCGCATCCACTCAAAACACGCGTGTTGTCCCATCGCGATGGGACTTTATATTGTTTCTGCCCGCGGTCAGTTGACTGGCGGGCATAGACATTCAATGCCGAACGTGGGGGAAAGGAGGGGGGGGAGGGGGGGGAGCCCGATGTTGGTCAGCAAGGGACGATTTCTGGTGAAGGTGAAGGTGTGTGCTCCGATCCAAATAATGGCTGCGCGGGACCGAGATTTTCGTCTCCTTCACAAACGAGCTTCAATCCGCGGAGCTATTCCGGCCGACTCGGTACCATAAAGATTCTCCCTGCAGTGCAAGTTCGGTCTCGATATTCGTTGTAGTAGCACCATACTGATCAGTGCCAATACAATTCGCCGCACAGATCCAAGAAAGACTCTAAGGTCGGACCATTGGCTGGATTTAGACCGCTCAAACGCCTTATTACTAACTCAACGACTCAAACGCCTTAGTAAGCCGCTGAAAGATCCAAATAAAGTCATTTCATTGCTTTACCAGCTGATGGGCTCCGAGGTCAAGACATCCGTCGAGCCACAGGTGACGTCATGGCGCGTGTCTTGGTCCCTCTTCCTGCTCCAACTAGCCGTGCTCTTCTTTCTCCTTTTAGACATCCTCGTTCTCAGATCGTCTGTGTTAGAACAGCCGCTTGCCGTAGCGGCCGCGAGAAACGAACTCGCCGAGTTACTACAGCCGATTGCCGCAGCGACTGCGACGAATGGTTCGGTCGAGTTACAGTTTATTGCCGCAGCGAGCGGCGCTAATGAATCCGCGGAGCTACAGCCCGTTGCCGCAGCCGCACCGGCGCCGGTCGGACCGATGGCGGAATCTCCAGGCGGGATGGACGAGAGGAGTGCAGATCGGTTGCGGTACCCAGGCAGGAAGCGCGTGCTGGGGTTCGTCGGGGTGCAGACCGGTTTCGGCAGCGGCAAGAGGCGCGCGCTGCTTCGCGAGACGTGGTTCCCCGCCACGCCCGAGGAGCACGCGCGGTAGGCCATTCATAGAGAAACGGCGTGGGGGCATGGAGTAGAGGGCATGGGCGTCGTGGGGGCATTTGAGGTGCATGTAGATTGGAAGCGGCGACGGCTCTTTCGGATTTATCTTGCGAAAGAGACTTTTGAGGTCTCCCGGAAGTGTTGGGATGTGAAGGGATGCGAAGGGATGCGGTGGTATGCGATGGGATGCGATGGGATGCGGTGGGATGCGGTGGGATGCGATGGGATGCGGTGGGATGCGGTGGGAGGCGGTGGGATGCGGTCGGATGGGATGTGCCTTCCCAGCACTTTCCCCTGCCCTTCCCCTCCGATGAACATATCTTTCAGCGCGGAAGCAGAAAAAGGGCTGGTGTTCCGGTCCATCATTGGAGGGCGCGGCGGGAGCGCAGTGGTGAGCGAGGAGATGTGCCCTCTCTGCCCCACCCTTTCTTCTCCCCCCCCCCTCTCCCCTCGCCCCCCCACACACTCACACCGTTTGGCGTGTCTCTCAGAGTGGAAGCAGCGACGTGTGGCTGGTGTTTCGGTTCATCATCGGGCATGGGACGAGCACGGAGGAAGAGGAGCTGCAACGATAAGACATGGCTTCTTTCTCCCCCCTCCTCCCTCCCTCCCCACCCGCACACTGCCGCCCGCCAACCTCTGCGTCTTGCTCAGGGTGGAAGCAGAGACGGGGCTGGTGTTCCGGTTCATTATTGGGCACAGCACGAGCGAGGAGGACGAGCAGCTGCTGCAGGCGGAGAACAGCACTCACGGGGACTTCCTTCGCATCGACGTCGATGAGTCGTACCTCAATCTCAACCACAAGACGTAAGAAGCTCGCTTGCTTGCTGCTTGCAACGTAAGGGCATGTGCCGTGCCATTGTAACGTGGTGACTTTTGAGAGGCGTACCTCAATCTCAACCACAAGACGTAAGGGCATGTGCCGTGCCATTGTAACGTGGTGACTTTTGAGTAGACTTGAAGTCGCGACGTGCGAGAGGCGTACCTCAGTCTCAGCTGCAAGACGTAAGGGGTTCGCGTAATGGCGATGTGAGAGGCTCGAGTGATGGCGATGTGAGAGGCTCGAGTGATGGCGATGTGAGAGGCTCGCATGAATTTCTCCACCTGCTCTCATGATTTCCTATCCCCCATCCCCCAGTCTCGTGTACTTCACATCTCTCTTCAAGCTCTATGAAGCATTGTGAAACACTCAGCACTCCTTTCCCCATCCTGCTCCCGTCATTTCCATCCCCCATCCCCTATCCCCCATCCCCCAGTCTCGTGTACTTCACATCTCTCTTCAAGCTCTATGAAGCCGAGCACTACGTCAAGGCAGACGACGACATCTACCTCATGCCAGGTGCGCCCTCCTTACATCTTACATCTACTTATATCATCTTCCCAGCCTCTCTATGAAGCCGAGCACTACGTCAAGGCAGACGACGACATCTTCCTAATGCCAGGTGCGCCCATCTACTTGACAAATACCATGAAGCAGGGCTTGAAGGCAGGCAGGCGACGACATCTTCCTAATGCCAGGTGAGCCCGCCTTACATCTCACATCTACTTATATCATCTTCCCAGGCTCTGTGTAGCTGGGTTTTAAGAGCTCTTGTGTGTGCGTTGAAAATATTTCTACGAAGAAGAGGATGAGGATCATACGCGCGGCATGTGATGTGATGCCCTCGTGCTCTGGTGATGAGGGTCATACGCGAGGCGTGGCATGTGATGCGCTGCGCTCATGCTCTGATGATGAGGGTCATACGTTGCTGGTGACGATACTGAGAGTCCTTGCTCTCACACCCTCCCTTCCTCTGCTGCCTGTTTCTGTGCACCCCTGCAGAGCGCCTCTCCTCTCTGATCGCCAAGCCAAGGGAGTCACCTCGAACGTACCTCGGATGCTTCAAAAAGGGATATGTGATTACTAACCCTAAGAAGAAGTGGTGAGTTGGCGTATTACACCTAGGTCACGCTCGCTGGCACTCCTTTTGACTGCTCTCCTGGACCATGCAGCATACAGTGTACTCGTTTCTGAAGCAGTCGGATCATCCTAGCGTTCCTAGTGTTCCTACTAGTCTTCCTAGTCTTCCTAGTGTTCTTACTAGTCTTCCTAGTGTTCCCAATGTTTCGAAATGCATGCAGCCAAGCTGGACGACCTCTCCTGCTGTTATCGTGAGCTATCTCGCAAACAGTGCAGCAACGGTATTTCAAGTACGCCAAAGGATCCATCTACTCCCTCTCCTACTCGTCCCTAACCTCTACCTCGGCTTCCTTTCCGCTTTCTTCTTGGTTCTCTTCTGTGCAGGTTTGAGCCGCAGGCGTGGCTGCTGGGGTCAGAGTACCACCTGTACGCCACCTTTGAGGCGCCTAAATAAAGCCTTTTTTGTTATTTTTTTTATTTTTTTGTGTGTGTGTGTGTTTTGCTCTGATGTGCAGGTTTGAGCCCCAGGCGTGGCTGCTGGGGTCGGAGTATTTCAAGTACGCGTGCGGATCCATCTACTCCCTCTCCTACGACGTCGTCAAAATTCTCAACTTCCTCCCCAAGGGCTGGTGAGATCTACTTGCCTTGCAACGAGGTGAGCCGTGCATGGTATTTCACGTACGTGTCTGGACCCAATCTTCTTGCTCTTGTACCACGTGGTTAAAACTCATCAGCTTCCTTCCCAAGGGCTGGTGAGTTGCGCCTGTCATGCAACGAGGTGAGCGGTATTAGTACGTGTCTGGACTGGACCCATCTACTTGCTCTTCTAGACCCATCTACTCCCTCTCGTTCGACGTGGTCAAAACTCATCAGCTTCCTCCCCAAGGGCTAATGAGCTTGCTGAGATTTCTCTAGATCGCTGAGTCATGCTTTGCCAATATTTTCAACTCCACTCGCATCGCAAGGGTGGGTGAGAGGTGAGCCGTGCACGTTTTGAGGCGACTTCTCAACTTCCTCCCCAATGGCTGGTGGGCTTGCTGAGATTTCTCTAGATCGCTGAGTCATGCCTTGCAAATATTTTCAACTCCACTCGCAAGGGTGGGTGAGGAGAGGTGAGCCGTGCATGCCTTGTGACGAGGAGGGCCGTGCATGCCTTGTGACGAGGAGGGCCGTGCATGCCTTGTGACGAGGAGGGCCGTGCATGCCTTGTGACGAGGAGGGCCGTGCATGCCTTGTGACGAGGAGGGCCGTGCATGCCTTGTGACGAGGAGGGCCGTGCATGCCTTGTGACGAGGAGGGCTGTGCATGCCTTGTGACGAGGAGGGCTGTGCATGCCTTGTGACGAGGAGGGCTGTGCTTATTGTTCAATGAGGTGGGGTGTGAGTGGTCGACAGCCAATACACTCAACAGGCAGGCAGGCACTGCGAGGGAGAGGTTCTCTGACAGATATTGTACGATTCAGTACAAGCACTGTCAAGAAAGGGGTGTTTTGAGTTTTTAAGCCCAACTCTTGCTCTCCCATCTCTGTTTCTGTATTGTCCCAACTCTTATCCTTGCAGGCTGAGGGTGTTTGTGAACGAGGATGCGAGTGTGGGGGCATGGATGCTCGCCTTAAAAGTCGTACCCTGTTGCTCAAAAGTCGTACCCTGTTGCTCATAAGCCGTACCTTGTTCTCCCATCTTGCGTCTCGTTGCTCTCACGGTCGCAGGCTGAGGGTGTTTGTAAACGAGGATGCGAGTGTGGGAGCATGGATGCTCGCCTCAAAAGTTCCTTGTTGCTGAAAAGCCGTACCTTGTTCTCCCATCTCCAATCTCCCGTCTCGTTTCCCTCACGGTCGCAGGCTGAGGGTGTTTGTGAACGAGGATGCGAGTGTGGGAGCATGGATGCTCGCCTTTAACGTGTCGCATCAGAAAGCCATGTCTCTCTGCCAGACAAGTTGCATTCCCACTGCTGTGGCTATCTGGGATACCAGGTGCTCCGGCGTGTGCAATCCTGATGTGCGAATGAAGGAGTTTCATAAAAACCCTGCTTGCGCTGGGAAACTTCCAGTGCCAAGCCCGTTTACGTCATCACGGCCACCCGTTTTGGTTGGATAATCTTTCGCAAGAGTGTGAGATTATCTAGCAGGAACGAACCCTGATTTGAATTCTGTGCTGGACGACAGTACTAGCAACAATGATGGGATGATCACCCACACGATACACTACTCACTATTAGCATTGGGCAACCTTAAGCCCAAGATGTACATAATTCCCCAGTTAAAATACTCCCTCTTTCCCATTGAAGACTACTGGGTAGCTTATGTGGTCTGTTTCGTAGTTAACCCCCATAATTATATGGGAACATTATATCACCCACTAAATTATTATCATGTACCCAAACTCATTCCACCATAATCCTGAAAAGGTATTCATATTGCAATGCTATATCGCGTAGAAAATCGGGTGAGGTTGGTGCAAGAGTTCGTAGGGCAAAAATCGTGGCGGCCGGCACAGGTGAAGAAGTGGTGGGATGCGTTTTGAACCGACTCAGAAAAGACCAGGCGTGGTGGAATGCGGTGTCAGTAGCCACTGCCAGCAGAAAGGCCTGGCGATTCTTTCTCCTCCGCGCGCTAATTTCAACTCACTCGGCTGACGGGCAGATAAGTACGGAACTGTACAGTGAATTTCAGGGAGTTTAATCCGGCCGTCAAGACAACCCGTCGTTCAGGCAGCTTCCCGCTGGCAAAGCAATGGATGGCATTTGCCTAAACACGGTAGGTAACCGTCGTTTCAGTTGTTTGTACCTGCCAGCGGTCAGATGACGGCTAGGCGTCTATCGACGTTGTTGCGTGGGGTGGGGGGACCGACGTTCACCGGCAGACGGAGTGCGGAAGGCAGTACTAGTACAAGCAGCGCGCAAATCCAAAGCTGCTTCGTAGAACTGATTTTCCGACTTCTTTTCCCAACAATAACCTCAACCCGCCATCTCGTAGCTTTCGATTTTCTCCCGGAAAAGTCGGTCGTGAAATATCCAACGGTCGGACCGTTGCCTTTACTACTACTACCAGCTGATGAGCTTCAAAGGGAATCAGGCGTCCTGAGACGTCTCAAAACACTTCTCCATACTTTACCACCAGCAGCTGATGAGCTTTTGAGGCGCCTCAAAAGTTGCCTTTACTACCACCACCAGCTGATGAGCTTCAAAGGGAGTCACGAGTCCGTCGCGCCGCGCGCCGTGCTGACGTCATGGCGCGTGTCCTGGTCCGTCTTCCTGCTCCTAGCCGTCCCACTCTTCGTCCTTTTTTACGTCCTCGTGCTCCGATACAGCTGCTCTGCCGGTGCTTCCCATCATTGGATGAATACCAGAACTGAATCCGACTTAATGCCGCCGCCGCCGCCGGTTGACGCAGCGACCGAGGCCGCGGTCGAATTCTTTGCGGACCCGCCGCGAGGGATGGACGGGGTGGGCTTGCGAGGGAGGGACGATGGGGACACGCCGCGAGGGGCGAATGACGCGGACGCGCGAGGGATGAATGACGCGGACGCGCGAGGGATGAATGATGCGGACGCGCGAGGGATGAATGACGAGAGGAGTGCAGATCGGTTGCGGTACCCGGGCAGGAAGCGCGTGCTGGGGTTCGTCGGGGTGCAGACCGGTTTCAAAAACCGCAGGAAGCGCGCGCTGCTCCGCGAGACGTGGTTCCCCGGCACGCCCGAGGAGCACGCGCGGTATGCCATCATTTGTGGAGAAACGGCGTGGGGGAATGGGGATATGTGAGGTGCACGCTGTGCACGCCCGAGGAGCACGCGCGGTATGCCATCATTTGTGGAGAAACGGCGTGGGGGAATGGGGATATGTGAGGTGCACGCTGTGCACGCCCGAGGAGCACGCGCGGTATGCCATCATTTGTGGAGAAACGGCGTGGGGGAATGGGGATATGTGAGGTGCACGCTGTGCACGCCCGAGGAGCACGCGCGCATGGCGTGGGGAGATGGCGCATGGCGTGGGGAGATGGCGCATGGCGTGGGGAGATGGCGCATGGCGTGGGGAGATGGCGCATGGCGTGGGGAGATGGCGCATGGCGTGGGGAGATGGCGCATGGCGTGGGGAGATGGCGCATGGCGTGGGGAGATGGCGCATGGCGTGGGGAGATGGCGCATGGCGTGGGGAGATGGCGCATGGCGTGGGGAGATGGCGCATGGCGTGGGGAGATGGCGCATGGCGTGGGGAGATGGCGCATGGCGTGGGGCACGTGAGGTCTAATGTAGAGTAGAAACTTCGACGCGCCTGGTGCTTGTATTGCACTGCGATGCTCTCATCTAACCCCATGACAGGAGCGCCGAGGACAAGAGATGGGATGGGATGGGATGGGATGGGATGGGATGGGATGGGATGGGATGGGATGGGATGGGATGGGATGGGATGGGATGGGATGGGATGGGATGGGAGAACAGCACTCACAGGTTCTTCCTCCGTGTTCTCAACCATGCACATACTCTCCAGGGTGGAAGCAGCATTCGGGCTGGCGTTTCGGTTCATGGTCGGGCACAGCACGAGCGCGGAGGAAGAGGATATGTGCCCTCTCTGTTCCTCCCCTTCTCTCCCCCCCCTTTGGCGTGTCTCTCAGGGTGGAAGCAGCATTGGGGCTGGCGTTTCGGTTCATACCCTCCTCATACCCTCCTCATACCTCCCGCATACCTTCTGTATCGCTGAACTCTTTTCACTCCTTTTTCCACCTGCTTTCATGATTTCCTCTCCATGTCCCCCATCCCTCAGTCTCATATACTTCACATCTCTCTTCAAGCTCTATGAAGCCGAGTTCTACGTCAAGGCAGACGACGACATCTACCTCATACCAGGTAGGCCCATCTACTTGACAATAACACTATGAAGCAGGGCTTTAAGTCAGGCAGACGATGACATCTACCTCATACCAGGTGCGTCCATCTCACATCTACCTCATACCAGGTGCGTCCATCTCACATCTACCTCATACCAGGTGCGTCCATCTCACATCTACCTCATACCAGGTGCGTCCATCTCACATCTCCCCAGCCTCTGTGAAGCCAAGTGTTTAAGGCCTTTCAAACGTCAAGCGATATGAAGCTGCTGGGTGATAATCGGGCAGATGTGAACATCCATTTGAGCCCACGCAGCACCCGTGTGCCTGCTATGATTGTGTGTGAGATATGATTCTGTGCTGCCCTTTTTTTTTTTTTTTCCTCAAGATGGTGATGATGAGGATAAAACGTTGCTGGCAGCATTGGAGTTTTACCTTCTGCTGCCTGTTTCTCTTCTTTTCCCTGCAGACCGCCTCTCTGCTCTGATCGCCAGGCCAAGGGACTCGCCTCGAACGTACCTGGGATGCTTCAAGAGGGGAGCTGTGATCACTGACGCCACGAAGCGATGGTGAGTTGCAACGTGTAAGAGATGAGGTTATTTTTGAGACGTCTCAAAAGTTGCTTGAAGAGGGGAGCTGTCATTACTGACGCCACGAAGAGATGGTGCGTTGCCTGCCTGCCACTGCACCTAAATCGCGCCTTTTGAGACGTCTCAAAACCCTTCTTCAAACACTTGGATGCTTCAAGAGGGGAGCTGTGATCACTGACGCCAAGAAGAGATGGTGAGTTGCCTGCCACTGCACCTAAATCGCGCTCTGTGGCATTCCTTTTGACAGTACATGCCACTTGACTCAGCATGGAATTGCGAGATTCAGACATGCCTCAGTGAGCCTACTGCCTACTGCACGCACGCAGGTCACTGAAACATGTCTGAATCTCGTGCAGTGCATGCCACTTGACTCAGCATGGACTCGCGCTCTGTGCATGAGTCCATGCTGTACTGTACAGTGACATTTGAGGCGCCTCAAAAGTCGCTTTGTGCATTAGTCCATGCTGTACAGTATACTCTGTTCTGCTGGCCGGAATCTTCCTTAGTTTCTGGGTCATCCTAGCATTGCTAGTGTGTGTTAACTGCCATTGGCAACACTGGGGCCAGAGTACCTCTCCTGCTGTTCCCTTGAACTGTCTTGTCAACAATGCAACAACCTATTCGTCAACCGCTTTCTCCTCCTCTCATACTTATCCCTGACCTCTTACTGTTTTCTGTTTCCCTCTGTTCTTGTGTTTTGTTCTGCGCAGGTTTGAGCCAAAGTCGGAGCTGCTGGGGTCGCATTATTTCGCTCATGCTTTTGGCTCCATCTATTCCCTCTCCTACGGCGTGGTTCAAATTCTCAATGCCATCCCAACGGACGGGTGAGACATGCATGCCTTTGGTTACTGAGCCATGCCTTGACAAAATTCTCAACTTCATTTCCAGCGATCAGTGAGTCATGCATGCCTTGTAACAGGAGCGTCGCGCTTATCTTGTAACGAGGTGGGACGCATATGGAAACGATATAGTACAAGCACTGCAATGAAACCCCGCTCTTGTTTTCCGACCTCTGGTCTCGTTACTATCATGATTGCAGGCTGAGCATGTTCACAAACGAGGACGTGTCAGTGGGAGCGTGGATGCTCGCCTTTGACGTGCAACATGAGAAGTCCTACGCTCTCTGTCGTAGAAACTGCACCCTTTCTGCTGTGGCTATCTGGGAGCCTCTCTGTGCTGGCCTTTGCAAGCCTGATGTGCAGATGAGGGAGCTTCATCAAAACCCCGTCTGCTCTGGGACGGGGACATTTTAACCGCTGCGTGGTTGATCTAGGAAAATGCCTACAGAATAAGTGTACATGCCATCCATCATCTACTGCTGTCATTGTGTTGTGTGATCCATTGAATTTTTGTATATTTAGGGTTCCCTCTCGAGCAGGGCTTTCTGCAAAAGATATGTACTGTATACCTATGATGTCTGATCTGGCTGTGTGAGACATGCCTGTTTGTGCCAAAAAGATGGCGAATTTGGGTGAACGGTGTTTTAGACGGATTGAAGGAAATGTTAACTTGTTAAATTCATTAAGAGATTCTGGCTGAATAATAACCCATATGGCCTCTTTGTATTGAATATGCGCATTGTATTCCTTTAACGAACTTATTCTCCATATACCGTAATCAGATAAGCGATACGATGTGTGAGTGCCAGATGCCTGATAACGGGTGGCCTCGAGAACACCACTTTTCGTAACTACTTTTCACAACCTCCAAGTTGCCGAAATGCTTGACCTCCTCCATCGCTATTCCACGGACCACGGCAATCTCGATGCCCCCAAGCCCAACGCTCACAGACTGACGACGCTGGCCGGCAAGACCACATCGGCTTGTCACGTCACGATGGAGTATTGGGGGTTGGTGACTTGTGCAGCTGACCGACGAGTTTGGTTCGTCTCTTCAAGATATCATGCTCCAAATCCATGGCTGCTCGGTACCAGAACCTTTGTTTACATTTCCCAAGCGATAGCCTCAACCGGTAGTTTCGCCATGGTAGGCGCCCATCTGCTCGCCTTCCGTCTGCTCTCAGAATGTCTGTTCCGATGAAAGCTCCGATAAGACCGTTGGTAGTTGACGGCGGCAGTTATCTGCTTATGGTTCTTGATGCTCCTCATAAGATATTCGCGAATGACTCAATACAGAAGTTTAATTGGTTTTACCCGCTGATGAGCCCGAAGGCTCAAACGTCCGAGCCGCGAGTGCTGACGTCATCATCGCGCGTGTCTTGGTCCCTCTTCCTACTCCTAGTAACCATCCCGCTCTTGTTCCTTGTACATATCCTCGTGCTCAGATACAGTTGCCTCGCTCCCGCATGGACGGCCGCGATCGAATCCGACGATTTAAAGCCGCCGGTTGCGACGATCAACGCGATCGAACCGTTGGCGAACCTGCGAGGGAGCATGGACGACTCGGAGGCGGGCCTGGGGGGGATGGAAGAAGCGGAAGCGCCGCGGGGGATGGACGAGGCGGAACCGCCGCGAAGAATGGAAGAAGCGGAAGCGCCGCGAGGGATGGACGAGGCGGAATCGCCGCGAGGGACGGTCGACGCCGAGAGGGGTGCAGATCGGTTGCGGTACCCGGGCAGGAAGCGCGTGCGGGGGTTCGTCGGCGTGTTCACCGATTTCTCCAGCCGCGAGAGGCGCGCGCTGCTTCGCGAGACGTGGTTCCCCGCCACGCCCGAGGAGCACGCGCGGTACGCCATTCATAGGGGCATGGCGTGGTAGCATGGCGCTAGGGCATGATGGCGCTAGGGCATGATGGCGTGGGGACAGGGCGTGAAGGCATGTCGCGCGCGGCATATCGCGGGGGGCATGTCGACGAGGTCAATGCTTCGTTCCATCAACGGTCATGGCAGGTGCGAGATGGACGAGGGGATGGGATGTGATGGGACGTCATCGGTTCGGCCACGGCAGGAGCGAGGTGAACGAGGAGGAATGGAGCGTTATGATGCGGTATGATGTGTTTGGATGCGGTATGATGTGTTTTGAATGCGGTATGATGTGTTTGGATGTGGTATGATGTGTTTTGAATGCGGTATGACGTGTTTGAATGCGGTATGATGTGTTTTGAATGCGGTATGATGTGTTTGGATGCGGTATGATGTGTTTTGAATGCGGTATGTGCTCAGGTTGATATGGCTTGTCCTTGTGCCCTCTCTGCGCCTTCCCCCCCCCCTCTCCCCCCCTCCTCGTCCTACTATTCACATACTCCCCAAGAGTGGAAGCAGCAACGGTGTTTCGGTTCATCATCGGGAATGAGTGGAGCGCGGAGGACGAGCAGATGCTGCAGGTGCCCTGCCCTCCCCATCCTCCCCCTCCCCTCATCCCCTCCCCTTCCTCCCCACTACACACATCCCAGCTTGGAAACACAAACGGGGCTGGTGTTTCGGTTCATCATCGGGAATGGGTGGAGCCCGGAGGATGAGCAGCTGCTGCAGGCGGAGAACAGCACTCACGGGGACTTGCTTCGCATTGACGTGGACGAGGCAGACTTCAATGCCATCCACAAGACGTGAGATGCTCTCCGTTGATGACAGCGTGAGATGCTCGCTCCTGTTATTATGCTCCTCTCTTCACTCACGGGGACTTGCTTCGCATTGACGTGGACGAGGCAGACTTCAATGCCAACCGCAAGACGTGACTGGCTCCTTTCATGATAGATAGCGTGAAATGCTGCCTGCCTGCTATGCTATGTATGCTTCTTCCTCACGTACTGCTGCATCTGAAGCTCCTATTGCTTGTACCTTCCTCGTACCTTCCTCGTACCTTCCTCATGCCTTCCGCCCTTTCCCCCAGTCTCGTGTACTTCACTACTGTCTTCAAGCTCTATGAAGCTGAGTTCTTCATCAAGGCAAACGACGACATCTTCTTGGTACCAGGTGCGCATGCGCCCATCTAAATCTCCGCAGGATCTGAGTGAGGCTGAGAGTTATGACGGCCCAAGCGCTATGGAACGGGGCTTCAAGGCAGGCAAATCTGGGCGTCCATGTGAGACCCACGTAGCGGAGGGTTGCTGCTGTGACTGTGGCTCTGTGCGCGCGCAAATGTTTTTTGTGCTGCTGCATTTTTTTTTCTTCTTCTTCTTCTTTCTTTCTTTCCTCTTCTGAAGAATTGAGGATCATGTCATGTGTTGCCGGCGATACTGTGAGTCGTTGCTCACACAATGCGGCTGGCAATGTTTGGCAGCGTTGAGAGAGTCCTTGCTCGCTCACACCATTCCCACCCTCACTCACGAGTCACACCCTTAGCATTGAGAGAGTCCTTGCTTGCTCATTCAGACGACGTTGAGAGAGTCCTTGCTCATTCAGACGACGTTGAGAGAGTCCTTGCTCATTCAGACGACGTTGAGAGAGTCCTTGCTCATTCAGACGACGTTGAGAGAGTCCTTGCTCATTCAGACGACGTTGAGAGAGTCCTTGCTCATTCAGACGACGTTGAGAGAGTCCTTGCTCATTCAGACGACGTTGAGAGAGTCCTTGCTCATTCAGACGACGTTGAGAGAGTCCTTGCTCATTCAGACGACGTTGAGAGAGTCCTTGCTCGCTCACACTAGTCCCACCCTCTGCTGTTTTTTTTTCTGTTCGTCTCTGCAGACCGCCTCTCTTCTCTGATCGCCAGGCCAAGGAAGTCACCTCGAACGTACCTTGGATGCTTCAAGAAGGGTGTCGTGGTTTCCAACCCCGACACGAGCGAGTGAGTTCCAATATTACACTTCGATCACGCTTGCTGGCAATTCTTTCGGCATCCTTCTCAGCCCATGCAGCAGCATACGGTGTACCCAGATGACTTTTGAGTCGACGCAAAAGTCACCATGCAGCAGTATACGGTGTACCCAGATTTCAAAGCAGTTGTGTATTCCCAGTGTTCCTAATGCTTTTTATCGCAGTCGCATACTAATTTCAAACGTCCTAATGTTTGCCGGACGACCGCTTCGGCTGATCTCGTACTCATCCCTGACTTATTTCAAGTGTCCTATTCCTGTTTTTTTTTTTTTTCTCGTGTTTTGGTCTTGGCAGGTTAGACCCGGACTTGCGACTGCTGGGGCCGCAGTATTTCCTGCATGGCTACAGCGCCGTCTACTCCCTCTCCTACGGTGTCGTCAAGATTCTCAACTCCGTTCCCAAGGGCAGGTAAGACCCTCATTCATGGTCATGCATGCCTTGCAGTGAGGTGAGCTGAAATCACCATGCTTGTAATCACCAAGTCAGCATGCCTTGCAGTGAGGTGAGCTGAAATCACCATGCTTGTAATCACCAAGTCAGCATGCCTTGCAGTGAGGTGAGCTGAAATCACCATGCTTGTAATCACCAAGTCAGCATGCCTTGCAGTGAGGTGAGCTGAAATCACCATGCTTGTAATCACCAAGTCAGCATGCCTTGCAGTGAGGTGAGCTGAAATCACCATGCTTGTAATCACCAAGTCAGCATGCCTTGCAGTGAGGTGAGCTGAAATCACCATGCTTGTAATCACCAAGTCAGCATGCCTTGCAGTGAGGTGAGCTGAAATCACCATGCTTTTAATCACCAAGTCAGCATGCCTTGCAGTGAGGTGAGCTGAAATCACCATGCTTGTAATCACCAAGTCAGCATGCCTTGCAGTCAGATGAGCTGTGTCCGGTCCACCCCCCCTCCTAACCACCCAAACTCTAACAGCTACCTTCCATTCTTTGCTCCGCAACCCAAAATCTAGCACCTACCCTCCAAATTTTGCTCTCTTCTCTGCATTGCAGGCTGAGGATGTTTGTAAGCGAGGATGTGACAATGGGGGCGTGGATGCTTGCATTCAACGTGACCCATGAAAAGAGCTGGCCACTCTGCCAGAACATCTGCACGCCCTCTGCTGTGGCTGTCTGGGACATACCGATCTGTTCCGGCCTCTGCAAGCCTGAAGTGCAAATGAAGCAGCTGCATCAAAACCCCTCCTGCTCTGGGACGGAACCCGTGCAACCGGTGTGAATGATTTAGGAAATGTACACTGAACCGAGGCCTACTTTATCAGAGGAGTTTCCTGTGATATTAATAAGTCACTCTGATGGTCCAGGGTGTCCCTTAGCATTACATTTTGCTTATGTTGTCTTTTCAGAGTTTCCTTGTGCCTCGTTGTATAATTATAATGTGTAATTATATTCAATCAGGGAACATGCGTTTTCTTGTAGAAGAACAAGTTGCTTTCCACACCATTTCACTACTGTGAATATCATTTTAATCATCCAAGCGTGGGAAAAGCTTGGCAGTCTGCTTGTTGGGCTCTTCTATATTCTCCTGCTTTGTAGAAAAAAATGTTTATGCAATCTACATAAATTATCTAAAAGCATTCAAGCAAAAGTTTATGCTTACATCGTGACCTGCTTGTTATATTTTTTTCTGCATGGCAGGTCTTCGAGTTATCTTGTATCGCAGCATGCGAATCTGGTTTCTCCGTTCCAACACCTGCTCCGACTCATCCATGGCTGCCGTTGGGGACCAAAACCATAGCGTCGCTTTTGCCAGTCGATCACCCCAACCGCTCATCCCGCCATGGTAGCTCTAGATTCGATCCTAGAAATTCGGTCCAGATATATCAGCTTTCTTTGAATTCACCCGCTGATGGGCTCAAAGGGTCAATCGTCCGTCGCGCCGCGAGTGCTGACGTCATGGCGCGTCTCCTGGTCCCTCTGCTGCACTCCCCACAGCAGATTCGCCTCCGCCAATCTCCGTTGCCTCTTTTTAGTCCTAGCCGTCTTGCTCTTTTTCATTACAGAAATTCTCGTTTTAAGATACAGCTGTTCCGCTCCGCCATGGTCGAATAGTAAATCAACCGAGTTAAAGCCCGTTCAGGCGACTGCCGCGGTCGGACCGTTGGCGGACCCGGGGGGGATGGACGAGAGGAGTGCAGATCGGTTGCGGTACCCGGGCAGGAAGCGCGTGCTGGGGTTCGTCGGGGTGCAGACCGGTTTCGGCAGCCGCACTAGACGCGGGTTGCTTCGCGAGACATGGTTCCCGGCCACGCCCGAAGACCACGCGCGGTAGGCTATTAGTGGCGAAAGCCGCACCTCTAGAGCACAAAGGTGTTACGGGTGTTACGGGTGTTACGGATAACTCGGTACTGGTTTGAGACATCGCATAACTCAGAAGTTACCTGTGCCGCCATAGCTCTCGGTTCTAGTGTTGAGATGTCCGCCAAAACCGCCTGTGTTTTTCTGCTTTGGGTTTTTTCTGTTCTCGTCGCGACATGTGGCTTCCGGTGACGTCCGAGGGTCACACGCGGTGCGCCCTGAGTGGCATAGGACGGCGTCTTGAGTGAGGAAGGCAGCTATGCTCTTAGTGAAAGTCGGTAGTGAGAGGGTGGGAAGATTTCACCACCCGGCCTGCAGCCTATGCTCTGAGTGAGAGTCGGTAGTGGTGGGCGGGCGGGAAGAATACACCACCCACACGCGGTACGCCCTGAGTAGCATCGGACGGCAATTTGAGCGAGGAAGGGCAGCCTTGCTCTGAGTGAAACTCATCCGAGTGGTGGGTGTGCGGGAAGACTTCACTTCACCACCCATCCGCTGTTTGCAGCGGTATATTTGGTACTGACCTCTTCCTGCTTCATGCCCCACGTGGTTCCCAGCCACGTGCTTCCCAGCCACGTGCTTCCCAGCCACGTGCTTCCCAGCGTGCTTCCCAGCCACGTGCTTCCCAGCCACGTGCTTCCCAGCCACGTGCTTCCCAGCCACGTGCTTCCCAGCCACGTTCTTCCCAGCCACGTTCTTCTCAACCACGTGGTTTCTAGCCACGTGCTTCCCAGCCTCGTGCTTCCCAACCACAACTGGCGACCACAAGCGGTAGGCCATGGGATAGGACGGCACCCTCTTAGCTGATCCGGTTTTTTTTTTTTGTGTAATTGGATTGAAGTTTTTTAGGCGCCTCAAAACAGGCCATGAGATAGGACGGCACCCAAAACCTTCAAGCTGATGTAGGTGAAACTGGAAGTGTGCGGGTAATGAGATGGAAGATGCAGCATCAGAGGTGAGATGGTAGTGGAGAGCCTGATGGTTCTCAAGGCGCTCTGGGAGCATCACTGTTCTGTTCCCAGTGCGCCCTGAGGTCAGATGGTCAGCCCCCTGTTCCCTGTGCGTCGCACGCCACGTGTACGCCACGTGTACGCCATCTGTACGCCGTCTGTACGCCACCTGTACGCCATCTGTACGCCATCTGTTTTGTGCATCGTTCAACCCTGCCCTCTTTTCCTCTCCCTTCTCCTCGTTTCCTCCCCTCCCTAGTGCGTCTACTTGAGCATATAAGCAGCAACAGGGCTGGTGTTCCGTTTCATCATCGGGCACAGAGGTGATGCACTGCACCGAGTGATGTGATGCGATGCGATGCAATGATGGAAGCACCCCTTTCCCTCCCCACGTCCCCCTCCATTTCACATGATATTCTCCAGTGTGGAAGCAGCAACGGGGCTGGTGTTCCGGTTCATCATCGGGCACGGGAGGAGCGCAGTGGACGAGCAGCTGCTGCAGGCGGAGAACAGCACTCACGGGGACTTCCTTCGCATCGATGTTGACGAGGCTTATCTGAATCTCAATCACAAGACGTAAGGTGCTTGCTGGCGTGTTTGCTGTATGTATAAAATAGGTGTATATATGTATTCGTATAAATCGTTTGACTCTCCTCGCTCCATTCCCATTCTACCCTCGTAATTTCACATCCCCCATCCCCCAGTCTCGTGTACTTCACATCTCTCTTCAAGCTCTATGAAGCCGAGTTCTACGTCAAGGCAGACGACGACATCTACTTGAGACCAGGTACGTCCATCTCACATCTCCCTCATACCACGTACGTCCATCTCACATCTCCCTCATACCAGGTTCGCCCTTAAATCCTCCCAAGTCCTGTGATGCTGTTCGTATGTTGAGCGTGTCTCGGAAAGAATCCGTTTTTCGCACGAGTCGCATTTCAGAAGTCTCAAAAGCGTTCCTTGCTCAGACGAGTCCCACCCTCTGCTGCCTATTTCTGTGCATCCCTGCAGACCGCCTCTCCTCTCTGATCGCCAGGCCAAGGAAGTCACCTCGAACCTACCTTGGTTGCTTGAAGAAGGGAGCTGTGTTCACTAATCCCAAGATGAAGTGGTGAGTTCAGTTGCCATGTTACACCTTCAAGCGGTTGTTGTTGCTCTTTCTGGTGACTCTCTCAATCCATGCAACGTACAGTGATATTAGTGTGTAAACGAGTCGTGCCTTCCCCTCTCATATTTCTTGATGCAGACAAGTGGGCCGACCTCTTTGCTGGTCTCTTCTCTCGGCCTATTCCGAAGAGCCATGAAACTCATCGGTGAACCCATTACTGCTCCTGCTTTTCACATTTAATCCCTTTTTTCTCCTTCGTTTTTTGTTCTGCGCAGGTTTGAGCCCAAGTCATGGCTGGTGGGGTCGGAGTATTTCCTTCATGCCTACGGCCCCATTTACTCCCTCTCCTACGACGTCGTCAACATTCTCAACTCCATCCCCAAGGGCAGGTGAGCTGTGCTTGTCATGCAACGTGGCGAGCCGTGAATGTATCTCCTGAATGCGCACAGTGCCATCTACTCCCTCTCCTATGACGTCGTCAACATTCTCAACTCCATCCCCAAGGGCAGGTGAGCTGTGCTTGTCATGCAACGTGGCGAGCCGTGAATGTATCTCCTGAATGCGCACAGTGCCATCTACTCCCTCTCCTACGACGTCGTCAACATTCTCAACTCCATTCCCAAGGGTAGGTGGGTTGTGCTTGTCTTGCAACGAGGTGAGCCGTGCATGTATGTCCTACGGCCGCATATACTTGCTCTCCTTCGATGTCAACAATATGCTCAACTCCATTCCCAAAGGCAGGTCAGGGGTGCATTTTTTTGAGTTGACACGAGTCATGCGTGTTGTTGAATGAGGCAACTGAGCAAGTGAGCTATGTCTGGTTGACAAACCGGTATAATGGCCAGGTAGGAGCTGCAAGGGAGAAGCTCCAAGAGAGTCTGAATTTTTTCAAGCACTGCAAGACAGGGCTGTTTTTTTTCTTCGGTCTTGAAATCCAACTCTTACTCGCCCACCTCTGTTCTCGTTACTGTCACGATCGCAGGCTGAGGATGTTCTTAAACGAGGATGTGACTGTGGGGGCGTGGATGCTGGCATTTGATGTATCACATGAGATGAGCTGGCCCCTCTGCCAAAATAACTGCACGCCCACCGCTGTGGCTGTGTGGGACATGCCCACCTGTGCCGGCCTTTGCCACCCTGATGTGCAAATGAAGCAGCTACATCAAAACCCTGCATGTTCTGGGAAAGAAGCAGTTTAACTCATGTGTGAAATGCCTAGCAATTGTACACGTTATGTGCAGAATGTATCACCTTCGTTGTAACGCTCCAGTGAATCATGCGGGGATAAAATTTCGACACGAGCTGGCCAAAACAACTGAACGTTATATGCACTAGCCGTGCAGGAGTTGCCTACCCATGCCTTTGCCATAGCATGCCTAATCACTTGAATGGCTCCCTGATTTGAAGATGCCTGAACATTACGGTTAAATCTGTCATTAGCGAGTTACTCAATACGCTAATTAGTTTTGTTGTGTATTGAGCCCGTTGCGCTGCGCCAGAATGAACTCCGAGCCGAGGCAAAGACTGAGGCTCGCTTGCGAGTCGAAGCATACCCCGAACCGTACAGCTCAGATCGGACCTGATCACTGTCAGCAAGAATACCAGTTTCTGGGTTTCCTGCCACCGAAGAAAATGCTCGTATGATTAATGTTATCGCGGTTCAAAATAAAACCACCAACCACACCCACCAGTTTACTTTTCTGGTCTCATTTAGTTGACAATTCACAACTTGTTTTCGATCCGAGGGTGTTTCTAAATGCTCCTTCAACTCCGAGGGTGAAAGATGCTTCCTTCCAGACCAGACCCACAACCACCGAGCCTGGCAGCACCCTTTCCGTTCTGCTTTGTTCGCCGCCGCCGCTCCGTTTCCTTCTTGTCTTGCTTTCGCTTTCCATTCTTCGTTTCACCACAGTAAGCATCTTGCATTGCAACTAGTTTTGGAGAATAGATTCACCACTTCGGCGTCACCACCTTTTGAATATAATCCTGTTTAGTCAAGCACGTCTCGCGCCGCATTCCGAAAAGTATTTCGAATAAGGTAGCATTGTAGCTTTATTGGCTCCAAAAACGAGCTTTCAAGCCAAGACTTTCGGGTTGAGCGCTACACGACGACACCGGCATGGCTCATTGGTCGCTCCCCGCTGTACAAACCTTTCCCTGCGCTCGTCAAGGGTCCGCACACTCGCGCAGCGCGGTCCATAAGCGCGCCGACTCCCGTCGCCGCGGCAGCTACCACCTTTCGCACGTTGCCCTGCTCGCCTCGCTCCTCCTGCTTCGTCTCCCCACTTCCTTCGCCGTCCTCATTGACTCCTCGCAAGGTACATCTGCGAGTCGCAAGGTACATCTGCGAGTCGCAAGGTACATCTGCGAGTCGCAAGGTACATCTTCGAATGGCTTTTGAGGCGCCTCTAAAGTCCCCCCGTCCATCGCCCCACTGAGTACTCCCAAAAGGTAAGTTGAAATCTCTCAAAAGTGACTCCCCGCTTCCTTGGCCGTCCTCATTGACTCCTCGCAAGGTACCGTACAGCTGCGAGTCGCAAGGTACAGCTGCGAGTCGCAAGGTACAGCTGCGAGTCGCAAGGTACAGCTGCGAGTCGCAAGGTACAGCTGGGAGTCGCAAGGTACACCTGCGAGTCGCAAGGTACAGCCGCGAGTCGCAAGGTACAGCCGCGAGTCGCATGGTACACCTGCGAGTCGCAAGGTACAGCTGCAATTGGCGGTCGCACTTCGCGAACCTTTCGTCCCGTCGCGCGCCTCTCCGCCTTCTTCTCCCACTGGAACTTGCTCCCCCCCTATCGACCCTCGCAAATTATCTTTTGAGGGTTTTCAAAAGTGGCCCCATTGACCATCGCAAAGTATAGCCACGCTGCGTTTACTAGAAGCGTTTCTCGAATCCCCCGTCCACCGCGTCGTTCGCGGCGCCTCGCAACGTACTGACAGCTTTCCTGCTAACGCTGCCGACGCCTAGCACTGCTGACTTAAACAGGGCTGAAAGCGCACCGCTGCGCCTCTGAATAATCGCGGTTTTGGCCCAGTGGTCCAGCGACAGTGACGTGGCCATTCTACTGAAACGTCTGCTGCCCGTTCTCCGTGGAAAGCAGTCCACAGTTTCCCCCAGTCCCCGCTCTTCCGGCTGCCCCTTTTTCCGTCACCTCATTCCCTCCCCCCGTCTTCCCATTCCCCCCACCTTTCCCCCGCCGTCCCAATCCTTCCCCCTGTCCCCCATCCTCCCCTCCCGCCTCCCCGCAGTCCCCCCGCTGCTGGAGATGCAGGCGGGGTGGGAGTGATCCTCAACGAGTGGCTTTTTAGTCGACTCATAAAAATAGTCCCCCATCCTCGCTTCCCCCGCCTCCCCGCAGTCCCCCCGCTGCTGGAGATGCAGGCGGGGTGGGGAGTGAGCCTCAACGAGTGGATTTTTAGTCGACTCATAAAAATAGTCCCCCATCCTCGCTTCCCCCGCCTCCCCGCAGTCCCCCCGCTGCTGGAGATGCAGGCGGGGTGGGAGTGAGCCTCAACGAGTGGATTTTTAGTCGACTCATAAAAATAGTCCCCCATCCTCGCTTCCCCCGCCTCCCCGCAGTCCCCCCGCTGCTGGAGATGCAGGCGGGGTGGGGGGTGAGCCTCAACGAGTGGCGCGCCAATGGCAACTGCGATGCCGCTACGGGGCTGACATGCGACGAGGGCGGGTTCGTCGTGAGCATGTGAGTGACTTCTTATGAGGCGCCTCAAATAGTATACGTTTGAGGCGCCTCAAAGTCGCTTGATAAGTCGTCTCTCTACCCCCAATGGCAACAACGCTGCTGCCACGGGGCTGGCGTGCGACGTGGGCGGTTCTTTTGTGAGCGTGTCAGTGATTAGCGTGTGAGTGATTAGCGTGTGAGTGATTAGCGTGTGAGTGATTAGCGTGTGAGTGATTAGCGTGTGAGTGATGAGCATGTGAAGAACACGCAAGCAAGCGCCCTCAGTACTGCTACTGCCTGAATGCCACTCACTTCCCTCGCCTCCTCAACCCCCCCTCTCCCCCTTCCCTCCTCCCTCTTCCCTCCTCCTTCCTCCCTCCTCCCTCCTCCGTCCTCCGTCCTCCGTCCTCTCTCCTCCGCCCTCCCTCCTCCCTCCTCCCTCCTCCCTCCTCCCTCTTCCTCCTCCCTCCATCCCCTCACACGCACATGGCAGGACGCTGACAACGGAGCAGATGCCTGCAGGGCTGCCAGGGCCCTTCCCCACCGCCATTGGCAGCCTAACCCACCTCACAGACCTGTGAGCCTCACAGCCCGCCCTCCACTGTGTTAACTGTTGCACCACCTCTGCTTGTAGTGTGTTGACGACTGAACGCGTAAACTACCAGCCAGCCTTGAAG
Source organism: Closterium sp. Naga37s-1 (assembly GCA_947471745.1). NCBI lineage: Eukaryota > Viridiplantae > Streptophyta > Zygnematophyceae > Desmidiales > Closteriaceae > Closterium > Closterium sp. Naga37s-1. The sequence continues at coordinate 114,354 of CANJKZ010000817.1, forward strand.
TTGAGTCAATTTTTAGGCCCCTTGGAACTCGTCTGGACTTATTCGGCGCTTACGACCGGACTTGAACCGGAGACCTTTCACTGCTGAGCTCATCCCCGTGTCCCATCCCAACCCGCCCCATCATCATCGCAAGCTAACCGCCGCTCATCCCTGAGCCATGCTTGGTTTTTGAGGCGCCTCAAACCCCGTCCCATCATCGCAAGCTAACCGCCCGCTCATCCCTGAGCCATGCTTGGTTTTTGAGGCGCCTCAAACCCCGTCCCATCATCGCAAGCTAACCGCCCGCTCATCCCTGAGCCATGCTTGGTTTTTGAGGCGCCTCAAACCCCGTCCCATCATCGCAAGCTAACCGCCGCTCATCCCTGAGCAATGCTTGGTTTTTGAGGCGCCTCAAACCCCGTCCCATCATCGCAAGCTAACCGCCGCTCATCCCTGAGCCATGCTTGGTTTTTGAGGCGCCTCAAACCCCGTCCCATCATCGCAAGCTAACCGCCGCTCATCCCTGAGCAATGCTTGGTTTTTGAGGCGCCTCAAACCCCGTCCCATCATCGCAAGCTAACCGCCGCTCATCCCTGAGCCATGCTTGGTTTTTGAGGCGCCTCAAACCCCGTCCCATCATCGCAAGCTAACCGCCCGCTCATCCCTGAGCCATGCTTGGTTTTTGAGGCGCCTCAAACCCCGTCCCATCATCGCAAGCTAACCGCCCGCTCATCCCTGAGCCATGCTTGGTTTTTGAGGCGCCTCAAACCCCGTCCCATCATCGCAAGCTAACCGCCCGCTCATCCCTGAGCCATGCTTGGTTTTTGAGGCGCCTCAAACCCCGTCCCATCATCGCAAGCTAACCGCCCGCTCATCCCTGAGCCATGCTTTGTTTTTGAGGCGCCTCAAACCCCGTCCCATCATCGCAAGCTAACCGCCCGCTCATCCCTGAGCCATGCTTGGTTTTTGAGGCGCCTCAAACCCCGTCCCATCATCGCAAGCTAACCGCCCGCTCATCCCTGAGCCATGCTTGGTTTTTGAGGCGCCTCAAACCCCGTCCCATCATCGCAAGCTAACCGCCCGCTCATCCCTGAGCCATGCTTGGTTTTTGAGGCGCCTCAAACCCCGTCCCATCATCGCAAGCTAACCGCCCGCTCATCCCTCGCCTCCCTGTCATGCCATGCATGCATCCCATGCGATCCCATACCATGCAAGGACACGCCATGCCATGTCATCCCGTGCCATCCCATTCCATGCCATGTGGTTTCACCCTCTTCACTACAGGGCCATGTATAACGGTGCTTTCAATGGGGTTATACCTGATACAATCACATCCCTCACTGCCCTACAGCGCCTGTACGTTTGACAACTTGGAAAATATATATTTTGTCAGTGTTGTTTTTTCCGTTGCGAACAATTGTTGCATCCATCACAGCCTTGAGTTGGTGCTAGAAAGAACATAAACCCCTCAAATAATAACTTGTCCTTGATACTAGCCCTGCAGCGCCTACAAGTGTTTCACCCTTTCAGCTGCCGTTACAAATTTCTTTCATGTGATGTGGGTGTCCACCTTTGTCTCTTCCCCTGTTTCTCTTCATGGGTCTCTCTTCACGGGTCTCTCTTCCCCTCGCTTCCCCTGTCTCTCTTCCCCTCTATTCCCCTGTCTCTCTTCCCCTGTCTCCCTTCCCCTGTCTCCCTTCCCCTGTCTCCCTTCCCCTGTCTCTCTTCCCCTGTCTCTCTTCCCTTGTCTCTCTTCCCTTGTCTCTCTTCCCCTGTCTCTCTTCCCCTGTCTCTCTTCCCCTGTCTCTCTTCCCTTGTCTCTCTTCCCCTGTCTCTCTTCCCCTGTCTCTCTTCCCCTGTCTCTCTTCCCCTGTCTCTCTTCCCTTGTCTCTCTTCCCTTGTCTCTCTTCCCCTGTCTCTCTTCCCTTGTCTCTCTTCCCCTGTCTCTCTTCCCCTGTCTCTCTTCCCTTGTCTCTCTTCCCCTGTCTCTCTTCCCCTGTCTCTCTTCCCCTGTCTCTCTTCCCTTGTCTCTCTTCCCCTATCTCTCTTCCCCTGTCTCTCTTCCCCTGTCTCTCTTCCCCTGTCTCTCTTCCCCTGTCTCTCTTCCCCTGTCTCTCTTCCATTGTCTCTCTTCCCTTGTCTCTCTTCCCCTGTCTCTCTTCCCCTGTCTCTCTTCCCCTGTCTCTCTTCCCCTGTCTCTCTTCCCCTGTCTCTCTTCCCCTGTCTCTCTTCCCCTGTCTCTCTTCCCTTGTCTCTCTTCCCCTGTCTCTCTTCCCCTGTCTCTCTTCCCCTGTCTCTCTTCCCCTGTCTCTCTTCCCCTGTCTCTCTTCCCTTGTCTCTCTTCCCCTGTCTCTCTTCCCTTGTCTCTCTTCCCCTGTCTCTCTTCCCCTGTCTCTCTTCCATTGTCTCTCTTCCCCTGTCTCTCTTCCCTTGTCTCTCTTCCCCTGTCTCTCTTCCCCTGTCTCTCTTCCCCTGTCTCTCTTCCCCTGTCTCTCTTCCCCTGTCTCTCTTCCCCTGTCTCTCTTCCCCTGTCTCTCTTCCCTTGTCTCTCTTCCCCTGTCTCTCTTCCCTTGTCTCTCTTCCCTTGTCTCTCTTCCCCTGTCTCTCTTCCATTGTCTCTCTTCCCCTGTCTCTCTTCCCTTGTCTCTCTTCCCCTGTCTCTCTTCCCTTGTCTCTCTTCCCCTGTCTCTCTTCCCCTGTCTCTCTTCCCCTGTCTCTCTTCCCCTGTCTCTCTTCCCCTGTCTCTCTTCCCTTGTCTCTCTTCCCCTGTCTCTCTTCCCTTGTCTCTCTTCCCTTGTCTCTCTTCCCCTGTCTCTCTTCCATTGTCTCTCTTCCCCTGTCTCTCTTCCCTTGTCTCTCTTCCCCTGTCTCTCTTCCCTTGTCTCTCTTCCCCTGTCTCTCTTCCCCTGTCTCTCTTCCCCTGTCTCTCTTCCCCTGTCTCTCTTCCCCTGTCTCTCTTCCCCTGTCTCTCTTCCCCTGTCTCTCTTCCCTTGTCTCTCTTCCCCTGTCTCTCTTCCCCTGTCTCTCTTCCCCTGTCTCTCTTCCCCTGTCTCTCTTCCCTTGTCTCTCTTCCCCTGTCTCTCTTCCCCTGTCTCTCTTCCCCTGTCTCTCTTCCCCTGTCTCTCTTCCCTTGTCTCTCTTCCCTTGTCTCTCTTCCCCTGTCTCTCTTCCCTTGTCTCTCTTCCCCTGTCTCTCTTCCCCTGTCTCTCTTCCCCTGTCTCTCTTCCCTTGTCTCTCTTCCCCTATCTCTCTTCCCCTGTCTCTCTTCCCCTGTCTCTCTTCCCCTGTCTCTCTTCCCCTGTCTCTCTTCCCTTGTCTCTCTTCCATTGTCTCTCTTCCCTTGTCTCTCTTCCCCTGTCTCTCTTCCCCTGTCTCTCTTCCCCTGTCTCTCTTCCCCTGTCTCTCTTCCCCTGTCTCTCTTCCCCTGTATCTCTTCCCCTGTCTCCCTTCCCCTGTCTCTCTTCCCCTGTCTCTCTTCCCTTGTCTCTCTTCCCTTGTCTCTCTTCCCCTGTCTCTCTTCCCCTGTCTCTCTTCCCCTGTCTCTCTTCCCTTGTCTCTCTTCCCCTGTCTCTCTTCCCCTGTCTCTCTTCCCCTGTCTCTCTTCCCCTGTCTCTCTTCCCTTGTCTCTCTTCCCTTGTCTCTCTTCCCCTGTCTCTCTTCCCTTGTCTCTCTTCCCCTGTCTCTCTTCCCCTGTCTCTCTTCCCTTGTCTCTCTTCCCCTGTCTCTCTTCCCCTGTCTCTCTTCCCCTGTCTCTCTTCCCTTGTCTCTCTTCCCCTATCTCTCTTCCCCTGTCTCTCTTCCCCTGTCTCTCTTCCCCTGTCTCTCTTCCCCTGTCTCTCTTCCCCTGTCTCTCTTCCCTTGTCTCTCTTCCCCTGTCTCTCTTCCCCTGTCTCTCTTCCCCTGTCTCTCTTCCCCTGTCTCTCTTCCCCTGTCTCTCTTCCCCTGTCTCTCTTCCCCTGTCTCTCTTCCCCTGTCTCTCTTCCCTTGTCTCTCTTCCCCTGTCTCTCTTCCCCTGTCTCTCTTCCCCTGTCTCTCTTCCCCTGTCTCTCTTCCCTTGTCTCTCTTCCCCTGTCTCTCTTCCCCTGTCTCTCTTCCCTTGTCTCTCTTCCCCTGTCTCTCTTCCATTGTCTCTCTTCCCCTGTCTCTCTTCCCTTGTCTCTCTTCCCCTGTCTCTCTTCCCTTGTCTCTCTTCCCCTGTCTCTCTTCCCCTGTCTCTCTTCCTTCCCCTGTCTCTCTTCCCCTGTCTCTCTTCCCCTGTCTCTCTTCCCTTGTCTCTCTTCCCTTGTCTCTCTTCCCCTGTCTCTCTTCCCCTGTCTCTCTTCCCCTGTCTCTCTTCCCTTGTCTCTCTTCCCCTGTCTCTCTTCCCCTGTCTCTCTTCCCCTGTCTCTCTTCCCCTGTCTCTCTTCCCTTGTCTCTCTTCCCTTGTCTCTCTTCCCCTGTCTCTCTTCCCTTGTCTCTCTTCCCCTGTCTCTCTTCCCCTGTCTCTCTTCCCTTGTCTCTCTTCCCCTGTCTCTCTTCCCCTGTCTCTCTTCCCCTGTCTCTCTTCCCTTGTCTCTCTTCCCCTATCTCTCTTCCCCTGTCTCTCTTCCCCTGTCTCTCTTCCCCTGTCTCTCTTCCCCTGTCTCTCTTCCCCTGTCTCTCTTCCATTGTCTCTCTTCCCTTGTCTCTCTTCCCTGTCTCTCTTCCCCTGTCTCTCTTCCCCTGTCTCTCTTCCCCTGTCTCTCTTCCCCTGTCTCTCTTCCCCTGTCTCTCTTCCCCTGTCTCTCTTCCCTTGTCTCTCTTCCCCTGTCTCTCTTCCCCTGTCTCTCTTCCCCTGTCTCTCTTCCCCTGTCTCTCTTCCCCTGTCTCTCTTCCCTTGTCTCTCTTCCCCTGTCTCTCTTCCCTTGTCTCTCTTCCCCTGTCTCTCTTCCCCTGTCTCTCTTCCATTGTCTCTCTTCCCCTGTCTCTCTTCCCTTGTCTCTCTTCCCCTGTCTCTCTTCCCTTGTCTCTCTTCCCCTGTCTCTCTTCCCCTGTCTCTCTTCCCCTGTCTCTCTTCCCCTGTCTCTCTTCCCCTGTCTCTCTTCCCTTGTCTCTCTTCCCCTCTCTCTCTTCCCTTGTCTCTCTTCCCTTGTCTCTCTTCCCCTGTCTCTCTTCCATTGTCTCTCTTCCCCTGTCTCTCTTCCCTTGTCTCTCTTCCCCTGTCTCTCTTCCCTCTTCCCCTGTCTCTCTTCCCCTGTCTCTCTTCCCCTGTCTCTCTTCCCCTGTCTCTCTTCCCCTGTCTCTCTTCCCTTGTCTCTCTTCCCCTGTCTCTCTTCCCTTGTCTCTCTTCCCTTGTCTCTCTTCCCCTGTCTCTCTTCCATTGTCTCTCTTCCCCTGTCTCTCTTCCCTTGTCTCTCTTCCCCTGTCTCTCTTCCCTTGTCTCTCTTCCCCTGTCTCTCTTCCCCTGTCTCTCTTCCCCTGTCTCTCTTCCCCTGTCTCTCTTCCCCTGTCTCTCTTCCCCTGTCTCTCTTCCCCTGTCTCTCTTCCCTTGTCTCTCTTCCCCTGTCTCTCTTCCCCTGTCTCTCTTCCCCTGTCTCTCTTCACCTGTCTCTCTTCCCTTGTCTCTCTTCCCCTGTCTCTCTTCCCCTGTCTCTCTTCCCCTGTCTCTCTTCCCCTGTCTCTCTTCCCTTGTCTCTCTTCCCTTGTCTCTCTTCCCCTGTCTCTCTTCCCTTGTCTCTCTTCCCTTGTCTCTCTTCCCCTGTCTCTCTTCCCCTGTCTCTCTTCCCCTGTCTCTCTTCCCTTGTCTCTCTTCCCCTGTCTCTCTTCCCCTGTCTCTCTTCCCCTGTCTCTCTTCCCCTGTCTCTCTTCCCTTGTCTCTCTTCCCTTGTCTCTCTTCCCCTGTCTCTCTTCCCTTGTCTCTCTTCCCCTGTCTCTCTTCCCCTGTCTCTCTTCCCTTGTCTCTCTTCCCCTGTCTCTCTTCCCCTGTCTCTCTTCCCCTGTCTCTCTTCCCTTGTCTCTCTTCCCCTATCTCTCTTCCCCTGTCTCTCTTCCCCTGTCTCTCTTCCCCTGTCTCTCTTCCCCTGTCTCTCTTCCCCTGTCTCTCTTCCATTGTCTCTCTTCCCTTGTCTCTCTTCCCCTGTCTCTCTTCCCCTGTCTCTCTTCCCCTGTCTCTCTTCCCCTGTCTCTCTTCCCCTGTCTCTCTTCCCCTGTCTCTCTTCCCCTGTCTCTCTTCCCTTGTCTCTCTTCCCCTGTCTCTCTTCCCCTGTCTCTCTTCCCCTGTCTCTCTTCCCCTGTCTCTCTTCCCCTGTCTCTCTTCCCTTGTCTCTCTTCCCCTGTCTCTCTTCCCTTGTCTCTCTTCCCCTGTCTCTCTTCCCCTGTCTCTCTTCCATTGTCTCTCTTCCCCTGTCTCTCTTCCCTTGTCTCTCTTCCCCTGTCTCTCTTCCCTTGTCTCTCTTCCCCTGTCTCTCTTCCCCTGTCTCTCTTCCCCTGTCTCTCTTCCCCTGTCTCTCTTTCCCTGTCTCTCTTCCCTTGTCTCTCTTCCCCTCTCTCTCTTCCCCTGTCTCTCTTCCCTTGTCTCTCTTCCCCTGTCTCTCTTCCATTGTCTCTCTTCCCCTGTCTCTCTTCCCTTGTCTCTCTTCCCCTGTCTCTCTTCCCTCTTCCCCTGTCTCTCTTCCCCTGTCTCTCTTCCCCTGTCTCTCTTCCCCTGTCTCTCTTCCCCTGTCTCTCTTCCCTTGTCTCTCTTCCCCTGTCTCTCTTCCCTTGTCTCTCTTCCCTTGTCTCTCTTCCCCTGTCTCTCTTCCATTGTCTCTCTTCCCCTGTCTCTCTTCCCTTGTCTCTCTTCCCCTGTCTCTCTTCCCTTGTCTCTCTTCCCCTGTCTCTCTTCCCTTGTCTCTCTTCCCCTGTCTCTCTTCCCCTGTCTCTCTTCCCCTGTCTCTCTTCCCCTGTCTCTCTTCCCCTGTCTCTCTTCCCTTGTCTCTCTTCCCCTGTCTCTCTTCCCCTGTCTCTCTTCCCCTGTCTCTCTTCACCTGTCTCTCTTCCCTTGTCTCTCTTCCCCTGTCTCTCTTCCCTTGTCTCTCTTCCCCTGTCTCTCTTCCCCTGTCTCTCTTCCCCTGTCTCTCTTCCCCTGTCTCTCTTCCCCTGTCTCTCTTCCCTTGTCTCTCTTCCCCTGTCTCTCTTCCCTTGTCTCTCTTCCCCTGTCTCTCTTCCCCTGTCTCTCTTCCATTGTCTCTCTTCCCCTGTCTCTCTTCCCTTGTCTCTCTTCCCCTGTCTCTCTTCCCCTGTCTCTCTTCCCCTGTCTCTCTTCCCCTGTCTCTCTTCCCCTGTCTCTCTTCCCCTGTCTCTCTTCCCCTGTCTCTCTTCCCTTGTCTCTCTTCCCCTGTCTCTCTTCCCTTGTCTCTCTTCCCTTGTCTCTCTTCCCCTGTCTCTCTTCCATTGTCTCTCTTCCCCTGTCTCTCTTCCCTTGTCTCTCTTCCCCTGTCTCTCTTCCCTTGTCTCTCTTCCCCTGTCTCTCTTCCCCTGTCTCTCTTCCCCTGTCTCTCTTCCCCTGTCTCTCTTCCCCTGTCTCTCTTCCCTTGTCTCTCTTCCCCTGTCTCTCTTCCCTTGTCTCTCTTCCCTTGTCTCTCTTCCCCTGTCTCTCTTCCATTGTCTCTCTTCCCCTGTCTCTCTTCCCTTGTCTCTCTTCCCCTGTCTCTCTTCCCTTGTCTCTCTTCCCCTGTCTCTCTTCCCCTGTCTCTCTTCCCCTGTCTCTCTTCCCCTGTCTCTCTTCCCCTGTCTCTCTTCCCCTGTCTCTCTTCCCTTGTCTCTCTTCCCCTGTCTCTCTTCCCCTGTCTCTCTTCCCCTGTCTCTCTTCCCCTGTCTCTCTTCCCTTGTCTCTCTTCCCCTGTCTCTCTTCCCCTGTCTCTCTTCCCCTGTCTCTCTTCCCCTGTCTCTCTTCCCTTGTCTCTCTTCCCTTGTCTCTCTTCCCCTGTCTCTCTTCCCTTGTCTCTCTTCCCCTGTCTCTCTTCCCCTGTCTCTCTTCCCCTGTCTCTCTTCCCTTGTCTCTCTTCCCCTATCTCTCTTCCCCTGTCTCTCTTCCCCTGTCTCTCTTCCCCTGTCTCTCTTCCCCTGTCTCTCTTCCCTTGTCTCTCTTCCATTGTCTCTCTTCCCTTGTCTCTCTTCCCCTGTCTCTCTTCCCCTGTCTCTCTTCCCCTGTCTCTCTTCCCCTGTCTCTCTTCCCCTGTCTCTCTTCCCCTGTATCTCTTCCCCTGTCTCCCTTCCCCTGTCTCTCTTCCCCTGTCTCTCTTCCCTTGTCTCTCTTCCCTTGTCTCTCTTCCCCTGTCTCTCTTCCCCTGTCTCTCTTCCCCTGTCTCTCTTCCCTTGTCTCTCTTCCCCTGTCTCTCTTCCCCTGTCTCTCTTCCCCTGTCTCTCTTCCCCTGTCTCTCTTCCCTTGTCTCTCTTCCCTTGTCTCTCTTCCCCTGTCTCTCTTCCCTTGTCTCTCTTCCCCTGTCTCTCTTCCCCTGTCTCTCTTCCCTTGTCTCTCTTCCCCTGTCTCTCTTCCCCTGTCTCTCTTCCCCTGTCTCTCTTCCCTTGTCTCTCTTCCCCTATCTCTCTTCCCCTGTCTCTCTTCCCCTGTCTCTCTTCCCCTGTCTCTCTTCCCCTGTCTCTCTTCCCCTGTCTCTCTTCCATTGTCTCTCTTCCCTTGTCTCTCTTCCCCTGTCTCTCTTCCCCTGTCTCTCTTCCCCTGTCTCTCTTCCCCTGTCTCTCTTCCCCTGTCTCTCTTCCCCTGTCTCTCTTCCCCTGTCTCTCTTCCCTGTCTCTCTTCCCTTGTCTCTCTTCCCCTGTCTCTCTTCCCCTGTCTCTCTTCCCCTGTCTCTCTTCCCCTGTCTCTCTTCCCCTGTCTCTCTTCCCTTGTCTCTCTTCCCCTGTCTCTCTTCCCTTGTCTCTCTTCCCCTGTCTCTCTTCCCCTGTCTCTCTTCCATTGTCTCTCTTCCCCTGTCTCTCTTCCCTTGTCTCTCTTCCCCTGTCTCTCTTCCCTTGTCTCTCTTCCCCTGTCTCTCTTCCCCTGTCTCTCTTCCCCTGTCTCTCTTCCCCTGTCTCTCTTCCCCTGTCTCTCTTCCCTTGTCTCTCTTCCCTTGTCTCTCTTCCCCTGTCTCTCTTCCCCTGTCTCTCTTCACCTGTCTCTCTTCCCTTGTCTCTCTTCCCCTGTCTCTCTTCCCCTGTCTCTCTTCCCCTGTCTCTCTTCCCCTGTCTCTCTTCCCTTGTCTCTCTTCCCTTGTCTCTCTTCCCCTGTCTCTCTTCCCTTGTCTCTCTTCCCCTGTCTCTCTTCCCTTGTCTCTCTTCCCTTGTCTCTCTTCCCCTGTCTCTCTTCCCCTGTCTCTCTTCCATTGTCTCTCTTCCCTTGTCTCTCTTCCCCTGTCTCTCTTCCCCTGTCTCTCTTCCCCTGTCTCTCTTCCCCTGTCTCTCTTCCCCTGTCTCTCTTCCCCTGTCTCTCTTCCCCTGTCTCTCTTCCCTTGTCTCTCTTCCCCTGTCTCTCTTCCCCTGTCTCTCTTCCCCTGTCTCTCTTCCCCTGTCTCTCTTCCCCTGTCTCTCTTCCCTTGTCTCTCTTCCCCTGTCTCTCTTCCCTTGTCTCTCTTCCCTGTCTCTCTTCCCCTGTCTCTCTTCCATTGTCTCTCTTCCCCTGTCTCTCTTCCCTTGTCTCTCTTCCCCTGTCTCTCTTCCCTTGTCTCTCTTCCCCTGTCTCTCTTCCCCTGTCTCTCTTCCCCTGTCTCTCTTCCCCTGTCTCTCTTCCCCTGTCTCTCTTCCCTTGTCTCTCTTCCCTTGTCTCTCTTCCCCTGTCTCTCTTCCCCTGTCTCTCTTCACCTGTCTCTCTTCCCTTGTCTCTCTTCCCCTGTCTCTCTTCCCTTGTCTCTCTTCCCCTGTCTCTCTTCCCTTGTCTCTCTTCCCCTGTCTCTCTTCCCCTGTCTCTCTTCCATTGTCTCTCTTCCCCTGTCTCTCTTCCCTTGTCTCTCTTCCCCTGTCTCTCTTCCCTTGTCTCTCTTCACCTGTCTCTCTTCCCCTGTCTCTCTTCCCTTGTCTCTCTTCCCCTGTCTCTCTTCCCCTGTCTCTCTTCCCCTGTCTCTCTTCCCCTGTCTCTCTTCCCTTGTCTCTCTTCCCTTGTCTCTCTTCCCCTGTCTCTCTTCCCTTGTCTCTCTTCCCCTGTCTCTCTTCCCCTGTCTCTCTTCCCCTGTCTCTCTTCCCTTGTCTCTCTTCCCCTATCTCTCTTCCCCTGTCTCTCTTCCCCTGTCTCTCTTCCCCTGTCTCTCTTCCCCTGTCTCTCTTCCCTTGTCTCTCTTCCATTGTCTCTCTTCCCTTGTCTCTCTTCCCCTGTCTCTCTTCCCCTGTCTCTCTTCCCCTGTCTCTCTTCCCCTGTCTCTCTTCCCCTGTCTCTCTTCCCCTGTATCTCTTCCCCTGTCTCCCTTCCCCTGTCTCTCTTCCCCTGTCTCTCTTCCCTTGTCTCTCTTCCCTTGTCTCTCTTCCCCTGTCTCTCTTCCCCTGTCTCTCTTCCCCTGTCTCTCTTCCCTTGTCTCTCTTCCCCTGTCTCTCTTCCCCTGTCTCTCTTCCCCTGTCTCTCTTCCCCTGTCTCTCTTCCCTTGTCTCTCTTCCCTTGTCTCTCTTCCCCTGTCTCTCTTCCCTTGTCTCTCTTCCCCTGTCTCTCTTCCCCTGTCTCTCTTCCCTTGTCTCTCTTCCCCTGTCTCTCTTCCCCTGTCTCTCTTCCCCTGTCTCTCTTCCCTTGTCTCTCTTCCCCTATCTCTCTTCCCCTGTCTCTCTTCCCCTGTCTCTCTTCCCCTGTCTCTCTTCCCCTGTCTCTCTTCCCCTGTCTCTCTTCCATTGTCTCTCTTCCCTTGTCTCTCTTCCCCTGTCTCTCTTCCCCTGTCTCTCTTCCCCTGTCTCTCTTCCCCTGTCTCTCTTCCCCTGTCTCTCTTCCCCTGTCTCTCTTCCCCTGTCTCTCTTCCCTTGTCTCTCTTCCCCTGTCTCTCTTCCCCTGTCTCTCTTCCCCTGTCTCTCTTCCCCTGTCTCTCTTCCCCTGTCTCTCTTCCCTTGTCTCTCTTCCCCTGTCTCTCTTCCCTTGTCTCTCTTCCCCTGTCTCTCTTCCCCTGTCTCTCTTCCATTGTCTCTCTTCCCCTGTCTCTCTTCCCTTGTCTCTCTTCCCCTGTCTCTCTTCCCTTGTCTCTCTTCCCCTGTCTCTCTTCCCCTGTCTCTCTTCCCCTGTCTCTCTTCCCTTGTCTCTCTTCCCTTGTCTCTCTTCCCCTGTCTCTCTTCCCCTGTCTCTCTTCACCTGTCTCTCTTCCCTTGTCTCTCTTCCCCTGTCTCTCTTCCCCTGTCTCTCTTCCCCTGTCTCTCTTCCCCTGTCTCTCTTCCCTTGTCTCTCTTCCCTTGTCTCTCTTCCCCTGTCTCTCTTCCCTTGTCTCTCTTCCCCTGTCTCTCTTCCCTTGTCTCTCTTCCCTTGTCTCTCTTCCCCTGTCTCTCTTCCCCTGTCTCTCTTCCCCTGTCTCTCTTCCCTTGTCTCTCTTCCCCTATCTCTCTTCCCCTGTCTCTCTTCCCCTGTCTCTCTTCCCCTGTCTCTCTTCCCCTGTCTCTCTTCCCCTGTCTCTCTTCCATTGTCTCTCTTCCCTTGTCTCTCTTCCCCTGTCTCTCTTCCCCTGTCTCTCTTCCCCTGTCTCTCTTCCCCTGTCTCTCTTCCCCTGTCTCTCTTCCCCTGTCTCTCTTCCCCTGTCTCTCTTCCCTTGTCTCTCTTCCCCTGTCTCTCTTCCCCTGTCTCTCTTCCCCTGTCTCTCTTCCCCTGTCTCTCTTCCCCTGTCTCTCTTCCCTTGTCTCTCTTCCCCTGTCTCTCTTCCCTTGTCTCTCTTCCCCTGTCTCTCTTCCCCTGTCTCTCTTCCATTGTCTCTCTTCCCCTGTCTCTCTTCCCTTGTCTCTCTTCCCCTGTCTCTCTTCCCTTGTCTCTCTTCCCCTGTCTCTCTTCCCCTGTCTCTCTTCCCCTGTCTCTCTTCCCCTGTCTCTCTTCCCCTGTCTCTCTTCCCTTGTCTCTCTTCCCCTCTCTCTCTTCCCTTGTCTCTCTTCCCTTGTCTCTCTTCCCCTGTCTCTCTTCCATTGTCTCTCTTCCCCTGTCTCTCTTCCCTTGTCTCTCTTCCCCTGTCTCTCTTCCCTCTTCCCCTGTCTCTCTTCCCCTGTCTCTCTTCCCCTGTCTCTCTTCCCCTGTCTCTCTTCCCCTGTCTCTCTTCCCTTGTCTCTCTTCCCTGTCTCTCTTCCCTTGTCTCTCTTCCCTTGTCTCTCTTCCCCTGTCTCTCTTCCATTGTCTCTCTTCCCCTGTCTCTCTTCCCTTGTCTCTCTTCCCCTGTCTCTCTTCCCTTGTCTCTCTTCCCCTGTCTCTCTTCCCTGTCTCTCTTCCCCTGTCTCTCTTCCCCTGTCTCTCTTCCCCTGTCTCTCTTCCCCTGTCTCTCTTCCCCTGTCTCTCTTCCCTTGTCTCTCTTCCCCTGTCTCTCTTCCCTGTCTCTCTTCCCTGTCTCTCTTCCCCTGTCTCTCTTCACCTGTCTCTCTTCCCTTGTCTCTCTTCCCCTGTCTCTCTTCCCCTGTCTCTCTTCCCCTGTCTCTCTTCCCCTGTCTCTCTTCCCTGTCTCTCTTCCCTTGTCTCTCTTCCCTTGTCTCTCTTCCCCTGTCTCTCTTCCCTTGTCTCTCTTCCCTTGTCTCTCTTCCCTGTCTCTCTTCCCCTGTCTCTCTTCCCCTGTCTCTCTTCCCTTGTCTCTCTTCCCCTGTCTCTCTTCCCCTGTCTCTCTTCCCCTGTCTCTCTTCCCCTGTCTCTCTTCCCTTGTCTCTCTTCCCTTGTCTCTCTTCCCCTGTCTCTCTTCCCTTGTCTCTCTTCCCCTGTCTCTCTTCCCCTGTCTCTCTTCCCTTGTCTCTCTTCCCCTGTCTCTCTTCCCCTGTCTCTCTTCCCCTGTCTCTCTTCCCTTGTCTCTCTTCCCCTATCTCTCTTCCCCTGTCTCTCTTCCCCTGTCTCTCTTCCCCTGTCTCTCTTCCCCTGTCTCTCTTCCCCTGTCTCTCTTCCATTGTCTCTCTTCCCTTGTCTCTCTTCCCCTGTCTCTCTTCCCCTGTCTCTCTTCCCCTGTCTCTCTTCCCCTGTCTCTCTTCCCCTGTCTCTCTTCCCCTGTCTCTCTTCCCCTGTCTCTCTTCCCTTGTCTCTCTTCCCCTGTCTCTCTTCCCCTGTCTCTCTTCCCCTGTCTCTCTTCCCCTGTCTCTCTTCCCCTGTCTCTCTTCCCTTGTCTCTCTTCCCCTGTCTCTCTTCCCTTGTCTCTCTTCCCCTGTCTCTCTTCCCCTGTCTCTCTTCCATTGTCTCTCTTCCCCTGTCTCTCTTCCCTTGTCTCTCTTCCCCTGTCTCTCTTCCCTTGTCTCTCTTCCCCTGTCTCTCTTCCCCTGTCTCTCTTCCCCTGTCTCTCTTCCCCTGTCTCTCTTTCCCTGTCTCTCTTCCCTTGTCTCTCTTCCCCTCTCTCTCTTCCCCTGTCTCTCTTCCCTTGTCTCTCTTCCCCTGTCTCTCTTCCATTGTCTCTCTTCCCCTGTCTCTCTTCCCTTGTCTCTCTTCCCCTGTCTCTCTTCCCTCTTCCCCTGTCTCTCTTCCCCTGTCTCTCTTCCCCTGTCTCTCTTCCCCTGTCTCTCTTCCCCTGTCTCTCTTCCCTTGTCTCTCTTCCCCTGTCTCTCTTCCCTTGTCTCTCTTCCCTTGTCTCTCTTCCCCTGTCTCTCTTCCATTGTCTCTCTTCCCCTGTCTCTCTTCCCTTGTCTCTCTTCCCCTGTCTCTCTTCCCTTGTCTCTCTTCCCCTGTCTCTCTTCCCCTGTCTCTCTTCCCCTGTCTCTCTTCCCCTGTCTCTCTTCCCCTGTCTCTCTTCCCCTGTCTCTCTTCCCCTGTCTCTCTTCCCTTGTCTCTCTTCCCCTGTCTCTCTTCCCCTGTCTCTCTTCCCCTGTCTCTCTTCACCTGTCTCTCTTCCCTTGTCTCTCTTCCCCTGTCTCTCTTCCCCTGTCTCTCTTCCCCTGTCTCTCTTCCCCTGTCTCTCTTCCCTTGTCTCTCTTCCCTTGTCTCTCTTCCCCTGTCTCTCTTCCCTTGTCTCTCTTCCTCTGTCTCTCTTCCCCTGTCTCTCTTCCCCTGTCTCTCTTCCCTTGTCTCTCTTCCCCTATCTCTCTTCCCCTGTCTCTCTTCCCCTGTCTCTCTTCCCCTGTCTCTCTTCCCCTGTCTCTCTTCCCTTGTCTCTCTTCCATTGTCTCTCTTCCCTTGTCTCTCTTCCCCTGTCTCTCTTCCCCTGTCTCTCTTCCCCTGTCTCTCTTCCCCTGTCTCTCTTCCCCTGTCTCTCTTCCCCTGTCTCTCTTCCCCTGTCTCCCTTCCCCTGTCTCTCTTCCCCTGTCTCTCTTCCCTTGTCTCTCTTCCCTTGTCTCTCTTCCCCTGTCTCTCTTCCCCTGTCTCTCTTCCCCTGTCTCTCTTCCCTTGTCTCTCTTCCCTTGTCTCTCTTCCCCTGTCTCTCTTCCATTGTCTCTCTTCCCCTGTCTCTCTTCCCTTGTCTCTCTTCCCCTGTCTCTCTTCCCTTGTCTCTCTTCCCCTGTCTCTCTTCCCCTGTCTCTCTTCCCCTGTCTCTCTTCCCCTGTCTCTCTTCCCCTGTCTCTCTTCCCCTGTCTCTCTTCCCCTGTCTCTCTTCCCTTGTCTCTCTTCCCCTGTCTCTCTTCCCCTGTCTCTCTTCCCCTGTCTCTCTTCCCCTGTCTCTCTTCCCTTGTCTCTCTTCCCCTGTCTCTCTTCCCCTGTCTCTCTTCCCCTGTCTCTCTTCCCCTGTCTCTCTTCCCTTGTCTCTCTTCCCTTGTCTCTCTTCCCCTGTCTCTCTTCCCTTGTCTCTCTTCCCCTGTCTCTCTTCCCCTGTCTCTCTTCCCCTGTCTCTCTTCCCTTGTCTCTCTTCCCCTATCTCTCTTCCCCTGTCTCTCTTCCCCTGTCTCTCTTCCCCTGTCTCTCTTCCCCTGTCTCTCTTCCCTTGTCTCTCTTCCATTGTCTCTCTTCCCTTGTCTCTCTTCCCCTGTCTCTCTTCCCCTGTCTCTCTTCCCCTGTCTCTCTTCCCCTGTCTCTCTTCCCCTGTCTCTCTTCCCCTGTCTCTCTTCCCCTGTCTCCCTTCCCCTGTCTCTCTTCCCCTGTCTCTCTTCCCTTGTCTCTCTTCCCTTGTCTCTCTTCCCCTGTCTCTCTTCCCCTGTCTCTCTTCCCCTGTCTCTCTTCCCTTGTCTCTCTTCCCCTGTCTCTCTTCCCCTGTCTCTCTTCCCCTGTCTCTCTTCCCCTGTCTCTCTTCCCTTGTCTCTCTTCCCTTGTCTCTCTTCCCCTGTCTCTCTTCCCTTGTCTCTCTTCCCCTGTCTCTCTTCCCCTGTCTCTCTTCCCTTGTCTCTCTTCCCCTGTCTCTCTTCCCCTGTCTCTCTTCCCCTGTCTCTCTTCCCTTGTCTCTCTTCCCCTATCTCTCTTCCCCTGTCTCTCTTCCCCTGTCTCTCTTCCCCTGTCTCTCTTCCCCTGTCTCTCTTCCCCTGTCTCTCTTCCATTGTCTCTCTTCCCTTGTCTCTCTTCCCCTGTCTCTCTTCCCCTGTCTCTCTTCCCCTGTCTCTCTTCCCCTGTCCTCTCTTCCCCTGTCTCTCTTCCCCTGTCTCTCTTCCCCTGTCTCTCTTCCCTTGTCTCTCTTCCCCTGTCTCTCTTCCCCTGTCTCTCTTCCCCTGTCTCTCTTCCCCTGTCTCTCTTCCCCTGTCTCTCTTCCCTTGTCTCTCTTCCCCTGTCTCTCTTCCCTTGTCTCTCTTCCCCTGTCTCTCTTCCCCTGTCTCTCTTCCATTGTCTCTCTTCCCCTGTCTCTCTTCCCTTGTCTCTCTTCCCCTGTCTCTCCCTGTCTCTCTTCCCTTGTCTCTCTTCCCCTGTCTCTCTTCCCCTGTCTCTCTTCCCCTGTCTCTCTTCCCCTGTCTCTCTTCCCCTGTCTCTCTTCCCCTGTCTCTCTTCCCCTGTCTCTCTTCCCTGTCTCTCTTCCCTTGTCTCTCTTCCCCTTGTCTCTCTTCCCCTGTCTCTCTTCCCCTGTCTCTCTTCCCCTGTCTCTCTTCCCCTGTCTCTCTTCCCCTGGTTTCTTCCCCTGTCTCTCTTCCCCTGTCTCTCTTCCCCTGTCTCTCTTCCCCTGTCTCTCTTCCCTTGTCTCTCTTCCCCTGTCTCTCTTCCCCTGTCTCTCTTCCCCTGTCTCTCTTCCCCTGTCTCTCTTCCCCTGTCTCTCTTCCCTTGTCTCTCTTCCCCTGTCTCTCTTCCCTTGTCTCTCTTCCCCTGTCTCTCTTCCCCTGTCTCTCTTCCCCTGTCTCTCTTCCATTGTCTCTCTTCCCCTGTCTCTCTTCCCTTGTCTCTCTTCCCCTGTCTCTCTTCCCCTGTCTCTCTTCCCCTGTCTCTCTTCCCCTGTCTCTCTTCCCCTGTCTCTCTTCCCCTGTCTCTCTTCCCCTGTCTCTCTTCCCTTGTCTCTCTTCCCCTGTCTCTCTTCCCCTGTCTCTCTTCCCCTGTCTCTCTTCCCCTGTCTCTCTTCCCCTGTCTCTCTTCCCTTGTCTCTCTTCCCCTGTCTCTCTTCCCTTGTCTCTCTTCCCCTGTCTCTCTTCCCCTGTCTCTCTTCCCCTGTCTCTCTTCCCTTGTCTCTCTTCCCTTGTCTCTCTTCCCCTGTCTCTCTTCCCCTGTCTCTCTTCCCCTGTCTCTCTTCCCTTGTCTCTCTTCCCCTGTCTCTCTTCCCTTGTCTCTCTTCCCTTGTCTCTCTTCCCCTGTCTCTCTTCCATTGTCTCTCTTCCCCTGTCTCTCTTCCCTTGTCTCTCTTCCCCTGTCTCTCTTCCCTTGTCTCTCTTCCCGTGTCTCTCTTCCCCTGTCTCTCTTCCATTGTCTCTCTTCCCCTGTCTCTCTTCCCTTGTCTCTCTTCCCCTGTCTCTCTTCCCTTGTCTCTCTTCCCCTGTCTCTCTTCCCCTGTCTCTCTTCCCCTGTCTCTCTTCCCCTGTCTCTCTTCCCCTGTCTCTCTTCCCTTGTCTCTCTTCCCCTGTCTCTCTTCCCTTGTCTCTCTTCCCTTGTCTCTCTTCCCCTGTCTCTCTTCCATTGTCTCTCTTCCCCTGTCTCTCTTCCCTTGTCTCTCTTCCCCTGTCTCTCTTCCCTTGTCTCTCTTCCCCTGTCTCTCTTCCCCTGTCTCTCTTCCCCTGTCTCTCTTCCCCTGTCTCTCTTCCCCTGTCTCTCTTCCCTTGTCTCTCTTCCCCTGTCTCTCTTCCCTTGTCTCTCTTCCCTTGTCTCTCTTCCCCTGTCTCTCTTCCATTGTCTCTCTTCCCCTGTCTCTCTTCCCTTGTCTCTCTTCCCCTGTCTCTCTTCCCCTGTCTCTCTTCCCCTGTCTCTCTTCCCTTGTCTCTCTTCCCCTGTCTCTCTTCCCCTGTCTCTCTTCCCCTGTCTCTCTTCCCCTGTCTCTCTTCCCCTGTCTCTCTTCCCCTGTCTCTCTTCCCTTGTCTCTCTTCCCTTGTCTCTCTTCCCCTGTCTCTCTTCCCCTGTCTCTCTTCCCCTGTCTCTCTTCCCCTGTCTCTCTTCCCTTGTCTCTCTTCCCCTGTCTCTCTTCCCCTGTCTCTCTTCCCCTGTCTCTCTTCCCCTGTCTCTCTTCCCTTGTCTCTCTTCCCTTGTCTCTCTTCCCCTGTCTCTCTTCCCTTGTCTCTCTTCCCCTGTCTCTCTTCCCCTGTCTCTCTTCCCTTGTCTCTCTTCCCCTTTCTCTCTTCCCCTGTCTCTCTTCCCCTGTCTCTCTTCCCTTGTCTCTCTTCCCCTATCTCTCTTCCCCTGTCTCTCTTCCCCTGTCTCTCTTCCCCTGTCTCTCTTCCCCTGTCTCTCTTCCCTTGTCTCTCTTCCATTGTCTCTCTTCCCTTGTCTCTCTTCCCCTGTCTCTCTTCCCCTGTCTCTCTTCCCCTGTCTCTCTTCCCCTGTCTCTCTTCCCCTGTCTCTCTTCCCCTGTCTCTCTTCCCCTGTCTCTCTTCCCCTGTCTCTCTTCCCCTGTCTCTCTTCCCTTGTCTCTCTTCCCCTGTCTCTCTTCCCCTGTCTCTCTTCCCCTGTCTCTCTTCCCCTGTCTCTCTTCCCCTGTCTCTCTTCCCTTGTCTCTCTTCCCCTGTCTCTCTTCCCTTGTCTCTCTTCCCCTGTCTCTCTTCCCCTGTTTCTCTTCCCCTGTCTCTCTTCCCCTGTCTCTCTTCCCTTGTCTCTCTTCCCCTGTCTCTCTTCCCCTGTCTCTCTTCCCCTGTCTCTCTTCCCCTGTCTCTCTTCCCCTGTCTCTCTTCCCTTGTCTCTCTTCCCCTGTCTCTCTTCCCTTGTCTCTCTTCCCCTGTCTCTCTTCCCCTGTCTCTCTTCCCTTGTCTCTCTTCCCCTGTCTCTCTTCCCCTGTCTCTCTTCCCCTGTCTCTCTTCCCTTGTCTCTCTTCCCCTATCTCTCTTCCCCTGTCTCTCTTCCCCTGTCTCTCTTCCCCTGTCTCTCTTCCCCTGTCTCTCTTCCCTTGTCTCTCTTCCATTGTCTCTCTTCCCTTGTCTCTCTTCCCCTGTCTCTCTTCCCCTGTCTCTCTTCCCCTGTCTCTCTTCCCCTGTCTCTCTTCCCCTGTCTCTCTTCCCCTGTCTCTCTTCCCCTGTCTCTCTTCCCCTGTCTCTCTTCCCCTGTCTCTCTTCCCCTGTCTCTCTTCCCCTGTCTCTCTTCCCCTGTCTCTCTTCCCTTGTCTCTCTTCCCCTGTCTCTCTTCCCTTGTCTCTCTTCCCCTGTCTCTCTTCCCCTGTCTCTCTTCCCCTGTCTCTCTTCCCCTGTCTCTCTTCCCCTGTCTCTCTTCCCCTGTCTCTCTTCCCCTGTCTCTCTTCCCCTGTCTCTCTTCCCTGTCTCTCTTCCCCTGTCTCTCTTCCCCTGTCTCTCTTCCCCTGTCTCTCTTCCCTGTCTCTCTTCCCCTGTCTCTCTTCCCTTGTCTCTCTTCCCCTGTCTCTCTTCCCTTGTCTCTCTTCCCCTGTCTCTCTTCCCCTGTCTCTCTTCCATTGTCTCTCTTCCCCTGTCTCTCTTCCCTTGTCTCTCTTCCCCTGTCTCTCTTCCCTTGTCTCTCTTCCCCTGTCTCTCTTCCCCTGTCTCTCTTCCCCTGTCTCTCTTCCCTGTCTCTCTTCCCCTGTCTCTCTTCCCTTGTCTCTCTTCCCCTGTCTCTCTTCCCTTGTCTCTCTTCCCTTGTCTCTCTTCCCCTGTCTCTCTTCAATTGTCTCTCTTCCCCTGTCTCTCTTCCCTTGTCTCTCTTCCCCTGTCTCTCTTCCCTTGTCTCTCTTCCCCTGTCTCTCTTCCCCTGTCTCTCTTCCCCTGTCTCTCTTCCCCTGTCTCTCTTCCCCTGTCTCTCTTCCCTTGTCTCTCTTCCCCTGTCTCTCTTCCCTTGTCTCTCTTCCCTTGTCTCTCTTCCCCTGTCTCTCTTCCATTGTCTCTCTTCCCCTGTCTCTCTTCCCTTGTCTCTCTTCCCCTGTCTCTCTTCCCTTGTCTCTCTTCCCCTGTCTCTCTTCCCCTGTCTCTCTTCCCCTGTCTCTCTTCCCCTGTCTCTCTTCCCCTGTCTCTCTTCCCCTGTCTCTCTTCCCCTGTCTCTCTTCCCTTGTCTCTCTTCCCCTGTCTCTCTTCCCCTGTCTCTCTTCCCCTGTCTCTCTTCCCCTGTCTCTCTTCCCTTGTCTCTCTTCCCCTGTCTCTCTTCCCCTGTCTCTCTTCCCCTGTCTCTCTTCCCCTGTCTCTCTTCCCTTGTCTCTCTTCCCTTGTCTCTCTTCCCCTGTCTCTCTTCCCTTGTCTCTCTTCCCCTGTCTCTCTTTCCCCTGTCTCTCTTCCCTTGTCTCTCTTCCCCTGTCTCTCTTCCCCTGTCTCTCTTCCCCTGTCTCTCTTCCCTTGTCTCTCTTCCCCTATCTCTCTTCCCCTGTCTCTCTTCCCCTGTCTCTCTTCCCCTGTCTCTCTTCCCCTGTCTCTCTTCCCTTGTCTCTCTTCCATTGTCTCTCTTCCCTTGTCTCTCTTCCCCTGTCTCTCTTCCCCTGTCTCTCTTCCCCTGTCTCTCTTCCCCTGTCTCTCTTCCCCTGTCTCTCTTCCCCTGTCTCTCTTCCCCTGTCTCTCTTCCCCTGTCTCTCTTCCCCTGTCTCTCTTCCCTTGTCTCTCTTCCCCTGTCTCTCTTCCCTTGTCTCTCTTCCCGTGTCTCTCTTCCCCTGTCTCTCTTCCATTGTCTCTCTTCCCCTGTCTCTCTTCCCTTGTCTCTCTTCCCCTGTCTCTCTTCCCTTGTCTCTCTTCCCCTGTCTCTCTTCCCCTGTCTCTCTTCCCCTGTCTCTCTTCCCCTGTCTCTCTTCCCCTGTCTCTCTTCCCTTGTCTCTCTTCCCCTGTCTCTCTTCCCTTGTCTCTCTTCCCTTGTCTCTCTTCCCCTGTCTCTCTTCCATTGTCTCTCTTCCCCTGTCTCTCTTCCCTTGTCTCTCTTCCCCTGTCTCTCTTCCCTTGTCTCTCTTCCCCTGTCTCTCTTCCCCTGTCTCTCTTCCCCTGTCTCTCTTCCCCTGTCTCTCTTCCCCTGTCTCTCTTCCCTTGTCTCTCTTCCCCTGTCTCTCTTCCCTTGTCTCTCTTCCCTTGTCTCTCTTCCCCTGTCTCTCTTCCATTGTCTCTCTTCCCCTGTCTCTCTTCCCTTGTCTCTCTTCCCCTGTCTCTCTTCCCTTGTCTCTCTTCCCCTGTCTCTCTTCCCCTGTCTCTCTTCCCCTGTCTCTCTTCCCCTGTCTCTCTTCCCCTGTCTCTCTTCCCCTGTCTCTCTTCCCCTGTCTCTCTTCCCTTGTCTCTCTTCCCTGTCTCTCTTCCCCTGTCTCTCTTCCCCTGTCTCTCTTCCCCTGTCTCTCTTCCCTTGTCTCTCTTCCCCTGTCTCTCTTCCTCTGTCTCTCTTCCCCTGTCTCTCTTCCCCTGTCTCTCTTCCCTTGTCTCTCTTCCCTTGTCTCTCTTCCCCTGTCTCTCTTCCCTTGTCTCTCTTCCCCTGTCTCTCTTCCCCTGTCTCTCTTCCCTTGTCTCTCTTCCCCTGTCTCTCTTCCCCTGTCTCTCTTCCCCTGTCTCTCTTCCCTTGTCTCTCTTCCCCTATCTCTCTTCCCCTGTCTATCTTCCCCTGTCTCTCTTCCCCTGTCTCTCTTCCCCTGTCTCTCTTCCCTTGTCTCTCTTCCATTGTCTCTCTTCCCTTGTCTCTCTTCCCCTGTCTCTCTTCCCCTGTCTCTCTTCCCCTGTCTCTCTTCCCCTGTCTCTCTTCCCCTGTCTCTCTTCCCCTGTCTCTCTTCCCCTGTCTCTCTTCCCTTGTCTCTCTTCCCCTGTCTATCTTCCCCTGTCTCTCTTCCCCTGTCTCTCTTCCCCTGTCTCTCTTCCCCTGTCTCTCTTCCCTTGTCTCTCTTCCCCTGTCTCTCTTCCTTGTCTCTCTTCCCCTGTCTCTCTTCCCCTGTCTCTCTTCCATTGTCTCTCTTCCCCTGTCTCTCTTCCCTTGTCTCTCTTCCCCTGTCTCTCTTCCCTTGTCTCTCTTCCCCTGTCTCTCTTCCCCTGTCTCTCTTCCCCTGTCTCTCTTCCCCTGTCTCTCTTCCCCTGTCTCTCTTCCCTTGTCTCTCTTCCCCTGTCTCTCTTCCCTTGTCTCTCTTCCCTTGTCTCTCTTCCCTTGTCTCTCTTCCATTGTCTCTCTTCCCCTGTCTCTCTTCCCTTGTCTCTCTTCCCCTGTCTCTCTTCCCTTGTCTCTCTTCCCCTGTCTCTCTTCCCCTGTCTCTCTTCCCCTGTCTCTCTTCCCCTGTCTCTCTTCCCCTGTCTCTCTTCCCCTGTCTCTCTTCTTCCCCTGTCTCTCTTCCCTGTCTCTCTTCCCTGTCTCTCTTCCCCTGTCTCTCTTCCCCTGTCTCTCTTCCCCTGTCTCTCTTCCCCTGTCTCTCTTCCCCTGTCTCTCTCCCCTGTCTCTCTTCCCCTGTCTCTCTTCCCCTGTCTCTCTTCCCCTGTCTCTCTTCCCCTGTCTCTCTTCCCCTGTCTCTCTTCCCCTGTCTCTCTTCCCTTGTCTCTCTTCCCCTGTCTCTCTTCCCCTGTCTCTCTTCCCCTGTCTCTCTTCCCCTGTCTCTCTTCCCCTGTCTCTCTTCCCCTGTCTCTCTTCCCCTGTCTCTCTTCCCCTGTCTCTCTTCCCCTGTCTCTCTTCCCCTGTCTCTCTTCCCTTGTCTCTCTTCCCCTGTCTCCCTTCCACTGCACCCCATCAGCATGCTAGCACAGAACAACTTCACAGGCAGCATTCCCAGCAGCCTCAGTGCGCTGAACAGCCTCGAGTACCTGTAAGTGGGGTCATTATTCGAACAGGCTGGCTGCAGCATTACTTACAGGTGCTTTGAGCAGCCTCTTCTAGTTCGTGGGGTCTTCACTTCACTCAAAGCGCAAGAGCTGCAGATCTGAAGCTTGGAGCCTTTTCAGTCGACTCAAAGTCACCTCTGTCTCACCTTTGCTTGCGAGCATCTTTAGTGAATTCTCATATTTCCTCCCTGCCGCTCCCACTCCGGGCCCGTCCTACCCACTTTTGAGTCGACTCAAAAGTCAGTCGACTCAAAAGTCAGTCGACTCAAAAGTCAGTCGACTTAAAAGTCAGTCCACTCAAAAGTCAGTCAACTCAAAAGTCGCCTCTGTCTCGCCTTTGCTTGCAAGCATCTTTAGACGCTCCCCTCTGCCTGTCTTTGTGGGAAATTCTCATATTTCCCCCCTGCCCGTCTTGGTGGGAAATTCTCGTATTTCCCCCCTGCCCCTCCCACTCCGGGCCCGTCCTACCCACTCCCCCCAGGGCCATCGGAACCAACCCCCTCTCAGGCTCTCTCCCGGCCGCCCTTGCATCGCTGCCCCTCCTGCAGTATCTGTAGGCTTTAGGCCACTCACCAGGGTCACGTTTTTGAGTTGACTCAAAAACAGGCTCACCAGGGTCAAGGATGGCGAATGCGGAATGCTAAAAAACAGGCTCACCAGACGTCTCAAAAGCCCTCCTGCAGTACCTGTAGGCTGTAGGCCACTCACCAGGGTCAAGGATGGCGAATGTGGAATGCTCTGTCGAATCCATATGCGTACTTCAAGTCAAGTATTGAGTATTGAGTAAGGCCACTTCCTCCTTGCTCACTTGCTTGCTTGTGTGCACCACTTGCAGGGATGTGAGTGTTTTGAGACGTCTCAAAACACTTCTTAAATCACATCACGCTGCTTGCTTGTGTGCACCGCTGCATCGCTGCATCGCAGAGATGTGAGTGCGGCAAATCTCAAGGGTCCCATCCCACCTGCAATGGGCAACTTGGGTCGGCTGCGCATGCTGTGAGTGCGGTAATGCTGTGAGTGTGGTAATGCTGTGAGTGCGGTAATGCTGTGAGTGTGGTAATGCTGTGAGTGTGGTAATGCTGTGAGTGCGGTAATGCTGTGAGTGTGGTAATGCTGTGAGTGCGGTAATGCTGTGAGTGTGGTAATGCTGTGAGTGCGGTAATGCTGTGAGTGCGGTAATGCTGTGAGTGTGGTAATGCTGTGAGTGCGGCAATGCTGTGAGTGCGGCAATGCTGTGAGTGCACATGCGCTTGCGAGGCCAAGAAAACCGTTGAGTCGACTCAAAATGTGCATGATGTGAGTGCGCGTGAGTGCGCGTGCAAGGCCAAGCAAGAAGCTGCCAGCATTAGCCCACTGTGTTGCTATGCTGTGATGGGTGTGGTGTGGCAATGCGGTGATTCGCAGGTCTCTGGCAGGCAAGATCAGCAAGATCAATTCTTAGAAGTGATTGCCAGGTCACTTGTGAGAATTCTCATGGTTTAGAAAACCATCTATTGTTTGGCCACTTCCTAAATCACAACACTTCAATACCATCACCCACAGTACCTCACACACCCACCATGTACCTCACACACCCACCATGTACCTCACACACCCACCATGTACCTCACACACCCACCATGTACCTCACACACCCACCATGTACCTCACACACCCACCATGTACCTCACACACCCACCATGTACCTCACACACCCACCATGTACCTCACACACCCACCATGTACCTCACACACCCACCATGTACCTCACACACCCACCATGTACCTCACACACCCACCATGTGCCTCACACACCCACCTATCTTATCGAGGTTTGAGGCGCCTAAAAAAGGTCTAGTGGTTGGCCACATCCTTCATCACAGCACTTGAAAACCATCGCCCACAGTACCTCTGACCTCACACACCCACTCATCTGATCGCATGCCCCCTTTGGCAGGGCTCTGGGCGACAACCAGCTCACGGGCATCATCCCTCCGTCCATCGCTGGCCTCTCTGCCCTCACCCTCCTGTCAGTCAACCCTCTCTAGTGATCCATTCCATTCCCTCTCAGGTGTTTGCTCATCCACATGCCTGCAGCAGCATATGCCACTGTGCCATACACCAGATTACCACTACACCAACCACCCCCTCAAAATGCCCTCAACACTCCCTTGCAATCTCTCTAAGCTCAAAGTCCACCCCACCTTCCCGCCCTCCCACTCTCCCAACCTCCCATCCTTCCAACCTCCCAACCCTCCCATCCACCCACCCTCCCATGCTCCCACCCTGCCATCCTCCCATCCTCCCTCCCTCCCACCCTCCCATCCAGCCACCTTCCCACCTCCCATTTTACCACCCTACCACCCTCCCGCCATCCCTGATGCAGCAACCTGGCCGGCAACAACCTCACAGGCTCCATTCCCCCCGCTATGAGCCTCCTCAATAAGCTTAGTGTCATGTGAGCGATGGTGGCTTGCTGATTCGTATGCATTTTTGTCACTTGTTTTAACATCTGTTTTCTCAACAAACAATAAGAAACATTCATATGGAAAATATTGTCCTGTACTGCTGCTTATGTCATCCCAATTGAAGCCTCTTCCTAGTTGTATTGCTTGTTTTTATTGCTTAACCACTTCTTTTCAGCTCTAACCATTGTCCCTAAACTAGTTCAATGCAATGCTAGTTCTTTAATTCGAACGTGATGCGCTGTTAAATCATGTCATGTAGCAGGATGCAATCCTAGGGTTTGCCTAATAATTCGCCAACGTATTTCCCTGCCGCCCCGCCACTCCTTTCCATCCCCGCCTGCCGCCCCTCTCTTCCATTAACTCCATCCCCGCCTGCCGCCCCTCTCTTCCATTAACTCCGTCCCGTCTGGCCCGTCCCCCTTCTCTCCTCCTCCGTCCCTCCCATCCATCCACCCTCCAGCGATCTCTCCTACAACCTCCTCTCAGGCCCCATCCCTGCTGCAGTCCTCAGCGCCCTTCCGAACCTCTCTTCCATGTACCACCTCTCATCCCATCCCATGAACATACGATACGACGGCTGTCTCCTGCCCGCCGTCCCTGAATTTCCCTTGATCTCCAATTCTTATTCTTCAATCCCTTCTGCATCACCCATCACCAATCACAGCACGCATTGCCCTTCGTTCCATGCGTCACCCATGCTGACGTGGCAGCAACTTGGGCAACAACCAGCTCACGGGGCCCTTTCCTCCGTCACTTGCCAACCATACGAGTGTCACTTACATGTGAGTCCACATCAGCTTCATGTGAGTCCACATCAGCTTCTTGAGTGTCCACATCAGCTTCATGAGTGTCCACATCAGCTTCATGAGTGTCCACATCAGCTTCATGAGTGTCCACATCAGCTTCATGAATGTCCAAATCAGCAAAGCCCTCGACCATGTCAATGTGGGGTGCTGTCCACGTCAGCCTTCAGCATTTGATTCTCATGCCAGCCACGTGTCTTGTGTGCTGTGCTCCATGCAAAGCAAACACCCCCATTTCATTCCAACGTTGCACCTCTCCCCCACATGCCCCCTGCTGCTTGCTTTCTCCGTCCTCACCCCCTGTCCCTCACATCCCCTGCCCTGCCCTACCCGCCCCTTCCTCATTCTCCCCCCCCCAATCACAGCGGCTTGCAGAACAACCACCTCTCCGGCTCGCTGCCTGCCTCCCTCTCCTCGTTACCCTCCCTCGTCTACCTGTCAGTGCTGCCTTCATTCACTCTCCTCCACTCTCCGTCACAATTATTCACCCTTTTGAACTGCCTCAAAATTCCTTCGCTGCTCTGCTCCTCTTGTTTGCTCCCCTGCTCTGCTCCTCTTGTCTGCTCCCCTTCTCTCCTCCCTTGGCCCGCAGTGTTTGCCGCACGGCTTCGCTTTCCCGTCTGACCGTGTATGGCTTTCACCAATGTCTGGGTGCCACGTGGCAGGTTGTTAGGAACCAACAACATCACGGGCTCCCTGCCGGACAGCATTGGAAGCCTCTCGCTTCTCAGCAACCTGTAAGCTTCCTTTCGGCTCTTTCTTCTTACCTTCTTAGGTTCACTCCGAACCATTAGTATACTTTATTTGGTTCAGGCCTCTCTGCACCTTCAATAAATGTTTCCGGTCCTCGGGAATCTGTGAGCTTACGTCGGAAGATACGCCTGCTCCTGCTGCAGGCGTGTGCGCTCCTGTTTCAAACCGTGGCCTCTCTTCCTGGGCTCGTTGTAACGAGGTGACTTGTAAGGTCGACTCAGAAGTCTCCTGCTTCAAACTCTCGCCTTCGTTCCTGACCTCGCACACACGTCCCTCTCCAACCATGCCAACTGAGACGATTTTATAGGCGCCTCAAAGATCCTCTGGCCTTCGTTCCTGGCGTTCCTGACCTCGCACACAGGTCCCTCTCCAACCATGCCTCACTCACTGCACCCCTCCAACCATGCCTCACCCCTTTCCCTATGCTGCCTCCCCTCCCCGCTGTCCTCTTTCCCCTTCTTTCTGCCCTCTACCCTTCCTCTCGTTCCCGCCCATTCCCCCTCCCCATTCGCTGCAGCGGCATGGGCTACAACCAGTTTTCAGGCCACTTCCCCTCAGCCATACCCAACCTCTCTCAGCCATTCCCCTCATTCTCAGCCCTCCTCCCTTCCCCTCTCTCGCCCGTTCCGCTCCCCATGCGCTGCAGCGACATGGGTTACAACCAGCTCTCAGGCCCCTTCCCCTCAGCCATTGTCAACCTCTCTCGCCTGCGCACGCTGTATGTATCCTCTCTGCTCTTCAGTCGTCTCACATGTGCCTTTGAGTCGACTCAAAAGCAGACTCTCTGCTCTTGAGTCGTCTCACATGTCGCTTGCGCACACTGTGTCCTCTCTGCTGCTCCCAAATCTCTCATAATTATAAGCCAACGTTTTTCTCGCCCTGAGCTGTTTCATACGATTTTCCTTCCCGATGCCCGCTCTGTACAGTCACCCTGTGCCTGCGTTTAAGGTGCCTCAAATATCATACGTAGAGCAACCCTCCTCTGCAAGTGATGCACCCGTTCACTTGTCACGCACCCTGTGCCCACTCGAATGAGATGCAAGTGTATCGTTTGTGCAATCTTTGTCCCTCCATTTCTCCCTCTCACCCACCCTCCCCTTTTCCCTCACTCCCTTCCCCCTCCCTCCCTCCCTCCCTCACTCCCTCCCTCCCTCCCCCCCTCCCTCCCTCCCTCCCTCCCTCCCTCCCTCCCTCCCTCCCTCCCTCCCTCCCTCACTCCTCTTCTCCCTCTTTACACCCCCTTGCCCCCACGCCCATCCACCCCCCGCACCCCACCCCCCACCCCCTTTCGCATGTGCATGCAGGCGCCTGGGGGAGGAACCACATAGTGGGCAGCCTGCCATCCAACCTCTCCTCTCTCCCTCCCTCGCTCACTCACTCCACTCCACCCTTCCTTCACCTCCTGCCCACACGCCCCTCCATCCCCCCACCACCCCTCTTCGCCCCTGCATGCAGGGGGGGGGGAGGAACCTCCTGGAGGGCAGCCTACCGTCCAACCTGCACTGCATGAGACGAGTTCGGAGTCGACTCAAAACTCCTTCCATGTCCCCTCTTCGCCCCTGAATGCAGGCGCCTGGGGAGGAATCACATAGAGGGCAGCCTGCCATCCAACCTGCACCGCATGGCCAGCCTTGAGTACCTGTGCGTGTGGGCTAGTAGGGGGCGGATGGGGGCCGGATGGGGGGCGGATAAGGGGCGGATGGGGGGCGGATGGGGGGGCGGATGGGGGGGGGGATGGGGGGCGGATGGGGGCGAAAGGGGGGGGGGGGTTGTTGGGGTTGGAGGGAAGTCTGCCGTCCAACCTGCACAGCATGGCCAGCCTTGAGTACCTGTGCGTGTGGCCCACACGGATAGGGGCGGATATGGGCGAGTATGGGCGAGTATGGGCGAGTATGGGCGAATATGGGCGAATATGGGCGAATATGGGCGAGTATGGGCGAATATGGGCGAGTATGGGCGAGTATGGGCGAATATGGGCGAGTATGGGCGAATATGGGCGAATATGGGCGAGTATGGGCGAATATGGGCGAATATGGGCGAGTATGGGCGAGTATGGACGAATATGGGCGAATATGGGCGAGTATGGGCGAATATGGGCGAATATGGGCGAGTATGGGCGAATATGGGCGAATATGGGCGAGTATGGGCGAATATGGGCGAGTATGGGCGAGTATGGGCGAATATGGGCGAATATGGGCGAGTATGGGCGTATATGGGCGAATATGGGCGAATATGGGCGAATATGGACGAATATGGGCGAGTATGGGCGATCAGGGGAGGGAGGACTGCCTCATGATGGCAAAATCCGGACCTGCATCAGCCTTGAGTAGATGAGGGCGGCATGAACAGTATGCAACCTGCCTGTTCATGCAGCAGTATGAACAGAATGAACAGTGTATACAGTACAGTGTATATAGTATGTACAGTATGAACAGTGTAAACAGTACAGTGTGCACAGTATATGCAGTATATATAGTATGAACGGTGTAGTACTTTGTGTACAGTATCTACAGTACATACAGTATGAACAGCGTATACAGTACAGTGTGTACAGTGTACAGCATGAACAATGTGTACAGTGTGTACAGTATGTACAGTATCTACAGTACATACAGTATGAACAGCGTATACAGTACAGTGTGTACAGTGTGTACAGCATGAACAATGTGTACAGTATGTACAGTGTGTACAGTATGTACAGTATGTACAGTATGTACAGTACGTACAGTATGTACAGTGTGTACAGCATGAACAATGTGTACAGTATGTACAGTGTGTACAGTGTGTACAATATGTTCACTCCACTCTCTACCTGTTTGTCTCTTTGACTGCTGCCCGCCACAATGCCACCCCCCCCCTCGCTGCATCACCTCGCTATTTTTCTGCATCAGCCCTGTCAGCATCATCTCGAGCGGCATGTTGTATCAGTGCACGAAAGTCACTTCCAGGGCGAGCACATAGCAACATCCCACACACCGCCACGCCACCACCAGGTACCTAGCTCAGAACAACCTCTCTGGGCCCATCCCTGCAGCAAGGTGACTTTTGAGTCGACTCAAAAGTCACATCATCATCTCTCTCCTCACCATCCCACCACACACCACCACCAGGTACCTAGCTCAGAACAACCTCTCTGGGTCCATCCCTGCAGCAATCGCCAATCTCACTGCCCTTTCCTTCCTGTGAGCCCTTTCTTTCCTGTGAGCCCTTAAAGTCCTGTGAGCCCTCCTCCCCTACTCTCCTTCCTTCTTCCCTCCTCCCTCCTTCCCTTCTCTCAGTCCCACGTATGATGCGTTGAAGGGCAGGCAGGAAGGGTTGGGTCTTCTCACGTACCACCATCAACCCCATCCGCCTCGCTGGCAGAAAACCCCAGAGGTTACAAACGAATTATGGGCCGCCGAAAAGAACCGTTCTTTTAGGGGTCCATGTGCTCAACTCAGACGTTTAGAGAACAAGTTTTCACGCACCTCAGAAGTCGCCTCATGCTTTGCGGCGCCTACTAAATCTGTTCTTCTGAGAGGTCCATGTGCTCAAACGCGTAGAGGGTTTAGGGTTTAGGGTATCAGAACAACCCTTTTCTGTACCAATCAGCCCGATATCTGTCTCGTGCGCAACTGTGCAACGCACGTGATGCCATCAATCAGGGGCTTGGGAGGCAATCAGCTCTCAGGGCGCATCCCTCCAGCCATCACCCGTCTCACCAACTTATCCGTCCTGTACGTGCGCTGCTCTTCCACCCGCGCTGCTCTGCTACTTACGCCGTGTGCTAGTCTTTCTGTCAGGGCCTGCATGTGGAGGTTTGATGTGTGGCGCCGTAACTCGCACCGCACACATCAAACCAGAGTCTAGCAGGACTGGTCTGCATGAGAACTCGTTCCTGCTCCTTTTGATTGATCACTCTTCATCTATGCTTATTCTCGATCCTAAACCTTCTCTATCTCGTTTCATGCTCCTTACAGAGTGACCTTTCGTCTAACAGCCACATGGGTCAGCTGAAATCACTGTTGAGAATTCTCAACAGTCTTCTCCATCTCGTTGCATGCTCGTGGCAGTGACCTGTCATACAACAGCCTCATGGGTCCCATTCCTGACACCATAGGCGCTCTCTCCTCGCTCACCAGCCTGTGAGTCACTTGTAGTAGCATGTGATGTGATGTGAGTGACCACTGGTTAGCAACTTGGCATACGGTTACCACCGAGTAACCATTGGCTACCGATCGACCATTTACTTGAAGCTTACCATGTACACACGGTCACTGTGTTCACCCGCTTACCATTTATACCAGCATACCGTGAACACCGGCATACCATGAACACCGGCTTACCATGTAATGTAGCCTCAATTGCATACATCCTTGATACCAGCAAGTGGTAGAAGCTAAACAGGTGTGAGAATCGCTCTTTGTTGTGAGCAGGAATGTGAGGCGCAACAACCTCACCGGGTCCATTCCCAGCTCCCTCGGCACCCTTGCCAAAGCCATTCTCATGTATGCCATGCCATGATGCCATGCCATGGCGTGGTAGCTTTGTACGGCATGCCATGACATACACATTCCCATTCATTTAGACCTCCACAGCCTCACCAGTAATGTCTCTTTGGGGTTGCAATGCAAGTAGAATGTGACATGCGACATGTAACATGTGGCACGTCACGTTGCATTTGGTATGTAGCATGTAGCTTGTGGCTTCTAGCATGTGGCATGTGGCATGTACCATGTGGCATGTGGCATGTGGCATGTGGCATGTGGCATCATGTGGTGCATTCTAAATTACACAGCATTATGATGCCTGCTGTGTGCCTTGATCTCTCCCACGCTAGCCATTGATTGCCTCATTAGTTGTGCAAGCATCATCGCTCCAAATATGCGTTTATATCATCGCCCCATGCGTGCGTATGCATGCATACATCATCGCCATGTGTGAATCGCATGTGCATCTGTTTGTCCCTGCATCTATGTATCCCTGCATGGGCAGAGACGTGAGTTCCAATGAGCTTTCGGGGTCCATTCCTGACTCCATCACCACCCTCCTCAGCCTCGTGTACATGTCAGTGCCACGTGTCACCATGTCACCACTGCCACGTGTCACCACTGCCACGTGTCACCACTGCCACGTGTCACCACTGCCTTGTGTCACCACTGCCACGTGTCACCCTGCATCATATACATACAGCCTCCATGCAGAGCTGTGCCATGACATGACCCAGCTGGCATCAGTGCTCCCCCACCCACCCTCTTCTCTCGTGCTGTTCCCATGCCCTCCTGGGACCCAAGACCTGAATCACTCGTTTCTTTTATCCCTCCTGCCCACCCTGCACTCCCCGCCCACCTCACTCTGCCCACCCTGCTCGCCCTCCTCATCCACCCCCCCCCCTCTCCCCCCCCCGCCCACCCAGCGCCATGGGTCACAACAACCTCACGGGCTCTCTGCCAGCTGGCGTGGGTCGCCTCACCACTCTCAGCCTGCTGTCAGTGCCGCCCCTCTCATGCATGCCCTCTCTCCTTGTGCCACGTGTCACTTGCTTTCTGTGTGCCCCATGCCTTTCATTCTTAACCATTGCTTCCACTGTCTGCTGTATCCATCTGTATCCATGCGTGTTGTCATCTGCATATGTCTTCTGTTTCTTTCCATTCCTATGCCGCTTGCCGTGACTTGAGCTACCGTTTGTTAGTGGACTCAAGTTTTTTTTCGATTGCTATGCCAGCTGCAGTGACTTGGGCTACATTTATTAGTCGAGTCATTTTTTTTTTCTCCATTCTACTGCCGCCTGCAGTCACTTGGGCTACGTTTGTTTGTCGACTCAATTTTCCTTTTCTCCATTCTTATGCCGCCTCCAGGGACTTGAGTTACAGCAGCCTGCAGGGGTCGCTCCCTGCATCGCTTGGCAACCTCACTCTGCTCACAGGCCTGTAAGTCAAGTATCTCGTTTTGAGACGTCTCGTAAGTCAAGTATCTCGTTTTGAGACGTCTCGTAAGTCAAGTATCTCGTTTTGAGACGTCTCGTAAGTCAAGTATCTCGTTTTGAGACGTCTCGTAAGTCAAGTATCTCGTTTTGAGACGTCTCGTAAGTCAAGTATCTCGTTTTGAGACGTCTCGTAATTCAAGTATCTTGTTTTGAGACGTTTCGTAAGTCAAGTATCTCGCGCACACTTGATCCGATTTTTAAGTCGACTGAAAAATAGGCTCGGCAACCTCACTCTGCTCACAGGCCTGTAAGTCAAGTATCTCGTTTTGAGACGTCTCGTAAGTCAAGTATCTCGTTTTGAGACGTCTCGTAAGTCAAGTATCTCGTTTTGAGACGTCTCGTAAGTCAAGTATCTCGTTTTGAGACGTCTCGTAAGTCAAGTATCTCGTTTTGAGACGTCTCGTAAGTCAAGTATCTCGTTTTGAGACGTCTCGTAAGTCAAGTATCTCGTTTTGAGACGTCTCGTAAGTCAAGTATCTCGTTTTGAGACGTCTCGTAAGTCAAGTATCTCGTTTTGAGACGTCTCGTAAGTCAAGTATCTCGTTTTGAGACGTCTCGTAATTCAAGTATCTCGTTTTGAGACGTCTCGTAAGTCAAGTATCTCGTTTTGAGACGTCTCGTAAGTCAAGTATCTCGTTTTGAGACGTCTCTTAAGTCAAGTATCTCGTTTTGAGACGTCTCGTAAGTCAAGTATCTCGTTTTGAGACGTCTCGTAAGTCAAGTATCTCGTTTTGAGACGTCTCGTAAGTCAAGTATCTCGTTTTGAGACGTCTCGTAAGTCAAGTATCTCGTTTTGAGACGTCTCGTAAGTCAAGTATCTCGTTTTGAGACGTCTCGTAAGTCAAGTATCTCGTTTTGAGACGTCTCGTAATTCAAGTATCTTGTTTTGAGACGTTTCGTAAATCAAGTATCTCGCGCACACTTGATCCGATTTTTAAGTCGACTGAAAAATAGGCTCGGCAACCTCACTCTGCTCACAGGTCTGTAAGTCAAGTATCTCGTTTTGAGACGTCTCGTAAGTCAAGTATCTCGTTTTGAGACGTCTCGTAAGTCAAGTATCTCGTTTTGAGACGTCTCGTAAGTCAAGTATCTCGTTTTGAGACGTCTCGTAAGTCAAGTATCTCGTTTTGAGACGTCTCGTAAGTCAAGTATCTCGTTTTGAGACGTCTCGTAAGTCAAGTATCTCGTTTTGAGACGTCTCGTAATTCAAGTATCTTGTTTTGAGACGTTTCGTAAGTCAAGTATCTCGCGCACACTTGATCCGATTTTTAAGTCGACTGAAAAATAGGCTCGGCAACCTCACTCTGCTCACAGGCCTGTAAGTCAAGTATCTCGTTTTGAGACGTCTCGTAAGTCAAGTATCTCGTTTTGAGACGTCTCGTAAGTCAAGTATCTCGTTTTGAGACGTCTCGTAAGTCAAGTATCTCGTTTTGAGACGTCTCGTAAGTCAAGTATCTCGTTTTGAGACGTCTCGTAAGTCAAGTATCTCGTTTTGAGACGTCTCGTAAGTCAAGTATCTCGTTTTGAGACGTCTCGTAATTCAAGTATCTTGTTTTGAGACGTTTCGTAAGTCAAGTATCTCGCGCACACTTGATCCGATTTTTAAGTCGACTGAAAAATAGGCTCGGCAACCTCACTCTGCTCACAGGCCTGTAAGTCAAGTATCTCGTTTTGAGACGTCTCGTAAGTCAAGTATCTCGTTTTGAGACGTCTCGTAAGTCAAGTATCTCGTTTTGAGACGTCTCGTAAGTCAAGTATCTCGTTTTGAGACGTCTCGTAAGTCAAGTATCTCGTTTTGAGACGTCTCGTAAGTCAAGTATCTCGTTTTGAGACGTCTCGTAATTCAAGTATCTTGTTTTGAGACGTTTCGTAAGTCAAGTATCTCGCGCACACTTGATCCGATTTTTAAGTCGACTGAAAAATAGGCTCGGCAACCTCACTCTGCTCACAGGCCTGTAAGTCAAGTATCTCGTTTTGAGACGTCTCGTAAGTCAAGTATCTCGTTTTGAGACGTCTCGTAAGTCAAGTATCTCGTTTTGAGACGTCTCGTAAGTCAAGTATCTCGTTTTGAGACGTCTCGTAATTCAAGTATCTTGTTTTGAGACGTTTCGTAAGTCAAGTATCTCGCGCACACTTGATCCGATTTTTAAGTCGACTGAAAAATAGGCTCGGCAACCTCACTCTGCTCACAGGCCTGTAAGTCAAGTATCTCGTTTTGAGACGTCTCGTAAGTCAAGTATCTCGTTTTGAGACGTCTCGTAAGTCAAGTATCTCGTTTTGAGACGTCTCGTAAGTCAAGTATCTCGTTTTGAGACGTCTCGTAAGTCAAGTATCTCGTTTTGAGACGTCTCGTAAGTCAAGTATCTCGTTTTGAGACGTCTCGTAAGTCAAGTATCTCGTTTTGAGACGTCTCGTAAGTCAAGTATCTCGTTTTGAGACGTCTCGTAAGTCAAGTATCTCGTTTTGAGACGTCTCGTAAGTCAAGTATCTCGTTTTGAGACGTCTCGTAAGTCAAGTATCTCGTTTTGAGACGTCTCGTAAGTCAAGTATCTCGTTTTGAGACGTCTCGTAAGTCAAGTATCTCGTTTTGAGACGTCTCGTAATTCAAGTATCTTGTTTTGAGACGTTTCGTAAGTCAAGTATCTCGCGCACACTTGATCCGATTTTTAAGTTGACTGAAAAATAGGCTCGGCAACCTCACTCTGCTCACAGGCCTGTAAGTCAAGTATCTCGTTTTGAGACGTCTCGTAAGTCAAGTATCTCGTTTTGAGACGTCTCGTAAGTCAAGTATCTCGTTTTGAGACGTCTCGTAAGTCAAGTATCTCGTTTTGAGACGTCTCGTAAGTCAAGTATCTCGTTTTGAGACGTCTCGTAAGTCAAGTATCTCGTTTTGAGACGTCTCGTAAGTCAAGTATCTCGTTTTGAGACATCTCGTAAGTCAAGTATCTCGTTTTGAGACGTCTCGTAAGTCAAGTATCTCGTTTTGAGACGTCTCGTAAGTCAAGTATCTCGTTTTGAGACGTCTCGTAATTCAAGTATCTTGTTTTGAGACGTTTCGTAAATCAAGTATCTCGCGCACACTTGATCCGATTTTTAAGTCGACTGAAAAATAGGCTCGGCAACCTCACTCTGCTCACAGGCCTGTAAGTCAAGTATCTCGTTTTGAGACGTCTCGTAAGTCAAGTATCTCGTTTTGAGACGTCTCGTAAGTCAAGTATCTCGTTTTGAGACGTCTCGTAAGTCAAGTATCTCGTTTTGAGACGTCTCGTAAGTCAAGTATCTCGTTTTGAGACGTCTCGTAAGTCAAGTATCTCGTTTTGAGACGTCTCGTAAGTCAAGTATCTCGTTTTGAGACGTCTCGTAAGTCAAGTATCTCGTTTTGAGACGTCTCGTAATTCAAGTATCTTGTTTTGAGACGTTTCGTAAGTCAAGTATCTCGCGCACACTTGATCCGATTTTTAAGTCGACTGTAAGTCAAGTATCTCGTTTTGAGACGTCTCGTAAGTCAAGTATCTCGTTTTGAGACGTCTCGTAAGTCAAGTATCTCGTTTTGAGACGTCTCGTAAGTCAAGTATCTCGTTTTGAGACATCTCGTAAGTCAAGTATCTCGTTTTGAGACGTCTCGTAAGTCAAGTATCTCGTTTTGAGACGTCTCGTAAGTCAAGTATCTCGTTTTGAGACGTCTCGTAATTCAAGTATCTTGTTTTGAGACGTTTCGTAAGTCAAGTATCTCGCGCACACTTGATCCGATTTTTAAGTCGACTGAAAAATAGGCTCGGCAACCTCACTCTGCTCACAGGCCTGTAAGTCAAGTATCTCGTTTTGAGACGTCTCGTAAGTCAAGTATCTCGTTTTGAGACGTCTCGTAAGTCAAGTATCTCGTTTTGAGACGTCTCGTAAGTCAAGTATCTCGTTTTGAGACGTCTCGTAAGTCAAGTATCTCGTTTTGAGACGTCTCGTAAGTCAAGTATCTCGTTTTGAGACGTCTCGTAAGTCAAGTATCTCGTTTTGAGACGTCTCGTAATTCAAGTATCTTGTTTTGAGACGTTTCGTAAGTCAAGTATCTCGCGCACACTTGATCCGATTTTTAAGTCGACTGAAAAATAGGCTCGGCAACCTCACTCTGCTCACAGGCCTGTAAGTCAAGTATCTCGTTTTGAGACGTCTCGTAAGTCAAGTATCTCGTTTTGAGACGTCTCGTAATTCAAGTATCTTGTTTTGAGACGTTTCGTAAGTCAAGTATCTCGCGCACACTTGATCCGATTTTTAAGTCGACTGAAAAATAGGCTCGGCAACCTCACTCTGCTCACAGGCCTGTAAGTCAAGTATCTCGTTTTGAGACGTCTCGTAAGTCAAGTATCTCGTTTTGAGACGTCTCGTAAGTCAAGTATCTCGTTTTGAGACGTCTCGTAATTCAAGTATCTTGTTTTGAGACGTTTCGTAAGTCAAGTGTATCACAACTGATCCACCATCTCACCCATACCACCCATCTGCCACTGCTGCTTTTTTCTCTCCTATCATGCATCTCCCACTCCCCCCAACCAGACATGTGGACAGCACAGGTCTGCAGTGCACCACAGGGGGGTGGAGAATCAGCAGACCATATCACCCATATGCCACCTCTGCTCTTTTTTCTCCCCTTGTGCATCCTTATCGGCCAGCCAAGTGGACAGCACAGGTGTGCAGTGTGCCACCGGGGGGTGGTGCGAGCTGGATCAGCAGACCATATCACCAATCTGCCATGGCTTCTTTTTCTCTCCCCTCGTGCATCACCCCTCCTGCATCTCACACTCCTCATTTGCCAGCCAAGTGGACAACACAGGGCTGCAGTGCGCCACAGGGGGGTGGTGCGAGCTGAGTCAGCAGACCACGTCGGCATTCTGCCAGCACTGCTCCTTCTTCTGCTCCAACTGCTCCGTGCAGCCAGGTGGGTGTGCGAGCAGGTGGGTGTGCAAGCAGGTGAGGGTGCGACCAGGTGGGTGTGCGAGCAGGTGTGGACGGCATGGGTGGCATGGGCGGCATGGTTGGCATGGGTGGCATGGGTGCCATTGGTGGCATGGTTGCCATAGGTGGCATGGGTGCCATGGGCGGAATGGGTGCCATGGGCGGAATGGGTGCCATGGCTTGGGTTGCATGGGTGGCGTGGGTGGCGTTGGTGGCGTTGGTGGCAGTGCCATGGGCGGCACGGCATGGGTGGCATAACAAACAGCACCCTGTTGTTTCGCCTCCTTGCCATCACCAGTGGCATCGCAACCCTTCCGCCCTTCACCTCATCATGCAACCCTTCCGCCCATTGCACAGTAGCTGATACATGCACATGGTCTTGCTTCAACCTGCACCCTTCATCCCTTGCACCATGGGTGTCAGTATTCCCCTTCTTCCAAGCTTGCCCATATTCCCCTCCCGGACGAGTTTTAAGGCGCCTCAAGTCGCAGCGGGTGTCTGTATCCCTCTCCCCGCGGCACCTCACATGCCCCACCTTTTCCATCCCTCCACCTTTCCACCCCTCCCCACTTCCATCCGCCCCTTTCTGTTCGCTGAAACCCGTGCTGCAGCTGATGTGTGCGCATCCTTTCAGTTCAACCCCTGTGGAGGGGGTGCCTGTGTCTCCCTCCCCAACGGCACCTACACCTGCCAATGCCCTCTGGGCAGCACCATCGGAAACAACGGCACCATTGCTCCCACTTGCGTCCCTTGTCCCACATGCCTCAACTGTAATGCAGCTCTATCATCCATGCATACAGTATTGCTTTCCCTTCATTTAAATGCCTCTTCCAATTCCGTTGCCATGATTCCATTTAGATGCCTCTTATGATAATCCCAATAGAGCACGTCCGATTCCTTCTAGTCATGACCTCACCATTCTCATCTCATCATGGTTTGGCTTTTGAGGCGCCTCCAAAATCTCTTCTAGTCACCATCTCACTATTCTCTTTGCATCATGGTTTGGTTGCCTCATGGTTGTCTGAGGCCGCTTGCAATCCCTTTCTATGGTCCCGAGCAGAGCACGTCCATTCCCTTCTAGTCATGAACTCACCATTCTCGTCTCACCATGCTTAGGCTGTCCCATTCTTGTCACCTGCTGAGGCTGCTTGCAATCTCTGTTGCATGCTCCATCATTACCCACATACACTACATTTTCTATGCGTAACTTACACCTCCGCATTCATGTCTTATGAGCCAAATACATCTCCACATGCATCACTTGTGAGCCACACACACATCGGTTCATATGGTCTTTTCTTTCTGCAATCGCATGAGCTGATGTGCTTTCTTCTGTCTCTCCCTTCTTGCCAATCTGTGGGGTTGCATGAAGCTCCAAGCCCATCGCCCACCAGCCCGCCGCCCACCATTTCCCCACTACCCAATCAGCCGCCCACCTCCCCAGCACCTGCTAGCACCCCACCCCCCGGTGCATCATCTGTCACTCCTCCTGGAGAGCAAGCGGGAGGCAACACACCTGTCACACAAGGCCCACCGGCTCCCAGTCAAGCTCGCAGCGGAAAAGCAATGACAGCTGAGGGCCACATTGTCAGTTCATGTGTTCTACTGCTGCTGCAAATCCTTGTGCTTATGTTAACATGGGGGTGAACCAGGTGTCAAATGTTATTATAGGTTCTTAGGCTACAGTGAATAGCACTCTAGGGAGTACAACACTTTTAGGGTTGCTATTTGTATCCCTTGTTTCCCTAGTTCACACATTCCGTTGCATTCCTACTTTGAGATGGTATCACGAGTAGGTTAGTTCCTCGTTACTTCCTAGCCCGCGCCCTCTCTAGCGCACCTCCGCGCCCTCCGCGCCTTAGGCTCCGTGCCCTCCGCACCCTCTCCGCGCCCTAGCGCCCTCCGTGCCCCTAGCCCGCGCCGTCGCGGACCTCCGCGCCTAGCGCCCTCCGCGCCCCTAGCCCGCGCCGTCGCGGACCTCCGCGCCTAGCGCCCTCCGCGCCCCTAGCCCGCGCCGTCGCGGACCTCCGCGCCTAGCGCCCTCCGCGCCCCTAGCCCGTCGCCCAGGCCCGCGCCCTAGCCCGTCTCCCAGGCCCGCGCCCTAGCCCGTCGCCCAGGCCCGCGCCCTAGCCCGTCGCCCAGGCCCGCGCCCTGGCCCGTCGCCCAGGCCCGTGCCCTAGCCCGTCGCCCTAGCCCGCGCCCTGGCCCGTCGCCCCAGCCCGCGACCTGGCCCGTCGCCCCAGCCCGCGCCCTAGCCCGTCGCCCCAGCCCGCGCCCTCGCCCGTCGCCCCAGCCCGCGCCCTAGCCCGTCGCCCCAGCCCGTGCCCTGGCCCGTCGCCCCAGCCCCGCAGGCAGCAAGCCGCGCGGGTAGCGCGCCCCGCGGGTAGCGCGCCCCGCAAGCAGCGCGCCCCGCGGGTAGCGCGCCCCGCAGGCAGCACACCCTGCAGGCAGCGCGCCTCGGAGCGCTTTAGCGCCAGAAAATAAACAAATTCATAAAACCCTAAATAAAAAAAAAAAAAAAAAAGGGGTCTAGGGTGGGGGCCTGCAACTGTCGCCCGCGTTCCTGCTTGCCGGACGACCTGCACAGCTGCCTCCATCCCGCAGCCGTCAGTACTGCAGCCCCTACTGTCGCACGTACTTTCCACTGCCAGTGGCTCTACTAGCGGCAGCCGACAGCCGCACTTACGGTCTCTAGCTCCGGCCGTTCCTACCTCCAGCCAGCCCTAGCTCGCCGTTTCTAACTCCAACCAGTTCTTGCTCCGGCCGTTCCTCGCCTAGTTTCACCTGGCGCTTCTAGCTCAGTTTGCTCCGTGCTCCAGCCGTTCCTCGCCTAGTTTCACCTGGCGCTCCTAGCTTAGTTCGCTCCGTGCTCCAGCAGTTACTCGTCTAGTTTCACCTGGCGCTCCTAGTTGTTCTCGTTTTTCACTGCAGCCGTCCCTAGCTCCTGCCGCTCCTAGCCTGCCGCTCCTGCACCTCGCTAGCTTTTATCATGGAGTCCACTAG
Source organism: Closterium sp. Naga37s-1 (assembly GCA_947471745.1). Lineage (NCBI taxonomy): Eukaryota > Viridiplantae > Streptophyta > Zygnematophyceae > Desmidiales > Closteriaceae > Closterium > Closterium sp. Naga37s-1. The sequence continues at coordinate 154,535 of CANJKZ010000817.1, forward strand.
GGTTCTCCAGCAGCAGGGACAACAGCAACGGCCGTTTCAGCAGTGGCTTCCGCAGCAGCAAGGGCGCCCTCAGCAGCAGCTCCGCCCTCAGCAGATGTGGCGCCCTCAGCAGCCGTGGGGGCCTGGTGGTTCGGGTAGCGTTGGCTGCAGCAGCGGCCCAGCCAGCTGGGGGGCTCGTCGCGGTGGCCGCGACGTCGGCCCCTGCCAGTACCGGATCCTGACCGGCCCTGGTGCTGGCACTACCTGCTGGCGTCCTGACCACTCTGCACAGCGCTGCTACAGCCGCCTCGACGACCTTTTCCGTGAGCGTTTTGGGCCTGAGTCGGCTCCCCCGATCTGGCCCGGTCTGTTTCGTAGTGGTTACCCTGTGTTTGATATGTCTATGGATGCTATTTATTCTGTCACGTACGGATCTCTTGGCTTGCGTTTACCTAGCTTAGGACCTTTGCCTGTTGCTAGTGTCGGTACTTGTGCTTTTAGTGTAGGTGCTTGTGTAGTCACTAGCCCAGCCGTGACGACTGCTGTTGCGTCGCTCTCCTTCACGCTGGACTCCGGCGCGTCTCAGTGCTTCTTCCGCGACCACACCACTGTCACACCTCTTTCGGCTCCAGTCCCAGTTGCCCTGGCTGATCCTACTTCAGGACCGGCAGTTGCTCGCAGCTCGACCACTCTCCCGTGCCCAGCTGTCCCCTCTGGTTTCCTCACTGGTCTCTACATCCCCTCGTTCTCTCGGAACTTGGTGGGTGTTGGATACCTTCAGGACCGGGGGATCACAATCACTTTTCCTGCGCACCGGAGGACTGCGATCTGTACGGACTCTTCCACCGGGGCCGTTCTTGCCACGTTCACCAGAGAGCCCCACTCAGGTCTCTTCGTCCTGCACACTCCGCCCCCGCAGGTAGCTGCGTCTGGTCAGGTTGCTTCGTCCCCCACGGTAGCAGAGTCCGGTCAGGTTGCTGTGTCCGGTCAGGTTGCTGTGTCCGGTCTAGTTGCTGCGTCTTGCTCGTGTCGGTCTTTCACCCACCAGACCGTCTTGTGGCACCACCGTCTTGGCCACGCGTCGATCCCCCGCCTCCGCACTATGGCTGGTCACCGTCTTGTCTCAGGTCTCCCTCGCGTCTTCCCGTCACTCCCTCCCTCGCCTGCGCCGCCGTGCACTCCTTGCGTCGCCGGCCGTCTTCGTGCCACTCCGCACTCCTCCTCCCTTCGTCCGGCCACTGCTCCCTTCCAGACACTCCACTTGGATGTCTGGGGCCCTGCACCTATGCAGGGACCTGAGAGGGAGCGCTACTTTCTGGTGGTCGTCGACGACTTCTCCAGGTACACCACGGTGTTTCCTCTCGCGAAGAAGTCCGAGGTGACTTCTACGCTGATCCGGTGGCTTCTAGCCACTGAGGGCACTCGTGGCCGTCGTGTCTCCTGTCTCCACTCTGACCGTGGGGGTGAGTTTCGCTCAGGCATTCTTGCCGGATTCTGCGGCGAGCAGGGCATCGTACAGTCCTGGACGCTGCCAGAGTCCCCACAGCAGAATGGGGTTGCTGAGCGCCCCATTGGCTTGGTCATGGACATCGCCCACACGTCCATGATTCATGCCCGTGCGCCCCATTTTCTGTGGCCCTACGCGGTTCGCTACGCCGCTCACCAGCTGAACCTCCAGCCACGCGTCTCGCGGCCAGAGGCTTCACCGACCAGTCTTTGGACCGGATCCCTTGGTGTTGGGTCAGCTTTTCGTGTCTGGGGCTGCCTTGCGCTTGTCCGCGACACCTCTGCGGACAAGCTCTCGGCTCGCGCCGTCCCCTGTGTCTTCCTTGGTTTCCCGGTAGCCTCGGCCGACTGGTCCTTTTACCACCCGCCCCTCCACCAGTTCCTAGACTCCCGTGACGTCCGGTTCGACGAGTCAGTGTCCTACTACACCCGGTACCCCTGTCGAGGTCTCCCGGTTCCCCCTCCCCCCCTTTTCCTCGCACCCTCTCTTCCCCCTGCTCCCGCTCCTCCGGTACCCCCACCCCCCCCTGGTCCTTCCCCGTCAGGTGTGTCTCACGCTACCCCTCTACCCTCGGTCGCGCGTCAGCTAGCGTCTCCCTCCCCGCAGTCCTCCTCACAGTCCCCTCAGCAGCCTTCGGTACTTCCGCGACGGGCTACTGTGGACTCGGTTGGTGTTGGAGCTGGAGGTGCAGCCACTGGCGGTGCTCGGTCCGGGGGTGCTCGTTCGAGGGGTGCTGGAGTTGGAGGTGCTGGCGCAGGTGGCGCTAGCCCTGGGGGTGCTGGAGCTGGAGGTCCTGGAACTGGAGGTGCTAGTCCTGGGGGTGCTGGAGCTGGAGGTGCTGGCGCAGGTGGCGCTAGCTCCGGGGGTGCTGGAGCTGGAGGTGCTGGCACTGGAGGTGCTAGTTCTGGGGGTGCTGGAGTTGGAGGCCCTGGCACTGGCGGTACTGGTTCTGGGGGTGCTGGAGCTGGAGGTGCTGGCACAGGAGGTGCTGGTTCTGGGGGTGCTGGTCCTGGAGGTGCTGGTTCTGGGGGTGCTGGTGCTGGAGGCACTGGCAATGGAGGTGCTGGTTCTGAGGAGACTGGAGCTGGAGACACTGGTTCTGCGGAGTCCACTCCGCCTCCCCACCGCCATGACACACGTCTCCAGGCGGACCGTCGGCGTGAGCGTGAGGAGCAGGTGCTCTTGGAGAGGGAGCGGCAGGAGTTGCAGCAGTTGGACCTGCTGGAGCAGCAGCGGCAGCAGCAGCAGCAGCTGCAGCAGCAATAGCAGCCGCCGCAGCAGCAGACACTGCCGCCGCAGCCGCGCCCACCGCAGCTCCCTCTGGAGCGGCAGTTGTTCCCACCCGTGAGTGGCCTTCGGGCCCTTGGTCTTCCCTCCTCTCCTCCTGTTCACACTCTGTCCCCTCCAGCGTTTGGTCCCACATTTCCTCCTCCTGACGACAGTCCGGCGGTCTTGTCTTCTCCTCCACCGCAGTCTCCTCCACCTGGTGTCCCACACTCTCGTGTCCGTCCCTGTCCTCCGCGTGCTCGTCACTCGTCTCCCGTTACCGACCTCCGCACTGCCCTCCTTTGTTCGTCTCTTCGTCGTCCTCCTCCTGAGTCCGTTCTCCCGTCTCCTCCTCCGTCCTCTCTCCCTTTCCCCCCTACTCCTGTCACTGACTACTACCGCGCTGTTCGTCCTGTTGTCTCTCGTGTCCTCGCCACTCTTGTCACCGCCTCTCGTTTCCCTCCGTCGTCTGTCTCGGCTCTCACTGCCGCTGTCGCTGAGTTTGCTGCCGCCAGTCGCCTTGACTACACCACCCGTGTGGTGCCAGCTCCTCCCTCCCGTCCTCTGTCCGTCGGGGGTGAGTTTGCCCTTGGCTGTGACGTCCTAGAGGACAGAGAGTCTGAGCTGGAGTACTGGGCAGCTGCTTCTCCCTCTGTCTGTGCCATGCTGCTATCCCCTGAGGGAGACCCCGACGCCCTTGACATACCGACTCCTCGTACTTACTGCGAGGCAGTGTCAGGGGCGTGGGCCTCACAGTGGAAAGCGGCTATGGCCTCGGAGTTAGCGTCTTGGAGATCCACAGGCACCTACGTCGACGCAGTTCCCCCTCCCAGGGCGAACGTAGTCGATGGCATGTGGCTCTTCAAGGTGAAGCGACCGCCTGGTTCACCGCTTGTGTTCAAGGCGCGCTACGTGGCTAGGGGTTTCAGTCAGCGTGAGGGAGTTGACTTCTTCCAGACCTTCGCCCCGACCCCGCAGATGACTACTCTTCGGGTGTTACTGCACGTAGCAGCACAGCGAGACTACGAGCTGCACTCCCTTGACTTCTCTACTGCGTTTCTCCAGGGCCGACTATACGAGGAGATCTGGCTGCGCCGCCCTCCTGGCTTCACTGACACCTTCCCACCAGGGACCTAGTGGAGCCTGAGACGGCCAGTCTACGGTCTCCGCCAGTCGCCCCGTGAGTGGCACGACACTCTTCGCTCCACGCTTCGTGACCTTAGGTGTCGTCCTTCCTCTGCCGACCCGTCGCTGTTTGTTCGCACTGGTTCCACTCCTTTCTTTATACTAGTGTACGTCGACGACTTGGTCTTTGCCACAGCAGACAGGGCAGCTCTTGTTCAGGTGAAGTCCGAACAGCAGAAGAGACACAAATGCACTGACCTAGGTGAACTGCAGCGCTACCTTGGCCTGCAGATCACCAGGGACAGAGCCGTTCGCACCATCACACTGACTCAGTCACACATGGTGCAGCAGGTCCTTCGGCGGTTCGACTTCCAGTTCTCCACCACACAGCCCACACCTCTTGCTGTTGACCACAGACTCACTGGTCCCTTTCCGGACGAGCCCTTTGAGTCCAGTGGTCCCTACGCAGAGCTGGTGGGCTGCCTCATGTACCTGATGACTTGTACTCGGCCGGACCTCGCCTTTCCCCTCAGCATCCTTTCTCGCTTTGTTGCGACTGGGAGACACCGTCCTGTCCACTGGACAGCTGCTGTGAGGGTGGCGAAGTACCTGGCGACTACATCAGGCATGGGGCTTGTGCTTGGAGGGACTCATCCAGTGGCGTTGACTGGTCACTGCGACTCTTCCTACGCTGACGACATGGAGACTCAGCGCTCGACTCGGGGTTACTGCTTCAGTCTGGGAGCTGGTGCTGTGTCGTGGAGGTCTACACGGTCGTCGTCTGTGGCTACTTCCAGTGCAGAGGCAGAGATCTACGCTGGTGCCATGGCAGCACAGGAGCTTCGCTGGTTGACCTTCTTGCTCGCCGACCTTGGTGAGCGGCCTCGCTCTGCACCGACCTTGTACGCTGACAACAAGGCCATGATCCTCCTCTATCGAGAGCCTCGACTGGAGAGCAGAGTGAAGCATATTGACGTGAGGTACTTCCTCCTGCGAGAGCTGCAGCGACGCGGCCAGGCACGCCTGGACTTTGTGGCCTCAGAGGCCAACACTGCAGACGTCTTCACCAAGGCCCTAGCGCTTGGTGACCACCACAGGTTCTGTGTGCAGTTGGGGCTTGTTGAGGTAGGCCCTCGGTTGCTGTAGACTTGCTGTTTGCTCTGCTTGTTGTGCTTTCCTATATATAACCTAGTGAACTCTTGAACTGGCCTTGTGGCCGCTTGCTTGTGCTCGGAATTTGTGTGGTGTCCTTGAGATCCACCCTGAGCTTGCTTTGCTTCTTGCATTGACTGGTCTTGTGACCGTTTGTTCACCCTGCTTGCTTTGATGCGCCTCACTTAGCCTATGGGGGTGTGTCAAATGTTATTATAGGTTCTTAGGCTACAGTGAGTAGCACTCTAGGGAGTACAACACTTTTAGGGTTGCTATTTGTATCCCTTGTTTCCCTAGTTCACACATTCCGTTGCATTCCTACTTTGAGACCAGGGCCCTGGATATCAGGGGGAATCAGCCTGATCGTCTGAACAACATATACTGCGAATCATATTATCCGTAATATCATATGGCTTTGAATATGTTGCCTGCAAGCCAAAGAGTGCTGCGCATTTCTTCGTCTGATACTGGTAGTTGCTCTGACTGCAGTACGTGTTGTGAGAAATAGAACGTAGGAATGATTGACTAAGCAGGAAATGTGGTACACGTACTAACCCTAACAAGGGTTGTACCCCATAGGGAGTGACCCACTACAGCCTAACAATGTATGTTTGACACACCCCAATATGCGAAGTGGGGAACAACAAGAGGTCACAATACCAGTCAGGAGAAGAAACAAAGAACAAAGCTCAGGGTGGACCTCAAGGACACCACACATTCCGAGCACAAGCAAGCGGCCACGGGGCAAGTTCACACGCAGTTTTATAATAGAGCAAGCAGTACAATGATTACTGCAACCAGAGACATGCAGGTTTATATATCAAAGTACAAGGCAACATCAAGAGACAAGCAGTGTTGGCCCTTGTGGCCACATATGAAAGGCGAAGCTGGGAACGCTGCTGCAACACTCGCACGGCAAAGGAACGAAGTGGAAAGTGCTACGTTCTGCTCGCGAGTCTTACCAAGTAGCGCAGCACCCTCCTAGCAGCCCGCCAGTGCGCAAGGTGGTGTCTCCCGGGCGCAACGTAGCGAGTGCGGATGCTGAGAGGGTACGGTAGGTACTCCAGCTCGAACTGCCTGTCTTCAAGGACGTCACAACCAAGGGCAAGCTCACCCCCGACGGACGGAGGACACGAAGAGGCAGAAACGAGTCCAAGAAGGTAGGCACGGCGGCAAGTAGCGGCAAAGCCAGCGAGCTCAGCTACTAAGGCAGAAGCAGCAGCAGTCAAAGAAGCATGTGCAGTCACAAGCGCGGCTAGACAACAAGGGATACTCGGGCTAGCAGCACGAGCAAGGTCAGACACTGGGTCAGGAACAGCAGAAAGAGAAGACGGGGGAGGTAACAGCAGGGGAGGCGGCACAAGACACAGGCACCCGACGCCCAGTCAGAGGGGAGTCAGGCGGCAACAGTGTCCGAGGCAGGTCACGCCGCGGAAACAACAGAGGAGGAGTAGTACCAGTGGCCGTCGGCTCAGCAGAGGCAGCCGGGAGTCGGAGAAGGTGGTGAAGCGCCGACTCAAGTAGCGACGACGACGGCTGCTCCAAGATTTAGGCCGCCGCGGCAGCGACTGCGACGCACCCCCAGACCCAGCACCTCCTGCACAAACACCAGGACCGCCAGTCCCAGGAACACCTCCAGTGTCTGTACCTCCAACTCCACGTACAAGAGGATTCCTAGCACCCCCAGAGTCAGCACCCCCAGAACCAGCACCTCGTGAACCAGTACCCCCAAAGCCAGCACCCTCAGCGTCACCATCCCCAACCACACCTGGGCCCTCGAAGTCCACAGCGACACGCTGCAGAGGAGGCGAAGACGTCCGAGGCGGAAAACCCGGAGGTGTCTCCAAGCGCGGCGAGCGGCAAGAGGTCGCTGCGTCGGCACCAGCAGGGTCACCTCCCTCAGTCGAGCCAGAGGAGTCAGAGGGGTGCGCATAGAGTAGTCCAGAGGTGGGGTCGGCCAGAGTGACAGGGACCGAGAGCAACGCCTCCGCAGGAGCCGCACCTGTGCTAGTAGGCGCACAAGCAACGACACACGAAGACTCTAACTGCTGCTGCCCGCCCCCGCCACTGTCGCCAGCTCTACTACCACCACCCTCGTCAGCTACAGAGGCAAAGTCTGACAGCGCAGGGAAGGTAAGAGGTAGCGCAAGACAACCTAGGGTGGCAGGAGGGGGGGGGGAGGAGTAGCGCCTAACCACAGCGGAATACATAGCATGGGCCGACGGCACCTGGCGAAAGTTGGCTCTCTGGTCGAGCGAGAGGTGAAGGCGGACTGCAAGTGTGGCGGCGGCGTCTCGCGCCATCTACCGCTTGTAGGCAACGTGAGTTGTGCGGAACCGCGTCCGCACCTCCGCCCCAGCGTCAGCAGCAGGCTTAGCAGGAGCCTCGGGGGCCGGAAGGGACCCCGACGTGTGCTCGAACAGGGGGGCGTTGGTCTGAGTGACACTCTGGAGGTACTGGTGCAGACCCTCTAGCCAGGACTCAAACTGTATCAGGTGGTCCTCGGTGTCAAAGGTGAGCACAGTGGGAGTCGCCATAGCAGCAGTAACGGCAGCAAGGGGGGCAGCAAAGGCGGCTCGGCAGGGCGGCTCGGCTGGGCCAGCAGTAGCGCAGGCGGCTGCAGCAGCTGCAGCTTAGCAGTAGCAGCAGCAGCAGCTTAGCAGCAGCAGCAGCGCAACAGCAGTAGCACAGGCGGAAGCAGCAGCGTAGCAGCAGCAGCAGCAGCAGCAGCAGCAGCGCAGCAGGAGCATCACAGGCGGCAGCAGCAGCGCAGGCGGCAGCACAAGGCAGCGTGGGCAGGGCAGCAGGACAGCACAGTGGCCAGGGCGCTACAGGGCGGCAGAGCAGCAGCGCAGGCCTAACGGGGCAGGGATGCAGTAGTGCAAGCAGCGGCAGCAGCGCTGAGCGGCGGCTAGGCAGGGCAGCAGCTCAGGCGGCAGCAGTGCAGCAGCGGGCTGCAGCTGACGGAAGGGCAGGACAGGGCAGGGCAGCGCGATAGCACTGGGCAGGGCAGGGCACGCCCGCGGCGAGCATGGCAGCGCGCGGCGAGCAGGGCAGCGCGGGCAGCAGCGCAGCACGCGCGGCAGCAGCAGAGTGTTCAGGTATGCCGTATGCGCATGCAGGTATGCGGTAGGCGCACTCAAGTGTGCGGTAAGCGCAGACACGTATGCGGTATGCGCCGACACGTATGCGGTATGCGTAGACACGTATGCAGTATGCGCACTCAGCAGGGCGGCGCGGCTCGGGCGGCGCGGCTCGGCAGGGCAGGGCGGCGCAGTGCGGGCAGCAGCAGCAGCTTAGCAGCAGCTGCAACGTGTGCAGGGTGCACGCAGGCGGCGCAGGACAGCGCGTGGGCTGTGCGGGCAGAGCACGGCGGCGCGGGCCGTAGGGGCAGCGTGCGGGCGGCGCCAGCAGCGTGCGAGCAGTGCGCAAGCAGAGCGCGCGGTGCGCGGGCAGGGCGCCGGCGGTGCAGGCAGCGCGCAGGCAGATCGTGGGCGGAGCGAGCAGCGCGCGGGCAGCAAATGCAGCGCGCGGGCGACGCAGGCAGCGCGCGGGCAGCGCAGGCAGCGTGCGGGCAGCGGGCGCAGTGTGTGGGTCATGCGTAGCGTGCAGGCAGCGCGAGCAGGGCACGAGCAGGGCAGCGTGCGGGTCATGCGCTGGGCAGCAAGCAGGCAGCGCGCGGCGCAAGGCAGAGCGAGGGACGCTGTTCGGGCAGGGCAGGAACGAACGAGCAGGGCAGTTCGGGCAGTTCGGGCAGTTCGAAACTAGCGGTGGGCCCTAACGGAGCGGTCCTACGGATGGACCTGCTCTGAATACCATGTCAGAAATAGAATGTAGGAATGATTGACTAAGCAGGAAATGTGGTACAAGTACTAACCCTAACAAGGGTTGTACCCCATAGGGAGTGACCCATTACAGCCTAACAATGTATGTTTGACACGTGTGTGCCTGACAATGGCTCCCACTGGAGTCCCTCTGTGCTTGGAAAATCACAATTGCTCTCATTGGAGTGCATGTGTGCCTGACAACTGCTCCCACTAGAGTGGAGTACTCAGTGTGCCTGACCACTGACCAACTTAGCTCCCCTTAGCTGAGTCTCCCATGTCAGAAATAAATGTGCACAATACAAACTGCCTACAGTACAACTCCTAGTGTAGCCAACTGTTGGTGGTGCACCTTTGCCTACCCCTATCCTAAACCTTTCCTGTATAACTTAGGCTCTAGCCCCTATTGCAGTGCACTTTCTTCTCTCGTGAATTTCCAGCTCCCAGTCTCTACTCTTCCTATCTTGATATGGTATCGAGCGCTTGGTTCCTTTAGATCCTCCCTTACGTCGCTATGGTGCATCGCGCTGCCCCCTTTTCACTGGCAGTTACAGACGAGCCGCGAGACAGTTCCGACGTCCAGCGCGACCGTCGCGGCCTTCAGCTCGACTGCCGCGACGAACTGCGCAACCGTCGTGATGGCCAGCGCGACCACGTCGGCGACCTGAGTGACCGTTGTGGCCCGCAGCACAACCAAAAACATGCGGACAAACATGCGGACGACGCGCCTGCCGCACCTATCGCGCCTACAGCACCAGCCGCAGCCGCTCCTGAAGTGTGCTCTGCCGCGGCTGTCGCTTTGGGGGGGAGGTTGCGGGGGTGGCAGCTGTGATGGACGACGGGCTCGCCCCCTTTTCTCGCCACCCTCTCTCCCTTCCTCGACTCGACGCCTCTCCGTCGCCTCGACCTTTGCCGGCAGAGGAGTCGGCGTCCTTCGTCAACTTCGACGCCCGCTTCTCCTTGCGCGGCTTGTTGTCTCGGCGTCTACGACCGCCGTCAGACTTCTCGCGGCCTCCCTTGTCGTCGTCGTCGCTCTCTTCGCGGTCGGGGCACTCGTAGGAGAGGTGGTCGGGGTCACCGCAGATCCAGCACTCCCGTCGTCGACCACCTCCACCTCTACCGTTGTCCCGCACCGACTTCGACCGGTCAGCGTCCTTCGCCGACTTCCCACCACCGCTACCACCTCCGCTATGCTTCCCGCGTTGCCCCTGCTGACGACTCTGCTTCGTCGGGGCGACGTAGTTCGCATGCGGAAGGAGCTCCGTGGGACTCTCTGCCTCCTGCATAGCCCCATCTTTGATGATGTGGCTTGTCAGCGTGTCCTCGTTCAGCGACTCACGTACGCAGGGCATCGCCATCATCCGACGCATCAGATTATAGCCACTCGGCAGCCCTTTGACGACGTGCGTGATGTAGGACGCCGTCGAATAGTCAACGCCCGCCATCCGCATGTCGGCGATGACCCGTCGAGCTCGGTTGCCGTAGTCTGTCGCCGAATCCTGCTTGCCCATCCTGAGGTGAGTCAAGCGCTCCTCCAGCTAGCCGATGTAGAGGTCGTCGGTCGCCTGGTACGTCGACATAATGAACCGCCACGCCTGGTGGCCAGCGTCCAGTCGAAGTCGATACGACTTCAGAGCAATCTGCACCATCGGCGAACAGCAGCGCGAGATGACCATGAAGGCCAGCAAGAGAGCCGCGCGGAATTCTGCCCGCATCTCGACGTCGTCCTCGTCCGGCGTCACCACTTCGCCGTCGGCGAAACACTTCAGCCCGACAATTTCCAGCTGGGGCTCGATCAACTCCCTCCACGTGATGAGGTCTCGTCGACCTTCCAGCGGTATAGGCACGGCGATCTTGTCCGGCGAAAATTTAAAGTACCCTTAGGCTGGCGCAATTCTGCCCGCCGTCACGTGCGTAGAGGAGCTCTGCCTCACTCCACTTCTCTGCAGCGAGCGACGTCGACCGTAGATGTCGCCGTGCGAGCTGCCCACGGCCGTCGTCGACCGCTGCACTCGCGCATGTATTCCGCCGACCCCGTTGTCGGCGGCCCTGATCACTCCACTCGTCCTTCTCATGCCCTCGTCGCTGCCGACTTGGTCACCGCCGTCGACCTGCTCGTCGACGCCGCCTATGTTGCGTGCCGGTCGGGGAGTGGCGGGCAGACAATCCACCTCAGTACGAGTCGTTGGATGATCGCGCGCCCACTGCACGCGGGTTCTAGGAGCAGAACCTCCACGTTCGCTCCGCCGTACTCGCCAGCCGCGTGGCGTGCCCGAACATCATCTAATCGCACCTGCAGGGTATCCTCTACGCCTGCTGCGACTTCCTGGTCAACCATGGCGGTCTAGATGGCTGCCGGCCTACAACAACTTAGGTAATGAACGCAAAAGTCGGCTAATCTGAAATTCTATGCGGGGCCATCCACGCTCACCGCACCATGCGGAGAGTCACTATACAACGGGAGTAGACAACGGAGGAAGGCACGGGGTTGTGCGAGTGATCGCAGAGTTGCACTAGCATTCTCACTGCTTGTTGTGTTCACAGAGAAATTTGGCAAGAGTTTAACTAAGAAAATTATAAGAACATTGAGTACAATGAGGCATGCAAGTCGATATAGCTAGAATGGCATTGCAACACCTAGCAAGCCCTCTGCAGGGCAAAATCTGCCAGCGCAGTAGAAGAGCGGCTTGCCAACGCTGCAGAGTAGTTCTGCCAGCGTTGCACCGCAGCGGTCTGCCAGCGCCGCAGAGGCAGGTGAACATCTGCGCATGTGCGCACCTACCAAGTAGGTGCAGATAGACGATCAGGTCGCTAGGCACATTGCGCAGGTGCCAGGTAGAACACGTGTCAACGGTTTCACCAGCCGTGCACCGTCGAGCACGTGATGCCGTTCCGCAAGTTGACTTCGCGAAAACCTCCTGAGGCGAAGTTCGCGAACATCTGCGACCTTCGCAGTCGAGCAGCTTCGTTCGGCTGGTTCGACGCTACTCCGTCGGACAGCGTTCGGCTGGTTCGCGCAGAGCTTGTCAACGGACTCATTGCGCAGAGCCTCTCGACGGACTCGTCATGCAGAGCCCCTTGACGGACTCGTCGCGCAGAGCCTCTCGACGGACTCGTCGACGACCGCTACCGTCGATCAGCGACTTCCGTAGAGGGTGTCGACCGAATCCCGTCGACCAGCAGAAGCCCACTCGACGACCACTTCGTCGAGTAACTATGCGTCGACGACGAGATCGGGTGTGTCCAAGCGAGGGCGGGGCCTTTCTCTTCGACACTCCCCTGCCCATCTCATGCTTGGGCACCCACACACAAGGTCCACCCAGAACCCAGAGGGATAGAATACAAGGGGGATACTGCTTCGACGTGCACACTACACACAGCACGCCATTCACCGCACCAACCGTGCAGAAGGGCATGGCACCTACTGCTGCACCTCGTCATCACCGTCGCCGACGTCGGCCAGACGCACTTGACCGATTACGACGGAGCACCAGTTGAAAGCCGGAAAATGCAGCGCCTTCGTCAGAAAGTCGGCCGGCTGCTCGGTGGTCGGGATGTACTGCAGAGCAATCTTCCCGCGCTTCACCATCTGCTGCAGCCAGGCGTAACGTCGCTCCATGTGATTGAGGTTGCCATTGAGCCCCAGGCCCTCTGTGACCGATGGCCGACTAGTTGTCGACGTGCAGCATGGTCGGCTTCCCAGCGTCGAGGAGCTGGAACTCGGCAAGGAGGAAGCGTAGTCGGCGCGCCTCCTTGCCGGCTTCTATGGCCGCGACGACCTCTGACTCAGTCGAGGAGAGCGTCTTGCACTTGATGCGCTGACTCGTCCAGGAGACGGCGGCCCTGCCGAAGATAAACACGTCGACGGCGACGGCGAGATCGGTTGCGCCCAAGCGAGGGCGGTGCCTTTATCTTCGACACTAAGAAGTTCAAATTCCTAGTTTAGAGTCGTTCGATAAAATCTCTTAGTTGCATCCTGGTTGTGGTGTGCAGCAGTGAGGAAGGCAACACGGACATTGAATGATGTGGGCCCTAGGAAAAAATGTGTACAAAGGGTGATGGCGATGATGTGGAGGATGGTGAAATTGTGTACAATTGTTTCCAAGTTCAAGCGCTTCTTTTGCACTCTCTTGAACCACGTATCTTCGAATCTGGTGTATACCCCGGGCATGTGACTAATCGATATAGTCAATCCTGATTGAACAGAATTTTCAAGGGACAGAACAAGTTGTAATTATACACAGGTGGAACAGACGACGCCACCCGCAGAGGGGGGTACCAAAGTTATGTATGTAACTTGTGGACGCATTAGAGTCCCATTTTGCCAAACTCAAAAGCTGGAAAAAGCCCGTTCACCATTGAAGAGCACAATTTGACATAGTTCGTGAGACTCTTGTAAGCAACAGGTGTACAAGACCACCTCATTCACCACACGACAGGACGAGCATCAGTCAGTTGCATGCAAGGATGTGGTGGTGGTCGTTGCACAGAATTTCGTAGGTCGGTTTTGTATCTCCTACGGTTGTCCGTTTCATAATGTTGCAAGGAAAGACACGGCGCAAATGTTGCATGAGCAGAAAGCTACAGTTAGTGTTGACGCCGTTGTCCCACCCTTTGGATTCGAAGTCCAGATTGCTGCTGTGTTGTGCGGCACTGTACAGACCTGTGATTTGTACTTTCAAGGGCACCGCCGTAGACGTACTGTAGGAAGGTGAGTGCCCCGTCCACTCCTTCCCAGTTTTCAGATTTTCTTATCTTTTCGCTTGCGAAATTCCTGATCCTGACGCGGACTCTCTTGACTGCTTGATGCTCATCCCAGAAACCATTTCCTGACCACACGAGCACGCAGGGAGGAAAAACAGGGTGTACCACATTCTACTCCCCAGCGTTCCGCGATGGATTCTGTCAGGCACTAAGGAAGCCTCAATGTCTATCAATTTCCTATCAGTTACTAATTCTAAACGCGGATTCGGAATCTACATGACAAGACAAACAAGAAGATACTCTTTATGTGCTCAAATGTCGAGCATTGTAACTTCAAGTTTTTTGTCAGGCACTCCGTCACCCCCGTTGTTAACTACTGGAAGTGATCCCCAGAAGGTTTTCCCTATGCTAATGTCAGAAACTTATATTCCCGAGGAGACATCAGACACAACAAAGATTCTACCGCGATTAACTAATACCAAGGAACACTCAACTACCAAGGACAACGGTTTCATGCATCATCAGCCAAGGAAGAAAATAAGGCATTTGCAGCTACATCGCGGCTATAAGAGAACGGTGCTCAGAGCAGTCAGTTTAAACCACACATTTACGCGTGCTTCATCAAGCCTCGGTCGCAGTTTCTCCAGCTCTCATCATCGCACCATGCCGCGTGTGACGAAGAAGACTGTCAAGCCGGTAACCAAGTCTGCGGTTTCTGAAGTGATGGATCTGGCAGCTAAGGGACATCAGTCAGAGCCGGCTACGCCGAAGCCGCAGTTGAAGGATGTAGAAGGTCCTTTTGACGGTGGTGTGCGCGCATCGCTGGCGAAGAGGCTGTCGGCACTTAAGTTTCCTTCTTCGGATGCGCCTGTTGGAGATGGGGACAACAACGCTAACAAAGGACAAGGAAAAGAGGAAGAGGTGAATTCGCCGACCGCTGCTCCTGATGCACCTGAGGAGGGAAGTGAAGACGAGGAAGAAGAGGATGACGGGTATCTCAGTGATGATCCTGAGGAGCGTTTTGACCCGGTGAAAGCTGGAGAAATTGCTGCGCGCGCGGGTTTCTCCATCACGCTGCTGGTTCCGATCAAGTACGAGGAGGAGGTTCCCCGTACTATCGTCACGGTTAAGGGACTCCTTGCGTTGTGGAGGAAGTTTATGTCGGCTCACGTACTGACGACGACAAGGTGCCAAGTCCTCTTGCCGGCGTGGCTGTCAAAGAAGCGGTATGGGAGGATGCAAGTCACTTTCCAGCAAGCATCGGACGCGAACTACGTGTGGTGTCGTCAGATCCAGCACAAGATGTTGAATGAGGAGAGCATTTACCTGGACTGGCAGCACCCGGAAAACCCGGTCTACATTCAGGAGCGAGCGACTAACCCGGACTCCATCGAAGTGCTGCTGAAGAGTGTCCCGGCGGCTATTACGTCGGAAATGGTGTATGAATACCTGGTGAAGACGGTGTTGGAGAAGCGGGGTCGGACGCCGTTCCTCAGTGGGGCTGCCTTCCACAGGGTGGTGGATCCGGTTACTGGCGCAGACACTGACAAGATTCGGGGTCTGGTTAAGGGACACCCGGGGGATAAGTATCGCTGGTGGCATTTGTTGGTCGACTCAGTGCATCACAAGCAGCTCCTCGTGCATTACCCCTCGCTCACCTGTGATTTCTGCGCTGGCATGCATATGACGAAGTTTCACGATGATTTTGTTACGGAGCGGCAGGAGAACATCGGCAAGTGGAACCTGACTCTCGAGCGTCTGCACGCGATCAACGGTAAACCATCAACCACTAACCTTGCTTTTCAGGCTGTTGGGGCCCTGTTCGTCCCTGCTGACGGTCTCGTCGCCTTATACCTGAGCAGCTGCGTCCCTGCCTTTAGACGTGCGGGTGAAGAAGATTTTGCGCGATCCTGCGGTTGTTTTGGTCTCCACGGGAGGAAGCAGGGAGGATTGGCTGTGCGTCCAGGAGGCGTGCGGCAAGGCGCACGGATCCAGTTTTACGCAGGCGCTAGCGCATGTGAAGTCGGTGCAGCACTGTACAGCTATCCTGCAGGGGGACGCAGCAAGCAGGAAGAGCAGGGGGAAAATGAATTTCCTTCCGATTCGCAAGGAGTTTGGGCTGTAAAGGAGACAGTGCAGGGAAAGACGGCTGTCCGGAGTATTCATGACCGAGGCAGACGTGGCAAGCGAGAAGTAAGGAGGTTACCTGATCGTGGTGCGAGGATGTGCGTAGGAGTTTTGTTGTACCAAGCCCGTGGATGCGAAGGGGCCCTGTCTCAGTGGATTAATGGATAACACCCGCAATCTCACACTGTGCGAGGTCAATGTCAATGGCCTCGGAAGCAACGGCAAAAGAACTGCGCACGCAAAGTGGATCAGAACAGTTGCAGACGTGGTGGTGCTCACAGACACGAGAATCAGAGGAGATCACAATTTCTGGACGCAGTTGAAACCCGCCTCGGTAGCGGTGGTGGGAAACAGTGAACGAGCAGGAGGGGTGGCGGTGTTGTCTTTCAATGAGGAGATTAAGCTCACAGAGGCGATTACTCACCCGTCGGGGAGATTGGTGGGAGTCACGGTGTCGTGCCCGCAGATCTCCTTCAGGCTGATAGCGATGTACCTCCCGGCGCAGCCGTGTGCCAGAGGAGTCTTTTTCCGGAGCTGCCTCCCGCTGTTTGTCCAGGCTCAGCCGGCGCACGCTCACCTGGTGGTTCTGGGAGACCTGAATCTAGTGGAGGACCCCGACCTGGACAAAACATCGTGCTCGGGCTCGGGGAATGAAAACCAAAGGCTGCTGAGTTTCTGGAGAGCAGAGGACCTCAGAGACGCATTCCGGGTCCTTCATCCGAGCCGTCCGGAGTACACCTTTAGAGACAGGGCGACAAAGGCGAGCACTCGCATCGACAGGAGCTTGGTGTCGTTCTCGTTGCTCGGGCTACTGGCGGATGCGCGCCACGTCAAGATCCCAAGGGGGCTGTCGGACCACTGGTTCGGCATTAAGGTAGCTCTCGCGGTGTCGGCGCCGGAAGATCAGGGCCCTGGCATGTGGAGGATGCAGGCAAAGCAAGCACGACGGAGAGGAGTTAAGACGGTGACAGCTAGCATCCTTAAGAAATTGGAGAACGAGGAAGAGATGGACCTGGGAAAGAGGCTGAAACTGCTCAGCATGGGCCTGAGAGAATACTCACGGGAGGAGCGAAAGAGGGTGAAGGCGACGGTGCAGCACCTGGAGGTAGTGGTGGAGCGACTGAGGCACAAAGTGATGCGATATCCGGGAGACAAGAGAGCACAAAACAGGTTGATGCGGAAGGAGGCGCACCTAGGGGCTTATCTCCAGAGCTGCAAAGATCGGATGCAAGTGTTAGCGGGAATCAAGGTGGAGCTCACCGGAGAAGTCCCATCGCCATACTTGTCGGCCAGAATCAAAGTACGGAAGAGACGGACGGTGGTGCGCGAGATCTCTCACCATGGAGTGGTGTACCAGGGGACAAAGGAGGTGCTGAAGGCGGCAGCGGACCATTTCAAAACTGCTTTTGGCGAGGTGCTACCAGAGGAAGAGGTGGACTGGGGGGCTTTCTCGGAAGGCGCCAGATTCTCGAAGACGGATGCAGCGCTCCTTGGGGCAGACTGGACGGAGGAGGAGGTCAAGCAGGCGCTGGAGAGCCTCCCGAAGAGGAAATCTCCCGGGCAGGACGGCTTGCCCGCGGAATATTTCATTCTGCACTGGGATCTGCTGAAAGCACATGTGATGAGTTTTGTCGGGGAATTCGCCAGGAAGGCGAGTATGCCGGAGAGCTTATCGACAGCGGTGACCGTCCTGCTGCATAAGAAGGGGCCAACAGATCAACTGGGGAACTACCGCCCCATCACACTTCTGTCAGTCATGTACAAGGTGGTTACAAAAGTTATGGCTACAAGGCTCAAAAAGGTGCTGGGCAAAGTCCTGTCAAAAGAACAGCACGGCTTCTTACCGGGGAAAAGCCTGGCGGACGCAGTATCAGTGGTAGCGGATGCGGTGGAGGCAGCGAACAGCGGCAAGGAAGATTGGCTACTGCTGCTGGTAGATTTCCAGAAGGCCTATGACACGGTCTCGAGGGTCTTCCTTTTCAGGGTCATGAAGGAGCTGGGGGTGCCTGACAATTTCATCGGCTGGACCAGGGGCCTGCATGCAGACGCAGGGACAAGGGTCATAATTAATGGGTGGTTAAGCGACAGGGTGGAGATGAACAGAGGGGTCAGGCAGGGGTGCCCACTGGCGCCATACCTGTTTCTTTGCGCACTCGAGCCGTTATGCAGAGCCACGCAGCGGGAGAAGCTGGGCATCGGACCGGTCGGGAAGGAGCCGCTTGCATACGTGGGATACGCCGACGACACATCATTTCTGCTGAATGGAGAAGCCCAACTGCGGAAGGTGGTGGAGGTCTTGGGCACCTTCGGGAAACAGTCAGGGCTGAAGGTGAATTGTGAAAAGTCAGTGGTGGTACCGCTGGGAAGCAACCGGGGAGAGCCGGTGCCGGCAGACGTCCCGTATAAATGGTCGGAGCAGGGAGAGCCGGAGAGGCTCTTGGGGGTGTGGATAACGCCCAACGGTGACCCGGATCCATCCTGGAAGAGGGCGTACGAAAGGATAAAAGAGGAGCTGAGGAAGTGGGAAGCGCAATATCTAACAACCACGGCAAGAGTGGCAGTGATTAGCTGCTATGTCCTGCCAGTACTGATGTTCCAGGCCCAAGTCTACTCGCCGCCGGAGGAGACGTGGGAAAAAATCAGGAAATTATGTCACGCGTTCGTATCGGCAGGGGAGGCGGCAGAAGAAAAAATATTCATCATGTGGAGCGCGTACCTGGCGTGTCTGCTGCGGAAGGATGGAGGTCTGGGGCAGCTGGACCCGAAGCTTTGCCTGGACGGGCTGGCGATCCGCAGGATCGGAAAGTTTCTGAAGGAGCCGGACGGAACGCGCCGCTGGCTGGCAGAGAAGGCGGCGGCTTTCCCGCAAGGGCTGGCCACGCTGTACGCGCACCCGTCGGCAATAAAGCAGTGGCAGCGCGGTAGCGAACGATGGAAAGCGGCGGCAAAAGTGTTCTGGAAATCACCTTTCGCGACACTGCCGGCACCAAGGAGCAGGTGGGAGGTGGAAGAGGAGTTTATTTGTTTCAACAGAAACATCATGCATCGAGGGGAGAGCCCTTTCGGTCACCAAATAGGCACAGCGGCCCTCATCACCACGCGCGTTCGGGACCTGCTCACGGACGGGCCAGGGGGACGGAGGGGGGTGAAAGAAGAAGAGGTGCTGACGATTGAACTGGGAAGCAGGCGGTCATGGCAAGGAAGGCATACGGGGCCATGCCGCCGGAGTGGAGGAAATTGATCGAGGAGCCGGCAACGGCCGAAGCTGTGGTGAAAGCATCGGGAGTGGTGAGGTACATCCTGCAAGGGCAACCGGCTAGACTCCCATGGGCAGTGGACGGGGTGGACGGCAGGAAGGTGGTCGCGTCCAGCATGTCCCTCGGTGAAGACGGGAGAATAGGGAAAAAAGCAAGAGCGGAGAAAACGTGTTTCGAAGCGTGCAGACTCCAACCGATGGCGGTTCAGAAAGGAATACTGCTTGGCCCCGTGGGAGATCCAAAGGTGCGGTTGCTGTCTCTACCAGGACTGTTCGCTGGGGGAGAATTGGTGCCGCTACGCGGGGTAAGGGCCGCACTATCCAAGGCGAAAGGGCGTTCTTGGAGACAAGCGGAGTGGGAGGACGTGTGGGGAAAAAAGATTGACTGGCGGAAGGTCACTGAGACCAGAGACTCGATAAATGTACCGGGCAAGGCGAGGGACGTCCTACTAAGGGTTCACAGCATGAACCTGCAGGTTGGGGGGAGGCTGGGTTTCTTCCAGAACAAGATAGCATGTGTGCACTGTGGAGAGGAGGAAACCCTAGCACATTGTCTCTACAGCTGCCCGGTCATACAACCGATCATTGGCGCGCTGAAGCGGACGTTGCACATGCTGAACCCGGGCAGGTCGGTGGACTGTCTGGGGGACCTACTGTTTGGCGAAAAGGGCACAGCGTCAGGTTTTCCGGAGATGACGCTGACATCAGTGGTGCTTAGGCATATCTGGTTGGCGCGATGCAATGCAGTTTGGCGCGCAGCTCCTTTCGAGAGAAAGAAGGTGGGGAGATGTGCTGTGCTGGACTTCATGACGCATGCGAGGGTGGTGCTGGCAGCAAGGGGAAGGCTGGCAGCGGCCGATGAAGGGAGAAGTTTCTGGAAGACAGACAATTGGAGCCATGTGGCTGCGGATGAGAAGTTGCAGCTTCAGAAGATTTGCGGTGATGGTGGGCCAACAATTTGGGCGGCTCCTTTCCTCTCCATCTGGCGCAACCCGCGCACTTTCTATCAGCCTCCGTAGCATGCCATAGGGGGGCGGTGCGGCGTCCACAAGGCGTGGCCTAGACCCTCCAAGATATACAGTTACGACTGCGGATGTATCTATATTTGATAATATATTTTCACCTCCAAAAAAAAAAAAAAAGTGTGTTGTTGAGGGGCGCTTTATTTTTTTTCAAGTGAAGCCTGTTGGCCCGAATGGTGCAAGGAGAGTTGCCGATTCAAGTACAGTTTCTTCAGCCGAAAGTGCTTTGTTAAAAACGAAAATAAATTACTTGTAAGATGTGCATATTTGACAGACACGAACGTTGTCTCGTACATTTGCACCCAAATAAATCGGTGTGAAATGAACTAGGGTGGTAGGAATGGAACTTGGTTGAGAGACACCAAATGCACGTCAGCAGAGTAAAGCGCGTGTTCCTAAAAATGCTGCAACGGCTCGGAGAAACCTGAAAAGGCGAGAAATTGTTGTCTCGCTTGAATCTTCTGCAAGGCGAGGCATGGGATGCAATGGAATGAGTTGTACAAGTTGTGGTGTCAAAGCAAGGACGTGCGTCCTCAATCAGTAACGAACAGGGCAGGACAAGACACTGTAGGGTAACGAGATGGCGGCATGGCGTTACTGTACCAGATGGACTGTACAAGGCCGGGCAGGGCAGGACCCACTTCAGTAACGTTGCTGATCTGCGCAAAATCTGGATGATGTTCCCCCCAGCCTCAGGTCCTTTGCCTCTTCAAATAGTGCCCCTAATTGGGTGACACCTTGTTTGCCATGCCATCCCCCCTGCTGCGCTGGCTGACCTCATCCCTAGCTGGAAGATTTTACACAAGCCATTTCATAGTAGGTTTTCTCAACCCCATTCCAATCACAGCATTTTCATGGGTGGCATGCCCGTTTGAGCTCCAGACAAAGGGAGAACATGGGCCCACACATCTGTGGCAGTTATTAGAGAGTCCCAAAGACCATAGCAGCAGAGAGGAACGTGGGATCAAGGACAATGACCCCTCGTGTGTAGTTCTAGGATTGGCAATCGGCCGCATATTAGTCCTACGACTCGGCATTTGTTCGGTACTTGCTTTACGACTTGATTCATCACGGTTCAGTTATCCGGATTCAGATATCATCCTCGTAGTAGTACCAACTCGATTTTGACTTGCGGCACCTCCCACAATTTTCAGATTGGCGAGTTCGCTCCTCACAGAATGAGCGACCGGTCGTCCCTTCCCGACGAAGCAACTCGTAACGCGGAGGACATGATGAACATGCGAGGGGACAATGATACTAATCCTGTGAGCGCGCTGTCCGCGATGGACGTGGAGGAGGGCGACGCGGACGACGAGCTTCTTCTAGTAGAGTCTGAAGACGCGGCGCTGCTGCCAGGACAGCTCGACGGCGTCGACGGCGACGTTGACGTCGGAGACCCTTCCAAGTCCCCTTCGCAGGGATACTTACGAGAAAGCTGCTTAAGCGGAAGTCCAAGCCCGCAGAAGACCTCTAATGCTGCGGCTGCTGCTGATACTACTGACTCCAGAAGTCCGTTTTCAGGACAGGCTGAAGAGTCCTGCCAAGCTGTGGAGCATCCTGACAGGCTTAATCTGGAACCTCGCAGGCCGCCGGACGATTTCAGTGAGCGTCGCCAGCGCGACGTGTCCGCGGGAGAACCTCCGTCAGTCACGGTGGGAGTGGCGGAAATTGGTACTATGAGTGCGGCCGCGGCGACAACGGGACAACCACCAATGTACCAGTACGTTCCGCGCTCGTGCTTTTGCACATCTCGAATGTTCCCCGTTCGTAGGGATTTCGCTGGAAAAATACCGCAGCGCAAAACGGTAACCGTAGAATGGTCCGTTAACTTTTCGGACCATTCACGAAGTCCGAAAAGTCTATTGTTGTATTCTGAGCCAAAACCCCTAACTCCGCGTTTACTCCTAACTCCTACTAACAGGCGTCGTGCGGCGAGGCAACGGCTTGCTCTGCTGAAGCGGCGGATACCGCGCGACGGATACATGTGGCTCAAGTATGGCCAGAAGCAGCTCACGGGCGGCACTCACGGCAGGTGAGCAGCTGCTCTATGTGATTCCTAGGGTTTCTTTTTCTGCGCAACACGTGGATGAGGTGGGTGACAGGGTATGGAGGGGTGTTGTGGTTTGAAGTTTCAAGACATCTGAGATCTCGTTCTTGTTCCAGCTTCCCAGCTCCAACGAACTTTGCGTCAGTTGCCTTGGGATTGGAGTCATTCCCAAGGCGTGTCGTCTCAACCCTGGAAGCTTTTGGTTGGGCGGGTCCGGCTTTCGTCATCATTGCGAGAGGTGAATTTGTAGTTTGTGATGGTTGTGAACTGTACACGCCCTAAGTGCAAAGGTTGGGAAACCTTGGGTTTTGTCAGATTCGATTTTCTTCCAGTGAATCATCTCGTTTCCCCTACTTCCTGTCCCTGTTCCCCTGCTTCCTCGCCTTATGTTCCTCTATCAGGCACTACTATCGCTGTAGTCACTTTCGCCAACCAACCGAGTGTCGCGCGCGGCGCGTGGTCGATTTTCACAAGCACGACTCCAAGTATCCGCTCCGAATCTCCTTCTTCGGCGAACACAACCATCCGCCGCCGCTTCACCGCCCGCCGCAACCGCTCGCAGCACCGCCGCAGAACCCTTCCGCCGCCGCTGCTGCGCAGCCGGCTTCCGCAGGCGCGACCGTCGCGCAGGCGTCTTCCGCCGGCGCATCCGCCCCCAGAAGCAGCCTCCACCCCGCGGATCGCCTCAGGCTCTCCCTGCCCGATGACGTCATCTTATCCTCGCTGGCAGGCGGAGCTTCCGCCGCATCTGCTGGCGGAGGCGGAAGTGGGGCGCAAGCTGCTGCTACTGGGTTTCAGCCTGGAGGCGGAAGCGGAGGGGGAGAGGGGGGGAATCAGGCGGGGATTCCCGCAGGCCTCGGGGGAAGGCTGCCTTACAGTCTAGCGGAACTTAAGGTCCTCGCGGTCGTTCTCCGCGAAGCCGCCGCCGCGTCCTCCGCTGCGGGCAATGCAAACGCGCCAGTGGAAGGCTCGTCGAGCGGCAGAGCTAACGCCGCCGCCGCCGCCAACGCCGCCGCTACCAACGCCGCCGCCACTGCCGCCACCTATCAAAGGGTGCTCTTTAACGAGCGCGGCGCTTGTGCGTCAAGCGTTGGCGGTAGCAGCGGTGGCGGCAGCATCGGCGGTAGCAGCAGGGCGGTCGCAGCAGAGCGGGAGCATCAGCTTCTGGAATCGCTAGTCAACTCGCTGACGTCTCCTGTGGCGTCACCGGGTTCCGGAAATGCCTCCCTCACCCGCCGCCCCTCGTCTGCTCCCTCCCCTCGGGATCTCCACTCCCCCATGCACATCGGCCCTCTGCTCTCCCCCGCATCAGCCGTTGCTGCGGCGTACCCTCACTGCGCCTCCTACCCGTCGTACCGCTCGTCTGCTGCCACGTCACCGTCCAGCATGACGTCAGCCTCTGGGTCAACGCAGTTCTCTCCGCATGCGACAGGGCCCACGGTGCACACAAGAACACGCTTTGGCGTACCATCCGCCTCCCCTGGCGCAGGTGCTCCTTCCGCCACTGCAGGGCCCTCCGCGCAGAGCCAGCAGCAGCTGACGGCGGCAGCCATTCTCGCGCACCTGCTGGCCGCGCAGTCGCGCCAAAGCGCCTCCCCGAGAACCCCTAACCCCGTGCATGAAGCACACGGGGCAGCACCAGCACCGCGGCAAGTGCGTGAAACACAAGGGGCGGCACCAGCACCGCGCTTTGTCCATGAGGCGCAAGGGGGAATGCACCAGCCGCACGCGGCTATACAGCAGCCTTTCAATGCGGTTCAGGGCGGTTTGGTCTCCCCTCCCCACCCCGCCCTTTCCTGCCCGCCAGAGGGCCGAATCCCCGCCCCTCCGCCACTGTTCATCCCCCGCCCTGCCTCCTCTCCGGCCGAATATATCTCTGCCTCTGCTGCCATCTCCTCGCCACGTGGCACGAGTGCGAACTGCCAAGTCAGCACCTGGCCGCCTGGTCAGGAGCAGCAGGGCCCACAGCCGTGGATTATGGGACATGGGTTCGGAGGTGTTGAGACAGGGTTTGATGGTGGGATGGGGGGTGTGGAGCTGTGGCAGGGAGAAGGGGAAGGGGTGGAGATGGAAGAGGGAGCGGTGGGGTGGGGTATGATGGAGCAGGACTGTGATGATGCTGGTGAGTTGCAGTTGCTGCAGCTGCAGGAGCTGCATCAGCTGCTAAAGAGACAGGCAGAGCGGAGACAGAGGCAGAAACAGGAGCAGGAATGGCTACAGCAGCAGCAACAGCAGCAGCAGCAGCAGCAGAACCAATACCAGCAGCTGCAGCAGCAGCAGCGGTGGAGGCGGCAGCAGTTGCTGCTCCAACACCTGGAAGCTCAGCTGGATCAGTTCCCGCAGCAGCAGCAGCAGCAGGGAGGGCAGGCAGAGGCGCCCGTGACACCATGCACTGACGACCCTGGAGCAGCCCTTACCCCGTCCTCCTTCACTGCTTCCGCATCCTCCCCTGCCATCTCCCCTGCGGGCTTAACTCCTGGGTCATCCTCTTCTCCTGCTTTAACCCCCTCTTCCCGTAACCCCTCCGCCCAAATCCCCTCCGCTCTGACCCCTTCCGCCCAAACCCCCTCCGCCCTAACCCCTTCCGCCCTAACCCCCTCCGCCCAAACCCCCTCCGCCCAAACCCCCTCCGCCCAAACCCCCTCCGCCCTAACCCCTTCCGCCCTAACCCCCTCCGCCCTAACCCCCTCCGCCCTAACCCCCTCCGCCCTAACCCCCTCCGCCCTAACCCCCTCCGCCCTAACCCCCTCCGCCCTAACCCCCTCCGCCCTAACCCGGTCCGCCCTGACCCCGTCCTCCCTAGCCCCTGCTGTGCTGATGTCTTCGTCCCAGCACTACCGCGAGCCGTCCTTCTCGGAGTTCCTGCGCCTGCCTGACATGAGTGCCATTCAGGCCAGCCGTGCTGCCTGGCTCTCCGGCCATGCTCGCAGCAGTAGTGGCGGCTGTGGGGGGCAGCAGCAGCAGCAGCAGCAGAACCAGAACCAGAACCAGAACCAGCACCAGAACCAGCAGCAGCAGCAGCAGCAGCAGCAGCAGCAGCAGCAGCAGCAGCAGCAGCAGCAGCAGCAGCAGCAGCCTGCCAGCACCTCACGACGTTCCCACGCGCGTACGTTGAGTGCGCCACACCCACAGGCGTTGCTACCTGGTGAAACAGCCATCAGACCCAGCAGCGGCTCCACAGCCTCCCGCCCTCTCTCGCCTCTTGCTCCCACCTCTTGCGCCAGACCCTTGTCCCCGCTCTCTCAGCTCAGCACTTTCCGCCTGCCGTCCGCGCACCAGAAGCCACCAGTGGTGGGGAACAAGAGGCCAGGAGATGCCGCGTCGCAGCAGCTGCTGCCCCCGCCCCGGCGAATGTCTCGGTCGGTAACAGCACCTGCGGCGTCTTCTGCAGCTGATGCCGCTGCTGCTGTTGCTGCTGTTGCTGCAGCAGCAGCAGGACCGCCACCACTGACGTCGCCTTCAGACATGCATCCTCCACAAGCGCAGCCAAAGCTGTTGATTTCCGAGGATAACTCAGGTGCTCTGCGTGTTTCGGCCCCGTTGCTACCATCAGCTCCCATGGCTGACGTGAGCAGGGTTGGATTTGGAAGTGCGACTTTTCAGCTCTCTGACTCCAGTGTAATCGGCGCCAGTGCGAGCGCAGAAGCAGCCTTTTCCCAGCTTCAGAGACAGCTGCAGGAACAGGCTAAAACTGGCAATTTGTTTGCTTTCAGTAATGGATCGGCTTCAGCAGCAGCGACTGGAGTGAGCATGCAGCAGCGCACTGCCACAATTGTGAGCCCCTTTTTGGTGCCTGAGGAGGATTCAGGGAAAGAACGGGACGCTGCTGGGGCTGGGGTGGGCAGTGTGTTTGTGCAGCAAGCAAGAGAAGCCCTGGTGGACCAAGGAGCGGGAACTGCAGCAGCAGCAGCACTGACCAGCTTGTTGCAGCAGGGTGATTTGTCGAAGCTCATTGAGGCGCTATCGCATGTCAAGGCGAGTGATGAGCAGGGCAGCGGGGATCCATGGATGGGCTCTGGAAGAAAACAAACTTGGTCAGCTGATGCAGGCTCAGGACCTGCTTTCTTTTCAATGGAGGCAAGCAGGGCAAATGTGGCAGGATCGAGTTGTTTCTTTAACAACCAGATTGGCACTCACGCGGCAGATACAGTAACAGGTGGGGAGGGAAACTTTCGGTTTGCATCTTCAGACCTGCCGACTGTCTTTCAGCACAGCCCTGATGCGCTGCAGAAACAGATACAGGATGCCATGGATCAGCAGGATTTGGATGCTGCCATGCTTGCTGCTGTTACTGCGGGAACCGTAGGCGCATCTACAGGTGCAGGTTCTGCTGGGGAGATTACCATGGGCGAGAATGCGTGTAGTTTTTACGGCAGGGGCCAAGCAGCGACTCTTTCACAATCAGATGGATTTCGATGCGATGTTGACAGCAGGCAGCAGCAGCAGCAGCAACATACGCCTTGTGAGGAGCAGAATGGAGGCGGTGAGAATGCGCTGGCGATGATGGCGTTGCTGAGAACCTTGACCGACCCAGATGACCACATGACACTCGATGGGTGATACACCGCCAAACTAAACGGTTGATCACTGCCCGGCACTGGATGGTTTGATGGATCAGCTACGGTAGTCGTGGTTGAGTATGTTCAGCACTTGTACAGCATTAACTGCTAATCTTTCCATTTTTGTTGTTTTGTCCATTTTTGTTGTTTTGTCATTCACCTTAACCAGCCGTTTAGAGGTGGACCAACAGATGCGTTTTTTTTTACATACTTTGGTGGAAATGTTGCTGGTGCCCACCCACACTGCACACGGTAGGGTAGATAAGGTTGCCCAATGCTCAGAGAATGTAGAAACAAGTTCAGGAATGAGCATGAGCTACTGGTAGCACATGCAGCTGCTGAGTCTGCTGCGTTGGCAAAATGATAACTTGTGTGACGATGGATATGGTACGGTACACGTTCTCACCTCGTGATGAGCACAACGGCAGCAGTGGAATGCACTGACAATGTTGGCATAGAAAAAGTCCATGTGCCTGATGGGATGACTGCTCTTGGCTGACCTGGGTCAGGTATTCCGTTGGGCATTGCTGAATGATTGGTGTGTGATCTGCATCTGGGGTGAGGTCACATCATGAGGTTGAGTGCATGCACTGCGACCGCATACATACGGCAAACTACGGTAATTCAACAGCATGGACTGCTGTTCAGTTGCCTGCACTGCACCCCTTTCCATGCGTAACCTGCAATGCAATATCAAAGGCAGATTCTTACAACCGATCAGCAGTGAGATGCAAGATATCTTGTTACCGTACATGACCGAATCTTAGACTTCTTCCGTGGATGAGGGTAATGGAAAGCTTGTTAGTGTAGGGTTTCTTAGAATGCTCCCAAGCGAAGCTACCGTATCCAAGCTCCTTAGCAGCAAGGCAATCATAATCTGTAGACAAGCTTTCAATTCATGAGAGACAAGGAATCAGGAAACTACGGTAAGAAACTAAGAAGCAACATGCAAGCCCAGTCGCCAGCAGATGCTTTGGAATCTGGCATTTGCCTATAATTCGTCTCGTTTAGCAGCGCAAGGGCCAGCGCTTCACATACCTACCACGAGTCCTCGGGTCCACGGGTCTGGAGTAAACTTCGGACAGACGCATTACCGCTTGTTCTTGTCCCGTCTCCGTCGCTTCTTCTCCTTGTGTTTGTTCATCTTCTTCCGCCGTTTCCGCTTCACGCTGCTGGCCAGTAGCGGCACCGCGCTCCCATACCCCGGGCCCTCGTGCAGATCGTCTCTCACGTAAGCAGCAGAAGGAACGGAAAGTGCCGGGATACTAAGCGAAGTGGCTGTGGAATCTGGCACCAGAAAACCTAGCGGAACGGGTCTTGCAGCAGAACCAGATAAAGTATTCATCCACCAGTTTGGTGAGGGAACAGGCTGGTATGAAACAAAGGCACTGCCAGGTTCGAACTTGAGGCCTCCTTGTAGCGAATCGTTCCTAATAGTTCGTTCCTGCCAGAGATCACGCAATCGGACGGCGGGGAACCCATTGGGACGAAGATCGGGTCGATAAGTCCCCGATCGTTCTAAATCAGACGCGCAAGCTGAAAAGGCCCGCTGATTCCTCCCAGCTGTTTCGCCAACGGTTTGAACGCGTCGGGCCGAAGAAGACCATCGTACTAGCAGCTGGCCTAAGGCAATGGCGGGTCTTCGTCCGCGCTCCATGGCGACGCGTGCTAGAAGAATCGACGGAAGTCAGTGGAACTACATAGTAGACTGAAACAGATAAGGACACGACACGAGCGTGGAATAGCCAAGCAGGTGGTGCGTGGCGTTGGTGATGCTGGGAGGAAATCGCTGGACGAACGCAATAAAGTAGATTAATACACGTGTTTCTTGAGAAGGTGCCTGCCTATGATGGTAATACAGACGATTAGACGTTTGCGCATACCAAAGCATATTTCCCCTTGTTCACTTGGAACAAACATGCAATATGTCATTCTACCATAAGATGCATTATCAATGGATATAAAACTAATCAACATTTTTTCGAGCACATACCTGCCAATGAGCAATACCGTATGATTTACTTAATGATAGACACATACCATATAATGCCCTTTTTCCTTTTTAAAATATCTGACATGTTTAGGGCTGTAGTTGATTACTGACAAATGGAAATGCATCTCACTCACAGCCAAGCTCCAATTTCTACAGAGCAACGAATGTTCTGACAATGGTGATAGCCCTAGACCAAACGGGGACATAACTTATCAGGATCCTGACCAGGTAGCATCATGCTTTCATTCGGTCCAACAATAGCTTTTAAAACGAAGGCCCGAGTCATTCAGCAATCATGAGCAGTCTATGCGGAGCGGTAGGATCCTTCCCGACTATCTTTAGCTAGCGATGCGCAGGCATCCAGGTCCCCCGCCTTATGGTCCGCGTCGCGCAGGATCCGGTGCGCCCGCTGGCGCGCACGCTGGCGCGCACGGCTATGGTGGCGGACAGGGCTACACTGGCGGCGGCGGAAGCAGCGGTTATGGCGGACACGGGTACACGGGGGGAGGCGGTGGCGCAGCTAGGGGCCCGCGCGGAGGCAGGTCGCCGTACGCGCACCATCCTTCCCCGCAAGCGCCCGCCGCGCAAGCTCCCCCAGCGGCACAAGCACCTCCCCCGCCTCCCCCTCCGCCAGCCCCCGTGAACCCCGCCGTTGCGGAGGCTGGCGCGCGGGCTGTGCGGTGGCTAGAAGAGGCAGCGGAGGGAATTGGCGCTGACGTGGCGTTGCGCGGAGCGGCCAGCGATTCCGGAGCCAGTCGTTTCCTGACAGCTGTCGGCGATGGTTTGCCCCAGGAGGTGGGTATTAAAGAGTTCAATACCTTGTCCCTTTAAACTCGTTTTGCTTGACTCTTGAGTATTATGCGTCTTCATTCGGAGTCCTGACCCACTTTCGACCTTCGCCGGTGCATCGCATTGCATCTCCGTTATTAACTGCCTCAGGTGCAGCTTATAAGCCGAGTGGCGTCGCTTCTCCAGTCGCCCTTGGCCCCTCAGCTGCTCGCCTGGGAGCCCACAGCCAGTCGCGTCTGGATGCTGCTCGAACGCCTGCTCGCACACAGGTGTGCTTCTCTCTGTTGCAGGCGTCTTACAGACTTAGAGTTCACCTTGCCCCCTCAAACGCTTGCTCGCCTAGACAGGGATGCTGTCATCCAATCAGCAACCATCAACCCCCCTCTCCCTCCTCTCCTAGCTTTTCACCTCACCCCCCATCCCCCTCCATCCATTCCCCCCCCCCCCTTCACTTCCAATGTCAGGGATCCTGTCATCCAAGCAGCAGCTGCTTCCGCCATCGGGGTTGCAGCATCAGTCCGCCTCCCGTCCGAGTCGACCCCTCTCTCTCCAGCCGCTGCAGCGCCGCCAGCTGTCGCCGTTTCATTCGCAGGTGCGGGAGAGGATTATGTGAATAGGGGTGGTGAGGAGGGCTGGTGATTGGCCGGCTGAGTGGGCGGCGCGGCTGATTGTGCGGGTTGTTGTTCTCACTGCGAGCCTCATTCACACTACTGTGTGTGTCTCGGTTTCCAGTATCAGAGCCTCGGTCATGGGACAACTCTCCACTTGCATTGCATGCATGCATGTATTGTCATCTTCTTTTCAGAATGCACTTCCATGAGTTCCCCACTCCCCAACCTCCATTCCCCACTCCCCACTCCCCATTCCCCACTCCCCACTTCCCGCTTCTTACACCCCTCACTCTCCCCATTCCTCTTGACTCCCATTTCCCCCATCCTCTCCCCTCATCCCTGCCAGGAGCGGAGCGTCTCTTTGCGTGGGCCCTGCCCCAGCTCACAGATCCCAATGCTGACGTGGCAAACACACGCCTTGCCCTGCTGGCAGCTGCTCCCTTCTGCCAGCTGGCACCCGCGCCTTTGCCGCCTGAAGCTGATCCGAAGTCAGCCCCAACTGTTGCACCGGCAGCAGCAGCAGCAGCAGCAGCGGCAGCGGCGGCGGCAGGAGCAGCTGCTGCAGCAGCGGCAGCATCAGAGCCATATGTCTCCAGCTGTGTGCAGGCCTGCCAGGGCCTGCTAGAGGACGAGGGAACGCCGCCCACGCTCCTCCCGCCCATCCTCTCCATTCTCGTCGCCGTCGCAGAGCGCTTTCCCGGATCTTCCTGCAGCAGTTTGAGGAAATTATCGACCTGCTGCTGGGCTGGGCCATGGAGCCGTCAGTTCTGCCGGCTAGCCGGCAGCTTATCGGCGACTGCTTCTTGCGGTTCGGCCGGCAGTGGCGGGAGAGGGGAACGTTTACTCGAAACGTGCTGCTGAAACTAGTGGGGGATATTGAGACGGAGGTGAAAGCGGGTAAAGGGACGGTTGATAGCGGTTCTGCTGGTGTTGCTGGTGGTGCGGCTGGGGCTGCTGGGACTGCAGGGGGTTTTGGCAGTAGTGGTGGTGGTGGGGGAAGGAGCAGGGCAGCAGCAGCAGCAGCAGCCGCGGCAGAAGAAGCAGATGCTTCGGATGCTCGCTTGGCCGCGCTGACTTTGTCTTTTAGTGCCGTTCTGGGCGGCGTGACAGGCTGGCGAGGCGTTCCTAGCCCCAGCACAGATGTCACCCCGACAGGTGCAGTCAAGTGTGCGAGTGGTGGGGTTACAGGGGATGCAGCAGTTAGGCAAGGGAATGCGGCTGGGGGACAGGGTGATTCATGGCGTCAGGTGGTTCCTTTGGAGAGTCTGTTCCGGCGCTGGCTGGTGCTGCTGAGAGATCTCCTGCAGGTGGACATTCAGGTGGATTCTCAGGTGGATTTTCAGGTGGAGGGAGGAGACGGCGGGAAAACAGTGCTGGTGGCAGCAGGTGGTGCTGGCGTGGGAGCAGGGGGAGGGAGGACAGCAGTAGAAGGGACTGCTGCTCCCTCATGTGCACATGAGGGAGCAGCAGTTGCGGGAGGGCAGGTGAGGAGGGTGCCAGTGGGGAGAGCAGGGGTGGCGCGGGTGGCGTGGGTGGCGGAATGGTGGGCAGTGCTGCCTGTCTTCTCCTGGGCCCTCTGTGCTCGGGGCAATAAGCAAGATTCATGGAAGGAGAAGGCAACGTGTCCGCCTCACCGTCGCTGCTCTCCTGTTGGGCAGTTTCTGAGAAGCTTCTACGTGCCAGCTGTCGCCCCTCTCCTGAACGCCATCGCCAGCACGCGCCTCTTCCCGCCGCCTGCCCTCGCGGCCGTGCTGCGCTGCCACCTGGCAGCGATTGACTCGCTGCGCGGGCTCTGTGTGACGGAGCTGCAGGCTCAACTGGGGGAGGTGGGATCTGTCGAATCTAACGCGTTACACCAGGGAGACCAACAACAGCAGCTGCCGCCGCCGCCGCCGCAGCAGCAGCAGCAGGCGCAGGGCAGAGAAGTAGAGATTCCCGGCAATTCACACGGAAGCAAGGGAAGCGATTTGACTGAACATGTCTCCAAGGGTTTTCCTCCCAACATCCCCCATTCTTCACCAGACCCCCTGGCTGCAGCCTTCTCTGCGCTCCTCTTCGCCCGCCCCTACGCCCCCCTCCCCCTCCTCCGCCTGCACCCCCACCCTGCTGTCGCCTCCGCTGCTGCCGACACCCTCCTCTCTCTCCTTGCCTTCCCTCCTCTCACACTCCCCCCCTCGCACCCACCGCCCCTCAATCCCTCCCTGTCTCACACACAGATACCAGGTTCCAAGCTAAGTTCTCCAGTGCCAACTCCCACTCCGCCAACCCATATCCCCTCCTCCTCTCCCCCCTCTTCCTCCTCGTCCTCTCCCTCCTCCCTCCCCTCCTCCCCCCTGTCGGTGCCTGTCTCCTTCCTGCTGGCAGAGATGCGTGACTGCTACCGCTGTGCCACTCCCACCACACACTGTGGCAGCATTGGTAACCAGGTTACTGGTGGGCCTGCAGGTGTAGTTACTGGTGGAGTTCCCGGCAGTGGGGGCGTGGGGGCAGGAAAGCAGCGGAGGAAGAGGAGAAGTGCCGTGCGTTCTGGTAAGAGTTTCCTGTTTGAAGTCGATTCCGCGTTGGAAGACTGGTGCAAGCAGCACGGGGCTGACCTGTCCCCGTCTGCTGCTGACGTGGCGGAGTGGGATTGGACGACAGAGGAAGCGGAATCCCTCCTGCGGTTTGACCTGGTGGCTCTGTCCTCGGGAGTGATTCACGGCGCGCTGCTGTGCGCTCACAGCATAGGTGGAGGAGCAGATGCAGCAAGTGGAAGAGCAACAGGAGCAAAGGCAGCGGCACCACCTTCTGCTGCGCCCGAAGCATCAGCACCGTCAGCAGCAGCAGCAGCAGCGGTGCAGCATCATCATCAGCAAATGGCAGCTGGTATCTCCCCGCTACTCCGTGCCCTTGTCTCAGACTACCGCCGCTGGACCCGCCGCCTCTGGCCACTCCCGCGCTGCCAGGTGGCGGCGTTTCACGGGCTGAGGGCCGCCTCTCAGGCTGCGTTTCGTGGTGAGCACTTGCTGCTGGGTATCGATGCGGCGACTACCGCAAGCACATCCGTTATTGTCACAGCCACTACAGCCAGAGCCACCTCCACAAGTGCAGTCCCGGGTGCACCTGTTACTGCTGGCGCTGGGGATGCCACTTCTGCGAAACCAGAGAGTACAAGCGCTGAGAACAGTGCCACTATGGATGCCACTGGCAATACGCTCACCGGGAGGAGGACTGGGAGCAGCACCAGAGGCGCACCTGCAGGTGCTCTTGTGCTTGCTGAGCTGGCGCTTAGCTGGCGTGACGTGGCGTGGGCATTGCAGGAGGGCGAGGCCTGTGCCGGTCTGAAGCTGGAGGCTCTGGCATGGGTCCGACAGATATCTGAGTCAGCATTGGCTGCGTCAGCAGCCACGCAAGCACCTGCAGCAGCACGAGAGGCAGCATCTACATTCTCACCTGCCAATTCCATCATCCCCGCTTCCCTCTCCACCATACCTCCTCATCTCCTCCTCCCTCTCACCTCCTCTCTCCTCCACCCTTCTTCCTCCATCCGGCTGGCAGCAGCTGGCAGCTTGTCGCTTCTCGCAGCCACAGGGGCACTCTGCGGCCGTCAAGCTTTGTCTGTAGCGCAGGTGGCGCTGTTCCAGGCGGGCGGCGATCTCGATACTGCCGTCCGCAAGGCCATGGAGGAGTTGCTTCAGAAGGCGCTGCTATCTGCTGCTGTCTCTCCCGCCATCCCTCGTCCTCTCCCCCTCCCTCCTCCTCTCCATCCCCTCTCTCCCACTTCCCTTCCTCTCACCTCTCCTCTTCCCTCACTCTTCTCTCCTTCACTCGTTTCTAAATCATCTGAGATTCTCCGTGGGCCTTCGTCAGGTGAAATGTGGCTCCTGAAGGCCGCAGCTTCAGGTGAATTCCCAGTCCACCTGGCGTCGGCGTCAGGTGATTTGCCGCTCAAGCCACATCAGCTGGTGGGGGTTCTCAACCTGCTCTCCCGCAAGCAGTCCACGTCAGCACCGCCGCCGCGCCCTGATTGGCTGCTGCGGATCCTGCTCACTCTCCCATCCTCTCCTCCCTCCGCTTCCTCTCTCCCCTCAAATCCCCCTCTTCCCCAAGCTCCTAATGCTTCTCTTCAAACCACGTCAGCAGCAGTAGCAGCATCATCTGAAGCAGAAGCAGCAGCTGGAGAGCTGGACAGCTGGCGCCAGCTGGCGGCGGTGAACGGTGAGCTGGCGCTGATGTGGCTGGTCCAGCTGGCAGCTCGGCAGTGCATGAGCGGGCGGCTGCGCACGCATTACGGGGGAGCATCTGCCACGTTTGCAGCTTTTGAACGGACTCTCTCTGACGCCACAAATCCCACTGTTGCCCGCCTGCCCCTGCTGCCCAAAGGGGTGGTGGTGGTGGTGCCAGGGAAGAGAGGGATACTAGGAGGAGGTGGTTGGGGAGGAGGGAAAGATCCCTCGTCTTCAGCTTTGGGCCGAACCAGCTCAGCAGGTTCGGGCGGAGCTGGTTTGGCAGGTGGATATGGGAGTGTGTCCTCTGCTTCATCCTCTCAACTGCCCCTCTCTTCCTCTCCCTCGCTCTCGCCTTTCCCTGCTCCTTCTCTCTCCTCCTTCCCAGCCCCATCCACCTCCTCTTTCACTCTCCTCTCCTCCTCCTCCGCCTCCCCCTCCCTCTCCACCTCCGCCTCTCCCCCTCCCCCGCCCAACCTCCCTGCTCCTCCCCCTCCCATCTGCACTGGTGCTGAGCTGGCACTCGACCCCGACGCGCCACGTCAGCACGAGCTGGCGCTGATTTCCCTCCTCGATTTCATGGAGGCTTTAGAACGGCAGGTCCAGTCAGCAACGGAGGGCAACTCCTTCACCCCCCCACCCTCCAACCCTAACAGCCTCGGGTTTTTCCGAGCCAACAGGCGCGTGTGCGAGGAGTGGTTTGGAAGGTTTCGGGAAGGACTGGTGCATTTGGCGCTGGGCGTGGGGCGGAATGGGGCTGTGGTTTTTCATGCAGGGAAGAAACTAGGGGAGCTTAAGTGCCCTGTAGAAGTGAGGGAGTGGGAGTGGGACGAGGATGGGGATGGGGACGGGGAGGGGGAGCGGCAGCAGCTGCTGCAGCAGTTGCAGCAGCAGCAAGGGTGGGCCAGCTCAGCAACAGATGTCGCTCATGCAGTGCGCCACCTGGCGTTCGGTCTGTGCCAGTCCCGCGATCCAGATGCGATTGCTGGGCTGAGGGAGTGGCTGCAGGTGCTCGTGCGATCGCTGCCTCATCCTCCTGGCTCTGCTCCTGCTAATGCAGGCACAGCAGCAACAGCAGCAGCAGGAGGAGGAGCAGATGAGCTTCTACAGAAACACGTGTGGCTTCTAAAGGGGATGGAGCTGGAGGCAGATGGAAGGTTCGAGGAAGCTGCAGAGCACTACAGAGGGGCGATGGAGACAGGAAGGGTTGGTGATAGTGGTAGTAGCGCTAGTGGTGGTGATGATGGTGGTGATGGTGGGGTAAGAGGAACGAAGGCGACGGGGGTGGTGGAGAAGAGTGGGTTGGGGCGAGTGGGGGAGTTGGGAGCAGAAGAAAGGGAGGGTCGGGGAGGGGGAGAGGGGGAGGGCGAGGGGTGTGTGATGGGTGCGCGGCTGATAGACGTGTACAGTGCTGTGGGGGACTTGGAGCAGCTGCAGGCGTTTCTCAAGGTGCTGCTGGGTGCTGCTGGGTGCTGCTGGGTGCTCTGCTCTGTTCTCTTCTCTGCATGCTCACAGGGTCGTCTGCACTTTTAGCATGCTCACTGAGGCCCTTGGCACTCTTCTTGCGTACTAAAAAAAGCCCTCACTTTTGGGATGTTCAATAAGGCCGTTGCATACTGGATGATACGCAAGGAGGATTGGCCTGCGTTTTTCTAAGTCTGACCTTCACCTGCCTGCTCACATTAGGTCACACACCGCCTCCTCAGCTTACCCTTCCCTTGCACCGATTCCGTACTCTTTCCTCCGCTGATTTTTTACGTGTCTTCCCTGTGCCCCCTCCCACTTCCCCAACCCTGGCCTTAATAAATCGCAGGCCAATCCTCTCAGCCAATCAGCTGAAGCCGCCACGTCAGCGTGCCTGCACTTCCAGCAGGATCTGTCATCAGCTCTCTCCCTCGCATCCTTTGACCCGCTCCTCCTCACCCCCAATGACCCCATTGCTGGAAGCACGGAGCTGGGAAGAAAGTCTAGCTCTATCAGCTCCGTTCCCATTGCTGGAAGCACGGAGCTGGGAAGAGAAGCCCACCAAGCCGCATCTCTGCTGCTGCCGCTGCTGTCTGCTCCTGTGCGATCCCTGGATCCATTCTCAGCCGTTAGATTCGCCCGGCACAATGCGATCGCTGCCATGCTGTATTTGGGGAGAACGGCTCAGGCATCTATACATGCAGCAGAAGCAGCAGGAGGAGCAGGAGCGGGAGCAACAGGGTTACCGACAGGTTTGGCAGCAGCAGTGGCAGGGACACCAGCAGCACAGTCGACTGCATCAGCAAGTACTGGAAACCCCAAGGAACCTTCCGTGAAGCTGCTTTTGGATGGGCTGGAATCTGCCAGGTCAGCTTTGGGTCGGCCTCTGTTGTCTCTATCGGCAGTGGGCTATCCCGTGAACCCAGCAGCAGCCATGCCAGTGGCGCTAGCAGCACTGGAGTGCACACTGCTGCAAGACACTCTAGTAGGACAGTCCAACGCAGCGGAGCAGCAGCAGAAATACAACACACTAGGACAAGGACAGCACAACACTTTTGAGGCGCCTCAACAGTTCAACACACTGGAGCAGCAGCAGAACAAATCACAGCAGCAGCTGCAGCACAGGGATGGGAATCGTCAGCAGCACCACATACACAACCTGTTCAGTTCCGGTGGACTGGGAGGAGAAGCTTCCTCGTTTGCCAGCTGTCACGATGCCATAGGCTCGCTGCTCTGGGAGCTGCCTTCGTGGCTCGGGGTGCTCCGAGCCTGCCAGGTTGCCCAGCCGCGGCATGCCGAAGCTGAATCGGTGATTCGCCTGCATCTGGCTCGGCAGGCCAGGCTCGGTGGGAACCTGCGGCTGGCGAGCAGGTTGCTGCCTGGTTCGGTGACAGCTCTGGCAGACCAGCAGCAGGATCGGGGGGATGAGATGAGAGGAGAGCTGGAGAAGTGGAGGGCGATGGAGGCATGTGAGGTGGCACGTGCTGATGGGCGATGCTTGGATGCTGTGAAAGGGATGTGGTCTGTCTGTGGCCCAGCTATGGCTGACATGGCATCTGCTGCAGCTGCACACACAGGAGCAGGTGCATCAGCATCAGCGCTGGCGTCAGCATCCATGCATCTTTCTCCTCACTGCAATCCGCTCGCCACCCACGCGTGTCTCAAGCTCGCCAGCTGGCTGCTTCCCATTGGCTCCTTCAGCCATGGGGTTGGGTGCTATTCAGGAAAAGGACAGCTGGCAGCTTTGGATTGGCTCCTCGCCAGCACGGCAAATGGGTCATCTTTGGTTCTCCCCCCTCCGTTAGTGTCATACGGGGTACTGTCACAGCAGCATGCAGCATCCATGGCCGCAGGATCCTCTTTCAAATATTCAATCCGAGCCATCCATCCCATTCAACCAAATCTGATTCCGGAATCAGATTCAGCCGCCCTGTCCAACCCTACTAGCCAAACGTATCCCACAGGGCAATCCAAACTTGCAAAGTTGGATCTTTTGTCTGTAGCAGGGGCGGCGGTTTGGGCGGCAGTGGGAGCATGCAGCGAGATGCCGCAAGCGTGGCTGGCATACGCCCAGTGGCTGGACTGCATGGCTGACACACGCATGCCCCGCCATGCTGGCACGCTTGCTGCTGACGTGGCGCAAGGCGACAGCACAGGAGGGGAAGGAGAGGGGAGAAGGGAGGAGGAGGAGGATGAGGAGGAGGAGCAGGAGGTGGATGTGGTAGCAGCGCTGCCTGCTTCCCTTGATGATGATTACAGTGCTGATGCTGCTGCTGCTGTTGGTACGACCGGCATGGGTGCATCAATCTCCGGGCAGGGCGCCATCTCCCCACCATCATTTCATCTACCGGACACGCTGTCACTCTCCCCTGCACTCTCTCCTCTACGGGCCGGTTTTGGTGCTGCAGCACCAGCACCTGCTGCTGCTGCAGAAACCACCGCTGCTGCTACTGAAGGGGTGCATGCCACAAGTAGTGCATCGGAGGCTGCTCCCGCTGGGTTCACGGAGGGAGAGAGGGACACAGTGCTGTGTGTTGTTACCCACCTTCTGAAACACCTGCAGCTGGCCAAAACTGATGCTGCTAGTGTTTCTGGCGGTGATGCTGGTGGTGGTATTGATGCTGCTACTGCTGCCAGTGTTGGCGTCTCTGCTGCATCAGCCACCAACAAGGCGACAGAAAGGGAAGAAGAAGCAGCACAAGCATCCGCGCTCCCAGCTGCCCAATCACTGGCTGCCACGTGTCTGGCCATCATGGACCAATTACTGCTGCTCCCAGCCCCTCCTGCCTCTCCAGCCCCTCCCGCCCTGCCCTCCCACACTCTTCCCCAGCCACTCTCTGTGTCCCCCTCTCGCTTCAAAGCCATGGGACCAAACGGATTGCATGTGGGCAGCAGGGAGGGAGATCTGGGTGCAGTAGAGGCGCGTGGGTTGGGCGGTGGGTTGGATGCGAGGTGCATGGGAGGTGTGTCAGGGGCGAGTGATCAGGTAGAGGAGTGCGTGTGGCAGGAGCTGATGCAGCAGCTGCGTGCAGCAGTGGTGCAACAGATGACAGCCGTGCTGGGAGGAGGAGAGCGGCTGGACTATTGTGGCGAGGATAACAGCGGGGATGCTGCTGCTGCTGCTGCTGTTGCTGGCGGTGCTGCTGCTGTTGATGGCGGTGCTGCTGCTGTTGCTGGCGGTGCTGCTGCGTCAGCTGTGGCAGCGGTGGCAACGCCAGCAGCGGCAGCAGCTGTGGCAGCAGCTGTGCATCAGGTGCTCGCCACCTGGCGCGCCGCCCGCTTCCGCGCGCTGTCAACGCGACACCTGGCAGCCCGCGCGTACATGCGGTTCCTGCAGCTCACTGGGTCTGGGTGGGGTGGGTCGTGCTCGGGGGAGGCAGGAGGGAGGGGTGGGGTGTGCAGGGAAGGAGGAGAGGCTGGTGGGAGGAGTGGGGAAGATGGCGGAAGGAAGAGCAGGAAGAGGAGCAAGGGGAGTGTGAGTGGTGCAAGGGAGAATTGCAGGGGAGAAGATACGATGAGCAGGAAGGAGGGTTGGCCGCAGGGGTTGGAGGGGTTGGAGAGAGGTCAGAAGGGGTGGGAGGCTGCTGGGATGGGTGGGGCGAAGCAGAGCGGGTGGGAGGGGAGGATGGAGGAGGATGGTGGGTCATGCGGGGCGGCGGTGGCAGGTGGGAGTGCGGTGCTGACATGTGTCGCGATGCGAGTGGTTGATATTCTCATGCAGCATGGCTCGCACATGCCGCCCGTGGTTGCCGCCCCCATGGATGTCGGATGCCCGCATGCCTGGCAGGTGCGTCCTCAGGCATGTTCATTATGCAAGGTGCGTCAGGTGCAGCATTGATTTATGGTTTTGTACATTCTAAATAGACATGAGCAATATATACAGCACTGATTTCCTTTTTTCTCTCTCATTCTCCCTAGTTGGAGTTCAAACCGAGCCAGGTGAACAGTCTCAGCAGGACACTGCTGAGGCGTATCAAACTGAATTTGGCTCCCTCATTCCCCCCCCCTCCCCTCCTAACCTCCCCACCTCTTTTTCATGCAGCCCATTCTCCCCCAACTCCTGGCTGCGATATCGGCGCAGCGCAGCGCGTCTGTCAGGCTGCAGCTGAAACGTGTCCTGCTCTCATTGGCCGGGGCCGCCCCGTCCCTGGTGGTGTACCCGCTGTGTGCAGCTGAGAAGCACCGCCTGCAGCACCTCAGCCTCGCCCTCGCCTCCCTCCCTGCCGCCGCTGCTGCTCCTTCTGCCGCTCCTCCTTCTGCTCCTCCTCCTTCGGCTCTCATTCCTAACTCTAAAACTGCCGGTTCAGACAGTTCTGCAAGTGCTGTTGCCTCGTCTTCTGCCAATGCTGCTGATGCATCAGTTGCTGTTGATGACATGGCAGCTGACCTGGCATGGCACGTGGCGCTATCTCAAGCAACACCCGGATGGCATCAGCTTCGAGCCGCTCTCTCCTTCCTGGTATGCACCAGAAACCGTGCTTCCTCATGCACTTTCTCATGCGCTTCCGCCAATCTATTAATTTCGTATTAATCTCTGTTGTTCCCTGTTTGTGACCCTTTCGCCGTCCTCCCTTTCTCCCCGTGCTCCTAAAACCCCCATGTCTTCGTTATTCCCCACCCACCCCACGCTCGCAGGAACACCACCATCTAGCCATGGTGACATCAGCGCGCGCGCTGCTGACATCAGCGGACCGCCTGTCAGTGCTGCCAGAGGAGCGGCTGCTGACCTCCCTTCAGTCCTGCCTCTCCCTCCTCCACCGCTCCCTCTCCTCCCTCCTCCTCTCCACCCGCCACCAACTCGCCGCTTCCTCCGCTGCCGCTGCCGCTGCCGCGGCTCCCATCCCAGCTATTGCTGATGTGCGTGGGGGGCAGAGACAGGGGCTAAGGCAGCCACATGCTGCTGCTGCTTCTGCTACTGCTACTACTGGTGGTGATGTTGCTTTGGCAGGCTTTCCCCTGGTAGCACCAGTGATTCCGGAGATAGTGAAGAGGGTTGTGGGGAGTGGAGGGGATGGGGAGGGGGGGGAGGGAGAAGCAGGGAAAGAGGAGGAGCGGCAAGAAGCAGGTGTGGGCGAGGGGGAGGGGGAGGGGGAGAGGGAGAGGGAGGAGCTAGCACAAGACGACAATGATGATGAGGATGATGGCAGGGGGGTGGTGGACACGGCAGTGCCTGGTGCCCTGCTAGTTAGTGACCTTGCTGCTACTGCTGCCGATGCTGCTGCTGCTGCTGCTGCTGCTGCCCCTGTGGGTGTTGAGAACGTTCCGTCTGTCTCTGTATCGGCCCGTGCCCCTGCTGTCTCTGCTATCTCTGCTGTTGCTACTGCCACTCCCGCCACTGCTGCAAGCATGCATGACAGCAGAAGTGCACCATCAGTGCCATTGCTGCCACCGTCTGTCCCCTCGGAGGAGGCGGTACGAGCGCAATTTCAAGTCAAGTACCAGGAGATAGTGGCCGGGGTGGTGATACGCCTGCAGGGCATTCTGCAAATTTGGGATGCTGGTGCTGCCACTCTCAATGATTCTGCTGCTGCTACTGCTGGTGCTGGAGCTGCTGCAGGTGGTGCTGCTGCTGGTGACACAGCAGCAGCACCAGCCCCGCACACCAGCAGCAATCTCCTCCTATCTCCCCTAGCGGCCTACCTCTCCCCTCGGGAACTCCATCTGCGTCCCAAGCTCCGCCCTCTCATCGCTGCAGCTGTAGCCGCGCTACAGTCGCCACCCACTGACGTCAGCAGTGGCGCACTACGAGACAAATGCCGCCCGCTGGAGGCGACTGTAGCGGCGCTGCAGAGGGAGCAGCGGCGGTACCTCTCGCTGCCAGATGTCGCACCAGGATTCGCCGCTTTCAGGGACACTGCCGCCCCTGTCCCTGGCTGCTTATCCAACTCCGTTACAAGCAGATTCGTTACAGGAAGTAGTGATCCTGGGGCTTTGCTTAGCTCATGTGCTTATAACGAAGGGCTAGTGACAGTAGCTGCAGTGAGAGACAAGGTCGAAGTTCTCAGCACCAAGACCCGCCCGAAGCGCATCGTGATCGTCGGATCCGACGGCCAGGATCGCAGCTTCCTGATCAAGGGCCGCGAGGACCTCCGATTGGACGCGCGGATCCCCCAGCTCTTCCAAGCAGCCAATGCGCTGATGCAGAGCCACGGACCAACCAGGAAGCGACAGCTGGCGGTGAGGCAGTATGAGGTGGTGCCGACGGGGAGTCAGTCAGGCATGATCCAGTGGCTTGAAGGGTTGCATAGTCTGTACTCGCTGTATAAGGCGTGGCAGTCCCGACAGGCTGCTGCTGCCACTGCTGCTGCCGCTGCCGCTGCTTCTGCTGGTGGGGTTGGTGCGGCTGGTGGTGCTGCAGGTGGTGGTGCAGGAGGGAAA
This sequence comes from Closterium sp. Naga37s-1, assembly GCA_947471745.1. Taxonomy (NCBI): domain Eukaryota; kingdom Viridiplantae; phylum Streptophyta; class Zygnematophyceae; order Desmidiales; family Closteriaceae; genus Closterium; species Closterium sp. Naga37s-1. The sequence continues at coordinate 196,543 of CANJKZ010000817.1, forward strand.
GGCGGAGCAACAGTGCCGGCAGGAGCAACGCCAGCAGCAGCAGCAGCAGCAGCAGCAGGGGCAGCAGTGCAGCGGCCCACGGAGATGTTTTTTGCCAAGGTGGCGGCAGCGCTGCAGGCGAGAGGGATGAGCCGCTCCACGCCGCGCTCTGATTGGTCGAAGGACTTGAAGCGCGGCGTGTTTGATGAGCTGGCACGGGAGGTGCCACGTCAGCTGCTGGCGAAGGAGATGTGGAGCTCAACAACAGGCTCCGAGGGGTGGTGGGGCAAGCAGCAGCGGTGAGTGGGGTGAGGCGTGCAAGATGGTTGGTAGTTAGTGGTTGTTAGTGGTTGAGAGGGGTGGAGCTCAACGACAGGCTCCGAGGGGTGGTGGGGCAAGCAGCAGCGGTGAGTGGCATGATTTGAGGCGGTCGATGCATGCGAACGGAGTTACGGTGGTGGTTTTAAGCTTTAGGCTCTAGGGTTTAGGGTTCTGAATATATGGTTCTCGGGTTCAGGGTTTAGGGTGGAGTTTGCATATTGTGAGAGTGCCCGGGAAGGGCAAAGTGGGATGCGGAAAGTGTGGAGAGGAGATCGGAGATGGGAGAGTTACACACTTGCAGGTGTGGGATGGGATGTATTATGTATGCCTTGATCTTGACCCATTCGTTCGAGAATCCTCTCCTTCATGTGCCCTCCTCTTGCCCCTCCCCATCCCACCCCACCAGCTACATCACATCAACAGCCGTCACCAGCACAGCAGGCTACATCCTTGGCATCGGCGACCGGCAAGACCCGCTCCCTTCTCAAAGCCTTCCCTTCCTGCATTTGCCCTCCTCTCCTCCCCTCCCCATCCCACCCTTCCAGCTACATCACATCAACAGCCGTCACCAGCACGGCGGGCTACATCCTCGGCATCGGCGACAGTGGTGCAGGTGCCCTCCCCTTTCTCATCCCCCCCCTCCCCCCTCCCTCCCCCCCACCCACCACCAGCTACGTCACATCAACAGCCGTCACCAGCACGGCGGGCTACATCCTCGGCATCGGCGACCGCCATCTCGACAACATCCTCTGGGACCTCTCCTCCTCCTCTGCACCGTGCTCCGCGCTCTCCTCCTCCCTCTCCTCCTCTTCTCTCACCGCCTCCCCCTCTGCATCCGGCTCAGTGGTGCACATAGACTTCACGGTGGCCTTTGACAGAGGGCGCCTGCTCAAGGTGCCAGAGCTCGTGCCCTTCCGCCTCACCACCACGCTCCCTTTCACCTGCGCTCCTCTCCCCCCCACTTCCCTCCCCCCTCCCCACCACCACCCACCAGGTACATAGCATCAACGGCCGTCACCAGCACAGCGGGCTACATCCTTGGTATCGGCGATCGCCATCTCGACAACATCCTCTGGGACCTCTCATCCCCCTCTGCATCCGGCTCAGTGGTGCACATAGACTTCACGGTGGCCTTTGACAGAGGGCGCCTGCTCAAGGTGCCAGAGCTCGTGCCGTGCCGCCTCACCACCACGCTCAGGGGCGCCATGGGGCTGCCCGGCGCTCTCTCCCCGTCCGGGCCCTTCGCCTCTGCTGCTGTGGCCGCGTTTGAGGCTATGCGGGGCGGGCTGATGGGTGGGGGCGAGTGGGGCGGTATCGGTTGCGACTGGGAAGGGTTTGCTGCTGCTGCTGCTGGGGAAAAGGCAAGGCTTGGATTAAGACAGCGTGTGGGGATGGGGGGAGGAGCGGGGAGTGCAGCAGGAGGGGGGCCGCTGCTGCCTGCACTTATGAGTGCGTTCCTCTGGGACCCTCTGGACGAGTGGGGAGGCCCGCTCGCCCCCACTGCTGCCACTGCCGCTCCCAAACCTGCTCCTGCCACCGTTGCCCCCACTGCTCCCCATCCTGCTCCTGTTCCTGCTTCGACTGCTCGTACTGGTCTTGCTCCCACTGTCCCTACTGCTCCTGCTCCTGCTGCTCCCACTGCTCCTGCTCTCGCTGCTCCTCCCCCCACATCTGCTGCTGCACCTATCAATTCACATTCACCAGCACCCGCGGCTGCAGCCATCCCACCACCTCCCCCCCCTGCAAAAGCCCTCCAGGAGGCTGCGCCTCGGCCTGCATTCCCAGGTGGTATCTGGGACGGGGCGCTACTGCCGTGGGAGGCGGAGGTGGTGACAGGCGCTGCTGCTCTGGGCGCACCCAGGGGGAGGTGCACCTGGGGAGGGTGGCAGCAGAGCAACGGCAGCAGCAGCATCAGCAGTGCTGCACGCTCAGCCAAGAGAGGGGCAATGAAAGGGGCAATGGAGGCCATGCTTGGTGCTGCCATGACACTTCATGCCTTGACTCACTCCTCCCCCTCCCCCTCCCCCTCCTCCCCCGCCACCAGTCCCTACCTCCTGGTAAGATTCCACCTTCCTCAGACCCTTCCTCCCCCATTCTTTCTTCCATTCCACCCTCCTTTCCCCACCTTACTTCCACCCTCTCTCCCCTCTCCCTTGTACGCCTAACACCCCCACCGCGGTTGTCACTTGTTCTCGTGTCTTTACCCATAACCACATGTCAAGTGCGTGTGCTTCGTCTGCTCAACCCGCCCTCCCTGCTGCTGCCCGCGAGCCCTCCTCAGCTGCACTGCACCTCTGTGCCTCTGTGCCCCACCGCTCACTTGCCTGCACACGGTTTTCTGCATGTGTGTGTTTCGTGCTGCCCATTATGCTGTACATACAGTTTCAATCCCTCGAAAATATGGGTAAGAGCACAGCACATGGTGTGTGGGTAAGAGCACAGCACGTTGTATGGGTACATACAGTCTGTGCTCTTACACACAGCACATGGTGTGCTTAGACAAACATGCTCCTCCACCTCCATCTGTGTTCTCCTTTGCTGCCCTCTCTCTTGCGTGCTGCAGACTTTGGCTCTCAGCCTATCAGATGCCGCCAAGTCAGCTGCTGCTTCTGTTCAGGTTTGACTCACATTCGCTTTCCTTCCATCTCCATCTTGTGACGCTTCGTTCACTGTTGCACCAGGGTCTAGGTCTGGGGTCTGGGGTTCTGGTTTAGGGTTTGGGGGTGGGGTTCAGTTTTTCATTGTTGGAGCATTGTTCTCGAGTCAAGTCAAGGCAATGTTCAATGAGTGGGTGGGTGTGCCGAGGGCATGGAAGGGAAGGCAGGCACCTGTCTCATTGTGTTGCTGCGGTGTTCCCTTCCATTCTGAAAAGTCTAGAAACTTGATGGCACTTCTACACATTCTGTTGTTGTTATTTTTCGAAGCCTTGGCGTTCCCTTGCTCTTAGATCTCAGCTCACCTCATTTATTTCGCGTTCTCTCTTCCGTCTTCTTATATTTCTTCTTCCACCACGTCAGCACCTTATCGAGACGTCAGAATCCAAGAATCAGGCTCGCTCCGACCTCGTAGCAGCACAGGAATCCTCCAAGAAGCTTCTTACGGAAGAGGAAGCTTCCAGGCAAGCGATGAGAGCAGCCATGGAAGCCCTCTCTCGGATCGGCGACCAGCATCGGGGGAAGGCTCGGCGCGCCGAAGCTAAGGCCGCTTCAGCCATGGATGCAGTGGGTGAGGCTCGGCGATGGCTGGACGACAAGCGGGCGGCGCTTGCTGAGCTGGCGCCGCCATTGCCGCCAGCTGTCGCTGTCTCTAGTGTTCCCACGACTAGTCAGAGTGGTGGGAGTGGGAGTGGGAGTGGTAGTGTGAGTGGGAGTGGGAGTGGGAATGGGAGTGGCCGTGGCAGCGCCCGTGCTGCTGGATGGTTGATGGGGGAGGATGTGAGGCGGTGGGCTGCTGCTGCCCTGCCCAACATGGCATGGCAGGACGGCCGTGCTGATACCACCCTGCCGTTGCTCCTCTCCTCCTCCTCATCACTATCACCAGCATCATCCTCGTTGCAGTCACCATCACTGACATCACCTCCCATTAGCAGATCGCTTTTGTCACAGCCGGTAATGTCAGCGCCTAGCAGCACACTGTCTCTTCTGGATATCGCTACCAACCCATTACCCTCCTCTGCTCCTCTGCAGCAGCAGCAGCAGCAGCAGCAGCCAACTGTACTTCCCCTCGCCGTCATCCCAGAGGCTCTCCGTGCCACCTGTCGCCAGCTGGACCTGCACGTGTGCCAGCTGGCGGCCGCGCGCTGCCGCGCCGTGCTGCGATTGGTCGGCGGGCTGAGGGCGTACGGGGAGGCAGCGGTGGTGGCAGGCGGGATGGGGGTGACGGGCGGGAGGAGGAGAGGCAGGGCGAGGGGCACAGTAGGATCTGCTGAGGAAGAAGTAGAGAAGGATGCGAGCCAAGGTGAAGTAAGATCTGCTGAGGAAGAAGCGGTTACCAGCCAACCACTGCGCGGTCTCCCCACTGCCACCACAGCTGTCTGCATGAACACGTATCTGAGCACGAGTGCTGTGAGCCGGTGGGCGCGCGCACTGGAAGCCACTGTGACAGCGGCAGGGCTGCGCGCACTGCCAACAGGGGTGGGAGAGAGGGAGATGCGGGACGAGGCGAGGGCTGCAAGAGAGGTGCTGGATGGGATGGGGCGGGTGGATGGAGGGGTGGGCAGTGGGAGGCGCGTGTGGGCGCTGCCAAGAGGTGAAGGGATGGTAGAGGGGCATGGCAGTAGCGGCGGCGTTAGCACCAGTGAGGAGCGATTGTTGGAGCGAAGGCAGGTGCTGGTGAAGGCAGTAGAGGACGCTTGGAGGGCGGTGAGCGGAGAGAGGAGTGCCGAGCAAGATTCAGAGAAGACGACAAGAATGGAGGAGGCGGAGGAGGAGGAAGGAGAGGGAGCGGAGAAGCAGAAGGGAGTGGTGAGGGAGATTGAGCGAGTGCTAGGAGGGGACGGCGGGGGAGGCGGCAACCAGGGAAGGCTGTATGCGTTGGTGACGGCTGTTGGCCTGGCAGCAGCCGCAGCAGCCGCTTCTGCTGCCGCAGGGGCTAGTACTGCTGCTTCCGGTGACAGTGATGCTTCGTGCAGAGAGGAGTGGCAGACAGAGGGAGCATGCGTTGGGACAGGAATGGAAGGAATGGACAGCGAGCTGGCGGAGGGATCAGGTGTGAAGGAATTGAAAAGAGATAGAGTGCAAGTGGGAGCACAGGAGGAGGGAGATGGAAAAGGAGTGCTGCAAGGAGAGGTGGCACGAGTGGAGGGCAGGATTTTGTTCGGCTCTGCACTGGCGTCTCTGCTGACTCAGCTGACAGCTGGCGGCGAGACACGGGGCAGTGAACACGCTGAGCTGGCGGAGGAGTCTAGAGACAAGCAGCGCGTGGCAGTGCCTGGTTCCCAGCAGCTGCCTCCCCTGCACGTGGCGTCCCAGCAGCAGCAAGAGCCAACGCTTCCCTGTCCTGCCGCGCTCCCTGCCACTCCCACCATCCCATTCTCCCCATCCTTATCACCCCGCACTCTATCAATCCCCTCTCCTTCATCCCCTGTGCCCTCCCCTCCCGCCACTCCTCCTGCCCGCTTGCCTGCACGTCCTTCACTCTCTCAAGACACTGCTCCCGATGCCGACGTTGTTGCTCCTTATGATGCTAATGTTGTTTCTCGTGATGTTTCCACTGCTGCTTCTGTTTCTGCTGCTGCTGCTTCTAGTGCTGGTTCTGGTGCGAGCACTGCTGCAGGCAGTGGTGATGTCACTGCAGAAGCAGCTGCTGCAGCAAGCAGTGAGTCAGTCACACATCATGCACACCTCATTGCTGCAGCAGGCAGTAGTGGTGCATTGATGGTTGAGGCGCCTCAAAAATCGTCAGTCACACATAATGCACACCTCATTGCTGCAGCAGGCAGTAGTGGCACAGAGTCCTCACTGGCTCCAATGGTATCAGAGCACCTTCCTGCAGTCGTTCCTCTCCCATGCTTCAGAGAATCCTTGCAAGCAGCGCTTGCCGCGCTTCATGCTGCTCGCTCCCTCTCCTCCCTCCACCTCCACCACCTGCTGCCCAGCCTCGCTCCGGGCCTAAAGTCGAGCCCTGCTTGCAAGGATCCGAGCCCGGGTACAAGCACGTCGAATGCTGCTTCGTCACCAGGAAGCCAGGCAGTTTCGTCACCTCGTGTAGCCCAGTTTTTGGAAACTTCTGACAGGATTGAGCGTCTGGTGCAGGGAGGGGGGAGGGTTGACAGCTTGGATGGTGATAGTAGAGGGGGGGAGGAAAGCAGCAGTGGTGGTGTGGGTGGTGACGTGGAAGAGGGTGACTCATGGCTGCTGGGTGCTCTGGAGGAGGAGGAGAGGGCTATAGAGCAGCTCATGGGCTCACTCCCTGCTGCTCCTGCTGCTGGTGCTCGTGCGGGTGCTGGTGCTGGTGCTGCCTCTGGTGGTGATACTGTTGGTGCTGAAGTTTCTTGTGGTAGTGATGCTGCCACTACTGCAGAGGTTGCAGGGGAGCAGCAGCAAGACAACAAGGGAACGAAGCAGTCAGCCTCTGCACCATCCTCTCCTTTCCTCGCACAGCAGCAGGAGCCGTCGCAACCAAAACCTGCTGTCTCTCCACATTCCCCTCCCACCTCCCCACCCTCTCAGTCCCCTACACCACACAAGCCTCTCAGCTCCCTTTCCCCTCTCCCCGCTCCCTTCGTCCCTTCCCCTGCCTTCTCGATCTCGTCCTCCCTCTCCTCCTCCGTTCAGCCCTCTTCCTCCCCATCCTCCCTCATCTCCTCTTCCTCCTCCCTCTCCCCCGCCCCCTCGCCGCCGCCCAAGCCCAAGTTCCAGCTGGCAGACACTGTTCATGCCGCCCCGTTCGTGCCCAGACAGGCCATGCTACACCACACTGCTGCTCCCTACTCCCCATCCCTACCTGCTGCTGCTGCTGCTGCTGCTGCCGCTGCGCCTGCTGCTCCTCCTCCTATGCCTCCCCTGTCGATCTCTTCCCCTTCAGCAACAGCAGCTGTCACGGCAGCCAAGGCAGCATCAGCCAGAGCAGCTGCTCTTGTCGCAGCTGCCGCTTCTGCTGCTGTGTCCACTGTTCCAAACCATGCTGTTGCATCATCATCACAGTCAGCACCACCATCCACATCAGCACCACCATCAGCATCAGCATTGTCATCAGCAGCAGAAGCGGCAGCTCCAGCAGTTGAAGCATCGGCACCATCGCTTTCAGGCGCTGCCGTCTCGACTCACTCTTCTCCACCCGATACTCTTCATCTCTCCTCTAGCAGCAGTTCTCTGACCCACCTCTACCGGTCGTTTGACCCTCTAGCAGCAGCCCACTCTGCCTTCCTGTCTCTCCTTCCACCCTCTGCTGTCGCTGCTGCACTTGCTTCCCCACCCGCTTCTACGGCTGCTGTAATTGCTGATTCTACTGCTGTAACAACGGCAAGAGTACCCTCCTTTCATCTACTCCATCTGCCGCTGTCAGTTCGTCTGTTTGTGGTGCGGGTGCAACTGGTGGCGGCAGTGCTGCGAGCCTGTCTGGCTGAGAGGAAGGCAGCAAACGCAGGGCGTGCTGAGGAGGGGAAGCAGGAGAGTGCTGCTGTGCTCCATGCTCATTCCGCCACCACTGTTGCCGCCAGTGGTTCAGGCAATGCTGCTGCTGCTGCTGCTGCTGCTGCTGGTTCGGGTAACACTGTGGTCGGTGCTGCAGTTGGTGCTGCTGCGGTTGGTGTTGATAGGCAAGCTCTTGAGCTCTCATCTCTCATTGGCCGGTTCTGCCAGGCTGAGGTCAGCAGGCGTTCTGCTGACGCCAGCAAGCAACACGCTGCTGACAACTCGACTTCTCCCGGGCCATCCCCACGCATGCATGCTGCACACGTGGCAGCCCTTGCTGCTGCACGCGCTGAGCTGGCGGCCTTTGATTGGCTGCACGATCCTCAGCTGCCAGCTGGCTCTGTGACACCTGTCCCTATTGCCGGCATGCGGGGAGCGAGCTCTAGTTGCTTTGGTGATGTCGCTAGTGCTGATGCTTCTGATGTTGGTAGTGGTGGTGGTATTGACAGAAGTCAGCAACAGCAGCAGCAGCAGCAGCAGCAGGCGCCACCCCCACCCCCATCCCGCACTGCCCTGCTAAGCCAAATCTGCGCCGATCTGGCCGTGGTGCTAAAGACAACGGAAGCCATCCAGATGTGGGAGGCGGCCGGCGCCACTGTAGAAGCCGACCTGGACCGGCTGCTCTTCTGGTGGTATACCACCACTTCCAGCAGCAGCAGCAGCAGCACCACCACTGGCACCACCGCCACCAGCGGCACCACCACAGGCAGCGTCACCAGAAGCAGCACCATTGGCAAGGCAGGAGCATCAGCATCATCGGCAGCACCAACCGCTCTCCCCGCATCGTACTTGGAGCGCAAGCAGCGGCGGCGGCAGGTGCTGTGGGGCGGGCACGAGGGCGTGGGGCGAGTGGTGCAGGTGGTGGGGCGAGTGCTGCAGGTAGAAGCAGGCAGGGACGGCAGGGTTATCAAGGACCCCGTTGCTGCCGTTAGTGCTGCCGCCAACGCTGCTGCCAATGCTGCTGCTTCCAGTTCTGCTGCTGCTACTGCTGTCGGCACTGCTATCAGTGCTGTCCCTGCTGCGGCTCCAGTACCTCTGTTCCCCACCGGGCTGCCAGCTGGCGGGCGGCCGGCTGCGGCAGTATATGGGCCGCTGCTGATGGACGTGGACAGAGCAGTTGCTGACGTGGCAGGTGAGAAAGGGAAGAAGGGAAGACAAGACACTGAGCTCCCTTCTCGCTTGCATCATCTTCCCTTCCCTCTTCCTCCACCATTCGCCCGCCTCCACCCCTCCTCTTTCCACTCATTTTCGAGTCATTTTGATCGTCCATCCGTCTCAAGGGTTTTACAGCCTCAAAGCCTCAAAGTCTCCAAAGCTACCCCCTCCTCACCCCCCTTCCCCCACTCGTCCAAGCAGCCTCGTCAGCGCATCTGCAGGCGGCACAGCAGGCAGAGAGGGCAGCTCGAGCGGCTCAGGTGGAAACAACAGAGGCGCGGCAGGCGGCTCAGAAGCTGGTTGACAGCCTGTCAGGTAAATTAGCAGGATTTATGGTGGCGTAACCCAATCTCAGATGTCGCAACGAGGTTCCAAGATCAATGTTTCAATGTGAATTCACCTCCAACTGCAATCTCCTTGACCAATGAGTGACTGAAACTTACCCCTGCTGTCTCAATAAAGTAGTTTTTTCTTTGCATCTCCGTTCCCCCTCTCACCTCCTTGAACCCTCCTTCCCCCATCAAAACCCCCGGTTACAGTCACACTGCAGCAACAGTCAGCCAATCACAGCGCGGCCCTTTCCCAAGCGCACCAAGCAGCAGCTGGCCTCTCATTGGCTGCTGCCAGCCTCGGCCCCTTCCTCTCCCACTCCATCATGCCACTCATTTGCCAGGTCAGTGCTGGTCAATGCTGGTCAATGCTGGTCAAGCAGGCTAATGCTGGTCAAACAAGTCAAGGAAGTCAATGCTGGTTAAGCTAATCAGGCAGGCAGGCTGTCACCATCCCTCTTTTCTGCATCGTTCCTGTCATTTCTCTCGCCTTGCCCTCCCTTTTTTTAAATCGCATGCCATCACTCTGCCTCTCCAACACTCCCAAGAATTCTTCAATGGGACATCTGATTTCTGAGGTGGCGAGAATCTCATCTCATCTCTTTCTCTTGCTCCTGAACACTCTGCTTCTCTCCAACAGGTCTTCGACGCAGCATCTGCAGTGCAGGGCTCAGTCATTTCTGTTATAATAACACCGGATATTGTCACGAGCGCAGAGAAAGTGCATTCAGAGAGCCGCAGTTTCATTGATCTGCTTGAATCGGTAAGGGCTGATAAGAGCACCAAACATTGTTGTGCTCAAGTCAGTGAGTCTATCGATACCCCACCCACCATGCTTTACCCCCCAACATGGTGGGCCCATGACGGCCATGCCATTTCGTTCGTGCACATGCACCATGCATGCATTTTGTTATGTTATGCCTTTTTTTGTTGCTGTTGTTGCTGTGTTTTTTTTTCTTTCTTTCTTTCTTTCTTTTCAATAATAATGCATTTGTGTCTCACATATCGAATCAGCAGCCATTCCTTCGCTGTTTCACACTCTTTGCATCTGTGCCTCTCAGACTATCCAACCTGCCTTTCTCTCACCCTCACTCACTCTCCCTCCCAGGTCCCTGGAGCAACATCTCCTCTTCCCTCCTCTCAACCCCACCACCTCTCCTCTCTCCTCCACCTCTCCACCTCCCTGCACCAACAATGCTCCTCCCTCCTCCCATCCATCTCCCATCTCGCACACACCACCCTCGCCTCCCTCCACACTCTCCGCCTCTCCAAGCGCTGCCACCTGGCAGCTGAGTCAGCGGCGCCAGCGGTGCGGGGAGAATTCGAGCTAGCGACGGAATCGCCGCCAGCAGGGCGGGTTTCGGTGGAAGCTCTGGATAGTGCTGTGCTGGCGGTGTGTCGGCGCGGTGAGTGCTTTGTGTGCCTCGGTGCATGCCTGCAGTCATCTTCGTTGCATATCAAAAAACACATGCGAAAAATACACTTGGTCAAATAAAGCAGGTGTCAGTGGAAGCTCTGGATGGCGCTGTGCTGGCGGTGTGCAGGCGCGGTGAGTGATGTGATGTGATGTGATGTGATGTGATGTGATGTGATGTGATGTGATGTGATGTGATGTGATGTGATGTGATGTGATGTGATGTGATGTGATGTGATGTGATGTGATGTGATGTGATGTGATGTGATGTGATGTGATGTGATGTGATGTGATGTGATGTGATGTGATGTGATGTGATGTGATGTGATGTGATGTGATGTGATGTGATGTGATGTGATGTGATGTGATGTGATGTGATGTGATGTGATGTGATGTGATGTGATGTGATGTGATGTGATGTGATGTGATGTGATGTGATGTGATGTGATGTGATGTGATGTGATGTGATGTGATGTGATGTGATGTGATGTGATGTGATGTGATGTGATGTGATGTGATGTGATGTGATGTGATGTGATGTGATGTGATGTGATGTGATGTGATGTGATGTGATGTGATGTGATGTGATGTGATGTGATGTGATGTGATGTGATGTGATGTGATGTGATGTGATGTGATGTGATGTGATGTGATGTGATGTGATGTGATGTGATGTGATGTGATGTGATGTGATGTGATGTGATGTGATGTGATGTGATGTGATGTGATGTGATGTGATGTGATGTGATGTGATGTGATGTGATGTGATGTGATGTGATGTGATGTGATGTGATGTGATGTGATGTGATGTGATGTGATGTGATGTGATGTGATGTGATGTGATGTGATGTGATGTGATGTGATGTGATGTGATGTGATGTGATGTGATGTGATGTGATGTGATGTGATGTGATGTGATGTGATGTGATGTGATGTGATGTGATGTGATGTGATGTGATGTGATGTGATGTGATGTGATGTGATGTGATGTGATGTGATGTGATGTGATGTGATGTGATGTGATGTGATGTGATGTGATGTGATGTGATGTGATGTGATGTGATGTGATGTGATGTGATGTGATGTGATGTGATGTGATGTGATGTGATGTGATGTGATGTGATGTGATGTGATGTGATGTGATGTGATGTGATGTGATGTGATGTGATGTGATGTGATGTGATGTGATGTGATGTGATGTGATGTGATGTGATGTGATGTGATGTGATGTGATGTGATGTGATGTGATGTGATGTGATGTGATGTGATGTGATGTGATGTGATGTGATGTGATGTGATGTGATGTGATGTGATGTGATGTGATGTGATGTGATGTTATTTGTGTGCGTTGTTGCTTGCTTGGAGTCACTATAGGGACTTCTGGCAAAACATTATCCAGGGCGGGTGTGGGTGGAAGCTTTGCATGGCTCTGTGCTGGCGTGGTGAGTGCTTTGCATACCTTGTTGCTTGCCTGGAAGTCTGGCTGGAACCTCTGAAAAATACATAATCCACGGGGGGTGCTGGTGGAATCTTTGCGTGGCGCTGTGCTGGTGGTGTGTTTTCGCGGTGAGTGACTTGTGGCCGCTTGAGGTATTTGCTTTGTGTCCATCTGTGTTCCTTTGTAACAAGCACTTGCCAAATATATGATTGAAGTCCCACTTCTGCTTCCTTTTTTTTTTTACCTCATTGACCTCATGGACCTTCTTGACTTGCTTGACTTGCTTGACCTGCTTGACCTGCTTGACCTGCTTGACTTGCTTGACTTGCTTGATTCAGAGGCCAAGGCAAGGCAGCATGCAGAGCAGGTCATTTTCCATCTGCAGCAGAAGCTCAACAAGCAAGACCCGCTCCTGCTCGCTGCTGCCACTCCACGGTAACATGCACATGTCCAAACAACTCTTACTCGTATTCGACCATGCTCCCTGCTCTGCTTTCCTCTGTCCTGCGTTTACTCTGGGCCTTCCTGATTTTGTTGGTGTTGTTGTTGTCTTTTTCTTTCTTTTTGGTGTTCAACGCTGTCACGTTTTTGTGCAACAGCAGCATCGACTCCACATCACAGGAGAATTCCACCTCGCAGAAAATGCTTTCGACTAAAAAGGTGGTCAGGCAATTGATGGTGGAGGCATGTAGCCCTGACAACCTATGTGAGATGTACGAGGGGTGGATGCCATGGATCTAAAGGGTTTTAAGTCGCCTTATAAGGTGTACGTAGGCTAGATGCCATGGTCCACTCCATGGATCTGATGGGTTTTGAGTGAGCTTACTTGGTGTACAGGGTTTACGATGCCATGGGTTAGATGATGAGCCCACTTGTTATATATTCTTATGTTGCGTCTTAGGCCAAAACTTTCAAGATTGCAGGGGGCAGGTGAGGAAGAACAACTGTCAAGCCATTAAGATTAGAATCACCTTATTTCTAATGTAGAGTGAGGCCACTGTACCCTCTGACCTATTTTCGTTTTGATTGGACGCGAAAGCTGACGTGCGTGATGTCTTTTCAAATTCAACAGAACCACTTCTTTCGACAGACGTGGCCCCTTTTTGGAGCAATGAAAACGTGCTGGCGGTTGTTTGTTGGATAAGCCTAGCCGAGTCCAATCGGTCAGAACTGTTCAGGTCCACACAAAGCGACAAGTGACAGATTGGTCAGGTGGAAAGCCAGACAACTCACCAGCACGCCTTCTTGACAAATAGTTTTCTCGAAACGGGTAACTGTCGCTTATATCTCCTACGCACTAAACGAGTCGACTCATTTATTTCGTAGACGAGAAGTCACGAAATTCTCGACATCCAACCCCTTGATCTTTGCGTGAGGCATATCTGGTGTGTCTAGGCCATAAGCCCGCGACTCGAGAAGGAATTAATGCTCGAACCGCGCATGTGAGCCACCCCATCATTTGATCTTAGTCAGGCCAACCACATGCCTCGCACAGTACGCCTTCGTTCCTCCTCTCCTCTCCACTCCTCTCTGCTTCACCAAACTCATCTCTCCTCCACAATCCGCCACAGTATGGCTGACGGAACAGCAAGAGAAAGGATACCTCTCCTCTGAACGCGCTGCACAGTGCGCCTAACTCCAAAGGAGTTCACTTGTAATATGCAGACTTTGCGAAAGAGGCTCGTCAAAGAGCAGTACTGTAGTTGTGACTCAAGCTGGTTTTGTTCATCTTTGTTTATCGCCCCGCAGAAGTCATCAGTCACGGGCGGCGGCTCCTCCCCTCCTGCGTGCAGCTCAGCATCGTACTGCTGGTGTAGTACCACCACTGATACACACTGTGATATGCAAGCACCCGACCCATTCTCTCAGTAAATCGTAGAAAACGGAAGATCCACTTTCTCGAGCAGGGGTAGGATCTACTCGGGAGCCGTTTCGTCGCAAGATGCGAGCATTTCACGGAAAACAGTAGCTCTCTTCAGTATTTAATACGAGGAAATCATAATCTGTGCCGGCCGCAAAGCATTCTCACGCCAAGAAGTCTCGGACTCAACACAACCGCCCATACTACGCGCCGGGCTATTAGTAGCACTGGTAGAACGATCCGACCGTCGTCCCATATTATCGCCGAGGCCTGAAAAAAAAATCCCGCCGCTGTCAGGTGTCGCAAGCGCTGATTAGCAGATTTTGTCAGCGCTACTATGGCGTCGCGCTCAACGGTCGACTCGGTTTCTCGGCGACTGTCGCGGCTCCGAGTGGCGATTGCGCTGCTGCTGCTCTTTTCGCCGCTGTCGTCGGCCAGCGGAGTCGCCATGCACAGCGGCGCACGTCTCAAAAATTGGGGGTGGGGGCAACTCACCCCCAACGCAGGTTACCACGGGGCTACCTACACTAACTTCATGCAAACTCATCCCGAACAAGACCCGAAGTCACAACCAGGTTGCAAAGTTCACCACAGACTAGGCACAGGGCCCAAATGATCCAACCGTCAACAGGCGAAGAAATTTCGCGTCGAAGCGAAATTCGCCAACAGTAACAAGCATTGGAGACATGTTACGATTGCTGAAGTCAAACCACCCCGCCAACGCATCTTGTCCAGCACAGCACAGTCGTGCTGATATTTTCTTGCAGCCTCGCTGTACTGCTGGGTCAAAAACAAAAAACCAAGTTCGCTTCCAGTCCATACACTGTACCAACACAGGCAGGTTCGGGCAGATTGCTTGCGTGGGTCGAGTGCCAGCTGACACAGGATGGCGAAGAATTTGTTTTACGGGAATCGCTGCACGCCACGTCGCATGTACTCGCCACGTCCCCACCCCCACTCACCTTCTCAACTGTTCCAACCATACCCTCGTCCCCCCCAGATATCCCTTCAAGTGTCTTGTTGCTCAATTCTTGATTCAATTGTGTTAGATGTGTCTTACATAATCCCTCGCTGTTCCTTTCTTGAATGCGCGCGTCGCGCCCATGCTGCTTCTGATTTTATTGTAGACTGCTAGTGTTATCATTTCCCACGGAATCGTCATTCTCATCGTTCGTTTCTCACATGAGTTTGCGTTTTCTGCGTGTTCCCCCTTCTGTATGTTCAGTAAATCAATTCACAACCCGAAAATGGCGCATGAGGCAGCAATTCCACCCGTAGGCGCCTCCATCGTTCACCAGTAAGTCGGTTTACATATCGCTTATCCGTCGCTCATTTTCTGCTTTGTGCTTGTTCTCTATGTGTCTGTTTACAGGATTAACCTTTTCCCGATTAAAGGCGCGTGAGGAATCGTGAAATTCGCAATCGTGAATGAGTAAGTAGGCCTTCCTAGCGCAAGTCGCCCTGTTACTTGCAGACTTTGCAACTATGGTTGTTTTGTTTGCAGATAGGTACCTGGCTGTGGGAATATTACAACTTCTCTCTTCATAAGGTGGTGTATTCAGTCTGTTCGACAGATGCTGCCGTTTTAACTAACCTCTGTGTGTTTTGCAGAGATACAGCTGGTATAAAGGACATGTTTAGTCCTGATTTCTGTTTTTGCTATTTAGGATGTAAATGCTATTTGGTCCATATACAATAGTATGTCAAGTGTTTTCATACAACTGGAGCTATGCTAGATATGTTGAGAGATGCTAAAGGATTTCTGGTATGTGATGTGTACCAATATAACAAATCTAAACGTTCCAGCATTAGTCTACATGGTATATTGTTTTTAGTTATTGTGACAATGCTATAATGTAGTCTGTTTTAATTTCATGTAAAAGCGGATTTGTGATTATATATACTGATAAACATAATGATTAGTGTTACAAATTCTGAAACAGTACACGTGGCCCAATCGGAACGACTCGCGTGAGTCGGGTGAGGGCGAACTGTGTTCAGTTCGTGGTCACATCTGCCCCCGATCTGTAGGTGACCCCGCAGGTCACATCGTGGGCAAGTGTCGACTTCGAACGTTACCCCCACGAGCACCTCGAGGTAACACACTGGAGGGTTACCTCAGGGCAAGTTTAGGGTTAGCTCGAGGTAACATCAGGGGCCCCCAATTTTTGAGACGCAGGTGCGCCGCGATTCAGGTGCGCTGCGACCCAGGTGCACAGTGCGCAGTGATTCAGGTGTGCAGGGTTGCGCTCGTGGACTACCATCTCAGCAGACTCTGCTGAAGACGGACGAATTGCGTTCCAAACCTTCTCCCGTAATTTACTCACGGGCCGCCGTCGCAACGACAGATTGAGCCTCGTCATTCTGCGCAGGTCCATCTGATGAACTCGGAGTTCAGCCTCTGGGGCGGCGATCGGACAAAATTTAGCCACGCAAGAGGCCACTGGATCGTTGCAGGTTGAATCTAGCCTTTCTGGAGCCATACAAGATTCCTGCGTGTGATGAAACGATTCTACTATAATCGTGCTATCCTATAGTATAGGAATTCTCGAAATCCTGCGAGCGCCACATTGAAATCCTTAAGTTTATCTCGAAGATCAAGCTCAGACTACCCCTCTTGTCCTTTTCTGCACGTTCTTCGCGTCGCAGAGGCGGCACTGCTACAGTTGCTCGACGACGCGCAGGTGCCGCTATCGGACTGGGCGGCGGGTCAAACGTGCACGCCGGACGGCGAGGTGCAGCCATCGTCGGAGGGATGGACGTATGTTCGCTGCGACTCCCACGGTCAACCCGTTTCGCTGTGAGTCAACGGTTCTCTTTGTGAGTCAACGCGTGTCTTTTGGACACAGATTGACCGCTCGAGTCGCAGATCACGTCGTCGTCGTGCGTCGTCGGTCAACCGTTTTCACTGCGAGTCATCCCGTGCCTCCGCGAAGCTACCCGTGTCGCTGAGATTCGGTTCAACCTCCGAGTCGCACGCACTTCTACTTCCTCAGTTTCGTTAAACACCTCTTTAACTTCTCCAACTTAGATCCTCCCTACTCGCGTTGCCGTTTTTCCTCTCTTATTCCTCCCGCTCTTCCTCTCCTCTCCCCACACACAGCGTGCTCAACTTCATGGGCCCTCATAGGGAACCGCAACCCGATCTATTGCCCCATGATTGAGGACCCCTGGGACCTCACGTTCGTGTACCTACCCCACCCCACCCCGGGTCCTCCCACCCGCAGCGTGCTCAACTTCATGGGCCTCGTGGGGAATCTCAGCCCCGAACTCAGCGCGCTCTCCGCCCTCACTACCATGTCAGTTCTGCCGCCACCATATATCCCTGCCCATGTCAGTTCCGCCGCCACCATATATCCCTGCGCATGTCAGTTCCGCCGCCACCATACATCCCTCTCCATGTCAGTTCCGCCGCCACCATATATCCTTCTTCATGTCAGCATCTCCCTCCTCCCTCCGCGCTCACTGCCATCCACGTGTGTGCTCGCCCCACCATTCGCCTCCTCCCTGTGCACTCACTCACCCATGTTAGTACCACCGATTTCCCTTGCTCAACTCCCTCCTCCAATCCATTTCCTCTTTTAACCCCTCACGACCCATCTCAACACCCTTTCACTCCCCTCTACCACTACCAGCGACCTGGGAATGAATCTCTTCAACGTGGAGCTCAGCGACTTTGTCGCCCCCCTGCTGCAGATCAAATCCGTTGCCTACATGTACGTCAATAAAGGCCCATACATTATACATGCATATACGTGGGAAAATCAGTTTTTTTTGTGTGTGTTTGTTTTATCAGTGCGACATTTCAACAACCTTTTTCGATCCTCTCATCTTGTCATTCCCATTTTTTTCATCCTTCCAGTTGAGTTCTCTAGTCGCACTTCACACCCCATTTCTAAACTCTCTAACTAAACCACCACCATTCCGCCTTCCCTCTTCCCCCCATGCTCACAGCGACCTGTCCAGTAACTACCTTTATGGCTCCGTACCAGAAGCCCTCCTCCTCATGCCCAATCTAGAACTCCTGTGAGCCTTTCTGTAATCCCATGCCTGCTTGTGCTGTGTTCCGCATTATGGTGTGTTCATGTCTCTGCCTCTGCTCCAGTATTAACTCGTCAGTCAATCCACATGTCTCTGCCTGCGCATCTATCGTTTCATCCTCCGCCTTCTCTGCGGCCCCCTCACGCCCATTTTCTTTATACGCACCTCAACATGTGCCTCCACTGCCCTTCCTCCTCTCCCTACTCTCTTTCCCCCTTCTCACCCCTTTTCCCTTCCCGCTCCCCCACCTCCCCCTTTTCCTCTCCTTTCCTCCCCCTCTCTCCCCCACCATCAGCTCCCTAGCCTCCAACTATCTCACCGGCGTTCTCCCGTCGCCTCCCTCCGTTGCCCTGAAAACGCTCGACGTCTCAGGAAACTTCTTCGCTGGTTCCTTCCCCTCCTTCGCATCTCAACTCGACGAGTGCAGCGCGGGCGGCAACTGCTTGTCTTCTTCCGGGCACTGTTCATCTGGGGAGGGAGCGGGTGGGGAGCAGAGGGGGGAGGAGGCGTGTGCGGTGTGTGGCGGGTCAATGAAGTCAATGCAAGTCAACCCATGTGGCGAGGGGAGAGTGTGTGTTGCAGAGATGGATACTGTTCCTGAATCAGAGGATGAGGCGAGGAGTGTGACTGTAACAATGGTGTGCCAAGATGGTAAGGAGGAGAACTCCAAAATGAAATTAAATAAAATAGAGCTTCCTGTCAGTCTCCCTACTTATCTACCTAGTCGTAAGCCAATATATATCACTCACATGTAATGCTCCTTTCCTTTGTTCACCGCACTATCCTCGCTCCTTCCTCGCACTTTCCTAATTCCTCCTACTCCGTCCTCAAACTTTCCTCAATCCTCCCTCACTTGTTCCTCGCGCCTTCCCTTAACTTTCTCTGTGCATCTCTTATCAGTTTCGGCTGCCGAAGAGGACACGGGCAATGAGAGCGACGATACCGATAACTCTGAGGAGGAGGATAATGAAAGTGGCGCCAGCAGCGGCAGCGGTGACAGCAGCAGTGGTGACAGCAGCAGTGGTGCTGCGAGCGATGGTGGGAGTAGTGATACCACCTCCCAGACCAAAAGCAGCGACAGCAGCACAAGTGGCAGCACTGAAGTTGACAGTGGCAGCAGCAACAGCGGTACCACCAGCAGCAGCAGCAGCAGCACTGACAGCAGCAGCAGCAGCAGCAGCACTGACAGCAGCAGCAGCAGCAAAGGGAGTGATGAGAGTGGGAGCAGCAGCCTTGTCAAGGATACAGGCACCAGTGGCAGTGGCGCTAGCACTGGTGACGGTGGTGCCAGTGGCACGATCATTGTGGGCGGCACTGATGGTGGTGATGCTAAGGGTGGCAGCAACGACGCTGAATCTGCAAAAGAATCTCCCGCAGGTGCTTCTGAGGACGGCGCGAAGAGTGGTGCGGACAGTGGTAGTGAAGAGGGGGAGGGAGGCAGTGAGGGGGGCAATGCGGTTGCTGGATCGGAAGACAAGGACGGAGAGGAGGATGAGGATGAGGGAGAGGAGGAAGGGAATGTTGAGGAGGGAGAGGACGAGGAGGAGGAGAGTGCAGTGGGAGAGAAGGGAGGCAGTGGAGGAGGAGACAAGGGAAGTGCTGAGGAAAGCAGCGGGGCCAGCCACTCAGATGGAAGTGCAAAGACTGGGGAGGAAGGTGGTACCGGTGAGAAGGTGAAGGACCAAGGGAGCAGCAGCAGCAGCAGCGGCAGCGGCAGCGGCAGCACTGTCAGCAGTGGCAGCAGCAGCAGCAGTAGCAGTAGCGGTAGCAGTGGCAGCAGTAGCAGCAGTAGCAGCAGCAGTAGCAGTGGAGGTAGCAGCAGCAGCAGCAGCAGCAGTGGCAACAGTACCAGCGGTGGTGGATCAAAGGGGGGCAGCAAGGGCAAGGGAGGAGGCAGCAAAGGAGGCAGCAGCAGCAGCGGCGACAGCAGCAGCAGTGGCAGCAGCAGCAGCAAGACAGAGGGGGGACTTGGGGACGAGGCAGCACCTAAGGAAGGTTCAACTGGGGCAGGTGCAAGTGCGGGGGGAACCAATGCAGGCGATACCAAAGCAGGCAGTGAGACAGGGACAGGGACAGGAACGAAGAAGAAATGTAACAAGAGGATCAAATGCCCCAAGAGCGCGTGTGGGGGGCGGCGGAGGCGATGTGTTCCGTACTACAGAAGCTGCAACGGCTACAAGTGCTTGTGATTTGAACTCAGGCAACGAGACAGGGACAGGAACAGGCAACAAGGTGTGAAGGGGGGGGGGGGGGGGGGGGGGGGGGGGGGGGGGGAGAGGCGATATGTTCCCTACTACAGAAGCTGCGACGGTTGCAAGTGCTTGTGATTTGAACGTGCAGTGCTGGTGTTTGTTCCAGGACAGCAGCAAACACCTCGTTGCACCACCCCCAACCTACCTGAAGGCCGCAGCTGCTGCCAGCAGGTGGAAAGACCCATCAATCAGTCAGCACGTAAAGACTCTGCCACAGAGCCTCCCTCCGTGAGGGACCCTCACCCCAAGCAAGATTCAAGATATGTTGTCACGACCGTATATGTGTATCCATTGGCTAGGTGTGGTGTATAATGTAATAGAGCGCTGGTTGTATGATGTGTATTGATATTGTAAATTGAGAACCTGTGCCACAATAATATACGTAATAGAGAGAGGACAGAAAAAAATATATACGTAATATCAAATGTACATGTAAGGCAACTGGAGATACCAGAAAGCTTGTTATAAAGAACACGATGTGACACTGATAGGTACTGGTAGTACCGAAGCTAGCAGCTGTACAAATCTTGTAAGAGAAAAGCAGCAAACTGAAACACAAAATTGGATCGATGCAATTCACTCGTTGGTTGGATGGGTGCAAGTGTCCACACACACACCCTTCCAGCCAGCACACATGAGGCTGCAGATTGGAATCATTCGAGGCACCTCAAAGGTAGGCTGCAGGCTGAGATGTGGGCCATAAGTATAAGCAGAGTGTTCCTTTCCTGCCTCCACAACATGTTGCAGTCACGACTGTCACGGTACCACTCATGATCTTCATGCAATGCATGCTCCTCCTGCTCCTCCTGCTCCTCCTGCTCCTCCTGCTCCTCCTGCTCCTCCTGCTCCTCCTGCTCCTCCTGCTCCTCCTGCTCCTCCTGCTCCTCCTGCTCCTCCTGCTCCTCCTGCTCCTCCTGCTCCTCCTGCTCCTCCTGCTCCTCCTGCTCCTCCTGCTCCTCCTGCTCCTCCTGCTCCTCCTGCTCCTCATGCTCCTCCTGCTCCTCCTGCTCCTCCTGCTCCTCCTGCTCCTCCTGCTCCGCCTGCTCCTCCTGCTCCTCCTGCTCCTTAGTCAAACCGCCGCACCTTCACCTTGCCCATCAAATTCCACCCCACTCCCTCCTCCATGTCTCTCCCCTCCAAACACTCTCTATTCCCTTCCCCTTATGTCTCCCTCCCCCCTCCTCTCTCACTCCACCATCTCGAGCACCTTCACATCGCCCATAGAATTCGCCGCGACAAGGGAGTGAGTGCCTTTGCGCCAACACACGCTGCTCACAAAGTGCCCTGCGTCCTCTCCCCCCGCCCTCCCCGTGACAGCATCCACAGCCCCAAATCGATGGCACGTTATGGGAGCAGGCACACTCCTATGGTACACATACGCCTGGAAGAAAGCAAGGAAGATGGAACGGGAGGAGGACGGAAAAGCAGGAGGAAGGGAGGTTCAGTCTCCACGGCATGGCAAAGCGTGGCAGGCCATGGCATGTCGTGGCATGGCGTGGTGTGGCAAGACATGGCATGTCGTGGCATGGCGCGGTGTGGCATGACATGGCATGTCGTGGCATGGCGTGGTGTGGCATGACATGGCATGTCGTGGTGTGGCATGACATGGCATGTCGTGGCATGGCATGGTGTGGCATGACATGGCATGTCGTGGCATGGCGTGACATGGCATGGCTCATGTAATGTGTATAAAAAAAGTGCACGGCATTCGCAAGTAATGCGTTAAAAAAGTATAACCCTCGCAAAAACAACACATTCGCAAATCTCGACTGTGCAGCACCGCACTGCATCACACCGCACTGCACAATACAGCTACTCACCGAGTTGTTCTCGGAGCCGCATGCAATGTACCCCGATTCAGACACGGACAGCCCCACAAAGTTCTGCAAGGGGGAAGAAGGCGAGTAGAGGCACCAAACACACAGGATGAGGGCACAATGGGAGAGAGAGGGGAAGGTGAGAAGCCTAGAATGGAATCCAAGTTGATGATTTTACGTGTGCAAGACCAGATAACGGAGGGAGGAGGAGAGGAAACGGGTGCAACTGCGGATTGATAGGAAGAGAGGAACTAGGCTCAGCACTCGGCAAAATAGGAATCAGCATTGCTTCCACGTTACCCGCTCTCCCAATCAATCCCCTCCACCCCTTCCCTTCACACAACCGCCAAAGCCTTTCCCATGCCCCTTCTCGTCTCGTCCCTTGTCCCCCGCCTCTCGCTCACCTTCTCATTCACATGCCCCGACAGTGTCAGCACACACGGCGCCACGCCCCCCTGGCCGGGATGCCTCTGCTGCTGCTGCTGCAGTCCCATCACTGACCCATCCCCAGCACTCCCCAGGACGTCCCTCAAGTCCCACACGCGCAGCGTGTTATCAGTGGACGCGGAGACAAGCGTGAGGGGGTCCGCAAAGGCGACGTAGGACACGGCGCGGGAGTGGCCGGGGAGCGTGGCGAGGGGCGAGCGCAGCTTGCGGAGGTCGTAGAGGGCGAGCTTGAAGTCGGCAGAGCCGAGCGCGAGGATGTGCGAGGAGGCGGGCGAGAAGTGCACCGCACACACGTTGGCCCGCGTGCGGATGGTGGCCACGCTGGAGTCCTTGTATTGGTTGGAGGGAGGGGGGAATCGGGGGTGGAAATGATGGGGTGAGAAGGGGGAGACAAGGGAAGGTGGAGGAGGAGGGGGTGGGGAAGGGGGGGAGGGCGGGTTGGTGGGAAGTGTGGGGGAAACGAAAAGCAAGGGACCGAGAGAGGCTTGCAACAAGCAGGAGGCACCTGGCGAGGCGGTTGACGAAGCTGCTAGAGAGAGAGAAGATCAAGCATGCAAAATGAAACTGGTGAGAGCATGCTACCGGTATGAAAAGGCTGCAAATGTCGGTAGCTCACTATACCTGCTGCAGACTCCAGATGCGCACGCAGCCGTCATCGCTGCCGCTGGCGAGCTTGGTGGGGTCGGTGGGCGCACAGTGCACACTCCACACTCGCCTCTCGTGCTCCCTGTACTCTGCAATCGCCTCGCCCGCACACACGTCCCACACCTGGAATGAACACAGGGAGATAGAGCGGAAGGGGGATGGGGGTAGGTAAGAGCACAGTGCACACTCCACACTCGCCTCTCGTGCTCCCTGTACTCTGCGATCGCCTCGCCCGCACACACATCCCACACCTGGAGATGGAAGGGAGAAGATGGAGGAGAGGAAATAACTCTTTAGGTGACTGGAGGAGAATAATAAGCAAAGCTCACTCGCAACTCTCCATGAATGCACACTCTCCCATCTCTCAGCCACACCATCTTATTCCTAGCCACTCCACGCCACCCCATGCCATGTCATGCCATGCCACGTCATCCACATGTACCCTTCCCCCTCACCTGCACGGCGCCGTCATAGTTGGAGGAGGCCACAAGGCTCTTGACAAAAGGGTTCCAGCTCACACAGCTCAGCTTCGAGTCGCACGCCATCTCCGCCACTGGATACTGCAGTAGCTCCTCCTCATGCCCCTCCTCCACCCCCCCCTGCCCCTCCTCTTGCCTCGCCTGCCCCCCTTCCCCTCTCCGCACTCCTCCGCCTCTCCCCCTTCCAAACCCCTCCCCTATCCCCGCTCCACCTGCTTCTCCTCCCTCCAGCTCCCCCTCCTCGTCTACCTCCATCCCATCCCTCACTTCCTTCACCCGTGCCCCTCTCTCAGCAGCAGCGCGCAGCACAGCATTGCAGTCAAACACCTTGATGCGCTTGCACACGCCCGCCGAAGCAAAGAACTCCCCGTCCCGGTCGAACGCCACCGAGCACACCATGTCTGCCGAGCCTAGCAGGTCGCCTCGGCGCAGCGCCGCCCGAACCTGCAGCTTGCCGAACCTGGTGTAGCGGGAGAGGCCCTCGAAGAAATGCCCCAACCAGGGCTGTGGTGGGCGGGTGGTGACTGGTGCAGGTGCCACTGGTGCAGGTACTGCTGCTGCTGTTGCTGCTACTGCTGGTGCTGGCGCTGGTGCTGGTAGCTCTGCTGCTGCTGGAGTTACTGCAGCTGCTATCGCCTCTGCTGGTGCTGCCGGTGCCGGTGCTGTTGACGCTGCTGGTTCACTCAATAGATTAGCTGCCGGCAGTCTTGCAGCATGTGAAGGCTGAGAATCAGCCTCAGCTGGCGTAGCAGCAGGGACGGGGTGAGAAGGCCCAGAAAGCCTGAGCCTCGCGCGCTCAGCTTCTCCCAGCACTTCACCCCGACCATCAAAGCGACCTCCTCCTCCCACCCGCCCCTCTGTATCAACAGAAAACAGAGTCCCATGCGTGCCCCGTGTGGTGGTCGGTACATTCAGGATGCTATCCACCACGAAACCACCACCACCACCGGCACCACCACCGGCAGCACCACCAGTGCCACCAGCCCAGCTGCCTCCTCCACCAGACGAGCTCTGCTGCTGCCAGCTGTGCTGCTGCGCCGCTGCTGCCGCCGCCGCACGTTCCCAAACAGGGGGCGTTCTGCTCCTCTCGCTCTGCTTCCCTCCATTCCACCTTCTCGTATCCCGACCTCCCTCCCCCCTCCTCCCCTCCTGCCCCATGCTTGTGCCGCCAGCACCCTCCTGCCTTGTAGCGTCCAGTGCCGGTTCCGTCTTCTCTCTGCTGCTGGCGCTGGTGGTGCTGGCATGCTCATGCAGCGCTCTCCGCTTGCTGTAACCCCTCTCCTTTCTAAACTCTTCCCCTCCCACGCTGCTGGTGTGCCGCTTCCGCTCGGAACGAGACGCAGGGGCAGGGATGGACCCAGGAGCAGCAGACTCAGCACCCCCAGCACCCCCAGCACCCCCAGCACCCCCAGCACTCCCAGCAACACCAACACCACCTGTGGCATCACCACCGCCACCACCAGCATCAGCATCATCAGCAGCCGCAGAGGCAGGGCCCAGCGCAGATGACGCCCTTAGACTCGCGTCCGTACAAGCAGCTCCACCAGCTGCCCCTGTACCTGCTGCTGCCGCTACCGCTGCAGCGGTGGCTGTAGCTGCAGGTGAAGCAAGGGCAGCACCTCCTCCTGCTACTATCTCCGCTACACCACCCGCAACCATGGCACCATCCCTTGCACTGCCACTCCTGCTATCCCCGCCAGCTGCAGCACTGGTCCCAGCACCCCTCTCTACAGTCACATCTTGTCCCAGCGTCCTCACCGTTTGAAGCACACAGCCCAGCCGCCCCCACACCTCTTGCATGTGCCCCTCGTCTGCCCCATCCCCATCCCTCCCTGCAGCTCCCCCTACTGCCCCCCCATCTGCGCCCACACCTGCCCCCCCAACTGCACCCACACCTGCCCCACTAGCCGCCCTTCCCCGTGCAGCCCAGTAGGAAAAGGCACCTTCCGACCCTCCTGAGAGAGTTTCCTCTGCAGAGGTCTGCGCCTGAAGCAGATACTGCTGCTGCTGCTGCTCACTGCCCCCTGTGTGCCCATGCGTATGTGTATGTGCATGTGCATATGAGAGAATATGTGACTGATCAAGGGCTGTTGGAGAAGCAACAAATGCCCCCGCAGGCCCCATGGCCCACTGCCGTCTCAGCCACGCCTTGGCAGCTTCTGGAAGGTTCTGCCAAGCTTCCTCTGCAGCTGTAGCGCCTGCTTCTGCTGGTGCACCACGAGCTACAGCCGGTGCTGTGCCAGAAGCTGCTGCTACAGCAACAGCAGCAGCAGCAGCAGCAGCAGCAGTCGAGGCTACTGTAGCACCAGAGGCTACAGCTGCTGCTGTATCCTCACTGAATGCGGCTGCCCCAGCACTAGCTACAGCCGCAGCACCCGAAGGCAACGAGGAGTTGCCAGGTGCACCAGCACCAGCCAAAACGGCACCAGCACCTGTAGCAGCAGCAATAGCAGCTGTAGCAGCGTCCATGGCCGCATTTGTGGCAGTATCTGCAGCGTTATCTGTAGCAGCAGCGCCCGTGCGGGCACGGACGGCAAGGTACGCCTCTTCCAGCCTATCAAAGCGCTGCAGCATGCGGTTCAAACGCCCCCCTACCCTCCTCTCATACACCACCCGCATCCGCCGCTCCTCTTCTCTCTCCCTCGCCCCCTCGCTCCCCCCCTCCCTCTCCCTCGAGCTAGCCCGCATGGGCACTGTAGCACCTGACTGCGTTTGGCTGCGTTGACTTGGTTGACTTCGTTGACTCCTCCTGCTTGCGTTCCCCTGCACCTGAGGGCTTTTTGGCAGGGTAGCTGGAACTGGAGCTCTCGTCCGCGTTGACTTTGTTGACTTGCCTGACCTGGCTGACTTGGTGCTACGGCAGGACGTTCCAGCCTGGCCGCTTCCCAACCTCTCTCCTTCGCATCCTCTCCCTCCCTCGCCTCCTCCATCTGCTGCCCTGCCTTGCCCAGCACCCAGACAAAGCCGGGTGCACTCCTCCCCCCTGCCTCTCATGCCCTGTAAAGCTGTTCCCCCCCCCGCCTGTGCTGCTCCTCCCTGTCTTACACCCCCACGCATCCCCACTGCACCCTCCTCTTCTATCCGCTGCCTTTGGCCCTGTCTCCACCCACTCCCACCACCGTTCCTGCTCTCCCCCCTCGCCCCTACCCTGGCATCTGATGCATCTCTTTCTTGATCCGCCTCTCTTACTGCAGCATCCGTTTCGGCTCCACTCCCAGTGCCTGGGTTCGTGAATTGGCGCGCGCTGATAGGCCGAGACAGCGCCAGCAGCAGCTGCCTCCTCTCAGCAACCTCCGCCACGTCAGCAGAGAGCCCGTCCAAATTGGCGGCCACCTGCTGGGAGGTCTCCGCCTTCCCCTGCTGCACCCTCAGGAGAAAATCCAGGAGCACCTCGTTCTCCTCCTCCCTCTCTGCCAACTCTGTCTCTGTGAGCATTTCAGGCGGATCAAGACTCAGCTCCTCCTCCTGTCTCAGCGCTTGAGGCGACTGCACCAGAGGCTCCTCCTGTGGCAATGAAGCAGGCTGACGCTGATGACCACGTAGGGGCTCCTCCTGTGTCAGCCCCACATCTGTCCGCTCCTCACACCGAACCCTCTTGCTCCCTCGCATCCCCACTGCCTCCCCTCCTCCCTCCTCTTCGTCTTCCTCTTCCTCCTCTTCCTCCTCTTCCTCCTCTCCCTCTCTGCCACGCGTACTTTCCCCATTGTCTTCCCCACCGCCACCAGCCCCTTCCCCCCTCTCTTCCGTCTCCTGCGCCCTTTCTCGCTTTCTACTCAACTCAAGAGTACCAGTAAACGCATAGCCTCTAGCCCCCTCCCCAAACAAACCGCCACGAGCAGCAGCGCCCTCCCGCCCTCCTTCCTCTTCCTCATCTTCCTCCTCCTCCACCTCTTCTCTCTTATCCTCCACCTCTTCTCTCTTATCCTCCACCTCTTCTCTCTTATCCTCCTCCCCCTCTCCCTGTCCACCACGCCCACCACCATCTAACTCCGCATCCTCACCACCCTCAGCACCCTCTTCACCTTCATCCTGCATCCAATGAAGACCATCGTCATCCCCATCGCTCACTTCCACCATGGGTTCCTTGCCTGGCCTGCGCTGCCACGGCCCCTCCTCTTCCTCCTCTTCCTCCTCTTCCTCATCTCCCCCATCTCCCTCCTCTCCCTCCTCTCCCTCCTCTCCCTCCTCACGCCCCTCCACATCCCTGCTAACGCACACACCGCCGTCAACAGTACCATCATGCCCTTCCTGCCCCTCCTGCCCCACCTGCCTCTCCTGCTCCTCCTGCCCCTCCTGCCCCTCCTGCCCCTCCTGCCTCTCCTGCTCCTCCTGCCTTTCCTGCTCCCTCTCCTCCTCCACCTGCCTCTCCTGCTCCTCCTGCCGCTCCTGCCCCTCCTGCTCCTCCTGCCTTTCCTGCTCCCTCTCCTGCTCCCTCTGCCTTTCCTGCTCCCTCTCCTGCTCCTCCTCCTGCTCCTCCTCCTGCCCCTCCTCCTGCTCCTCCTCCTGCCCCTCCTTCCCCTCCTGCTCCTCCTCCTCCTCCTTCCCCTCCTGCTCCTCCTGCCCCTCCGCGTCTCCTTGCACTTCCGGAACTTGCTGGGTTGAGAATGACACGGACAGCTGGCACTGGGGGGAGGAAGCTGCGGCGGAAGCTTCTGCAGCGAGGCGGAGGAAGAGGCTGTTTGTGAGAACATCCCTGAGGAGGGGAGGGATGGGTGCGTGAGGGATGGGTGCGTGAGGGATGGGTACGTGGGGGATGGGTACGTGGGGGATGGGTACGTGGGGGATGGGTACGTGGGGGATGGGTACGTGGGGGATGGGTACGTGAGGGATGGGTACGTGAGGGATGGGTACGTGAGGGATGGGTACGTGAGGGATGGGTACGTGAGGGATGGGTACGTGAGGGATGCGTACATGAGGGATGGCAGAAGAGAGGTGGGCAGAGGGGCTGTACGTACTTGGGCATGCATCGAGCTGACTCTAAATTGAACAAATAAACACTATCACACCAGTGCGTGCATGCAAGCGTGTATGGGCGCCTACACGTAGGGGTGTCAAGGGCAGGAGCGCAGCAGGCAGAGGCTATAATGCATTCATGAAATCTCAAAAGCAAGTCACGAGAGAATCACAGGCATACCTCATGGTTGGGCGTCTGCAGGGCACGGGGTGCAGCAGGCAGAGGCAGAAGGCAGCGCCGGTGGGGAAGGCCATGAGGAATGATGTGGGCAGCACTCGGCTCCTCACATCCTCCATTGCACTGCTGCGCTCCGACTGGTCGCTCATGTGACACGTCAGCTGCAGCGGTAGGCAACATTGGGAGCGTTAAGGAAAGAACCGTTCAGTGAAACATAGAAACGAACATAGAACAGAAGGATGAGCAATGATAGAAACAAATGACGGGATCCCATCCTCATAAACTCTGACTTCAATAGTAACTCGGTCGGACTTGCTGTCATCTCCCAACGAGGTGGTCTGGCTTACCTCAAAGAACAACAACCCCAGCCGGTACACATCCGCTGCCATCTCCCTCTCCCTCACAGTATTCATTATTGGCACGCCAAAAAAAACGAGTGCCTTACCTCAAAGAACAGCATCCCCAGCCGGTACACATCCGCTGCCATCTCCCTCTCCCTCTCTGCATCTTCCCCACCCTCTGCCTTCCCACTCCCTGATCCCCCCTCCAGCGCCGCGTAATACTCTCTCTCCTCCTCCTCCTCCTCCTCCTCCCTCTCCTTCTCCTGTCGCTCCACCACGACACCCTCTCCCTCCCTCAGGCGTTTCTCCTCCTTACTGCAGCCAGCAGCAGCGTTGGGAGCACAGCAAGAGGGCAGCAGCCAGTGCTGGGGCCCGAGGGTTACTCTGATACTAGATGGCCGCAGCTGATCTCCTAGTGCCTCGCCGTTCGCATGGGCTGCTGCCACCAGCCGAGCTATCTCACAGAAAACGGACACTGCTTGCTGCTGGATAGGCACTGCTGGTGGTAGTCCAGGGCAGTTGCTGGCAGTCGTTGCTGCGCCTTCGCGCTCGTGCTGCTGCTGCTGCGTGTGAAACAGCGAGAGGAAGCGCCGGAGAGACAGCACGTGCTCATGGCGGGTAGGGATGGACGCTTTTGATGCCCCTCTTCCTCCTGCTGCGTCCTTCGCTTCTGCTTCTGCTGCTTCGCCTGCTACTTTGTCTGCTGGTCGTGAGTGGCAGGAAAGAGCCGATGATCCAGAAACAAGCTCACGTACGTGCCCGCCCTGGTGCTCCTGCTCCCGCTCCTCCTGCTCCCGCTCCTTGCCCTCTTGCCCCTGCTCCAAATCCCGTCCCTCCTCCCCCTTGACCTCCTGCTCCTCCTTCACTTGCTGCTCCGCCTGCTGCTTTCGCCACCGTTGCTGGTGCTGCGTCAGCCAGTTCACCACACGTGAGCGTGCTCCAGGCACAGGAGGATCCACCAGCAACGCATCAGGCCCTGAAGAGTGGTGCCCTGAGGAGTGGGGAGCTGGCGAGTGGGGCCCTGAGGAGTGGTGCTCTGACGAGTGGGGAGCTGGCGAGTGGGGCCCTGAGGAGTGGTGCTCTGACGAGTGGGGAGCTGGCGAGTGGGGCCCTGAAGCCCTCTCCTGCTTCTCCACCTCTACTCTCCCCTTCTCAAACCACTTTTCTGTCTCTGTAGCGCCCAACTCAAGACCCAGCGACAACCCAACCATGCCTCCCCCCACCTGCTCCCCCCCACCCGATTCTCCTCCACCCAGACCGCCTTCACTCCGTTGACTCTGCTGAATCTGCTGTGCCCCACACGTTCCTCCCAACCCCAGATCCAAGCCCATGTCTGCTGCCTCCTCTGCCTCTGCATCAAGCCACATGTCTGCCTCTGCCTCTGCGTTCATGTCTAGCAGCAACAGGTGCGCACCTGGCCTCGCCTTGCTGCCACTTGCCACACCAACACGCTTACTTGCCGCACCGTGGTTGTCACCCACCCCGTCCGCAGTTGCAGCAACAGCAACAGCAACAGCAGCAGCAGCAGCAGCAGCATGAGCGTCATAGTGAGCAGCGGAACCAAAACCGTTATCATCCTGAGGTTCGGAAGCAGCCCAATGACCAGCACCAGCGTCAACAGCAACAACGGCAGAAGAACAGCCGTTTTTACCCTCAGGCTTGGCAGCAGCAGCACAGTGGTCATCAGCACCAGCGCCAACACCGACAACAGCAGAAACACAGCCGACTTCACCCTGAGGCTCGTCAGCAGCAGCACAGCGGTCAGCACTAGCAGCGCCATCGCCCTCTCCATCCGCCCATGCTTCCCCCACCTGCTCCTCATTCAAGTCAAACGCGAGCCGCCACTCCTCGCCCCCACCCTCTCCACTCGTCCCTTGCTCTGCTACCGCGTCCCCACCGGCTGCAGCACCCACACCGCCACCACCACCATTAACATTTTCATCCCCACCACCATTAACATTTTCATCACCACCACCATTAACATTTTCATCCCCACCATCGCCATCCTTTCCACTCCCACCTCCTCTAGGGGCGTCCTCGTGAGAATCATAATCCATGCCAAAATCGGACTCAAAACCCCACCTCTCCATCGATCCTTCTTCTGAATTCCCCTCCACCATCCTAGCAGCTTCAGTTCCCTCCATAGCCACGCCTTCGGCAGCAGTACCAGCAGCAGCAGGAAAAGAAGCAGCAGCCGTAGCATCTGCAGCAGCAGAAGCACCTGCAGCATCCTCCCTAAGCACATGCCCTCGTTCCCCTCCCACCAACTCCTCGTCCTCCTGCTCCCTCCCTCCTTCTCCCTGCTCCCTTTCCCCCTCTCCTTGCTCCCCCCCCATCGCAGATGCAGCAGGGGTGCCTCCGCGAGCCTGTGAGGCACTGCCCACATGCGCCAAGTCCTCCTCACCTCCTGCTCCCGCACTGCCTTCTCCCCTCTCTCCCCTCTCTCCCCTCTCTCCCCTCTCTCCCCTCTCTCCCCTCTCTCCCCTCTCTCCCCTCTCTCCCCTCTCTCCCCTCTCTCCCCTCTCTCCCCTCTCTCCCCTCTCTCCCCTCTCTCCCCTCTCTCCCCTCTCTCCCCTCTCTCCCCTCTCTCCCCTCTCTCCCCTCTCTCCCCTCTCTCCCCTCTCTCCCCTCTCTCCCCTCTCTCCCCTCTCTCCCCTCTCTCCCCTCTCTCCCCTCTCTCCCCTCTCTCCCCTCTCTCCCCTCTCTCCCCTCTCTCCCCTCTCTCCCCTCTCTCCCCTCTCTCCCCTCTCTCCCCTCTCTCCCCTCTCTCCCCTCTCTCCCCTCTCTCCCCTCTCTCCCCTCTCTCCCCTCTCTCCCCTCTCTCCCCTCTCTCCCCTCTCTCCCCTCTCTCCCCTCTCTCCCCTCTCTCCCCTCTCTCCCCTCTCTCCCCTCTCTCCCCTCTCTCCCCTCTCTCCCCTCTCTCCCCTCTCTCCCCTCTCTCCCCTCTCTCTCCCCTCTCTCCCCTCTCTCCCCTCTCTCCCCTCTCTCCCCTCTCTCCCCTCTCTCCCCTCTCTCCCCTCTCTCCCCTCTCTCCCCTCTCTCCCCTCTCTCCCCTCTCTCCCCTCTCTCCCTCTCTCCCCTCTCTCCCCTCTCTCCCCTCTCTCCCCTCTCTCCCCTCTCTCCCCTCTCTCCCCTCTCTCCCCTCTCTCCCCTCTCTCCCCTCTCTCCCCTCTCTCCCCTCTCTCCCCTCTCTCCCCTCTCTCCCCTCTCTCCCCTCTCTCCCCTCTCTCCCCTCTCTCCCCTCTCTCCCCTCTCTCCCCTCTCTCCCCTCTCTCCCCTCTCTCCCCTCTCTCCCCTCTCTCCCCTCTCTCCCCTCTCTCCCCTCTCTCCCCTCTCTCCCCTCTCTCCCCTCTCTCCCCTCTCTCCCCTCTCTCCCCTCTCTCCCCTCTCTCCCCTCTCTCCCCTCTCTCCCCTCTCTCCCCTCTCTCCCCTCTCTCCCCTCTCTCCCCTCTCTCCCCTCTCTCCCCTCTCTCCCCTCTCTCCCCTCTCTCCCCTCTCTCCCCTCTCTCCCCTCTCTCCCCTCTCTCCCCTCTCTCCCCTCTCTCCCCTCTCTCCCCTCTCTCCCCTCTCTCCCCTCTCTCCCCTCTCTCCCCTCTCTCCCCTCTCTCCCCTCTCTCCCCTCTCTCCCCTCTCTCCCCTCTCTCCCCTCTCTCCCCTCTCTCCCCTC
The DNA here is from genome assembly GCA_947471745.1 of Closterium sp. Naga37s-1. Classification (NCBI taxonomy): domain Eukaryota; kingdom Viridiplantae; phylum Streptophyta; class Zygnematophyceae; order Desmidiales; family Closteriaceae; genus Closterium; species Closterium sp. Naga37s-1. The sequence continues at coordinate 228,993 of CANJKZ010000817.1, forward strand.
TCTCCCCTCTCTCCCCTCTCTCCCCTCTCTCCCCTCTCTCCCCTCTCTCCCCTCTCTCCCCTCTCTCCCTCTCTCCCCTCTCTCCCCTCTCTCCCCTCTCTCCCCTCTCTCCCCTCTCTCCCCTCTCTCCCCTCTCTCCCCTCTCTCCCCTCTCTCCCCTCTCTCCCCTCTCTCCCTCTCTCCCCTCTCTCCCCTCTCTCCCCTCTCTCCCCTCTCTCCCCTCTCTCCCCTCTCTCCCCTCTCTCCCCTCTCTCCCCTCTCTCCCCTCTCTCCCCTCTCTCCCCTCTCTCCCCTCTCTCCCCTCTCTCCTCTCCCTCTCTCCCTCTCTCCCCTCTCTCCCCTCTCTCCCTCTCCCTCTCTCCTCTCTCCTCTCTCCCCTCTCTCCCCTCTCTCCCCTCTCTCCCCTCTCTCCCCTCTCTCCCCTCTCTCCCCTCTCTCCGCTCTCTCCCCTCTCTCCCCTCTCTCCCTCTCTCCCCTCTCTCCCCTCTCTCCCCTCTCTCCCCTCTCTCCGCTCTCTCCCCTCTCTCCCCTCTCTCCCCTCTCTCCCCTCTCTCCCCTCTCTCCCCTCTCTCCGCTCTCGTCCCTCTCTCCCCCATGTCTCGGGCACTCCACATCCTGCCCCTCCTGCCCCTCCTCGCGCATTTCCTCCTCCTCGCCCTCCTTCCTCTCTGCTTGCTCTCCCACTTCACCTCTCGTCTCAGCTTCTCTCCTCTCCTGCTCGCCCTCCCGTTCTCCCCCCTCCTCTCCCTCCTGCGCCCCATTCCTCTCTCCCTCCTCCGGAGCTCTCTCCCCGCCTCCTTCCCCCTCTCCCTCCCGCTCTCCCTCCGTCGCTCCCTCCTGTCCCCCCTCCCTCTCCCGCTGGGCCTTCTCCTTCTCCGCGAGCTCCATGGCCAGAAGCTGCTGTAGCTGGTACTGTTCGAACTCAAACAACTGCTGCTGCCTCTGCCGCAGGAAGAAAAACTCCCACTTGCGCCTCCGCTCCTCCCTTGCCTCCTCGTCCTTCCCCTCCTCCCCCTCCCCCCCTTTCCTCCCCTTCCTCCGCCACTTCCTCTCCCTCTTCCCCATCCCTCCTCTCGTTCTCACCTGCCGCATTCTGCTCCCCTTCAGTTTCTTCCTGTGTCGCCTGTCCTCTCTGCTCCTGCGAGCCGTCTATCTGCTCCTCTCCCTGCTCCTCTCCCTGTACTCCATTCCCTGCCTCCTCCCTCTCCTCTGCGTGCTCTATCTCTTCTCCACCTTCCCCCATCCCCCCTTCACCCCCCATCCCATGTTCCTCTCCCTCACCATGCATCAGCACCAGTTGCTGCAACCCCGCATCTTGCATCTGCTGCAAAGCCCTCATTTCCTGCAGCCCTCTCCCTTGCAGCACGTTTCCCACTTGCTGCAGTGCCATCTCTCCCACTTGCTCCCCTTCCCCTTCCTCCTCTGCCCCCCCTTCGCTGCCCTCTCCTTCCCCGAGCTGCCAGCGCTGCTGCTGCTGTAGCTGCAGCTGTAGCCGCTGCATCCGCAGCAGCCTCTCTTGCTGCAGCTGCAACAGCCGCTGCCTCAGATACTGAATCTGCATCTCCTCAGGTGAATCGTCCGCTACATCTGCTGCTACATCCCCTGCTAATTCGGCTGCCCCTGCTTCATCACCCTCCTGCTCCCCTTCTCCTCCCCTTCCCATTTCCTCCTCGCCCCGTTCCATCTCTTGCCCTTCCATGCCCACTGCAGCAAGTTCCAGACCTTGGCGTTCCTGCCCCATGCCCCACTGCTGCTCCGCCGGACCGTCTTCCCCCCATCCCACGGAAGTCACTCCCTCTAACTCCTGCTGTCTTCTCAACCACTCTCGCTCCTCCTGCCCCGCACTCGGCAATTCCTCTTGCCCCTCCCCTTCCCCCTCCTCGTGCCCCTCCTCCTCTTGCCCCGGGCCCCAGCTTTGCTGCAATTCTTGCTGTGGCGCCTGCTCCTCGTCCTCCTCCTCCTGCTCCTGCTCCTGCACCTGCTGCAGCTCCTGTTGCATTTCAATTGCCTCCCCTTGCACTCCCTCCCCTTGCACTCCCTCCTCTGGCCCTCCCTCCAGTAGCCCTTGCTGCTCTTCCCACAGCCGCCACTGCTCCCACTCCCTCTGCGCCTCATCTTCGTTTCCTCCTCCCTCCCTCGCTGGTCCGCCCACCCCCTCTCCCCCTTCGCCCTCATCCGCATCCACAGCCCCTGCTGGGGCTTCCCGCTGCTGCTCCTCGTCCCTTCCACCTCCATCCTCCCATCCCAACCCTTGTTGATCTGAACTCTGCTGCATCTCTGCTTCCTCTGCTGCTGCACCCAGCATCATCTGCTGCTGGGCCTGCATGCGTTCCTGCTGCCCTTGAATACCTCCATGCTGCCCCTGCATCTCCTGCTCCTGCCTTTCAGTCTCCTGGTCCTCCTGCTGCTGCATCTCCTGCTCCTGCCTCTCAGTATCCTGCTCCTCCTGCCGCTGCAATTCCTGCTGCTGTCGCTGCATCATCAAACGCTGCTGCATCTGCTGCTGCTGCATGAACATTTGCAGCGCCACCATACGAGGGTCAACCACACCACCAGACCCGTTCGCCTCTAACCCACTCATCCCTAAACTCCTCATCCATGCAGCAACAGCTTCACGTGGCACTCCCGGGTTCAAGCTCAGCATCCCCGCCCGCTCCCGCTCATCCCCCTCTGTTTCCTCTGGCGCCTCTTCTCTCACCACATCCCTTTCACCGGCTTCCTCTGCTTCACTCTCGTCATGGACATTATGTGAAACCCCCGTCCTCTCTCCTCGATGGAACTCCTCCTGGAACTCCTCCTCGCGCACACCCCCGTCCTCTCTCACCTCACGCTCCTCCCCACCTCCTCCTACTCCTCCATTCTCCATCTCCTCACCATGCACCCCCGCAATCCCCTCCTCTCCCATTCTCCTCATTCCCCTCTCCTCCCTTGCCTCCTCCTCGTTTTCCTCAATCTCCTGCTCCTCCTCTCCCTCCTTCCCCACCTCCGTCTCGTCCACCTCGCCATCACCATGCATCTCCTCTCGCCCCTCACCTCCCCCTTGTGATCTCTGTCGTCTGCAGCTCATCAGCGCAATGCGCCCACCACCACCACCACCACCACCAGCACCTGCAGCACCAGCGGTCAGAGCAGTCCCAGCACTACCGCTCTCCATCCACAAGCCTGACGAGTGGTTTGTCCAGCCGCCCGAGCCAGAACCAGCTCCTGCTTCCCCTTCCTCCTTCCCATCCACCTCCATGCAGGCACCGCTCCCAACCGCATCGTTTCCTACTGCACCACTCCCAATCGGACCTTCGTTTCCCTCACCCCCGTCCTCACCACCCATAGCACCCGTGCCGTCGCCCCATTGTTCCTCCCCCAACCCATCCACCTGCCTTCCATCTGCACTGGCAGCAGCACCACCACCAGCATTTCCAGCAGCAGTAGCAGCAGCCATAACCGACAAAGGTTTCAGCTCCCCTCCTCCTTTCCTCTGAATCACAACCCAGGAGGGCGGACCAGCACTGACCACAGGCGCCTCATCCCCATCACTCGGCACTCGCATGCGCTGACCCCCCTGCTGCTGCTGACCTAGCCCTTGGCTCTCCCCACTCTCCTGCCCCTGCTGCGTGTAGCGTCGCTGTTGTTGCTGCTGCTGCTCCCAGCCCTGACGACTGTGGCTCTGAGACTGAGAGCGCGTCGAAGAGCCGGGAAACTGCAACTCCCGCTGATAAATTTCTCCCCCCTCCTCCTCCCGCTGCTGCTGCTGCTGCTCGTCCCCTGCCTGCTGACCCTCGCCCACCCCGCTCCGCCTCTGCTCCGCCTCCCTCTGCTGCCGCATCAGCTGCTCAGACAGAGACACCTCCTTCCGCCTCCCTCTCATCGTCCTCAGCACCTGAACCCTCCCCCCCACCCACACCCCTCGCCCCGCCACAAACCCCGCCCCCCTGCCCGCCCCTCTACCGCGTCCTACTGCCCCCCCTCGCCCTCTTCCACCTGCACCCGCACCACCTGACAAATCTCCTGAGCCCCACCCTTGAAGGTCACTCTCACTGCCGCCACTGGCAGGGCGGGTCTGCTCGGGATCCGACAGAGCACGGGGCATGGTGAGAGGGGTGGTGGTAGCAGCAGCAGCAGCAGCACCTTCACCTTCAGCCCCACACCAAGGCTGTGCTTCTAAGGAAACAAATGCCGCACAGTCAGGAGGAGGAGCGAGGGGAGCAGCGGGTGGGATGGACGGGTGAGCGGCGTCAGCGGGAGGCAGCAAGTTGCTGTTGTTGCTCCGGGAAACGGAGTGGGACGTCCTCCAAACGAAGTCTCTTCCAGCCGTGTTCGCCCCATGACTGCTCCCGTCTCCCTCCATCCACTCCTCCTGCTTCTCGTCCGCCTGTCCCACCACACGCCCTTCCTGCACTCCCTTTGCCTGCCTTTGCATCGCCTCCCTTCGCACCTCCTCCCTTTGCAACTCCCGCCGTCGCATCTCTTCCATCTCATTCCGCCGCTCAGACCAGAACGCCGTCTCAGCCTCCCCTACAAGCTCCCCGTCAACCCGCTGCTCACCCCTCTCGACCATCTCACACCCCCTACTGCTACCACCAACCAGCCCCGAGCCACCTCCCAATCCCGAGCTGCCTGCCATTCCAGAACCACCACCTTCCAAGCCGCCGCCACCACCATTCCCGAACCTGCTCGCACGTCCCAAGCCACTTCCCAATCCTGTACCGCCTCCCTTCCCAGAGCCGCCTGCCTGTCCTGTGCTGCCACTTGTGCTCCCCGCCCGCCTCCCATCACCCTCTGGGCTTCCCAGCCGCTGCCTCTTCAAGGCTGCTGCCTTGGGACCCGACAGAAAGCCCCACCCGCTCTTCCCCTTCCCTGTGCCGCCTCTTTTGAGACCATTGCCCCCACTCCCGGCCCCACTGCCGCCCCTACTGCCGCCGCCACTCCCACCGCTGCCACCACCACTGCTGCCGCTTCGCTTCCCTGAAAGCCTCGACTGCCCCGGGCTTCCATCCTGCCCTGCGCTTCTTCCCAGCTTCCTACCCCGAGAATCCCTTCCGTCCGACCCATTGTCGCCCCTACCAACCTCTTCTCTGCGCTCCACTGCACCCCCACGTGCTGCTGCTCCGCTCTCAGGCGACTTGTCCCCGCCGTCGCCACTGTCGCCCTGCTCCTGCAGCTCTGGCATCTGCTCCAATCGGGCCACCCACTCGTGAATGTCCCCCCCACTGCCTGAGGACGCGGTACCAGCGCCAACAGCACCATCTCCGCCCCCAACTCCGCCTCCGCCTCCGCCTCCCTCTCCCCCGCCTGCGCCTGCGCCTCCACCTCCGCCTTCCCCCACTGCTCCGCCTCCGCCTCCACACGCCCCTGTGTGGTCCATGTGGGCTATGAACGCCTGCACGTTCTGCCCCCCTGACCGCAGGTACTGTGCCAGCAGCTGCTGCCGCTGCTGCTCCCGCTCCATCTCGCCCTTCCCCTGCTGACCTGCCACCATCAGCACCCCTCCTCCTCGCTTCTCCCTCACTGCGTGCTCCTTCACATGCTGCGGCTGCGGCGGTGGCGGCAGCAACTGCTGCTGGTGCTGCTCTCGTTCACACCCTTCATCAGCCCCCTTCTGCGTCCACTTCGCGTCTCTCCCAGACAACCGCTGCCCGTCCTGCTCCTGGCCCGTTTCCCCATCTGCATTTTTGCCGCCCCGCTGCTGCCACTGCTGCTGCCGCTGCTGCCACGCCTGCCGTCGGCATCCCACGGGCTCATGCTGCTGCGGCAGCGGTGGCGTTGGTGGCTGCGACGCCTGCAGCATCTGCTGCTGCTGTAACAGCTGCTGCTGCGGCTGCTGGTGCTGTTGGCTCTGGCTACTTCCTCCTCCTTGCCACCTCTCCAGACCCACGCCTGAACTCCGCTGCTGCAAATACCCCTCCTGCTCTTCTTGCTGCACCTGAACCTGCTGTTCCGCTTCCTCCTCCTCCGGCCGCTGCTGCCGTTGCAGTTGCTGCGGGTTCTCTCGTTCGTCCCCCACGGCCTGCCACCCATCCACCGACCCAGTCCAAATCTCCGTGCCCCCTCCGCCGCCCCACAGCTCCCCCGACCCTCCTGTCAGCGCCACTTCCGCCACCGACCCCTCCCTCTGCCCCATACTTCCCGACACACCCAGCGACCCATCTCCCCTAGCGCTGGCAAACCCACGGGCCACCCCCAACGGCTGGTGAATCTGGTGAGGCTGGTGGCCCTGGTGTGGTTGGTGGGGCTGCTGGGGCTGGTGAGGGTTGTGACTGTGGAGCGGTAGAGCAGCCAAGGGGCCACTGCCGCTGGAGAAAGAACAGGTGCCGCGGGTGTCAGCAGATGAGTGCGTGGGGAGCGTACTCGTGCCTCCCATCCCATACCCATACCCATAACCGTGACTCTGACCCTGCCTGTACCCGCGAGTGGCTGCTCCCATACCAGCAGCGCCTCCCTGCGCAGCAGCAGCAGCGGCGGCGGCGGCGGCGGCAGCGCTGGCAGGGAGAGTGTTGCCAGCGGCCTCGTCGAAGGAGGAGTGGGGGTTGTGCATGCCGGAGGAGGAGCGCAGGGAGAGCAGCGGCTTGGCGCCCGCGCTGGGGTTAAACGAGCCGTCGGGGCAGGACGACGCGCCTGCGCCTGAATGCTCCGCCAGGCTGCCGCTATTCTGCAGGGGCGAGTGGGGAAGCAGGGAGAGCGGGAGAGCAGACGAGGGGGGCCGCGCGGCGGGGAAAGAGGGGGAGAGCAGAAGAGTTGTTTTTCTAGGCGCATCAAAAGCGACAGCAGGGCTGGGAGCGCAGGGAGAGCAGCGGCTTGGCGCCCGCGTTGGGGTTGAACGAGCCGTCAGGGCAGGAGGACGCGCCTGCGCCTGAATGCTCCGCCAGGCTGCCGCTATTCTGCAGAGGGGAGCGGGAGAGAGAGGGGGGTGGGGGGGGAATGCGATGGAGGAAAGGAGCTGAGTTCTGAAGCGCCTTAAACGATGCGCCTGCGCCTAAAGGCTCCGCCAGGCTGCCGCTATTCTGCAGGGGCGAGCGAGGAAGGGGGGGGGATGCGAGCGGGGTGAGCGGAAGAGGGGGATACGAGGGAAGGACGTAGACGGCTGCCATTGCGTAAGTGAAGAAAAGGCAAACGCAAGTGTCTCAATGTGAGGCTCAACGGTTGAGGCAGGCAGCAGGCACGATTTGTTCGAGAATGCTTTGAGCGACAAGAAGCAAGTGGGCAGTGTTGCGCACATCCAATCCAAGCTCTGACGCGTTCAAGATGAGCCGTGCACATTCTAGACGATTCAAGAGCAATCTAGATTATGCCCAGCACTGCGGCCCCTCTGGATAGATACTAGAAACCATGTCCGAAGACAAGGGGACGATGTGCACCTGCAGGCTCTCCGGCGCGTTAGAGACGAGCTGGATGCGGCGCCACACGTGCTGCCACATGTGCGTGACGTCACGCTTCGTCACCGGCTTCACCAGATACTCCTCCGCGCCCGCCGCTATGCACTGCAGCACCGTCGCCTGGTTGGAGTTGCCTGACATCACTGCCACGTCAGCAAAGTCAGAATTACACGTCAGATACAGAGAAACGCGTGACAGATACACAGTCACATGCAATGCACGGCGACACACGCCAACACGTACAGTACAGAACATACGCGGGAAATCCGAGCCACGTCTCACGAACATCGACCCGCACCCAAGATACGTTAAGCTGTCAGCAGTGTGTGAAGGCGTGAGACAGCGTGTGGCACACTTAACGCTGCATCGAACGAGGCGTGCGCGCACGTACTGATGATGGGAATGGCGTTGTAGTTGGAGTCGGCGCGGAGGATTCGCAGCAGCTGCAGCCCGTCCAGCCCCGGCATCATGAGGTCCTGCACCGTTCACAGCGTCGCACAGCGTCGTATAGCATCGCATTGCGTCGCACAGCATCGCACAGCACAAGGGTAACGGCAGTCAGCAACAGAAAACAATCGAAGAACAAAAAACCCAGAGCGGCGCGAGCGCAGGTAACCATCCGCGAACGCTGAGAAATCCCACAACTGAGAAGTGCAAATCAAACTAGTGGGAACTATGTCGGACGAATTTCTCAAGGATTTCACAAAGCTTACAACGAGGATGAGATTGAATCCGTCTGGCCTCTCCTGCAGCACCCGGAGGGCCTCCATCCCTCCATCCGCCACCGTCACTGCGCATAACGAGGCACACCGGGGAATACCGTCAGATTGCTGGGAACCCGATCGCATACAGCACATATCCCTCGTACGGTAACCGAGTCGGTCAACTTATGCGACAATTGACAGCGACGAACGGATGGTTGGAACGATGAGCGAAGCCCCAGAAACGCCTCTCCAGTCGCAAGAATCATGTCTTCTGACAGACTACCGCATCCACTAGATTCACTGTTCCCGTTATACATCATCGCAACACTAAGAGTCTACGGTTCTCGAGTGTTTAGAAACGACTTGAAGTCGCAGTGACAGTGTAGGAGTCCGTGACGCTACCCGTTCCGTTCGTACGAAACCAAGGAGTTGCGGGAATCTCCGATGCCAGAACTGTGTCGCACAAGCATCGATGAGGTCAAATTTGCAAATTCAAAATTTTATTACTCTGCTGTCGTTTCCTGGCAGCTCACAACGGTTGTTCGGCGCCAGCTTCTACTCCGCTTGGCCAGCTTACTAGCTTCCGCTTTACTCTAGACGCTCGCTCTTAACTCTCCCTACTGCTTCTTCGATCTCCTGTCGCGTTCTTAACTCTCCTATCGTGCAGTTGAACCTTCTAGCCACCGTTGGCCCTGATTGCGAGACGTAGCTCTCATCACGCAACGACAAGACTAACTAAGCTCTCCAGTCCTAATCCAGAGCTGGATACTTTAGCAGCAAGCCCTTAGTCACCTTGATAACCACATCTTCGGAATTGATTTCCGACGACTAGTCGCGAGAGCCTTTCGTCGTCCACCACTAAAACGTGCACGTCCGACGGCGATATTAGCGGCATTCCCCCGGCTGCTGCAGCCCCTCCCGATCCCCCACCGCCTGCCGTGAGAACTCCATCTTGCACTGGAGTGGAAGGATCCATGGCGGTAACACTGACTGAATCTAGGAGAAGATCTAAGGTCTGCTGACAAGAAGTATTTAAGCGAGCTCGCGGCCAGCATAGTGAGTCGAAACGGCTCTGGCAACGCACACCACAGATTGAAATGATTTCTCAGCAAAAATGATCCCCCTGGCAACCACTCTCCACATCAGGAGCCCCAACTTCGTTCACTCCGCACGTGAACGCAATAACAATATTTCAACCGATAACCCTATTTTAGTTAGCCTCCTCCGTGACACACAACTTTATCGCGAATAGAAACTACGAATGAAGACGGAAGCGTTGCGCAATTGCTACTTAATCGGCTTGTAGCCTAGGGTTCCAACCAAGATTGTTCCTCCACTGGACCTGGGGTTTGCTTGCTTCTAGCATAGCAGACTCACTGAGTCTCAGCACAAGCTTGGAGCAGGAGGAGCAGGTTTGGCTGCTGCGGCTGGTTCGGTGGTATGGCATGGCATGGCATGGCCACGTGTACGTGTGAGTGGCGCGGGTGGTGGTAGGGAAGGAATTCGAGAGGTATGCGGACCCGTGAACCAGGCTCGGTCCCGTGGTCAGGGAGGGAGAGCACGAAACATAAGTAGGCATGGCAGCGAACTTAGGGATTCCCGCACAGATGACGCTGGTTGGCGGAAGCATGTGAGGTTTGCTTTATTTCGCTTTTAGGACCCCGAAAAGTGCACAGCATCCAGCTCACAAAAAATATCTACAGCCCACCAGCGATGGACAAAAGATCCTGACCTGGGGCGGTTGGTGTGAGGGCAGAGGCGTCACGTGATGTCCTGTCAAATTGCTCTTGAATCACGTGACAGAATTCTTAGCTAATGGCTGATTGGTTCCCAGAGGTTCCTACCTGAGGTGTGCTGGCCAACAGTTGCAGATGCAAATTTGATTGTTCTTCTACACCTGCCCGTTCACTCGCTGGAGCCCAGCAGTGAGGGTTTGCCGAAAGCACACACGGGCAGGCACCTTGAAAGGTGAAGAAATGCTTCAAACGGGGCCCCACCAATTGATTCTTACATGAATGAGATAGCAACACAAATTTGTTAGTAGCATACACTAATAATACATGCTTGCGATCTGTAAGCAGAGTGCAATATCCCTGCCATCACCCCAACCACCATCCCCCTTTACTACCGGCATTGAGTACACCGGCAAAATGACCAGATGCGCATCTTTATCAATTGAATCCTTCTTGTCTTTCTCTGATAGACTAAACACTTCATCGGATCCCCCTGCACCACAAGGAATTCGCGGAAATCCACTCCCATTCCTGTTTGTATCCCCATCCCCATTCCCCATACCACTCCAATCCCCTATCGCATTACCATCCCCATGCAATCCGTACTCGCCAAAGTGCCATGCACTGGCGCGGTGCCACCTCAGCATGCGAGCGGATGGCATGTGGTAGGAGATGAGCTCCCACATGGACCTGTCCCAGTTGTAATCGTCCAGGTGGCAAAACTCCTGACAACCATAAAAACCCAGGCAGGGAATAGAGCTGAGTGACAGGCGGTTATTACGTGGAGTGCACAGACATTTAGGCGGATGAAGCAGAGTACAAAAGTACAAAATGTTGGATAAAATATATAAAACATCTTAGAAATTTGCGTCTCGATACTCAGCTGACCAGAGGGAGGATGTACAGTAGGTTGGAGGCAACCAGTGGAAGTAAAAAAACTGTTTAACCAGTGGATGTACAGTAAGTTGGATGCAAGAAGGGTGCAGGAGAGACGTGGATGGCGTACAGCACAGGTGCAGACGTGTGCAGATCAGTGCAGAGGAGTGCAGATGAGTGCAGATGTGTGCAAATGAGTGCAAATGATCGCAGATGAGTGCAATGAGCGTTGAGTGCAGATGAGACGAATTTCAAACCTGGTAGATCAAAATGGCCCATACGCCCACACGCATTCCATTCCCCACCAATAGAACTAGCAGTACACATTCCCAACATCGTACCTCTTCCAGCCTCTGCCTCACCTATGGAGAACTCTTGGAAAAGTATTCTCAATGGTGGCTACATCAGCTCCAGCACACCCCTGTTCAACCCGCACACCCCCATGGATTCCTGGGACATCTTTAAACAGCATATACCATACATTCACCACCATACCTCTTTTGAGGCGCCTCAAAAGACATCTTTAAACAGCATACACCATACATTCACCACCATACCACTTTTGAGGCGCCTCAAAAGACATCTTTAAACAGCATATACCATACATTCACCACCATACCTCTTTTGAGGCGCCTCAAAAGACATCTTTAAACAGCATATACCATACATTCACCACCATACCTCTTTTGAGGCGCCTCAAAAGACATCTTTAAACAGCATATACCCATACATTCACCACCATACCTCTTTTGAGGCGCCTCAAAAGACATCTTTAAACAGCATATACCATACATTCACCACCATACCTCTTTTGAGGCGCCTCAAAAGACATCTTTAAACAGCATATACCATATATTCACCACCATACCTCTTTTGAGGCGCCTCAAAAGACATCTTTAAACAGCATACACCATACATTCACCACCATACCTCTTTTGAGGCGCCTCAAAAGACATCTTTAAACAGCATATACCATACATTCACCACCATACCTCTTTTGAGGCGCCTCAAAAGACATCTTTAAACAGCATATAGCATACATTCACCACCATATCCCTGCCAGCCCCTGCATCACCTCCCACCCACACACTCCTATCCTAGCTCTTCCCACGTTGCCCATCCCATACCCCGGGGTCATACCACACCTGAGGAACAACATACCCCACTGAGGAACAACATACCCCACCTGAGGAACAACATACCCCACCTGAGGAACAACATACCCCACCTGAGGAACAACATACCCCACCTGAGGAACAACATACCCCATTTCTCATACCCCCACCACCGTACCTGTGCCAGGCCATGCATCATCGCCCACACACTGCGGTTGAAGCTGTACCCCACGTTGCCCAGCCTCTCCGCCGTGAAGTGCCCAATCCGCCTCAAAACTCCACCCTTCTCCACCGCATTCCCCTCGACTCTTCTGACCGACAGCCTCAATCGCCTCACTCCAGCCACGCCCCTTTGCCGATCCTCCACCTCCCGCTGTGCTTGCACTGCAGTCTTCACTCCCCTCCTCTCCACCGCACCCTCCTCCTCATCCTCCACCACCCCCACATCAGCAGGGGCGAGGCTCACAGCGATGCACTCGTTGCAGCGCCCGCGGCACTTGGCGCTTAGCAAAGAGCGGAGGTGGCTAAGTGCGTTGGGGAAGAGCCAGTGGTCCTCCTCTATAAAGAGCATGTGGCCGTTGAATGCCCTGGTCTCTGGCAGGCCGTTCCACACCGTGTTCTGCACCCACCACCAGTGGTGCTGCGTGGGAGGGGGGTTGTGTGGGAGGCAAAGGCAGGAGGGGAAGATTGGACGACGAGGGGAGAAGGGGAGGAGGCATAAGGGGTTGGTTGGTGGGAGGAAATAGAGATGTTGGGCAAGAGCCAGTGGTCCTCCTCTATAAAGAGCATCTGGCCATTGAATGCCCTGGTCTCTGGTAGGCCGTTCCAGACCGTGTTCTGCACCCACCACCAGTGGTGCTGCGCGGGACAGAGGTGGGAGGAGGGAAAGGGAGGGAGAGGGAGGGAAAGGCAGGGAGCATGTGGCCGTTGAATGCCCTGGTCTCTGGGAGGCCGTTCCACACCGTGTTCTGCACCCACCACCAGTGGTGCTGGGAGGGAGGAGGTGTGGGGACAGGGTGGGAGTGGGAGAGGTGGGGAGGGAGAGAGAGAGGGAGCGGAGGAGCAGGGAGCTGCTGGGAAGCAGGGGAACGAGAAGTTCCCTGGGGAAAGGATTCTCCCATGTGGTAAGATGGGTGTATGGGTGGATGCATAGATGGGTGAGCGAGGTGGAAACAGCAAGAGGTGGAGAGGTGGGGACGGGAGTGATGAGACATTTTTTATAATTCTCAAAAATCGCTCACAAAGACTAATCACGCACCACAGCAGCACATGCACATGCACGCACCTTAAGTGAGACTATTCTTGGGTCACGATAAGATCCGAATTCATCTGCCTGGCCCCAACACGGCATCTCATCTCCCCCTTCCTCCTCCCCCACCTCCTCCCCTTTGCTCAAACTGTTGCTAGCAGCGTGCCTCATCCCACCATCCCTCACCATCCCCTTGTTACCCATGCCCCGACCATGCCACTTCCTCAGCTTTCCTCCCGTACGAGCCCTCTGCTCCCACCGCTCAGCTCCCCCTGCTTTCGTTTCCCACGGCCGCCTTGACTTGCCGCGGCAGTCGTCGGCAGAAGCTGCCGGGAAGGTTCCGTTGAAGAGGTGTGGCGAGAAGGGGAAGTAGAGCTGCTTGACCCGGCAGAAGGAGATGGATTGGACGAGGGCGTGCATGGGCGGGTAGAAGCCGTCGTGACTGGGAGGGGGAGGGGGGGGGGGGGGAGGGGGGGGGGGGGGGGGGTGGAGGGGAGATGAGGGGAGGGCGGAAGTAGAGCTGCTTGACCCGGCAGAAGGAGATGGATTGGACGAGGGCGTGCATGGGCGGGTAGAAGCCGTCGTGACTGGGAGGGGGAGGGGGGGGGGGGGGGAGGGGGGGGGGGGGGGGGTGGAGGGGAGATGAGGGGAGGGCGGAAGTAGAGCTGCTTGACCCGACAGAAGGAGATGGATTGGACGAGGGCGTGCATGGGTGGGTAGAAGCCGTCGTGACTGGGAGGGGGAGGGGGGGGGGGGGAGGGGGGGGGGGGGGTGGAGGGGAGATGAGGGGAGGGCGGAAGTAGAGCTGCTTGACCCGGCAGAAGGAGATGGATTGGACGAGGGCGTGCATGGGTGGGTAGAAGCCGTCGTGACTGGGAGGGGGAGGGGGGGGGGGGGAGGGGGGGGGGGGGGTGGAGGGGAGATGAGGGGAGGGCGGAAGTAGAGCTGCTTGACCCGGCAGAAGGAGATGGATTGGACGAGGGCGTGCATGGGTGGGTAGAAGCCGTCGTGACTGGGAGGGGGAGGGGGGGGGGGGGGTGGAGGGGAGATGAGGGGAGGGCGGAAGTAGAGCTGCTTGACCCGACAGAAGGAGATGGATTGGACGAGGGCGTGCATGGGCGGGTAGAAGCCGTCGTGACTGGGAGGGGGGGGGGGGGGGGGGGGGGGGTGGGTGGAGGGGAGTTGAGGGGAGGGCGGAAGTAGAGCTGCTTGACTCGGCAGAAAAAGATTGAGCGGATGAGGGCGTGCATGGGTGGGTAGAAGCCGTCGTGGCTGGGAAGGGGGGGAGGGAGGGGGGATAGAGGGGAGGGAAGGGGCAACCGAGCTTTTTCACCCGGCAGAAGGAGATTGAGCGGACGAGGGCATGCATGGGTGGGTAGAAGCCGTCGTGACTGGGAGGGGGGGAGGGGGAAGGGGGATATAGGGGGATATAGGGGTGGGGAAGGGAAGTGAAGCTGTTTCACCTGGCAGAAGGTGATCGAGCGAATGAGGTGGTGTATGCATGGGGGGTTAGAAACAATTGTGACTAGGAATGGGGGGAAGGGGCGGAACAACTAAGGGTAAGGAAAGAGGAAGAGGGGGAGGAATGGGAAGGAGAAAAGGGTAAGTAGACTGAGCGGACCAGGCAGTGTGCAAGGGGAGGTAGAAGCCGTTGTGACTGGGAGATGAGCGGACCAGGCAGTGTGCAAGGGGAGGATAGGAATGGGAATGGGCGGGAGGAGAAGAGATAGGTTGCAAAGGGAATGGGCAGGGTAACGACAGGAGGGCAAGAGAAAGGGCAGAAGGAGACTGAGGTGACCAGGCGGTGCAAGGGGGGGTAGAAGTCGTCGTGACTGGGAGGCGGTGGCGATGGGAGAAGATGGGGGGAAATGGGGGGTGGGGATAAAAGGCAATGGGAGGCGGTGGACCGAGGAACAAGAGAATAAACGAAGACGCCTCTGGAGTTACGTTCCTCTCAGCACAGAATGACAACGACAGTACTGAGAGGTAGATTGTGCATGCTATCTCACTCACGTCGCAGTGAGCAGCATATGCTATCTACATCTGGAAATAACATGAAGCACACACAATCTACCCAAGGAAAACAAGGCCGATATTCTGTCTATTCTCTCATGCCGTGCATCATCCCATCACAAAATCATGTTCTTATCGCACCTGACTATAAGCAGGGCGTGCTGTATGCCGTCCACTTTGCTCAGAGCATCCAGAGTGCGGTTGAGATACGCCGGCCGGTTGTGCACGAGCAACACAATGATGATGTCATCATCTCCCACTGCTGCCACGTCACCATTTCCCTCTGCTGCCACGTCATCACGTCCCCCTGCTGACACATCCTCATCTCCCAAAGCCGCCTTGCTTGCTCTCCGTTGCTTGCTGCTAGGGACACTCCTCATTCTCTTTGGCACGCGTGGAGGCAACCTATTGGCTGCTGCCAGCTCAGCAATCCGCCGATTGGACGGAGGCCACGTGGCGTTGTTCAATTGCAGATGCGACCTGCGCCATGTCGAGACAAACCACGCTGTCTCGCGCTGCTTGCGAGCCTGCATGAGTTGGCGCAGTCGTGCCTCTACTGAGAGGAGCGCCTTGCCCTTGACCGCACCGGTCATAGCACGCACCTACAACAAGGTTCAGGGTTCAGGGTTTAACGCAGAAGTTTCCAGAGGGGTTCAGAATTCCAGGTTGAAGGTGGAAGGTTCACGGTGAGTGTGGCAAACTGGCAACGCATCCGTGACTGCATTGACTGCATTGACTGCATTGACTGCATTGACTGCTACTTTCTTCGTCGCAAGGTGGCAAGGTGCTGTGCCATGGTGGAAAAGCATCGTGGAAGGCAATGAGAAAAGCAATGTGGCTCCCTCTCACCTCATCCACAGCCGGCCCTACACCGTGCTTCTTCTTAAACCGTATTGACGCACCTGTGATTGAGGCGGTGAGGCGCTTCTGAAATCCCCGGTGGCATGGCTTACCTGCGACTGCGGGCTTCTCGGCTGCCCTCTCATAGCCATCGATTGCCAACACTATGCCATCCTTCTTGTCAAACAGTACTGAATCATTTCTTAGGGCGTATGGCACACGGCTTACCTGCGACTGCAGCATTCAGCTCCCTCTCATAGTCGTCAACGGCCATCCATACGCCGTCCTTCTTCTGAAACGGTACTGACGTTACCTTACCTGCGACTGCAGCATTCGCAGCTCCCTCTCGTAGTCGTCAACGGCCCTCCCTACGCCATCCTTCTTCTCCCCTGCAACCCCTCTGCTTCCTTTCGTTTCTTTCACAGCAGCAGCAGGGCCGAAGACGTTCAATTCTCTGTAATATGTCTGCTTGTAGCGCGAATACGCACGGGGGCACTGGGAGCTGCTGCTAGCGGAATTGCTACTATCGGAAGGCGTGGCGAAGCTTCTTCTGCTACTGCTACCACGAACAGAACCCGACGTGTCGTGCGGCGAAGCTTCTAGGTTCACTCTCCCTCGAAACGTTCTACTCCTTCTTCGTTGCGCGTCCGTGATGTCCGCGACGAATTCCAGCTCGTTCGAAACGAGCCGTAGCAACCCCTCGCGTCCGTCTGTCCGAGCCTCCCGTTCCGAGGTTCGTTGTACTAGCGCGACATGAGGTTCGACCTCTGGTTCGGATTCAGGATTGGTTCGACCCAGTCCGGGATCAGATGCGGGCTTGATGCTTGATGCGGTGGCCATGAACGGCAGGAATGACGCCAGAGCGTCCGCCATTTCCTCGGAATTGTCGGCCCAGAAAAAGCATCCCATCCATTCCTCGAACGACCAATCAGCGGCTGAGAAATCGGATTCATCGTTCTTGCTAAAGGCTTCGATAGTAGCGTCAGATCCGGACTCGATATTGTCAAGTGAAAGCCACGCTGTGCGTAAAGCGAACGCGAACACGCAAAGGAAGAGTATCAATGTTGTACGGCAGAAGCGAATGCGACTAAAACGAACGTGACTGGAGCGATCGGCCATGATGCATCGTCGAGTCGCCATGCCGCACTACTCCGTCATGTGTTTGGGCCGACTCTGATCCAAAAAACTCGTACATTTTGAATTCTGGCATGATTCCGCGGCTGGGGACAGCGGATAGGTCTGACGAGGAAGCACGGTCGTTGCGACGATGGAGGCCTCCTGGTGAGGCGATGGTGGGTCGTTTGGAAAGGAGTTGTGCTGGGATGCGGCTGCGATCGATCATTGAACCGGCTTCAACCACTGGTAAAGTGCGACCTACCCGGTCACTGCATCCTGCCATCATGACAAAGCTCACAACAACCTTTCCCGGTTGCGACCTGAAAAGATCGTAAGATGCCTTGGCTGGCTGCGACGTGGCACGGCCCGCGAGCGACCTTGGTTGCGACCTGTACAATAGTACTGTAGCCGAGCAAGCATCTACCTCCACCCCACACACCATATTGCACAAGCAAGCAGGCTGCCCTGCCCATCCACTCCACCAATCCCACACCTCCCTCCCAACCCAATCACCCCACCTCACCGCACTTGAACCTACTCCAACCCACCCCATCCCACCTCTTCCTACCCCACCTCACCCACCCACCGACCAAAGTTGCAGAACTGATCCGATGAAGCTGAAGGCTTCCCCGCTTGCGATAAAAAAAATCGAACCTGGAGGCTTCGCGTTCAGTTCCCAGACTTGTCTCCAAGAAATATCGAATCCTTTTGAGACGAACCGGTGTCAGCCTCTGTTCTTTCCGCGTATATGTGCCCCGTTACTAGTTAATTTCGCCGCTAAATCTGACATTTACTTGTACAATCGGGGGGAAGTGAAACATGGCTGGCCGTTTTTCTCTTGTAGCACGCTTTCCCTATTTTCTTGAACATACGAATCAGGCGATCCTGATCAGGACCCGCTCAGCAGTCGTTAGGACGTAAATCTCCCATACCGAGATTGCTGTAATGGGGTAACAATATACGGCGATACTGTATGAGACGCCGATTTACAAATTGCCTGCACGAAATGCGGCGCGGTTGCAACTGTTACTGATGAAGTCCCATTTTGTTGTGCGAGTAGTTCCACGAATCACTCGTCTGCACTCTGGTAGGTCACCGGAATTGTCGCAGCATGATTATCTGCCCCACAAGATTTTCGCGTCCGTTTCGCCGATACACGTACTTTTGTGATGGCCTTGTTCTGATATGACTGACACGCAACAGAACGTACGGGCCCTGGTGTGTTCAGGTGGATCAAGAAAACAACCTCCGCGCTTGAATCACTTCTTGGTGGGTCGCGATAGATCAGTGTTCAAGAATCGGGTTTCTATCCCAAATCTGTTTCTCCGTAGAAATCATCTGCATCGACACGCCATCGGTTTCCAGAACGCTAATAAAAAGCCGCGCGACATTCAGTAGTTTCATCTAAAGTAGTTCCATCCGCTTGAAGTAAAGTAGTTTCATCCGTTTTGTATTTCCGCAGATGGCGGACTCCGCCGCTTCTGCGGCGGCGCAACCCGAAAGCAGCAGCGCTGCCGGAAGCGGCGGCGGCGGCGGGTGCGCGCGGCCGGAGAAGCCGAACACGACGGTGGGGAAGATTCGCGAGCACGTGAACGAGTTCATGAGTGCGTCCATGGACGAACACAAGGAGTGATTTAAAAACACGCTGGGGAAGGTAAGCAGTGGGGAAAAGGTCCGGGGAGGGTAAGCAGTCAGTTAGGCGTCAGGAAAGGTGTACAATCGGCGGGTGTACGCTCAGTTTGGCAATGTAAGCAGTCAGTTAGGCGTCAGGAAAGGTGTACGCTCGGTTTGGAAGCATCACAGAGGAACTGACATCCTAGCAACAGCTTATCGCTTCTCTGTCTTCTTGTTAAATTACAACCCTTCTCATCTCTCTTTCCCCACCTCCCAACCTTCCACCCACACCCTTTCCCCCTTTCTCCTCCACCTTCCTCTCCCTCTTTTCCCCCACCTTACCCTCCCGCCTTCCTTTCCCGCCTTCCCATCCGCCTTCCGCTCCCGCCTTCCTCTCCCTCTTTCCTGTCCCGCCTTCCCCTCCCGCCTTCCTTTCCCGCCTTCCCCTCCCGCCTTTCCGCTCCCGCCTTCCTCTCCCTCTTTCCTGTCCCGCCTTCCCCTCCCGCCTTCTTTTCCCGCCTTCCCCTCCCGCCTTTCTGCTCCCGCCTTCCTCTCCCTCTTTCCTTTCCGCCTTCCTCTCCCTCTTTCCTGTCCCGCCTTCCTCTCCCTCTTTCCTTTCCCGCCTTCCTCTCCCTCTTTCCTGTCCCGCATTCCTCTCCCTCTTTCCTTTCCCGCCTTCCTCTCCCTCTTTCCTGTCCCGCCTTCCTCTCCCTCTCCCTCACCTTCCTCTTTCACCTTCCTCTCTCACTTCCTCTCTCACCTTCCTCCCTCACCTTCCTCTCACACCTTCTTCTCTCACCTCCCTCACCTCCCTCACCTCCGGTCACCAGATGTTTGGTTTCAAAAGGAAGTCCCCAGCGCCGCCCCCTCGCAACGTCGTCATCCCACTGGTTGCTCACACAGGCACTGTAGCACCACTAGACACGGCTCTAGACACTGAAACACGGTAAGGCATCCACTTGCGGGCAGTCACACCAATTCTCACTTGGCGGTTGGGGCAGCAGCAGCAGCAGCAGCAGCAGCAGCAATGGTGGCGGCGGCGGCGGCGACAGCAGTGTCTGCTGCAGCAGGGGCTGATACCAGCATGTGACTGCAGCAGCGGACCTGACTGGGTTCCTTTTCACACTGTGCGTGCCAGAGGGACCTTTGCAGTGGAAGAGCATTAGAGGGAGGTCTGTGTGGCTGCAGCAGAGCAGGAGAAGGGGTGGAGGTGGAAGAGGCGAAGAGCGGAGAGAGCATATGACGGTGGTGGCTTAAACCCCCCCAGGGGCAGCTACAGCCCGACCCGCCACTCCCATGCTTCTTGCTCCCTCAACCTCCCTGCTCAATCTTATTCCATCATTGTCTCAAAAGTCGTCTCATTTGACAAGTTGGGAAGGAAGGGGAGGTGGGGGGGGGGAAGTAAAGAGCGAGACTGCACATGACGGCTGTAGCTCAAACCCCTCCCAGGGGCAGCTGCAGCCCGACCAGCCACTCCTGTGCTTCTTGTTCCCTCAACCTCCCTCCCTGCCCTAAGCTTGTAGCATTTTCGCTGTGTGCTTCGTAAGTGGAGAGTCGTCCGGTGTACCGGTATTTGTAGGAAAGTCTTTGTGAACTACTCTAGTTGTACCATACGTTGTTTAGTAGCAATGCAGTGCATTGTGGTGGGATGCGTACCATTTCTGGACGGACAATGGCTTGCCTGTTAACCATTACACAATACATACCATGAGATAATGTAAGCCCCATTGTCCACAAGTGAACAATGAAATGATACGGTAAGTGCAGTAAATAGTTTGCTGTCAGGCCTGTCACTGGTACGGTATATACTGAAGAAAGAAGGGCCATCCCATCCCATGTCCCACCCACAGCTCCAATCTTGAGTGGATCATTCAGGCAAGCAGCATAATGCACCATACAGTTTCAGCATTGGTCCACTCCATCCAGACCAAATCTGCACTGGCAGGCTGCAGAGCAAATCAACAGTGCACGATATCATACCCTATCTCATCATATCATATCAGAGTACCAAATGGGACGGATCACAAGGCCTCGAGGAATCCTCAAGGCTACAGAAGCTCCACATACATGCCCACCTATACTTCAGCATACCTAACTATCTCAGATCAGATCAGATCCGCACACAGATGCGCCAGGCTCGGTGGTCTCAAGGTATCTTCCAAACTGCAGAAGGTGCGTCGCCACAGCTTCACAGCCTTGGTGCGGTCATGCGCCATCCAGTCACTGATATCGCTCCACGGCACGGCCCGCGAGTCAAACATCACCACCCGCCACGGCACAAAGAACTTCATCAACCCCTCCTTGAACCACATGTCCACTGCGAACGACGGCGGGATGCGGTGCGCGGGCGCCCACGAAAACCACCCGTAGTAATACGCATTCAAAAACCTATCCATGGACCCTTCCGGGTAGGGTAAAACCGGAAGCTTCGACACCATGTCTTCGAATGTCGTGGAATTGGGTTGAAGAACCATCACTCGGGAGGTAAACATGTCCGGAGGGAACACGCTCGGCGGGGCGGCAAACGCGTCGTAACTGGTAACCAGCTCGTTACAATTATCAACAAAAAGCGCCACCGGATCGACGTACACAAGCTTGTCAAACCCCTTCTGGTTCCACGCGTGCAGCACGGCGAAAGAATCGTCTAGTTGCTGCCCGTTGACCACTATCGGGTCCACCACACGTACATAGTTGAAGAGCTTTCGGTACGGCTGCCAGTGGTCCCTGGGGACCGTGGACAGCACGAGAAGGAGAATCTTCCGGAAGGAGGAGAAGGAATGGTGCTGCAGGTAGGATGCCGCCCAGACCCCTGCTGCAAAGTAATTCTCTTTGGTTATAACAGTCACGAAGCCCTCTCGGCCAATGTATGTCGGCCGGCCGGGAATCACTGGCTCGTGGGAAACCGGCGAGGAGAGCAGCGCCGGGGTGGATGGAAACGCGGACGATGCAGTTTGAGCTGCTGCTGCGCCTGCGGCTGCGGCTGCTTCGGCGGCGGCGGCGGATGCGGAGCGGACCTTGGCGTGGGAGGGGAGGAGGGAGTCGTACTGGGCGCGGTTGGGGAGGAAGTGAGTGAGGGAGATGGAGGTGGGATCGAGCGGGTACCAGTCGTTTTCTTCCAGTGCGTGTGCGAGGTACAGCCAGAGCGAGCACCAGAGATTCACCTTCACCTGTGGGCCACCGTCTCCTGTTACCACCACCCCTCCTGCCCCTCCTGCTCCCCCTTCGATCACCCCACTAGCAGCTCCTGCTGCTCCTGCACTGCCGTTCCCGTTTCCGTTTCCTCCTGCTGCCACTGCTTGCAGAGTCGCTGCTGCTGCAGCCTCTACTGCTTCTCTGCTCACCCCGCTCTGACCCGACGTGAGAGACGAAGCCAGACTCGACGACAACGCAGACGACAAACTCCCCCCACCTGCTGCCCCTCCCCTCGCCCCCCCTCCCCCTCCCCCTCCCCCTCCCCCTCCCCCGCCTCCCCCTTCCCCGTGTATCCCCACCACCCCCCCTTCCTGCGTCCCGAGCCGCCACGGCTTGAACCAGGGGTTGGCGAAGTGGATCATCATGATTGGTCCGTTGAGCGCCTCGTGGGCGGCTTCGACGCGGAACCAGGGCGGCGGGTGGTAGTGGTCGGGGAAGAAGATGACGGCGTTGTACCGCGCGGGCAGGCGGTGCGCGGGCGGCGAGTGGAACCAGCCGGAGAAGTAGGCGTTGAGAAAACCTTGATCTCCTTTGTTGTAGGACGGGAGACGGTGCATCTTGCTCATCATGTCAGCGTATGTGGACTGAAAGGAAGGAAAGACAGGGTGGTGGGAGCAGCGAGCAGGGGGGGGGTGGGGAGGACAGGGAGGGTGGGAGGGGATGGGATGAGCGGGGTGGTAGTGGTCGGGGAAGAAGATGACGGCGTTGTACCGCGCGGGCAGGCGGTGCGCGGGCGGCGAGTGGAACCAGCCGGAGAAGTAGGCGTTGAGGAAGCCCTGGTCGCCCTTGTTGTACGAGGGGAGGCGGTGCATCTTGCTCATCATATCGCTGTATGTGGACTGGTGGGTGGGGCACAGAGGTGGCATAGGGGGATGAAGGGGAGACAAGTGTAAGAAGTAGGCGTTGCGAAAGCGTTGATCTCCTTGGTTGTAGGAGGGCAGCCGGTGCACTTTTTCTTGCTCAACACAACGCTGTACATGGACTGAAAAGATTCCGCTTATGGAGAACAGGGTGAGAGGAGGCGGGGGTAAGGGAGGGGGTGGAAGAGCGATAGCCGGGGAGCAAGCAAAGCTTGCATTTCATCATTCGCAAGGAAAGCAGATCGGCTTATGCTTTGAAGTACTTGTGGATGCTATTATCGAATCATCTGGTGTATATTGGAGGAAAAGGGGGTTGTTGACACTCTTTGTGATTGCTTACATGGGACGGTTTCAGCACCAGCAGTCCGCTGTTGAAGTTGCTGCTCATGTACACATCCGGCACGGCAGTGGGTTCTGTTGCTGCCCTCTGATAAAGGTCCATACGTACTTCATACATACCAAACTTGCTACCAAGGACTCACATGAGACGGTTTCAGCACCAGCAGTCCGCTGTTGAAGTTGCTGCTCATGTACACATCCGGCACGGCAGTGGGCTCTGTGATTGTCCATTACACCAGTTCCCTTCACACTTAGCTTGACCTGACATGAGAAACTCACATGAGACGGTTTCAGCACGAGCAGTCCGCTGTTGAACTTGCTGCTCATGTACACATCCGGCACAGCAGTGGGCTCGGGGCGTTCAAAGAGGTGGTCCAGGTTGGCGAGCACGAGCGTGTCCACGTCGATATACACCACCTTGTCGTATTCCGTCATCTGCCACGCATTGAGTTTGGAGAAGCCTTTTACTCCGTACCTGTTGTTCGAAGGTGGGCAAGGGGGCGAGCACGGGGGGGGCAGGGGGAAGAAAGGTGCATGTTTTGAGCACGAGAGTGTCCACGTCAATGTAGACCACCTTGTCGTATTCCGTCATCTGCCACGCATTGAGCTTGGAAAAGCCCTTCACGCCGTATCTGGTGGACAGGGAGAGAGGGGGAAGGCGGGTGGAGATGAGATGAAGGCGCAGGTAGAGAGCACGAGCGTGTCCACGTCGATGTAGACCACCTTGTCGTATTCCGTCATCTGCCACGCATTGAGCTTGGAAAAGCCCTTCACGCCGTATCTGGTGGACAGGGAGAGAGGGGGAAAGCGGGTGGAGATGAGATGAAGGCGCAGGTAGAGAGCACGAGCGTGTCCACGTCGATGTAGACCACCTTGTCGTATTCCGTCATCTGCCACGCATTGAGCTTGGAAAAGCCCTTCACGCCGTATCTGGTGGACAGGGAGAGAGGGGGAAGGCGGGTGGAGATGAGATGAAGGCGCAGGTAGAGAGCACGAGCGTGTCCACGTCGATGTAGACCACCTTGTCGTATTCCGTCATCTGCCACGCATTGAGCTTGGAAAAGCCCTTCACGCCGTATCTGGTGGACAGGGAGAGAGGGGGAAGGCGGGTGGAGATGAGATGAAGGCGCAGGTAGAGAGCACGAGCGTGTCCACGTCGATGTAGACCACCTTGTCGTATTCCGTCATCTGCCACGCATTGAGCTTGGAAAAGCCCTTCACGCCGTATCTGGTGGACAGGGAGAGAGGGGGAAAGCGGGTGGAGATGAGATGAAGGCGCAGGTAGAGAGCACGAGCGTGTCCACGTCGATGTAGACCACCTTGTCGTATTCCGTCATCTGCCACGCGCTCAGCTTCGAAAAGCCCTTCACTCCATATCTGATGGGGGGGTGGTGGGGAGGAAAAGGTGAAGGCGAGCACGAGCGTGTCGACGTCGATATACGCCACCTTGTCATATTCGGTCATCTGCCACGCATTCAGCTTCGAGAAGCCCTTCACGCCATACCTGTTATTTGGGTTGGGAATGGGGCAGGTGGAAAATGGGGGAAGGAGTTGGTGAATCTTGGGAGCACGAGCGTGTCCACGTCGATGTACACCACCTTGTCGTGCTCCGTCATCTGCCACGCGTTCAGCTTGAAAAACCCTTTTACTCCATACCTGTTTGCGTGTGATCACGCACAGGGGGCAACAGGGGCGGTGGGAGACACCTCAAGTCAATCAGGTTAATCAGGGCAAGCAGCACGTCGATATACACCACCTTGTCGTGCTCCGTCATCTGCCATGCATTGAGTTTGGAGAATCCTTTTACTCCGTACCTGATAATGGGCAAACAGACGGGAAAACATGCGGGAGCGGGGAACACCGGGCGTGTGGGGCAGGGGGAAGGTGGGGAAAGGAGGGGGCAGCCTTTGACTCAAGGGTAGAAACACTCGTGGGTTTGCAATGTTGGGAACACGCCGAACGTGGTCAAAGTGCAGTGCAGCAGTAACAATCGATCGTTCACATTCACGTCATGGGCGTTCCCATCCACCATGAGCACCAGGTCATGCGCAGGTTTTTGAGAATTCTCAAAAACCAGAACGTGCCCGTCAGCCTGAGCGTGGTGGACAGATACTCACGGGTTAGTGACAGTCGGCACGCGCCGCACGTGGTCAAAGTGCAGCAGTAATAACCGGTCATTGACATTCACGTCATGCGCGTTGCCATCCACCATGAGCACCAGGTCATGCGCCGTGCCCGTCAGCCTGAGGGACTGCGCGTGGGCGAGCGCAGCGGGCAGCAGGTCGGCAGAGGCGACGAGAGTGGTGTAGGCGTAGTGCTGCTCCAGCACCACTCGGTGCAGCCCCGCTGCCCTCGCTGCCTGCATGCGCGTTAGAGCACGGTCGTCGCAGTGAATCATGTACCCGAACTTGTCGCAATACACCTGGGGTGGGGGAGGGCGGAAGCGGCAGTGGAGGGAAGAGGTGGGGACGGAGGGGGGGAAATTGCTTAACAGCCACCTGCATGCGAACCAGTGGGAGCACGGCCTTGGAGTGCCTGTACCCACCCCCACCTACCCCACTGTCCCCCTTACCCCTGTCAACCCCTCTCAACTCCTCCCATCCCCTCCCATCCCTCCCTCCCTCCACAGCATCCTCACCGCTCACCATCTCTTTCAAATCCAGCGTCACCGTGGAGTAACTGTATCGCATACACTCACTTCACCATCTCATTGTTGCCGTATTTTAAAGTTACATCACCGAAAATTAAGCCCCTTATGTCTAATATCCTCACCAGCTCTCTAACATCCGGCGTGGCCTTGGAGTAGCTGTATCTCAGCTCCATGCCGCCCCACAGACGTGACTCTTGAGTCGACTCAAAAGTCTCCTCCCACCCTTCCCACGAATCCCACCCCTTCCCACCCATCCACGCTACTCACCAGCTCTCTGACATCCGGCGTGGCCTTGGAGTAGCTGTATCTCAGCTCCATGCCGCCCCACAGCCGCTGGAACGCGCCGATGCACCCGCCGCGGTCCTTCTTGTGCCCGGCGCGCGCGCTCAGTCCCACGTCGCTCAGCTCCTTCTCCGAGTTCCGCGTGTCGCCCCAATCCCGAGGCTTCCCGTCCACCAATAGCGGCCCGACTTTCGCGCGCTGCGAAACGACGAAGTTCATCGCGATGTCTTCGCAATTCTTCCCCGAATCCACGTACGCCTTAACCCCCTCCGGCGTGTGACACGTGTACCTAAAGAGGTAATCCGCATGCAGTATAAACAACTTCGTTAACACTATCGAATACCTGTCTTCGCGTTTGGTGTACACCCATCCCTTATCCTCCAAACTATACACGTGCGCGCGCGGGAAGAATCCCACGAGCCGCTGCTCGTTCTCCCCCCAAACCCGGAGCGCGAACTCCAGCGTCTTATCGTCGATCGTGATGTCATCATCGCATATAATCACAGCTCGCGTGCGAATGAACTTTCGCGGAAGGAACCGGTCGTTCAGGCTGTCGGACAGCTGTCTAACTATGTGAATCTTAGAATCCGGGCCGCCCACGCGAATCCCCCCGCCCGACCCGTGATTCCCGCCGGAAATGCCGTCCTCTCTTTCCTGCGTGGCGATTTTTTCGGCTCGCTCAATCGCCGCCGCCGCCGCCGCTGCCGCTCCTTCCCCGCTCGACCCGTCATCCCACCACCCCAAATCCCCCTCAACCACGGAGAAAGGTGACGATACGTTCCCCCATAGGACATAAATCGCGTCAACTAACGGGCTCTCCGCGTAAATCTGCAGCGTTTCCTGAAGAAGCGGTATTCGCGCTTCGGCATAGCCGTTGATCAGGATGGTCACCGAGTCGGCCTGTAACGCCTGCGTTGGCGGGTAGCGTTTCCTGTTGCAGATCTCCGGACCGAACTTTTTAACTACGTACGGATCCGCGGGCTCGCCAGGATCTAAGATTCGAAAACCGCCTGTTATTGTACCGGGTAACGGGGCAGCTGGAGCGGGTACGGGAATGGGGATGGGATGCGGCGGGCAGTTGCAGTGGGGCGAGACGAGGCGCCAGATAAGGAGGAAGCCGCAGAGGACCGCGATGGACCGCGAGGCGCAGGTGGAGAGCTTTAAGTCTGCGAAGCGCTTCGGCTTGCCGTAACGCGTATCCAGTGCGAACGATCCCGCTGACGACGATCGACTTATCATTTTTTAGTCGGTCGTTCGAATCGGCGGCTGATGGAAGAAGAGGACGGGCCGCTATAGAAGGCAGTGAAAAAATCGCGAGCGAGGACTCAGATCCCTCACAAAAGGTCAAGCAGAAAAAGCAGGTGGCGGACCCCCCCGACTGAGAGCGGAAATAAGATGCACATACTCTCTAGTTACGGTATAGGCGGAGTCGAAGAAAGGATGTTCTTGAAGCTAGCAATACTTGCTCCTGCGTTTGACGGAGAGAAGCAACGAGTCCTAAAAAGCTGAAGCGTGGTTGGTGGGTGGGTGGGTTGGTCGGTCGGTGGATCGTGGAGAAAGGTGAAGAGTTGACGTTGGCGAGGTCATGGAGCCCAGGAGAAGATGGCGGGGGCGAAGACGTACAGTGTGCTTTGACTTGCACTGCACCTAACAATAATGAAATTTAGTGTGCCATTTACCAAAGCTCTCTCCACCTGCCAAACCTTTCAAAGAGGTGCTTGTTGAATAGTTTCTAATCAGCCAATAGATTAAATATGACATGCATTATTTAAATAAATAAACAGCAATTAGTGTTTCTTTCGTGACAAATCCCAGTTCCAAACAGCAAGCATGCGCCCTGTAACCGGTCTGGAAAGAAAACTCATAGTGGGAGAAATTGAAATCCCAGGGTGCTTGTACAGCCTTTATCTGGGCATTAGAGTGTTAGAAGGCTCCAACTTTCTACACAACCCTCCCCATTCTCTCGGGCTGCGTTGTTACAACATCGAGAAGTGGCTTGTATCGGAGGAAATTTTGGAGTCCTAGAAGATCCTCTTGACCAATCAGAGTGGCTAGAACTAGGATAGCTCCACCTCTCCATCGGCTTCCACGAACGCCTCGTCGTGCAAGTGCTTCGCCGTTTTTTCGTCAACTTCAGAATCACATATCGTAGCAATCGCGCGAGCATAACGAATGTCGTGAATGCTACTTCGCAACCAGCCGCCATTGATGGATTTGATTTCTTTCCACCTTCAAGCTAGAATCTCGCCTGAATTCATTCACTGGTTCACCATCTCAGCTAGTTCACTTGTTTCCACTAGCTAAGATTCTCCCGTGCAGGCCATGCAGAATTGATGTTCAGACACACAGTGGGACAGTCCGGTTCTAGGCTCCGTTTTCGATATTTTCGCGAACTCCATCTTTGCGTTCCTACCATTTGCCTGCGTTAGCAACTTGCTTCTCAGGCTGTGTACCTCGATGGATGTCTTGAGAGGAAATGTGGTGTCGCAGCAGATCCTGGTAAATAGGTCACCGTCGACGAACTTTCAGCAATCGAAAACTGCATTCTTGCCATGCAGCTCGCTACAAAGCTCGTCTTTTCTTGTTTCCCAACGAGTCGCTTTTTCCGGATCCAACCAACTTGCCACGTTCGGTCTTAAATCAACTAGCACTAGAACTGCTCATTCGACCGTAACATGCTCCGCCTCTCCCTCCTCCTCCTCTTCCAGCAAATCCTCAACCACTAAGACGCGTCGCCTTATACTGCTTCGCCACGCGAAGAGCTCCTGGGAAGACCCATCCCTAATCGATCACGACCGTCCTCTTAGCAACCGCGGGAAACACGGCGCTAAGAGCATCGCTAAGAAGCTCGCGCGGCTCGGATGGGTTCCGTCCTTAATCCTCTGCAGCGACGCCGTCCGAACTCGCGAAACGCTCGAAATCATGCGGAAAGAGGAGGACGGGTTCGCGGAAGCGAAGGCGAGGTTTCTCGGAAGCTTCTACACCGTGGCAGCCATGGATGGCCAGACGGCGCGGCATCTCCACGAAACGGTCGTGCAATTGGCTCCGGATTTCGCGGACACAGTGATGTGCATGGGGCATAACCGCGGGTGGGAGGAGGCGGCGAGCGAGTTTTGCGGCGAGTGGGTGGAGTTAAAGACGGCGAACGCGGCGCTTCTGGAGTCGAAGCGGCCGCACGCGGATTGGGGGACGGCGTTCGGCGATGGGTGGAAGCTGGTGAAGGTTCTTAAGCCGGACGAGAAGTAGAAGCGGAAGCGGAGGGGTGGAGGAGGAGAGTGCATCAGGGAAGCTGCTTCTGAGCCGACTCAGAAGAAGTCACTTTGGCTGGAAGCTGGTTAACATGGTTCAGCTGGACAAGAGATAGAAATAGAAGCAGTGGGGTGAGGACAAGTCTGCACAGGGGCCTTGCAAAGGGTGGAGGGGATGCACAAGCCGGATGAGAAGTAAAAGCAGAAGCAGAGGGGTGGAGGGGGAGATGGGGCGATGTGGCTGTGGACCAGAGAGGGGGTTAAGACTCATGGGCAGAAGACTCATGGGCAGAAGTTCAAACTGCTGGCCGTAGTAGGCATGAGTTAACGAATGGAAGATAGTGAATGGGGAGGGAAGTGCAGGGGCATACGGCAACGGGGAGGGAGAGCAGCAGAAGGCGTGAGTTTTGGCAATCAGGGGAAGAACATGTGATGGGATGGATGGGACAGACGGGAATGCTGGATGGGCATGGTTGCTGTTGACTTGGTCCTGGAAGGATGACACCGTATTTTGACAATGAGTTGGTTTTCATGTTCTAGAAAGTACGGTAGCATTGACTTCTATAACCCAAGACAGCGTTTTTACGGAAACTCGTGTTCCACAGTTGACTGCACCACACTGCTACAAAATGGAAGCCTATACATGTGTGTCACAAGATCATACAATTCAAACCTTATCTTTCACACCACATTCCTTGTTACAAAAGAACCAGCTACCAACTTCAGACATCTTCAGTCGCCACAACCTCATGACGGCTCAGGCTTCAACCATGGGTTCTCCCCCTGATGAGCTGGCAGCTTGTAATTGGACCTTACCGGGCTTGCTTGCAGCGGCAACAGAGTTGAACAGTAGATCCTTCATCACCTGATTCAGCCAGGGCGTGTGGGGATTGAAGAGAGAGCGCGTGGGGAAGAGACAAGGGTTGAAGAGGGAGATACCAAAAAGAGGGAACGAGAAGGCAGAGTTCAGCTCGTTCTGTAGGAGGAGGGTGTGCGGGGGAGAGTACCGCATCTATTGAAGGCTATAGGAATACTACATTCAAACATTACATTCACACAGCGATATACGCCACAGCCGCATTGGCATGGCATGACGGCCCTCACCTGCTACATGAGGCCATGCAGTTGCTCCACCGGGATACAAGTGCTGATGTCAGCATGGCATGACTGGCCTTCACCAGTGATGCGAGTGCTGAGTGCAGATACTGCAGTAATAGCATCACTCGCACTTGCGACATGAGTCTGTCCAAGTGCTAACAGCACGACATCGCTCTCACCTGTGACATGAGGCCGTGCAATTGCTCCACTGTGATGCGAATGCTGATGGCAGCATGGCATGACCGACCTTCACCAGTGATGCAAGAGCTGATGCCAGCATGCCATCACTCTCACCTGTGACACGAGGCCGTGCAATTGCTCCACGGTGATGCGAGTGCTGTCCCTTGTGGACCGACTCAGAGGCGACTCCTCCTGCACATGCAGCCAGGCAAAGGGCATTCAGGCAGTGCCGCCACAGCACAACACCGCAACGGTGCCACCAAAATAAAGCACGAAAGTACAAGAGGGTGAAAATGTTCAATGTGAAATTGAAACAAAAGGATTCTTACATCCTGGAAACCTGTGGCAAACAGACTAGGCTCCAAGCCCTTTAAGGACTTCCAGACCTGCTTTTAGAGATCCTACTCGCACCACAAAATTTCCGCCCCACCCTCACCTCCTGCTCCCTCCCACTCCGTCTTTCCCCCTCCTACTCAACTCACCTCCTTCCCTCTTTCCACTCACCTCCTTGCGTCTCTGCGGTGGCATTAGAAACCCCCCAATGCGTCCTGAATGCGCCAGCTGCCCCTCTGCCTGCTCCAGCTTCTCAGCTGGCAGGATGGGAAGGAAAGCAGGCAGGGAGGATGGGAGAGCGAAGGGGGAAAAAGGGGGAGGGAGAGCAGACATTGAGCGCAAATGACCCTCCAATGCGCCTCGAACGCGCCAGCCGCCTCTCTGCCAGTTCGAGCTTCCCCGCTGGGGCTGGGAGGGTGGGGGGAGGTGGTGATCCAAATGAGGGTTGAAAGGTTGAAGACTTCAAAACAAATGCAGCACACAAGGTT
Source organism: Closterium sp. Naga37s-1 (assembly GCA_947471745.1). NCBI lineage: Eukaryota > Viridiplantae > Streptophyta > Zygnematophyceae > Desmidiales > Closteriaceae > Closterium > Closterium sp. Naga37s-1. Next base: position 260,290 of record CANJKZ010000817.1, read on the forward strand.
ATATAGCAAAGGGATTCAGGCATCAGGAGTGCCCACAGCACACCCATATAAAAGTGTTTTGTTTTGTTTTGTTTTGTTTTGTTTTTTTTAAGAAGAAGAAAAAACGAACTAACAAACAAATTTCACATGCAGCATACCAAGGTCGGAGATCTGGCCGGCGACGTAGTCACGGTTGGCAAGGAGCTGTGAGGAGGAGAGCGTGTTGACCCAGTACTTGTTCCAGAGCAGGTCGAGCAGGTGCGAGTCGAGTGACGACTTGAAGTATGTGATCTCCAGTGAGTAGTACTGTGGGGGGGGAGGGATGACGGATGGCAGGAAATGATAATGCTTTGAAGCAGCTGGGAGGAGGAGAGCGTGTTGACCCATTACTTGTTCCACAAGAGGTCCAAGAGGTGCGAGTCGAGGGATGACTTGAAATAGGTGATATCCAGTGAGTAGTACTATGAGGGGAGGAGTGGGGGTTGAGGGAGGATGGATGAGGGGTGCAGGGTGAGGGATGGTGAAAGAATGCTCTGAGGGAGCTGCGAGGAGCTGACTTGGAAGTCACCTTGGTCTTGTTGATAGAAACGGGTTCGGTCACTGCAAGCCATTATAACTCTGTCTAGTCTGGTACTTTGAAACCTGACTAGGTTAACTTGGAAGTCACCATTTGAAGGTGGTGAATTTTCCAGGGAGTAGTACTGTGAGGGGGGGTGCGAGTGGGGGAACGGTTGGGGCTTAGAGGGAAGGGAGAACCCGGGATGGGGGAACATGGGGTACAAGGTTTCAGTCACATCAACAATCTCCTAATGACTTGAGATATGAAATGTCTAGTGAGTAATACTGTGAAGGTGGTGAGGTGAGAGATAGAGAAGAAAGATGGGGGATGAGGGATCATTGAAGGGGAATGCCAAATCCTGCTCTCCGAATTCAGCACCTAACCACATGCGCACTCACCTGCTTGCAGTGCACGCCGAAATCCTCAATCTTGTTGAGAGGAATGGTTTGATACTCCGATGGCGGCTCATCTGGCGGCTTGTACCCCTTGGGGTATGTGCGGAACGCTCCAATCTCCACCTAGATAGCAGGCAGAGAGGGACACAAGGAAAGGGAGAAAGCAAAGGGGGAAAAAAAAGCAAAAAAGAAAAAGAGAAGCTATACATAGAGATATTGCAGGAAGGACCGTGGTGACAGAGAGATTGCTGGCTGATGATAGCTGCCCAACCTGTGCTACATGCTTTCCATCTCTGCTCCCCAGTTCCGAGATTTATTAAAGTGCAGCCCACCTATCCACCTACTTCCGCATGCCCTACTTTCCCCCTCTCCTTCATGAACCCTGCCCTGCCGTACCTCGCCGGCGGACATGGTGCGCGTGGGGTCAATAACGACAGCGAGGAAGGGCTCTTGGAACTCCTGGTTGAGCATCTGCGCCGCACAACTGTTGCAAACCCATTCTATTCCATGCCCTGTCCTCCAATGCCTTCCCTGCCCTGCCTTCACCTCCCCTACCCATACCCACATTGCCAGCGGACATGGTGCGCGTGGGGTCAATAACGACAGCGAGGAAGGGATATGCTCTCCTATACTCCCTACCCTCCATTGCCCTCCCTACCCTCCATTGCCCTCCCTACCCTCCATTGCCCTCCCTACCCTCCATTGCCCTCCCTACCCTCCATTGCCCTCCCTACCCTCCATTGCCCTCCCTACCCTCCATTGCCCTCCCTACCCTCCATAGCCCTCCCTACCCTCCATTGCCCTCCCTACCCTCCATAGCCCTCCCTACCCTCCATAGCCCTCCCTACCCTCCATTGCCCTCCCTACCCTCCATTGCCCTCCCTACCCTCCATAGCCCTCCCTACCCTCCATTGCCCTCCCTACCCTCCATTGCCCTCCCTACCCTCCATTGCCCTCCCTACCCTCCATTGCCCTCCCTACCCTCCATTGCCCTCCCTACCCTCCATAGCCCTCCCTACCCTCCATTGCCCTCCCTACCCAGCCTTCCCTTGCCCTGCCCATACCCACCTTGCCAGCGGACACAGTGCGGATCGGGTCTATGACAACAGCCAGAGGGTTAGAAGGCTCTTGAAACTCCTGGTTGAGCATTTGCGCTGCCAGATGATCACATTCGCGTGGCTTCACCACGTGATACCCCTCTCACCCACCTTGCCAGCGGACACGGTGCGAGTGGGGTCGATGACGACAGCCAGGAAGGGCTCTTGGAACTCCTGGTTGAGCATCTGAGTGGACACGTCTATGCCTGACAGCCAGCACCCGTACCCCGGATGCGAGTGGTACCACCCCACCACGTTCTCCAGCCGCCCCGCCTGTAGCAAGGAGGGGAGAAGAGAAGACAAGATGGGGGGCGCAGAAAGGATGGGTGGAGAATGGGGGGAAGGGGGCATCAGAACCCGTACCCCGGATGCGAGTGGTACCACCCTAGTACCCTATCACGTTCTCTAGCCTCCCCGCCTGTAGGGAAAGGAAAAGAAAAGAGCAAGCGCGGGGAGGGTGGGCGGAAAGGGGTGTTTGCAGTGTGCCCACCCCACCACATTTTCCAACGGCCCTGCCTGCACCCGGTAAGGAAGGGGACGAGGGGCACAGGGCACGCAAGGAAGGGCTCTTGAAACTCCTGGTTGAGCATCTGAGTGGACACGTCGATGCCTGACAGCCAGCACCCGTACCCCGGATGCGAGTGGTACCACCCCACCACGTTCTCCAGCCGCCCTGCCTGTGGTTGGTAGCATGGGAGGAGACAGGGGGGTGGTAGATGCGAGGAGAATGGGGGGAAAGAGGCGTCAGCAAGGTACCTTGGGCCGGGTGCAAATGGTACCACCTTACCACCTTCTCTGGCCGCTCTGCCTGCAGAGAATAGGCGCAATGGGCGAAAATAGAAATTGGAAGGAAGGACGTGGAGGTAGGGTGGAAGAGAAGCGGCGGAGGGAGCTTGACAGGGAGTGATACAGAGTGTGCGTCTAAACAACGCCCTCAGTCACCCAGATCTCAATACCCTTTACACAGCTAATATCCACACCCTTATTTGTCAGGGCTGGGACAACTACTTTACCATGTACTCGTACCTCTCAGCCTGTGCGTTTACCCTGGTCTCCGTGCCCTCCACAGGCAGAGCAAGGGTAACCCACCACTTACCCTCTTATTCGTCTGGGTAAACTCCACCATGTACTCGTACGCCTCAGCCTGGGCGTTGACTCGGGTCTCCGTGCCCTCCACAGGCAACCCAAGGGTAACCTACAACTTACCCTCTTATTTGTTTGGGTAAACTCCACCATGTACTCGTACGCCTCAGCCTGGGCATTGACTCGGGTCTCAGTGCCCTCCACAGGCAACCCAAGGGTAACCTACAACTTACCCTCTTATTTGTTTGGGTGAACTCCACAATGTACTCGTATGCCTCAGCTTGGGCGTTGACTCGGGTCTCAGTGCCCTCCACAGGCAACCCAAGGGTAACCTACGACTTACCCTCTTATTTGTTTGGGTGAACTCCACCATGTACTCGTACGCCTCAGCCTGGGCGTTGACCCTGGTCTCCGTGCCCTCCACAGGCAGTGCAAATGCGTCCATGACTATGATTGTGCCGTCCACCACCTTGCCTTGCATGATGCCCATCACCTGCCCAAGGAAGAAACGATGTTAATGGGATTTATACTATCGGATGTGATTATATCAGAGTCAATGCGTCCATGACAATAATAGTGCCGTACACCACCTTGCCTTGCATTATGCCCATCACCTGCCATGGGGACGGGACGGGACAGGGTTAATGGGGTTGCTGATGACATACATGATTTTAATCAATGCGTCCATGACTATGATTGTGCAGTCCACCACCTTGCCTTGCATGATGCTCATCACCTGCAGAAGGGACGGGTTGATAAAAAATTGTAGTAACAAGCTTGATTATATTTGGAGCAATCTGTCCATGACAATGACTGTGCCGTGCCGTCCACCCCATTTCCTTGCACAGTGCCCATCACCTGCCATGCGGAAGGGACGGGGTTAATAGGACTGCTTATAACGGGTTTATGTGTTACAGATTCAAAGCGTTCATGACAATGAGTGGCCTGTCCACCACCTTTCCTTGCTCTATGCCAATCACCTGCCATGGGACAGGGACGATATCACTAAACGAGCGTTTGACGGGCCTACTTGTTACATCAAATGAAACCCAATGCGCCAATGACGGGTGATCCCGCATGGCGTTCTTTGGTGCACAGAGTCGGCAACAGCACGTCCGCGCAGATGCGCTCGTCATACCTCTCAGGACTGAGCTGAGTATCCCCCTCATCAGTGCGTTCAGGTGTTCAGGTGCACTGATTCTACTCTCTTGGGTGGGTGCTGCGTGCCTTCAGTTCAGGCGAACCTCAGCCGACTTACAATTCACACCTCGTCTCAAACGCTCTGAAATTGTAAATCGGCTGAGGTGACTTCGGAATCGACTGAGGTGACTTCTGAGTATACTTAAATATGACCAGGAATTCTGCTTTCTTGGGCTGAGAGAGTCACGAGTTCAGGGACCCTAATCTCGAAGAGTTTAAAGCCCTCGTCGAAGACGGGTACCACCTCGAGTTACTGAGTTTGTAGAGGTATCAACCACGCACCTCGATCGTATCCCCCGATCGCGCGTGCACGACCATTTTAAGCAAAGCAAGCGCGGAGATTCGGACGTTCTTGAAATAGTGCGGGTCTTTGGTCCACGGCTTCTGCGACAGCACGTCCGCGTGAATTCGCTCGTCGTAGCGGTAGATCGTGTCCACGTCAGCGGACGCCAACGGCTCGATTCGATTCTCCAGCTCCCACGTCTGCCGTGCTTGTAACGAGTCCATGGCGACGCGACCAGAGAGGGGGAACAGAGTATGGGCAAAGAGTGCGAGAAACTCACTCAGAGGGACTAATGGCGAAATATTATGCTGTGAGCATAACTGATGAATGTCGACTTCACTATCCTTCCGCTCTAAAATTCCTTCTACCAACGCATCCTAAATGAAGAGGTAAGGGACCTAAGGGCGTGTCTTGCAGGGTGTAGTTTGGCCATTTACATTTTTTTTTATGTAATTCTGATTCTTCACGAAACTGCTGTCCGCACGTACAGAAAATGTTATGTGTCCGCCCTAATGCGAATCCACTTTCTGCACGCAGAAAAGCAGCCCCGCCCTTGTGAAAACCGAACCGAGTACAGGCTTGACCACACGGTCGCGAGCGGTAACCATGCCGCCGTACGAAATCCGTGTAAAATCCGGCGGGATTCGCTCACGCCTGCGCCACACGAATGTTTTCGAGCTTCGTTTTTTCGCTTGGTATGTTCTCGCGAATGTCAAAATTAAGGTAACACATACTGCAAACCCCAAAAGGTACCCGTACGTGTTCTGTACTAGTGTGCATGGCCCGTACGGCTCCCGAACTTGGACCCGTAAAAAACGTATGCCAGAAAGGAATCAAGAGGCCCCTGACTGGTTGGTAGGGTTTGCAATTATAACATATTGTTATCGGGTAACAGTACTGGAAATGAATGTACTTCCAAGGAGCAAGACACGCCCTAAGCCCGTTATCCAGTCAGACTACACTAACGATTGATGTCATTTTTCGTATAAAATGTACCGATTCATGTCATGTTCATATTTGTAGGTATATCAAAAAGCAAAAGCAGTAGAGAAAACAATACACCACCCTGCAACAGAACATGTGTAAAAATTGGGTGGAGAATACAGTTGGCTTGACTAACAAGAAAGAAGTTACAGCAGCAATAGCCGCAACCATTCTTCAACAATTCCCAACCATATTAAGCCACCCCCCCTTCCTTCCCAGTCCCTCATCCTTGCCTACGACCCTCTGCTTTCTCCTCCCATCCCTGCAACCCCAATCCAACCCCTACCAGCCCCCCCGTCAGTTCCAGGACCAGCAGCACCGCACACTATCACTACGATGCCTGAATTTTCTAAAGATGCCCCCTTCACCGCCCCTCTTTCCACCCCACAACCCCCCCACCCCACCCCCCTCAGCATTCTGAACATCCCCATCTATGCCCATCCACCCCAATGCCCTGCTTACCATACCATACCCCCTTTCCCCACGTCCCTGTTCAGCCTGCCACAGTCCAGTTTTCTCCCCAACCCATCCCCCGGTCATCCTACCCTTCTTCCAACGCTCTTGTTGTGTTCCGGAAAGCTCGCGTCGCCTCTCAAGTGAGTCACTTCCCGCCTTTCTTGGCCTTGGGAGACTGGGGCGGCGTCTTGTACTCAACATACTCCTTCGGGTTCGGGCGCTCCGCCGCCGCGACATCAGCTCGCTTCTTAAGCTCCGCCTTCACGAGAGGCACGATGTTCTCGTCGATGAATTTCGCCGCCTCCACCGCGTCAACCACGTGCGCGCTTCCGGGAAGCAGCGCGTTCAGCCCCGCCTTGCCAAGTTTTTTCGCCGCTGCCACGGCCACCTTCTTCTGATTCTCAGGATCCTTTGCCTGCTCGAATGCCTCTTTCGCGATCGCAACTGCCTTGGCGCGCATCTTCTCCGTGATTTTGATTTTGGGCGACTCGGGCGCTTTCACGTAGCCCGCGGTCTTGCCCAAAGCGCGCCGATTCCTGGTACTAGGGTGGCTGGGGAGAGCGGAGGCAGCCGTAAGGCTCAGCGCGAAAGCCGCGAGAAAGGTGAGAAGGAGGACGTGGCGGATAGCCATGGCGGCGGAATGGATGGATACCGGGCGGTATCTTAGACAGATTGAAAGGCAATCGTACTAAGCTTTTAGATGTCCGGAGGACTCTCGGAGAAATGCAACTGACGAGTTGAGAGGTAATGGTGGCTATTAGAGATGTTGATCAAATGATGTGCTGAGAGTCGATGTCCCGTCTATTAAATACTATTGTGCGCTGCCACCTATGGGTTAACTGCGAAGGGATGCCGAATCGGCTGCAGTAGTAACGTGGGCTCGTACCTGCCGCACGAGCGACTGAATAATTGTTAAAAATGCGGCAGTCGCATCGCATCTTATCACAATATATGCCCAGCGCGACCGCAGTGAGCGCTACTACGCGAGCCATGAGCTTCTCTAGTGCGGCTTGAAATAATCGCGTAAAACTGGGCTGAAACTACTTATGTGTAACTTTTGTGCGAGCAGAGCAGCAGGAGGCAGCCCGCCCAAGCAGGGTGGCTGGAAACTTGGCGGCGTGGGCAGCGGAAGCAGGGAATTTCAGTTTCCGCTGATTGTTGACCAAATTGCGAGCTGTATCGCCCCAAAACATGCAGCATCCCACAGAACCGTAATCAAACGCACATCACAACAGACACTTTGATTGGGATGTGCATCATCCCGCGAGACGCGGTTCTGCTTCCTCTCATAATGATCCCCCCCATCGATGTGAAAAAGTGCACTGCTGTATCTCGTCATGTATCCTTTATACAAAACTTAGGTTGTGCACTCAAACAATATTTTCATGCTTTAATCTGAATGCAATGTTCAACTATGATTCTGGTATGCCTTTCTTTTCCCAATTTCTATAAGGACGTGGACACTCGGCACGATCTTTCGCAATTGAGAAACGATTCCGCAGGAGTTTCTGTGTTACCATGTGTGTAACAACCTAACAGTGATACTATTGATGATGCTACATTTTTTTAGGGCAGTTTCTGTGTTACCATGTGCGTAACAACCCAGCTCCAGCACCCCTCGAAAGAGCACCCCCATACCGAGTACCTCCAGTGGCAGAACCTCCAGCTCCAACACCCCTTGAATCCACAGTAACATGTCGCGGAAGTGCCGAATGTTGCTAAGGGGATTATGAGGAGGACTGCGGGGAGGGAGACGCTACCTGGCGCGCGACCGAGGGTAGAGGGGTAGCGTGAGACACACCTGACGGGGCAAGACCAGGGGGGGGCGGGGTTACCGGAGGAGCAGGAACAGGAGGAGAAGAAGGTGCGAGGAATGGAGTGTTGGCCCCGCCCTCGCTTGGGCAACGCCGACGACTTGGTCGGATGTACGGGAGTAGCAGCCGACCGTTCACAGTGGGAGAGCTGCTCGACATGCTTGGTCGAGCTGCAGGGGACTGCTGTGGTGTTGCTGTGGACCAGGGAGCTCGACAGCTGCAACTGACTGGTCTGGGCGACGGGTGGGCCGTCGACCAGGAGGGGCAGTTCGACCGGGAGGTCGACGGAGCAGTCCGTCGACCTGCAGTTCGACCGGGTGGTCGACGGAGCAGTCCGTCGACCTGCCAAATGAGCAGCGGTCGACGAGGGGAGCTCGGCGACAACAGCTGACAGTTCTGGTCGACGGAAGGGGTCCGTCGACCAGGGGGTTGGTCGACCAGAGGCACTTGGTGGTCGACCGAAGGCACCTGGTGGTCGACCAGAGGCACAGGTGGTCGACCAGTGCATTGGGTGGTCGACCAGGTCGACCGGGTAACCTGCTCGACGAGTTATGCGGAGGCACGCGAACGTCGTCGAGGTCGCGATGGCGAAGGCGACTTCGGGCTGGTATCCCGAAGTCGATGTGGCTCGTCAGGCGCAGACAACAGCCGACGGATGCACAACGGTGCAAGTCGGGCCAATCGTCTGCGCGCACCTGCGAGCGTGCGCACTGCTATCTTCTACGGGGCAACGCTGTACAGCCGCTCTGCTGCAGCGTTGGCACGCCGTCGACCTGCTCTGTTGGTAGGTCGCCCTTCTGTAGTGCTGGCGCAGCTCCTCTTCGCAACGCTGGCAGGCGGTCGACCAGGCTGTGCAAGCGGTCGACCAGGCTAGCTGCAGAGTTGCTAGGTGCCTGATGTAGTCATTGTTATCATTGCTTGTTGAATCATTCTGCAATTCCAACTTTGCCAAGTGGAAACTCTTGCCGATTTCTCCCGTGAATCTGCAAGCACTAAGGAACTAAGCAACGCTACGATTACTCCTAGTAGTTCGTGCCAACCCCCGTAGTCTAGCTCACTACCGTTGTAGAGTGAATCTTCGCGTGGTGTGGTGAGCGTGGATCGAACACGCGAATTACCTTCAGATAGGAGCCGACTTTTGCACCTACTAAGTCGTTCGTAGGCCGGCAGCAGCGATAGTCACCATGGTCGACCCCGTAGCTGATACGGGTGTAGCGGACACCTTGGAGGCACGCTTGGCTGATGCGAGGAAACGCCACGCGAATGGCGAGTACAGGACGATCCCCTTGCTGATCGTCGAGTTGGGCATCCGGTCGCAGTGGGCGACGGAACACCCTTCCCGTCCTGCATCTCCTCGACCGGTACGAAACGAAGGTGGCGTCGACGACGAGGTCGACGGCGGTGCACGAGTCAGCGGCAGCGAAGGCACGAAATAGAGAGGGGTGATCAAGGTCGACGGCGGCTGCAGGCAGCTCCCGTGCCGACGTCGATGGTCGACGTCGCTCTCCTCTACGAAGCGGTGGAGGGCTCTTGGCGACGACGCATGTGACGGCGGGCGGGATTGCACCGGCGTATGGCTACTTCAAGTTCTCGCCGGACCGGATCACCGTCGCACCGCTGCAAGGTCGACGGGACCTCATCACTTGGAGGGAGTCGATAGAACCTCAGCTGGAGGTCGCCGGGCTGAAGGGCTTTGCCGACGGCACAGTGCCGATTCCGCCCGTGGACGATGTCAAGCTGCGCGGGGAGTTTCGTGCGGCTCACTTGCTCACCTTCATGGTCATCTCGAGGTGCTGCTCGCCGATGGTGCAGCTGGTGCTCAGGTCCTGTCGAGAGCGATTGGATGCTGGTCACCAGGCATGGCACTTCATCGTGTCGACGTACCAGGTCAGGGACGACCTGTACATCGGACAGCTGGAGGAGAAGATGACACACATTCGGATGGGCGAGAAGTAGTCGGCGACGGACTACTGCAACCGTGCTCGACGGATCCTGGCTGAGATGCGGATGGCGGGTGCCGAATAATCGACGGCGTCCTACATCACCCACATCGTCAAGGGCCTGCCGCGCGGCTACAACCTCATGAAGAGGATGATGATGCTGCCCGGCACGCGTGAGTCCCTCGACGAGGACTCCATCACCAGCTACATCCTTCAAGACGAGGCGATGCAGGAGGCCTATCAGGCAAACTACGCTGCACCGACGAAGCTGAATCAGCAGCAAGGGCAGCACGGGAAGCCGGGCGGAGGTGGTAGCGGAGGTGGGCGGTCGACGAAGGACGTCGACGAGAAGATGTCGACGCGGGACAAGGGTCGTGGAGGTGGTGGTCGACAGCGGGAGTGCTGGATCTGCCACGACCCCGACCAACTTTCCTACGAGTGCCCCGACCGCGACGACAGCGACGAGGACGACACCAAGGGAGGCCGTGGCTGGTCGACCAGCCGTCGCCCCCGTCGAGATGCAAAGCCGCGCAAGGAGAAGCAGACGTCGAAGAAGACGTCGTCGGCGAAGGACGTCGACAGCTCCAGCGGCAAGGGCCGAGGCGATAGGGAGGCGTCGTGCTCGATGGTCGGCGTGGTGGAGCCGACAGTGTCGCTGGCGAGGACTTCCATGCGGTGGCGGCAGCTGTGCAGGCCAACCCGATGGCGGTGCTGCTCGACAGCGGGTGCTCCCACCACCTGATGGGGACGAAGGCGGTCTTCGTCGACATGGCGCCGAGCGACGGAGTGAAGCACGTGCGTGGATTCAACGGGGCGCTGCAGCCTGTCGAGGGTCGCGGAACCGTCGCTCTACAAGGGGAGGCCGGGAAGCAGGTCCTCATCCTTGACGTGCTCTACGTTCCGGGCGTACAGGCGAACCTGCTGTCAGCTGGCCAACTGAAGGAGAGCGGAGTGCAGCTGCAGGGCGACGGCGACGAGATGCTGCTCGTCGCCGCGACCGGGGAGGTGCTCGGTCGAGCACGCTACACCGGACGAGTCCTCTGCACCGACCTTCGCCCCTGCTCCACGCGGTCGCCGTCGACCGAGGTGGTGGCTCTGCGGACGATCGTCTCGGCGACGAAGTCGACCCCTGACCGGTTGCATGCGAGGCTTGCGCACGTCAGCGTTGACACGATCAAGAGCTCGGCGGAGCATGAGGTTGCTGTTGGGCTCGACATCACGCCTTCGACCGGAGGAGACCCGCCGTGTGTCTCGTGCGTCAGAGGAAAGCTGGCGCGGCACACCTTCCCCACCAAGGGCTCGGACGCCGAGGAGGCGCTGGCTGTCGTGCACATTGACTTGTGCGGGCCATTTCGGGTGGCTGCCAAGGACGGCAGCTTGTACTTCCTACTGCTGAAGGATCGCCACACTCGGTTTGTGTGGGCAATGCCGGTCGCTAAGAAGAGCGATGTGCTGCGGGAATTCCAACAGTGGCTGGTGCTGGTAGAGCGACAGACGAAGAAGACGGTGCTGATGCTCCGCTCAGACCGAGGAGGGGAGTTCCTCGGGAAGGCGTTCACCGACTTCGTCAACGGGAAGGGCATCGTCCACGACTTGACGTGCCCCTACACTCCGCAGCAGAACGGCATGGCTGAGCGGGAGATGCGCACGGTCGTCGAGTCCGTGCGGACGATGCTGCTGCACATGGGCGTGCAGCACTGCTGGTGGCATCTCGCCCTACGACAGGCCGTCTGGGTACGCAACTGCTTGGAGCGGTCGACGACGCCGCCGGGAACGACGCGTTACCACCTGCTGACCGGGAAGAAGCCCGACCTCACGTTGGCGCGGGTGTGGGGCTGCATGGTGCAGTTCATGGTTCCCGAGCAGCAGCGCGGTGGGAAGCTGGCGCCGAAGGCTCGCTCGGGGCTTCATCTGGGCGTGTCGCCAGAGAGTAAGGGCTGGGAGGTGCTCGACTTGACCAACAACAAGGTGGTCACGTCCGTCGAAGTGATCTTCTACGAGACGCTGTCACTGGAGGTGTGGAAGGCGAAGTATGGGCCGGCGTCGGGGCGGACGCAGACACACCCGCCGACGGACACCTCGACGGCGACGGTTCCGCTGCTCGCCGAAGTCGACGAGCCTGCTGATGAGGATGTTGTGGAGGTTCTTCCACCTTCCCCTGTTCTTGCTCCTCCCTCCCCCGTCGCAGATCGGCCTGCGTCGACACCTGTGTCGACCACCGGCGATGAGGGAAGCCTTGAGGCGTCGCCTGTGGCGCCGGCCAGTGGCATCACCGGCGGTCGACAAGGCGCCAAGCTTGTTGACCAGGATGGGAAGCCGTCGACGACAGGGGAGCAGCAGACAGGGGAGCCGGTCGAACAGGAGGCAGCAGCAGGGGTGCAGTCGACAGGGGAGCAGCAGACGGGGCGGTCGACAGGGGAGCTGTCGAACTCAACAGAAGGAGAGCAGCCGGTCGAAGGGTCGAAGCAGCTGGTCGACGACGAGGACGTCGACGAGGAAGGGGAGCGGTCGGCGGGTGAGGAGTCCACCGACAGCGACGTGGTGGAGGTGCCGATCACGAAGCCGGAGCTGCGATGCACAGGTCGAGCTCGACGGCCGCCGGAACGGCTGAGCTTCCACGCCTGCCTACCGCTAGCTGCCTTCACCACGGTGTACGACGAGGTCGACGATGACCTGTTGTACGACGACGCCGAGGAGGATGAAGAATTGCCGGAGCTCGACCCCGACGTGCATGCCGACCCTGAACACCACTAGGACATTGCCACGATGACGGTGAAGGAGGCATTGGCGAGCTGGAAGGGCGAGGCGGTGAAGGCCGCCATAGAAGAAGAGATCCGCAACCTCATCGGCATGGGCACTTGGGAGCTGGTCGAACGCCCACGCGAGGTGAACATCATGAAGAACCGGTGGGTGCTGACGACCAAGTACAGCATCGACGACACCGTTAAGCGCGAGAAAGTGAGGCTGGTCGTGAAGGGCTTCACGCAGGTGTACGGCGCCGACTACGACGAGACGTACTCGCCGGTGAGCAGCTATGTCACGCTGAGGATCTTCCTCAGCATCGTAGCCGTCCTCGACCTCAACCTGATGCAGCTCGACATGAAGAACGCTTTCCTGCAGAGCAAGCTCGACAGGGTGCTCTACATGTACCAGCCGGACTACTTCAACGATGGGACCGGCCGGGTGTGTAAGCTGCTGAAGAGCCTCTACGAGCTGAAGCAGTCGCCGCTGCTGTGGTACACAGCTCTCGACAGTGTGCTGCTGGGCGCTGGCTGGAAGAAGAGCCAGGTCGACACGCGCTCTAGTTCAAGGCCGGCGACGACGGAGTGACCTGCTGGTGCTGGTCTACGTCGACGATCTGCTCGCCGCCAGCAGCAGCACCGCGATGCTGAAGGAGCTGCTGGAGGTTGCCTTCGAGCTGCGCGAAATTTCGCCGCTCGTCAAGTACCTCGGGCTGGAAATCGTGCGCAACAGGCCGGCCAGGAAGTTGTGGCTGCACCAGCAGGGCTACTCCGACATGCTGCGCAGGCGCTTCATCGACGAGGAGCAGGGCGGTCGAGTCCCGAAGACGCCGGTCTCGGTCGACGCCTACGCTGAGCTGATGTTCGACGAGGAGGAGGCTCAGGAGCGCGAGGAGGAGGAGTACCGGCAGAAGGTCGGCTCGATGCAGTTCGCGGCGACGACGACGAGGCCGGACATCGCGTTCGCCTGCAGCAAGCTGGGGAGCGACCAGCATTGGCGCGAGGTCGACCGCTGCCTCGCCTACCTCGCCGACACCCGCGACACCGCCTTGGAGTTCGGTGGTGGACCAGAGTAGCTGGAGCTGATCGGCTACGTGGACGCCGATGATGCGGGCAACAAGCAGAACCGGACGAGCATGGGCGGCTACGTGTTCGTCTTCGGAGGGGCCGCAATCTCTTGGTCGAGCCAGCGCATCAAGTGCGCGACGCTCTCCTTGACAGAGTCAGAGTATGTCGCGGCCACGGACTCCGGCAAGGAGGGGCGTCGACTGCGCTTCCTCCTAGCAGAGTTCAAGCTGCTCGACGCTGGGAAGCCGACCGTCCTCCGCGTGGACAACAAGTCGCCGATCACGGTCGCTGAGGGCTTGGGGCTGACGGACAACCTCAAGCACATGGAGCGACGCTACGCCTGACTGCAGCACATGGTGAGGCGCGGGAAGTTCGTGCTGAAGTAGCCGGCGGACTTCTTGATGAAGGCGCTGCATTTTCCGGCTTTCAACCGATGCTCTGTCGCCATCGGTCAAGTTCGTCTGGCCGACGTCGGCGATGGCGACGACGAGGTGCAGCAGTAGGTTCCGTGCCCTTCTGCACGGCTGGTGCGGTGACGGCGTGCTGTGTGTGGGGTGCACACCGAGGTCGAGTTTTCTCCGTGGAATACTGCCGTGTGGGCTGGAGGCCCAAGTGTGAGCGCGGCAGGGGAGTGTTAACAGGAATGGAGTGCTGGCCCCGCCCTCGCTTGGGCAACTCCGACGACTTGGTCGGATTTACGGGAGTAGCAGCCGACTGTTCACAGTGGGAGAGCTGCTCGACTGGCTTCGTCGAGCTGCAGGGGACCGCTGTGGTGTTGCTGTCGACCAGGGAGCTCGACAACTGCAACTGACTGGTCTGGGCGACGGGTGGGCCGTCGACCAGGAGGGGCAGTTCGACCGTGAGGTCGACGGAGCAGTCCGTCGACTTGCAGCTCGACAGGGAGGTCGACGGAGCAGTCCGTTGACCTGACAAGTGAGCAGCGGTCGACGAGGGGAACTCGGCAACAAGCGCTGACGGTTCTGGTCGACGGAAGGGGTCCGTCGACCAGGGGGTAGCTCGACGAGAGTTGTGGTCGACCAGAGGCACCTGGTGGTCGACCAGAGGCACGCGAACGTCGTCGAGGTCGCGATGGCGAAGGCAACTTCGGGCTGGTATCCCGAAGTCGATGTGGCTCGTCAGGCGCAGACAACAGCCGACAGAGGCACAACGGTGCAAGTCGGGCCAATCGTCTGCGCGCACCTGCGAGCATGCGCACTGCTGTCTTCTACGGGGCAACGCTGGACAGCCGCTCTGCTGCAGCGTTGGCACGCCGTCGACCTGCTCTATTGGCAGGTCGCCCTTCTGCAGTGCTGGCGCGACTCCTCTACGCAACGCTCGCAGGCGGTCGACCAGGCTGTGCTGGCGGTCGACCAGGCTAGCTGCAGAGTTGCTAGGTGCCTGATCTAGTCATTGTTCTCATTGCTTGTTGAAAAAATCTGCAATTCCAACTTTGCCTAGTGGAAACTCTTGCCGATTTCTCCCGTGAATGTGCAAGCACTAAGGAACTAAGCAAATCTACGATCACTCCTAGTAGTTCGTGCCAACCCCCGTAGTCTAGCTCACTACTGTTGTAGAGTGAATCTTCGCAACTGTGTCCCCTCAGGTTGCTGTGTCCAGTCAGGCTGCTTCGTCTGGTCTGGTTGCTGCGCCTTGCTCTTGTCAGTCACTCTCCCACCCGACAGACTTGTGGCACCACCGTCTTGGTTACCCGTCCCTACTATGCCTCTGTAGCATGGCCAGCCAGCGTCTTCTCACATGTCTTCCGCGGGTCTTTGAGTCGCTCCCTCGTTCGCCTGCGCCTCCGCACACTCCTTGCTGTCAGCAGAACGAACGAGAATGGGTTGAACTAGCAGCAAGATGGGTACAAGTAGCAAACCCTAATTGGGTTGTACCCCATATGGGCTACCCCACTATAGCCTACACAATATGCAGCATATACGTTTGACACACCCCCATAGGCAAAGTGGAGGAGAACAAGAGGTCACAAGACTAGTCAAGAAAAGCAAAGTAGGCTCAGGGTGGATCACGAATTCACCACACACTCTGAGCACAAGCAAATGGCCACAAGGCCAGTTCACATGCAGAGTTATATAATGGAGAAACAAACACTACGGTGATCAAAACCTAGCAAGTGTAAGCATGCAGGTATAAGTATATAGATCACAGTACAAGCAAAGTCAAGAAGTGAGCAAGTGAGGCCAAGTAGGCACAAGGCCTAGAAAAGTACAGAAACGCTGATGATCACAAGGCTGAAGTGCCTTGGTGAAGATATCAGCAGCGTTGGCCCGAGAGGCCACGTAAACAAGACGAATCTGACCACGCTGCTGCAACTCACAAGCAAGGAAGTAGCGCAGAGCGATGTGCTTCGTCCTGTGCTCCAGTCTGTGCTCCTGACACAAGGCAATCATGGCCTTGTTGTCGACGTACAAAACTAGAGGAGAACGAGGCGGCTCTCCCAAGTCTGTCAGCAGGTAGGTGAGCCAGCGTAACTCCTGTGCAGCCATGGCCCCTGCGTAGATAGCCTCACAACTGGAGCTGAGAACAGAAGACGAACGGGTTGACCGCCAAGAAACGGAGCCGGAGCCAAGGCTGAAGGTGTAACCCTGTGACGACCACTGCGTAGCCAAGTCATCAACCCAAGAGGCCTCTGCGTGTCCAGTGAGGACAACTCGACCCCGTCCTCCAAGCACGAGCTCCATGCCCGACGTACTGCACAAGTAGCGCATGACCCTCTTAGCGGCCTTCCAGTGCTCTGGTAGGTGTCTCCTGGGCGCAACGTAGCGTGCCAGGATGCTAAGAGGGTAAGCAAGGTCAGGTCGAGTGCAGGTCATCAAGTACATGAGGCAGCCCACAAGCTCTGGATACGGGCCACTCGGCTCTACAGACACGTCCGAAGGTGGAGCTGAGAGCGAGTGACCGGTAGGCAGAGGTGTGGATTGTGGCGAGGAGTACTCAAAGCCGAAGTGCTGAAGGACCTGCTGCACCATGTGTGACTGAGTCAAGGTAATGGTGCGCTGTGCTCTGTCCCGGGTGATCTGCAAGCCAAGATAGCTGCGCAGCTCACCCAGGTCTGTGCACGTGTGTCTCTTCTGCAGCTCCGACTTCACTAGGACTAGTCCCTCAGTGTCAGCAGTGGCAAAGACCAAGTCGTCGACGTACACGAGGATGTAGAACGGCGGCAACGAAGTGTCGGTGCGTAGAAACAGCGACGGGTGAGCAGTCGAAGGAGCAAACCCAAGAGCCGCAAGAGTTGTCCTCAGTGTGTCGTGCCACTTGCGAGGCGCCTGGCGGAGATCTTAGACTGGCCGCCGGAGGCTCCACTGGGTACCTGCAGGAAACGACCAAGTGAAGCCAGGTGGGCGGCGCAGCCAGATCTCCTCGTGCAGGCTGCCCTGTAAGAAAGCTGTGCTGAAGTCAAGAGAGTGAAGCTCGTAGTCACGCTGAGCGGCGACGTGCAACAGCACCCGAAGAGTGGTCATCTTCGGGTTAGGGGAGAAGGTATGGAAGAAGTCAACTCCCTGTCGCTGACTGAAGCCTCGTGCAACGTAACACGCCTTGAAGACAGGCGGAGAGCCCGGCGGCCGCTTCACCCTGAAAATCCACATGCCACTGACGATGTTCGCCCCAGGTGGGGGAACCTCGTCGACGTAGGTGCCTGTGGACTTCCAGGAAGCCATCTCTGCGTCCATGGCTGTCTGCCACTGAGAGGAGTAGGGACCCTCAATCGCCTCTTTGTAAGAGCGCGGGGTCGGGATGTCTGGTGCATCCGGGTCTCCCTCAGGTGCAATCAGCATGGACACGAGATGAGGTACAGCAGCTGCAAAACACTCAAAGTCCTCCTGCTTGTCCTCAAGGACGTCCGTGCCAAGAGCACACTCACCCCCGACGGACGGAGGATAGACAGACCCAGACTCAGCAACAAGACTAGCGGCGTAGTCGAGGCGACAGGCGGCAGCAAAGTCAACAAGCTCAGCAACTAGGGCAGACGCAGCAATGGACTCAAACGAAGGGTCAGTGACAACAGTCGCTAGAAGACGTGTGACAGTAGGACTTGCAGCACAAGCAAGGTCTAACGGAGGGTCAGGAACATCACGAAGAGAGGACGCAGGAGGAGATGACAGAGGGACACGCTGTGGAACAGAGGAAGGACGAAGTGACACCTGGTGCGTGCCGAGGACAGGAGGAGGACGCTGACGCAGAACACGACGACCAGTAAGAATAGCGCGAACAGGCGACGCAGGACGAGACGCAGGCTCACGACGCTCTGTAAGACCTCTTGTCTTCTCAGTGTAAGGAGAAGGAGCACGCAGTGGGGAGGCTGGCTGTAACTGCGGCTGCGTCTGGTCAGGCGGTGGACACAGTAAGGGAGGAGTAAGGCCAGTAGAAGGCGGGAGACCAAGAACCTGCTGAAGCAGTGGAACGAAGTACGATCGCGGCCGCACAACGCCTCTAGAACCAGCACCGACAACACCAGCACCCCCAAGGCTAGCACCTCCAGCTCCAGGGTCTCCAGCTCCAACTCCAGCAGCACCACCAGCTCCAGCTCCAGTGCCTCCGGCTCCAACGCCTGCAGCACCTCCAGCTCTCGCAGCTCCAGCTCCTCCAGCAGCTCCAGCTCCAACTCCTGCAGCACCTCCAGCTCCAGCAGCTCCAGTACCTCCAGTACGAGCACCTCCGGGACCAGCAGCTCCAGCACCTCCAGCAGCGCCAGCTCCAGCGGCTCCAGCTCCACCTCCAGCTGTACCTCCAACTCCAGCAGCTCCAGTACGAGCACCTCCGAGACTAGCGGCTCCAGCACCTCCAGCAGCTCCAGCTCCAGCTCCTGCAACACCTCCACCTCCAGCAGCTCCAGTACCTCCAGTACGAGCACCTCCGGGACCAGTGGCTCCAGCACCTCCAGCACCTCCAGCTCCAGCAGCTCCAGTACCTCCAGCTCCACGGCCTCCAGCTCCAGCAGCTCCAGTACCTCCAGCTCCACGGCCTCCAGCGGCAGGCCCCCCAGCTCCAGCAGCGCCACTCCGAAGGCTCCAGCGCCGAGCAAACCACTCGCGCAGCTGCGGTGGAGAGAGAGGCTCCCGCCGTGACGTGGCACCTGTAGGACCTCCAGGCTCAGCACCCCCAGGCTCAGCACCCCCAGGCTCCACACGCTCAGGCTCAGCACCCCCAGACTCAGCAACCCCAGGCTCAGCACCCCCAGACTCAGCAACCCTAGGCTTAGCACCCCCAAGCTCCGCACGCTCAGGCTCAGCACCCCCAGGTCCCGCACCCTCAGGCTCAACACCCCCAGACGCAATACCCCTAGCAGCACCAGAGTCGACAGCTACCTCGACAGGCTCGACAGGGTCTACCTGGGACACACCTGAGGGAGCAGGACCCTGAGGGGGGAGGGGGTCTACCGGAGAAGGACCTGGTGCGAGGAAGAGCGGCGGGGGGGGAGAGGTGCAGTGCGGTAAGGGAAGAGACGGTAAAAGGGAACCGACTCGTCGAACGTGACGTCCTGAGAGGGCAGGACACGGCGCGAGGTGGGGTGGTAAAACTGCCAGCCAGGCGCGTCAAGAGGAAAGCCAAGGAAGACACAGGGAATGGCGCGGGCGGAGAGCTTGTCCGCGGAGGTATCGCAGACAAAGGCACGAGATCCCCAGACCCGGAACACCGACGCATCGCCAACCTCTCCCGTCCAACGCAGTGTCGGCAAGGTCTCCGGCAAGGAGACACGGGGCGAGAGGTTGAGCTTATGCGCAGCGTATCGGACCGCAAACGGCCACAGAAAATGGGGTGCAACCGCATGGATCATGGAGGTACGAGCGACCTCCATGACTAAGCCAATGCGGCGCTCAGCAACCCCATTCTGCTGCAGAGAGGTTGGAAGTGTGAACGTCTGGCGAATGCCCTCCCCACGACAAAAGTCCCGCAGAAGGTCGGAGGCAAACTCACCACCTCTGTCAGAGTGCAGACGCAGGACTGGAAGGTCCATCTCGAAACGCTCGCGGAGCTGGAGACGGACAGCGCGGATCCAAGGGATCAAAACATCAGGGACCTCCCCCTTGCTGCGCAAGGGGAAGACCGTGGTGTAACGCGTGTAGTCGTCAACAACCAGCAGAAAGTAGCGCTCGCGGCCCTGTCCACGGACGCGGGCTGGGCCCCACACGTCCATGTGGAGAGTCTGCAGGCGAGCAGTCGTCGGGGGAAACGAGGAGGAGTGAGGAGCGGCGCGCTGCCGCCCCTCGACACAAGGAAGGCAGG
Source organism: Closterium sp. Naga37s-1 (assembly GCA_947471745.1). Taxonomy (NCBI): domain Eukaryota; kingdom Viridiplantae; phylum Streptophyta; class Zygnematophyceae; order Desmidiales; family Closteriaceae; genus Closterium; species Closterium sp. Naga37s-1. Next base: position 280,132 of record CANJKZ010000817.1, read on the forward strand.
GAGGAGCAGGCGAGGGTGGGAGGGGAGGCAGAGACCTGGGAAGACCAGAGACAAGGAGACGTGAGTGCATGCCACGCAGGCGTGGCACGGAGGGGTGACCAAGGCGGTGGTGCCAAAGGAGCGTCTGGTGCGACAGGGCGCGACAGAAGCAGGGGGCCGACAGCTGACCTGACGCAGACGCAGACGCAGCTACCTAAGGAGGCGCAGTAGTCAGTCTGTACAGACTCGACCCAGGCCGACGGGTGAACGTGGCTAGGTGCCGGCCAGTCCGGGAGCACGTACAGATCGCCACACGCTGTCCTCCAGGGGTGAAGGTATCAACCCACTCATCCTGATGGACGGCGTTGCTCAACAAGTTCGTAGAGAACGAGGGGAGGTGAAGACCTGACAGTGAGCCAGACGGAACCACCGGACACGGCAGAACAATCGAGGAACGTGCAAGGACTGGGCCCCCAGAGGGGTCAGCCAGAGAGACAGCAACAGGTGCAGAGAGCGGTGTGACTGTGGTACTGTCGCGAAAGAAACAGCGGGAAGCACCTGAGTCAAGCGTGAAGGTGTGCAAGGCCGCAGCAGGCGCAGTACCAGCGAGAGCAGACTCACTAGCACCTAGAGCAGCAGACTCACTAGCACCTAGAGCAACAGCCTCTATACCTGGGTCTGAGGGGACAAGGGGGGAGGGCGAACACCCCTCAAAGAAGGGAGTGCGAGGAGTGTCACGAGAAGCGCCTACAGCGACTATGCTAGTCTCAGCTGCAAGGAGGTGCTTCTCGAGCAGGTCGACAGTGAGGTCTGTGGGGTCAAGGGCGAGGAGGAGGTCCCTGACTGCGCTAAGAGAGTCAGGAAGGCGGGTGATGATGAAGTAGAGAGTGATGTACATGGGAGGAGGGTTCTTGGCTAGAAACTCTACAACGGTAGTGAGCTAGACTACGGGGGTTGGCACGAACTACTAGGAGTGATCGTAGCTTTGCCTAGTTCCTTAGTGCTTGCACAATCACGGGAGAAATCGGCAAGAGTTTCCACTAGCAAAGTGGAAATTACAGAATGATTGAACAAGCAATCACAGAAATGACTACATCAGGCACCTAGCAACTCTGCAGCTATTCTGGTCGACCACCAGCACAGCTTGATCGACCGCCTGCCAGCATTGCGTAGAGGAGCCGGGCCAGCACTATAGAAGGGCGACCTGCCAACACTGCAGGTCGACGGCGTGCCAACGCTGCAGCAAAGCGGCTGTCCAGCGCTGCCCCGTAGAAGACAGCACTACGCACGCTCGCAGGTGCGCGCAGACGATTGGCCCGACTTGCACCGTTGTGCATCCGTCGGCTGTTGTCTGCGCCTGACGAGCCACATCGACTTCGGGATACCAACCCGAAGTCGCCTTCGCCATCGCGACCTCGACGACGTTCGCGTGCCTCCGCATAACTCGTCGAGCAGGTTACTCTGTCGACCTGGTCGACCACCCAATGCACTGGTCGACCACCTGTGCCTCTGGTCGACCACCAGGTGCCTTTGGCCGACCACCAGGTGCCTCTGGTCGACCACAGCTCCTGTCGAGCTACCCCCTGGTCGACGGACCCCTTCCATCGACCAGAACTGTCAACTGTTGTCGCCGAGCTCCCCTCGTCGACCGCTGCTCACTTGTCAGGTCGACGGACTGCTCCGTCGACCACCCGGTCGAACTGCAGGTCGACGGACTACTCCGTCGACCTCCCGGTCGAACTGCCCCTCCTGGTCGACGGCCCACCCGTCGCCCAAACCACTCAGTTGCAGCTGTCGAGCTCCCTGGTCGACAGCAACACCACAGCGGTCCCCTGCAGCTCGACCAAGCATGTCGAGCAGCTCTCCCACTGTGAACGGTCGGCTGCTACTCCCGTACATCCGACCAAGTCGTCGGCGTTGCCCAAGCGAGGGCGGGGCCAACACTCCATTCCTCGCACCTTCTTCTCCTCCTGTTCCTGCTCCTCCGGTAACTCCGCCCCCCCCTGGTCTTGCCCCGTCAGGTGTGTCTCACGCTACCCCTCTACCCTCGGTCGCGCGCCAGGTAGCGTCTCCCTCCCCGCAGTCCTCCTCATAATCCCCTTAGCAACATTCGGCACTTCCGCGACATGTTACTGTGGATTCAAGGGGTGTTGGAGCTGGAGGTTCTGCCACTGGAGGTACTCGGTATGGGGGTGCTCTTTCGAGGGGTGCTGGAGCTGGGTTGTTACGCACATGGTAACACAGAAACTGCCCTAAAAAAATGTAGCATCATCAATAGTATCACTGTTAGGTTGTTACACACATGGTAACACAGAAACTCCTGCGGAATCGTTTCTCAATTGCGATCGAGTGTCCACGTCCTTATAGAAATTGGGAAAAGAAAGGCATACCAGAATCATAGTTGAACATTGCATTCAGATTAAAGCATGAAAATATTGTTTGAGTGCACAACCTAAGTTTTGTATAAAGGATACATGACGAGATACAGCAGTGCACTTTTTCACATCGATGGGGGGGATCATTATGAGAGGAAGCAGAACCGCGTCTCGCGGGATGATGCGCATCCCAATCAAAGTGTCTGTTGTGATGTGCGTTTGATTACGGTTCTGTGGGATGCTGCATGTTTTGGGGCGATACAGCTCGCAATTTGGTCAACAATCAGCGGAAACTGAAATTCCCTGCTTCCGCTGCCCACGCCGCCAAGTTTCCAGCCACCCTGCTTGGGCGGGCTGCCTCCTGCTGCTCTGCTCGCACTGGGTTACACAGAAGTAGTTTTCAGCCTAGTTTTACGCGATTATTTCAAGCCACATCAGAGAAGCTCATGGCTCGCGTAGTAGCGCTCACTGCGGTCGCGCTGGGAATGTATTGTGTTAAGATGCGATGCGACTGCCGTATTTTTAACAATTATTCAGTCGCTCGTGCGGCAGGTACGAGCCCACGTTACTACTGCAGCCGATTCTGCATCCCTTCGCAGCGCACAATAGTATTTAATAGACGGAACTTCGACTCTAAGCACATCATTTGATCAACATCTCTAATAGCCACCATTACCTCTCAACTCGTCAGTTGCATTTCTCCAAGAGTCCTCTGGACATCTAAAAGCTTAGTAAGATTACCTTTCAATCTAAGATACCGCCATGGCTCTCCGCCACGTCCTCCTTCTCACCTTTCTCGCGGCTTTCGCGCTGAGCCTAACGGCTGCCTCCGCTCTTCCCAGCCACCCTAGTACCAGGAATCGGCGCGCTTTGGGCAAGACCGCGGACTACGTGAAAGCGCCCGAGTCGCCCAAAATCAAAATCACGGAGAAGATGCGCGCCAAGGCAGTTGCGATCGCGAAAGAGGCATTCGAGCAGGCAAAGGATCCTGAGAATCAGAAGAAGGTGGCCGTGGCAGCGGCGAAAAAACTTGGCAAGGCGGGGCTGAACGCGCTGCTTCCCGGAAGCGCGCACGTGGTTGACGCGGTGGAGGCGGCGAAATTCATCGACGAGAACATCGTGCCTCTCGTGAAGGCGGAGCTTAAGAAGCGAGCTGATGTCGCGGCGGCGGAGCGCCCAAACCCGAAAGAGTATGTTGAGTACAAGACGCCGCCCCAGTCTCCCAAGGCCAAGAAAGGCGGGAAGTGACTCACTTGAGAGGCGACGCGAGCTTTCCGGAACACAACAAGAGCGTTGGAAGAAGGGTAGGATGACCGGGGGATGGGTTGGGGAGAAAAATGGACTGTGGCAGGCGGAACAGGGACGTGGGGAAAGGGGGTATGGTATGGTAAGCAGGGCATTGGGGTGGATGGGCATAGATGGGGATGTTCAGAATGCTGAGGGGGGTGGGGTGGGGGGGTTGTGGGGTGGAAAGAGGGGCGGTGAAGGGGGCATCTTTAGAAAATTCAGGCATCGTAGTGATAGTGTGCGGTGCTGCTGGTTCTGGAACTGACGGGGGGGCTGGTAGGGGTTGGATTGGGGTTGCAGGGATGGGAGGAGAAAGCAGAGGGTCATAGGCAAGGATGAGGGACTGGGAAGGAAGGGGGGGTGGCTTAATATGGTTGGGAATTGTTGAAGAATGGTTGCGGCTATTGCTGCTGTAACTTCTTTCTTGCTAGTCGGGCCTAACTGTATTCTCCACCCAAATTATACAGATGTTCTGTTGCAGGGTGTATTGTTTTCTCTACGGCTTTTGCTTTTTAATATACCTACAGATAAGAACATAACATGAATCGGTACATTTTATACAAAAAATGACATCAAACTATAGTGGAGCAGGAGGAGCAGGGTGGGGCTAGCAGAGGGACGGATGGAAAGAAAAAGCAAAAGTAATAGTCAAAATTATGTTATATAGCTATTTAGCCTGTAGTGAGTTGCATGCTAGGGGGTACATAATTGTCAAAATGCATACATAGGCTGTAGTGGGTTACTCATTAGAGGGTACAACCGTTTTAGGGTTTCCCCTTTTGTACTCCTCATGCCTGCTAGTGAATTCATTCTTGCCTCATCATTCTGACATGGTTTCATAGCACGTAGGTCCCTAGGACCGATTTTTTTTAGGGCCCACCATTCGTTCTACCCTGCCCGTTTTTCTGCCCTGTCCCTAACGATCGCGACCCGGCCGCCCGCTAGAGCCGCCCTGCCTCACGCATTCGCACCTGCCCTGTCCCGCGCGCTGCCCTACATGCTGCGAACACGCTGCCCTAGGCGCTGTCCGCGCGCGCAGTTGCTCGCGCTGCCCGCAACCTGCCTGTGCCTGCGCTACCCTCCCGTCGCGCGCTCTGCTGCTTACGCGCGCCCCGCTGCCAGCATGCCCTGCAGCCCTGCGCCCCGCGTGCGCCTTGCTGCCAGCGCGTCCTGCTGCCCTGCACCCCGCGTGTGCCCTCCTGCCCGTGCGCCCTGCTGTTTGCGCACGCCCTGCTGCCCAGCGCGCGTGCCCAGCCACTGCCGCTACAGAAACTACCGCTACTACTACTACAGCTGCAGCCGCTGCAGTCGCTATTGCCGCCCTTGCGTCGCTGCTATTGACTACCACTGTCTGTCATGGCCACTATCACAGTCGTAGCGGTTGACGCAGATGGGCGCCCATTAATGTTCGAGTTCTAGCTTGCCTGCAAGACACCGGTATCTCCGGCGTTTCATAAGAGATGGCGTCTCCTTGTTCGAGCACACGTCGAGGTCCCTTCAGGCCCCCACTCCATTTGAGCCTGCTGCTGACGCTGTTGACGACTTGCAGTGCCAGTACCGGGCGGACTGCGTTGCCTGTGCACAGTGGACGGAGCGCGACACCGTCGCAGAGCTTGCTGTTCGTGCTCACCTGCCGGTCGACCAGAGCACCCACTTTTTGTCAGGTGACGTCAGCCCACAATTTCTACGACGCTGTGGTCAGTCACTACTCCTCACTCTCTCCTCTCACCCGGCCACTTCGGCAGAGCCGTCCGTTGTTAGGGGGGGTACAACAGCTGGTCGAGGAGGCGAGTGTAGGTACCTGTACGTCTACTCCTGCTGGTGGTTCCGCTGGTGACCGCGGAGGTTTTGGGGGTGGACAGAAGCGGCAGCAGCGTCCGTCGGAGATCCTTTCGCCGCAACAGCTTCGTGAGTGGGCTGTCCGATGGGGCAGCCCCGGTGGCGGAGCCTGGGGTACTAGTGCTGGGGGTATAGATGCACCTGGTGGTGTATAGGCTGCTAGTCTAGGTGCTTGTGACTCAGCTAGCACAGGTGCAAGGCCTGAGGAGTGTGACTGTGACTGTGCCTGTGACGTGCTGCGCTGCGCGCGCCGTCTGCCTGCTGCCTGCTGTCTGCTAACTGCGCGGTCTGCTGCTGCTCAGAGCGCGCAGACCTGATTCCTGCGCGCGGCCCGATTTTTGCCGCGCGCGTCGCCCAAGCTGCCCGAGTTGCGCCTCGGCAGCCCGCGCGCGGCTCGCTGCTGCTCCGCGCGCCGCGTCCGCAGCCCGCGCTGCTTGCTGCAGCCCCGCGCGTCGCGTCCGCTGCCCGCGCGTCGCGCTGCAGCCCCGCGCACCGCGGCTGCCGTCCTCGCGCAGCCTGCTGCGGCTTCGCGCGTCGCGTCTTCAGCTCGCGTAGCCCGCTGCAGCCCCGCGCGCCGCGGCTGCCCCTGTTCGACGCGATCCCCCCCCTGATCGACGCGACGCCGCCCCTGCCTGACTGCCGCCGTCGCTTCTGCAGCAGCTGCCGCGGAGCGCCCTGCCACGATCGCGGCCCCTCCCTGCAGAAGCTGCCGCGGAGCCTCCTGCTGCTGTCGCGGCCCCACCCTGCAGCAGTCCTTGCGGCCCCGCCCTGCAGCAGTCCTCGCGGCCCCGCCCTGCAGCGGTCACGGCCCCGCCCTGCAGCAGCTGTTGCGGACCTGCTCTACCGCCGACGCGGCCCTGCTCTGCCGCAGCTGTCGCGGCCCCGCCGTCACCGCCGTCGTGCGCCTACCCGGCCGCCGCCCGCCGAGCGCCGGCCCTGCTTGCCCGGCGAGCGCCTGCCCTTCCCGCCACTGGTGAGCACCTACCTTGTTCGCGCGCTGCTGCGTCATCTGCCTGCCTGTCTGCCTGCCTGCCTGCCTGCCTGCCGCACCTGCCCTGCCCGCACTGTTACTGCTGCTACTTCTGCTACTGCTGCTACTGGCGGTGGCCAGATGCAGCTCCAGCGACGTCCACACGAGTCTCTCCTGCCCCAGCAGCTTCGTGAGTGGTACGCTAGTTGGGGTTGTGGCGGTAGCCGTCGTAGCTGTCGCCCTGGAGCCGGTCAGTTGGGAGCGTCTGGCAGTGGCCAGCTGCAGCTGCAGCGGCGTCCACGCGAGACACTTACATCCCAGCAGCTTCACGAGTGGTACGCTCAGAGTAGAGGGTCTCGGAGTACCGTTCGCTGCCCGTACGTCATTCGCACAGGTGATCGGGCTGGTCAGGCTTGCGGGACGCTTGGTCACACACAGTCCCGCTGCTTCGCCCGTCTGAGCGACGCTTGGCGTATCGAGTTTGGCGACGAGGCTGAGCTCCCCACCTGGCTTGAGCTGCTTGGGCAGAGGGAAGATATCTTTGCTCTTGACTATGATGCTATTCTCACTGCCATGTATGCATTCCCTACTAGTGCTGACGGTGCCTGTTACCTGTGCGTACCGCCTGACCCAAGTATAGAGCCTGCTTCTCTAGGTGCTGGTGAGGCTGCTGCTCTAGGTGCTAGTGCGTCTCCTGCTCTAGGTGCTGGTGAGGCTTCTGCTCCAGGTGCTGGTGAGTCTGCTCTCTCTGGTACTGCGACTGCTGAGGCCTTGTACACCTTCACACTTGACTCAGGTGCTTCTTGCTCCTTCTTTCGCGACAGCACCACCCTCACGCCGCTCCGTCGGCCGGTTGCAGTCTCCCTGGCAGACCCCTCTTGGGTCCAGCCCTTGCGCACTCCTCCACGGTCCTGCCGTGTCCGGCGGTCCCGTCTGTCTCCCTGTTAGGTCTTCACCTCCCCTCGTTCTCTACGAACTTGGTGAGTGGTGCTGACCTCCAGGACCAGTGGGTTGACCAGTTCACTCCTGGCGGTCTGCGCGTGACCCACTGTACGTGCTCCCGGACGGGCCGGCACCTGGCCACGTTTACCCGTGCGCCTGGCTCGAGTCTGTACACACTGACTACTGTGTCCCCTCAGGTCGCTGCGTCTGCGTCTGCGTCAGGTCAGCTAGCGGCCCCCTGCTCGTGTCGCGCTTTGTCGCACCAGACCCTCCTTTGGCACCACCGCCTTGGTCACCCCTCGGTGCAGCGCCTTCGTAGCATGCACCGCCGTGTTCTTGTCTCTGGTCTTCCCAGGGTTCTCCCTCCCCTCCCACCCTCGCCTGCTCCTCCCTGTCTTCCCTGTGTCGAGGGGCGGCAGCGCGCCGCTCCTCACTCCTCCTCGTTTCCCCCGACGACTGCTCCCCTGCAGACCCTGCACATGGACGTGTGGGGCCCAGCCTGCGTCAGTGGGCAGGACCGCGAGCGGTACTTCCTGCTGGTTGTTGACGACTACTCGCTTTACACCACCGTCTTCCCCTTGCGCACCAAGGGTGAGGTCCCTGATGTTTGATTCCCTTGGATCCACGCTGCCCGTCTCCAGCTCCGCGAGCGGTACGGGACGGGGTTTCCCGTCCTGCGTCTGCACTCTGACAGAGGTGGGGAGTTTTCCTCCGACCTTCTGCAGAGCTTTTGTCGTGGGGAGGGCATTCGCCAGACGTTCACGCTTCCGGCCTCTCCGCAGCTGAATGGGGTTGCTGAGCGCCGCATTGGCTTGGTTATGGAGTTCGCTCGTACCTCCATGGTCCATGCGGCTGCCCCCCATTTTATGTGGCCGTTTGCGGTCCGCTACGCCGCGCATCAGCTCAACCTCTGGCCCCGTGTCTCCTTGCCGGAGACCTCGTCCACACTGCGGTGGACGGGGGAGGTTGGCGATGCGTCGGTGTTCCGGGTCTGGGGTTCTCGTGCCTTTGTCCGCGATACCACCGCGGACAAGCTCTCCGTCCGCGCTGTTCCCTGTGTCTTCCTTGGCTTTGTCCCTGACGCGCCTGGTTGGCAGTTTTACCACCCCACCTCGCGCCGTGTCTTCCCCTCTCAGAACGTCACGTTCGACGAGTCGGTTCCCTTTTACCGTCTCTTCCCCTTCCGCACTGCCCCTCTCCCCCCCCCGCCGCTCTTCCTTGCTCCAGGTGCTCCCCAGGTAGACCCCCTCCCCGCTCCCGGTCCTGCTCCTTCAGGTGTGTCTCAGGTAGACCCTCCTCCCTTGTCTGAGCCGGTTGAAGTCACTGGTGACTCAGGTCCTGCTGGGGGTGGTCCTGCTCGGGGTGCTGCTTCTGGGGGTGCTGAGCCTGGGGGTGCGGAGCCTGGGGGTGCTGAGCCTGGGGGTGCGGAGCCTGGGAGTGCTGAGCCTGAGCGTGCTGAGCCTGGGGGTACTGAGTCTGGGGGTGCTGCACCTGGGGGCGCTGAGGTGTCTGGTGAGCAGTCTCCCTGGAGCGGCCGTCTCCGTAGTCGCTCCGCTGGTGCCTCGCCGCTGCACTCTCGTCGTCGTCTCCCTCTCTCCCCACAGCAGCTGCGTGAGTGGTACGTTAGCCGTCAGGTTCACGCTGCTGGAGCTGGGGGCCCTGCTTCGGGAGGCCCTGGGGCTGGAGGCACTGGAGCTGGCGCTGTCCCGCTCTCCCCACAGCAGCTGCATGAGTAGTACGTTCGCCGTCCGGGTCGCGCTGCTAGAGCTGGGAGCCCTGCTGCGGGAGGCACTGGAGTTGGAGGCACTGGAGCTGGTGACTCTGCTACTGGAGGTGTTTCTCCTGGAGTTCCTGCTATGCCTGGGGGTGCTGCGTCTGGGGGTGCTGCGCCTGAGCGTGAGGAGCCTGGGGGTGCTGAGTCTGGGGGTGCGGCGCCTGAGGGTACTGAGACTGCTGGTGCGCGGTCTCCTTGGAGAGGCCGCCTTCGTCCGCGTGCGCCTCTCTCCCCTCAGCAGCTGCACGAGTGGTACGCTAGCCGTCAGGGTCCCGCTGCTGGAGCTCGGGGCTCTGCAACTGGGAGTGGTGCTGGTACTTTGTCTTCAGGAGGTGCTGGACTCGCTGGTTCACTGGAGTTACTGGAGCTGCTGGGGCTGGCGGTGCTGAGTCTGGGGATGCCGCTGCTGGAGACCCTAGGGCTGGAGGTGCCGGTTCTGGGGGTGCTGCTGCTGGTGACGCTGGTACGGGAGGTGCTGGCACTGGAGGTTCTGGAGCTGCTGGTGACACTGGTGCTGGAGGTGCTGGTGCTGGAGGTTCTGGAGCTGCTGGTGACACTGGCGCTCGAGGAGCTGGAGCTGGAGGTTCTGGAGCTGCTGGAGGTGCTGGAGCTGCTGGTGGTGCTGGAGCTGCTGGTGCTGGTGGTGCTGCGCAGCCACGACTGTTCTTTGCTCCGCCGTCTCCGTCGTCTCTGCCACCACCTGACTCTGTGCTTCGCCAGGTTCTTAGTCTCCCGTCGTCTACTGGTCTTCCGTTACAGCCTGGCTCACCTCTACCTGCTCCTTCTCCTTACACTGAGCAGCCAGGAGGTCTTGCTAAGCGTCGTGAGCCTGCGTCGCGTCCTGTCTCGCCTGTCCGCATTGGTCGTCGAGTTCCTCGTCCGCGTCCGCTGGCTGTCCCCGGCACACACCTCATGGCTCTGCGTCCGTCCTCTGCTCCGCAGCGTGTTCCTCTGCCGTCTCCTCCTGCGTCTTCTCTGCCTGTCGTTGCTGACCCTGAGTCTGACCGTTTTCGTGCTGAGCACCCTACTGTCACGCGTCTGCTAGCCACTGTTGTCACTGACCCGTCGTTTGAGTCTGCTGCTGCGTCTGCCTTCGTCGCTGAGCTTGTTGACTTTGCTGCTGCCTGTCGTCTAGACTACGCCGCTAGTCTTGTTGCTGAGTCTGAGTCTGTCTGTCCTCCGTCCGTCGGGGGTGAGTGTGCTCTTGGCACGGACGTCCTTGAGGACAGGCAGGAGGACCTTGAGTGTCTTGCAGCCGCTGCGCCTCATCTTGTGGCCATGCTGCTTGCCCATGAGGGAGACCCGAATGCTCCAGACATCCCGACCCCGCGCTCTTACGCTGAGGCGATCGCGGGTGAGTACTCCTCTCAGTGGCAGACAGCCATGGACGCAGAGATGGCATCCTGGAAGTCCACAAGCACTTACGTTGACGAGGTTCCCCCTCCTGGGGTGAACATCGTCAGTGGCATGTGGATTTTCAGGGTGAAGCGGCCGCCGGGTTCTCCGCCTGTCTTCAAGGCTCGTTACGTTGCTAGAGGCTTCAGTCAGCGCGAGGGAGTTGACTTCTTCCAGACCTTCTCCCCCACCCCGAAGATGACCACTCTTCGGGTGCTGCTGCACGTTGCCGCTCAGCGTGACTACGAGCTTCACTCTCTTGACTTCAGCACAGCTTTCTTACAGGGCAGCCTGCACGAGGAGATCTGGCTGCGCCGCCCACCTGGCTTCACTGGGTCGTTCCCTCCTGGTACCCAGTGGAGCCTCCGGCGGCCAGTCTACGATCTCCGCCAGGCGCCGCGTGAGTGGCACGACACACTGAGGACAACACTTGCGGCTCTCGGGTTTTCTCCTTCGACTGCTGACCCGTCGCTGTTTCTGCGCACCGACACTTCGCTGCCGCCGTTCTACATCCTCGTGATGACTTGGTCTTTGCCACTGCTGACACTGAGGCTCTCGCCCTGGTGAAGTCGGAGCTGCAGAAGAGACACACGTGCACAGACCTGGGTGAGCTGCGCAGTTACCTTGGCTTGCAGATCACCCGGGACAGAGCACGCCGCACCATCACACTGACTCAGTCACACATGGTGCAGCAGGTCCTTCAACGCTTCGGCTTCACCTGGTCCTCGGCACAGGCCTCTCCTCTGGCTACAGGTCACTCGCTCTCAGCTCCACCTTCGGACGAGTCCGTAGAGCCGAGTGGTCCTTACCCAAAGCTAGTGGGCTGCCTCATGTACCTGATGACCTGCACTCGTCCTGGCCTTGCGTACCCTCTTGGCCTTCTGGCTCGCTACGTGGCTCCTGGTAGGCACCGAAAGGTGCACATGGATGCCGCTAAGAGGGTACTGCGCTACTTGTGCAGTATATCGGGCATGGGGCTCGTGCTTGGAGGACGTGGTGACGTTGTCCTCACTGGGCACTCGGACGCTTCTTGGGTTGACGACCTGGCTACGCAGCGGTCGTCACAGGGTTATACCTTCAGCCTTGGCTCTGGCTCTGTTTCTTGGCGGTCTACACGCTCGTCCTCTGTTCTCGGCTCCAGTTGTGAGGCTGAGATCTACGCCACAGCCATGGCTGCACAGGAGCTACGCTGGCTCACCTACCTGTTGACCGACCTGGGAGAGCGGCCTCGTTCTCCTCCAGTTCTGTACGTAGACAACAAGGCTGCCATTGCCTTGTGTCAGGAGCACAGACTGGGGCACAGAACGAAGCACATCGCCCTGCGTTACTTCCTTGCTCGAGAGTTGCAGCAGCGTGGTCAGCTTCGTCTTGCTCACGTGGCCACTAGGGCCAACACTGCTGATATATTCACCAAGGCACTTCCGTCTGGTGATCATCAGTGTTTTTGTACTTTGTTAGGCCTTGTGCCCACGTTTCCTCACTTGCTGTAGACTTTGCTTGTACTGTGATCTCTATATATACCTGCATGCTTGCTCTGCTAGGTAGAGATCACTGTGTCGTTGTTGTTGCATATATACCTCTGCATGTGAACTGGCCTTGTGGCCCTTTGCTTGTGCTCAGTGTGTGTGGTGACTTTGTGATCCACCCTGAGCCTGCTTTGCTTCTCTTGACTGGTCTTGTGACCCCTTGCTCTCCCCCACTTTGCCTATGGGGGTGTGTCAAAGTATATGCATGTTATATATGTGTAGGCTGTAGTGGGGTAGCCAATATGGGGTACAGCCCCTTTTAGGGTTTCATACTTGTACCCAACTCTTTCATAGTTCATTCATTCCTGTCTCTAGATTCTAACAAGGAGGTCCTTGCACACTTCCTTACTCGACTCAGACGTGTCTCCCTGCTTCTTCCGCGACTGCACCACAGTCACACCGCTCACAGCCCCTGTCCTTGTCACTCTGGCCGACCCCTCTGGTGGCCCAGTTGTTGCACGTGGCTCCACTGTTCTCCCGTGTCCAGCAGCCCCCTCCGGTGTCCTCAGAGGTCTTCACTAGGAACTTGGTGGCTACTGCCTTCCTAAAGGACCAGTTGGTCACTGTCACCCAACCTGGGAGAGAGCGCTTGGCGATATGTACGGACTCACGCACTGGCGAGCACCTCGCCACGTTCACTCGGAGGCCCGGGCCTGGCCTGTACACACTGACCACTGAGTCTGCACAGGTGGCTGAGTCAGGTCCAGTAACTGTGTCAGGTGAGGTAGTTGCGTCTTGTTCGTGTCGGAAACTCACGCACCCGGCTCTGCTCTGGCACCACCGCCTTGGTCACCCCTCCCTGCCGCATCTGCGTAGCATGCACTCCCGTCTCCTGGTCTCTGGCCTCCCCAGGTCCCTGCCCAGCTCCCGAGGTTGCTTGTGCCGCCATGCCTTCCCTGCGTCGAGGGGCGGCAGCGCGCCGCTCCTCACTCCTCCTCATTTCTTTCGACCACAACTCCTCTGCAAACCCTTCACATGGACGTGTAGGGGCCAGCCCGCATCACTGGGCAGGGTAGCGAGCGCTACTTTCTGCGGGTTGTTGACGACTACATGCCCTACACCACAGTCTTTTCCTTGTAGAGCAAGGCAGATGTCCGCAATGTCTTGATCTGCTGGATCCGCACTGTCTGTCGCCCGCTCAGCGCTCGGTTCCAGCAGGACCTCCCCGTCCTGCGGGTGCACTCTGACCGGGGTGGTGAGTTTTCCTCCCGCTTCCTCGATGACTTTTGTGGTGCTGAGGGCATCACCTAGTCGTTCACGCTTCCGGCCTCTCCGCAGCAAAATGGGATTGCAGAGCGCCGCATTGGCTTGGTCATGGAGGTTGCTCGCACCTCCATGGTCCATGCGGCGGCTCCCCATTTTCTGTGGCCGTTTGCGGTCCGATACGCCGCGCAGCAGCTCAATCTCTGGCCCCGTGTCTCCCACCTGGAGACCTCCCCTACCCTGCATCGGACGGGTGAGGTTGGTGATGTGTCGCCGTTTCGGGTCTGGGGTTTTTCTTACTCTTGTTCGCGATCTTCCCGCGGGCAAGCTCTCTCCTCGCACTCTTCGCTGCGTCTTCCTTGGCTTTCCTCCCGACGCCCCTTGGCAACTTCACCACCCGGGTTCTCACCGTGTCCTCTCCTCCCAGGACGTCACATTTGACGTGTATGTCTGCTTCTACCGTCTCCACCCCCAACGCAGTTCCCCCGTGCCCCTCCCACCTCTCGTACCCGACCCCTACCCCGATAGCGAGGTACTGGAGGTACTAGAGCTACTGGTGCTGGATGCGCTGGAGCTGGAGGTACTGGAGGTACTGGAGGTGCTGGAGCTGGAGGTACTGGAGCTGCTGGTGCTGGAGGTGCTGGAGATGGAGGTGCTGGAGTCTCTGGTTGTAAGGTACTGGTGGTGCTGGTGTCGGAGGTACTGGAGCTGGAGGCTCTGGTACTGTGGGCAATGCGCACCAACGACCGTTTTTCTACCCGCAGCCGCATTCGTCACTGGCACCACATGACTCGGCACTTCGCCAGGTTCTTAGTCTTTCGTCTTCCACTAGCTTTACTCCACCTCTACTATGTCCTCCGCCAAACCAGTCACAGCCGCAGTTACAGCCTGGCTTCCCACTGCTTGCTCCTACTCCTTACACTGAGCAGACTGACTCCCTGAGAGAGCATCGTGAGCCTGAGTCTCGTCCTGCCTTGCCTTTTCGAGTTGTTCGTCGTGCTCTTCGTGTTCGTCCTCCACCAGTCCCCGCCACGCACACTATGGCACTTCGTCCTTCCTCTGTTCCACAGCCGGTTGCCCTGCTGTCTCCTCTGGCTTCCTCTCTTCCTAACATTCCTATCCCCGGGTCTGACCAAGCTCGTGCTGCCAGTCCTACTGTCACGCGTCTCTTGGCCACACTTGTCACTGACCCTTTCTTCGAGTCTACTAATGCGTCGGCCTTAGTCACTGAGCTAGTTGAATTTGCTGCTTCCTATCGTCTTGACTACTTCACAAGTCTTGTTACTGAGTCTGAGTCTGACTGTCCTCCGTCCGTCGGGGGTGATCTTGCCCTTGGTTGTGACGTCCTTGAGGACAGGAAGTTTGAGCTCGAGTGCCTTGCGGCTGCTGTACCTCATCTCGCTTCCATGTTGCTGTGCCCTGAGGGAGACCCGGATACACTAGACATCCCTACCCCGCGCTTTTACGCAGAGGCGATCTCGAGTGAGTACTCCTCTCAGTGGCAGACAGCCATGTATGCAGAGATGGCTTCCTGGAAGTCCACAGACACTTACGTCGACGAGGTTCCCCCTCCTAGTGCGAACATAGTCGATGGCATGTGGATCTTCCGGGTGACGCGGCCGCCGGGTTCTCCGCCTGCCTTCAAGGCGCGTTACGTTGCATGAGGCTTCAGTCAGCGATAGGGGGTCGACTTCTTCCAGACCTTCTCTTCAACCCCAAAGATGACCACTCTTCGGGTGTTACTGCACATTGCAGCACATCGTGCCTACGAGCTCCACTCGCTTGACTTCAGCACAGCTTTCTTGCAGGACTGCCTTCACGAGGAGATCTGGCTGCGCCGCCCACCTGGATTCACTGGGTCGTTTCCTGAAGGTACCTAGTGGAGACCCCGGCGGCCAGTCTACGGTCTCCGCCAAGCGCCCCACGAGTCGCACGGCACACTGAGAACGACACTTGCGGCTCTTGGGTTTTCTCCTTCGAATGCTGAACTGTCGCTGTTTCTGCGCACCGACCCTTCTCTGCCTCCGTTCTACATCCTCGTGTACGTGGACAACTTGGTCTTTGCTACTGCCTACTCTGAGGGACTGACCCTTGTGAAGGCGGAGCTTCAGAAGAGACACACCTACACTGACCTTGGTGAGCTGCGCAGCTATCTTGGCTTGCAGATTACCCGGGACAGAGCACGGCGTACCATCACTATGACTCAGTCACACATGGTACACCAGGTCTTTCAGCGCTTCGACTTCCAGTTCTTCTCGCCGCATTCCACTCCTCTGCCAACAGGTCACTCGCTCTGAGCTCCACCTTCGAACGAGTACGTAGAGCCGAGTGGTCAGTATCCAGAGCTTGTGGGTTGCCTCATGTACTTGATGAATTGCACTCGACCTGACCTCGCGTACCCTCTCAGCATCCTGGCGCGCTACGTTGCGCTTGGAGACACCGTCCAGACCACTGGCAGGCTGCTAAGAGGGAGTTACGCTGGCTGACCTACTTGCTGACAGACTTGGGTGAGCAGCCTCGTTCTACTGCGGTTCTGTACGTCGACAACAAGGCCTCGATCGCCTTGTGTCGGGAGCGGAGACTGGACCACGGAACAAAGCACATTGCTCTTCGTTACTTCCTCGCTCGAGAGTTACAGCAGCGTGTTCAGCTTTGCCTTGCTTACGCAGCCAACCTTGCTGATCTTTTCACCAAGGCACTTATGTCTAGTGATCATTAGCGTTTCTGCACTGCTCTAAGCCTAGTGTCTACTTTGCCTCACTTGCTTACTGCGTGACTTTGCCTTGCACTGTGATTCATATGAATATACATGTATCCTAACTCTTGCTAGGTTGTGTTCAGTGTAATTTTTGTGCTTTTACAACTCTTCATGTGAACTAACCTTGTGGCCACTTGCTTGTGCTTGGACTGCGTGGTGATCTTGAGATCCACCTTGAGCTTTGCTTTGCTTTGCTTCTTGCTTGACTGGTCTTGTGACCATTGGTTGTTCTTGCTATCCCACTTTGCGTATGGGGGTGTGTCAAAATGCATACATTATTGTGTAGGCTGTATTGGGGTACTCATTAGAGAGTACAAACCTTTTAAGGTTTCCCCTTTTGTACTCCCCATGCCTGCTAATGAACTAATTCCTGCCTCATCATTCAGAAAATAATTTCACTCCACACTCTCCTTGTACCTTTGACCTAACTCGTCATTCCGCAATACTCTGAGATGGTATCACGCTAGGAAACTTCCTAGGCCAAACTTACATCATAGTCATAGAGCTTCTCTCTCCCTCCTTACTCCCTCCAGCCCGTGAGCCGTCCTCAGCCCGCCGTGGCGACTCCCACCGTCCCGTTTCCCTAGGACGCGCGACCCCACCCAGGCCCGTTTCCCTAGGTCGCGCCCTTAGTAGCAGCGCGCGCCCCGCCGTTAGGCAACGACCATGCACACGCGCGGCGACCGCGCACGCAGTAGCAACCGTACGCGCTGTAGTCGCCCGCACAGCTACAGCCGCGCACATCACCATCGTGCGCTTTGTAACAGCCGCGCACGTAGAAAACACACGCATTGGCAGCGGCTGCATGCGCTACTGCCGCGACCCACGAGCAGCAGGCGCACTCGCTACTACCACGGGTGCCAACCGCCAACAGCGAAACTAGCCGCCAGCAACAGCAGCAGAGCTAGCCACAGCCAACCACAGGCAAGCAGGGCCAGCCAGCCTACCGCCAGCAGCTACGCTAGCCGCCAGCCCCTCCCAGGCGCCCACAACAACTTCGCAGCTGCTCACAGCCCCTCCCACAACAACTTTCAACCGCCCACAGCAACTCCCAGCCCCTCCCAGCCGCCCACAACAACTTTCAACCGCCCACAGCAACTTCCAGCCCCTCCCACCCACCCACATCAACTTTCACTCGCCCACAGCAACTTCCAGCCCCTCCCAGCTGCCCAGAGCAACTTTCAGCCGCCCACAACAACTTCCAGCTGGCCACAGCCCCTCCTAACCGTCCACAGAACCTAACTGCCGCCCACTGTAGTGCTAGTAGTGTCAGCAGCTCCAACAGTGCCAGCCAACAGCAATGTTCTCCGTGCGCCACCTCACTCCAACCGTACTGACTGTCCACCTAGTACCAGCAGCTCCGGCAGCGACTTGCAGCCGCAGTTGCTTCTCCTGGCGTGAATTAGGGCTATTAACCGTCGCGTGACTAGCATTCATAGCTTTTCGTAACTCGCCCATCGTTCATAGTCTGGCTTACCTCGCTCCGCTCCTACTCCGGCCACTCATAGCAGTTTTCTACTATCGGCGGCCGGCAGCCGCACTTCCACTCGCTCGCCGTTCCTCACTCCAGCCACTCGTGCTCCAGCCATTTCTAGCTCTAGCTTGGCGTCCTTTTTCACTCCTCACTCCAGCCGCTCCTCGTGCCAGCCGTTCCTAGCCTGGCGCTTCTAGCCTGGCGACGGGTCGCTCGTGCGCGCGGCTGCTGCTGTGCGTGCGTGCGACTAACGACGGGGCCGCGGGGCCCGCTAACGAAGGGGGCTTGGGGCCCACGGTCGAAAGGCCGCGGGGCCCGCTAACGAAGGGCCGCGGGGCCCGCTAACGAAAGGCCGCGGGGCCCGGTAACTAACTGCCGAGACGGGTGACGGGTGACGGGAGAAAAAATAGGAAAAACTGGCCGCGATCGACGGGGGGAAATGAGCGACGGGCGACTGGCGACGGGGGGGGGGGGGGGGGGGGGGGGGGGGGGGGGGGGGGGGGGGGGGGGGGGGGGGGTTCTACTGGCGACGGGGTCCTAAGGTAAGCGCACTTCGGGCGGTCTAGGATGGGACGCGACTAGGTGGGCCCATAACTTAGTCGAGTGATTTTTCTTAAGGGGAAAATCTCGCTAGGGTTAACGTAGCTCTATACCATGTCACAATGTAAAAGTTGACTAAAACAGAAAGTACAAACAAGATATATGCAAAACCTAACCCTAGTGCAAGTACAAAATAACACAAGGGAGAACACCTAGACTAGAACTACACAAACTATAGAATTATAGTTTGACACCTAGCTCCAGCCGTGCCTTTCTCCAGTCGCTCCTACCTCCTGTCACTCCTAGCTCCATCCGTGCCTTGCTCCAGCCGTGCCTTGCTCCAGCCGCTCCTAGCTCCAGCCACTCCTAGCTCCACCCATGCCTTGCTCCAGCCGTGCCTTGCTCCAGCCTCTCTTAGCTCCAGCCACTCCTAGCTCCAGCCATGCCTAGCTCCAGCCGTGCCGTGCTCCAGGCATTTCTAGCTCCATATGTTTCTAGCTCCAGCTACTCCTAGCCTGCCGCTCCTACTCGTAGCTAGCCTTTACTATGGCGTCCGTTAGGGCTCTGCAGCAGCAGGGACGACAACAGCGGCAATGTAAGCAGTGGGAACCTCAGCAGCAATGGCGCCCTCAGCAGCAGTGGGGCCTGGTGGTCCGGGTAGGGGTGGCTGCAGTAGCGGCCCAGCCAGGTGGGGGGCTCGTCGCGGT
Organism: Closterium sp. Naga37s-1; assembly: GCA_947471745.1. Taxonomy (NCBI): domain Eukaryota; kingdom Viridiplantae; phylum Streptophyta; class Zygnematophyceae; order Desmidiales; family Closteriaceae; genus Closterium; species Closterium sp. Naga37s-1. Next base: position 298,901 of record CANJKZ010000817.1, read on the forward strand.
GGCCGCGACGTCGGCCCCTGCCAGTACCGGATTTTGACTGGTCCTGGTGCTGGCACTACCTGCTGGCGTCCAGACCACTCTGCACAGCGCTGCTACAGTTGCCTCGATGACCTATACCGTGAGCGTTTTGGTCCTGACTCGAGACCACCGATCTGGCCCGGTCTGCCTCGTAGTGGTTACCCGTGTTTGATATGTCTATGGATGCTGCTTATTCTGTCACGTATGGATCTCTTGACTTGCGTATACCTAGCTTAGGACCTTTGCATGCTGCTAGTGTATGTACTTGTGCTTTTATTGTAGGTGCTTGTATAGTCACTAGTCCCGTCGTGACGACTGCTGTCGCATCGCTCTGCTTCACGCTGGACCCAGGCACGTCTTAGTGCTTCTTCCGCGACCACACTACTGTCACTCCTCTTTCGGCTCCAGTCCCAGTTGCCCTCGCTGATCTTACTTCGGGACCAGCAGTCGCTCGAAGCCCGACCACACTTCCGGGTCCGGTTGTCCCTTCTGGTTTCCTCACTAGTCTCTACATCGCCTCGTTCTCTCGGAACTTGGTGGGTGTTGGATACCTTCAGGACCGTGGGATCACTGTCACTTTTCATGAGTACGGGAGGACGGCGATCTGTACGGATGCTTCCACCGGGGCACTTCTTGCCACGTTCATTAGGGAGCCCCATTCAGGTCTCTTCGTTCTTCACACTGCGTCCCCCCACGTAGCAGAGCCCTGTCAGGTTACTGCGTCCCCTCAGGTTGCTGTGTCTAGTCAGGCTGCTGCGTCTGGTCTGGTTGCTGCGCCTTGCTCTTGTCGGTCACTCTCCCACCCGACAGACTTGTGGCACCAATGTCTTGGTTACCCGTCCCTACTACGCCTCTGTAGCATGGCCAGCCAGCGTCTTGTCACAGGTCTTCCGCGGGTCTTTGAGTCGCTCCCTCGTTTGCCTGCGCCTCCGTGCACTCCTTGCGTCGAGGGTTGGCTGCACGTCATTCCTCGTACCTTCGTCCGACCACCGCTCTCTTCCAGACCCTCCACCTGGACGTCTGTGGCCCAACCCCTCGTCTTGGACCCGAGTGGGAGTGCTACAATCTGGTGGTCGTTGACGACTAATCCAGGTACACCACGGTGTTTTCTCTCGCGAAGAAGTCCAAGGTGACTTCTACGCTGATCCGGTGGCTCTTGGCTACTGAGGGCACTCGTGGTAGTGGTGTCAGTTGTCTCCACTCTGCTCGGAGGGGTGAGTCCCGCTTCGACGTACTTGCCGGGTTCTGAGGCGAGTAGGGCATAAGCTAGTCCAGGACGCTGCCGGAGTCCCCACAGCAGAATGGGGTTGCTGAGCGCCACATTGGCTTTGTCATGGAGATGGCCCGCACCTTTATGATCCATACCCGTGCGCCCCATTTTCTGTTGCCCTACGTGATTCGCTGTGCCGCCCACCAGCTAAACCTCTGGCCTCGTGTCTCACGGCCAGGGGCTTCACCGACCAGTCTTTGGACCGTGTCCACTGGTGTTGCGTCGGAGTTTCAAGTCAGGGGTTGCCTGCGCTTGTCTGCGACACCTCTGCTGATAAGCTCTCGGCGCGCGCCATCCCCTGTATCTTCCTTGATTTCCCGGTGGACTCTCATGAATTTTCGTTTTACCACCCGCCCGTCCACCGTTTCCTCGACTCCCGTGGCGTCTGGTTTGACGAGTACGTGTCCTACTACACCCGGTACCCCTGTCGAGGTCTCCCAGTCCCCCCTTCTCCTCTTTTCCTCGCACCTTCTTCTCCTCCTGTTCCCGCTCCTCCGGTAACCCCGCCCCCCCTGGTCTTGCCCCGTCAGGTGTGTCTCACGCTACCCCTCTACCTTCGGTCGCGCGCCAGGTAGCGTCTCCCTCCCCGCAGTCCTCCTCATAATCCCCTCAGCAACATTCGGCACTTCCGCGACATGTTACTGTGGACTCAAGGGGTGTTGGAGCTGGAGGTGCTGCCACTGGAGGTACTCGGTATGGGGGTGCTCTTTCAAGGGGTGCTGGAGCTGGGTTGTTACACACATGGTTGCGGAGAGCCACTCTACAACGGTAGTGAGCTAGACTATGGGGGTTGGCACGAACTACTAGGAGTGATCGTAGCTTTGCCTAGTTCCTTAGTGCTTGCACAATCACGGGAGAAATCGGCAAGAGTTTCCACTAGCAAAGTGGAAATTACAGAATGATTGAACAAGCAATCACAGAAATGACTACATCAGGCACCTAGCAACTCTGCAGCTAGTCTGGTCGACCGCCAGCACAGCTTGGTCGACCGCCTGCCCGCATTGCGTAGAGGAGCCGCGCCAGCACTGCAGAAGGGCGACCTGCCAACACTGCAGGTCGACGGCGTGCCAATGCTGCAGCAAAGCGGTTGTCCAGCGTTGCCCTGTAGAAGACAGCACTGCACACGCTCGCAGGTGCGTGGAGACGATTGGCCCGACTTGCAACGTTGTGCATCCGTCGGCTGTTGTCTGCGCCTGACGAGCCACATCGACTTCGGGATACCAACCCGAAGTCGCCTTCGCCATCGCGACCTCGACGACGTTCGCATGCCTCCGCATAACTCGTCGAGCAGGTTACCCGGTCGACCTGGTCGACCACCCAATGCACTGGTCGACCACCTGTGCCTCTGGTCGACCACCAGGTGCCTTTGGTCGACCACCAGGTGCCTCTGGTCGACCAACCCCCTGGTCGACGGACCCCTTCCGTCGACCAGAACTGTCAGCTGTTGTCGCCGAGCTCCCCTCGTCGACCGCTGCTCATTTGGCAGGTCGACGGAATGCTCCGTCGACCACCCGGTCAAACTGCAGGTCGACGGACTGCTCCGTCGACCTCCCGATCGAACTGCCCCTCCTGGTCGACGGCCCACCCGTCGCCCAGACGAGTCAGTTGCAGCTGTCAAGCTCCCTGGTCGACAGCAACACCACAGCGGTCCCCTGTAGCTCGACCAAGCCTGTCGAGCAGCTCTCCCACTGTGAACGGTCGGCTGCTACTCCCGTTTATCCAACCAAGTTGTCGGCATTGCCCAAGCAAGGGCGGGGCCAACACTCCATTCCCGTTAACACTCCCCTGCCGCGCTCACGCTTGGGCCTCCAGCCCACACGGCAGTACTCCATGGAGAAAACTCGTCCTTGGAGTGCACCCCACACACAGCACGCCGTTACCGCACAACCCGTGCAGAAGGGCACGGCACCTACTGCTGCACCTCATCGTCGTCGTCGCCGACGTCGGCCAGACGAACTTGGCCAATGGCGACAGAGCATCGGTTGAAAGCCGGAAAATGCAGCGCCTTCGTCAGGAAGGCCGAACTCCAGGGCGGTGTCGCGGGTGTCGGCGAAGTAGGCGAGGCAGCGGTCGACCTTGCGCCAATGCTGGTTGCCCCTCACCGTGAGGCCGCTCCCCAACTTGCTGCAAGCGAACGCGATGTCTGGCCTCGTCGTCGCCGCCGCAAACTGCAGCGAGCCGACCTCCTCCCGGTACTCCTCCTCCTCGCGCTCCTGCGCCTCCTCGTCGTCGAACATCAGATGTGGCAGCCACCCAAAATGGCCCGCACAAGTCAATGTGCACGACAGCCAGCGCCTCCTCGGCGTCCGAGCCCTTGGTGGGGAAGGTGTGCTGCGCCACCTTTCCTCTGACGCACGAGACACACGGCGGGTCTCCTCCGGTCGAAGGCGTGATGTCGATCCCAACAGCAACCTCATGCTCCGCCGAGCTCTTGATCGTGTCGACGCTGACGTGCGCGAGCCTCGCATGCAACCGGTCAGGGGTCGACTTCGTCGCCGAGACGATCGTCCGCAGAGCCACCACCTCGGTCGACGGCGACCGCGTCAAGCAGGGGCGAATGTCGGTGCAGAGAACTCGTCCGGTGTAGCGTGCTCAACCGAGCACCTCCCCGGTCGCAGCGACGAGCTGCATCTCGTCACCGTCGCCCTGCAGCTGCACTCCGCTCTCCTTCAGTTGGCCAGCTGAGAGCAGTTTCGCCTGGACACCCGGAACGTAGAGCACGTCGGGGATGAGGACCCGCTTTCCGGCCTCCCCTTGCAAAGCGACGGTTCCGCGACCCTCGACAGGCTGCAACGCCCCATTGAAGCCACGCACATGCTTCACACCATCGCTCGGCACCATGTCGACGAAGACCGCCTTCGTCCCCATCAGGTGGTGGGAGCACCCGCTGTCGAGCAGCACCGCCATCGGGTTGGCCTGCACAGTTGCCGCCACCGCCTGGAAGTCCTCGCCAGGCTCCGGCGCCAGCGAGACCGTCGATTCCACCAAGCCGACCACCGAGCACGACGCCTCCCAGTCGCCTCGACCCTTGCCGCTGGAGCTGTCGACGTCCTTTGTCGACGACGTCTTCTTCGACGTCTGCTTCTCCTTGCACGGCTTTGCATCTTGATGGGGGCGACGGCTGGTCGACCAGCCACGGCCTCCCTTGGTGTCGTCCTCGTCGCTGTCGTCACGGTCGGGGCACTCGTAGGAAAGGTGGTCGGGGTCGTGGCAGATCCAGCACTCCCGCCGTCGACCACCACCTACACGGCCCTTGTCCCGCGTTGACCTCTTCTCGTCGACGTCCTTCGTCGACCGCCCACCTCCGCTACCACCTCCGCCCGGCTTCCCGCGCTGCCCTTGCTGCCGATTCAGCTTCGTCGGTGCAGCGTAGTGTGCCTGCGGAAGGAGCTCCGTGGGCTGTTAGGCCTCCTGCATCGCCTCGTCTTGAAGGATGTAGCTGGTGATGGAGTCCTCGTCGAGGGACTCACACGTGCCGGGCACCATCATCATCCTCTTCATGAGGTTGTAGCCGCGCGGCAGGCCCTTGACGATGTGGGTGATGTAGGACGCCGTCGAGTATTCGGCACCCGCCATCCGCATCTCAGCCAGGATCCGTCGAGCACGATTGCAGTAGTCCGTCGCCGACTCCTGCTCGCCCATCCGAATGTGTGTCATCTTCTCCTCCAGCTGTCCGATGTACAGGTCGTCCCTGACCTGGTACGTCGACACGATGAAGTGCCATGCCTGGTGACCAGCATCCAATCGCTCTCGACAGGACCTGAGCACCAGCTGCACCATCGGCGAGCAGCACCTCGAGATGACCATGAAGGTGAGCAAGTGAGCCGCACGAAACTCCCCGCGCAGCTCGACATCGTCCACGGGCGGAATTGGCACTGTGCCGTCGGCGAAGCCCTTCAGCCCGGCGACCTCCAGCTGAGGTTCTATCGACTCCCTCCAAGTGATGAGGTCCCGTCGACCTTGCAGCGGTGCGACGGTGATCCGGTCCGGCGAGAACTTGAAGTAGCCATACGCCGGTGCAATCCCGCCCGCCGTCACATGCGTCGTCGCCAAGAGCCCTCCACCGCTTTGTAGAGGAGAGTGACGTCGGCACGGGAGCTGCCTGCAGCCGCCGTCGACCGCTGCACTCGCGCCTGAATCCTGTCGACTCCACCGTCGACCTTGATCACCCCTCTCTGTTGTTGGTGCAACCCTACGGTTTGCACTCGGCTTGTTGTCCGTGTGCGTGAATGTGTGTGTGTATGGAATGGTATGAGGGCATGGGATAATATATATTTCATGCTTATAATTGTGTGTGAATGTTGAGTCATGATGTCGAGTGTGTGTGTCGAGTCAATAGCGAGTTATCGCTAGACGCGTGTTACGCGGTCGTTTGTGTCTCGCGCGCGGTTTCTATTTTGTCGTGCGCGGTTTCTATTTTGTCCTGTGTCGAACGTTCGGCGTGTCGCAGGTGTGTGCAGTAGACCCATCAAGAACTCAAGGATGAGTTTGTGATGAAGAGCCCGAGCCTTGGTGTCAAGCCTCAAGTGATTTCGAAGCTTGCCAAAAGGGTACACCTCAAGATATTGAAGATAGTTACATTACTTTGTGTAGTGTAACATTTCACTTGGTGTAGGCCCTAGTGAAGGGTAGTTTCGAGACCCTTCGTGGTTGGGGACAGTGTGGCACTGTTCCACATCACTGTACCTCGGCTCTTGGGGTTTGTAGGAGCTGGGAGTCATTCCCAACTCGTAACTCTTCCTATCTTGTGTTCTAAGACTATAGTGGCTGCCATAGTACCGTTCGTTCAAACTGACGCTGTGTCGTCAATTCTTTATCAAATCGTGCAATCTAAATTGCTAATTGTAGACGACGTGAAGACGCTCCAGATCCAATTTGAATCAAGTCATTTGCAGCTGTGAGCAGAACTCTATTAACGTTTGAAGCCGCTGTGCAGAAATCCGTCTGTGCTCTCTATCTTTCGTTTTAGGCACATTCAAGCCTATTGTGACTATAACAAGTGGTATCAGAGCCCCTTGGAGCAGTTTCGACAATGTCTGGACCTGAGGAAAGGGTTGGCAGAGGTGCTGGTGGCAGTGGAGAAGCTCAAGCTCAAGGCCAACCCCGTGATTCAGCCATGGCGCCCATGCAACCAAGTCTTGGCCCACCTAGGGATGAGCCTAGGGTGTTTGGGCTTGACAAGTTCAACGGTGACAACTTTGCTGAATGGTCCTTCAAGATGGAGAACATCTTTGACCACTATGACCTGCTGGAGGTGATGGAAGGAACGGAGAAGCGCCCCGAGAACGACCCGGAGAAGAGCCCGTGGGTGCGGAAGAGCGCACAAGGCTATCTCTTACTTGGGCAAGCGTTGGGGAGCAGTCAGATCCGTCACATCAAGCCATTCCAGCGTGAACCAGAGAAAGGACCAAAGGCATGGGCTGCTCTCAAGGGTGTACATGCTCCTGCAACAGCGGCGGTAGCGGTGGTGTTGGAACGGCAAATGGCGGCACTACGAATTGAAGAAGACGAAGCGGTTGAAGAAGGGGTGCAGAAATTCTTCGACTTGTTGACGCGGCTTGAGGGAGCTGATTTGAACTACAGTGAGCTCCAAAAGAAGACCAAGTTGCTGGCCTTACTCCCAGAGTCATGGTCCTCGCTCATCATCAACCTTAATCGCGACTTGCCCCGCCTCTCGCTTGAAGACGTGAAGCGAGCTATCCTTCAAGAGGATTTCCGCCGCCGTGAGTTGGCGAGTGCGGATGGCGCTGGGGCAGCGAGCATCGGCCGTGGATATGGTCGAGGAAGAGGCAGAGGACGAGGGGGAGGAAGGTTTGGTGGCAGCAACTTCGGCGGAGGCCGCAGGAGTGGCGGTTACGGCAGCGACGACAAGAGCTACGGACGCGGTCGCGGCCGATTCGACGGCGAGTGTCACTATTGCCACAAGAGCGGACACATGTGGCGTGACTGCTACAAACTCCCTGATGGTTGGACCCCTGCTCAAGGCCAAGAGGGTAGAGGAGCAGGAGGAGGGAGAGGACGAGGCCGTGGAGGCCGTGGCGGTCGCGGTGGCGGAGCTGCAAACATGAAGAGCGGAGACAACGACAAGGACCCGAGCGACGATCGATACCCGGGTCTATTCTACTTCGTGTCGACGCAAGTACCGGCTGGTCCAGAGAAGGATGAAGGCTTTGAGGAGCCAGCAGCTGTGGGGAAGGTGACCCTACACCCCCTGGACTATTGGGTGATTGATAGTGGCGCTACCTATAGCATGACACCTCGCCCGGACTTGCTCACCGAACTCGAGCCGTCACCGGTGAAGCATGTCACATCGGCTTTGGGGCAGCGAGCAGAGGTGAAAGGCATGGGCAAGGCCATGTTCAAGGGTGCTGATGGGAAGATGGTGGGCCTCAAGAACGTGCTTTGGGTGCCCAGCCTTGCTGCAAACCTGATTTCCGTGCGGCGGTTGGCAAAGGCCGGCATGGACACGAACTCGAAGGGAGCCAAGACCTACACCGCAAGGCTTGGCGATCGAATTCTTTGGGACCTTCATGAGGACAGGGATGTCTACAACGAGATGTGGCAGATCCCAGTGGTCCCTATGCCTAAGGAGAGGCAAGTGGCAGCAAGCATCAGCACCAAGGATGGAGCGGTCGGTAGCGACGATGGCGCGAACGGTCGCGCTAAGGAGAATGAGCTCAAGAAGAGCAAACCTGGAGGGACCAGCAAGTTCAGTGAACCTAAGGAGAGTGGTGCAGCAACCAAGGAGCAGCAAAAGGGTGAGGAGAACCCAGAGGCAGCAGCGGAGGAGGACTACGGAGAGAGTATGTGGGGCGCTATTGCGAGCGCGGCATTCTCCAATCCAACTTCGGCTACGGGGGAGTGTGATTGGCTCACCTTGCATCGGCGCATGGGGCATGTGGCCCTGCCCATCTTGCAGCAGCTAGTGAAGAATGAGATGGTTGCTGGCATACGTGTGAAGGGGGAGCCCGATGAGGTGCTTGGCTGCCCGACGTGCATTCAAGCCAAGTTCACCCGGTTTCCGTTCCCTAGTTCGGAGGCAACGGCAAAGGCACCGCTTGATGAGGTGGTGATGGACGTGGTGGGCCCCCTGAAGCTTGGAGCTGCTGGAGCTGAGTATTTTCTCACCATTGTCGACGTCTACACCCGCATGACTTGGGTGTACGTGCTGGCCAAGAAGAGCGACGTGGCTGAAACGTTGAAGACGGATTGGTTCCCGATGGTGGAGCGGCAACAAGACCGTCTAGTCAAGTCAATCCGCACCGATCGAGGGGGAGAGTTCCTGAGCAAGGAGTTTGGGTTGTGGCTGAAGAAGAATGGTATTCGGCACTCCCTCACCATGCCATACTCCCCTGCAATGAACGGCATCGCCGAGCGAGCGAACCGCACAATCACGGAGGCGGCACGCGGGTTGCTCATTGAAGCCGGGCTACCCGACTATTTCTGGCCTGATGCGGTGCGGAGCGCGTGTGTGGCCAAGAACAGAGCCTTGACTCATGTGGGAGCAGACAAATGGGTGCCCTATGTGGAGTGGCTAGGAAGGAAGCCAAAGGTGGATATGCTTCGGGTGTTCGGGTGCATGTGCATGGCGCTCGTGCCTAAGCATCTTCGGCACAACAAGCTTGGTGCCAAGGCGGTGTGGGCCGTGCACTTGGGCATGGCTCAAAACAGCAAGGGATGGCTTCTTTGGGACCCATTCACCAAGAAGTTCTTGGTGAGCAGGGACTGCAAGTTCATGGAGAACTTCATGTACAAGGATTGGAAGGCGGAGAATGAGGCGAAGATAGGCGTGCGGTTTGGGGAGGTGAAGAGTTCCGGTTTGGAGCATGTGGAGCTGCCTTTGGAGCTGAGCAGCGGCAGCACAACCACAAGGCAATCCTCCCTTGTGAATGGGGGAGAGGAGGCCAATGATGCAGAGGAAGAAGAGGAGGAGGTGCAGCAAGTGAGCGAGCGTGCACCGTCACTCCCTTCCCCTACTACGAGTGCTCCACGGATTCGAGCCACACCGCAGCAACGCCAAGGCCTTCAAGTCCCTGCAGCTGAGGAGGAAGGAAGGGGGAAGAGGAGAGTTCAACCCCCTAATAGGCTGACCTATGATGCGCCGGGAAAGCAGGGCAAGACAGCCCTGGCCGGAGCGGCAATGATGGTCGGAGACGACGAGGAGAGTGACTACGAGGAGTGTGCCTTCGCGTTCTTCTCTCCGGTGGAGATGCCGGGAGAACCAGCAACTCTCAAGGAGGCTTTGGAGAGTAGTGATGCTGAGGAGTGGAAGAAGGCCATGGAGAGTGAGCTGAAGAGCATCGAGGAGAATGACACGTTTGAATTGGTGGAGCTACCGGAGGGGCGTACGGCGATAACGTCCAAGTGGCTCTTCAAAATCAAGTCGGATGCCGACGGCAAGATCGAGCGCTACAAGTCTAGGCTTGTAGCCAAGGGGTACCAGCAGAAGGAGAAGGTGGACTTCAAGGAGATGTTTGCCCCTGTGGTGAAGCCGACGACGCTGCGAACCCTATTCGCGGGAGCCGCCATCAAAGGATGGGTAGTAAAGCAAATGGACATCGTAACGGCATTCCTTAACGGCATCCTTGAGGAGGAGATTTTTATGGCGCAGCCAGAGGGGTTTGATGATGGTAGTGGCAGAGTGTGGAAGCTGAAGAAGGCCCTTTATGGGCTGAAGCAGGCCCCTAGGCAATGGTACATGAAGCTGCGCGAAGTGTTGGAGGGGATCGGCTTCACTCCCTCAACGGCCGATCACTCCTTGTTCATGCTTGGCGAGGGGGAGCAGAGGAGTTTCATGGTGGTTTATGTGGATGACATCCTCATTTTCTCACCCTCTTCTGACCTTGTGAAGGAGGTGATGCTGAAGCTTCAAGACAAGTTCAAGTGCAAGGCCCTTGGTGACGTGAGCTTCTACCTTGGGCTCCACATCGAACGAGATGTGGAGAAGCGGTGCATGCGGGTGCATCAACGAAATTACCTGGAGGCATTGGCTGCCAACTTTGGGCAGAGTGAAGGCCATATGGCTACACCCTTTCCCTCTGGGTTCAAGTGTGTGAAGGGACCAGAGGAGGAGAGCGTTGGTGAAGAGGAGAGGCGCCGATTTCACTCGTTGGTGGGCAGCCTCATGTATGCGGCGGTAAACACCCGACCGGACGTCGCGTTTGCTACCGGGCAGCTGGCTAGGGTTGTGCAATGCCCTAATGAGGAGCAAGTAGCAGCTGGAATGAGGGTGGCCAAGTATCTTGGCCAAACACCGACCGTTGGGCTGCAATACTCGGCGGCGGCACAAAGGCGCCAAAAGGGCGCGGATGGTGTTGAACCCGGGCGTTTGTTCCTCACCGCCTACTCGGATGCTTCATATGCATCAGAACCAGAGGACATGACAAGTGTGGGAGGCTTCATATGCTGTGTTGGTGGAGGGCCAACTGCTTGGGAGAGCAAGAAGCAGGTTGACCAAGCTTTGAGCTCGGTGGAGTCCGAGTACATGGCACTCTTCCGTGCCGTACGGGAGATTGTGTGGCAGCGGCGTTTGTTGGCTGAATTGGGGGAGGAGCAGCAAGGACCTACCCCACTGTACTGTGACAGCCAGGGTGCCATTGCTCTTGCTAAGAACCATGTGTTGCATGGACTCACGAAGCACATGAGGGTGAAGTGGCATTGGACGAGGAGCATGGTAACCGCGGGTGAAGTTGAGTTGCGCTACGTGAAGACCACGGGGCAGCCGGCTGACATGATGACCAAGAGGCTGGTGGAGCAGCAGCATTGGAAGTGTTGCAAGCTGGCTGGGATGGCTCTGAACTGAGAGAGCAACATATCCTAAGGCCAACAATCCGAGGGGGAGTTTGTTGGTGCAATCCTACGGTTTGCACTCGGCTTGTTGTCCGTGTGCGTGAATGTGTGTGTGTATGGAATGGTATGAGGGCATGGGATAATATATATTTCATGCTTATAATTGTGTGTGAATGTTGAGTCATGATGTCGAGTGTGCGTGTCGAGTCAATAGCGAGTTATCGCTAGACGCGTGTTACGCGGTCGTTTGTGTCTCGCGCGCGGTTTCTATTTTGTCGTGCGCGGTTTCTATTTTGTCCTGTGTCGAACGTTCGGCGTGTCGCAGGTGTGTGCAGTAGACCCATCAAGAACTCAAGGATGAGTTTGTGATGAAGAGCCCGGGCCTTGGTGTCAAGCCTCAAGTGATTTCGAAGCTTGCCAAAAGGGTACACCTCAAGATATTGAAGATAGTTACATTACTTTGTGTAGTGTAACATTTCACTTGGTGTAGGCCCTAGTGAAGGGTAGTTTCGAGACCTTTCGTGGTTGGGGACAGTGTGGCACTGTTCCACATCACTGTACCTCGGCTCTTGGGGTTTGTAGGAGCTGGGAGTCATTCCCAACTCGTAACTCTTCCTATCTTGTGTTCTAAGACTATAGTGGCTGCCATAGTACCGTTCGTTCAAACCAACGCTGTGTCGTAAATTCTTTATCAAATCGTGCAATCTAAATTGCTAATTGTAGACGACATGAAGACGCTCCAGATCCAATTTGAATCAAGTCATTTGCAGCTGTGAGCAGAGCGCTATCAACGTTTGAAGCCGCTGTGCAGAAATCCGTCTGTGCTCTCTATCTTTCGTTTTAGGCACATTCAAGCCTATTGTGACTATAACATCTGTTTCGTGCCTTCGCTACCGCTGACTCGTGCACCGCCGTCGACCTCGTCGTCGACGCCACCTTCGTTTCGTACCGGTCGAGGAGATGCAGGACGGGAAGAGTGTTCCGTCGCCCACTGCGACCGGATGCCCAACTCGACGATCAGCAAGGGGATCGTCCTGTACTCGCCATTTGCGTGGCATTTCCTCGCATCAGCCAAGCGTGCCTCCAAGGTGTCCGCTACACCCGCATCAGCTACGGGGTCGACCATGGTGACTATCGCTGCTGCCGGCCTACGAACGACTTAGTAGGTGCAAAAGTCGGCTCCTATCTGAAGGTAATTCGCGTGTTCGATCCACGCTCACCGCACCACGCGAAGATTCACTCTACAACGGTAGTGAGCTAGACTACGGGGGTTGGCACGAACTACTAGGAGTAATCGTACCTTTGCTTAGTTCCTTAGTGCTTGCACATTCACGGGAGAAATCGGCAAGAGTTTCCATTAGGCAAAGTTGGAATTGCAGAATGATTCAACAAGCAATGATAACAATGACTACATCAGGCACCTAGCAACTCTACAGCTAGCCTGGTCGACCGCTTGCACAGCCTGGTCGACCGCCTGCCAGCGTTGCGAAGAGGAGCTGCGCCAGCACTATAGAAGGGCGACCTGCCAACCGAGCAGGTCGACTGCGTGCCAACGCTGCAGCAGAGCGGCTGTCCAGCGTTGCCCCGTAGAAGACAGCAGTGCGCATGCTCGTAGGTGCGCGCAGACGATTGGCCCGACTTGCACCGTTGTGCCTCCGTCGGCTGTTGTCTGCGCCTAACGAGCCACATCGACTTCGGGATACCAGCCCGAAGTCGCCTTCGCCATCGCGACCTCGACGACGTTCGCGTGCCTCCGCAGAACTCGTCGAGCAGGTTACCCGGTCGACCTGGTCGACCCCCAGGTGCCCTGGTCGACCCCTAGGTGCTCTGGTCGACCCCCAGGTGCCTCCGGTCTACCACCAGGTGCCTCTGGTCGACCACAACTCCCGTCGAGCTACCCCCTGGTCGACGGACCCCTTCCGTCGACCAGAACCGTCAGAGGTTGTTGCCGAGTTCCCCTCGTCGACCGCTGCTCACTTGTCAGGTCAACGGACTGCTCCGTCGACCTCCCAGTCGAGCTGCAAGTCGACGGGCTGCTCCGTTGACCTCCCGGTCGAACTGCCCCTCCTGTTCGACGGCCCACCCGTCGCCCAGCCCAGTCAGTTGCATCTGTCGAGCTCCCTGGTCGACAGCAACACCACAGCGATCCCCTGCAGCTCGACGAAGCCTGTCGAGCAGCTCTCCAACTGTGAACGGTCGGCTGCTACTCCCGTACATCCGACCAAGTCGTCGGAGTTGCCCAAGCGAGGTCGGGGCCAGCACTCCATTCCTATTTACAGCAGTAACCTGACCGGGCTCTGCTACGTGGGGGGACGCAGTGTGCAGAACGAAGAGACCTGAATGGAGCTCCCTAATGAACGTGGCAAGAAGTGCCCCGGTGGAAGCATCCGTACAGATCGCCGTCCTCCCGTACTCATGAAAAGTGACAGTGATCCCACGGTCCTGAAGGTATCCAACACCCACCAAGTTCCGAGAGAACGAGGGGATGTAGAAACTAGTGAGGAAACCAGAAGGGACAACCGGACCCGGAAGTGTGGTCGGGCTTCGAGCGACTGCTGGTCCCGAAGTAGAATCAGCGAGGACAACTGGGACTGGAGCCGAAAGAGGAGTGACAGTAGTGTGGTCGCGGAAGAAGCACTAAGACGTGCCTGGGTCCAGCGTGAAGCAGAGCGATGCGACAGCAGTCGTCACGGCGGGACTAGTGACTATACAAGCACCTACAATAAAAGCACAAGTACATACACTAGCAACATGCAAAGGTCCTAAGCTAGGTATACGCAAGTCAAGAGATCCATACGTGACAGAATAAGCAGCATCCATAGACATATCAAACACGGGTAACCACTACGAGGCAGACCGGGCCAGATCGGTGGTCTCGAGTCAGGACCAAAACGCTCACGGTATAGGTCGTCGAGGCAACTGTAGCAGCGCTGTGCAGAGTGGTCTGGACGCCAGCAGGTAGTGCCAGCACCAGGACCAGTCAAAATCCGGTACTGGCAGGGGCCGACGTCGCGGCCACCGCGACGAGGCCCCCACCTGGCTGGGCCGCTACTGCAGCCACCCCTACCCGGACCACCAGGCCCCACTGCTGCTGAGGGCGCCATTGCTGCTGAGGTTCCCACTGCTTACATTGCTGCTGTTGTCGTCCCTGCTGCTGCAGAGCCCTAACGGACGCCATAGTAAAGGCTAGCTACGAGTAGGAGCGGCAGGCTAGGAGTAGCTGGAGCTAGAAACATCTGGAGCTAGAAATGCCTGGAGCACGGCACGGCTGGAGCTAGGCATGGCTGGAGCTAGGAGTGGCTGGAGCTAAGAGAGGCTGGAGCAAGGCACGGCTGGAGCAAGGCATGGGTGGAGCTAGGAGTGGCTGGAGCTAGGAGCGGCTGGAGCAAGGCACTGCTGGAGCAAGGCACGGATGGAGCTAGGAGTGACAGGAGGTAGGAGCGACTGGAGAAAAGCACGGCTGGAGCTAGGTGTCAAACTATAATTCTATAGTTTGTGTAGTTCTAGTCTAGGTGTTCTCCCTTGTGTTATTTTGTACTTGCACTAGGGTTAGGTTTTGCATATATCTTGTTTGTACTTTCTGTTTTAGTCAACTTTTACATTGTGACATGGTATAGAGCTACGTTAACCCTAACGAGATTTTCCCCTTAAGAAAAATCACTCGACTAAGTTATGGGCCCACCTAGTCGCGTCCCATCCTAGACCGCCCGAAGTGCGCTTACCTTAGGACCCCGTCGCCAGTAGAACCCCCCCCCCCCCCCCCCCCCCCCCCCCCCCGTCGCCAGTCGCCCGTCGCTCGTTTCCCCCCGTCGATCGCGGCCAGTTTTTCCTATTTTTTCACCCGTCACCCGTCACCCGTCACCCGTACCGGGCCCCGCGGCCTTTCGTTAGCGGGCCCCGCGGCCCTTCGTTAGCGGGCCCCGCGGCCTTTCGACCGTGGGCCCCAAGCCCCCTTCGTTAGCGGGCCCCGCGGCCCCGTCGTTAGTCGCACGCACGCACAGCAGCAGCCGCGCGCACGAGCGACCCGTCGCCAGGCTAGAAGCGCCAGGCTAGGAACGGCTGGAACGAGGAGCGGCTGGAGTGAGGAGTGAAAAAGGACGCCAAGCTAGAGCTAGAAATGGCTGGAGCACGAGTGGCTGGAGTGAGGAACGGCGAGCGAGTGGAAGTGCGGCTGCCGGCCGCCGATAGTAGAAAACTACTATGAGTGGCCGGAGTAGGAGCGGAGCGAGGTAAGCCAGACTATGAACGATGGGCGAGTTACGAAAAGCTATGAATGCTAGTCACGCGACGGTTAATAGCCCTAATTCGCGCCAGGAGAAGCGACTGCGGCTGCAAGCCGCTGCCGGAGCTGCTGGTACTAGGTGGACAGTCAGTACGGTTGGAGTGAGGTGGCGCACGGAGAACATTGCTGTTGGCTGGCACTGTTGAAGCTGCGGACACTACTAGCACTACAGTGGGCGGCAGTTAGGTTCTGTGGACGGTTAGGAGGGGCTGTGGCCGGCTGGAAGTTGTTGTGGGCGGCTGAAAGTTGCTCTGGGCAGCTGGGAGGGGCTGGAAGTTGCTGTGGGCGAGTGAAAGTTGCTGTGGGTGGGTGGGAGGGGCTGGGAGTTGCTGTGGCTGGCCCTGCTTGCCTGTGGTTGGCTGTGGCTAGCTCTGCTGCTGTTGCTGGCGGCTAGTTTCGCTGTTGGCGGTTGGCACCCGTGGTAGTAGCGAGTGCGCCTGCTGCTCGTTGGTCGCGGCAGTAGCGCATGCAGCCGCTGCCAGTGCGTGCGTTTGCTGCGCGCGCGGCTGTTACAAAGCGCACGATGGTGATGTGCGCGGCTGTAGCTGTGCGGGCGACTACAGCGCGTACGGTTGCTACTGCGTGCGCGGCCGCCGCGCGTGTGCATGGTCGTTGCCTAACGGCGGGGCGCGCGCTGCTACTAAGGGCGCGACCTAGGGAAACGGGCCTGGGTGGGGTCGCGCGTCCTAGGGAAACGGGACGGTGGGAGTCGCCACGGCGGGCTGAGGACGGCTCACGGGCTGGAGGGAGTAAGGAGGGAGGGAGAAGCTCTATGACTATGATTTAAGTTAGGCCTAGGAAGTTTCCTGGCGTGATACCATCTCAGAGTATTGCGGAATAATGAGTTAGGTCAAAGGGTAGAGGTACAAGGAGAGTGTGGAGTGAAATTATTGTCTGAATGATGAGGCAGGAATGAGTTCATTAGCAGGCATGGGGAGTACGAAAGGGGAAACCTTAAAAGGGTTGTACTCTCTAATGAGTACCCCAATACAGCCTACACAATATTGTATGCATTTTGACACACCCCCATACGCAAAGTGGGATAGCAAGAACAACCAATGGTCACAAGACCAGTCAAGCAAGAAACAAAGCAAAGCAAAGCTCAAGGTGGATCTCAAGATCACCACGCAGTCCAAGCACAAGCAAGTGGCCACAAGGTTAGTTCACATGAAGAGTTGTAAAAGCACAAACATTACAATGAACACAACCTAGCAAGAGTTAGGATGCAGGTATATTTATATGAATCACAGTGCAAGGCAAAGTCACGCAGTAAGCAAGTGAGGCAAAGTAGACACTAGGCCTAGAGCAGTGCAGAAACGCTGATGATCACCAGGCATAAGTGCCTTGGTGAAAATATCAGCAAGGTTGGCTGCGTAAGCAAGGCAAAGCTGAACACGCTGCTGTAACTCTCGAGCGAGGAAGTAACGAAGAGCGATGTGCTTTGTTCTGTGCTCCAGTCTCCGCTCCCGACACAAGGCAATCGAGGCCTTGTTGTCGACGTACAGAAGCGGAGTAGAACGAGGCTGCTCACCCAAGTCAGTCAGCAAGTAGGTCAGCCAGCGTAACTCCCTCTTAGCAGCCTGCCAGTGGTCTGGACGGTGTCTCCAGGCGCAACGTAGCGCGCCAGGATGCTGAGAGGGTACGCGAGGTCAGGTCGAGTGCAATTCATCAAGTACATGAGGCAGCCCACAAGCTCTGGATACTGACCACTCGGCTCTACGTACTCGTTCGAAGGTGGAGCTCAGAGCGAGTGGCCTGTTGGCAGAGGAGTGGAATGCGGCGAGAAGAACTGGAAGTCGAAGCGCTGAAGGACCTGGTGTACCATGTGTGACTGAGTCACAGTGATGGTACGCCGTGCTCTGTCCCGGGTAATCTGCAAGCCAAGATAGTTGCGCAGCTCACCAAGGTCAGTGTAGGTGTGTCTCTTCTGAAGCTCCGCCTGTCAAACATTGTACATGTTTATATTGTGTAGGCTATAGTGGGTTTAGCCTTAGAGAGTACAACACATTGCTAGGGTTTCCTACTTGTATCACCCTGCTGCCTAGTTCATTCATTCTCGTTCACTTCTAGATTCTAACATGGTATCCGACGCCTAGGTCAGGACCTAGGACCAACGTTGGTTAGGGCCCACCGTTCCGCCGCGCCCTTGCGCGACCGTGTCTGATAGTACCTCGCGCCGTCGTGCGCCCCTACCCGCGCCGTCGAGCGCCCTTACTAGCGCCGCCGAGCGCCCCTTCTAGCGCCGTCGTGCGCCCTGTTGCTAGTTGCGCGCTGCCCACTAGCCTCGCACGCAGCCCCTCGCGGCCCCGTGCAGCCCCGTGTGCCGTCCGCCTGCCTACCCGCGCCCTCGAGCGCCTGCCTACCCGCGCCCTCGAGCGCCTGCCTCCTCGCGCCCTTGAGCGCCTGCCTACCCGCGCCCTCGAGCGCCACCCTGCCGCCCTGCCCTGCAGGCCGCGCGCGGGCCTGCTCTGCACCCGCGCAGCCGCCCCTGGACCCTGAGGCGCGGCCCCTGGACCCCGCGACGCGTCGCCCTGCTCGTCGCGACGCCTCTGCGGGACCCGGGCGTCGCCCCTTCCTCGTCGCGACGCCCCTACGGGACCCGCGCGTCGCCCCTGCCTCGTCGCGACGCCCCTGCGGGACCCGCACGTCGCCCCTGCCTCGTCGCGACGCCCCTGCGGGACCCGCGCGTCGCCCCCGCCTCGTCGCGGCGCTTCTGCGGGACCCGCGCGCGTCGCTCCTGCCTCGTCGCAACGCCCCCGCGCGACCCGTGCGTCGCCACTGGGACCCGCGCGGAGTCGCCCCTGCCCGCCGCGGCGCCCTGCCCTACCCCGCGCCCGCCCTTGGGACGGCCGCCCCTGGCCTCTGGAGCAGCCGCCACTGCAGCAGCCGCCCCTGGCCCCTGGAGCAGCCGCACCTACAGCCGCCCCTGGACCCTGGAGCAGCCGCCCCTGGCCCCTGGAGCAGCCGCCCCTGTAGCAGCCGCCCCTGGCCCCTGGAGCAGCTGCCGTCGCGGCCCGGCCCCGCCCTGCAGCAACTGCCGCGGAGCCTTTAGCCGCAGTCGTGGCCCCGCCCTGCAGCAGCTGCCGCGGAGCTCCCTGCCGCGGCCCGGCCCCGCCCTGCAGCTGTAGCGGCCCCGCTGTCGCCGCCGTCTTGCACCTGCCCTTCCCACCACTGGTGAGCACTGCCCTGCCCGCGCTGCTACCGCTGCTACTGCTTCTACTGCTTTTACTGCTCCTACTGCTACGGCTCCTGCTGCTACTGCTGTTACTGCCGCTACTGCTGCTACTGCTGCTCCTGGCATGGCCAGATGCAGCTCCAGGGCCGTGCGCGTGAGTCCCTCACGCCCCAGCAGCTTCGTGAGTGGTACGCTAGTTGGGGCTGTCGGGGTGCCCGTAGTGGGAGTTGCTCTGGAGTGGGTAGTTCGGGAGCTTCTGGTAGTGGACAGGTGCAGCTGCAGCGTCGTCCCCGCGAGACTCTTTCGCCCCAGCAGCTTCGTGAGTGGTACGCTAGTTGGGGCTGTCGGGGTGGCCGTAGTGGGAGTCGCTCTGGAGTGGGTAGTTCGGGAGCTTCTGGTAGTGGCCAGGTGCAGCTGCAGCGTCGTCCCTGCGAGGCTCTTTCGCCCCAGCAGCTTCGTGAGTGGTACGCTCAGAGTAGAGGGTCACTGAGTACTGCTCGCTGCCCGTACGTCATTCGCACAGGAGTCCGGGCTGGTCAGCCTTGCGGGACACCTGGTCACACAGAGTCCCGCTGCTTCGCCCGTCTGAGCGACGCTTGGCGTACAGAGTTTGGCGACGACGCTGAGCTCCCCTCCTGGCTGGAGCTGCTTAGGCAGAGGGTATATATCTTTGCTCCTGACTATGATGCTATCCTCACTGCCATGTATGCATTGTCAACTAGTGCTGAGGGTGCCTGTCACCTGTGTGTGCCGCCTGACCCCGGTATCCAGTCTGCTGCTCTAGGTACTGATGAGGCTGCCTCTCTAGGTGATAGTGTGTCTACTGCCCCAGGTCCTGGTGAGGCTGCTGCTCTAGGTGCTAGTGAGTCTGCTGCTCCAGGTGCTCGTGCGTCTGCGTCTGCTGGTACTGAGTCTACTGAGGCACTGCACACCTTCACACTGGACTCGGGTGCTTCCCGCTGCTTCTTTCGTGACCGCACTGTCCTTGAGCAGCTTGCTCGGCCTGTTGCTGTCTCCCTGGCTTACCCCTCCGGGGGCCCGGTCCTTGCGACCTCCTCCACTGTCCTCCCTTGTCCTGCGGTCCCGTCCGGCACCCTGTCAGGTCTCTACCTCCCCTCGTTCTCTACGAACTTGGTGGCGGGCTCTGCTCTCCAGGACGGGGGTGTTCACCAGTTCACCCCTGCCCACGAGCGCGTGACCCACTGCACGTGTGCTCGGACGGGTCGCCACCTGGCTACCTTCACTCGGCAGCCGGGGTCGGACCTGTACACACTGACCACTGAGTCCCCTCAGGTAGCTGCGTCTGCGTCTGAGTCAGGTCAGCTGTCGGCCCCCTGCTCGTGTCGCTCCCTGGCGCACGAGACCGTCCTCTGGCACCACCGCCTTGGTCACCCGCCAGTGCAGCGCCTTCGTGGCATGCACTCCCGGTACCTTGTCTCTGGTCTTCCCAGGGTTCTCCCTCCCCTCCCACCCTCGCCTGCTCCTCCCTGTCTTCCCTGTGTCGAGGGGCGGCAGCGCGCCGCTCCTCACTCCTCCTCGTTTCCCCTGACGACTGCTCCCCTGCAGACCCTCCACATGGACGTGTGGGGCCCAGCCCGCGTCCGTGGACAGGGTCACGAGAGGTACTTCTTGATAGTTGTTGACGACTACTCGCGCTACACCAAGGTCTTCCCCTTGCGCACCAAGGGTGAAGTCCCTGATGTTTTGATCCCTTGGATCCGCGCTGCCCGTCTCCAGCTCAGCGAGAGGTTCCACTCGGACTTTCCTGTCCTGCGTCTGCACTCTGACAGAGGTGGGGAGTTTTCCTCCGACCTCTTGAGGGCCTTCTGTCAGGGGGAGGGAATTGAGCAGTCGTTCACGCTTCCGGCCTCTCCACAGCAGAATGGGGTTGCTGAGCGCCGCATTGGCTTGGTCATGGAGGTCGCTCGTACCTCCTTGATCCATGCGGCTGCCCCCCACTTTCTGTGGCCGTTTGCGGTCCGATACGCTGCGCATCAGCTCAACCTTTGGCCCCGTGTCTCCGTTCCGGAGACTTCGCCGACACTGCGTTGGACGGGAAAGGTTGACTGATTAAGCCAATGCGGCGCTCTGCAATCCCATTCTGTTGCGGAGAGTCCGGAAGCATGAACGACTAGGTGATGCCCTCAGCACCACAAAAGTCATCGAGGAAGCGGGAGGAAAACTCACCACCTCGGTCAGAGTGCACCCGCAGGACGGGGAGGTCCTACTGGAACCGAGCGCTGAGCTGGCGACAGACAGTGCGGATCCAGCAGATCAAGACATTGCGGACATCTGCCTTGCTCTGCAAGGAAAAGACTGTGGTGTAGGGCATGTAGTCGTCAACAACCCGCAGAAAGTAGCGCTCGCTACCCTGCCCAGTGATGCGGGCTGGCCCCGACACGTCCATGTGAAGGGTTTGCAGAGGAGCTGTGGTCGAAAGAAACGAGGAGGAGTGAGGAGCGGCGTGCTGCCGCCCCTCGACGCAGGGAAGGCATGGCGGCACAAGCGACCTCGGGAGCTGGGCAGGGACCTGGGGAGGCCAGAGACCAGGAGACGGGAGTGCATGCTACGCAGACGCGGCAGGGAGGGGTGACCAAGGCGGTGGTGCCAGAGCAGAGCCGGGTGCGTGAGTTTCCGACACGAACAAGACGCAACTACCTCACCTGACACAGCTACTGGACCTGACTCAGCCACCTGTGCAGACTCAGCGGTCAGTGTGTACAGGCCAGGCCCGGGCCTCCGAGTGAACGTGGCGAGGTGCTCGCCAGTGCGTGAGTCCGTACATATCGCCACGCGCTCTCTCCCAGGTTGGGTGACAGTGACCAACTGGTCCTTTAGGAAGGCAGTAGCCACCAAGTTCCTAGTGAACGAGGGGAGGTGGAGACCTCTGAGGACACTGGAGAGGGCTGCTGGACACGGGAGAACAGTGGAGCCACGTGCAACAACTGGGCCACCAGAGGGGTCGGCCAGAGTGACAAGGACAGGGGCTGTGAGCGGTGTGACTGTGGTGCAGTCACAAAAGAAGCAGGGAGACGCGTCTGAGTCGAGTAAGGAAGTGTGCAAGGACCTCCTCAGGCCCTGCACCTGTGCTAGCTGAGTCACAAGCACCTAGACTAGCAGCCTATACACCACCAGGTGCTTCTATACCCCCAGCACTAGTACCCCAGGCTCCGCCACCGGGGCTGCCCCATCGGACAGCCCACTCACGAAGCTGTTGCGGCGAAAGGATCTCTGACGGACGCTGCTGCCGCTTCTGTCCACCCCCAAAACCTCCGCGGTCACCAGCGGAACCACCAGCAGGAGTAGACGTACAGGTACCTACACTCGCCTCCTCGACCAGCTGTTGTACCCCCCCTAACAACGGACGGCTCTGCCGAAGTGGCCGGGTGAGAGGAGAGAGTGAGGAGTAGTGACTGACCACAGCGTCGTAGAAATTGTGGGCTGACGTCACCTGACAAAAAGTGGGTGCTCTGGTCGACCGGCAGGTGAGCACGAACAGCAAGCTCTGCGACGGTGTCGCACTCCGTCCACTGTGCACAGGCAACGCAGTCCGCCCGGTACTGGCACTGCAAGTCGTCAACAGCGTCAGCAGCAGGCTCAAATGGAGTGGGGGCCTGAAGGGACCTCGACGTGTGCTCGAACAAGGAGACGCCATCTCTTATGAAACGCCGGAGATACCGGTGTCTTGCAGGCAAGCTAGAACTCGAACATTAATGGGCGCCCATCTGCGTCAACCGCTACGACTGTGATAGTGGCCATGACAGACAGTGGTAGTCAATAGCAGCGACGCAAGGGCGGCAATAGCGACTGCAGCGGCTGCAGCTGTAGTAGTAGTAGCGGTAGTTTCTGTAGCGGCAGTGGCTGGGCACGCGCGCTGGGCAGCAAGGCGTGCGCAAACAGCAGGGCGCACGGGCAGGAGGGCACACGCGGGGTGCAGGGCAGCAGGACGCGTTGGCAGCAAGGCGCACGCGGGGCGCAGGGCTGCAGGGCGTGCTGGCAGCGGGGCGCGCGTAAGCAGCAGAGCGCGCGACGGGAGGGTAGCGCAGGCACAGGCAGGTTGCGGGCAGCGCGAGCAACTGCGCGCGCGGACAGCGCCTAGGGCAGCGTGTTCGCAGCATGTAGGGCAGCGCGCGGGACAGGGCAGGTGCGAATGCGTGAGGCAGGGCGGCTCTAGCGGGCGGCCGGGTCGCGATCGTTAGGGACAGGGCAGAAAAACGGGTAGGGTAGAACGAATGGTGGGTCCTAAAAAAAATCGGTCCTAGGGACCTACGTGCTATGAAACCATGTCAGAATGATGAGGCAAGAATGAATTCACTAGCAGGCATGAGGAGTACCAAAGGGGAAACCCTAAAACAGTTGTACTCTCTAATGAGTAACCCATGTCAAATGTTATTATAGGTTCTTAGGCTACAGTGAGTAGCACTCTAGGGAGTACAACACTTTTAGGGTTGCTATTTGTATCCCTTGTTTCCCTAGTTCACACATTCCGTTGTTCGCTAACTTTGAGATGGTATCATGAGTAGGTGTCGATCCTCTCGCCTAGCCTGGCTAGCGCCCTAGCGCCCTCCGCACCCTTGCGCCCTCCGCACCCTTGCGCCCTCCGCGCCCTCCGCGCCCTCCGCGCCCTCCGCGCCGTCCGCGCCCTCCGCGCCCTCCGCGCCCTCCGCGCCTTAGCCTCCGTGCCCTCCGCGCCCTCCGCGCCATCTCCGCGCCTTAGCGCCCTCCTCCTCCGCGCGTTAGAGCCCTCAGCGCCCCTAGCCTGCGCCCCTAGCCCGTCGCCCAGGCGCCCGCCCCAGCCCGTCGCCCAGGCGCCCGCCCCAGCCCGTCGCCCAGGCGCCCGCCCTAGCCCGTCACCCAGGCGCCCGCCCTAGCCCGTCGCCCAGGCCCGCGCCCTAGCCCGTCGCCCAGGCGCCCGCCCTAGCCCGTCGCCCAGGCGCCCGCTTTAGCCCGTCGCCCCAGCCCGCGCCCTGGCCCGTCGCCCCAGCCCCGCAGGCAGCGCGCCGCGCGGGCAGCGCGCCCCGCGGGTAGCGCGCCCCGCAGGCGGCGCGCCCCGCGGGTAGCGCGCCCCGCAGGCAGCACACCCTGCAGGCAGCGCGCCCCGGAGCGCTTTAGCGCCAGAAAATAAATAAACAAATAAAAAATTAAACCCTAAAAAAAAAAAAAAAAAAAAAATGGGTTTCGGGTGGGGGCCTGCAACTGTCGACCGCGTTCCTGCTTGCCGGACGACCTGCACAGTTGCCTGCATCCCGCAGCCGTCAGTACTGCAGCCCCTACTGTCGCACGTACATTCCACTGCCAGTGGCTCTACTAGCGGCAGCCGACAGCCGCACCTACGGTCTCTAGCTCCGGCCGTTCCTACCTCCAGCCAGCCCTAGCTCGCCGTTTCTAGCTCCAGCCAGTTGTGCTCCAGCCGTTCTCGCTCCAGCCGTTCTCGCTCCTCGCTCGTAGCTCAGTTTGCTCCGTACTCCAGCCGTTCCTCGCCTAGTTTCACCTGTCGCTCCTAGCATGCCGCTCCTGCACCCCGCTAGCTTTTATCATGGAGTCCACTAGGGTTCTCCAGCAGCAGGGACAGCAGCAGCGGCCGTTTCAGCAGTGGCTTCCGCAGCAGCAGGGGCGCCCTCAGCAGCTGTGGCGCCCTCAGCAGCCGTGGGGGCCTGGTGGTTCAGGTCGCGTTGGCTGCATCAGCGGCCCAGCCAGCTGGGGGGCTCGTCGCGGTGGCCGCGACGTCGGCCCCTGCCAGTACCGGATCCTGACCGGCCCTGGCGCTGGCACTACCTGCTGGCGTCCTGACCACTCTGCACAGCGCTGCTACAGCCGCCTCGACGACCTTTACCGTGAGCGTTTTGGGCCTGAGTCGGCTCCCCCGATCTGGCCCGGTCTGTTTTGTAGTGGTTACCCTGTGTTTGATATGTCTATGGATGCTGTTTATTCTGTCACGTACGGATCTCTTGGCTTACGTGTACCTAGCTTAGGACCTTTGCCTGTTGCTAGTGTCGGTACTTGTGCTTTTAGTGTAGGTGCTTGTGTAGTCACTAGCCCGGCCGTGACGACTGCTGTTGCGTCGCTCTCCTTCACGCTGGACTCCGGCGCGTCTCAGTGCTTCTTCCGCGACCACACCACTGTCACACCTCTTTCGGCTCCAGTCCCAGTTGCCCTGGCTGATCCTACTTCAGGACCAGCAGTTGCTCGCAGCTCGACCACCCTCCCGTGCCCAGCTGTCCCCTCTGGTTTCCTCACTGGTCTCTACATCCCCTCGTTCTCTCGGAACTTGGTGGGTGTTGGATACCTTCAGGACCGGGGGATCAAAGTCACTTTTCCTGCGCACGGGAGGACTGCGATCTGTACGGACTCTTCCACCGGGGCAGTTCTTGCCACGTTCACCAGAGAGCCCCACTCAGGTCTCTTCGTCCTGCACACTCCGCCCCCGCAGGTAGCTGCGTCTGGTCAGGTTGCTTCGTCCCCCCCGGTAGCAGAGTCCGGTCAGGTTACTGCGTCCCCACCGGTTGCTGTGTCCGGTCAGGTTGCTGTGTCCGGTCAGGTTGCTGTGTCCGGTCTAGTTGCTGCGTCTTGCTCGTGTCGGTCTTTCACCCACCAGACCGTCTTGTGGCACCACCGTCTTGGCCACGCGTCGATCCCCCGCCTCCGCACTATGGCTGGTCACCGTCTTGTCTCAGGTCTCCCTCGCGTCTTCCCGTCGCTCCCTCCCTCGCCTGCGCCGCCGTGCACTCCTTGCGTCGCCGGCCGTCTTCGTGCCACTCCGCACTCCTCCTCCCTTCGTCCGGCCACTGCTCCCTTCCAGACACTCCACTTGGATGTCTGGGGCCCTGCACCTATGCAGGGACCTGAGAGGGAGCGCTACTTTCTGGTGGTCGTCGACGACTTCTCCAGGTACACCACGGTGTTTCCTCTCGCGAAGAAGTCCGAGGTGACTTCTACGCTGATCCGGTGGCTTCTAGCCACTGAGGGCACTCGTGGCCGTCGTGTCTCCTGTCTCCACTCTGACCGTGGGGGTGAGTTTCGCTCAGGCATTCTTGCCGGATTCTGCGGCGAGCAGGGCATCGTACAGTCCTGGACGCTGCCACAGTCCCCACAGCAGAATGGGGTTGCTGAGCGCCGCATTGGCTTGGTCATGGACATCGAGCCCGTGCGCCCCATTTTCTGTGGCCCTACGCGGTTCGCTACGCCGCTCACCAGCTGAACCTCCAGCCGCGCGTCTCGCGGCCAGAGGCTTCACCGACCAGTCTTTGGACCGGGTCCCCTGGTGTTGGGTCAGCTTTTCGTGTCTGGGGCTGCCTTGCGCTTGTCCGCGACACCTCTGCGGACAAGCTCTCGGCTCGCGCCGTCCCCTGTGTCTTCCTTGGTTTCCCGGTAGCCTCGGCCGACTGGTCTTTTTACCACCCGCCCCTCCACCAGTTCCTAGACTCCCGTGACGTCCGGTTCGACGAGTCAGTGTCCTACTACACCCGGTACCCCTGTCGAGGTCTCCCGGTTCCCCTTCCCCCCCTTTTCCTCGCACCCTCTCTTCCCCCTGCTCCCGCTCCTCCGGTACCCCCACCCCCCCCTAGTCCTGCCCCGTCAGGTGTGTCTCACGCTACCCCTCTACCCTCGGTCGCGCGTCAGGTAGCGGCTCCCTCCCCGCAGTCCTCCTCACAGTCCCCTCAGCGTCCTTCGGTACTTCCGCGACAGGCTACTGTGGACTCAGTTGGTTTTGGAGCTGGAGGTGCAGCCACTGGCGGTACTCGGTCCGGGGGTGCTTGTTTGAGGGGTGCTGGAGTTGGAGGTGCTGGCGCAGGTGGCGCTAGCCCTGGGGGTGCTGGAGCTGGAGGTCCTGGCACTGGAGGTGCTAGTCCTGGGGGTGCTGGAGCTGGAGGTGCTGGCGCAGGTGGCGCTAGCTCTGGGGGTGCTGGAGCTGGAGGTGCTGGCACTGGAGGTGCTAGTTCTGGGGGTGCTGGAGTTGGAGGTCCTGGCACTAGCGGTACTAGTTCTGGGGGTGATGGAGCTGGAGGTGCTGGCACAGGAGGTGCTGGTCCTGGGGGTGCTGGTTCTGGGGGTGCTGGTGCTGGAGGCGCTGGCACTGGAGGTGCTGGTTCTGAGGAGACTGGAGCTGGAGGCACTGGTTCTGCGGAGTCCACTCCGCCTCCCCACCGCCACGACACACGTCTCCAGGCGGCCCGTCGGCGTGAGCGTGAGGAGCAGGTGCTGTTGGAGAGGGAGCGGCAGGAGTTGCGGCAGTTGGACCTGCTGGAGCAGCAGCAGCAGCAGCAGCAGCCGCAGCAGCAGCAGCAGCAGCCGCAGCAGCAGCAGACACCGCCGCCGCAGCTGCGACCACAGCAGCTCCCTCTGGAGCGGCAGTTGTTCCCACCCGTGAGTGGCCTTCGGGCCCTTGGTCTTCCCTCCTCTCCTCCTGTTCACACTCCGTCCCCTCCAGCGTTTGGTCCCACGTTTCCTCCTCCTGACGACAGTCCGGCGGTCTGGTCTTCTCCTCCACCGCAGTCTCCTCCACCTGTTGTCCCACACTCTCGTGTCCGTCCCTGTCCTCCGCGTGCTCGTCACTCGTCTCCCGTTACCGACCTCCGCACTGCCCTCCTTTGTTCGTCTCCTCGTCGTCCTCCTCCTGAGTCCGTTCTCCCGTCTCCGCCTCCGTCCTCTCTCCCTTTCCCCCCTACTCCTGTCACTGACTACTACCGCGCTGTTCGTCCTGTTGTCTCTCGTGTCCTCGCCACTCTTGTCACCGACTCTCGTTTCCCTCCGTCGTCTGTCTCGGCTCTCACTGCCGCTGTCGCTGAGTTTGCTGCCGCCAGTCGCCTTGACTACACCACCCGTGTGGTGCCAGCTCCTCCCTCCCGTCCTCTGTCCGTCGGGGGTGGGTTTGCCCTTAGCTGTGACGTCCTAGAGGACAGAGAGTCTGAGCTGGAGTACTGGGCAGCCGCTTCCCCCTCTGTCTGTGCCATGCTGCTATCCCCTGAGGGAGACCCCGACGCCCTTGACATACCGACTCCTCGCACTTACCGCGAGGCAGTGTCAGGGGCGTGGGCCTCACAGTGGAAAGCGGCTATGGCCTCGGAGTTAGCGTCTTAGAGATCTACAGGCACGTACGTCGACGCAGTTCCCCCTCCCAGGGCGAACGCAGTCGATGGCATGTGGCTCTTCAAGGTGAAGCGGCCGCCTGGATCACCGCCTGTGTTCAAGGCGCGCTACGTGGCTAGGGGTTTCAGTCAGCGTGAGGGAGTTGACTTCTTCCAGACCTTCGCCCCGACCCCGAAGATGACTACTCTTCGGGTGTTACTGCACGTAGCAGCACAGCGAGACTACGAGCTGCACTCCCTTGACTTCTCTACTGCGTTTCTCCAGGGCCGACTATACGAGGAGATCTGGCTGCGCCGCCCTCCTGGCTTCACTGACACCTTCCCACCTGGGACCCAATGGAGCCTGAGACGGCCAGTCTACGGTCTCCGCCAGTCGCCCCGTGAGTGGCACGACACTCTTCGCTCCACGCTTCGTGACCTTGGGTTTTGTCCTTCCTCTGCCGACCCGTCGCTGTTTGTTCGCACTGGTTCCACTCCTTTCTTTATACTAGTGTACGTCGACGACTTGGTCTTTGCCACAGCAGACAGGGCAGCTCTAGCTCAGGTGAAGTCCGAACTGCAGAAGAGACACACGTGCACTGACCTAGGTGAACTGCAGCGCTACCTTGGCCTGCAGATCACCAGGGACAGAGCCGCTCGCACCATCACACTGACTCAGTCACACATGGTGCAGCAGGTCCTTCGGCGGTTCGACTTCCAGTTCTCCACCACACAGCCCACACCTCTTGCTGTTGACCACAGACTCACTGGCCCCTTTCCCGACGAGCCTTTTGAGTCCAGTGGTCCCTACGCAGAGCTGGTGGGCTGCCTCATGTACCTGATGACTTGTACTCGGCCTGACCTCGCCTTTCCCCTCAGCGTCCTCTCTCGCTTTGTTGCGACTGGGAGACACCGTCCTGTCCACTGGACAGCTGCTGTGAGGGTGGCGAAGTACCTGGCGACTACATCAGGCATGGGGCTTGTGCTTGGAGGGACTCAGCCAGTGGCGTTGACTGGTCACTGCGACTCTTCCTACGCTGACGACGTGGAGACTCAGCGCTCGACTCAGGGTTACTGCTTCAGTTTGGGTGCTGGTGCTATGTCGTGGAGGTCTACACGGTCGTCGTCTGTGGCTACTTCCAGTGCAGAGGCAGAGATATACGCTGGTGCCATGGCGGCACAGGAGCTTCGCTGGTTGACCTTCTTGCTCGCCGACCTTGGTGAGCGGCCTCGCTCTGCACCGACCTTGTACGCTGACAACAAGGCCATGATCCTCCTGTGTCGAGAGCCTCGACTGGAGAGCAGAGTGAAGCATATTGACGTGAGGTACTTCCTTCTGCGAGAGCTACAGCGACGCGGCCAGGCACACCTGGACTTTGTGGCCTCAGAGGCCAACACTGCAGACGTCTTCACCAAGGCCCTGGCGCTTGGTGACCACCACAGGTTCTGTGTGCAGTTGGGGCTTGTTGAGGTAGGCCCTCGGTTGCTGTAGACTTGCTGTTTGCTCTGCTTGTTGTGCTTTGCTATATATATCCTAGTGAACTCTTGAACTGGCCTTGTGGCCGCTTGCTTGTGCTCGGAATTTGTGTGGTGTCCTTGAGATCCACCCTGAGCTTGCTTTGCTTCTTGCATTGACTGGTCTTGTGACCGTTTGTTCACCCTGCTTGCTTTGATGCCCCTCACTTAGCCTATGGGGGTGTGTCAAATGTTATTATAGGTTCTTAGGCTACAGTGAGTAGCACTCTAGGGAGTACAACACTTTTAGGGTTGCTATTTGTATCCCTTGTTTCCCTAGTTCACACATTCCGTTGTTCGCTAACTTTGAGAACCCACTACAGCCTATGTATGCATTTTGACAATTATGTACCCCCTAGCATGCAACTCACTACAGGCTAAATAGATATATAACATAATTTTGACTATTACTTTTGCCTTTTCTTTCCATCCGTCCCTCTGCTAGCCCCACCCTGCTCCTCCTGCTCCACTATAGTTTGATGTCATTTTTTGTATAAAATGTACCGATTCATGTTATGTTCATATCTGTAGGTATATTAAAAAGCAAAAGCCGTAGAGAAAACAATACACCCTGCAACAGAACATCTGTATAATTTGGGTGGAGAATACAGTTAGGCCCGACTAGCAAGAAAGAAGTTACAGCAGCAATAGCCGCAACCATTCTTCAACAATTCCCAACCATATTAAGCCACCCCCCCTTCCTTCCCAGTCCCTCATCCTTGCCTATGACCCTCTGCTTTCTCCTCCCATCCCTGCAACCCCAATCCAACCCCTACCAGCCCCCCCGTCAGTTCCAGGACCAGCAGCACCGCACACTATCACTACGATTCCTGAATTTTCTAAAGATGCCCCCTTCACCGCCCCTCTTTCCACCCCACAACCCCCCCACCCCACCCCCCTCAGCATTCTGAACATCCCCATCTATGCCCATCCACCCCAATGCCCTGCTTACCATACCATACCCCCTTTCCCCACGTCCCTGTTCCGCCTGCCACAGTCCATTTTTCTCCCCAACCCATCCCCTGGTCATCCTACCCTTCTTCCAACGCTCTTGTTGTGTTCCGGAAAGCTCGCGTCGCCTCTCAAGTGAGTCACTTCCCGCCTTTCTTGGCCTTGGGAGACTGGGGCGGCGTCTTGTACTCAACATACTCCTTCGGGTTCGGGCGCTCCGCCGCCGCGACATCAGCTCGCTTCTTAAGCTCCGCCTTCACGAGAGGCACGATGTTCTCGTCGATGAATTTCGCCGCCTCCACCGCGTCAACCACGTGCGCGCTTCCGGGAAGCAGCGCGTTCAGCCCCGCCTTGCCAAGTTTTTTCGCTGCTGCCACGGCCACCTTCTTCTGATTCTCAGGATCCTTTGCCTGCTCGAATGCCTCTTTCGCGATCGCAACTGCCTTGGCGCGCATCTTCTCCGTGATTTTGATTTTGGGCGACTCGGGCGCTTTCACGTAGCCCGCGGTCTTGCCCAAAGCGCGCCGATTCCTGGTACTAGGGTGGCTGGGGAGAGCGGAGGCAGCCGTAAGGCTCAGCGCGAAAGCCGCGAGAAAGGTGAGAAGGAGGACGTGGCGGAGAGCCATGGCGGCGGAATGGATGGATACCGGGCGGTATCTTAGACAGATTGAAAGGCAATCGTACTAAGCTTTTAGATGTCCGGAGGACTCTCGGAGAAATGCAACTGACGAGTTGAGAGGTAATGGTGGCTATTAGAGATGTTGATCAAATGATGTGCTGAGAGTCGATGTCCCGTCTATTAAATACTATTGTGCGCTGCCACCTATGGGTTAACTGCGAAGGGATGCCGAATCGGCTGCAGTAGTAACGTGGGCTCGTACCTGCCGCACGAGCGACTGAATAATTGTTAAAAATAGTCGCATCGCATCTTATCACAATATATGCCCAGCGCGACCGCAGTGAGCGCTACTACGCGAGCCATGAGCTTCTCTAGTGCGGCTTGAAATAATCGCGTAAAACTGGGCTGAAACTACTTATGTGTAACTTTTGTGCGAGCAGAGCAGCAGGAGGCAGCCCGCCCAAGCAGGGTGGCTGGAAACTTGGCGGCGTGGGCAGCGGAAGCAGGGAATTTCAGTTTCCGCTGATTGTTGACCAAATTGCGAGCTGTATCGCCCCAAAACATGCAGCATCCCACAGAACCGTAATCAAACGCACATCACAACAGACACTTTGATTGGGATGTGCATCATCCCGCGAGACGCGGTTCTGCTTCCTCTCATAATGATCCCCCCCATCGATGTGAAAAAGTGCACTGCTGTATCTCGTCATGTATCCTTTATACAAAACTTAGGTTGTGCACTCAAACAATATTTTCATGCTTTAATCTGAATGCAATGTTCAACTATGATTCTGGTATGCCTTTCTTTTCCCAATTTCTATAAGGACGTGGACACTCGGCACGATCGATCGCAATTGAGAAACGATTCCGCAAGAGTTTCTGTGTTACCATGTGTGTAACAACCTAACAGTGATACTATTGATGATGCTACATTTTTTTAGGGCAGTTTCTGTGTTACCATGTGCGTAACAACCCAGCTCCAGCACCCCTCGAAAGAGCACCCCCATACCGAGTACCTCCAGTGGCAGAACCTCCAGCTCCAACACCCCTTGAATCCACAGTAACATGTCGCGGAAGTGCCGAATGTTGCTAAGGGGATTATGAGGAGGACTGCGGGGAGGGAGACGCTACCTGGCGCGCGACCGAGGGTAGAGGGGTAGCGTGAGACACACCTGACGGGGCAAGACCAGGGGGGGGCGGGGTTACCGGAGGAGCAGGAACAGGAGGAGAAGAAGGTGCGAGGAATGGAGTGTTGGCCCCGCCTTCGCTTGGGCAACGCCGACGACTTGGTCGGATGTACGGGAGTAGCAGCCGACCGTTCACAGTGGGAGAGCTGCTCGACATGCTTGGTCGAGCTGCAGGGGACCGCTGTGGTGTTGCTGTCGACCAGGGAGCTCGACAGCTGCAACTGAGTGGTTTGGGCGACGGGTGGGCCGTCGACCAGGAGGGGCAGTTCGACCGGGAGGTCGACGGAGCAGTCCGTCGACCTGCAGTTCGACCGGGTGGTCGACGGAGCAGTCCGTCGACCTGACAAGTGAGCAGCGGTCGACAAGGGGAGCTCGGCGACAACAGCTGACAGTTCTGGTCGACGGAAGGGGTCCGTCGACCAGGGGGTAGCGCGACAGGAGCTGTGGTCGACCAGAGGCACCTGGTGGTCGACCAAAGGCACCTGGTGGTCGACCAGAGGCACAGGTGGTCGACCAGTGCATTGGGTGGTCGACCAGGTCGACCGGGTAACCTGCTCGACGAGTTATGCGGAGGCACGCGAACGTCGTCGAGGTCGCGATGGCGAAGGCGACTTCGGGTTGGTATCCCGAAGTCGATGTGGCTCGTCAGGTGCAGACAAAAGCCGACGGATGCACAACGGTGCAAGTCGGGCCAATCGTCTGCGCGCACCTGCGAGCGTGCGCAGTGCTGTCTTCTACGGGGCAACGCTGGACAGCCGCTTTGCTGCAGCGTTGGCACGTCGTCGACCTGCAGTGTTGGCAGGTCGCCCTTCTGCAGTGCTGGCGCGGCTCCTCTACGCAATGCTGGCAGGCGGTCGACCAAGCTGTGCTGGCGGTCGACCAGACTAGCTGCAGAGTTGCTATGTGCCTGATGTAGTCATTTCTGTGATTGCTTGTTCAATCATTCTGTAATTTCCACTTTGCTAGTGGAAACTCTTGCCGATTTCTCCCGTGATTGTGCAAGCACTAAGGAACTAGGCAAAGCTACGATCACTCCTAGTAGTTCGTGCCAACCCCCGTAGTCTAGCTCACTACCGTTGTAGAGTTTCTAGCCAAGAACCCTCCTCCCATGTACATCACTCTCTACTTCATCGTCACCTGCCATCCTGACTCTCTTAGCGCAGTCAGGGACCTCCTCCTCGCCCTTGACCCCACAGACCTCACTGTCGACCTGCTCGAGAAGCACCTCCTTGCAGCTGAGATTAGCATAGTCACTGTAGGCGCTTCTCGTGGCACTCCTCGCACTCCCTTCTTTGAGGGGTGTTCGCCCTCCCCCCTTGTCCCCTCAGTCGCCTCTGCTGCAGCTATTGACTACCTTTGTGCTGAGGAGGTAGGAGCCGCGTCTGCTCCTAGTGGGAGGCGCGGCAACGGCAGGGGCAGGGGAGGCAGGGGCGGTGGGGGTGGCAGAGGTGGAGGCGGTGGTGGGGGCGGTGAAGGCGGTGGAGGGGGCGGCGGTGGCGGAAGGAGTGGTGGTGGGGGTGGAGGCGTAGGTGGCGGCGGTGGAGGCGGCAGTGGTGGCGGCAGTGGGAGTGGAGGCGGCGGCAGTGGTGGCGGCCGGGGTGGTACCAGCCAGAGGGGAGGCCTTGGCGGTGTTCAGAGGCAGCAGCAGCAGCGTCAGCCCCTTTCATCTCAGGAGCTACGTGAGTGGTTTGCTCAGCGTGGGGCGGCTGGGGGTAGTGGTCGATGCCCGTATGTCATTCGCACAGGTGACCGCACTGGTCAGACATGCGGGAAGCTTCACACCCAGTACCGTTGCTTCTCTCGTCTTGACGACGCCTTTCGCGCAGAGTTTCCCGACGCGGCTGAGCTCCCCCGCTGGGCAGAGCTGCTTAGGCAGGGTGTGGATATTTTTGCTCT
This sequence comes from Closterium sp. Naga37s-1, assembly GCA_947471745.1. Lineage (NCBI taxonomy): Eukaryota > Viridiplantae > Streptophyta > Zygnematophyceae > Desmidiales > Closteriaceae > Closterium > Closterium sp. Naga37s-1. The sequence goes on from CANJKZ010000817.1 coordinate 332,668, forward strand.
TGATTATGATGCTATCCTTACTGCCATGTATGCATTGACTGTTAGTGCCGAGGGTGACTGTTACCTGTGTATGCCGCCAGACCCAGGTATAGAGGCTGTTGCTCTAGGTGCTAGTGAGTCTGCTGCTCTAGGTGCTAGTGAGTCTGCTCTCGCTGGTACTGCGCCTGCTGCGGCCTTGCACACCTTCACGCTTGACTCAGGTGCTTCCCGCTGTTTCTTTCGCGACAGTACCACAGTCACACCGCTCTCTGCACCTGTTGCTGTCTCTCTGGCTGACCCCTCTGGGGGCCCAGTCCTTGCACGTTCCTCGACTGTTCTGCCGTGTCCGGTGGTTCCGTCTGGCTCACTGTCAGGTCTTCACCTCCCCTCGTTCTCTACGAACTTGTTGAGCAACGCCGTCCATCAGGATGAGTGGGTTGATACCTTCACCCCTGGAGGACAGCGTGTGGCGATCTGTACGTGCTCCCGGACTGGCCGGCACCTAGCCACGTTCACCCGTCGGCCTGGGTCGAGTCTGTACAGACTGACTACTGCGCCTCCTTAGGTAGCTGCGTCTGCGTCTGCGTCAGGTCAGCTGTCGGCCCCCTGCTTCTGTCGCGCCCTGTCGCACCAGACGCTCCTTTGGCACCACCGCCTTGGTCACCCCTCCGTGCCACGCCTGCGTGGCATGCACTCACGTCTCCTTGTCTCTGGTCTTCCCAGGTCTCTGCCTCCCCTCCCACCCTCGCCTGCTCCTCCCTGCCTTCCTTGTGTCGAGGGGCGGTAGCGCGCCGCTCCTCACTCCTCCTCGTTTCCCCCGACGACTGCTCGCCTGCAGACTTTCCACATGGACGTGTGGGGCCCAGCCCGCGTCCGTGGACAGGGCCGCGAGCGCTACTTTCTGCTGGTTGTTGACGACTACACGCGTTACACCACGGTCTTCCCCTTGCGCAACAAGGGGGAGGTCCCTGATGTTTTGATCCCTTGGATCCGTGCTGTCCGTCTCCAGCTCCGCGAGCGTTTCGAGATGGACCTTCCAGTCCTGCGTCTGCACTCTGACAGAGGTGGTGAGTTTGCCTCCGACCTTCTGCGGGACTTTTGTCGTGGGGAGGGCATTCGCCAGACGTTCACGCTTCCGGCCTCTCCGCACCAGAATGGGGTTGCTGAGCGCCGCATTGGCTTAGTCATGGAGGTCGCTCGTACCTCCATGATCCATGCGGCTGCCCCCCATTTTCTGTGGCCGTTTGCGGTCCGATACGCTGCGCATAAGCTCAACCTCTGGCCCCGTGTCTCCTTGCCGGAGACCTTGCCGACTCTGCGTTGGACGGGAGAGGTTGGCGATGCGTCGGTGTTCCGGGTCTGGGGATCTCGTGCCTTTGTCTGCGATACCTCCGCGGACAAGCTCTCCGCTCGCGCCATTCCCTGTGTCTTCCTTGGCTTTCCTCCTGACGTGCCTGGCTGGCAGTTTTACCACCCCACCTCGCGCCGTGTCCTGCCCTTTCAGGACGTCACGTTCGACGAGTCGGTTCCCTTTTACCGTCTCTTCCCCTACTGCACTGCACCTCTCCCCCCCCCGCCGCTCTTCCTCGCACCAGGTCCTTCTCCGATAGACCCCCTCCCCCCTCAGGGTCCTGCTCCCTCAGGTGTGTCCCAGGTAGACCCTGTCGAGCCTGTCGAGGTAGCTGTCGACTCTGGTGCTGCTAGGGGTACTGCGTCTGGGGGTGTTGAGCCTGAGGGTGCGGGACCTGGGGGTGCTGAGCCTGAGCGTGCGGAGCCTGGGGGTGCTAAGCCTAGGGTTGCTGAGTCTGGGGGTGCTGAGCCTGGGGTTGCTGAGTCTAGGGGTGCTGAGCCTGAGCGTGTGGAGTCTGGGGGTGCTGAGCCTGGGGGTGCTGAGCCTGGAGGTCCTACAGGTGCCACGTCACGGCGGGAGCCTCTCTCTCCACCACAGCTGCGCGAGTGGTTTGCTCGGCGCTGGAGCCTTCGGAGAGGCGCTGCTGGAGCTGGGAGGCCTGCCGCTGGAGGCCGTGGAGCTGGAGGTACTAGAGCTGCTGGAGCTGGAGGTGCTGGAGGTGCTGGAGCCACTGGTCCCGGAGGTGCTCGTACTGGAGGTACGGACCCCTTCCGTTGACCAGAACTATCAGCGGTTGTCGCCGAGCTCCCCTCGTCGACCGCTGCTCACTTGTCAGGTCAACGGACTGCTCCGTCGACCTCCCAGTCGAACTGCCCCTCCTGGTCGACGGCCCACCCGTCGCCCAGACCAGTCAGTTGCAGCTGTCGAGCTCCCTGGTCGACAGCAACACCACAGCGGTCCCCTGCAGCTCGACGAAGCCAGTCGAGCAGCTCTCCCACTGTGAACGGTCGGCTGCTACTCCCGTACATCCGACCAAGTCGTCGGAGTTGCCCAAGCGAGGGCGGGGCCAGCACTCCATTCCTGTTAACACTCCCCTGCCGCGCTCACGCTTGGGCCTCCAGCCCACACGGCAGTATTCCACGGAGAAAACTCGTCCTCGGCGTGCACCCCACACACAGCACGCCGTCACCGCACCAGGCGTGCTGAAGGGCACGGCACCTACTGCTGCACCTCGTCGTCGCCGTCGCCGACGTCGGCCAGACGAACTTGACCGATGGCGACAGAGCCCCGGTTGAAAGCCGGAAAATGCAGCGCCTTCGTCAGGAAGTCCGCCGGCTGCTCGGTGGTCGGGATGTACTTCAGCACGAACTTCCCGCGCCTCACCATGTGCTACAGTCAGGCGTAGCGTCGCTCCATGTGCGTGAGGTTGCCCGTCAGCCCCAAGCCCTCAGCGACCGTGATCGGCGACTTGTTGTCCACGCGGAGGACGGTCGACTTCCCAGCGTCGAGCAGCTTGAACTCTGCTAGGAGGAAGCGCAGTCGACGCCCCTCCTTGCCGGAGTCCGTGGCCGCGACATACTCTGACTCTGTCAAGGAGAGCGTCGCGCACTTGATGCGCTGGCTCGACCAAGAGATTGCGGCCCCTCCGAAGACGAACACGTAGCCGCCCATGCTCGTCCGGTTCTGCTTGTTGCCCGCATCATCGGCGTCCACGTAGCCGATCAGCTCCAGCGACTCTGGTCCATCACCAAACTCCAAGGCGGTGTCGCGGGTGTTGGCGAGGTAGGCGAGGCAGCGGTCGACCTCGCGCCAATGCTGGTCGCTCCCCAGCTTGCTCCAGGCGAACGCGATGTCCGGCCTCGTCGTCGTCGCCGCGAACTGCATCGAGCCGACCTTCTGCCGGTACTCCTCCTCCTCGCGCTCCTGAGCCTCCTCCTCGTCGAACGTCAGCTCAGCGTAGGCGTCGACCGAGACCGGCGTCTTCGGGACTCGACCGCCCTGCTCCTCGTCGATGAAGCGCCTACGCAGCATGTCGGCGTGGCCCTGCTGGTGCAGCCACAACTTCCTGGCCGGCCTGTCGCGCGGTACTTGACGAGCGGCGAAATTTCGCGCAGCTCGAAGGCAACCTCCAGCAGCTCCTTCAGCTCCTTCAGCATCGCGGTGCTGCTGCTGGCGGCGAGCAGATCGTCGACGTAGACCAGCACCCAGCAGGTCACTCCGTCGTCGCCGGCCTTGAACTAGAGCGCGTGTCGACCTGGCTCTTCTTCCAGCCAGCGCCCAGCAGCACACTGTCGAGAGCTGTGTACCACAGCAGCGGCGACTGCTTCAGCTCGTAGAGGCTCTTCAGCAGCTTACACACCCGGCCGGTCCCATCGTTGAAGTAGTCCGGCTGGTACATGTAGAGCACCCTGTCGAGCTTGCTCTGCAGGAAAGCGTTCTTCATGTCGAGCTGCATCAGGTTGAGGTCGAGGACGGCAACGATGCTGAGGAAGATCCTCAGCGTGACATAGCTGCTCACCGGCGAGTACGTCTCGTCGTAGTCGGCGCCGTACACCTGCGTGAAGCCCTTCACGACCAGCCTCACTTTCTCGCGCTTGACGGTGTCGTCGATGCTGTACTTGGTCGTCAGCACCCACCGGTTCTTCATGATGTTCACCTCGCGTGGGCGTTCGACCAGCTCCCAAGTGCCCATGCCGATGAGGTTGCGGATCTCTTCTTCTATGGCGGCCTTCACCGCCTCGCCCTTCCAGCTCGCCAATGCCTCCTTCACCGTCATCGTGGCGATGTCCTAGTGGTGTTCAGGGTCGGCATGCACGTCGGGGTCGAGCTCCGGCAATTCTTCATCCTCCTCGGCGTCGTCGTACAACAGGTCATCGTCGACCTCGTCGTACACCGTGGTGAAGGCAGCTAGCGGTAGGCAGGCGTGGAAGCTCAGCCGTTCCGGCGGCCGTCGAGCTCGACCTGTGCGTCGCAGCTCCGGCTTCGTGATCGGCACCTCCACCACGTCGCTGTCGGTGGACTCCTCACCCGTCAACCGCTCCCCTTCCTCGTCGACGTCCTCGTCGTCGACCAGCTGCTTCGACCCTTCGACCGGCTGCTCTCCTTCTGTTGAGTTCGACAGCTCCCCTGTCGACCGCCCCGTCTGCTGCTCCCCTGTCGACTGCACCCCTGCTGCTGCCTCCTGTTCGACCGGCTCCCCTGTCTGCTGCTCCCCTGTCGTCGACGGCTTCCCATCCTGGTCAACAAGCTTGGCGCCTTGTCGACCGCCGGTGATGCCACTGGCCGGCGCCACAGGCGACGCCTCAAGGCTTCCCTCATCGCCGGTGGTCGACACAGGTGTTGACGCAGGCCGATCTGCGACGGGGGAGGGAGGAGCAAGAAAAGGGGAAGGTGGAAGAACCTCCACAACATCCTCATCAGCAGGCTCGTCGACTTCGGCGAGCAGCGGAACCGTCGCCGTCGAGGTGTCCGTCGGCGGGTGTGTCTGCGTCCGCGACGCCGGCCCATACTTCGCCTTCCACACCTCCAGCGACAGCGTCTCGTAGAAGATCACTTTGACCGATGTGACCACCTTGTTGTCGGTCAAGTCGAGCACCTCCCAGCCCTTACTCTCTGGCGACACGCCCAGATGAAGCCCCCAGCGAGCCTTCGGCGCCAGCTTCCCACCGCGCTACTGCTCGGGAACCATGAACTGCACCATGCAGCCCCACACCCGCGCCAGCGTGAGGTCGGGCTTCTTCCCGGTCAGCAGCTGGTACGGCGTCGTTCCCGGCGTAGTCGTTGACTGCTCCAAGCAGTTGCGTACCCAGACGGCCTGTCGTAGGGCGAGATGCCACCAGCGGTGCTGCACGCCCATGTGCAGCAGCATCGTCCGCACGGACTCGACGACCGTGCGCATCTCCCGCTCAGCCATGCCGTTTTGCTGCGGAGTGTAGGGGCACGTCAAGTCGTGTACGATGCCCTTCCCGTTGACGAAGTCGGTGAACGCCTTCCCGAGGAACTCCCCTCCTCGGTCTGAGCGGAGCATCAGCACCGTCTTCTTCGTCTGTCGCTCTACCAGCACCAGCCACTGTTGGAATTCCCGCAGCACATCGCTCTTCTTAGCGACCGGCATTGCCCACACGGACCGAGTGTGGCGATCCTTCAGCAGTAGGAAGTACAAGCTGCCGTCCTTGGCAACCACCCAAAATGGCCCGCACAAGTCAATGTGCACGACAGCCAGCGCCTCCTCGGCGTCCGAGCCCCTGGTGGGGAAGGTGTGCCGCGCCAGCTTTCCTCTGACGCACGAGACACACGGCGGGTCTCCTCCGGTGGAAGGCGTGATGTCGAGCCCAACAGCAACCTCATGCTCCGCCGAGCTCTTGATCGTGTCGACGCTGACGTGCGCGAGCCTCGCATGCAACCGGTCAGGGGTCGACTTCGTCGCCGAGACGATCGTCCGCAGAGCCACCACCTCGGTCGACGGCGACCGCGTCGAGTAGGGGCGAAGGTCGGTGCAGAGGACTCGTCCGGTGTAGTGTGCTCGACCGAGCACCTCCCCGGTCGCGGCGACGAGCAACATCTCGTCGCCGTCGCCCTGCAGCTGCACTCCGCTCTCCTTCAGTTGGCCAGCTGACAGCAGGTTCGCCTGTACGCCCGGAACGTAGAGCACGTCAAGGATGAGGACCTGCTTCCCGGCTTCCCCTTGTAGAGCGACGGTTCTGCGACCCTCGACAGGCAGCAGCGCCCCGTTGAATCCACGCACGTGCTTCATTCCGTCGCTCGGCGCCATGTCGACGAAGACCGCCTTCGTCCCCATCAGGTGGTCACCTCCACGACCCTTGTCCCGCGTCGACCTCTTCTCGTCGACGTCCTTCGTCGACCGCCCACCTCCGCTACCACCTCCGCCCGGCTTCCCGTGCTGCCCTTGCTGCTGATTCAGCTTCGTCGGTGCAGCGTAGTTTGCCTGTTAGGCCTCCTGCATCACCTCGTCTTGAAGGATGTAGCTGGTGATGGAGTCCTCATCGAGGGACTCACGCGTGCCGGGCACCATCATCATCCTCTTCATGAGGTTGTAGCCGCGCGGCAGGCCCTTGACGATGTGGGTGATGTAGGACGCCGTCGAGTATTCGGCACCCGTCATCCGCATCTCAGCCAGGATCCGTCGAGCACGATTGCAGTAGTCCGTCGCCGACTCCTGCTCGCCCATCCGAATGTGTGTCATCTTCTCCTCCAGATGTCCGATGTACAGGTCGTCCCTGACCTGGTACGTCGACACGATGAAGTGCCATGCCTGGTGACCAGCATCCAATCGCTCTCGACAGGACCTGAGCACCAGCTGCACCATCGGCGAGAAGCACCTCGAGATGACCATGAAGGTGAGCAAGTGAGCCGCACGAAACTCCCCGTGTAGCTCGACATCGTCCACGGGCGGAATTGGCACTGTGCCGTCGGCGAAGCCCTTCAGCCCGGCGACCTCCAGCTGAGGTTCTATCGACTCCCTCCAAGTGATGAGGTCCCGTCGACCTTGCAGCGGTGCGACGGTGATCCGGTCCGGCGAGAACTTGAAGTAGCCATACGCCGGTGCAATCCCGCCCGCCGTCACATGCATCGTCGCCGAGAGCCCTCCACCGCTTCGTAGAGGAGAGCGACGTCGACCATCGACGTCGGCACGGGAGCTGCCTGCAGCCGCCGTCGACCGCTGCACTCGCGCCTGAATCCTGTCGACTCCACCGTCGACCTTGATCACCCCTCTCTGTTTCGTGCCTTCGCTGCCGCTAACTCGTGCACCGCCGTCGACCTCGTCGTCGACGCCACCTTCATTTCGTACCGGTCGAGGAGATGCAAGACGGGAAGGGTGTTCCGTCACCCACTGCGACCGGATGCCCAACTCGACGATCAGCAAGGGGATCGTCCTGTACTCGCCATTCGCGTGGCGTTTCCTCTCATCAGCCAAGCGTGCCTCCAAGGTGTCCGCTACACCCGCATCAGCTACGGGGTCGACCATGGTGACTATCGCTGCTGCCGGCCTACGAACGACTTAGTAGGTGCAAAAGTCGGCTCCTATCTGAAGGTAATTCGCGTGTTCGATCCACGCTCACCGCACCACGCGAAGATTCACTCTACAACGGTAGTGAGCTAGACTACGGGGGTTGGCACGAACTACTAGGAGTAATCATAACTTTGCTTAGTTCCTTAGTGCTTGCAGATTCACGGGAGAAATCGGCAAGAGTTTCCACTAGGCAAAGTTGGAATTGCAGAATGATTCAACAAGCAATGATAACAATGACTACATCAGGCACCTAGCAACTCTGCAGCTAGCCTGGTCGACCGCCAGCACAGCCTGGTCGACCGCCTGCCAGCGTTGCGAAGAGGAGCCGCGCCAGCACTACAGAAGGGCGACCTACCAACAGAGCAGGTCGACGGCGTGCCAACGCTGCAGCAGAGCGGCTGTCCAGCGTTGCCCCGTAGAAGACAGCAGTGCGCACGCTCGCAGGTGCGCGCAGACGATTGGCCCGACTTGCACCGTTGTGCATCCGTCGGCTGTTGTCTGCGCCTGACGAGCCACATCGACTTCGGGATACCAGCCCGAAGTCGCCTTCGCCATCGCGACCTCGACGACGTTCGCGTGCCTCCGCATAACTCGTCGAGCAGGTTACCCGGTCGACCTGGTCGACCACCCAATGCACTGGTCGACCACCTGTGCCTCTGGTCGACCACCAGGTGCCTTCGGTCGACCACCAAGTGCCTCTGGTCGACCAACCCCCTGGTCGACGGACCCCTTCCGTCGACCAGAACTGTCAGCTGTTGTCGCCGAGCTCCCCTCGTCGACCGCTGCTCATTTGGCAGGTCGACGGACTGCTCCGTCGACCACCCGGTCGAACTGCAGGTCGACGGACTGCTCCGTCGACCTCCCGGTCGAACTGCCCCTCCTGGTCGACGGCCCACCCGTCGCCCAGACCAGTCAGTTGCAGCTGTCGAGCTCCCTGGTCGACAGCAACACCACAGCGGTCCCCTGCAGCTCGACCAAGCATGTCGAGCAGCTCTCCCACTGTGAACGGTCGGCTGCTACTCCCGTACATCCGACCAAGTCGTCGGCGTTGCCCAAGCGAAGGCGGGGCCAACACTCCATTCCTCGCACCTTCTTCTCCTCCTGTTCCTGCTCCTCCGGTAACCCCGCCCCCCCCTGGTCTTGCCCCGTCAGGTGTGTCTCACGCTACCCCTCTACCCTCGGTCGCGCGCCAGGTAGCGTCTCCCTCCCCGCAGTCCTCCTCATAATCCCCTTAGCAACATTCGGCACTTCCGCGACATGTTACTGTGGATTCAAGGGGTGTTGGAGCTGGAGGTTCTGCCACTGGAGGTACTCGGTATGGGGGTGCTCTTTCGAGGGGTGCTGGAGCTGGGTTGTTACGCACATGGTAACACAGAAACTGCCCTAAAAAAATGTAGCATCATCAATAGTATCACTGTTAGGTTGTTACACACATGGTAACACAGAAACTCTTGCGGAATCGTTTCTCAATTGCGATCGATCGTGCCGAGTGTCCACGTCCTTATAGAAATTGGGAAAAGAAAGGCATACCAGAATCATAGTTGAACATTGCATTCAGATTAAAGCATGAAAATATTGTTTGAGTGCACAACCTAAGTTTTGTATAAAGGATACATGACGAGATACAGCAGTGCACTTTTTCACATCGATGGGGGGGATCATTATGAGAGGAAGCAGAACCGCGTCTCGCGGGATGATGCACATCCCAATCAAAGTGTCTGTTGTGATGTGCGTTTGATTACGGTTCTGTGGGATGCTGCATGTTTTGGGGCGATACAGCTCGCAATTTGGTCAACAATCAGCGGAAACTGAAATTCCCTGCTTCCGCTGCCCACGCCGCCAAGTTTCCAGCCACCCTGCTTGGGCGGGCTGCCTCCTGCTGCTCTGCTCGCACAAAAGTTACACATAAGTAGTTTCAGCCCAGTTTTACGCGATTATTTCAAGCCGCACTAGAGAAGCTCATGGCTCGCGTAGTAGCGCTCACTGCGGTCGCGCTGGGCATATATTGTGATAAGATGCGATGCGACTATTTTTAACAATTATTCAGTCGCTCGTGCGGCAGGTACGAGCCCACGTTACTACTGCAGCCGATTCGGCATCCCTTCGCAGTTAACCCATAGGTGGCAGCGCACAATAGTATTTAATAGACGGGACATCGACTCTCAGCACATCATTTGATCAACATCTCTAATAGCCACCATTACCTCTCAACTCGTCAGTTGCATTTCTCCGAGAGTCCTCCGGACATCTAAAAGCTTAGTACGATTGCCTTTCAATCTGTCTAAGATACCGCCCGGTATCCATCCATTCCGCCGCCATGGCTCTCCGCCACGTCCTCCTTCTCACCTTTCTCGCGGCTTTCGCGCTGAGCCTTACGGCTGCCTCCGCTCTCCCCAGCCACCCTAGTACCAGGAATCGGCGCGCTTTGGGCAAGACCGCGGGCTACGTGAAAGCGCCCGAGTCGCCCAAAATCAAAATCACGGAGAAGATGCGCGCCAAGGCAGTTGCGATCGCGAAAGAGGCATTCGAGCAGGCAAAGGATCCTGAGAATCAGAAGAAGGTGGCCGTGGCAGCAGCGAAAAAACTTGGCAAGGCGGGGCTGAACGCGCTGCTTCCCGGAAGCGCGCACGTGGTTGACGCGGTGGAGGCGGCGAAATTCATCGACGAGAACATCGTGCCTCTCGTGAAGGCGGAGCTTAAGAAGCGAGCTGATGTCGCGGCGGCGGAGCGCCCGAACCCGAAGGAGTATGTTGAGTACAAGACGCCGCCCCAGTCTCCCAAGGCCAAGAAAGGCGGGAAGTGACTCACTTGAGAGGCGACGCGAGCTTTCCGGAACACAACAAGAGCGTTGGAAGAAGGGTAGGATGACCAGGGGATGGGTTGGGGAGAAAAATGGACTGTGGCAGGCGGAACAGGGACGTGGGGAAAGGGGGTATGGTATGGTAAGCAGGGCATTGGGGTGGATGGGCATAGATGGGGATGTTCAGAATGCTGAGGGGGGTGGGGTGGGGGGGTTGTGGGGTGGAAAGAGGGGCGGTGAAGGGGGCATCTTTAGAAAATTCAGGAATCGTAGTGATAGTGTGCGGTGCTGCTGGTCCTGGAACTGACGGGGGGGCTGGTAGGGGTTGGATTGGGGTTGCAGGGATGGGAGGAGAAAGCAGAGGGTCATAGGCAAGGATGAGGGACTGGGAAGGAAGGGGGGGTGGCTTAATATGGTTGGGAATTGTTGAAGAATGGTTGCGGCTATTGCTGCTGTAACTTCTTTCTTGCTAGTCGGGCCTAACTGTATTCTCCACCCAAATTATACAGATGTTCTGTTGCAGGGTGTATTGTTTTCTCTACGGCTTTTGCTTTTTAATATACCTACAGATATGAACATAACATGAATCGGTACATTTTATACAAAAAATGACATCAAACTATAGTGGAGCAGGAGGAGCAGGGTGGGGCTAGCAGAGGGACGGATGGAAAGAAAAGGCAAAAGTAATAGTCAAAATTATGTTATATATCTATTTAGCCTGTAGTGAGTTGCATGCTAGGGGGTACATAATTGTCAAAATGCATACATAGGCTGTAGTGGGTTCTCAAAGTTAGCGAACAACGGAATGTGTGAACTAGGGAAACAAGGGATACAAATAGCAACCCTAAAAGTGTTGTACTCCCTAGAGTGCTACTCACTGTAGCCTAAGAACCTATAATAACATTTGACACACCCCCATAGGCTAAGTGAGGGGCATCAAAGCAAGCAGGGTGAACAAACGGTCACAAGACCAGTCAATGCAAGAAGCAAAGCAAGCTCAGGGTGGATCTCAAGGACACCACACAAATTCCGAGCACAAGCAAGCGGCCACAAGGCCAGTTCAAGAGTTCACTAGGATATATATAGCAAAGCACAACAAGCAGAGCAAACAGCAAGTCTACAGCAACCGAGGGCCTACCTCAACAAGCCCCAACTGCACACAGAACCTGTGGTGGTCACCAAGCGCCAGGGCCTTGATGAAGACGTCTGCAGTGTTGGCCTCTGAGGCCACAAAGTCCAGGTGTGCCTGGCCGCGTCGCTGTAGCTCTCGCAGAAGGAAGTACCTCACGTCAATATGCTTCACTCTGCTCTCCAGTCGAGGCTCTCGACACAGGAGGATCATGGCCTTGTTGTCAGCGTACAAGGTCGGTGCAGAGCGAGGCCGCTCACCAAGGTCGGCGAGCAAGAAGGTCAACCAGCGAAGCTCCTGTGCCGCCATGGCACCAGCGTATATCTCTGCCTCTGCACTGGAAGTAGTCACAGACGACGACCGTGTAGACCTCCACGACATAGCACCAGCACCCAAACTGAAGCAGTAACCCTGAGTCGAGCGCTGAGTCTCCACGTCGTCAGCGTAGGAAGAGTCGCAATGACCAGTCAACGCCACTGGCTGAGTCCCTCCAAGCACAAGCCCCATGCCTGATGTAGTCGCCAGGTACTTCGCCACCCTCACAGCAGCTGTCCAGTGGACAGGACGGTGTCTCCCAGTCGCAACAAAGCGAGAGAGGACGCTGAGGGGAAAGTGTCAGATTTATATGACATAGCTACTGTAGGCTATAGTGGGGTAGCACATAGAGGGTACAGTTGTCTAGGGTTTGCATTTGTACCCAACTTTCCCTTAGTCAATTCATTCTCGTTCAGTTTCTCATGGTATCAGAGCAGGTTCCCCCGTGGGAACTGTTCCTAGGGCCCACCACCTTTTTTTTCCTGCCCGGAGCGCGCTCTACACTGCCCGAGTCGCGCTCCCCTCTCTCGACCCTGTCGCGCCGCCTTAGCGGCCCCGTCGCGTCGCGCTTGCGGCCCCGTCGCGTCGCCCTTGCGGCCCCTTCACGTCGCGCCGCCCTAGCGGCCGCGTCGCGCCGCCCTCGCGGCCCCGATCCGCCGCCCTCGCGGCTCCGTCGCGTCGCGCCGCCCTCGCGGCCCTTTCACGCCGCCCTCGCGGCCCTTTCTAGCCGCCCTCGCGGCCTCTTCAAGCCGCCCTCGCGACCCCCCCCTCCTAGCCGCCCTAGCGGCCCCGTCGCCTACCCCTGCGGCCCCGGTGCCGCCCTTCCCTGCCTCGGCGCCGCCTCTGCTGGCCCCGTCGCCTACCCCTGCGGCCCCGGAGCTGCCCTTCCCGGCCCCGGCGCCGCCTCTACTGGCCTCGACGCCGCTCCACCCGGCCCCGACGCCGCTCCACCCGGCCCCGCCGCCGCTCCACCCGGCCCCGCCGCCGTCCCCACGCGGCCCCGCCGTCACCACCGAGCCGTCGGCGCCGCCGAGCTGCTGCCGAGCCGTCCGATCCACCCGAGCCGCCCGAGCTGCCGCGCCACCTGAGCCGCCCGAGCCGCCGGGTCGCCGAGCCGCCGAGCTGCAGTTGCTGCCGAGCCGCCGTACCGCCGAGCCGCCCGAGCCGCCCGAGCCGCCGAGTCGCCGAGCCGCAGTTGCTGCCGAGCCGCCGTACCGCCGAGCCGCCCGAGCCGCCCGAGCCGCCCGAGCCGCCGAGTTGCCGAGCCGCCGAGCCGCCCGAGCCGCCCTGTCCGGTAAGAGCAGCGCCTCTGTCACTGCACTGCCCTTACCCTACTATTCGCGCTGCTAGTCTACTGCTGTCATGGCTACCCCTAGTGTCCTCGCTTTTGACGCTGAGGGTCGGGCCATTGACCTTGACGTCTGGGTAGATGACCTGCAGCTTTTCCTACAGTGCGATAGGGCAGACGGTCTCTCCCTCTTTGACCTCACCTCTGGTGCCTCTCCTGCCCCTGCTGCTGATGCCGACGCCACTGTTCGCTCACAGTGGGCCACACGCGATGCTGCTGCACGTCTTGCTGTGCGTCGCCACCTGCCTACCTCTGAGCGTGCGCACTTTAGCCAGTACAAGAGTGCTCAGACCTTGTACGACGCTGTAGTTGCGCGCTACTCCTCCCCTGCCACTGCTGCACTGAGCCGCCTCATGCTACCGTACCTCTTCCCTGACCTTGCTGCCTTTCCCACAGTCGCTGACCTCATTACGCACCTCCGCACTAGTGACACTCGCTACCGCGCTGCGCTTCCTGCTGAGTTCTGCGCCAAGACCCCCCCCCCCATGTACATCACCCTCTACTACATAGTCACCCGGCTCCCTGACTCCCTTCGCGTAATCAGGGACCACTTCCTCTCAGTTTGCCCCACCACTCTCACCGTTGACCTCCTCGAGAAGGCCCTCCTAGCAGCAGAGAAGAGCATAGTCGCTGTAGGAGCCTCTCGTGGTGACCCTCGCACCCCCATCTTTGAGGGGTGTTCCCCCTCCCCCCTTTTGCCCTCTGTTGCCTCTGCTGCTGCGGCCGACCTCGTTGGTTTCGAGTCGGTCGGCGCTGCGTCTGCCCCGAGCGGGAGACGCCGCACCGGCAAGGGCAAGGGGGGCAAGGGTGCTGGAGGGGCTGGCGGGGGTGGTGGAGTTGGCGGTGGAGGCAGTGGAGGGGGTGGGGGTGGTGGTGGGAGTGGTGGCGGGGGTGGAGGTGTCGGTGGCGGCAGTGGAGGCGGAGGCGGCGGCGGCGGTGGCGGTGGGAGCGCAGGTGGTGGAGGTGGCGGCGGTGGAGGAGGCAGCGGCAGAGGAGGTGGAGCTGGTCGGGGTGGCACTGCGCAGAGGGTCGGCTCCGGTGGTGGTCAGCGCCAGCAGCAGCAGCAGCAGCAGCAGCAGCAGCAGCAGCAGCAGCAGCAGCAGCAGCAGCAGCAGCAGCGCACTCGTGACATCCCCCTCCCTCAGCAGCTCCGTGAGTGGTACGCTGCACGCCAGCGGGGTGGGGGTACTGGTCCGTGCACCTACGTCCTACGCACCGGCGACCACACGGGTGAGCAGTGCGGGGGTGCGCACTCCACCCAGCGCTGCTTTGGCCGCCTGACGGACGCTTGGCGTCACCAGTTCCCTGAGGCCACTGAGATCCCCCGCTGGGGCGAGCTGTCTAGGGCGGGTGTAGCTGTCTTTGACCTTGACTTTGATGCTATTCTTGCTGCCATGTATGCTATGACTATTAGTGATGAGGGTGACTGTTACCGGTGTTTTCCGCCCGACCCGGGCATTGAGACTGCTGCTCTAGGTACTGGTGAGGCTGCTGCTCTAGGTGCTAGCGAGGCTGCTGCTCTAGGTGCTCGTGCGTCTGCTCCCTCAGGTGCTGGTGAGTCTGCTCTCTCAGGTACTGCGTCGGCTTCGGCCTCCCACACCTTCACCCTTGACTCGGGGGCTTCTCGCTCCTTCTTTCGAGACCGCACCACACTCACGCCGCTTGGCCGGCCAGTTGCAGTCTCTCTGGCAGACCCCTCTGGGGGTCCTGTCCTTGCTCACTTCTCCACTGTCCTCCCGTGTCCGGCGGCCCCCTCTGGCACCCTGTCTGGTCTTTACCTCCCCTCGTTCTCTACGAACTTGGTGAGTGGTGCTGACCTACAGGATGCGGGGGTTCACCAGTTCACTCCTGCAAGTCAGCGGGTGACCCACTGCACGGACGCTCGGACAGGCCGACACCTGGCCACGTTTACACGTCGGCCGGGGTCGAGCCTGTACACACTGACCACTGCGTCTCCTCCAGTCACTGCGTCTGGTCAGGTAGCTGCGTCGGGTCAGGTGTTTGCTGCAGCTGGTCCTGAGTCTGCCCCCTGTTTGTGTCGCCTCCTGTCTCACGAGACTCTCCTCTGGCACCACCGCCTTGGTCACCCCTCCCTGCTTCGTCTCCGAGGCATGGCCTCCCGTGTCCTTGTCTCTGGTCTTCCCCGGTCCCTCCCTCCCCTTCCTCCGGGGCCTGGCCCTACCTGCGTCCCCTGTGTCGAGGGGCGGCAGCGGGCTGCCCCTCACTCCTCCCAGTTTCCTCCGACAGAGGCCCCGCTGCAGACGCTTCACATGGACGTGTGGGGCCCGGCCCGCGTCCGTGGACAGGGTCACGAGCGCTACTTCCTGCTGGTGGTTGACGACTACTCGCGTTACACCACAGTCTTCCCCTTGCGCAGCAAGGGTGATGTCACTGAGGTGTTGATCGACTGGATCCGCGCAGCTCGTCTCCAGCTCAGGCAGAGCTTCGGCTCGGACATTCCTGTTCTGCGTCTGCACTCTGACAGAGGTGGAGAGTTCTCCTCTGGCCTTCTGCGAGTCTACTGTCGTGCACGAGGCATCCGCCAGACCTTCACGCTTCCGGACTCTCCACAGCAAAATGGGATTGCTGAGCGCCGCATTGGCATGGTCATGGACGTCGCCCGTACGTCCATGATGCATGCGGCTGCCCCCCATTTTCTGTGGCCGTTTGCGGTTCGGTACGCGGCGCATCAGATCAACCTTCACCCCAGGGTCTCCATGCCGGAGACCTCCCCAGCTTTGCTGTGGACGGGGAAGGTTGGCGATGCGTCTGCGTTCCGTGTCTGGGGATCTCGGGCGTTTGTCCGCGACTTGTCTGCGGACAAGCTGTCCCCTCGTGCTGCTCCTTGCGTCTTCCTTGGCTTCCCCCCTGACGCGCCATTGTGGCAGTTCTACCACCCCACCTCTCGCCGTGTTCTGTCCTCCCAGGACGTCACGTTTGACGAGTCGGTCCCCTACTACCGCCTCTTCCCCTACCGCACTCCGTCCCTCCCCCCGCCACCGCTCTTCCTTGTGCCAGGTCCCCCCCCGGTAGACCCCCTCCCCCCTCAGGGTCCTGCCCCTTCAGGTGTGTCCCAGGTAGACGCAGTCGAGCCTGTCGAGGTTACTGGTGACTCTGGTGCTGCTGAGGGTGCTGAGCCTGGGGGTGCTGACTCTGGGGGTGCTGAGCGTGTGGGTGCTACGCCTGGGGGTGCTGAGCCTGAGGGTGCTACTACTGGGGGTGCTGAGCCTGAGGGTGCTGAGCCTGGGGGTGCTACTACTGGGGGTGCTGAGCCTGGGGGTGCTGAGCCTGGGAGTGCTACGCCTGGGGGTGCTACGCCTGGAGGTGCTGAGCCTGGGGGTGCGGAGCCTGAGGGAGCTGGGCCTGCTCGTGTGGCGTCTGGCGGTGCTGAGCCTGGAGGTTCTCCGGGTGCTTCGTCTCGGCGGGAGCCACTCTCTCCACAGGAGCTGCGCGAGTGGTTTGCCCGGCGCTGGAGGCGTGCTGCTGGAGCTGGAGGTTCTTCGGCTGCTGAGGGTGCTGGTGCCGCGGGTCCCGAAGGTGCTCGTACTGGGAGTACTGGAGCTGCTGGGCCTGCGGGTACGACTGGAGCTGGAGCTGCTGAGGGTGTTGGCGCTGAGGCTACTGCTGTCGGTCCTGGAGGCGGTCCTGCTGGGGGTGCTACTGGTGCTGCTGGAGGTACTGGAGCTGGAGGTGCTGCTGGCGCTGGTGCTGCCGCTGGGGGTACTGGTGCTGTCCCTGCTGTGTCTGGAGTCGCCGCGCGGCCTCGGCCGTACTTCGTTCCGCTCCTTCAGCAGGTTCTTGGTCTCCCGCCTTCTACTGGTCCTCCTCCTCCCTTAGAGTGTCCACAGCCTGTCCCGTCACAGTTACAGTTACAGCCGGCCTCCCCACTGCCCGCTCCTTCTCCCTACACTGGTCCTACTGGAGGTCTTGCTGAGCGTCGTGAGCCTGCGTCTCGCCCTGCGTCGCCTGTCCTTCCTGCTCGCACTAGTGGTCGTGGTTCGCGTCAGCGTCCTCCTCCTGTCCCTGGCACGCACCGGATGTCTCTGCGTCCGTCCACTGCTCCTCTGCGTGCCCCTTTGCCTTCTCCTCTTGAGTCCTCTCTTCCTGCTCTTCCCGACCCGGAGTCGGACTCTCTTCGTGCTGCCAGTCCTACTGTCACGCGTCTCCTTGCTACTGTCATCACTGACCCTTCCTTTGAGTCCACTGCTGCGTCTGCCCTAGTTGCTGAGCTCGTCGACTTTGCTGCTCGCTGTCGTCTAGACTACGCTGCTAGTCTTGTCGATGAGTCTGAGTCTGTCTGTCCTCCGTCCGTCGGGGGTGAGTGTGCCCTTGGCATGGACGTCCTTGAGGACAGGCAGGAGGAGTTCCAATGTTTGGCTGCTGCTTCACCTCATCTCGTGTCCGTACTGCTTACCCCTGAGGGAGACCCGGATGCACTTGACATCCCGACTCCGCGCTCTTACGCGGAGGCGATAGAGGGTCCCTACCCCTCTCAGTGGCAGGCAGCTATGGACACAGAGATGGCTTCCTGGAAGTCCACAGGCACCTACGTTGACGAGGTTCCCCCGCCTGGGGCGAACATCGTCAGTGGCATGTGGATTTTCAGGGTGAAGCGGCCGCCGGGTTCTCCGCCTGTCTTCAAGGCGCGTTACGTGGCTCGTGGCTTCAGTCAGCGGCAGGGAGTTGACTACTTTCAGACCTTCTCTCCCACCCCGAAGATGACCACTCTTCGGGTACTGCTGCACATAGCTGCTCACCGCGACTACGAGCTGCACTCTCTTGACTTCAGCACTGCTTTCTTGCAGGGCAGCCTGCACGAGGAGATCTGGCTGCGTCGCCCACCTGGCTTCACTGGGTCTTTTCCTCCTGGCACCCAGTGGAGCCTCCGGCGGCCAGTCTACGGTCTCCGCCAGGCACCGCGTGAGTGGCACGACACACTGAGGACTACACTTGCGGCTCTTGGGTTTGCTCCCTCTACTGCCGACCCGTCGCTGTTTCTGCGCACCGACACTTCTTTGCCGCCGTTCTACATCCTCGTGTACGTCGACGACTTGGTCTTTGCCACAGCTGACACTGCTGGACTCGCCCACGTGAAGTCCGAGCTGCAGAAGAGACACACGTGCACAGACCTGGGTGAACTGCGCAGCTACCTTGGCTTGCAGATCACCCGGGACAGAGCACGCCGCACCATTACCCTGACTCAGTCACACATGGTGCAGCAGGTCCTTCAGCGCTTCGGCTTCACGTACTCCTCGCCTCAGGCCACTCCTCTGCCTACTCGCCACTCGCTCTCAGCTCTGCCTTCGGATGAGTCCGTAGAGTCGAGTGGCCCGTACCCAGAGCTTGTTGGCTGCCTCATGTACCTGATGACCTGCACACGACCTGACCTCGCATACCCTCTTAGCATTCTCGCACGCTATGTTGCTCCTGGGAGACACAGACCGGAGCACATGGCTGCAGCGAAGAGGGTGTTGCATTACTTGTGCAGTACGTCGGGCATGGGGCTTGTGCTTGGAGGGCAGAGTCCAGTGGTCCTCACTGGGCACGCAGACGCTTCTTGGGCTGATGACCAGGCTACGCAGCGGTCGTCACAGGGTTACACCTTCAGCCTTGGTTCCGGCTCTGTTTCGTGGCGGGCTACCCGCTCGTCTTCTGTTCTCGGCTCCAGTTGTGAGGCTGAGATCTACGCCGGGGCCATGGCTGCACAGGAGCTTCGCTGGCTCACCTACCTGCTCACTGACCTCGGAGAGCCGCCTCGTTCTCCTCCAGTGCTGTACGTAGACAACAAGGCCATGCTGGCCTTGTGTCGAGAGCAGAGACTGGAGCACAGAACGAAGCACATTGCTCTCCGCTACTTCCTTGCTCGTGAGCTACAGCAGCGTGGTCAGCTGCGGCTTGCGTACGTGGCCTCTGAGGCCAACACTGCTGATATCTTCACCAAGGCACTTGCGCCTTGTGATAATCAGCGCTTCTGTACTCAGCTGGGTCTTGTGCCTACCTTGCCTCACTTGCTCACCCCTTGACCTTGTTTGTACTGTTGCATATATATATACACCTGCTCTTGCTTGTCTAGCCTTATATATATATGTAATCCTGCATGTGAACTGGCCTTGTGGCCTTGAACTTGTGCTCGGAATGTGTGGTGACTTTGTGATCCACCCTGAGCTTGCTTTGCTTTGCTTGACTGGTCTTGTGACCCCTTGTTCTCCCCCACTTTGCCTATGGGGGTGTGTCAGATTTATATGACATAGCTACTGTAGGCTATAGTGGGGTAGCACATATAGGGTACAGTTGTCTAGGGTTTGCATTTGTACCCAACTTTCCCTTAGTCAATTCATTCTCGTTCAGTTTCTCAGAAAGGCGAGGTCAGGCCGAGTACAAGTCATCAGGTACATGAGGCAGCCCACCAGCTCTGCGTAGGGACCACTGGACTCAAAAGGCTCGTCGGGAAAGGGGCCAGTGAGTCTGTGGTCAACAGCAAGAGGTATGGGCTGTGTGGTGGAGAACTGGAAGTCGAACCGCCGAAGGACCTGCTGCACCATGTGTGACTGAGTCAGTGTGATGGTGCGAGCGGCTCTGTCCCTGGTGATCTGCAGGCCAAGGTAGCGCTGCAGTTCACCTAGGTCAGTGCACGTGTGTCTCTTCTGCAGTTCGGACTTCACCTGAGCTAGAGCTGCCCTGTCTGCTGTGGCAAAGACCAAGTCGTCGACGTACACTAGTATAAAGAAAGGAGTGGAACCAGTGCGAACAAACAGCGACGGGTCGGCAGAGGAAGGACAAAACCCAAGGTCACGAAGCGTGGAGCGAAGAGTGTCGTGCCACTCACGGGGCGACTGGCGGAGACCGTAGACTGGCCGTCTCAGGCTCCACTGGGTCCCTGGTGGGAAGGTGTCAGTGAGGCCAGGAGGGCGGCGCAGCCAGATCTCCTCGTGTAGTCGGCCCTAGAGAAACGCAGCAGAGAAGTCAAGGGAGTGCAGCTCGTAGTCTCGCTGTGCTGCTACGTGCAGTAACACCCGAAGAGTAGTCATCTTCGGGGTCGGGGCGAAGGTCTGGAAGAAGTCAACTCCCTCACGCTGACTGAAACCCCTAGCCACGTAGCGCGCCTTGAACACAGGCGGTGATCCAGGCGGCCGCTTCACCTTGAAGAGCCACATGCCATCGACTACGTTCGCCCTGGGAGGGGGAACTGCGTCGACGTACGTGCCTGTAGATCTCCAAGACGCTAACTCCGAGGCCATAGCCGCTTTCCATTGTGAGGCCCACGCCCCTGACACTGCCTCGCGGTAAGTGCGAGGAGTCGGTATGTCAAGGGCGTCGGGGTCTCCCTCAGGGGATAGCAGCATGGCACAGACAGAGGGGGAAGCGGCTGCCCAGTACTCCAGCTCAGACTCTCTGTCCTCTAGGACGTCACAGCTAAGGGCAAACCCACCCCCGACGGATAGAGGACGGGAGGGAGGAGCTGGCACCACACGGGTGGTGTAGTCAAGGCGACTGGCGGCAGCAAACTCAGCGACAGCGGCAGTGAGAGCCGAGACAGACGACGGAGGGAAACGAGAGTCGGTGACAAGAGTGGCGAGGACACGAGAGACAACAGGACGAACAGCGCGGTAGTAGTCAGTGACAGGAGTAGGGGGGAAAGGGAGAGAGGACGGAGGCGGAGACGGGAGAACGGACTCAGGAGGAGGACGACGAGGAGACGAACAAAGGAGGGCAGTGCGGAGGTCGGTAACGGGAGACGAGTGACGAGCACGCGGAGGACAGGGACGGACACGAGAGTGTGGGACAACAGGTGGAGGAGACTGCGGTGGAGGAGAAGACCAGACCGCCGGACTGTCGTCAGGAGGAGGAAACGTGGGACCAAACGCTGGAGGGGACGGAGTGTGAACAGGAGGAGAGGAGGGAAGACCAAGGGCCCGAAGGCCACTCACGGGTGGGAACAACTGCCGCTCCAGAGGGAGCTGCTGTGGTCGCAGCTGCGGCGGCGGTGTCTGCTGCTGCTGCGGCTGCTGCTGCTGCTGCTGCGGCTGCTGCTGCTGCTGCTGCTGCTCCAGCAGGTCCAACTGCCGCAACTCCTGCCGCTCCCTCTCCAACAGCACCTGCTCCTCACGCTCACGCCGACGGGCCGCCTGGAGACGTGTGTCGTGGCGGTGGGGAGGCGGAGTGGACTCCGCAGAACCAGTGCCTCCAGCTCCAGTCTCCTCAGAACCAGCACCTCCAGTGCCAGCGCCTCCAGCACCAGCACCCCCAGAACCAGCACCCCCAGGACCAGCACCTCCTGTGCCAGCACCTCCAGCTCCATCACCCCCAGAACTAGTACCGCTAGTGCCAGGACCTCCAACTCCAGCACCCCCAGAACTAGCACCTCCAGTGCCAGCACCTCCAGCTCCAGCACCCCCAGAGCTAGCGCCACCTGCGCCAGCACCTCCAGCTCCAGCACCCCCAGGACTAGCACCTCCAGTGCCAGGACCTCCAGCTCCAGCACCCCCAGGGCTAGCGCCACCTGCGCCAGCACCTCCAACTCCAGCACCCCTCAAACAAGCACCCCCGGACCGAGTACCGCCAGTGGCTGCACCTCCAGCTCCAAAACCAACTGAGTCCACAGTAGCCTGTCGCGGAAGTACCGAAGGACGCTGAGGGGACTGTGAGGAGGACTGCGGGGAGGGAGCCGCTACCTGACGCGCGACCGAGGGTAGAGGGGTAGCGTGAGACACACCTGACGGGGCAGGACTAGGGGGGGGTGGGGGTACCGGAGGAGCGGGAGCAGGGGGAAGAGAGGGTGCGAGGAAAAGGGGGGGAAGGGGAACCGGGAGACCTCGACAGGGGTACCGGGTGTAGTAGGACACTGACTCGTCGAACCGGACGTCACGGGAGTCTAGGAACTGGTGGAGGGGCGGGTGGTAAAAAGACCAGTCGGCCGAGGCTACCGGGAAACCAAGGAAGACACAGGGGACGGCGCGAGCCGAGAGCTTGTCCGCAGAGGTGTCGCGGACAAGCGCAAGGCAGCCCCAGACACGAAAAGCTGACCCAACACCAGGGGACCCGGTCCAAAGACTGGTCGGTGAAGCCTCTGGCCGCGAGACGCGCGGCTGGAGGTTCAGCTGGTGAGCGGCGTAGCGAACCGCGTAGGGCCACAGAAAATGGGGCGCACGGGCTCGATGTCCATGACCAAGCCAATGCGGCGCTCAGCAACCCCATTCTGCTGTGGGGACTGTGGCAGCGTCCAGGACTGTACGATGCCCTGCTCGCCGCAGAATCCGGCAAGAATGCCTGAGCGAAACTCACCCCCACGGTCAGAGTGGAGACAGGAGACACGACGGCCACGAGTGCCCTCAGTGGCTAGAAGCCACCGGATCAGCGTAGAAGTCACCTCGGACTTCTTCGCGAGAGGAAACACCGTGGTGTACCTGGAGAAGTCGTCGACGACCACCAGAAAGTAGCGCTCCCTCTCAGGTCCCTGCATAGGTGCAGGGCCCCAGACATCCAAGTGGAGTGTCTGGAAGGGAGCAGTGGCCGGACGAAGGGAGGAGGAGTGCGGAGTGGCACGAAGACGGCCGGCGACGCAAGGAGTGCACGGCGGCGCAGGCGAGGGAGGGAGCGACGGGAAGACGCGAGGGAGACCTGAGACAAGACGGTGACCAGCCATAGTGCGGAGGCGGGGGATCGACGCGTGGCCAAGACGGTGGTGCCACAAGACGGTCTGGTGGGTGAAAGACCGACACGAGCAAGACGCAGCAACTAGACCGGACACAGCAACCTGACCGGACACAGCAACCTGACCGGACACAGCAACCGGTGGGGACGCAGTAACCTGACCGGACTCTGCTACCGGGGGGGACGAAGCAACCTGACCAGACGCAGCTACCTGCGGGGGCGGAGTGTGCAGGACGAAGAGACCTGAGTGGGGCTCTCTGGTGAACGTGGCAAGAACTGCCCCGGTGGAAGAGTCCGTACAGATCGCAGTCCTCCCGTGCGCAGGAAAAGTGACTTTGATCCCCCGGTCCTGAAGGTATCCAACACCCACCAAGTTCCGAGAGAACGAGGGGATGTAGAGACCAGTGAGGAAACCAGAGGGGACAGCTGGGCACGGGAGGGTGGTCGAGCTGCGAGCAACTGCTGGTCCTGAAGTAGGATCAGCCAGGGCAACTGGGACTGGAGCCGAAAGAGGTGTGACAGTGGTGTGGTCGCGGAAGAAGCACTGAGACGCGCCGGAGTCCAGCGTGAAGGAGAGCGACGCAACAGCAGTCGTCACGGCCGGGCTAGTGACTACACAAGCACCTACACTAAAAGCACAAGTACCGACACTAGCAACAGGCAAAGGTCCTAAGCTAGGTACACGTAAGCCAAGAGATCCGTACGTGACAGAATAAACAGCATCCATAGACATATCAAACACAGGGTAACCACTACAAAACAGACCGGGCCAGATCGGGGGAGCCGACTCAGGCCCAAAACGCTCACGGTAAAGGTCGTCGAGGCGGCTGTAGCAGCGCTGTGCAGAGTGGTCAGGACGCCAGCAGGTAGTGCCAGCGCCAGGGCCGGTCAGGATCCGGTACTGGCAGGGGCCGACGTCGCGGCCACCGCGACGAGCCCCCCAGCTGGCTGGGCCGCTGATGCAGCCAACGCGACCTGAACCACCAGGCCCCCACGGCTGCTGAGGGCGCCACAGCTGCTGAGGGCGCCCCTGCTGCTGCGGAAGCCACTGCTGAAACGGCCGCTGCTGCTGTCCCTGCTGCTGGAGAACCCTAGTGGACTCCATGATAAAAGCTAGCGGGGTGCAGGAGCGGCATGCTAGGAGCGACAGGTGAAACTAGGCGAGGAACGGCTGGAGTACGGAGCAAACTGAGCTACGAGCGAGGAGCGAGAACGGCTGGAGCGAGAACGGCTGGAGCACAACTGGCTGGAGCTAGAAACGGCGAGCTAGGGCTGGCTGGAGGTAGGAACGGCCGGAGCTAGAGACCGTAGGTGCGGCTGTCGGCTGCCGCTAGTAGAGCCACTGGCAGTGGAATGTACGTGCGACAGTAGGGGCTGCAGTACTGACGGCTGCGGGATGCAGGCAACTGTGCAGGTCGTCCGGCAAGCAGGAACGCGGTCGACAGTTGCAGGCCCCCACCCGAAACCCATTTTTTTTTTTTTTTTTTTTTTTAGGGTTTAATTTTTTATTTATTTATTTATTTTCTGGCGCTAAAGCGCTCCGGGGCGCGCTGCCTGCAGGGTGTGCTGCCTGCGGGGCGCGCTACCCGCGGGGCGCGCCGCCTGCGGGGCGCGCTACCCGCGGGGCGCGCTGCCCGCGCGGCGCGCTGCCTGCGGGGCTGGGGCGACGGGCCAGGGCGCGGGCTGGGGCGACGGGCTAAAGCGGGCGCCTGGGCGACGGGCTAGGGCGGGCGCCTGGGCGACGGGCTAGGGCGCGGGCCTGGGCGACGGGCTAGGGCGGGCGCCTGGGTGACGGGCTAGGGCGGGCGCCTGGGCGACGGGCTGGGGCGGGCGCCTGGGCGACGGGCTGGGGCGGGCGCCTGGGCGACGGGCTAGGGGCGCAGGCTAGGGGCGCTGAGGGCTCTAACGCGCGGAGGAGGAGGGCGCTAAGGCGCGGAGATGGCGCGGAGGGCGCGGAGGGCACGGAGGCTAAGGCGCGGAGGGCGCGGAGGGCGCGGAGGGCGCGGACGGCGCGGAGGGCGCGGAGGGCGCGGAGGGCGCGGAGGGCGCAAGGGTGCGGAGGGCGCAAGGGTGCGGAGGGCGCTAGGGCGCTAGCCAGGCTAGGCGAGAGGATCGACACCTACTCATGATACCATCTCAAAGTTAGCGAACAACGGAATGTGTGAACTAGGGAAACAAGGGATACAAATAGCAACCCTAAAAGTGTTGTACTCCCTAGAGTGCTACTCACTGTAGCCTAAGAACCTATAATAACATTTGACATGGGTTACTCATTAGAGAGTACAACTGTTTTAGGGTTTCCCCTTTGGTACTCCTCATGCCTGCTAGTGAATTCATTCTTGCCTCATCATTCTGACATGGTTTCATAGCACGTAGGTCCCTAGGACCGATTTTTTTTAGGACCCACCATTCGTTCTACCCTGCGCGTTTTTCTGCCCTGTCCCTAACGATCGCGACCCGGCCGCCCGCTAGAGCCGCCCTGCCTCACGCATTCGCACCTGCCCTGTCCCGCGCGCTGCCCTACATGCTGCGAACACGCTGCCCTAGGCGCTGTCCGCGCGCGCAGTTGCTCGCGCTGCCCGCAACCTGCCTGTGCCTGCGCTACCCTCCCGTCGCGCGCTCTGCTGCTTACGCGCGCCCCGCTGCCAGCACGCCCTGCAGCCCTGCGCCCCGCGTGCGCCTTGCTGCCAGCGCGTCTTGCTGCCCTGCACCCCGCGTGTGCCCTCCTGCCCGTGCGCCCTGCTGTTTGCGCACGCCCTGCTGCCCAGCGCGCGTGCCCAGCAACTGCCGCTACAGAAACTACCGCTACTACTACTACAGCTGCAGCCGCCGCGGTCGCTATTGCCGCCCTTGCGCCGCTGCTATTGACTACCACTGTCTGTCATGGCCACTATCACAGTCCTAGCGATTGATGCAGACGGGCGCCCATTAATGTTCGAGTTCTAGCTTGCCTGCAAGACACTGGTATCTCCGGCGTTTCATTAGAGATGGCGTCTCCCTGTTCGAGCACACGTCGAGGTCCCTTCAGGCCCCCACTCCATTTGAGCCTGCTGCTGACGCTGTTGACGACTTGCAGTGCCAGTACCGGGCGGACTGCGTTGCCTGTGCACAGTGGACGGAGCGCGACACCGTCGCAGAGCTTGCTGTTCGTGCTCACCTGCCGGTCGACCAGAGCACCCACTTTTTGTCAGGTGACGTCAGCCCACAATTTCTACGACGCTGTGGTCAGTCACTACTCCTCACTCTCTCCTCTCACCCGGCCACTTCGGCAGAGCCGTCCGTTGTTAGGGGGGGTACAACAGCTGGTCGAGGAGGCGAGTGCAGGTACCTGTACGTCTACTCCTGCTGGTGGTTCCGCTGGTGACCGCGGAGGTTTTCGGGGTGGACAGAAGCGGCAGCAGCGTCCGTCGGAGATCCTTTCGCCGCAACAGCTTCGTGAGTGGGCTGTCCGATGGGGCAGCCCCGGTGGCGGAGCCTGGGGTACTAGTGCTGGGGGTATAGAAGCACCTGGTGGTGTATAGGCTGCTAGTCTAGGTGCTTGTGACTCAGCTAGCACAGGTGCAGGGCCTGAGGAGGTCCTTGCACACTTCCTTACTCGACTCAGACGCGTCTCCCTGCTTCTTCCGTGACTGCACCACAGTCACACCGCTCACAGCCCCTGTCCCTGTCACTCTGGCCGACCCCTCTGGTGGCCCAGTTGTTGCACGTGGCTCCACTGTTCTCCCGTGTCCAGCAGCCCTCTCCAGTGTCCTCAGAGGTCTCCACCTCCCCTCGTTCACTAGGAACTTGGTGGCTACTGCCTTCCTAAAGGACCAGTTGGTCACTGTCACCCAACCTGGGAGAGAGCGCGTGGCGATATGTACGGACTCACGCACTGGCGAGCACCTCGCCACGTTCACTCGGAGGCCCGGGCCTGGCCTGTACACACTGACCACTGAGTCTGCACAGGTGGCTGAGTCAGGTCCAGTAGCTGTGTCAGGTGAGGTAGTTGCGTCTTGTTCGTGTCGGAAACTCACGCACCCGGCTCTGCTCTGGCACCACCGCCTTGGTCACCCCTCCCTGCCGCGTCTGCGTAGCATGCACTCCCGTCTCCTGGTCTCTGGCCTCCCCAGGTCCCTGCCCAGCTCCCGAGGTCGCTTGTGCCGCCATGCCTTCCCTGCGTCGAGGGGCGGCAGCACGCCGCTCCTCACTCCTCGTTTCTTTCGACCACAACTCCTCTGCAAACCCTTCACATGGACGTGTCGGGGCCAGCCCGCATCACTGGGCAGGGTAGCGAGCGCTACTTTCTGCGGGTTGTTGACGACTACATGCCCTACACCACAGTCTTTTCCTTGCAGAGCAAGGCAGATGTCCGCAATGTCTTGATCTGCTGGATCCGCACTGTCTGTCGCCAGCTCAGCGCTCGGTTCCAGTAGGACCTCCCCGTCCTGCGGGTGCACTCTGACCGAGGTGGTGAGTTTTCCTCCCGCTTCCTCGATGACTTTTGTGGTGCTGAGGGCATCACCTAGTCGTTCATGCTTCCGGACTCTCCGCAACAGAATGGGATTGCAGAGCGCCGCATTGGCTTAATCAGTCAACCTTTCCCGTCCAACGCAGTGTCGGCGAAGTCTCCGGAACGGAGACACGGGGCCAAAGGTTGAGCTGATGCGCAGCGTATCGGACCGCAAACGGCCACAGAAAGTGGGGGGCAGCCGCATGGATCAAGGAGGTACGAGCGACCTCCATGACCAAGCCAATGCGGCGCTCAGCAACCCCATTCTGCTGTGGAGAGGCCGGAAGCGTGAACGACTGCTCAATTCCCTCCCCCTGACAGAAGGCCCTCAAGAGGTCGGAGGAAAACTCCCCACCTCTGTCAGAGTGCAGACGCAGGACAGGAAAGTCCGAGTGGAACCTCTCGCTGAGCTGGAGACGGGCAGCGCGGATCCAAGGGATCAAAACATCAGGGACTTCACCCTTGGTGCGCAAGGGGAAGACCTTGGTGTAGCGCGAGTAGTCGTCAACAACTATCAAGAAGTACCTCTCGTGACCCTGTCCACGGACGCGGGCTGGGCCCCACACGTCCATGTGGAGGGTCTGCAGGGGAGCAGTCGTCAGGGGAAACGAGGAGGAGTGAGGAGCGGCGCGCTGCCGCCCCTCGACACAGGGAAGACAGGGAGGAGCAGGCGAGGGTGGGAGGGGAGGGAGAACCCTGGGAAGACCAGAGACAAGGTACCGGGAGTGCATGCCACGAAGGCGCTGCACTGGCGGGTGACCAAGGCGGTGGTGCCAGAGGACGGTCTCGTGCGCCAGGGAGCGACACGAGCAGGGGGCCGACAGCTGACCTGACTCAGACGCAGACGCAGCTACCTGAGGGGACTCAGTGGTCAGTGTGTACAGGTCCGACCCCGGCTGCCGAGTGAAGGTAGCCAGGTGGCGACCCGTCCGAGCACACGTGCAGTGGGTCACGCGCTCGTGGGCAGGGGTGAACTGGTGAACACCCCCGTCCTGGAGAGCAGAGCCCGCCACCAAGTTCGTAGAGAACGAGGGGAGGTAGAGACCTGACAGGGTGCCGGACGGGACCGCAGGACAAGGGAGGACAGTGGAGGAGGTCGCAAGGACCGGGCCCCCGGAGGGGTAAGCCAGGGAGACAGCAACAGGCCGAGCAAGCTGCTCAAGGACAGTGCGGTCACGAAAGAAGCAGCGGGAAGCACCCGAGTCCAGTGTGAAGGTGTGCAGTGCCTCAGTAGACTCAGTACCAGCAGACGCAGACGCACGAGCACCTGGAGCAGCAGACTCACTAGCACCTAGAGCAGCAGCCTCACCAGGACCTGGGGCAGTAGACACACTATCACCTAGAGAGGCAGCCTCATCAGTACCTAGAGCAGCAGACTGGATACCGGGGTCAGGCGGCACACACAGGTGACAGGCACCCTCAGCACTAGTTGACAATGCATACATGGCAGTGAGGATAGCATCATAGTCAGGAGCAAAGATATCTACCCTCTGCCTAAGCAGCTCCAGCCAGGAGGGGAGCTCAGCGTCGTCGCCAAACTCTGTACGCCAAGCGTCGCTCAGACGAGCGAAGCAGCGGGACTCTGTGTGACCAACCGTCCCGCAAGGCTGACCAGCCCGGACACCTGTGCGAATGACGTACGGGCAGCGAGCAGTACTCAGTGACCCTCTACTCTGAGCGTACCACTCACGAAGCTGCTGGGGCGAAAGAGCCTCGCGGGGACGACGCTGCAGCTGCACCTGGCCACTACCAGAAGCTCCCGAACTACCCACTCCAGAGTGACTCCCACTACGGCCACCCCGACAGCCCCAACTAGCGTACCACTCACGAAGCTGCTGGGGCGAAAGAGTCTCGCGGGGACGACGCTGCAGCTGCACCTGTCCACTACCAGAAGCTCCCGAACTACCCACTCCAGAGCAACTCCCACTACGGGCACCCCGACAGCCCCAACTAGCGTACCACTCACGAAGCTGCTGGGGCGTGAGGGACTCACGCGCACGGCCCTGGAGCTGCATCTGGCCACGCCAGGAGCAGCAGTAGCAGCAGTAGCGGCAGTAACAGCAGTAGCAGCAGGAGCCGTAGCAGTAGGAGCAGTAAAAGCAGTAGAAGCAGTAGCAGCGGTAGCAGCGCGGGCAGGGCAGTGCTCACCAGTGGTGGGAAGGGCAGGCACAAGACGGCGGCGACAGCGGGGCCGCTACAGCTGCAGGGCGGGGCCGGGCCGCGGCAGGGAGCTCCGCGGCAGCTGCTGCAGGGCGGGGCCACGACTGCGGCTAAAGGCTCCGCGGCAGTTGCTGCAGGGCGGGGCCGGGCCGCGACGGCAGCTGCTCCAGGGGCCAGGGGCGGCTGTTGCAGGGGCGGCTGCTCCAGGGGCCAGGGGCGGCTCCTGCACTGGCGGCTGCTCCAGGTGGCCAGGGGCGGCTGCTGCAGGGGCGGCTGCTCCAGGGTCCAGGGGCGGCTGTAGGTGCGGCTGCTCCAGGGGCCAGGGGCGGCTGCTGCAGTGGCGGCTGCTCCAGAGGCCAGGGGCGGCCGTCCCAAGGGCGGGCGCGGGGTAGGGCAGGGCGCCGCGGCGGGCAGGGGCGACTCCGCGCGGGTCCCAGTGGCGACGCGCGGGTCGCGCGGGGGCGTTGCGACGAGGCAGGGGCGACGCGCGCGGGTCCCGCAGAAGCGCCGCGACGAGGCGGGGGCGACGCGCGGGTCCCGCAGGGGCGTCGCGACGAGGCAGGGGCGACGCGCGGGTCCCGCAGGGGCGTCGCGACGAGGCAGGGGCGACGCGCGGGTCCCGTAGGGGCGTCGCGACGAGGAAGGGGCGACGCCCGGGTCCCGCAGAGGCGTCGCGACGAGCAGGGCGACGCGTCGCGGGGTCCAGGGGCCGCGCCTCAGGGTCCAGGGGCGGCTGCGCGGGTGCAGAGCAGGCCCGCGCGCGGCCTGCAGGGCAGGGCGGCAGGGTGGCGCTCGAGGGCGCGGGTAGGCAGGCGCTCAAGGGCGCGAGGAGGCAGGCGCTCGAGGGCGCGGGTAGGCAGGCGCTCGAGGGCGCGGGTAGGCAGGCGGACGGCACACGGGGCTGCACGGGGCCGCGAGGGGCTGCGTGCGAGGCTAGTGGGCAGCGCGCAACTAGCAACAGGGCGCACGACGGCGCTAGAAGGGGCGCTCGGCGGCGCTAGTAAGGGCGCTCGACGGCGCGGGTAGGGGCGCACGACGGCGCGAGGTACTATCAGACACGGTCGCGCAAGGGCGCGGCGGAACGGTGGGCCCTAACCAACGTTGGTCCTAGGTCCTGACCTAGGCGTCGGATACCATGTTAGAATCTAGAAGTGAACGAGAATGAATGAACTAGGCAGCAGGGTGATACAAGTAGGAAACCCTAGCAATGTGTTGTACTCTCTAAGGCTAAACCCACTATAGCCTACACAATATAAACATGTACAATGTTTGACAGGCGGAGCTTCAGAAGAGACACACCTACACTGACCTTGGTGAGCTGCGCAACTATCTTGGCTTGCAGATTACCCGGGACAGAGCACGGCGTACCATCACTGTGACTCAGTCACACATGGTACACCAGGTCCTTCAGCGCTTCGACTTCCAGTTCTTCTCGCCGCATTCCACTCCTCTGCCAACAGGCCACTCGCTCTGAGCTCCACCTTCGAACGAGTACGTAGAGCCGAGTGGTCAGTATCCAGAGCTTGTGGGCTGCCTCATGTACTTGATGAATTGCACTCGACCTGACCTCGCGTACCCTCTCAGCATCCTGGCGCGCTACGTTGCGCCTGGAGACACCGTCCAGACCACTGGCAGGCTGCTAAGAGGGAGTTACGCTGGCTGACCTACTTGCTGACTGACTTGGGTGAGCAGCCTCGTTCTACTCCGCTTCTGTACGTCGACAACAAGGCCTCGATTGCCTTGTGTCGGGAGCGGAGACTGGAGCACAGAACAAAGCACATCGCTCTTCGTTACTTCCTCGCTCGAGAGTTACAGCAGCGTGTTCAGCTTTGCCTTGCTTACGCAGCCAACCTTGCTGATATTTTCACCAAGGCACTTATGCCTGGTGATCATCAGCGTTTCTGCACTGCTCTAGGCCTAGTGTCTACTTTGCCTCACTTGCTTACTGCGTGACTTTGCCTTGCACTGTGATTCATATAAATATACCTGCATCCTAACTCTTGCTAGGTTGTGTTCATTGTAATGTTTGTGCTTTTACAACTCTTCATGTGAACTAACCTTGTGGCCACTTGCTTGTGCTTGGACTGCGTGGTGATCTTGAGATCCACCTTGAGCTTTGCTTTGCTTTGTTTCTTGCTTGACTGGTCTTGTGACCATTGGTTGTTCTTGCTATCCCACTTTGCGTATGGGGGTGTGTCAAAATGCATACAATATTGTGTAGGCTGTATTGGGGTACTCATTAGAGAGTACAACCCTTTTAAGGTTTCCCCTTTCGTACTCCCCATGCCTGCTAATGAACTCATTCCTGCCTCATCATTCAGACAATAATTTCACTCCACACTCTCCTTGTACCTCTACCCTTTGACCTAACTCATTATTCCGCAATACTCTGAGATGGTATCACGCCAGGAAACTTCCTAGGCCTAACTTAAATCATAGTCATAGAGCTTCTCCCTCCCTCCTTACTCCCTCCAGCCCGTGAGCCGTCCTCAGCCCGCCGTGGCGACTCCCACCGTCCCGTTTCCCTAGGACGCGCGACCCCACCCAGGCCCGTTTCCCTAGGTCGCGCCCTTAGTAGCAGCGCGCGCCCCACCGTTAGGCAACGACCATGCACACGCGCGGCGGCCGCGCACGCAGTAGCAACCGTACGCGCTGTAGTCGCCCGCACAGCTACAGCCGCGCACATCACCATCGTGCGCTTTGTAACAGCCGCGCGCGCAGCAAACGCACGCACCGGCAGCGGCTGCATGTGTCAGAACTATACTCTAGGCTGTAGTGGGGCACTCCTTAATGGGTACAGCCCTGTTAGGTTTTGCCTATACAAACCTTGTACTGTTCTCATTCTAGTCATTCCTTGTTCTAATTCTCACATGGTTTCAGAGCAGGTTCCCTAGTGGGAATGTTTTTTTTAGGGCCCACCACGAACTTTTTTTTTCTGCCCTGCCCGAAGCGCACTGCCGTGCCTGCCTGCCCTCTCACGCGCCTTGCGCCTGCCTACCCGCGCCTTAGAGCGCCTGCCATGCCTGCGCCCTCAAGCGCCTGCCCTACCCGCGCCCTCGAGCGCCTGCCCATCGCCCTGCCCTGCAGGCCACACACGGGCCTGCCCTGCACCCGCGAAGCCGCCCCTGGACCCCGCGGCGCTGCCCCTGGACCCCGCGACGCCGCCCCCGGACCCTGCAACGCCGCCCCTGGACCCCGCGACGCCCCTGCGGGACCTAGGCGTCGCCCCTGCGGGACCCGGGCGTCGCCCCTGCTCGTCGCGACGCCCTTGCGGGACCCGCGCGGCGCCGCTCCTGCTCGTCGCGACGCCCCTGCGGGATCCGCGCGGCGTCGCCCCTGCTCGTCGTGACGCCCCTGCGGGACCTGCGTGGCGCCGCTCCTGCTCGTCGCGACGCCCCTGCGGGACCCGGGCGTCGCCCCTGCTCGTCGCGACGCCCCTGCGGAATCCGCGCGGCGTCGCCCCTGCTCGTCGCGGCGCCCTCTGGCCGCCGCGCCCTGCCTCATCCGCGGACGCCCGCACACTGCCCCACCCCGCGCCCGCCCTTGGGGCGGCCGCCCCTGCCCTGCCCTGCCGCCGTCGCGTCTGCAGCAGCCATCGCGGCCCCGCCGTAGCCGCTGTCGCGGCCCTGCCCCGACGTTGCCGCGGTCGCGGCCCTGCCCAGCCGTAGCCGCAGTCGTGCCTGCAACCGCCGTCGCGGCCCCGCTGCAGCCGCCCGTCGAGCGCCTGCAGCCACCCGCCGAGCGCCGGATCTGCCCTACCCGCCTCTGGTGAGCACCTGCCCTACCCGCACTGCCCGCGCGCCTGCCTTACCAGCGTGCTGCCGCGCGTGCCACGCCTGCCTGCCAACCGAGCCGCGCCGCCCTGCCCTACTGAGCCGCGCTGCTCTGCCCTGCTGCTACTGCTATTCCAGCTGTCACTTCTACTACTGCTGCACTGCCACTCCTGCTGCTACTGGCGGTGGCCAGATGCAGCTCCAGCGACGTCCGCGTGAGTCCCTCATGCCCCAGCAGCTTCGTGAGTGGTACGCTAGTTGGGGTTGTAGGGGTGACCGTGCTGGGAGTCGCCCTAGAGCGGGTAGTTCGGGAGCTTCTTGTAGTGGCCAGGTGCAGCTGCAGCGGCGTCCGCGCGAGATCCTTTCGCCCCAGCAGCTTCGTGAGTGGTACGCTCAGAGTAGAGGGTCACGGAGTACTGCTCGCTGCCCGTACGTCATTCGCACAGGTGCTCGGGCTGGTCAGCCTTGCGGGACGGTTGGTCACACAGAGTCCCGCTGCTTCTCCTGTCTGAGCGACGCCTGGCGTACCGAGTTTGGCGACGACGCTGAGCTCCCCTCTTGGCTGGAGCTGCTTAGGCAGAGGGTGGATATCTTTGCTCTTGACTATGATGCTATCCTCACTGCCATGTATGCATTGCCTACTAGTGCTGAGGGTGCCGGTTACCTGTGTGTGCCGCCTGAGCCAGGTATAGAGTCTACTGCTCTAGGTGCTGGTGAGGCTGCTGCTCTAGGCGCTAGTGGATCTACTGCCCCAGGAGCTGGTGAGTCTGCTCTCTCTGGTACTGCGCCTGCTGCGGCCTTGCACACCTTCACGCTTGACTCAGGAGCTTCCCGCTCCTTCTTTCGCGACTGCACCACTCTCACGCCGCTCAGTCGGCCGGTGGCAGTCTCTCTGGCTGACGCCTCTGGGGGTCCGGTCCTTGCACACTCCTCCACGGTTCTGCCGTGTCCGGCGGTCCCGTCTGGCTCTCTGTCTGGCCTCCACCTCCCCTCGTTCTCTACGAACTTGGTGAGTGGAGCTGACCTTCAGGACGCGTGGGTTGACCAGTTCACTCCTGGAGGTCAGCGGGTGACCCACTGTTCGTGTGCTCGGACGGGCCGGAACCTGGCCTCGTTCACCTATCAGCCTGGGTCGAGCCTGTACACCCTGAATATCGTGTCTCCTCCGGTTGCTAAGTCTAGTCAGGTAGCCGCGTCGGGTCAGGTGTTTGCTGCGGCGTCCCGGTCTGGTCCTGAGTCTGCCCCCTGCTCGTGTCGCCTCCTGTCTCACCAGACTCTCCTCTGGCACCACCGCCTTGGTCACCCCTCCCTGCCTCGTCTCCGAGGCATGGCCTCCCGTGTCCTTGTCACTGGTCTTCCCCGGTCTCTCCCTCCCCTTCCCCCGGGGCCTGCCCCTACCTGCGTTCCTTGCGTCGAGGGGCGGCAGCGCGCCGCTCCTCACTCCTCCGAGTTCCCTCCGACGGAGGCTCCCCTGCAGACTCTTCACATGGACGTGCGGGGCCCAGCCCGCGTCCGTGGACAGGGTCACGAGCGCTACTTTCTGCTGGTCGTTGACGACTACTCGCGCTACACCACAGTCTTCCCCTTGCGCCGCAAGGGTGAGGTCACTGAGGTGCTGATCGACTGGATCCGCGCTGCCCGTCGTCAGCTCAGCGAGAGTTTCGGCTCGGACCTTCCTGTTCTGCGTCTGCACTCCGACAGAGGTGGAGAGTTTTCCTCCGACCTTCTGCGAGCCTTCTGTCGTGCGGAGGGCATCCGCCAGACGTTCACGCTTCTGGCCTCTCCGCAGCAAAATGGTGATGGACGTCGCTCGTACGTCCATGATCCATGCGGCTGCTCCCCATTTTCAGTGGCCGTTCGCGGTTCAGTACGCTGCGCATCAGCTCAACCTCCAGCCCCGGGTCTCCATGCCGGAGACCACACCTACTCTGCGGTGGACGGGGAAGGTTGGCGATGCATCTGCGTTCCGTGTCTGGGGATCTCGAGCTTTCGTCCGCGACTTGTCTGCGGACAAGCTGTCCTCCCGTGCTGTTCCCTGCGTCTTCCTTGGCTTCCCCCCTGACGCGCCTGGCTGGCAGTTTTACCACCCCACCTCGCGCCGTGTTCTGTCCTCTCAGGACGTCACGTTTGACGAGTCGGTTCCTTACTACCGTCTCTTCCCCTACTGCACTGCCCCCCTCCCCCCCCCGCTGCTCTTCCTCGCGCCAGGTCCTCCCCCGGTAGACTCCCTCCCCCCTCAGGGTCCTGCCCCCTCAGGTGTGTCCCAGGTAGACGCAGTCGAGCCTGTCGAGGTAGCTGTTGACTCTGGTGCTGCTAGGGGTGCTGAGCCTGCGGGTGCCGGGTCTGGGGGTGCTGAGCCTGAGGGTGCCGGGTCTGGGGGTGCTGAGCCTGAGCGTGCGGAGCCTGGGGGTGCTGAGTTTGGGGGTGCTGAGCCTGGGGGTGCTGAGCCTGGGGTTGCTGAGTCTGGGGGTGCGGAGCCTGAGGGTGCTGAGCCTGCGCGTGTGGAGTCTGGAGGTGCTGAGCCTGGAGGTCCTTCGGGTGCTTCGTCCCGGCGGGAGCCACTCTCTCCACAGCAGCTGCGCGAGTGGTTTGCTCGGCGCTGGAGCCGTGCTGCTGGAGCTGGTGGTGCTACGGGCGCTGGAGGTCCTGCTGCTGCAGGAGCTGCTGGGGGTTCTGGAGCCACTGGTCCCGGAGGTGCTCGTACTGGAGGTACTGGAGCCGCTGGGGCTTCTGGTGGTCCTGATGGAGCTGGAGCTGCTGGAGGTGCTGGAGCTGGAGGTGCTGCTGGAGCCGGTGCTCCTTGGGGTGCTGGAGTTGGCGCTACTGGAGCTGCTGGGGCTTCTGGTGGTCCTGCTGGAGCTGGAGCTGCTTGAGGTGCTGGAGCTGGAGGTGCTGCTGGAGCCGGTGCTCCTGGGGGTGCTGGAGTTGGCGCTACTGGAGCTGCTGGAGGTGCTGCTGGAGTTGGTGGTGCTGCAGGAGTTGGAGCTGACGCTGGGGGTGCTGGTGCTGTCCCTGCTGGTTCTGGAGGCGCTGCGCGACCGCGGCCATACTTCGTTCCGCTCCTTCAGCAGGTTCTTGGTCTCCCGCCTTCTACTGGTCCTGCTCCTTCCTTAGAGTGTCCACCGCCTGTCCAGTTGCCGTCACAGTTACAACCCGCCTCCCCACTGCCTGCTCCTTCTCCTTACACTGGTCCGACCGGAGGGCTTACGGAGCGTCGTGAGCCTGAGTCTCGTCCTGCGTCGCCTGTTCGTGCTGCTCGCACTAGTCGTCGTGGTTCGCGTTAGCGTCCTCCTCCTGTCCCTGGCACGTACCAGATGGCTTTGCGTCCTTCCACTGCTCCGCAGCGTGTCCCTCTGCCGTCTCCTCTTGCGTCCTCTCTTCCTGCCCTTGCTGACCCAGAGTCTGACTCCCTTCGTGCTGCTAGTCCTACTGTCACGCGCCTCCTGGCCACTGTTGTCACTGACCCTTCCTTTGAGTCCACTGTTGCGTCAGCCTTAGTTGCTGAGCTTGTCGACTTTGCTGCTCACTGTCGTCTAGACTACGCCGCTAGTCTTGTTGCTGAGTCTGAGTCTGTCTGTCCTCCGTCCGTCGGGGGTGAGTGTGCTCTTAGCACGGACGTCCTTGAGGATAGGCAGGAGGTGTTCCAGTGTTTTGCTGCTGCTTTACCTCATCTCGTGTCCATGCTGCTTGCCCCTGAGGGAGACCCGGATGCACCAGACATCCCGACCCCGCGCTCTTCCGCAGAGG
Source organism: Closterium sp. Naga37s-1 (assembly GCA_947471745.1). Lineage (NCBI taxonomy): Eukaryota > Viridiplantae > Streptophyta > Zygnematophyceae > Desmidiales > Closteriaceae > Closterium > Closterium sp. Naga37s-1. Next base: position 369,444 of record CANJKZ010000817.1, read on the forward strand.
CGATAGAGGGTTCTTACTCCTCTCGCAGACAGCCATGGACGCAGAGATGGCCTCCTGGAAGTCCACAGGCACCTACGTTGACGAGGTTCCCCCACCTGGGGCGAACATTGTCGATGGCATGTGGATTTTCAGGGTGAAGCGGCCGCCGGGTTCTCCGCCTGTCTTCAAGGCGCGTTACGTGGCTCGAGGCTTCAGTCAGCGGCAGGGAGTTGACTAATTTCAGACCTTCTCTCCCACCCCGAAGATGACCACTCTTCGGGTGCTGCTGCACGTCGCCGCTCAGCGTGACTACGAGCTTCACTCTCTTGACTTCAGCACAGCCTTCCTCCAGGGCAGCCTGCACGAGGAGATCTGGCTGCGCCGCCCACCTGGCTTCACTGGGCCGTTTCCTCTTGGTACCCAGTGGAGCCTCCGGCGGCCAGTCTACGGTCTCCGCCAGGCGCCCCGTGAGTGGCACGACACACTGAGGACTACGCTTGCGGCTCTTGGGTTTGCTCCTTCCACTGCTGACCCGTCGCTGTTTCTCCGCACCGACACGACTCTGCCGCCGTTCTACATCCTCGTGTACGTCGACGACTTGGTCTTTGCTACTGCTGACACTGCTGGACTGGCCCACGTGAAGTCGGAGCTGCAGAAGAGACACACGTTCACAGACCTAGGTGAGCTGCGCAGCTATCTTGGCTTGCAGATCACCCGGGACAGAGCACGGTGCACCATTACCTTGACTCAGTCACACATGGTGCAGCAGGTCCTTCAGCGCTTCAACTTCACGTACTCCTCGCCTCAGGCCACTCCTCTGTCTACTCGCCACTCGCTCTCAGCTCTGCCTTCGGATGAGTCTGTAGAGCCGAGTGGCCCGTACCCAGAGCTTGTTGGCTGCCTCATGTACCTGATGACCTGCACTCGACCTGACCTAGTATACCCTCTTAGCATCTTGGCATGCTATGTTGCTCCTGGGAGACACCGACCAGAGCACATGGATGCAGCCAAGAGGGTGTTGCGCTACTTGTGCAGTACGTCGGGCATGGGGCTCGTGCTTGGAGGACGGGCTCGAGTTGTCCTCACTGGTCACGCAGAGGCTTCTTGGGTTGACGGCTTGGCTACGCAGCGGTCGTCACAGGGTTACACCTTCAGCCTTGGTTCCGGCTCTGTTTCGTGGCGGTCTACCCGCTCGTCTTCTGTTCTCAGCTCCAGTTGTGAGGCTGAGATCTAACCTGGGGCCATGGCTGCACAGGAGTTACGCTGGCTTACCTACCTGCTGACCGACTTGGGAGAGGAGCCTCGTTCTCCTCCAGTTCTGTACGTCGACAACAAGGCCATGCTTGCCTTGTGTCAGGAGCACAGACTGGAGCACAGAACGAAGCACATTGCTCTGCGCTACTTCCTTGCTCGAGAGTTGCAGCAGCGTGGTCAGCTTCGTCTTGCTTACGTGGCCACTCGGGCCAACACTGCTGATATCTTTACCAAGTCACTTCAGCCTTGTGATCGTCAGCGTTTTTGTACTATGTTAGCTCTTGTGCCTACCTGGCCTCACTTGCTCACCTCTTGAATTTGCTTGTACTGTGATCTATATATACCTGCACCTGCATGCTTACACTTGATAGGTTGTGATCACTGTACTACTTGTTCTCCTCTTTATATAACTCTGCATGTGAACTGGCCTTGTGGCCTTTTGCTTGTGCTCAGAATGCGTGGTGACGTTGTGATCCACCCTGAGCTTGATCTTTGCTTTGTTCTTTTGCTTGTCCCCCACTTTGCCTATGGGGGTGTGTCAGAACTATACTCTAGGCTGTAGTGGGGCACTCCTTATGGGGTACAGCCCTGTTAGGTTTTGCCTATACAAACCTTGTACTGTTCTCATTCTAGTCATTCCTTGTTTCTCACAGCATGCGCTACTGCCGCGACCCACGAGCAGCGGGCGCACTCGCTACTACCACGGGTGCCAACCGCCAACAGCGAAACTAGTCGCTAGCAATAGCAGCAGAGCTAGCCACAGCCAACCACAGGCAAGCAGGGCCAGCCAGCCTACCGCCAGCAGCTACGCTAGCCGCCAGCCCCTCCCAGGCGCCCACAACAACTTCGCAGCTGCTCACAGCCCCTCCCACAACAACTTTCAACCACCCACAGCAACTCCCAGCCCCTCCCAGCCGCCCACAGCAACGTTCAACCGCCCACAGCAACTCCGAGCCCCTCCCACCCACCCACAGCAACTTTCACTCGCCCACAGCAACTTCCAGCCCCTCCCAGCTGCCCAGAGCAACTTTCAGCCGCCCACAACAACTTCCAGCCGGCCACAGCCCCTCCTAACCGTCCATAGAACCTAACTGCCGCCCACTGTAGTGCTAGTAGTGTCAGCAGCTCCAACAGTGCCAGCCAACAGCAATGTTCTCCGTGCGCCACCTCACTCCAACCGTACTGACTGTCCACCTAGTACCAGCAGCTCCGGCAGCGGCTTGCAGCCGCAGTCGCTTCTCCTGGCGCGAATTAGGGCTATTAACCGTCGCGTGACTAGCATTCATAGCTTTTCGTAACTCGCCCACCGTTCATAGTCTGGCTTACCTCGCTCCGCTCCTACTCCGGCCACTCATAGCAGTTTTCTACTATCGGCGGCCGGCAGCCGCACTTCCACTCGCTCGCCGTTCCTCACTCCAGCCACTCGTGCTCCAGCCATTTCTAGCTCTAGCTTGGCGTCCTTTTTCACTCCTCACTCCAGCCGCTCCTAGTGCCAGCCGTTCCTAGCCTGTCGCTTCTAGCCTGGCGACGGGTCGCTCGTGCGCGCGGCTGCTGCTGTGCGTGCGTGCGACTAACGACGGGGCCGCGAGGCCCACTAACGAAGGGGGCTCGGGGCCCACGGTCGAAAGGCCGCGGGGCCCGCTAACGAACGGCCGCGGGGCCCGCTAACGAAAGGCCGCGGGGCCCGGTAACTAACTGCCGAGACGGGAAACGGGTCACGGGAGAAAAAATAGGAAAAACTGGCCGCGATCGACGGGGGGAAACGAGCGACGGGCGACGGGCGACGGGGGGGGGGGTCTACGGGCGACGGGGTCCTAAGGTAAGCGCACTTCGGGCGGTCTAGGACGGAACGCGACTAGGTGGGCCCATAACTTAGTCGAGTGATTTTTCCTAAGGGGAAAATCTCGCCAGGGTTAACGTAGCTCTATACCATGTCACAATGTAAAAGTTGACTAAAACAGAAAGTACAAACAAGATATATGCAAAATCTAACCCTAGTGCAAGTACAAAATAACACAAGGGAGAACACCTAGACTAGAACTACACAAACTATAGAATTATAGTTTGACACCTAGCTCCAGCCGTGCCTTTCTCCAGTCGCTCCTACCTCCTGTCACTCCGTGACGACTGCTGTCGCATCGCTCTGCTTCACGCTGGACCCAGGCACGTCTTAGTGCTTCTTCCGCGACCACATTACTGTCACTCCTCTTTCGGCTCCAGTCCCAGTTGCCCTCGCTGATCTTACTTTGGGACCAGCAGTCGCTCGAAGCCCGACCACACTTCCGGGTCCGGTTGTCCCTTCTGGTTTCCTCACTAGTCTCTACATCCCCTCGTTCTCTCGGAACTTGGTGGGTGTTGGATACCTTCAGGACCGTGGGATCACTGTCACTTTTCATGAGTACGGGAGGACGGCGATCTGTACGGATGCTTCCACCGGGGCACTTCTTGCCACGTTCATTAGGGAGCCCCATTCAGGTCTCTTCGTTCTGCACACTGCGTCCCCCCACGTAGCAGAGCCCGGTCAGGTTACTGCGTCCCCTCAGGTTGCTGTGTCCAGTCAGGCTGCTGCGTCTGGTCTGGTTGCTGCGCCTTGCTCTTGTCGGTCACTCTCCCACCCGACAGACTTGTGGCACCACTGTCTTGGTTACCCGTCCCTACTACGCCTCTGTAGCATGGCCAGCCAGCGTCTTGTCACAGGTCTTCCGCGGGTCTTTGAGTCGCTCCCTCGTTCGCCTGCGCCTCCGTGCACTCCTTGCGTCGAGGGTTGGCTGCGCGTCATTCCTCGTACCTTCGTCCGACCACCGCTCTCTTCCAGACCCTCCACCTGGACGTCTGTGGCCCAACCCCTCGTCTTGGACCCGAGTGGGAGTGCTACAATCTGGTGGTCGTTGACGACTAATCCAGGTACACCACGGTGTTTTCTCTCGCGAAGAAGTCCAAGGTGACTTCTACGCTGATCCGGTGGCTCTTGGCTACTGAGGGCACTCGTGGTAGTGGTGTCATTTGTCTCCACTCTGCTCAGAGGGGTGAGTCCCGCTTCGACGTACTTGCCGGGTTCTAAGGCGAGTAGGGCATAAGCTAGTCCAGGACGCTGCCGGAGTCCCCACAACAGAATGGGGTTGCTGAGCGCCGCATTGGCTTTGTCATGGAGATCGCCCGCACCTTTATGATCCATACCCGTGCGCCCCATTTTCTGTTGCCCTACGTGATTCGCTGTGCCGCCCACCAGCTAAACCTCTGGCCTCGTGTCTCACGGCCAGGGGCTTCACCGACCAGTCTTTGGACCGTGTCCACTGGTGTTGCGTCGGAGTTTCAAGTCAGGGGTTGCCTGCGCTTGTCTGCGACACCTCTGCTGATAAGCTCTCGGCGCGCGCCATCCCCTGTATCTTCCTTGATTTCCCGGTGGACTCTCATGAATTTTCGTTTTACCACCCGCCCGTCCACCGTTTCCTCGACTCCCGTGGCGTCTGGTTTGACGAGTACGTGTCCTACTACACCCGGTACCCCTGTCGAGGTCTCCCAGTCCCCCCTTCTCCTCTTTTCCTCGCACCTTCTTCTCCTCCTGTTCCCGCTCCTCCGGTAACTCCGCCCCCCCCTGGTCTTGCCCCGTCAGGTGTGTCTCACGCTACCCCTCTACCCTCGGTCGCGCGCCAGATAGCGTCTCCCTCCCCGCAGTCCTCCTCATAATCCCCTCAGCAACATTCGGCACTTCCGCGACATGTTACTGTGGACTCAAGGGGTGTTGGAGCTGGAGGTGCTGCCACTGGAGGTACTCGGTATGGGGGTGCTCTTTCGAGGGGTGCTGGAGCTGGGTTGTTACACACATGGTTGCGGAGAGCCACTCTACAACGGTAGTGAGCTAGACTATGGGGGTTGGCACGAACTACTAGGAGTGATCGTAGCTTTGCCTAGTTCCTTAGTGCTTGCACAATCACGGGAGAAATCGGCAAGAGTTTCCACTAGCAAAGTGGAAATTACAGAATGATTGAACAAGCAATCACAGAAATGACTACATCAGGCACCTAGCAACTCTGCAGCTAGTCTGGTCGACCGCCAGCACAGCTTGGTCGACCGCCTGCCCGCATTGCGTAGAGGAGCCGCGCCAGCACTGCAGAAGGGCGACCTGCCAACACTGCAGGTCGACGGCGTGCCAATGCTGCAGCAAAGCGGTTGTCCAGCGTTGCCCTGTAGAAGACAGCACTGCGCACGCTCGCAGGTGCGTGGAGACGATTGGCCCGACTTGCAACGTTGTGCATCCGTCGGCTGTTGTCTGCGCCTGACGAGCCACATCGACTTCGGGATACCAACCCGAAGTCGACTTCGCCATCGCGACCTCGACGACGTTCGCATGCCTCCGCATAACTCGTCGAGCAGGTTACCCGGTCGACCTGGTCGACCACCCAATGCACTGGTCGACCACCTGTGCCTCTGGTCGACCACCAGGTGCCTTTGGTCGACCACCAGGTGCCTCTGGTCGACCAACCCCCTGGTCGACGGACCCCTTCCGTCGACCAGAACTGTCAGCTGTTGTCGCCGAGCTCCCCTCGTCGTCCTCTGCTCATGTGGCAGGTCGACGGAATGCTCCGTCGACCACCCGGTCAAACTGCAGGTCGACGGACTGCTCCGTCGACCTCCCGATCGAACTGCCCCTCCTGGTCGACGGCCCACCCGTCGCCCAGACGAGTCAGTTGCAGCTGTCAAGCTCCCTGGTCGACAGCAACACCACAGCGGTCCCCTGTAGCTCGACCAAGCCTGTCGAGCAGCTCTCCCACTGTGAACGGTCAGCTGCTACTCCCGTTTATCCGACCAAGTCGTCGGCGTTGCCCAAGCAAGGGCGGGGCCAACACTCCATTCCCGTTAACACTCCCCTGCCGCGCTCACGCTTGGGCCTCCAGCCCACACGGCAGTACTCCACGGAGAAAACTCGTCCTTGGAGTGCACCCCACACACAGCACGCCGTTACCGCACAACCCGTGCAGAAGGGCACGGCACCTACTGCTGCACCTCATCGTCGTCGTCGCCGACGTCGGCCAGACGAACTTGGCCAATGGCGACAGAGCATCGGTTGAAAGCCGGAAAATGCAGCGCCTTCGTCAGGAAGGCCGAACTCCAGGGCGGTGTCGCGGGTGTCGGCGAAGTAGGCGAGGCAGCGGTCGACCTTGCGCCAATGCTGGTTGCCCCTCACCGTGAGGCCGCTCCCCAACTTGCTGCAAGCGAACGCGATGTCTGGCCTCGTCGTCGTCGCCGCAAACTGCAGCGAGCCGACCTCCTCCCGGTACTCCTCCTCCTCGCGCTCCTGCGCCTCCTCGTCGTCGAACATCAGATGTGGCAGCCACCCGAAATGGCCCGCACAAGTCAATGTGCACGACAGCCAGCGCCTCCTCGGCGTCCGAGCCCTTGGTGGGGAAGGTGTGCTGCGCCACCTTTCCTCTGACGCACGAGACACACGGCGGGTCTCCTCCGGTCGAAGGCGTGATGTCGATCCCAACAGCAACCTCATGCTCCGCCGAGCTCTTGATCGTGTCGACGCTGACGTGCGCGAGCCTCGCATGCAACCGGTCAGGGGTCGACTTCGTCGCCGAGACGATCGTCCGCAGAGCCACCACCTCGGTCGACGGCGACCGCGTCAAGCAGGGGCGAATGTCGGTGCAGAGAATTCGTCCAGTGTAGCGTGCTCGACCGAGCACCTCCCCGGTCGCAGCGACGAGCTGCATCTCGTCACCGTCGCCCTGCAGCTGCACTCCGCTCTCCTTCAGTTGGCCAGCTGACAGCAGTTTCGCCTGGACACCCGGAACGTAGAGCACGTCGGGGATGAGGACCCGCTTTCCGGCCTCCCCTTGCAAAGCGACGGTTCCGCGACCCTCGACAGGCTGCAACGCCCCATTGAAGCCACGCACATGCTTCACACCATCGCTCGGCACCATGTCGACGAAGACCGCCTTCGTCCCCATCAGGTGGTGGGAGCACCCGCTGTCGAGCAGCACCGCCATCGGGTTGGCCTGCACAGTTGCCGCTACCGCCTGGAAGTCCTCGCCAGGCTCCGGCGCCAGCGAGACCGTCGATTCCACCAAGCCGACCATCGAGCACGACGCCTCCCAGTCGCCTCGACCCTTGCCGCTGGAGCTGTCGACGTCCTTCGTCGACGACGTCTTCTTCGACGTCTGCTTCTCCTTGCACGGCTTTGCATCTTGATGGGGGCGACGGCTGGTCGACCAACCACGGCCTCCCTTGGTGTCGTCCTCGTCACTGTCGTCGCAGTCGGGGCACTCGTAGGAAAGGTGGTCGGGGTCGTGGCAGATCCAGCACTCCCGCCGTCGACCACCACCTACACGGCCCTTGTCCCGCGTCGACCTCTTCTCGTCGACGTCCTTCGTCGACCGCCCACCTCCGCTACCACCTCCGCCCGGCTTCCCGCACTGCCCTTGCTGCCGATTCAGCTTCGTCGGTGCAGCGTAGTTTGCCTGCGGAAGGAGCTCCGTGGGCTGTTAGGCCTCCTCCATCGCCTCGTCTTGAAGGATGTAGCTGGTGATGGAGTCCTCGTCGAGGGACTCACGCGTGCCGGGCACCATCATCATCCTCTTCATGAGGTTGTAGCCGCGCGGCAGGCCCTTGACGATGTGGGTGATGTAGGACGCCGTCGAGTATTCGGCACCCGCCATCCGCATCTCAGCCAGGATCCGTCGAGCACGATTGCAGTAGTCCGTCGCCGACTCCTGCTCGCCCATCCGAATGTGTGTCATCTTCTCCTCCAGCTGTCCGATGTACAGGTCGTCCCTGACCTGGTACGTCGACACGATGAAGTGCCATGCCTGGTGACTAGCATCCAATCGCTCTCGACAGGACCTGAGCACCAGCTGCACCATCGGCGAGCAGCACCTCGAGATGACCATGAAGGTGAGCAAGTGAGCCGCACGAAACTCCCCGCGCAGCTCGACATCGTCCACGGGCGGAATTGGCACTGTGCCGTCGGCGAAGCCCTTCAGCCCGGCGACCTCCAGCTGAGGTTCTATCGACTCCCTCCAAGTGATGAGGTCCCGTCGACCTTGCAGCGGTGCGACGGTGATCCGGTCCGGCGAGAACTTGAAGTAGCCATACGCCGGTGCAATCCCGCCCGCCGTCACATGCGTCGTCGCCAAGAGCCCTCCACCGCTTCGTAGAGGAGAGCGACGTCGACCATCGACGTCGGCACGGAAGCTGCCTGCAGCCGCCGTCGACCGCTGCACTCGCGCCTGAATCCTGTCGACTCCACCGTCGACCTTGATCACCCCTCTCTGTTTCGTGCCTTTGCTGCCGCTGACTCGTGCACCGCCGTCGACCTCGTCGTCGACGCCACCTTCGTTTCGTACCGGTCGAGGAGATGCAGGACGGGAAGGGTGTTCCGTCGCCCACTGCGACCGGATGCCCAACTCGACGATCAGCAAGGGGATCGTCCTGTACTCGCCATTCGCGTGACGTTTCCTCGCATCAGCCAAGCGTGCCTCCAAGGTGTCCGCTACACCCGCATCAGCTACGGGGTCGACCATGGTGACTATCACTGCTGCCGGCCTACGAACGACTTAGTAGGTGCAAAAGTCGGCTCCTATCTGAAGGTAATTCGCGTGTTCGATCCACGCTCACCGCACCACGCGAAGATTCACTCTACAACGGTAGTGAGCTAGACTACGGGGGTTGGCACGAACTACTAGGAGTAATCGTACCTTTGCTTAGTTCCTTAGTGCTTGCACATTCACGGGAGAAATCGGCAAGAGTTTCCATTAGGCAAAGTTGGAATTGCAGAATGATTCAACAAGCAATGATAACAATGACTACATCAGGCACCTAGCAACTCTGCAGCTAGCCTGGTCGACCGCTTGCACAGCATGGTCGACCGCCTGCCAGCGTTGCGAAGAGGAGCTGCGCCAGCACTACAGAAGGGCGATCTGCCAACCGAGCAGGTCGACTGCGTGCCAACGCTGCAGCAGAGCGGCTGTCCAGCGTTGCCCCGTAGAAGACAGCAGTGCGCACGCTCGCAGGTGCGCGCAGACGATTGGCCCGACTTGCACCGTTGTGCCTCCGTCGGCTGTTGTCTGCGCCTAACGAGCCACATCGACTTTGGGATACCAGCCCGAAGTCGCCTTCGCCATCGCGACCTCGACGACGTTCGCGTGCCTCCACAGAACTCGTCGAGCAGGTTACCCGGTCGACCTGGTCGACCCCCAGGTGCCCTGGTCGACCCCCAGGTGCTCTGGTCGACCCCCAGGTGCCTCCGGTCGACCACCAGGTGCCTCTGGTCGACCACAACTCCCGTCGAGCTACCCCCTGGTCGACGGACCCCTTCCGTCGACCAGAACCGTCAGAGGTTGTTGCCGAGTTCCCCTCGTCGACCGCTGCTCACTTGTCAGGTCAACGGACTGCTCCGTCGACCTCCCAGTCGAGCTGCAAGTCGACGGGCTGCTCCGTTGACCTCCCGGTCGAACTGCCCCTCCTGGTCGACGGCCCACCCGTCGCCCAGCCCAGTCAGTTGCATCTGTCGAGCTCCCTGGTCGACAGCAACACCACAGCGATCCCCTGCAGCTCGACGAAGCCTGTCGAGCAGCTCTCCAACTGTGAACGGTCGGCTGCTACTCCCGTACATCCGACCAAGTCGTCGGAGTTGCCCAAGCGAGGGCGGGGCCAGCACTCCATTCCTATTTACAGCAGTAACCTGACCGGGCTCTGCTACGTGGGGGGACGCAGTGTGCAGAACGAAGAGACCTGAATGGAGCTCCCTAATGAACGTGGCAAGAAGTGCCCCGGTGGAAGCATCCGTACAGATCGCCGTCCTCCCGTACTCATGAAAAGTGACAGTGATCCCACGGTCCTGAAGGTATCCAACACCCACCAAGTTCCGAGAGAACGAGGGGATGTAGAAACTAGTGAGGAAACCAGAAGGGACAACCGGACCCGGAAGTGTGGTCGGGCTTCGAGCGACTGCTGGTCCCGAAGTAGAATCAGCGAGGACAACTGGGACTGGAGCCGAAAGAGGAGTGACAGTAGTGTGGTCGCGGAAGAAGCACTAAGACGTGCCTGGGTCCAGCGTGAAGCAGAGCGATGCGACAGCAGTCGTCACGGCGGGACTAGTGACTATACAAGCACCTACAATAAAAGCACAAGTACATACACTAGCAACATGCAAAGGTCCTAAGCTAGGTATACGCAAGTCAAGAGATCCATACGTGACAGAATAAGCAGCATCCATAGACATATCAAACACGGGTAACCACTACGAGGCAGACCGGGCCAGATCGGTGGTCTCGAGTCAGGACCAAAACGCTCACGGTATAGGTCGTCGAGGCAACTGTAGCAGCGCTGTGCAGAGTGGTCTGGACGCCAGCAGGTAGTGCCAGCACCAGGACCAGTCAAAATCCGGTACTGGCAGGGGCCGACGTCGCGGCCACCGCGACGAGGCCCCCACCTGGCTGGGCCGCTACTGCAGCCACCCCTACCCGGACCACCAGGCCCCACTTCTGCTGAGGGCGCCATTGCTGCTGAGGTTCCCACTGCTTACATTGCTGCTGTTGTCGTCCCTGCTGCTGCAGAGCACTAACGGACGCCATAGTAAAGGCTAGCTACGAGTAGGAGCGGCAGGCTAGGAGTAGCTGGAGCTAGAAACATCTGGAGCTAGAAATGCCAGGAGCACGGCACGGCTGGAGCTAGGCATGGCTGGAGCTAGGAGTGGCTGGAGCTAAGAGAGGCTGGAGCAAGGCACGGCTGGAGCAAGGCATGGGTGGAGCTAGGAGTGGCTGGAGCTAGGAGCGGCTGGAGCAAGGCACTGCTGGAGCAAGGCACGGATGGAGCAAGGCACGGATGGAGCTAGGAGTGACAGGAGGTAGGAGCGACTGGAGAAAAGCACGGCTGGAGCTAGGTGTCAAACTATAATTCTATAGTTTGTGTAGTTCTAGTCTAGGTGTTCTCCCTTGTGTTATTTTGTACTTGCACTAGGGTTAGGTTTTGCATATATCTTGTTTCTACTTTCTGTTTTAGTCAACTTTTACATTGTGACATGGTATAGAGCTACGTTAACCCTAGCGAGATTTTCCCCTTAAGAAAAATCACTCGACTAAGTTATGGGCCCACCTAGTCGCGTCCCATCCTAGACCGCCCGAAGTGCGCTTACCTTAGGACCCCGTCGCCAGTAGAACCCCCCCCCCCCCCCCCCCCCCCCGTCGCCAGTCGCCCGTCGCTCGTTTTCCCCCGTCGATCGCGGCCAGTTTTTCCTATTTTTTCACCCGTCACCCGTCACCCGTACCGGGCCCCGCGGCCTTTCGTTAGCGGGCCCCGCGGCCCTTCGTTAGCGGGCCCCGCGGCCCCGTCGTTAGTCGCACGCATGCACAGCAGCAGCCGCGCGCACGAGCGACCCGTCGCCAGGCTAGAAGCGCCAGGCTAGGAACGGCTGGAACGAGGAGCGCCAGGCTAAGAACCTATTTTTCCAGCCGTTCCTAGCCTGGCGCTTCTAGCCTGGCGACGGGTCGCTCGTGCGCGCGGCTGCTGCTGTGCGTGCGTGCGACTAACGACGGGGCCGCGGGGCCCGCTAACGAAGGGCCGCGGGGCCCGCTAACGAAAGGCCGCGGGGCCCGGTACGGGTGACGGGTGACGGGTGAAAAAATAGGAAAAACTGGCCGCGATCGACGGGGGAAAACGAGCGACGGGCGACTGGCGACGGGGGGGGGGGGGGGGGGGGGTTCTACTGGCGACGGGGTCCTAAGGTAAGCGCACTTCGGGCGGTCTAGGATGGGACGCGACTAGGTGGGCCCATAACTTAGTCGAGTGATTTTTCTTAAGGGGAAAATCTCGCTAGGGTTAACGTAGCTCTATACCATGTCACAATGTAAAAGTTGACTAAAACAGAAAGTAGAAACAAGATATATGCAAAACCTAACCCTAGTGCAAGTACAAAATAACACAAGGGAGAACACCTAGACTAGAACTACACAAACTATAGAATTATAGTTTGACACCTAGCTCCAGCCGTGCTTTTCTCCAGTCGCTCCTACCTCCTGTCACTCCTAGCTCCATCCGTGCCTTGCTCCATCCGTGCCTTGCTCCAGCAGTGCCTTGCTCCAGCCGCTCCTAGCTCCAGCCACTCCTAGCTCCACCCATGCCTTGCTCCAGCCGTGCCTTGCTCCAGCCTCTCTTAGCTCCAGCCACTCCTAGCTCCAGCCATGCCTAGCTCCAGCCGTGCCGTGCTCCTGGCATTTCTAGCTCCAGATGTTTCTAGCTCCAGCTACTCCTAGCCTGCCGCTCCTACTCGTAGCTAGCCTTTACTATGGCGTCCGTTAGTGCTCTGCAGCAGCAGGGACGACAACAGCAGCAATGTAAGCAGTGGGAACCTCAGCAGCAATGGCGCCCTCAGCAGAAGTGGGGCCTGGTGGTCCGGGTAGGGGTGGCTGCAGTAGCGGCCCAGCCAGGTGGGGGCCTCGTCGCGGTGGCCGCGACGTCGGCCCCTGCCAGTACCGGATTTTGACTGGTCCTGGTGCTGGCACTACCTGCTGGCGTCCAGACCACTCTGCACAGCGCTGCTACAGTTGCCTCGACGACCTATACCGTGAGCGTTTTGGTCCTGACTCGAGACCACCGATCTGGCCCGGTCTGCCTCGTAGTGGTTACCCGTGTTTGATATGTCTATGGATGCTGCTTATTCTGTCACGTATGGATCTCTTGACTTGCGTATACCTAGCTTAGGACCTTTGCATGTTGCTAGTGTATGTACTTGTGCTTTTATTGTAGGTGCTTGTATAGTCACTAGTCCCGCCGTGACGACTGCTGTCGCATCGCTCTGCTTCACGCTGGACCCAGGCACGTCTTAGTGCTTCTTCCGCGACCACACTACTGTCACTCCTCTTTCGGCTCCAGTCCCAGTTGTCCTCGCTGATTCTACTTCGGGACCAGCAGTCGCTCGAAGCCCGACCACACTTCCGGGTCCGGTTGTCCCTTCTGGTTTCCTCACTAGTTTCTACATCCCCTCGTTCTCTCAGAACTTGGTGGGTGTTGGATACCTTCAGGACCGTGGGATCACTGTCACTTTTCATGAGTACGGGAGGACGGCGATCTGTACGGATGCTTCCACCGGGGCACTTCTTGCCACGTTCATTAGGGAGCTCCATTCAGGTCTCTTCGTTCTGCACACTGCGTCCCCCCACGTAGCAGAGCCCGGTCAGGTTACTGCTGTAAATAGGAATGGAGTGCTGGCCCCGCCCTCGCTTGGGCAACTCCGACGACTTGGTCGGATGTACGGGAGTAGCAGCCGACCGTTCACAGTTGGAGAGCTGCTCGACAGGCTTCGTCGAGCTGCAGGGGATCGCTGTGGTGTTGCTGTCGACCAGGGAGCTCGACAGATGCAACTGACTGGGCTGGGCGACGGGTGGGCCGTCGACCAGGAGGGGCAGTTCGACCGGGAGGTCAACGGAGCAGCCCGTCGACTTGCAGCTCGACTGGGAGGTCGACGGAGCAGTCCGTTGACCTGACAAGTGAGCAGCGGTCGACGAGGGGAACTCGGCAACAACCTCTGACGGTTCTGGTCGACGGAAGGGGTCCGTCGACCAGGGGGTAGCTCGACGGGAGTTGTGGTCGACCAGAGGCACCTGGTGGTCGACCGGAGGCACCTGGGGGTCGACCAGAGCACCTGGGGGTCGACCAGGGCACCTGGGGGTCGACCAGGTCGACCGGGTAACCTGCTCGACGAGTTCTGTGGAGGCACGCGAACGTCGTCGAGGTCGCGATGGCGAAGGCGACTTCGGGCTGGTATCCCAAAGTCGATGTGGCTCGTTAGGCGCAGACAACAGCCGACGGAGGCACAACGGTGCAAGTCGGGCCAATCGTCTGCGCGCACCTGCGAGCGTGCGCACTGCTGTCTTCTACGGGGCAACGCTGGACAGCCGCTCTGCTGCAGCGTTGGCACGCAGTCGACCTGCTCGGTTGGCAGATCGCCCTTCTGTAGTGCTGGCGCAGCTCCTCTTCGCAACGCTGGCAGGCGGTCGACCATGCTGTGCAAGCGGTCGACCAGGCTAGCTGCAGAGTTGCTAGGTGCCTGATGTAGTCATTGTTATCATTGCTTGTTGAATCATTCTGCAATTCCAACTTTGCCTAATGGAAACTCTTGCCGATTTCTCCCGTGAATGTGCAAGCACTAAGGAACTAAGCAAAGGTACGATTACTCCTAGTAGTTCGTGCCAACCCCCGTAGTCTAGCTCACTACCGTTGTAGAGTGAATCTTCGCGTGGTGCGGTGAGCGTGGATCGAACACGCGAATTACCTTCAGATAGGAGCCGACTTTTGCACCTACTAAGTCGTTCGTAGGCCGGCAGCAGTGATAGTCACCATGGTCGACCCCGTAGCTGATGCGGGTGTAGCGGACACCTTGGAGGCACGCTTGGCTGATGCGAGGAAACGTCACGCGAATGGCGAGTACAGGACGATCCCCTTGCTGATCGTCGAGTTGGGCATCCGGTCGCAGTGGGCGACGGAACACCCTTCCCGTCCTGCATCTCCTCGACCGGTACGAAACGAAGGTGGCGTCGACGACGAGGTCGACGGCGGTGCACGAGTCAGCGGCAGCAAAGGCACGAAACAGAGAGGGGTGATCAAGGTCGACGGTGGAGTCGACAGGATTCAGGCGCGAGTGCAGCGGTCGACGGCGGCTGCAGGCAGCTTCCGTGCCGACGTCGATGGTCGACGTCGCTCTCCTCTACGAAGCGGTGGAGGGCTCTTGGCGACGACGCATGTGACGGCGGGCGGGATTGCACCGGCGTATGGCTACTTCAAGTTCTCGCCGGACCGGATCACCGTCGCACCGCTGCAAGGTCGACGGGACCTCATCACTTGGAGGGAGTCGATAGAACCTCAGCTAGAGGTCGCCGGGCTGAAGGGCTTCGCCGACGGCACAGTGCCAATTCCGCCCGTGGACGATGTCGAGCTGCGCGGGGAGTTTCGTGCGGCTCACTTGCTCACCTTCATGGTCATCTCGAGGTGCTGCTCGCCGATGGTGCAGCTGGTGCTCAGGTCCTGACGAGAGCGATTGGATGCTGGTCACCAGGCATGGCACTTCATCGTGTCGACGTACCAGGTCAGGGACGACCTGTACATCGGACATCTGGAGGAGAAGATGACACACATTCGGATGGGCGAGCAGGAGTCGGCGACGGACTACTGCAACCGTGCTCGACGGATCCTGGCTGAGATGCGGATGGCGGGTGCCGAATACTCGACGGCGTCCTACATCACCCACATCGTCAAGGGCCTGCCGCGCGGCTACAACCTCATGAAGAGGATGATGATGGTGCCCGGCACGCGTGAGTCCCTCGATGAGGACTCCATCACCAGCTACATCCTTCAAGACGAGGCGATGCAGGAGGCCTAACAGGCAAACTACGCTGCACCGACGAAGCTGAATCAGCAGCAAGGGCAGCACGGGAAGCCGGGCGGAGGTGGTAGCGGAGGTGGGCGGTCGACGAAGGACGTCGACGAGAAGAGGTCGACGCGGGACAAGGGTCGTGGAGGTGGTGGTCGACGGCGGGAGTGCTGGATCTGCCACGACCCCGACCACCTTTCCTACGAGTGCCCCGACCGCGACGACAGCGACGAGGACGACACCAAGGGAGGCCGTGGCTGGTCGACCAGCCGTCGCCCCCATCGATATGCAAAGCCGCGCAAGGAGAAGCAGACGTCGAAGAAGACGTCGTCGACGAAGGACGTCGACAGCTCCAGCGGCAAGGGCCGAGGCGACTGGGAGGCGTCGTGCTCGATGGTCGGCTTGGTGGAATCGACGGTCTCGCTGGCGCCGGAGCCTGGCGAGGACTTCCAGGCGGTGGCGGCAATTGTGCAGGCCAACCCGATGGCGGTGCTGCTCGACAGCGGGTGCTCCCACCACCTGATGGGGACGAAGGCGGTCTTCGTCGACATGGTGCCGAGCGACGGTGTGAAGCATGTGCGTGGCTTCAATGGGGCGTTGCAGCCTGTCGAGGGTCGCGGAACCGTCGCTTTGCAAGGGGAGGCCGGAAAGCGGGTCCTCATCCCCGACGTGCTCTACGTTTCGGGCGTCCAGGCGAACCTGCTGTCAGCTGGCCAACTGAAGGAGAGCGGAGTGCAGCTGCAGGGCGACGGTGACGAGATGCAGCTCGTCGCCGCGACCAGGGAGGTGCTCGGTCGAGCACGCTACACCGGACGAGTTCTCTGCACCGACCTTCGCCCCTGCTTGACGCGGTCGCCGTCGACCGAGGTGGTGGCTCTGCGGACGATCATCTCGGCGACGAAGTCGACCCCTGACCGGTTGCATGCGAGGCTCGCGCACGTCAGCCTCGACACGATCAAGAGCTCGGCGGAGCATGAGGTTGCTGTTGGGATCGACATCACGCCTTCGACCGGAGGAGACCCGCCGTGTGTCTCGTGCGTCAGAGGAAAGGTGGCGCAGCACACCTTCCCCACCAAGGGCTCGGACGCCGAGGAGGCGCTGGCTGTCGTGCACATTGACTTGTGCGGGCCATTTCGGGTGGCTGCCACATCTGATGTTTGACGACGAGGAGGCGCAGGAGCGCGAGGAGGAGGAGTACCGGGAGGAGGTCGGCTCGCTGCAGTTTGCGGCGACGACGACGAGGCCAGACATCGCGTTCGCTTGCAGCAAGTTGGGGAGCGGCCTCACGGTGAGGGGCAACCAGCATTGGCGCAAGGTCGACCGCTGCCTCGCCTACTTCGCCGACACCCGCGACACCGCCCTGGAGTTCGGCCTTCCTGACGAAGGCGCTGCATTTTCCGGCTTTCAACCGATGCTCTGTCGCCATTGGCCAAGTTCGTCTGGCCGACGTCGGCGACGACGACGATGAGGTGCAGCAGTAGGTGCCGTGCCCTTCTGCACGGGTTGTGCGGTAACGGCGTGCTGTGTGTGGGGTGCACTCCAAGGACGAGTTTTCTCCGTGGAGTACTGCCGTGTGGGCTGGAGGCCCAAGCGTGAGCGCGGCAGGGGAGTGTTAACGGGAATGGAGTGTTGGCCCCGCCCTTGCTTGGGCAACGCCGACGACTTGGTCGGATAAACGGGAGTAGCAGCCGACCGTTCACAGTGGGAGAGCTGCTCGACAGGCTTGGTCGAGCTACAGGGGACCGCTGTGGTGTTGCTGTCGACCAGGGAGCTTGACAGCTGCAACTGACTCGTCTGGGCGACGGGTGGGCCGTCGACCAGGAGGGGCAGTTCGATCGGGAGGTCGACGGAGCAGTCCGTCGACCTGCAGTTTGACCGGGTGGTCGACGGAGCATTCCGTCGACCTGCCAAATGAGCAGCGGTCGACGAGGGGAGCTCGGCGACAGCAGCTGACAGTTCTGGTCGACGGAAGGGGTCCGTCGACCAGGGGGTTGGTCGACCAGAGGCACCTGGTGGTCGACCAAAGGCACCTGGTGGTCGACCAGAGGCACAGGTGGTCGACCAGTGCATTGGGTGGTCGACCAGGTCGACCGGGTAACCTGCTCGACGAGTTATGCGGAGGCACGCGAACGTCGTCGAGGTCGCGATGGCGAAGGCGACTTCGGGTTGGTATCCCGAAGTCGATGTGGCTCGTCAGGCGCAGACAACAGCCGACGGATGCACAACGGTGCAAGTCGGGCCAATCGTCTCCACGCACCTGCGAGCGTGCGCAGTGCTGTCTTCTACGGGGCAACGCTGGACAGCCGCTTTGCTGCAGCATTGGCACGCCATCGACCTGCAGTGTTGGCAGGTCGCCCTTCTGCAGTGCTGGCGCGGCTCCTCTACGCAATGCTGGCAGGCGGTCGACCAAGCTGTGCTGGCGGTCGACCAGACTAGCTGCAGAGTTGCTAGGTGCCTGATGTAGTCATTTCTGTGATTGCTTGTTCAATCATTCTGTAATTTCCACTTTGCTAGTGGAAACTGTTGCCGATTTCTCCCGTGATTGTGCAAGCACTAAGGAACTAGGCAAAGCTACGATCACTCCTAGTAGTTCGTCCAACCCCCATAGTCTAGCACACTACCGTTGTAGAGTGGCTCTCCGCAACCATGTGTGTAACAACCCAGCTCCAGCACCCCTCGAAAGAGCACCCCCATACCGAGTACCTCCAGTGGCAGCACCTCCAGCTCCAACACCCCTTGAGTCCACAGTAACATGTCGCGGAAGTGCCGAATGTTGCTGAGGGGATTATGAGGAGGACTGCGGGGAGGGAGACGCTACCTGGCGCGCGACCGAGGGTAGAGGGGTAGCGTGAGACACACCTGACGGGGCAAGACCAGGGGGGGGCGGGGTTACCGGAGGAGCGGGAACAGGAGGAGAAGAAGGTGCGAGGAAAAGAGGAGAAGGGGGGACTGGGAGACCTCGACAGGGGTACCGGGTGTAGTAGGACACGTACTCGTCAAACCAGACGCCACGGGAGTCCAAGGAAACGGTGGATGGGCGGGTGGTAAAACGAAAATTCATGAGAGTCCACCGGGAAATCAAGGAAGATACAGGGGATGGCGCGCACCGAGAGCTTATCAGCAGAGGTGTCGCAGACAAGCGCAGGCAACCCCTGACTTGAAACTCCGACGCAACACCAGTGGACACGGTCCAAAGACTGGTCGGTGAAGCCCCTGGCCGTGAGACACGAGGCCAGAGGTTTAGCTGGTGGGCGGCACAGCGAATCACGTAGGGCAACAGAAAATGGGGCGCACGGGTATGGATCATAAAGGTGCGGGCGATCTCCATGACAAAGCCAATGCGGCGCTCAGCAACCCCATTCTGTTGTGGGGACTCCGGCAGCGTCCTGGACTAGCTTATGCCCTACTCGCCTTAGAACCCGGCAAGTACGTCGAAGCGGGACTCACCCCTCTGAGCAGAGTGGAGACAACTGACACCACTACCACGAGTGCCCTCAGTAGCCAAGAGCCACCGGATCAGCGTAGAAGTCACCTTGGACTTCTTCGCGAGAGAAAACACCGTGGTGTACCTGGATTAGTCGTCAACGACCACCAGATTGTAGCACTCCCACTCGGGTCCAAGACGAGGGGTTGGGCCACAGACGTCCAGGTGGAGGGTCTGGAAGAGAGCGGTGGTCGGACGAAGGTACGAGGAATGACGCGCAGCCAACCCTCGACGCAAGGAGTGCACGGAGGCGCAGGCGAACGAGGGAGCGACTCAAAGACCCGCGGAAGACCTGTGACAAGACGCTGGCTGGCCATGCTACAGAGGCGTAGTAGGGACGGGTAACCAAGACAGTGGTGCCACAAGTCTGTCGGGTGGGAGAGTGACCGACAAGAGCAAGGCGCAGCAACCAGACCAGACGCAGCAGCCTGACTGGACACAGCAACCTGAGGGGACGCAGTAACCTGACCGGGCTCTGCTACGTGGGGGGACGCAGTGTGCAGAATGAAGAGACCTGAATGGGGCTCCCTAATGAACGTGGCAAGAAGTGCCCCGGTGGAAGCATCCGTACAGATCGCCGTCCTCCCGTACTCATGAAAAGTGACAGTGATCCCACGGTCCTGAAGGTATCCAACACCCACCAAGTTCCGAGAGAACGAGGGGATGTAGAGACTAGTGAGGAAACCAGAAGGGACAACCGGACCCGGAAGTGTGGTCGGGCTTCGAGCGACTGCTGGTCCCAAAGTAAGATCAGCGAGGGCAACTGGGACTGGAGCCGAAAGAGGAGTGACAGTAGTGTGGTCGCGGAAGAAGCACTAAGACGTGCCTGGGTCCAGCGTGAAGCAGAGCGATGCGACAGCAGTCGTCACGGAGTGACAGGAGGTAGGAGCGACTGGAGAAAGGCACGGCTGGAGCTAGGTGTCAAACTATAATTCTATAGTTTGTGTAGTTCTAGTCTAGGTGTTCTCCCTTGTGTTATTTTGTACTTGCACTAGGGTTAGGTTTTGCATATATCTTGTTTGTACTTTCTGTTTTAGTCAACTTTTACATTGTGACATGGTATAGAGCTACGTTAACCCTAGCGAGATTTTCCCCTCAAGAAAAATTACTCGACTAAGTTATGGGCCCACCTAGTCGCGTCCCATCCTAGACCGCCCGAAGTGCGCTTACCTTAGGACCCCGTCGCCCGCAGACCCCCCCCCCCCCCCTCCTGTCGCCAGTCGCCCGTCGCTCGTTTCCCCCCGTCGATCGCGGCCAGTTTTTCCTGTTTTTTCTCCCGTGACCCGTCACCCGTCTCGGCAGTTAGTTACCGGGCCCCGCGGCCTTTCGTTAGCGGGCCCCGCAGCCCTTCGTTAGCGGGCCCCGCGGCCTTTCGACCGTGGGCCCCGAGCCCCCTTCGTTAGCGGGCCCCGCGGCCCCGTCGTTAGTCGCACGCATGCACAGCAGCAGCCGCGCGCACGAGCGACCCGTCGCCAGGCTAGAAGCGCCAGGCTAGGAACGGCTGGCACGAGGAGCGGCTGGAGTGAGGAGTGAAAAAGGACGCCAAGCTAGAGCTAGAAATGGCTGGAGCACAAGTGGCTGGAGTGAGGAACGGCGAGCGAGTGGAAGTGCGGCTGCCGGCCGCGGATAGTAGAAAACTGCTATGAGTGGCCGGAGTAGGAGCGGAGCGAGGTAAGCCAGACTATGAACGATGGGCGAGTTACGAAAAGCTATGAATGCTAGTCACGCGACGGTTAATAGCCCTAATTCACGCCAGGAGAAGCGACTACGGCTGCAAGCCGCTGCCGGAGGTGCCAATGGTACTAGGTGGACAGTCAGTACGGTTGGAGTGAGGTGGCGCACGGAGAACACTGCTGGTGGTTGGCACTATTGGAGCTGCTGGCACTACTAGCACTACTGTGGGCGGCAGTTAGGTTCTGTGGGCGGTTAGGAGGGGCTGTGGGCGGCTGGAAGTTGTTGTGGGCGGCTGAAAGTTGCTCTTGGCGGCTGGGAGGGGCTGGAAGTTGCTGTGGGCGAGTGAAAGTTGCTGTGGGTGGGTGGGAGGGGCTGGGAGTTGCTGTGGGCGGTTGAAAGTTGCTGTGGGCGGCTGGGAGGGGCTGGGAGTTGCTGTGGGCGGTTGAAATTTGTTGTGGGAGGGGCTGTGAGTAGCTGCGAAGTTGTTGTGGGCGCCTGGGAGGGGCTGGCGGCTAGCGTAGCTGCTGGTGGTAGGCTGGCTGGCCCTGCTTGCCTGTGGTTGGCTGTGGCTAGCTCTGCTGCTGTTGCTGGCGGCTAGTTTCGCTGTTGGCGGTTGGCACCCGTGGTAGTAGCGAGTGCGCCTGCTGCTCGTGGGTCGCGGCAGTAGCGCATGCAGCCGCTGCCGGTGCGTGCGTTTGCTGCGCGCGCGGCTGTTACAAAGCGCACGATGGTGATGTGCGCGGCTGTAGCTGCACGGGCGACTACAGCGCGTACGGTTGCTACCGCGTGCGCGGCCGCTGCGCGTGTGCGTGGTCGTTGCCTAACGACGGGGCGCGCGCTGCTACTAAGGGCGCGACCTAGGGAAACGGGCCTGGGTGGGGTCGCGCGTCCTAGGGAAACGGGACGGTGGGAGTCGCCACGGCGGGCTGAGGACGGCTCACGGGCTGGAGGGAGTAAGGAGGGAGAGAGAAGCTCTATGACTATGATGTAAGTTTGGCCTAGGAAGTTTCCTAGCATGATACCATCTCAGAGTATTGCGGAATAATGAGTTAGGTCAAGGTACAAGGAGAGTGTGGAGTGAAATTATTGTCTGAATGATGAGGCAGGAATGAGTTCATTAGCAGGCATGGGGAGTACAAAAGGGGAAACCTTAAAAGGTTTGTACTCTCTAATGAGTACCCCAATACAGCCTACACAATAATGTATGCATTTTGACACACCCCCATACGCAAAGTGGGATAGCAAGAACAACCAATGGTCACAAGACCAGTCAAGCAAGAAGCAAAGCAAAGCAAAGCTCAAGGTGGATCTCAAGATCACCACGCAGTCCAAGCACAAGCAAGTGGCCACAAGGTTAGTTCACATGAAGAGTTGTAAAAGCACAAACATTACACTGAACACAACCTAGCAAGAGTTAGGATACAGGTATATTTATATGAATCACAGTGCAAGGCAAAGTCACGCAGTAAGCAAGTGAGGCAAAGTAGACACTAGGCCTAGAGCAGTGCAGAAACGCTGATGATCACCAGACATAAGTGCCTTGGCGAAAATATCAGCAAGGTTGGCCGCGTAAGCAAGGCAAAGCTGAACACACTGCTGTAACTCTCGAGCGAGGAAGTAACGAAGAGCAATGTGCTTTGTTCTGTGGTCCAGTCTCCGCTCCCGAGACAATGCGATCAAGGCCTTGTTGTCGACGTACAGAACCGGA
This sequence comes from Closterium sp. Naga37s-1, assembly GCA_947471745.1. Classification (NCBI taxonomy): domain Eukaryota; kingdom Viridiplantae; phylum Streptophyta; class Zygnematophyceae; order Desmidiales; family Closteriaceae; genus Closterium; species Closterium sp. Naga37s-1. Next base: position 391,908 of record CANJKZ010000817.1, read on the forward strand.
GTAGAACGAGGCTGCTCACCCAAGTCTGTCAGCAAGTAGGTCAGCCAGCGTAACTCCCTCTTAGCAGCCTGCCAGTGGTCTGGACGGTGTCTCCAAGCGCAACGTAGCGCGCCAGGATGCTGAGAGGGTACGCGAGGTCAGGTCGAGTGCAATTCATCAAGTACATGAGGCAACCCACAAGCTCTGGATACTGACCACTCGGCACTACGTACTCGTTCGAAGGTGGAGGAGTGGAATGCGGCGAGAAGAACTGGAAGTCGAAGCGCTGAAGGACCTGGTTTACCATGTATGACTGAATCACAGTGATGGTACGCCGTGCTCTGTCCCGGGTAATCTGCAAGCCAAGATAGCTGCGCAGCTCACCAAGGTCAGTGTAGGTGTGTCTCTTCTGAAGCTCCGCCTTCACAAGGGTCAGTCCCTCAGAGTCGGCAATAGCAAAGACCAAGTTGTCCACATACACGAGGATGTAGAACGGAGGCAGAGAAGGGTCGGTGCGCAGAAACAGCGACAGTTTAGCATTCGAAGGAGAAAACCCAAGAGCCGCAAGTGTCGTTCTCAGTGTGTCGTGCGACTCGTGGGGCGCTTGGCGGAGACCGTAGATTGGCCGCCGGGGGCTCCGCCGGGGGCGACCCAGTGAATCCAGGTGGGCGGCGCAGCCAGATCTCCTCGTGAAGGCAGTCCTGCAAGAAAGCTGTGCTGAAGTCAAGCGAGTGGAGCTCGTAGGCACGATGTGCTGCAATGTGCAGAAACACCCGAAGAGTGGTCATCTTTGGAGTTGAAGAGAAGGTCTGGAAGAAGTCGACCCCCTGTCGCTGACTGAAGCCTCATGCAACGTAACGCGCCTTGAAGGCAGGCGGAGAACCCGGCGGCCGCGTCACCCGGAAGATCCACATGCCATCGACTATGTTCGCACTAGGAGGGGGAACCTCGTCGACGTAAGTGTCTGTGGACTTCCAGGAAGCCATCTCTGCATACATGGCTGTCTGCCACTGAGAGGAGTACTCACTCGAGATCGCCTCTGCGTAAAAGCACGGGGTAGGGATGTCTAGTGTATCCGGGTCTCCCTCAGGGCACAGCAACATGGAAGCGAGATGAGGTACAGCAGCCGCAAGGCACTCGAGCTCAAACTTCCTGTCCTCAAGGACGTCACAACCAAAGGCAAGATCACCCCCGACGGACGGAGGACAGTCAGTCTCAGACTCAGTAACAAGACTTGTGAAGTTGTCAAGACGATAGGAAGCAGCAAATTCAACTAGCTCAGTGACTAAGGCCGACGCATTAGTAGACTCGCAGAAAGGGTCAGTGACAAGTGTGGCCAAGAGACGCGTGACAGTAGGACTGGCAGCACGAGCTTGGTCAGACCCGGGGACAGGAACGTCAGGAAGAGAGGAAGCCAGAGGAGACAGCAGGGCAACAGGCTGTGGAACAGAGGAAGGACGAAGTGCCATAGTGTGCGTGCCGGGGACTGGTGGAGGACGAACACGAAGAGCACGACGAACAACCCGAAAAGACGAGGCAGGACGAGACTCAGGCTCACGATGCTCTCTCAGGGAGTCAGTCTGCTCAGTGTAAGGAGTAGGAGCAGGCAGTGGGGAGCCAGGCTGCAACTGCGGCTGTGACTGGTTTGGCGGAGGACATAGTAGAGGTGGAGTAAAGCTAGTGGAAGACGGAAGACTAAGAACCTGGCGAAGTGCCGAGTCATGTGGTGCTAGTGACGAATGCGGCTGCGGGTAGAAAAACGGTCGTTGGTGCGCATTGCCCACAGTACCAGAGCCTCCAGCTCCAGTACCTCCGACACCAGCACCTCCAGTACCCACCAGTGACTCCAGCACCTCCAGCTCCAGCACCTCCAGCACCAGCAGCTCCAGTACCTCCAGAACCTCCAGCTCCAGTACCTCCAGTACCTCCAGTACCTCCAGCTCCAGCGCATCCAGCACCAGTAGCTCTAGTACCTCCAGTACCTCGCTATCGGGGTAGGGGTCGGGTACGAGAGGCGGGAGGGGCACGGGGGAACTGCGTTGGGGGTGGGGACGGTAGAAGCAGACATACACGTCAAATGTGACGTCCTGGGAGGAGAGGACACGGCGAGAACCCGGGTGGTGAAGTTGCCAAGGGGCGTCGGGAGGAAAGCCAAGGAAGACGCAGCGAAGAGTGCGAGGAGAGAGCTTGCCCGCGGGAAGATCGCGAACAAGAGTAAGAAAAACCCCAGACCCGAAACGGCGACGCATCACCAACCTCACCCGTCCGATGCAGGGTAGGGGAGGTCTATAGGTGGGAGACACGGGGCCAGAGATTGAGCTGCTGCGCGGTGTATCGGACCGCAAACGGCCACAGAAAATGGGGAGCCGCCGCATGGACCATGGAGGTGCGAGCAACCTCCATGACCAAGCCAATGCGGCGCTCTGCAATCCCATTTTGCTGCGGAGAGGCCGGAAGCGTGAACGATTAGGTGATGCCCTCAGCACCACAAAAGTCATCGAGGAAGCGGGAGGAAAACTCACCACCTCGGTCAGAGTGCACCCGCAGGACGGGGAGGTCCTGCTGGAACCGAGCGCTGAGTTGGCGACAGACAGTGCGGATCCAGCAGATCAAAACATTGCGGACATCCGCCTTGCTCTGCAAGGAAAAGACAGTGGTGTAGGGCATGTAGTCGTCAACAACCCGCAGAAAGTAGCGCTCGCTACCCTGCCCAGTGATGCGGGCTGTCCCCTACACGTCCATGTGAAGGGTTTGCAGAGGAGCTGTGGTCGAAAGAAACGAGGAGGAGTGAGGAGCGGCGCGCTGCCGCCCCTCGACGCAGGGAAGGCATGGCGGCACAAGCGACCTCGGGAGCTGGGCAGGGACCTGGGGAGGCCAGAGACCAGGAGACGGGAGTGCATGCTATGCAGATGCGGCAGGGAGGGGTGACCAAGGCGGTGGTGCCAGAGCAGAGCCGGGTGCGTGAGTTTCCGACACGAACAAGACGCAACTACCTCACCTGACACAGCTACTGGACCTGACTCAGCCACCTGTGCAGACTCAGTGGTCAGTGTGTACAGGCCAGGCCCGGGCCTCCGAGTGAACGTGGCGAGGTGCTCGCCAGTGCGTGAGTCCGTACATATCGCCACGCGCTCTCTCCCAGGTTGGGTGACAGTGACCAACTGGTCCTTTAGGAAGGCAGTAGCCACCAAGTTCCTAGTGAACGAGGGGAGGTGGAGACCTCTGAGGACACGTGAGCGAGCCATGAGCTTCTCTAGTGCGGCTTGAAATAATCGCGTAAAACTGGGCTGAAACTACTTATGTGTAACTTTTGTGCGAGCAGAGCAGCAGGAGGCAGCCCGCCCAAGCAGGGTGGCTGGAAACTTGGCGGCGTGGGCAGCGGAAGCAGGGAATTTCAGTTTCCGCTGATTGTTGACCAAATTGCGAGCTGTATCGCCCCAAAACATGCAGCATCCCACAGAACCGTAATCAAACGCACATCACAACAGACACTTTGATTGGGATGTGCATCATCCCGCGAGACGCGGTTCTGCTTCCTCTCATAATGATCCCCCCCATCGATGTGAAAAAGTGCACTGCTGTATCTCGTCATGTATCCTTTATACAAAACTTAGGTTGTGCACTCAAACAATATTTTCATGCTTTAATCTGAATGCAATGTTCAACTATGATTCTGGTATGCCTTTCTTTTCCCAATTTCTATAAGGACGTGGACTCTCGGCACGATAGATCGCAATTGAGAAACGATTCCGCAAGAGTTTCTGTGTTACCATGTGTGTAACAGCCTAACAGTAATACTGTTGGCGTGACGATTGAAGCAACCCATTGTGGCAATCGATCGTACTTAGATATATGCCAATCAGCCGATCAAATGCCTGCTGAAGGGCCGACTGATCGCCCAACGATCCCGAGACTTTCTCGCTTTGGGAGAAGAAGGTACCCTGTGTTATCACGAAACGTTTTCGCCAAAGTTGCAAATACACGACTGCATTCCACTGTGCACAGGCAATTTGACGATCGTGGACACGACACTGCCCCAGGGTTGTCGTGAAATGTAACGCGCTCCTAGCAAACCTTCACCTAGTAACTGAGGATTTTCAGCTAGTTCCGTCTGTCTGCTCCTATGATCCCAGCCTTGCCCATTACCCCTCCTTCAGTTACGCCACTCAATCCTCGTTGGAGCTCCATTTGAACTCGCAAATAACGCGCTCGCATCCAACGAGTGGCGACACGCGCGCAGCCATGGAGTCGTTTTTATGCACACTCGGTCAGTCCCAACACATCGTTATAGTGCATCCAACCCGTTAAGCTCTCAAGAGATGTTCGAGAATTTTCAAAATCCCCCTCGTTTGTGTGTAAAATACCGACGTTTTGATTGCCTTGTTGTCTGCCTATCACGCTCTCCGACGGTATCAAGGAGCCTCGGTCTGTATGTCATACGCTCAACAGTTGACAACTGTTGAGGCGCCTCAAAAGCAGACTCGTTCCGTATATCATACGCTGAATTTTTGTTTCCCAGCAACGCATCTGTGCATCTTCCTGCGTGGCTTCCAACTCTCCAGTAGCGACACTCGCGAATTTTCGCGAACTTGGCTCTTTTGAGCAGAATAATATTACGAGTGCAGCCATCCACCCGCGTCTCATTTCCAGTGGGTCTTTTGAACGTCCTTGTGTTTAATATTGTATCTTCGTGCAGGTCTGCTCACCACGTGCCTCCTTCAGGCAGCTTACTGGTTCGTTCCCCATTGCCTCGTTCTCCCATGCCCTTCCCATACCTTTTCCACTCCTAACCCGTGCCATTCCCATGCCATTAACCCATGCGTTACCCCTGCCTTCCCCATGCCTCGTCCATGCTTCACAGCCCTGTTGATTATTGATTCCTATCGGACAGTCCCTCTTAGGCAACAGCCCCCATCATCATCCAGCATCCCTCCTTCGCTACAATCACACCTCAAGTTCAGCCCCTCATAATCTCCTCCCATATCCCATGCGTTTGCCCATATTTTCAGGAACGCCTTCCAAGAAGCTGCCTCGCCCTATACCCGCAGCAACATCTCTACAGTCCCCATCTCCTGCTCCCTCCTCTCCTCCCTCCTCTGGGCTGCCTACGCCCTCCCTATAGTCACACCCCGCCGCGTCCTCTTCCTGCTCGCCCACCTTCTACAATCTCTCTCCCTTTCTGCCCTCCTCCTCGCCGTCATCTCCTCCGACTCCTCTAGCTACACTCTGCGCCTGGTACGTTCTTCATGGTTCCTATAAATGTGAAAAACAAAAACAAAAACAAAAACAAAAACAAAAACAAAAACAAGAACAAGAACAAGAACAACAAGGAAAAAAAACCAGAAATGAAAGAGCCTCTGACTACAAGCTGCTGCCTGTACGTTATAAGACCCGCTTGAGTGACGAGGGGAGGTTCTTTGCAAGTCAGCTCCAACTTGGTCCCTCATCCAGACCAGACCAGCAACTCTCGCAGTTCCAACCTCCACTGAAATCCCGCATGTCTGTATGCCCTCCCCTTCTTCATATTACCTTCACCTGTCACCCCCCACCTCCGGCCCCTCAGCGGCAGGTGCTGCAGCTGCTGCTTCCGGCCTCAGGACTTTCCATCCTGGTGCTCTCCCTCGGATCCTTCTTTGCACCTTCCTCCCTTGTCATTGGCTGGACTGCCTCTGCTGCGGCTGCTCTCCTGCTGGCCTCGCAGCCGCTTTCCCGCATGGTATGGGCTGCTGTTTTGTTCTAATTCCGATTAAAAGTATTATCAAGTACTACTAGGTGACAACTTATTAGTACTAATTTGTATGCTTGTATCGCTTTTGAGATTAAATCACAGATACTGTACAGGGAAAGGAGTGTAGTAAGGACACCATTGTAATCAAGCATCACACATCCCCTGCCCGTTCATCCCTTTAGGTCAGAAATTTCTTTATCTCCCGCCTCCCCTCCTCGCCTCATCTGCCCCTCCTCTCATCCCCTCATCCCCTCATCAGCTCACTCTGCTGGACACAGCAACAGGTGCCCAGTCATCACACCTCTTCGTCAGCTGCTCAGCACTAGCTGCTGCATGCACATGGGCCGCCTTTGGCTTCGCTGCTCAAGACCACTTCATTGCTGTGAGTGCCCCTTGTGACAAGCCTTGTGAGGCGCCTAAAAAATCAGCTGTAGCTGCGGCATACACGTGGGCCGCCTTTGGCTTTGCCCCCCAAGACCACTTCATCGCTGTGAGATCCTCCCATGAGGCGTCTCAGAAGAAGCTCACAATGACTGCATTGCTGCGAGTGCCTCGTTCGTGGCGCCTGATATACCTACCATCTCTGGCTGCTACATACACGTAGGCTGCCTTTGCCTTGGCTGCACATGAAGTCCTCTTTGCTGTGAGTGCTCCTGTGATTCAGAGGATTGTTGTAGGCATAGAAAACGAAACATAGGAGCACAGAAACGTTCTCGGCGCATCACTGCTGTGTGAGTACCCGTTGATATTTTTTTTCTTCGCTTCTTTTGTCCTTTTTCGTATTTATGGATGGCCCAACCGGAACAAAAGTGTGACTTGCCTATCGTTGATTTCAGCCTTGTTGCTACTCTTCTTGAAGTCTTTTTTTTTTTTTAGAATTTTCACAAGTGCGAAGCCTTGCTCTCCGCCTCCCTCCCTCAAGCCCCCTTGCCTCAACTTTCTCTCTCCCGCTTTTTCTCTCCCTCTGCTTTTTCCTTGCCGTTTTTCGTTGCCATTCAGGTGCCGTATGTTGTGGCTGCAGCGCTTGAAGCCCTCTTTCTCGCTCTTTCCTCGTTCGTAGGGTGAGTGGGTCACAGTCACATCACCCTTAGAAGTCACCTCAACCCACGCTGTCTTGGCCCCGCCCAATGTCGTATGAACCGAACGCACTTCGCTTTCCTTTCTGAAATCCTCCTTTGGCTCTCTCTAAGCATCAGCTTCGGCAAGTCAGCTCTCGGCAAGTCAGCTCTCTCCTGCACAGTTGAAATATGCTCCTGCACACCCATCCTGTTTCCCTTGTCTCCCCTCCCATCCGCATCCCCTTCTGTTTTCACCCATCCCCATCCCCATTCAATCTCCTCCCATCCGCATCCATCCCCACCCGTATCCACCCCTCCTTCATTCCGACCGATCCCTGCCCATCTCCAACCATCCGCACCCCTCTCACAGTGCGGCCAGCAGTGCACCGTCACGGCAGAGGGCAGCAGAGGGGTATGAGCTGGTTGCCCCCACGGCTTCCGAGTCAGGCCTCACAGAGCAATCGCTGTAAGTCGTGACTTGTGAGCTGGCAGCAGAGGCAGCACAGAGCAGCATAGGGCAGCAGAGGGCAGCAGAGGGGTATGAGCTCGTTGCCCCCACGGCATCCGAGTCAGGCCTCACAGAGCAATCGCTGTAAGTCGTGACTTGTGAGCTGGCAGCAGAGGGCAGCAAAGACAGCACAGAGCAGCATAGGGCAGCAGAGGGCAGCAGAGGGGTATGAGCTCGTTGCCCCCACGGCGTCCGAGTCAGGCCTGACAATTCAATAACTGTGAGTGGCCGCTGCTGCTTGTATACCGCTTTTTTGAGACGTCTCATAACAGAACTCGCTGACAGCAGTGCAGCAGAGAGCAGCAGAGGGGTGTGTATTGTTGGAACAACTTTGTTCTAACATAACATGTATGAGTTGGTCGGCCCCATGGCATCAGAGTCAGGCCTGGCAGAGCAATCACTGTGAGTGGCCCCTGCTCAATCCTAAATACCCCTGTATACCGGTGTATACCCCTGTGTATGCTTGTATATACCCACTGTATCCTCCTGTATACCTATCATTTTGCTACTGCAGCTGCGATATCCCCACCCAGTCTCCCCTCCCATCCCATAGCACTTAGTCATCCTCTATGCTTGATTATTGTGCTGCGCTTGCTTGTATCACATCGCATGTGTGCAGAGACGATACACCGGATGAGTTTGACGAGTGGCTACAGATGGATGTGCTGCATGGCCGTAGACTCGCTTAAAGCTGCGGTCTACATACCTCCAGGGACAGGCCTTGGTTTATCACTTGAAAACCGGGTGAACCAATTACCTGTCCCTGGACTGGGGGTTCCCAAACCAATCGAGACCCTGTTCGATAGCAGGTGTCTCGCCTGCAACGGAACGGGATTAGGGAACTTTTAGCGGTTGCAAAATTTTGTCGCGTCTGGTTCGGGAAGAAACTCACAGAACCAACACCTCACGCCCCCGTTCCGTTAGGTTATCGAACAGGGCCCCAAACTTGACCTAGGGCTTCCGCCCTTCCGCACATTCTTCCCCCAACCCTTCCTCCCCTCACGAAATAACCAAATTTTCGCTTGATTCTGTTTTCACATCCCATCGTCCATAGCGAAACTGAGTAGTTCCGCCAATCTTTTTTGACTGGGTCGCACGCACAGTTCCGAGCGGGAGCCTGATCGCAAGCGAATCAACGTGTGTCAAAGGGTGTGCAATAGAAATACCCCCTAAAAGCACCCAGATGTATGTAGACCGCAGCTTTAGCAGCGGTAGGTACATAACAATGCAATGTAATAATAAGAGATGGAGGTTGAATGTGTACAGTGTTCAGATCTGCTTTAGTTTCAGAAAGATCTGGCTCTGTAACTCGAGCATTGGTGTGAAAAGAAGCAGTTGCGTTACTTATGGGAACACTAAGGAACCACTACCTACACATCAGGTACCTAGGAGGCATTTCACCCAGCCGAGGTGACTTTTGAGTCGACTCAAAAGTCACCTAGGAACCACTACCTCCACATCAGGTACCTAGGAGGCATTTCACCCAGCCGCATTACACACTGGCCCACTGGGTGGGTAGACAAGGGTTAAAAATATTACAGTAAAAACGGTGATACAATGGTGAAAGCAATCAGGACCTTATTATGTCCTGTACATGAGACATAACTTGTTCTTGCACCATCTACCGTAAAGAGCGCATCAGTGCACTGCACATTAACTCCAGCTCGAACCATTCCAGAACTTACCTAAGAGACACCCAAATCTGGCACCTCACCTCCTAATGGGTACAATCTAGATTCCAAACAACCAGCTTGGAAAACTGGCCAGCAGGCCGGCAGGCCAGCAGGGCATCTGCCCTGACTCTGAACATCCCTTGAGGCGCCTCAAAAGCCAGCAGGGCATCTGCCCTGACTCTGAACATCCCTTGAGGCGCCTCAAAAGCCAGCAGGGCATCTGCCCTGACTCTGAACATCCCCTCCTCCACTCCCCACCCTCGCATCATCACTCATCCATCGGTGCTCCGGCCTTCCTTTGGAAATCTAGCTGTGGGATATCTCACAATTTCCTGCAGTCTCTACTTTCCGGCTGCTGGCACGAGTCATCATCACCCACGCCACAGGCACACAGGTTACCCGCACTTTCCTCAGTGCCGTACACAGGGCAGAGGAGTCATGACCCACAGGCCACAGGTACACAGTGTCACCCTCGCCCCTGTGTTTCCGTCTTGATGTTCAGCTTGGTCGTATTGCTCCCCGAAGCTCGAACCATATGCACACACTCGTCCATGTCTTGAGGGCCCGCCAGCACCACCCACTCGCCGTCCTCGTCCAAATACTTGAGCGAGAATGCCCCCACAGGCACTCTCAGCCGGCTCACCACTTCCTCCTGCCTTTAGAGCCAGAAACAGGATTCACCCTCTCCCCTGTGCTTCTGCCTTGATGTTTAGCTTTATGGTATTGCTCCCCGAAGCTCGAACTATATGCACACACTCGTCCATGTCCTGAGGGCCGGCCAGCACCACCCACTCGCCGTCCTCATCCAAATATTTGAGCGAGAATGCCCCCACCGGCAATCTCAGCCTGCTCGCTACTTCATCCTGCACCAACTGGTAAGTTGAGGTGTTCAGTGCCACTCTGAACCGGATTGTATCGCCCCCGAACGTGGCCTTGATCGTTACCACTGACTGGGTCCCTCCTGCTGCTGCGGCTGCTCCTCCTGCTCCTCCTGCTCCGGTGCTTGCTGCTGCAGCAGAGGCAGAGGCAGCACCTCGGTCTGCCTCCCATAGATGTAGCGACGTGGTTGGGGCATGAGCACCGCCAGTGGCAGCACCACCAGTGCCAGCACCACCAGCACCCCCAGCAGCCCCTCTACCCACGAACCCACCCTGCCCGGCCCCTCCCGTGCCTGCGTGCCGAAGGGCAGCCATGTCGGCAGCACAGGGCGCACCACCACGTAGCCGTCCCCCTACCCCCCCTAAAGCGCCCTCATGCCCCTCAAACCCTCCCCTGCCTCCCCCTGCTGCCCCTCCGCCTCCCTGCCCGTCCCTGCCCCCTCCTGTGTGCCCCTGCCCCTGCTGCCCTTGCTGGTGGCCCTGGTGGTCGTTGGAGTGGTCCCCTGCAATGGGCTGGTAGCTGCGTAGAGCCACAAACGCTGACCGCCCCCCGTGCACCCGCGTCTCCTCCCTTTGCTGCCCTCTGCCCCCACCCCCAGCGCCACCAGCACCAGCAGTGGCAGCTTCAGGCTGCTGCTGCTGCTGCTGCTGCTGCTGCTGCTGGTGTTGAGGGTGCTGCTGCTGCTGTTGCTGTTGTTGCAACCATTGCTCTGCAGCCCCACCCCCTGCCGTGCCTGCTTGCCCACCCAGGCTCATCCCCAGCTGCCCGTCCCTCTCTCCCTCCCCACCACCGCCTCCCCCACCCCCTCCCCCCTCCTGTCTCCCCACCCCCATCCCCTCCCCTGCATCCCCCTCTCCCCTTCCCCCTGTCACCGTCCCTCCAACCAGCCCAATTTCCTCGTCACTCCTCCGAAGCAGACTGGCCAATAGGCTCGTGCCATGTGTCGTGCCCTCGTCATCCCCCCCAGCAACCGCCCCACTTGCTCTCTGCGTCCCGGCTCCATTCTTAAGACTCAAAGCAAGGCTCAGATTGGAATTAGACGGATCACGCGGAATCGGCAGCTTGCCAGGTGGCGGCGTCCTATTCGCCACGTGCACCCCCCCTGCGCTTCCAGCCATTCCTCCATGCATCGACCCGCCAGCTTGGTTCGGCCCCAGGCCTCCTCCCGAACCTCCGCTCCCGCCAGGTCCGGCCATACCTGCAGCAGCGGCAGCAGCAGCAGCAGCAGCAGCAGGGCCTGCATATGCCCCCCCATGGGGTGAACCCATCATCATATGGGCCCCATGGCCTGAACTCCCTGCAAAGAAATATCCACCATGATGTGACCCCCCTGCTTGCATGCCTGCTGCCATGCCAGGAGCACCCATGCCACCCATACCCATGCCAGCAGCAGCTTGCATACCAGCCATGATCCCCCCGTGCATTGACCCTCCGCCATGCATGGACCCTCCTCCCCCATGCATAGAACTCCCAACATGAGCCATGTGTGGGCCAAGGGCAGAGCTACCCATGAGGATATACCCCCCCTGCACTGGCCCCCCTGGAAACGGCCCGTGATTTGATCCTGCTCCCGCTGCTGCAGCCAGTAGCGCCGCGCCATGTGTTGACCCGCCCGCTCCCCCAAACGCATTTCCCCCATGTGCCGAACCTCCTGCGAACGCCATGCCTCCGTGCGTCGAACCTTCCGCGAACGCATTCCCACCATGTGCCGAACCTCCCGCAAACACCATCCCCCCGTGCCCCGAACCACCCACGCCCATGAACGGGCCGTGCGCCGACCCTCCTGCAAAGTGCCCATGCGCCGAACCTCCAGCCATGGCAAGAGGTCCGTGCGCCGAACCTCCCGTGGCTAGGGGCCCATGTGCCGAACCTCCAGGTCCGTGCGCCGAGCCTCCGACCATATGGTCGAGCATAGAGGGATGGCGATTCCCAGGCCAGGGAAGGGACTGGAAGGAGGTGGAGTTGAAACCAAAAGAGGGAGCTGGGAGCATAGTGGAACCTCCTGGTACATGTGCTTGTTGCCCTTGCCCGCCCCCTCCTGCTGCCGCTGCTGCTGCTGCTGCCGCTGCTAATGCTTGGTTTGAAAATGCTGGGGAGTTGGATGACCCTCCGATCTGGTAGGTTGGGGAGTGGAGGATAGGGGGAAGAGAAGGAGAGACATGAAGGAAGGGAGAAATTGGAGTTTGTTGGGATTTTGCCAAAGCTGAGTTGAAATATGGCAGGATACGGCTAAGACACAAGGGACAGACAGAAGCGTCAGGTAAGGAGCTTAGATAGTCGAGGTGCATGGAATAACAATTGCTTCACCTCACACTGCTGTCCTATCCCTAACTCAAAACCTAACCCTAACCCTAACCCTAACCCTAACCCTAATCCTAACCCTGACCCTGAACCCTAAACCAGGTCTTCCTCCCGTACCTGGGCCCCCGTGACCGCCTTGACCGCCGCGGCGGTCGCCAACTCAGACGTGATGGCGTCCAATCGCAGCGCGCCAGCTGGCACCTGCACGGACTCGATCACGTCCTGCAGCTTCTGAATGCTCCTTGACACCTTGTTGATCTTGCGGGAGGGCCACCGCGCTATGCCGTGCTGCCTGCATATCCTTTTCAAGGTTGTGGGGCACACTGGAAGGAAGAAGGGGGAGCGGGGGCGCGACAGGCAGAGGGAAGGGAAGATGGCAATGAGGGGCGGGCTCAGCTCGCCACCACAACAACGAACGTGCACACAAAAGCACGTCCAGGCAGGTTCTATAAGACGCTTCAAAGTGGAGGCCTGCAGCTTCTGAATGCTCTGAGACACCTTGTTGATCTTGCGCGACGGCCACCTGGCAATCCCATGCTGCCGACAGATCCGCTTCAGTGTGGTGGGGCACACTGGATGGGTCCAAGGGGGGGGGGGGGGGGTGGGGGAAGGAAGGAGGGACACACGCTGGCTGGATGCTCCTTGACCTTAACTCACACCTTGTTGATCTTGCGCGACGGCCACCTGGCAATCCCATGCTGCCTGCATATGCGCTTCAATGTGGTGGGGCACACTGGGTGTCCAAGGGGGGGGAGTGGGGAAGGAAGGAGGGACACGCTCCTGAAGAAGGCTCGAAGAGCCGAAACTAGCTACCGCAAAATTCCTTTTCACAAGGGTTTTTTACAAGCAAGCCTACAACAAACAAAACATCTGTTTTGCTAAAAGCTGCAGCCACGCAAAGTCATGGCTCCTGTTTGGGGCTCTATTGGACACCTTGTTGATCGTGTGGCATTGCCACCGCGCTATGCCATGCTGCCGACAGATCCTTCAGTAGCAGGAACCCCAAGACTCATCTCCCATCAGAGCGCACACCACACTCACACCACACTCACACCACACTCACACCACACTCACACCACACTCACACCACCACCACGCACACTGCCCACCCCTCCTAGCAACCCACCTCCCAGCGCCTTAGCAGCGTCCTTGAGGCTCCCTGCAAAGTACTGCTGCAGCACTTCCAGACCGATGCTCTTCTCGTTGCACAACCCCCCAAAACCACACCTCACCAACCCCAAAGCTCACCTCCCAATGCCTTAGCAGCGTCCTTGAGGCTGCCCGCAAAGTACTGCTGCAGCACGCCCAGACTGATGCTCTCGACCCACCACCCCCCTCAAGGTGCACCCAACGATCCCCAAAGCTCACCTCCCAGCGCCTTAGCAGCGTCCTTGAGGCTGCCTGCGAAGTACTGCTGCAGCACGCCCAGACTGATGCTCTTCTCGTTCGTCCCCCCCCTCCGCTTCTCCCCCTTCTTCACCCCCCCTTTCGGCCCCCCCTCCGCCCCTCCCGCCCTCTCCTCCCGCCCTCCTCCTCCCCCTGTCACATCCTCCTCTACCCGCATTCCCCCCTGCCTTCCCCCTTCCGCCCCTCCTGAAGGCTGCCCCGAGCTTGCCCCATCTGGTGTCCCCTCCAACGCCCCTCCCCCCTCGTCCAGGCTGTCACCACTCCTGTCTGACGTGGTAGGGAGACCTGATTGGTTGGCTTGGTCAAGGGCGGCAGGTGCAGCTGCAGCCTCCCTGCCGCCCAACCCAGGGTCAAAAGAGGCAGCATGGGCGGCAGGGGCGGCAGGGGCGGCAGACATGGGCCCTGCAGGGGGGACAGCTGGAGGACCTGAGCTTTCACCTGAGAACGCGTCTTCAGGTAGAGGCGGCATGGCCTGCATGCCTATGCTTGTGCCCATCCCACCTGCATTGATGTTGATGCTACTGCCACCACCCATGCCCGATCCCATGCCCGTTCCCATGCCCGCTCCCATGCCCGTTCCCATGCCCGCTCCCATGCCCGCTCCCATGTGTGTTCCCATGCCTGTTCCCATGCCCATGAGTGTGGTTGGGGCTACTCCCATCTCCCCCTGCTGCTGCTGCTGCTGCTGCTGCTGCTGTTCGGAGAAACCACCTTCGGCCCAAGCATTGCTAATACCGCCACCACCATTACCCATACTCCCATCTCCATTTCCCACTACCCCACCATTCCCCACGCCCCCATTATCCCCCTCCTCCCCACACCCTAATCCATTCCCTCCAAGCCCCACAGCCATTCCTCCTGCACCCGCCGCAATAGAACCGTTCCCCAGCGCCACATCATCTGTGCCATTGCCAGGTGGCATGCTGTGAGCGAGTGGTGTACCGTGAGCCAATGGCGTGACTGCCGAACCTTCACAGAGCTCAGCCATTGCTGCGGCTTCAAACGGACTGCTCTCCCCCACTCCATTATCCCCCACTCCGGTCTCCCCCATACCCACACCTGTGCCCTCACACATCCTCGCTCCTTCCCCCTCCCCTCGTTCCTCCACTCGCCTCCTCTTCACCTCCCTACCTCTCTTCTCCGGAGTCTCGCCCCCCTCCCTTGCTCCCTTCACCCCCACACCCCTCACCACACTACCTCCCTCCGACACCCCTTCCCCCACCAACCCCTTCCCCTTCCCTCCCCCCCACGCTCCCCCTCTCATCTCCACCCCCCCACCTCCCATCACCGACCCGCCAGCTACCGAGCCTCCCGCCCCCGCGCCACCCGTCCCCGACCCTGACCTTGTGCCCCGACTACCCCCACTCTTCCCGGACCTACTCCTCACCATCTCCTGCACAGTCACCGTCCTGAGGCTCCGACACGCCTCCTGCATGCTCTGCGACAGCTGCGTCAACAACCGCTGCTGCTCCTCCTTCTCCCTGCACCCCGGCGGCAGAAAGAACTCCAAAACATAGTCCATATCTTTACTCAAAACCGACCGAAGCCGGATGGCAACGGCGGCTCGGAGCCCGAACATGCGCGCGTAGTGCACTAGAGGGTACTGCTCCTTGGTGAGGAGCTGGAGATCGTCGCAGAAGGCGGGGGCGTTGGAGGTCATGGCTCGGCCGGGGCAGCCCTGTGCTGCCTGTAACTGGTGCTCGCAGCACGCCTGGCGGAACCCCCACATGCGGAGGTCTGCCACGCAGCTCGGCATGTCTGCTGTGAACAGTGTTACTGCGTCCTCCTCCCCTTGCTCCTCCTCCCCTCCTTGCTCCTCCCCTCCCTGCTCCTCCCCTCCCTGCTCCTCCCCTCCCTGCTCCTCCCCTCCCTGCTCCTCCCCTCCCTGCTCCTCCCCTCCCTGCTCCTCCCCTCCCTGCTGCTCCCCTCCCTGTTCCTCCTCCCCGTCTCCTGCCCCTCCTCTCCCCGCTGCTTCTCCTCCTTTACCCGCTCCACCAACATGAAACACCTCAAACACGTCTTCCTGTAAGCTCCCCACGTCAACTGCGCCCTTTCCCCGCCCCGCCCCCTCTCGTCGCATGCTCCACCCCGCCCTCACACTGCTCCGCATGCTCGCCCCTACCGGCCCCGCGCTCCCCCGAGCCAGCCCCCGAGCCGCAGGCTCGGCAGCGGCGGGAGGTTCGGTGAGGCGGACCCAGGAGGAAGGGATCCAGGTCTGGGCGAGGGGGAGCGAGTGTTTGTCGCAGAGTGAGGAGAGCACCTCGTGTATCTCGGTTAAGACGGCTCCCCTGCCCGGGAAGGGCATCTGGAAGGGAGAGAAGGCGGGTGGGGGAGAGGAGAAGAGGGCAACGCAAACAAAGAGTAAGACATGGCTTGCAGGGAGGGAGTGCTGGTCGCGAAGCGGGCAGAGCAAGCAAAGCGGGCACAGCAAGCAAAGCGGGCAGAGCAAGCAAAGCGGGCACAGCAAGCAAAGCGGGCAGAGCAAGCAAAGCGGGCAGAGTACCTCATAGCAGGAGAAAGAGGCAGCGAGGAAAGGCGTGAGGGGCTACTTCGAAACACACGATGGTATGTAATCCTCAGAAACATAGGATGCGGACTGGACTAGCAGTGAGACACATGAGCCTACCTCTGCTGGAAGATGGTCCCATGCGCGAATGCTAGTCAGGTCCACCGTCTGTGGGGTGGGGTGGGGATGGATGGGGTTGGATGGGATTAGGTGGGGTGGGTGGCGGAAGGATACCAAAGATAAAGGCGGAGTGGGAATACAGCAAGGCATGTGAGGGGGAATACAGCAAGGCATGTGAGGGGGAATACAGCAAGGCATGTGAGTGGGAATACAGCAAGGCATGTGAGGGGGAATACAGCAAGGCATGTGAGGGGGAATACAGCAAGGCATGTGAGTGGGAATACAGCAAGGCATGTGAGTGGGAATACAGCAAGGCATGTGAGGGGGAATACAGCAAGGCATGTGAGTGGGAATACAGCAAGGCATGTGAGTGAGAATACAGCAAGGCATGTGAGTGGGAATACAGCAAGGCATGTGAGTGGGAATACAGCAAGGCATGTGAGTGGGAATACAGCAAGGCATGTGAGTGGGAATACAGCAAGGCATGTGAGTGGGAATACAGCAAGGCATGTGAGTGGGAATACAGCAAGGCATGTGAGTGGGAATACAGCAAGGCATGTGAGTGGGAATACAGCAAGGCATGTGAGTGGGAATACAGCAAGGCATGTGAGTGGGAATTGTGCACGTTGCGGCAGCACATGGTACTGGAAAATGGTTTATGAATGTGTCACAACCTCTCTGCAACACCCCAAATCCCTATACATCCCTCTGCACCGCACTGCACCGCCATCTCACCTGCAGTGCGTCGCACACATCATAAATCTGTGGACCAAACCCCACATCCTCCGCCATCATCACCAGCTCCACCACTGCTCTCTGCTTCCACAACGCCCCCAAGACCACATGCACCGGTTTGCACCACACTGCACCCTCTATCCAGACCACAAGCACCCCTCAGCACCGCACTGCAACCCGCCATCTCACCTGCAGTGCGTTGCACACGGCATCAATCTGTGGCCCGAAGCGCACGTCCTCGCCCATCATCACCAGCTCCACCACCGCCACCAGCTCCTGCCTCCAAGACGCCCCATCCCCCCCCCAGACCACATGCACCCCTCTGCACCGCACTGCACCATCCTCTATCTCACCTGCAGCGCGTTGCACACAGCATCAATCTGAGGGCCGAAGCGCACGTCCTCGCCCATCATCACCAGCTCCACCACCGCCACCAGCTTTTTGCATTCCCAGACAATCACCCCGCACCACATGCACCCCTCTGCACCGCACTCAACCTCCGCCTCACCTGCAGCGCGTTGCACACGGCATCAATCTGTGGCCCGAAGCGCACGTCCTCGCCCATCATCACCAGCTCCACCACCGCCACCAGCTCCTGCCTCCTCCTCCCCCTCACCCCTCCCCCCTCTCCCTTCACCACCATCACCTTCCCCCCACTCTCCCCTTCATCACCCTCCCCCTCCCCCTCGCGCTCCCCTCCCGCCTCCCACTCCCACCCGCCTTTGCTACTCCCGCTGCTGCCCGTCCCCCAGCTCTCCCCTCCTCCTTCCCCCGCCTTCCCCTTCCCCTTTCCCCTTCCCTCATTCCCCAAGACTCTGAAAATGGGCACAGCCAGAGCTCCGCGCACGTTGCAGCGAGTGGCGTGCGCCACGCGGAGGTACTCGTCCCGCGAGTAGTACTGCACGTTGGGCGTCCACTCGGGGCGACCAGACACGAAGACGCGGCCTGGCAGGCCCAGGTACCCGCTGCCAGACAAGGGGAATGTGTAGCTGGGGGAGAGGGGGAGAGGGAAGGGGGGAGGAGGGTGGAGGTTCAGGTGGGGCAGGAAGTCGGGTGTAGCGTGGGCCACTCGGAGGTATTCGTCCCGCGAGTAGTACTGCACGTTGGGCGTCCACTCGGGGCGACCAGACACGAAGACGCGGCCTGGCAGGCCTAGGTACCCGCTGCCAGACAAGGGGAATGTGTAGCTGGGGGAGAGGGGGAGAGGGAAGGGGGGAGGAGGGTGGAGGTTCAGGTGGGGCAGGGAGTCGGGTGTAGCGTGGGCCACTCGGAGGTATTCGTCCCGCGAGTAGTACTGCACGTTGGGCGTCCACTCAGGCCTACCCGAGACAAATACGCGCCCTGGTAAACCCAGGTACCCGCTGCCAGACAGGGGGAAGGTGTAGCTGGGCGGGTTCGGTGGGGATTGGGGGGAGGGGGGGAGGGTGGAGGGGAGGAGGGGAGGGGAAAGGGAGTCAGGCGTGGGCCACTCGGAGGTATTCGTCCCGCGAGTAGTACTGCACGTTGGGCGTCCACTCGAGGCGACCAGACACAAACACCCGGCCTGGTAACCCCAGGTACCCGCTGCCAGATAATGGAAAGGTGTAGCTGTAAGGTTGTTGGGGAATACGGGGAGGGGAGGTAAAGGTAAGGAGGGGGTGAATCAGGCGTGGGCCACGTGGAGGTACTCGTCCCGCGAGTAGTACTGCACGTTGGGCGTCCACTCGAGGCGGCCGGATACGAAGACCGACCTGGTGGTAACCCGAGGAACTTAAAAAGCCTAGCGAGGCAGCTCACTTGGTGGCGATGGTGCAACATCCCCTCTTCTCGCTCCTCCCTCCCCTCCCTTTTGCAGCTCACTCGGTGGACATGGTGCAGTAAACGCGCAGCTTCTTCGAAGGTATCCCCTCCCCTCGGCCCCGCACCACCCCACACCACCACCGCCACCCTCGCCCCCCCACCACCACCGTCATCCCCTCCCCCCTCACTCACTTGGTGGAGATGGTGCGGTACACGCGCAGCTTCTCACTGCCCTCCATGAGCACAAACGGCTGCTCGCGCGTGCTCAGCACACGCTGCCCCTCGTGCCACGTGGGGAACCACACCTGCGCCAGCAGGTCTCCGCGCGACTGGGGTGTTTCAGGGGGGAAAAGGATGACGGGAGAGGTAAAGAAAGAATTCTGTCGTGAGAGGGGAGACGAGGGAGAGAGAGTACCATGTAGGGAACCAAACTTGGGCCTTTCATCTGCGTACTCAGCACCAGACCCCTTTCCCCCTCAGCACACCTTCTCCCCCCGAGGACTGTCTCCCCCCTTCCCCCTTGCTTTTCCCCAAACCACCAGCCCAACTCCCCCCCAATGCGCACACACACCTGGCAGAGGCTTCTGAGAGCCTTCTCTATCCGCACCCGCAGCCCCGGAACCCTCTCTGCGCGCGGGCCCCCCGCCACCTGCAGCACATTCCTCGGGGGAGCGCACACCAGCTGCCCCGCGCCTCCTCTCCCGCCCGCGCCCCTTCCCCCTCCCCATCCCCCCGCCCCGCTCCCCGCGCCCCTGACCAGAACCCCAGCCTTGGAATCCTCCTGCTGCTCGTTCCCCTCCTGCCCGTCTGCGAGCGATCCCGCGCAGCTGAGCGGGTGGGGCGAGGAGAACATGGATAACAGCGACACGAAGTTGGGGGAGTCGGGGCACATGAGCGCGGAACCCGTGGGGACCATGAGGGAACCCGCGGGCGCCATAAGGGCGGAACCCGCGGGGGCCATGAGCGCGGAGCTGCTGGGTCCGCCAGTGATGAACAGGTCGCCGTTAGGCTGCGCGGAAAAGGTGGAAATCTCCAGAATATCCGCCTCTCCTGCTGCTGCCCCTGGCCCACTTGCTCCTGGTACTCCTACGATGGCTGTAGCTGCTGCTGTAGCTGTAGCTGAAGCTGATGCTCCTGTTGCCGCCGGTCCTGCGGAAGGTGACAACACGTCAGCGTGGTTCAAGGGGACTGAAGTGCTGGCTTCTGGAAGGGAGGCCGGCGCTAGCTGCTGCTGCGAATTTTCAATTTGCTGCGCTGGCTGCCGCTGCGAGTGCTGCGGCTTGTCTTGCGAATTCTGACGACGCTGCATCAGCTGCTGCTGCTGCTGCAGCCGCTGATGTGCCTCCTGTGAATGCTTCTCCTGCTTCAGACGCTGCAAGGGCGACGCTGACCGCTGCTGCTGATGCCCACCCGGCGCAGCCTCTGGATGCTGCTCAGGGTGGTGACGGGACGGATCCAGCACTCTCTGCTTCTGCCGCTGGCTCGACGCATTCCACATGCCGTCTGCCGCAGCAGTGGCAGCAGCAGCGGCCACTGCCGCTGCTAGTAACCCGCCGTTGCTCGCCTCCTGACCGAGCTGCACCGCTGCTGAAGCTGCTGTTCCTAAAACAGCAGAGGCGGATGCCGCTGTTGCTAACGGGTGCTGGGACTGACGTAGCAATTCCAGTTGCTGCTGCTGGTGCTGCTGCAACAACGAATCCTGATACTGAGACGCCGCGGCTTGCTGCTGCTGTTGCTGCTGCTGCTGCTGCTGTTGCTGTTGTCGCTCCATGAGCATCTGCAATAGAGCCATGTTATGCTGCTGCTGATGCTGCTGCTGCTGCTGCTGCTGCTGCTGCTGCTGCTGCTGAATTGCCAAAAGGCGGGATTCCTCATCTATCTGGCGCTGCATCTGCAATTCGCGAAGAAAATTCTGCGGAGCGGAAGAGGCTAAGGCGGACGAGGCTGCTAAGGCGCGCGATTGGATCTGGTGGAGCTGCGATAGCGCACCTAATTGCATCGCTTGGTCGTGACCTAATTGCGACATCAGCGCCTGCTCCTGAAGCTGCGACTGCAGCTGTTGCTGCTGCTGCTGCTGTAGCGGCTGCTCGAGCCATGATTGAGGTGTCAGAGGGAAGGCATCAGGACGCGGGAGAGTGGTGGTTTGGGGAAGGGATTGGCCGGCAATAGGAGGTGCTAAAGGATGCCGAATTGTCGCGCCGAAAAAGTCCATCGCGAGGATAACGGTGGTACAAATTGATAACTAGATCGAGTCGCGAGTGAGCTCAGCTTGACAGCCACGCGCTAGGCACGAAACGCGGATGAGTTTTGGTCCATGGAAGGTGAGGTGGGGGTGGGGTGAGGTAAACTGTCGCTCTAGGTAGGACACAGGTTCGGTTTGATCACGCCGCTTCTGCAGCGCAGGGGAAGAGGGAGAGGGAACAAAAGGTGAAACAAACTATACAGCCGTCAGCAAAAAGCAGATGAAGCTCTCGAGTGACATTCGCACGAGAGAGAGAAACTAGTGGTGGAAGATAAGCTGACCAATCAGTCGCATCGCAGTTCTCGAAGTGAACAGAAGCAGCAGCATCGCATTACTCAAACCCTAACCGAAAGAACGCCCCATCAGCCATTCAAGTTGGCTTTTCGAAGAGCGAGGAGAAGCAGGAACATGCTATCCTCGATACTCGCCTCTTCATTTCGAAGCAAGCAAGATAAACCAGCCTGGCATATCAACGTTTCGCGTGAGCAACATTCTACCACCCCTGCCTTGCCCAAAATCAAGGCCAGGTGGCAGTGGGGGGACCACAAGCCAGCCAGTCATACCTCGTGGTTTGGAAGGGTAGCGAATGGAAGTGGCTAAAAGAGCTGGCGCGGCGCGAAATTTGACCAATGGGTGAGAACGAGTCTTGGTTTTGCCGTGTCATTTCGCTACAGCAAAGCATCCTTCACACCATCGGAACACCACCAACCTCAAAATCTGCTGCAAGTGTTTTTATGCTTGGTATATCCACTAGATATAGAAACTCCACAGAACACTTCCTCCTCCTTTCATCAACCATATCCACCTCATAGCCGCTTATTATGGATGCTAGTTTTCACAAATCAGCCGCAATTATATCAGAAGTAGGGCATAACCTCCAACTCGTCCATTGATACATCTTGCAGCTCGAATATATGACTTGACCGAATAATCAATACGCAAAATATCTACAAATTGATATAATATGACGAGGAGATTTGAAAAATACCATGATAAGGTACAATTCAGAATGTCAACTTGTACTAGCTTAGCAGCTACATGAATTCCTAATATTGCAAAGACGGAACGCTGTCCGCGTTTAGAAGATGCGCGTGAAATAGGTCAGAGTGGTTGAGGACTCACAGCAGTGGCAATGAGAAACCCTGCACTTCTAGCCATGTCGCGTCTTCAGTAGTTATTCGTAGCTAGACGGTCTGATAGTTCGAGCGTGTTATTCTGACGTCCTTTAAGTCGACTGAGATGGCCGGATGGGCCTGCCGGCGCGGCTGGCCGGCATTAGGGTTAGCGGCGTTGCTCTGTCTCGGTGCTCTGACGAGATGTTCGGCCGCTGCAGACGATGACGAGGAGGAAACCATTTCCGGGAAAACGGGAAATTACCTGTCAGGTCAGTGCACGATGTTTCCTGAGCATTTTCGGTCACCGATGTCAGCGCACGAAAAGGCACCTAATCCAGCCGGTTTAGACCCCAGAAAGCCCGCTGCTTGTCTCCGCGAGGTTGGTACTGATGGGTAGCATTCGCAATCGGCAATCTCGAGGTTGATTCATTGGTCCATCAGTAGGGCTGTTAGAGTCGTGGCAAATGCAATGTCGATTCCTGCTGATGTCAGCCGAGCGTCAGCCGGCCACAGGAGTCTTCCTTCCACGTGGCAAAGCTTCCGTCGTCACTGTTTTCAACCATCGTCATTAGCAGTACCATTATCACCTTCGGAGCCCGAGAACCGAACCTTATGCATGCCACGCCGAACCACGCGCCGAGCCGGACGCCGAGCCACACGCCGAGCCACAGACCGCGTCACACGCAGAGTCACACGCGACCGTATAACTTCTATACTTTCTCTAATTTCTTCCCAACTCCCGTCCCTCCCCTTTCTACCCCGCTCCCCATTCTCCCACTCTGCGCCAATCAGACGCTGCCAAGTGGACATGGCCAGTGGTCAACGAGCCGGGAACGGAAGCGTCGGTGTACAAGGTTCTCTCCTCGTACGTCGCTTTCCATCCCTCCTTCCGTTGCATTGCACATCAGTATTTGTTTGGTTTCGTTTCTCCTTACGTTCGTTCGCTGGGCGAAACAAGCCACATCGGTGAACGTTGTGACGTCAAAGCTGAGTTGTCGTGAACTTCCCACCTGGAAAGGCACCTGAAGGACACTCTCTCACCCTCCCTCCCCCCCGCCCCCCTTCCCCTGTCTCCCATTCCCATCCTTCCCCCAATCCCCCCTCCTCTCCCTTATTTCCCGCAGCTGGTGCGGCAACGCGTATGAGGAGATGGTGAAGCGTGTGGAGCGCAAGGCGAGGGATGGGTTGACCACCACTTCCCCTCCCAGCACTTCCCCCTCTTCTCTGGTCTCCCCCCTCTCCCTTCTAACTGCTGCAGCTGGTGCGGCAACGCGTACGAGGAGATGGTGAAGGGGAGGGAGGCGAGGCAAGGCGTAGTGAAGGACTCTCTCTCCTCACTCCCCTCCCCTCCCCCTATTTTTTTTTATTATACGGGGAGGCGCAGCTGGTGTGGCAATGCATACGAGGAGATGGTGAAGGACGCAGCGTGCAGGGCGAGGAATGCTTGACTGTCACGTCACCACTACCCCTGCCCCTTCCTCCTCCCCCCTTCTGGCTCAACCCCTCGTTCTCCCCCTTTCTTTCCCGCAGCTGGTGCGGCAACGCGTACGAGGAGATGGTGAAGGACGCGGAGCGCAAGGCGAGGGACCACGAGCGGCTGAAGCTGGAGCGGGACCAGCGGTTTCAGGAGTGGATGCAGTGCCGCCAGGAGAAGTTCATTAAAGAAAAGGTGGGCTTTAATGGGAAAGGTGGGCTTCGATGGAATAGGTGGGCTTTAAAGGATAAGGGAGGGCTGCTGGTTTTTGCACTGCTTTGTTTGTATCGCGTTGTGGAAGCACCAATGAAGGGACCAGCGGTCTGGCGATTGGATGCAGTGCCGCCAGGAGAAGTTCATTAAAGGGAAGGTGGGCTTTAATGGAGAGGGTGGGCGGAGAAGGTGGGCTTCAAAGGAGAAGGTGGGGTGTTCTTTTTCCTGCTGCGCTGCTCTGCAAGTCTCATAACCCGATTTCCATGCTCAAGTTACTCGCTTGTTCTGTGCACAGTGCACTCCACCCCCCACGCCCATCACCAGGAGCTAGAGGCGGAGTGTGACAAGTTGCGCAAGCTGCAGGCGAGTTCTCTGAGACGTCTCAGCGTGGACATTCATCCCCTCTGTTCTTTCCACCGCATTCCACCTCATTCCACCGCATTCCAGGAGCTAGAGGCGGAGTGTGAGAAGGTGCGCAAGCTGCAGGCATTGCGTACCCTTGCTCAATTTCTTGCCATCCCCTGTGTGTTCTGCTACCCCTCACGGCCATCACCAGGAGCTGGAGGCAGAGTGTGAGAAGGTGCGCAAGCTGGTGTTGGGGCGTCTCAAACGTAGCCCTTGCTGTCTCTCTTTCTATGTGTGCTCCCTCCACCCCTCACGGCCATCACCAGGAGCTAGAGGCGGAGTGTGAGAAGGTGCGCAAGCTGCAGGGGTCGGAGTTTGACCGAGAGAGGCTGGTGATGCGCGCTGAGTGTGACATGGAGCTCACTCTGCTGCGCGCTGAGCTGGACGCCTGTGAGATCAAGGTGCGTGCGTTGAGATGGGATGGCATAGGATCAAGGTGCGCAAGGGGTGGGTGGGTGGGTGATGAGGTGAATAAAGGTGTGCAGTAAGGTTGGGATGAGATTAAGGGGTGTGCTATCAGGATGCAATGAGATGAGATTGGTGAAAGGAGAGAGAGGCTGGTGTGGTGTGGTGTGGTGTGGTGTGGTGATGCGCGCTTGAGGGCGACATGGAGCTCACTCACTCTGCTGGACGCCTGTGAAATGCAGGTGCGTGAGTCACTCAGGATGCAAAAAGGTGAGATTGGGGCAGGGAAAGAGAGAGAGAGGCTGGTGATGCGCGCTTGAGGGCGACATGGAGCTCACTCACTCTGCTGGACGCCTGTGAAATGCAGGTGCGTGAGTCACTCAGGATGCAAAAAGGTGAGATTGGGGCAGGGAAAGAGAGAGAGAGGCTGGTGATGCGCGCTTGAGGGCGACATGGAGCTCACTCACTCTGCTGGACGCCTGTGAGATCAGCGTGCGTGCATTTGGGGTGGGATGTGATGGGATGAACTTAAATCAAGGTGCCTGCCTGCCCTGCACCCAGGATGTGATGAGACGAATCAAGGTGTGGTGGAGCTGGCCCTGTGCGACCATGCCGGCCTGGGCCTGGGAGCCAACCAACTGCACGGCGAGCCAACTGCCACTGCAACCAAGTCACGTCCGCTTCCCGACTCCCTTCCTCACCTCCCTTTTCCACCTCCCTCCCTCCTGCCCCCACCCCACACGCACCCGAGTTGAGCAACAAGGAGAGGGCGGTGTGCGAGAGAGAAGTCCTCGTCGAGAGAGCTCTGTGCGACCATGCGAAGCGCGGCCTGGAGGCCAACAACACGGCATGCAAGCATCGCACGCAGGTCACCGACCTCACGCGCCTGGCCGAGCTGGAGGACACCCCCAGGCACGCGTCGTGATCGCCTCTGAGGTTACCCTCACTCGTCCCCTCCTTTATCCCTTCCACCCTCTCCCTTATCCTCTCCGCAACTACCCCAGCTAAGCAACAAGGAGAGAGCAGTGTGTGAACGGGAGGTAGTGGTGGAGCGCGCTCTGTGTGACCACGCGAAGAGGGGTCTGGAGGCCAACACCACGGCGTGCAAGCACAGCACCGCACGCAGGTCACGGACCTCACCCGCCTGGCTGAGCTGGAGGGCACGGCTGAGCGACACTGCACCCAGGCACTTCTACCCTCCTCTCCCAAACTCCCCTCCTCACCTCCCCTCCCAAACTCCCCTCCTCACCTCCCCTCCTCACCTCCCCTCCCAAACTCCCCTCCTCACCTCCCCTCCCAAACTCCCCTCCTCACCTCCCCTCCCTTATCTTCTCTCCCACCTACCCCAGTTGAGCAACAAGGAACGGGCAGTATGCGAGAGGGAGGTTGTGGTCGAACGGGCCCTATGCGACCATGCGAAGCGCGGCCTGGAGGCCAACAACACGGCGTGCAAGCACCGCACGCAGGTCACCGACCTCACCCGCCTGGCTGAGCTGGAGGACACGGCGGAGCGGGCGGCGAGTGACCACGAGGAGTGGGCGGCGGAGAGGGGGCGGCTGCGCAAGGAGCTCAAGGCGTGCCGCCCGGCGAGGGCGCATGCGGAGGCGCGGCTGAGGGAGGTGCTGGCGGATGGGACAATCGACTCTTTAGAGCACACTGTCGTGTGGCTGCAGGTATGCTTTTGAGATTTCTAAAAAGCTGCGCAAGCACCTCAAGACGCCTGGGGCGAGCGCATGCAGAGGTGCTGCTCCGGGAAGTGCTGACGGATGGGACGATCGATTTGCTGGAGCACACTGTTGTGTGGCTGCAGGTGGGTGTGGTGCGAGCGAGCGCATGCAGAGGCGTTGTGCTCGCGCCACACCCATCGGGAAATGAGCTCGTTTTCTTGCTTCTCCGTACCAGACAGCTTTGGGCCTTGCTGTCGTGTTGCTCACCTCCTTATCCGCTCACAATATGCCATGGCATCTTGGCATTCTTTTCTCATTACCATCTTCCCCCCACCTCTGCCCCTCGCACGATGGATCCGTTGCTGTGTGTGTGTGCAGGTGCTGCTGGGAGTGCAGGCGTTGGTGCTGCTTGTAATGCTCTCCTTCCTCTTCTTCCTGCTGCTGCACGGTATGCATGCTCTTTGAAACACACTAGAAATCACTAGAAATCACTGCACATGAAAAAGGGTTTTTATCCTTTGCCATGCCATTCCATGCCATGCCATGCCATGGCGTGCCGTGCCATGCCCTGCCATGACATGCCCCCTTTCTTTGACGCCTTGCTCCTCCATCTCGTTTCCAAGCGTCCCTTCCTACGCAGAGAAGAGCCTATGGTGGGCAGGCAGTGCAGCCAGCGTAAAACTCGCGGCTGGTGCCAGCGTAATCTTGGCGAGGGAGACTATGTCATGCCCCCATCTTACTCCACCCATGCTACTCTTACTCTATCCTACTCATTCTCTTTTCCACTCCCCCACCTCTCCCTTCAGACCAGAATCCCACAGAGTCCTGTGTTTATGGTGGGTGGCAGTGCAGGTGGCATTTAAGATGCGCCTGGTGCCAGCAGAGGAGGCCAAGGAGACACTGTCCCCACCCATCTCACTCTATCCTACACATTCAATTGCCCACAACCCCACTCCCCTCCCTCACTCCCCAAACCTTTTGCAGAGGAGAACCCCACGGGATGGGGCACGTACGGCTGGGTGGCGTGGCAGTACAGGCGGCATCCAAGATGTGGCTGGTGCCAGCAGAGGTAGCCAAGGAGACTGCATCCCACCCATCCCACGTTTGTCCTGCTCTTCCTCACCCTCTGCCCCACTCCACTCCCTCACTCCCCTAACTTTCCGCAGAGGGGAATCCCACGGGAGGGGGCGCGTACGGGTGGGTGGCAGTGCAGGCAGCGTCCAAGATGCGGCTGGTGCCAGCAGAGGTGGCCAAGGGAGGCTCAGTCTCATCCACGTTACTCATCCACCCATGCACATTCACTCCTCCACACCGTCTGCAGAGGAGAATCCCACGGGAGGGGGCGCGTATGGGTGGGTGGCGGTACAGGCGCATCCAAGATGCGCCTGGTGCCAGCAGAGGTGGCCAAAGAAACACTCATGAAGGCCTTTGAGGGGCGCAGGCGCACACGCCTGCCCATCGTGCTCACCACTGCTGCCAACTACGAGCCTGACTGTACGTGGTGGTGATGGTAACCCGCACTGTAACGCGCCCGTTTAGGGTCCCTAGAAAGTGCGGCTGGAGCCAGCAGAGGTGGCCAACGAGACGCTCATGAAGGCGTTTGAGGGGCGCCAGCGTACACGCCTGCCCATCGTGCTCACCACTGCTGCCAACTACGAGCCTGACTGTACGTGGTGGTGATGGTAACCCACACTGTAACGCGCCCGTTTAGGGTCCCTAGAAAGTGCGGCTGGAGCCAGCAGAGGTGGCCAACGAGACGCTCATGAAGGCGTTTGAGGGGCGCCAGCGTACACGCCTGCCCATCGTGCTCACCACTGCTGCCAACTACGAGCCTGACTGTACGTGGTGGTGATGGTAGTGAATGATCAATGTTGTAAGGCGCGATGTGAGGAGAGAGAGCGAGAGACGCTCGTGAAGGCGTTTGAGGGACGAAGGCGCACGCGCCTGCCCATCGTGCTCACCACTGCTGCCAACTACGAGCCTGACTGTACGTGGTGGTGATGGTAGTGAATGATCAATGTTGTAAGGCGCGATGTGAGGAGAGAGGGCGAGAGACGCTCGTGAAGGCGTTTGAGGGACGAAGGCGCACGCGCCTGCCCATCGTGCTCACCACTGCTGCCAACTACGAGCCTGACTGTACGTGGTGGTGATGGTAGTGAATGATCAATGTGGCGCGATGTGAGGAGAGAGAGCGAGAGACGCTCGTGAAGGCGTTTGAGGGACGCAGGAGCGCGCGCCTGCCCATCGTGCTCACCACTGCTGCCAACTACGAACCAGATTGTGAGGCTAGCTGACTGACTGACTGACTGACAGTAACCCGCAGGAGCACCGCCTTGTCTGACTACCAGTGGTGTGGTAGCAGCTACAATCTGGACCGTGACTGCCTTTACCGTGCCTGTGACGTTCTGGCATGCCTTGTCAAAACACATCTTCCCCCTTTTCTTACCCCGTGCATCTTCTCTGTTATCCTTCTCATGTCCTGCCCTCTCTTCCCCGTTCCTTGCCTTCCCTTCTCTCTCTCCCCCACATCCCCACCTCAACCCCTCTCCCTTCTCGTTTCCTTCCCTCTCGTTCCCCACGCCCACATCCTCTCTGTCCAGCTGGCAGCCCCACATTGGTCTTCCTGCTGGCGCCTGTCAACGTGGCAAGCTCCCGGCGCTTCTCCCTGTTCAACCATTCAGGCGACTATGTGACGCACGCAGAGAGGGCGCAGGAGATAGGTGCGTGCATACATGTCCGAATGCACTTGCGTGAACATCTGTGCGTGTGTATATTTTGCGTGTGTGTGTGTGTGTGGGTGGGTCTATGCATGTGTGCTCTTGGCGGTGCTATTCCTGTTCAACCGTCGCGCGACTATGTGACGCGTGCTGAGAGAAAGCAGGAGGTAGGTAGGTGCGTGCGTGCGTGCGCGCGTGCGTGCGTGCGTGCGTGCGTGCGTGCGTGCGTGCGTGCGTGCGTGCGTGCGTGCGTGCGTGCGTGCGTGCGTGCGTGCGTGCGTGCGTGCGTGCGTGCGTGCGTGCGTGCGTGCGTGCGTGCATGATACAGGCGCACGCTGAGGCGTCCTGAAAATGCGTCGAGACGCCTCTCACCACCTTTCCCCCTGACCTCTTCCCCCACCCACCTGTGCCAGGTTACTCTCCTTTCCCCCTTGCAGTGGCCAAGGCACTGCCCAAGTCGCGCCTGGTGATGATGCTTTACGAGGGCTGTGGGGAAGCGAGTTGGGGCTTCTAAGGTGCCTCGAACCACATGCATTTCAAGGCACCCTGCAGATGTTTCAAGACGTCTCCAACCAACCACACAAACCCGTTCTTCCTCCCCCCTTCTCTCCCTTACTCAAACGTCCGCCTGCCCCATATTTCCCTCTCCCTGCAGTGGCCAAGGCCCTACCCAAGTCGCGACTGGTGGTGGTGCTCTGTGAGGGGTGCGGGGGGCTCTTCACAGAGGCCACGCTGGACTCGCTGCGACTCAAACCAGACAAGGCAAGCTCCGGGCTAAGGTTAAGGGTTGAAGGTTGATGGTCGAGGGGCTGTGGTTCCTTCTGGTTTACGGTTTACCTTGTCAGGGCTGTGGGGGGCTTTTCAATGTTTCCAAGCCACACAAGGCATTCCATGCCTTCAGTCAACATGGCAGGACTTTCTTCAACCATTCATCCTTTTTCTCCTTCAAGTTGCTTCTCTTCATCCCCATGCTTCCTTTTGAGGCGCCTCAACATTCTTTTTCCTTTTTTCAAAATGCTGTTCTTCTTTTGAGGCGCCTCAAAATCCGCGAGAACTGAGACGACTTTTGAGGCGCCTCAAAAGGAAGACTTTTGAGGCGCCTCAACATTCTTTTTCCTTTTTTCAAAATGCTGTTCTTCATTCCCATACCTCCACAAAGGTGGCGTACGAGGTGATTCCCAAGGACATGCGTTTCAACAGGAGCCAAGAGCCACAAGCTGGTCGTGGTGTGGGTGGATAAGGCGGAGTGGTGCAATTGCCACTCTCAATAAGGGTGTCGGACCTTCCTCAAAGAACACACCCTGATCTCACTTTATCCCTTTGTCCACACAGGTGGCATACGAGGTGATCCCAAAGGACATGGATTTCCCCAAGAGCCACAACCTGGTGGTGTCGTGGGTGGATAAGACCGAGGGGGTGTGGTGTGATGCTGTGGTGCTACTACTTTGTTCCACATGGCAGGCCTTTCTTTCAACCGTTCATCTCTTCAAAATTCCCATGCCCGTTCCCCACTCTGCACAGGTGGCGTACGAGGTGATCCCCAAGGACATTGATTTCCCCAAGAGCCACAACCTGGTGGTGTGGTGCCGTGGGTGGATAAGATGGAGGGAATGCGGTTACCATGTTCCCTGCAGCAGGCATTTCTGATTTTCAATGCTGCTCTCTATTCGCTTTTCCCAACAGGTGGCATACGAGGTGATCCCAAAGGACATGGATTTCCCCAAGAGCCACAACCTGGTGGTGCCATGGGTGGATAAGATGGAGGGGGTGAAGACAACCGACAGTGAGAGGGAGAGCGATCTGTCGTCCGTGATTAGAGCGCAGCCGTGGGCCCAGTACCTGTTGGGGAGGAGTGGGCGGATAGGGCAGGTTTACAGCCAGCTGCTGTAGATGAAATGCCGGAGGGTGCTTTTGAGAATTCTCAAGGGTGCAGTTCTTGCTGGGGAGGAGCAGGATGATAGGGTAGGTGCACAGCCAACTGCTGTGAGAGTGATGTGTTGGGATGGGCTTTAATTCCTGACTGAGAGTGAAGACGACTGACAGCGAGAGGGAGAGCGATTTGTATTTGGTAATTCGAGCACAGCCATGGGGTGCAGTAGTATACCTGCTGGGGAGAGCAGGAGGATAGGGCAGATGCACAGCCATTTACTGTCAATGGATGGAATGTGGGCGTGTTTACAGCCATTTGCTGTATCTAGCTTCTTTCATGTAATTTTTATGTTGACAGATCCATTTATGTTTAGCGACACATGACCTGCTTGCTATTTCTAGAGATCAATATTCCGGTTGTGTGGTGTTTTTTTTTTTTTTTTGCATGAACTGGTTTACAGCTCCACGGAAGAAAAGTAAGAACTATGGCTGTGGTGAATTCGACACCTCTAAAGCGCGTACGCGTCACCGTGCCAGAGCATTCTCTGCCCAGCCATGTCAACCCGAGAACCGCCTTGGGAATGACGGAGAAATGTTCGCATTGCACCCCACCCTGTCGTCCCTTGGGAATCACGAATTCGCATCGCACTTCGATCAGCCCAAGACCTCTTTAGGATGGGTCAGGAGGAAATGACGTACGTCCTACCTAAAAAGTTCGTCGATAGGACGTACTTCTACTGGTACGTCAAGCAGGGGTTTCGGGGAAATGGTTTCACTCTCGTCCTGATTACTTGTGTTTGGCCTCGCGTCTCCCCGTCCTCGTTTCTTCGCGACTCCGACGCTGCTCATGGCTCCTACCAGCGCTTCCCCTCTCGCCTTTTCTCGTCCTCTCGTGCAAGTTTCGCCCCCCGCAAGTTCTCTCACCATTCTCTCTCCAATAGCCTCTCGAATCTCTCTCTTCGTCCCCACGCCCACTGATTCTCGCTGTAGTTCCTCTCCGGCTCGCTGTGTAAACTGCAACTCACGGGCACGCTTAGTGTTTCCACAAACAAATCAGCGTCACGCTGTTTCGTCCAGCTCAGTTTCTGTTCGTCACCAGCCCCTCTTCAACCGCTCTCCAACGCCCTTGCGCCACGTGTCTAGTTCATCGCAGCTCACATCCGTCTCTTGCGCTGCTGCTGATGCTGATGCTGCCGGTGCTGCCGCAAAGGGCGGGAGCGAGGTAGAGAAAGGAACGATGACGGACCGCGGAAATGATAAGGTCGTCGCAAACGACGATGATGCTGACGTCATCATGGCTCCTGATGTTCGATTGGCTCCAGAGGCACGAATCCGTCCCCATATGAAATCTTCGACTCATATAATCATTGCAAGTTTACAATGATTTGTTTTCGTCGGGTTCGCCATGCAGTCACCGCATAGATGTCCACCTTGTATCTCATGATTCGATAAGCTACCACTGATTGTTCATCATGCGGATAATCTGGACATTGTTTTCATCTTTCACAAGATTCCCCTTCTAATTTCACGATTGCAGATTCACCTTAGTAACAGATTCATCTTCACTAATCAATCCCTAATTCCCCACTCCATCCCCCCTTCTCTTCCCCCTCCTCACACTACCCCAGCTCGCGTACATCCTCCCCCCTCCCCCTGAGGACCAACCCACACCAGATACCACCTCCCCCTCTCCCTCCTCCCCTCCCTACCTCCTCCTCGTCGCCCCCGGCGGCTTCATCCCCGCTCTCTCCTACCTCCCTGTCATCCGCGCTATAAGATCCGCTGCCCCCTCCTCTCTACGCACGCGCCTGTGGGTGGCCGTACTGAAGGAAATTACCGCATTGGATCCCGAGAAAGGGAGAGCGTGGGCGCGGGACGGGTATGAGGCGGCGGTAGCAGCGATAAAGGAGATGGGTGCGGATGTGACAAATAGGGGCAGCACCTCGCGCGTGTTTGTGCTGGGACACAGGTGGGTTGACTTGACTTGTATGTTGAGTCCTGAGTTGACTTTCCTGTTGAATTTTTAGTTGCATATTGAGCTGACTTTTGAGGCGCCTCAAATTGCAGTTGCCTTTCTCGTTGACTTTCTTGTTGCCTTTCTCGTTCACCTTTTGAGCCGACTTCTGAGTCGACTTGTAAGCTGATTGACATCCGTGTGACGCGAGCATTGCCACAGCCTGGCCTCCTTTTCATCGGAGCATATCACACATACTGTTCATCAACCAGTGTTCAGCACGCACAGAACTTTCCAGTCCTTTGTGTAGTACAGACGTTTCTGGGGAGAGGCCTCCTCCAGGCAAGAAATTTCTCTCCCTTTTCTCCCCCGCCTGCCTGCCCCGTTCCCTCTGCTCACCCCCCACCTACCTACCCAGCATCAAAGCCTTTCTGACTACCTCAGTCGATCACGAATGCCACAATACTCTCTTCCTTTCCTAGGAAATCTTTTTTTTCTTTCCTTCTGCTCCCTCCCATCTGCCCGCATCTGAGCCTTTTTCATGACAGCAGTGGAGCGAGAGGCCTGCCTGGCCCCCATCTCATGGGCATCTGAGCCTCACACAGTGATTAAGAAATTACCCTCCCTCCCCCCCCCACCCGCTACCAGCATCGGAGCCGCGTCATGACAGCAGTGGTGTGAGAGGCGTGCCCGACCCTCATCCGCAATGGTGCCTCACACACTCATCAAGAAACCATTATCTCTAGTTCCTCTCCCCTTATTTCCCCCCAAACCTTCCCCTCTCCCACTCACCCCCCACCAGCATCGGGGCGTTTGCCATGACAGCAGTGGTGAGAGAGTCGTTGCTGGCGCTCATCAGCATCGGAGCGTTTGCCATGACATCAGCATCGGCGCGTTTGCCATGACATGAGCATCGGCGCCTCATACAGTGCTCAATGAAACCACTCTCTCGCTCCTTCTCCTTGCGCCCTTAACCCTACCTAACCCCGACCAGCATCGGATCATTTCTTATGACAGCAGTGGTGCGAGAGAAATGCCTGGCGCTCATCAGCATTGGAGCCTCACACAACAGCCTAGAGACCTCCTTCCTGCAATTCCCAAGGCCCACGCTCACCATTCTCGGTGACAGGGACGGCCAGGCTCCTCCCATTGCTATGGCACTGGCAGTCAAGGAGCTGGACCCTGGATCCTCAGGTGCCCCAGGTGATTTTTCAGGTGATTCTTCAGGTGGTTCTTCTGTTGCTGCTGATGCACCTGGCACGACAGCAGCAGCGCTGGGGCCACTGCTGTCCATAGTGCAGAAACCGTTTGTGATTATAAAGGGCATGAATCATGCGCAGGGGGGGAACGGGGTGGTGAACCGAGAGAGGGGTGACCTGGAGGCGTCTCAACCAATCAAGGAGGTGCGGGAGGAGATTGGGCGGCTGGTTTTGGCGTTTATGCTGCTGCACCTGCACTCGGGGAACGGCTGGGCTCCGATGCTGTTGGCGGGTAGGGAGGGGGTTAGTGGAGGAGTGGGAGGGGAGGGAGGGGAGGGAGGGGAGGGAGGGGAGGAGGAGCATATGGCTGAGACACAGCGTAGTGCGGTGAAGGTGCTGCAGGGGGCTGTGGAGTGGTCGTTGGAGTACCTGCGACCAGTGTGGAGGGCCCTGGAGATGGAAAGGGGCGAGCCTCACCACGTGCTGGTCAGTGCTCTCCTTCCTTCTCCCTTTGGTTCTGTCAATTGCGGCCATGTGGCTTGCCTTAGAAAGGCAGGGGTTTGATTGCATAGCCTGTAAGCATGTGCCCTTGCGTCGTGAGAGGTGTTTGAGGATTCTGAAAGGTCCGTTACTCGCTGCTAATTCAATAGGGTTATGACGAATGTATGCGTGTTTGCTTGCCTTGGGGTGCCTCAACTCTAGAATTCTCGCTTACAGTTCACCTCACCCCTCCTTCCCTCTCCTTCACGCCCAAACCTTCTTCCCCTTCTAGTCCGTCCCCTTCCATATCTTATACCTCGATCCCCCACTCTGTACCCATCTCGCCATCCTCTCCCACTCCTCACCGCACATCCTCTTCCCCTCTCCCACCCCCTTCCAACAGGACGCCATCCTCTCCCACGCAGGCCTCCCCACCACTCTCCCCTCACACACCATCTTCCACGCCTTCCTGCCCGACTTCCTCCGGTCCAAGCCCGCCCTCCTCCTCGCCTCACAGGAAAGCCCGTTCCAAAGTAATTCCTCTCTGGGGGGCTCCTCTCAGGACGGCTCCTCCTCGCCTTCTACCGTGCTGCAGTCTGCATGGCTGCAATCGCAGGGTAAGTTCTGGCCGTGCCAGCCGCACACCCTGTGGGTCAAGTGCAAGAGCGCTGCTGCTATCAGGGAGGCTCTTGGCTTGGAGCTTGCTGGGGTAGAGGGAGACGCAGCAGTGACGCCTGTAGGAGCAGCAGGAACAGAAAAGCCCTCTCTTGAAGCGGCGTTTTCGGCATGGGCGGCAGCGGCGCCAATGGAAGTGCGCCACGTGGCGGCGTCGATTAACGAGGCAGCGATGCAGCGGGCTCTGGAGATGGTGCACCCGCATGCGAGAGAGAGGTATGAGAGAGACGGGAAGAAGGTGGTGTTTGGGGAGGACAGGATCGTGCCTATCGATCAGTGGATCAAATCTGATGTGGAGTGGTCATTTAAGGAGGGCATGGAGGGAGATAAGGGGGATGATAAGGAAGGAGGAGTAATTGGAGGGAGAGGGGTTGTGGTGGTGAGGTCTCCTGTTTTGATTACTGCTGATGAGATTCTTCCTGTGGAGTTGAAGGGGAGGTTTGGGGGAATGCACTATGTGAAGGTGATCACTGTAGCTCGTGGAATGCAATGGATTATGCTGGATGCTTTTAGGTAAGAGGTAAACGTATGCTGGCTTTCATATGCCCTCGTGCTGGGTCTGACGCTGTAAATGCATGTACATATGTGATAGGAAGTTTCATGGTTCATCTATGCATAGGTGGAAATGTCATTGTGGACAGGGTGCTACCCTAGCTGGACGGTTCTGTTCAAGAATACTTGGATTTGTATGCTTGCAGAGGTTGACTATTGATAACAACAAGGGGCAGAAGAAAAAGTACCATAGATATACCATCAGTGGGGATATACCTGAATTTGTGTGTGTTTTGACGTTTGTTACCGTGCGCCTGAGTTTTATAATCAGGCGTATGTTTACAATGCCAAAATGCCCTGCGCCGATGTATGTGGGCGACGGCTTGCGAATTGCTGTGGTAGAATCAGTTTACTACCGACACAAATCCCTTTCCACACCCACACCCGCCACTTCTAAGTCAGAATCGCTGTGAAACTCGCAATCATCTTACTTGCTGGTGTTGTGCCACTCGTCCGTGTTTCTGCATCACCCACTCCTCGTAAAAGCCTCTCCAGCGTGCTTGCACGGTTTTTTTAGAGTTCTATGCAACGCCACGCGTCTTCATTGCCGCGATTGTCCGTCAATTGCGCTGCTGCTGCTGGTGCTGGTGCTTCGGGCGTTAGCCGTGGGAGCGAGAGAAAGGAAAAGAAACGATGACGGACCGTGAGAAGGATAGGAACGTCGCTGATGACGATGATGATTCCATCGTTGCTACGCAGGTGCGACATTTTATCCAGGTGTGTTTTGAGTCGACTCAAAACACACCTGACGACAACAATGATACTCAGGTGCACATGGCTCCACACACACGAATTCATTACCCCCAAATTGTCCAACAATTGCAGATTTGGCAGATTCGCATTCAATATTTCATTGCAGAATCACCTCGCAGCCACCTCGTAATAGTCGTACGCACCGTATGATTACACATGATAGAAAGTTCGTATCAGCTTTCGCCTGGTAACAGATTCTCCTTTCCGTATCAAAATCACCTTATCATCAGTCAGTTACCTATTCACCTTAAACTTAATTTTCGATTCTCAAAACCCACTTCTCTTCCATCCCCCCTGACTCTTCCGTGCGCATACACCACTCCAGCTCGCATACATCCTTCCCCCTCCACCTGAGGCCCAACCCACACCAGATACCACCTCCCCCTCTCCCTCCTCCCCTCCCTACCTCCTCCTGGTCGCCCCCGGCGTATTCATCCCCGCGCTCTCCTACCTCCCTCTCATCCGCGCTATAAGATCCGCCGCTCCCTCCTCTCTACGCGCGCGCCTGTGGGCGGGCGTACTGAAGGAGATCACAGTTCCAGACTAGGAGAAAGGGAGGGCGTGGGCGCGGGACGGGTATGAGGCTGTGGTGAAAGCGGTTAAGGGGATGGGCGCGGATGTGGGCGGTGGCGGGTTGGGCACTCCGCGGGTGTTTGTGCTGGGACACAGGTGGGTTGTGAAGGGGGGGCCTGGGCGGGAAAGGGGGGGGGGGGGGGATGCTAGCCGGCAAGGGTATGAGGTGCAGTGGTGAATGAAGGAGATGGGCGCGGATGTGGGCAGCGGAGGATTGCGCACCCCGCGGGTGTTTGTGCTGGGACACACACAGGTGTGTTGTGAAGGGGGGCCTGGGCCTGGGAGTGAAGATGCTAGTCGGGCACAAGTGCTGAGTGAAGATGCTAGTCGGGCACAAGTGCTGAGTGAAGATGCTAGTCGGGCACAAGTGCTGAGTGAAGATGCTAGTCGGGCACAAGTGCTGAGTGAAGATGCTAGTCGGGCACAAGTGCTGAGTGAAGATGCTAGTCGGGCACAAGTGCTGAGTGAAGATGCTAGTCGGGCAAGGGTGCAGCGGTTGTGAATGAAGGAGATGGGCCCGAGGGGGTTGGGGGGTGGATGCGTCCCGCTTGTCGCTCAACGCTCAACTTAAGACGCTCAACAACAACACTGAACGCCCAGGTTGTGGCTCCCTCTCTCTCACCTCTGTCTCTCTCTCTCCTCTGTTTCATGAACAAGCAACCGACTCTCACACTGCCTGCCTCTGTTTCTCTCCCCCTCCCTCCCGCTTCACCTCCCCATTCAGCGTGGGAGCGTTGCTCATGACCTCAGTGGTGCGTGAATCGTGCCTCGCCTTTATCCAGATAGGAGCATGGTACAACTCCCAGGAAACTTCGCTGTTGCAATTCCCAAGGCCCACGCTCACCATCCTCGGTGACAGGGACGGCCAGGCTCCCCCCATCACCATGGCGCTAGCAGTCAAGGAGCTGGACCCTGGATCCTCAGGTGCCTCTTCAGGTGATTCTTCAGGTGGTTCTTCTGTTGCTGCTGCGCCTGGAAGCGCAACAGCAGCAGCGCTGGGGCCACTGCTGTCCATAGTGCAGAAACCGTTTGTGATTATAAAGGGGATGAATCACGCGCAGGGGGGGAACGGGGTGGTGAACCGAGAGAGGGGCGACCTGGAGGCGTCTCGACCAATCGAGGAGGTGCGGGAGGAGATTGGGCGGCTGGTTTCGGCGTTTATGCTTCTTCACCTGCACTCGGAGAACGGCTGGGCGCCGTTGCTGCTGGCGGGCGACAGAGGGTCGAGTGGTGGAGTGGGAGGGGAGGAATTGGAGGAGAGTGCGGTGGCGCTGCTGCAGAGGGCAGTGGAGTGGTCGTTGGAGTACCTGCGACCAGTGTGGAAGGCCCTGGAGATGGAAAAGGACGAGACTCACCATGTGCTGGTCAGTCCGCCCCTTGCCAAACGATTTTCGAGACATCTTTTGAGACGATTTTTGAGACGTCTCAACAATCAAAAGCAGGATGTGATCGTCTCTCACGCAGGCCTACCAACCTCTCTCTGCTCGCACTCCACTTCCCTTTCCTTCTTACCACACTCCATCCATCCACGTTCCCCTCCTCTCCCACCCCTTCCAACACGAAGGATTTTTTTCCCAAGCAGTCCTACCAACCTATCTCCCTCCACACACCATCTTTTTTCCTTCCTGCCATGCTTCGCTTAACCATTCCCTCCTGCTCCCCACCTTCCCCATCCCCACCTCACTCCGCGATTCCCTCCCCCACCCATTCCAACAGAATGCCATTCTCTCCCACGCAGGCCTTCCCCAGCCCACCGTTGCACACCATCTTCCACACCTTCTAACCATACTCCATCCATCCACTTCCCCCTCTTGGCCCACCCATTCCAACAGGACGCCATTCTCTCCCACGCAGGCCATCCCCAGCCCCCTCCTCACACACCACCTTCCATGCCTTCGTACCACACTCAACCCATTCACGTTCCCCTCCTCTCCCACACCTTCCCACAGGACGCCATTCTCTCCCACGCGGGCCTACCAACATCGCTCCCCTCACACACCCTCGTCCATGCCTTCTTACCAGACTTCATCCGCTCCAAGCCTGCCCTCCTCGCCCCTCGGAAAGAAAATATTTCAGGCCCCTGCCAGGAGGGCTCCTCTCAGGAAGGCCCCTCACAGGAGGGCTCCACCCAATTCTCCTCTCCTCCAACCGTGCTCCTCCTCCAGTCCGCATGGTTGCAGTCTCAGGGTAAGCTCTGGCCATGCCAGCCGCACACTCTGTGGGTCAAGTGCAAGAGCTCTGCTGCTATTGGGGAGGCTCTTGGCTTGCAGCTTGCAGGAGCAGGGGGGAACGCAGCAGTGACGCTGGTGGCTCCAGCAGCAGCAGCTGCAGAAGTACCAGCAGCACCAGCAGCAGAAGAACCAGCAGCAGTGGAAACAGGAGTGAAAGCAGCAGCAGGAGTACCAGCAGCAGCAGCAGCAGGAGGAGCAGGGGCGGGAATACCTTCTCTTAAAGCCGCGTTGATGGCTTGGGCGGAAGCAGCGCCAATGAGAGTGCGCCACGTGGCGGCGTCGATCAACGAGGCGGCGATGCAACGAGCTCTGGAGATGGTGCACCCGCATGCGAGAGAGAGGTACGAGCGAGAGGGGAAGAAAGTGGTGTTTGGGGCGGATAAGATAGTGCCAAGTGATGTTTGGATCGCAGCTGATGTAGAGTGGTTGTCTGGGGAGGGAGAGGAGGGAACGGGGGGAGCAACGGAGGGAGGGAAGGGAGTCAAGCAGGGGATGAAGGAGGGGGATAAGGAGGATGATGAGGAAAGAGGTGCAGATGGAGGGAGAGGGGTTGTGGTGGTGAGGTCGCCTGTTTTGATTACTGCTGATGAGATTCTTCCCGCAGAGTTGAAGGAGAGGTTTGGGGGAATGCACTATGTGAAGGTGATTACTGTAGCTCGTGCTATGCAATGGATTATGCTTGATGCTTTTAGGTAAAAGGTAAACGTGTGTTGGCCTTTTTATGCACGTGTGTTGGGCTATTTTATATTTTACATGTACCGTATTACCCCGGATATAAGCGCACCTGCGCTTATAATAAAACAGTGTTTTTTTGGGGGGTGCGCTTATAATTGAGTAAAAATTATAAGCGCATGCGCTTATAATATAACAAATACAAATATATATTTCAATGCACCAGATTGTACATCTCATCCTTCAGATTTCAATCGAATCGAAATTGTAGAAAGTCACATGTCAAAATCGCGCGCGGGCGATTCTTCGCGAGCGCCCAGAGGCAAAATACAGTGTAACACCTCACTTTGAGGGCGTGCCAGCTCGTGCTGACTGGACGCGCAGGATGTGAGAGGTCTTCGAAAGTCAATGTAAGCGAAAATGGGTTGTGGCCTCGCTGCAAAACTGAGATTCGTTACCGTTTTAATGAAGAATTATAAATAAAATTACACATGCGCTTATAATATATCAGGGTTTTATAAGGGGTGCGCTTATAATTGAGGATCGGCCATAAGCGCATTACTCCAGATACAAGCGCATGCGCTTTTAATAGGCCTGCGCTTATATCCGGGGCCATACGGTACATATATAATCTTGTAATTTCAAAATCATTTGCTGCGATTCATTGATTGGAATTACTGGAAGCTTTTCGTTAGAGAGGATATGGGTTCTCGAAACAGCCAAACC
The DNA here is from genome assembly GCA_947471745.1 of Closterium sp. Naga37s-1. NCBI lineage: Eukaryota > Viridiplantae > Streptophyta > Zygnematophyceae > Desmidiales > Closteriaceae > Closterium > Closterium sp. Naga37s-1. The sequence continues at coordinate 432,503 of CANJKZ010000817.1, forward strand.
AAACCAGCTAAACCATTTTGACGTGCGACACATATTTTTTATCCACATCTACTAGTCGTTTATTTCGCTGTACTCAGAGCGCTTGTTGGTAGCCTGCAGCAGTTAATAAAGCAGAGGCACAGAGTACAATCCCCGGCAGTTCCGTGATGGGCACGAGTACAGCGGCGAAACGACGCTAGACATTGCCTAATCTGATTCTGGCATTAGCCAGTGAGCCCACCCTAGCATTAGCCTTACCAGCGATAATTTGAGCAGCGCGGCGGCTCGTAAGCTTTTCGAATTGCGGCCGCGTGGAAAGCGATGGTTCGAGCAGCGGCGGCGTCTGGCGAAGGAATTGCGTCTCGGAGGAACTGAGCCGCGGCGTGTTGTTGCTGATTCACTCAAGGCGAGGCAAGGACCCGTGTCAGAGCCAGCGCCGCTGTGCGTGTGGATTATCGTTGCTGGAAGCATTCGCGGATCAGCAGGAGGAATGCACGACGTGCCGCAGTGCACAATCATCGCGGCCGACACGTCAAATATATGGTGCGCCGTTTGTTCGTCGACTTATAAGTTACTTCCGTCCTGCTAAAAAAGAGCCGATTCGATTTTCTTCTTCTCTTGCCTTGATCGCTGCAATAACAAACGCCTTCTTGGATCCGACATATTTTAAGTTGACATGTAAGGTTCCCCCCCACTCCCGTCCCCCCCATTCCCCAACCCCTTTCCCCCCCTTTCCCCCACCTTTCCCCCCCTCCCCCCCCCCCTTCCCCCCCCCCCTCCCCCCCCCCCTTTTCCCCCCTCCTCTTCCCCCTTCCCCCCCTTCCCCCCCCCCCTTTCCCCCCCTTTTCCCCCCCTCCCCCCCCCCTTTCCCCCCCTTTTCCCCCCTTTCCCCCTCTTCCCCCCCCTTTCCCCACCTTCCCCCCCCTTCCCCCCCCTTTCCCCCCTTTCCCCCCCTTTTCCCCCCCTTCCTCCTCTCCCCCATCTTCGCCTTTCCGTCTCTCCCCCGCTGCGCTCCCCGGCGCCACGTCAGCTACCCTGCGTGTGCGCGTTGCACGCGCTCGCTGTCGGAGTACACGGTGAGGGGCCAGCAGGTCGCCACGTGGCGCCCGTGGCCGTGCAGCGAGTGCCAGCTGTCAGACCGCTCCGCGAAGCCGCTTGAGACCATCGAGCGGCAGACACATCTGTTCAAGCTCAAGGTGACTAACGACGCTGTGATTATGTGAAAATGGATGGCGCTATATTGGAAGGCATGACAATGGATAAAGCATTATAACAGACTTTTCTTTCCTTTCCTTTCCTGACATACAAGACCAGGCCAATTCCATCTTCCATGTGTCAGTCGCCCCTCTCCCTTCCCTTCTCATCTACCCCCCTTTTCCCACCGTCCCTCCCTCTTTCGCGAATGTTCACATTGCAATACTCCCAACACACGTCACGGCAACTGTTGCTGGTGATCCCTGGGGAGTCCCACCGTGTCTGGTGTGGTGTTTGACAAGGCGGCTCTCAGCCCCTCTCCTCTTTCCCCCCTTCCCCCTCTTCCCTCCACACGGCAGCTGCTGCTGGTGCTACCAGGGGAATCCCACCCAGTGTCCGGTGTGGCGTTTGACAAGGCAGCCCAGCCGCTCATAGGCTGCACCGGATGCCAGTGGACCGCCTTTGTTCGCAAATACCCCCATGCAGGTCCGTTACGCTTCTTGCTTCTTAACGCTTTTGTTTGTGCCTGGGAAATAGATATACAGTGTGCACGCTCGCTAGAACTTAAAGGAACGTTAATCCACATCGCATAGTGCACCTTCTCTCAATACCTTGTGTGTGTGTGTGTGTTTTTTCTTCTTATTCTTCTTCTTTTCTTCTTCTGTTTGCTTTTATCCCATCTTTGCATCTCTCCACCCTCCTGTCTCCTCTACATCTCTCCCTCTCTCCCCTCTCTTCCCTCTCCGCTCTCCCCTCCCCCATCCTACTCCTAGCATGCGTGCTCTCGGAGCTGCTGTGTGGCATGGCATGCCGCGTGCAGATGAGGGACGCCGTGCGGGGCACTGGCCAGGAGATAAGGCTCGCTCGCATCGTCCCACTCCCACTCTCACACACACCACACTCCTCTGCTCTCCCGACGCACTCGCTCCCACACACCACGGGAGCGTCTAGGCTGCCATTGCCTTTTGCACAGCTTCAGCTGGTGTTTGGGGAGGCCGAGCAGGGTGGATGGGGGCAGGGTAGCGGGGGACAGGGTGGAAGGGGGCCGCACATGTGAAGTGAGTTTGGTTATGCTTGGGAATGGCAGGTGAATGCATCATGTGTCTCCCCGGAGTGGTTCTTGAGCCAGTATGTGGTGGTTATGCAGGAGAGTGTACGATCTTTCAAGGTGCACAAGAAGCTCGCTCAAGAATTGATTGGTATGTGTGATGTGATGTGATGTGATCCATCCAGCATCTTGTTTCAGCCTTCTTCTGCATATGATTCCTGGTTTCTGCCTTGTGCTCATTCTCTCATTCGCGGCCCAAATTGCGGAGCGCGCGGAGCAACCGTAGTAATCCTGACGGTGAGGGTTGTGTGAAACCAAACTCAAAAGCCGAAAACAGAACTTGCGTAAAAAACCACCTGAAAGACACCTGGGTCGACCTTACTAAACTTGTGCAATTTGGGCCTTGAGCTTTAACCTTCACGTAAAACGGGCCAACCTACATCGCGTTTGTTCCTAGGGATCACCGACCCTTTCGTACCTGTTTCAGTCTTGAACAACTTCTTGAAGTCGCATCCAAGATGCTGACTTCGTGTACCATTCCTGAAATGTAGATGCTCAGTTTCGAAAGGATGTTTAAATATTTCAGGGTCAGATATGAAATGTTTCTGCCTTCGATTCATACTGTGAGGATTTACAAATCCTTACTGAGGCACTTGTTTGAGTTACTAGTTAGATGAGAAGTGTCGATTAGGTAAGAGGGGGGGGGTACAAGGACTATCGAGAGAGATTGTTGTACCCTCTAAGGAAAGAACCCTACACAACCTAGAGTGAAATAAGCAGAACAATATGTTTTGACACACCCCCATAGGTGAAGTAGGGGATAGCCAAGCCTAACAGTGGTCACAAGACCAGTCAAGCAAGAGAACAAGCAAGGCAAAGCCCAGGGTGGATCTCAAGGACACCACACAATCTGAGCACAAGCAGGCAGCCACAAGGCCAGTTCACATGCAGATTTATAAGAGCAAGGCAGTACACAGATCACAACCTAACAAGAGGAAACATGCAGGTATAAAGATATATAGCAGTGTACAACAAGAGCAGGTCAAGCAACCAGCAGGTGAGGCAGAGTGGGCACAAGCCCAAGAGCAGTGCAGAAACGCTGATGATCACCAGCCGCAAAGGCCTTGGTGAAGACATCAGCAATGTTGGCCCGAGAGGCCACACAAGCAAGGCGCAGCTGACCACGCTGCTGCAGCTCACGCGCAAGGAAGTAGCGCAGAGCAATGTGCTTCGTTCTGTGCTCCAGTCTCTGCTCGCGACACAAGGCAAGCATTGCCTTGTTGTCGACGTACAGAACTGGAGGAGAACGAGGCTGCTCCCCCAAGTCGGTCAGCAGGTAGGTCAGCCAACGGAGCTCCTGTGCAGCCATGGCCCCAGCGTAGATCTCGGCCTCACAGCTGGAACCAAGCACAGAAGAAGAACGAGTGGACCTCCACGAGACAGAACCAGCGCCAAGACTGAAGGTGTAGCCCTGTGACGAACGCTGAGTCGCCTGGTCGTCGGCCCAAGAAGCGTCAGAGTGTCCTGTGAGGACCACCGAACCCCGTCCTCCAAGCACGAGCCCCATGCCCGATGTGCTGCACAAGTAACGCAGTACCCTCTTCGCAGCATCAAAGTGCACCTTTCGGTGCCTACCGGGTGCCACGTAGCGAGCCAGAAGGCTGAGAGGGTACTCGAGGTCAGGTCGTGTGCACGTCATCAGGTACATGAGGCAGCCCACAAGCTCTGGGTACGGACCACTCGGCTCTACGGACTCGTCCGAAGGTGGAGCTGAGAGCGAGTGGCCGGTAGCTAGAGGAGTGGGCTGTGGCGAGGAGTACGTCAAGCGGAAGCGCTGAAGGACCTGGTGCACCATGTGTGACTGAGTCAGGGTGATGGTGCACCGTGCTCCGTCCCGGGTGATCTGCAAGCCAAGATAGCTCCTCAGCTCACCCAGGTCAGTGCAGGTGTGTCTCTCCTACAGCTCCGCCTTCACTAGGGCCAGTGCCTCAGTGTCAGCAGTAGCAAAAACCAAGTCGTCGACGTACACGAGGATGTAGAACGGCGGCAGAGTAGTGTCGGTGCGTAGAAACAGCGACGGGTCAGCAGTCGAAGGAGCAAACCCAAGAGCCGCAAGTGTCGTCCTCAGTGTGTTGTGCCACTCGCGGGGCGCCTGACGCAAGCCGTACACTGGTCGCCGTAGGCTCCACTGGGTACCCTCAGGAAACGACCCAGTGAAGCCCTGTGGACGGCGCAACCAGATGGCCTCGTGAAGGCTACCCTGCAAGAAAGCTGTCGAGAAGTCGAGGGAGTGCAGCTCGTAGTCACGCTGAGCTGCAACGTGTAGCAACACCCGAAGAGTGGTCATCTTCGGGGTGGGGGAGAAGGTCTGAAAGAAGTCGACCCCCTCACGCTGACTGAAGCCTCGAGCAACGTAACGTGCCTTGAAGGCAGGCGGAGAACCCGGCGGCCGCTTCACCCTGAAAATCCACATGCCACTGACGATGTTCGCCCCAGGTGGGGGAACCTCGTCGACGTAGGTGCCTGTGGACTTCCGAGAAGCCATCTCTGCGTCCATGGCTGTCGGCCACTGAGAGGAGTACTCACCCGAAATCGCCTCCCTGTAGGAGCGCGGGGTGGGGATGTCAAGTGCATCCGGGTCTCCCTCAGGGGCAAGCAGCATGGTCGCGTGATGGGGTGAAGCGGCAGCAAGGCACTCCAGCTCCTCCTGTCTGTCCTCAAGAACGTCACAGCCAAGGGCAGTGCAGCCAAGAGCAGTCTCACCCCCGACGGACGGAGGACAGGCAGGGACAGGGTCAGAGACAAGACTCGCAAGGTAGTCTAGGCGGTACACAGCAGCAAAGTCAACGAGCTCAGCTACTAGGGCAGACGCAGCAGGAGACGAGAACGTAGGGTCCGTCACAACCGTAGCAAGAAGGCGAGTAACAGTCGGACTGGACGCACGAGCAAGGTCAGACGGAGGGTCAGCAACGTCAGGCAAAGAGGACGCAGGAGGTAACGGTAGGACAACACGCTGAGGAACAAAGGAAGGACGGAGTGTCATATCGTGAGTGCCGGGGACAGCCGGAGCACGCTGACGACGAACACGAGGAACACGAGCACGTACAGCAGCTCTAGGCTCAGGCTCAAGGTCAAAGCTAGACTCAGGCTCTCGACGCTCAGGGGTGGAAGCACGAGTCTTAGGCTCTCGACGCTCAGTCAGGGACTCTGACACCGCAGTGTAAGGAGCAGGAGCAGGCAGTGGGGAGTGTGGTAGCAGCGGCGGCTGTGACTGGTCCGCCGGTGGACACAGCAACGGAGGAGTAGTACCTGCCACAGGGAAGCCAGTAGCACCTGGCTGAAGACTGAGAAGGTGGCGAAGAGCACCAGTAGCTCCACCAGGACCTCCAGCACCTCTAGCACCTCCAGCCCCAGCAGCTCCAGCGCCTATAGCACCAGCAGCTCCAGCAGCTCCACGACCTCCAGCACCAGCACCAGTACCTCCAGCACCAGCAGCTCCACGAGGACCAGCAGCACCAGCAGCTCCCCGACCTCCAGCACCAGCAGCACCTCCAGTACCTCCAACACCTCCAGGACCTCCAGCACCAGCAGCACCTCCAGGACCTCCAGCACCAGTAGCTCCAGGTCCTCCGGTAGGAGCTTCGACGACACCAACACCAGAAGGACTCGCAGCACCCCCAGAGTCAGCACCCGAACTCGCAGCACCCCCAGAGGTAGGACTCTCGGTCTCAGCACTCGCAGGCTCAGTACCCTCAGTCGCAGCACTCGCAGGCTCAGTACCCTCAGTCTCAGCACCCTCAGGCCCAGTACCCTCAGTCCGAGCACCCCCAGGCTCAGTACCCTCAGTCCCAGCACCCCCAGGCTCAGTACCCTCAGTCCCAGCACCCCCAGGCTCAGTACCCTCAGTCTCTGCTCCAGTGTCCATAGCAGCAGGCTGCAGAAGCGGCGAAGACGGCAGAGGTGGGAACCCGGGGGGTGTAGCCAGACGAGGAGAGCGGGCACCCCCAGACTCACCACCCCCAGCCCCAGCTCCAGTAGTCTCAGCTCCAGAGTCCACAGCAGCAGGCTGCGGAGGCGGCGAAGACGGCCGTGGCGGGAAACCCGGGGGGGTCTCCAAGCGAGGAGTGCGGCGAGTGGTCGCCGTGTCGTCGGCGACGCCGTCACCCCCCTCAGGTGAGTCAGAGGAGTCAGAAGAGATCTCAACTGGCTCATCCAAGGGGGGTGGGTCTACCTGGGACACACCTGAGGGAGCAGGACCCTGCGGGGGAAGGGGGTCTACCGGGGGGGGACTGGTACCAGGAAGAGAGGTGCGAGGGGGACCGGGTGGGACGCGTGCGGGTGAAGTCGGTAGTAACAGACCGACTCGTCGAAGGTGACGTCCTGAGAGGACAGAACACGACGCGAGGCAGGGTGGTAGAACTGCCAGGGTGGAGCGTCGGTGGGGAAGCCCAGGAAGACACAGCGGAGAGTGCGAGGGGAGAGCTTGCTCGCTTTGGTATCGCGAACAAGGGAGAGCGCGCCCCAGACCCGAAACGACGACGCATCACCAGGCTGTCCCGTCCAACGGAGTGTGGGCGAGGTCTCTGGGCCAGAGGTTGAGCTGATGCGCGGCGTATCGGACCGCAAATGGCCACAGGAAATGGGGAGCAGCCGCATGGATCATGGAGGTACGAGCAACCTCCATGATCAGGCCAATGCGACGCTCAGCGATCCCATTTTGCTGCGGAGAGGCCGGAAGCGTGAACGACTGGGCGATGCCCTCATCCTGGCAGAACGTCTCAAGGACGCCAGAGGAGAACTCACCACCCCTGTCAGAGTGCAGACGCAGGACTGGAAAGTCCCGCCGAAACCGCTCGCGCAGCTGGTGACGAGTAGCACGGATCTAGAGGATCAAGACACCACTGACATCCGCCTTGCGCCGCAAGGGGAAGACTGTGGTGTAGCGTGTGTAGTCGTCAACCACCAGCAGGAAGTAGCGCTCCTGGTCCGTTCCACCGACGGGGGCCAGGCCCCACACGTCCAGGTGGAGAGTCTGCAGAGGAGCAGTGGTCGGAGGAAACTCGGAGGAGTGAGGAGCGGCGCGCTGCCGCCCCTCGACGCAAGGAAGGCACGGCGGCGCAAGCGAGCGCGGGAGGGGGGGCAGGGTCGCAGGGAGGCCAGAGACCAGGAGCCGGGAGTGCATGCCGCGCAGACGCAGCTGCGACGAGTGGCCAAGACGGTGGTGCCAAAGCTGCGCAGGGTGGGTGAGGAGGCGACACGAGCAGGACGCAGCGAGCTGACCGGACGCAGCCACCTGACCAGACGCAGCTACCTGTGCAGACGCTGTGGTGAGTGTGTACAGGTTCGACCCCGGCTGTCGTGTGAACGTAGCCAGGTGACGGCCTGTCTTGGCGCATGTGCAGATCGCCACACGCTGACCTCCAGGAGTAAAGGTGTCAACCCATACATCCTGAAGGACGGCGTTGCTCACCAGGTTCGTCGAGAACGAGGGGAGGTGGAGACCGGACAGAGAGCCAGAGGGGACAGCTGGGCACGGGAGGACAGTGGAGTGGCGTGCAACCACCGGGCCCCCAGAGGGGTCCGCCAGTGAGACTGGGACTGGGGTAGTGAGTGGGGTGACAGTGGTGCTGTCGCGAAAGAAGCAACGTGACGCACCAGAGTCAAGTGTGAAAGTGTGCAAGACCTCAGCAGGAGCAGCAGACTCACTAGCACCTGGGGCAGTAGCGACACTAGCACCTAGGGCAGCAGCAGACGCACTAGCACCTGGGGGAGCAGCATCACCACCAGCATCGCATGGCACACACGAGTAACACGCACCCTCAACACTATAGTCAGAAACATACATAGCATAGAGAGCAGCATTGATCTTAGCAAAGTCAAGAGCAAACACATCTACCCCTTTCCCTATCAGCTGCAGCCAGTTCGGGACCTGCTGGTCCTCGGTGTACTCAGTCACCCAGGCGTCCTCAAGACGGCCGAAGCACTTGTACTCTGTGTGCGGCTTCCCGCAGACTGTGCCCTTCAGAGGCCCCGTGCGCCGGACATAAGGGCAGCGACCAGAGTCCCCAGAGCCCCCACGCTGGAGAACCCACTCACGGAGCTGCTGGTCGGTGGGGTTGTCCGGGAGGCGTGGCAGCTGCTGACCACTCCCGTAGCCACGGGAGGGTCCACGCGCGCCACCACCCCTGCCAGACCCACCCCGACCTCCTCCGCCTCCCCCGCTACCCCAACCGCCTCCCCCACCACCGCCGCCTCCTCCACCCTGTCCGCCTCCTCCACTGCCGCCACCCCCAGAGCCACCCCCAGAACCTCCACCACCCCCGCCACCCCCTCCGCTGCTGCCACCACCACCACCCCTGCCCCCTCTGCTCTTGCTGTTGTTGCGCCGTCCACTGGGAGCAGACGCAGCGCCAACGTCCTCAGCACCAAGGAGGTCGACTGCAGCAGCGGTAGCAACTGAGGGGAGGAGAGGGGAGGGAGTACACCCTTCAAAGAAGGGGGAGCGGGGGGTGCCACGAGAGGCAGCGACAGCGACAGTGCTCTTCTCAACCTCGAGAAGGGCCTTCTCGAGCGAGTCAAGTGTGAGCTCAGTGGGGTCCATGGCTAGGAACTGGTCCCTGACAGTGCGAAGGGAGTCAGGGAGGCGAGTGATAAGAAAGTACAGGGTGAAGTACTGCGGGGGGGGGTTCTTAGCGAGAAAGTCCGGCTTGAGAGCGGCACGGAAGCGATCCTCACTAGAGCGGAGGTGGGTAAAGAGGTCAGAGACAGTGCGGAACTCAGCTAGATCGGGATGCAGGTACGGCAGCATGAGACGACCTACAGCAGCAGTAGCTGGGGAGGAGTAGCGAGAAACCACAGCGTCATAGAGATCCTTGGCCGTTTTCTGCCAGCTAAAGTGCGCGCGCTCAGTGACTGGCAGGTGGTTGCGGACAGCAAGGCGGGCAGCTGCATCACGCATGAGCCACTTAGACAGATTCTCTACAGCGTCGGCAGCAGGGGGTGGGAGCTTTCCCTCAGTGTGCAAAAACAGGGAAACACCATCCTTAGACTCGCTCTGCAGGAACAGCTGGAGATCGTCGAGCCAGACATCAAAGGTAATCGCGCGGCCCTCAGCATCGAACGTAAGAACTGACAGGTTAGCCATAGCAGCAGTAGTTGCAGCAGCAGCAGCAGTGACAGCTCGGGTTGGGCGGCGCGGCTCGGACTCAGTGGCGGAGCAGCAGCGGCAAGCAGCAGCAGCAGCCGGCGCTCAGTAGCAGAAGCAGCAGCAACGAGGAGCAGCTGCAGCAAGTAGCAGCAGCAGCAGCAAGGAGGAGCAGATGCAGCAAGTAGCACGGGCTGTAGTAGCAGGAGCTTCAGTAGCAGCAGCAGTAGCACGGGCTGTAGCAGCAGTAGCTTCAGTCAGTAGCAGCTGTAGCAAGTGCCGTAGTAGCAGCAGCAGCAGTAGCACTAGCTGTAGCAGCACTAGCTTCAGTAGCAGCAGCAGTGAGTAGCACTAGCTGTAGCAGCACTAGCTTCAGTAGCAGCAGCAGTGAGTAGCGCTAGTTGTAGCAGCACTAGCTTCAGTAGCAGCAGCAGTGAGTAGCACTAGCTGTAGCAGCACTAGCTTCAGTAGCAGCAGCAGTGAGTAGCACTAGCTGTAGTAGCACTAGCTTCAGTAGCAGCAGCAGTGAGTAGCAGTAGCTGTAGCAGCAGTAGCGTCAGTAGCAGCAGCAGTGACAGCTCGGGCTGGGCAGCGCGTAGTAGCAGTAGGCACGCGTGGGCTGTGGGCGTGCAAACCAGGGGCGCGCAACAGGTGCGTGCGGGGCAGCACTACGAGGAGCGCGCATCAGGTGCGTGCTAGGGGCTGGCGGGCAGCGTGAGTGGCGCGCGCAGCAGTAGGAACGAGGGGGGGACCGGGCGTAGGGGCTGACGGGCCGCGCTAGAGGCGCACGGGGCAGCTAGGGCTCGGTCAGGGGGGTCGCACGTGACTAGGAACAGAAAATCGCGTCTAGGCAGAAAAAAGGAACCGTCTCGCCTAGGGCACGATTTCGCATTTCGCGTTTCTCCTAGGGGCGCGACTCGGGCAGCAGGTCGAAATAGTAGTGGTGGGCCCTTTTAAAATTTCGGTCCTAAGGAGCATTTTGCTCTTAATACCATGTTTGAGTTACTAGCTAGATGAGAAGTGTCGATTAGGTAAGGGGGGGGGGGTACAAGGACTATCGAGAGAGATTGTTGTACCCTCTAAGGAAAGAACCCTACACAACCTAGAGTGAAATAAGCAGAACAATATGTTTTGACAGCACTCGTTAGCGAGGCCATCCCGAGGGTCACGCGACGAACCTGTGGGGCCTATTTCGTCGCACCGAACCACCCCCGAGTCGCCTCCGCACCAATCGCAACCATCACCGAGCCATCCTTTCCCGACCTCCCCGCCTAGCTAGCTTTTCCCCTATTTAGGCCTCGTCTCTTTCATTGTTATTCGTTATTCGTTATTATGCGCACTCTCTTTTACAACTCATAACACATACGGTCTGTGAAGATATATGTATTCAAACGCATTTGTCCGCACAGCATCTGCTTCGTCCTAGGGTTCGTTTCTATCCCGTGTCAGACACGAAGCCAGACACGAAGTTGAGGTTGGGAAGAACCAAAGGGACTCGGAATGCTGGCAAATATAGGTTCGGAAGACACAAACCGAGTCACTTTGTGTCTTTCGAAGCTTTGACCTGATGTCTGACACGGGATAGAAACGCACCCCTACTCATCTACCTTCACTCCCTTTCCTCCCCTTCATCTCTTCGGCCCAGCTCCTAAAGCCGGAAGCCCAAATTGCACAAGTTTTAAAAGGATGACGCGAGGGGTTTTTCCTGGTTTGGGTTTTGGCGAGTTATTCCGATTTCAGGCATTTCGTTTTTTTCGCCAAACCCAGCCAGCCCACGTATTTCGCCCTGGGGGTTGTGTCAGCACCCGAAAGTCCCAAATTGCAGGTGCGCTACTTTTCAAAGCTTGCACTGCACACTGCACTTCGTCAAGTTTTAAAGCTGCAGTATACATTTGAAATGTTGGGTTCAAAAACTTTTGAAATTTGAAAAGTTGCCCCAAAGCTGTGAGGCACACAATAAAAACCCTAAACCCGGCTGACAAATGTATACTGCAGCTTTAAAAGCATGACCCACGCGCCTCGCAATTTGGGACTCGGGCTCTAAGGCTGGTGGTTTGACAAGTCAAGCCATGTGCTATTTCTCAGCCTAGCGTTGTAACATTCAACTTCCGAGTTAGGTCAGAAGTGATGGAGGATGGGGAACGTTGATGGACTTCAAGCGATGCCTGGTAACCTTGTTGCTTCGTCGTTGCCGAATTCGCAGTGCGCTTCACCACATTCCTGACAGCGTCCCCTTTTCCACAACACCTGGAGTAGGTTCCTGATAGGATGCTCTGGATTCAGTACAGCTACATAAGTTATAAATTATTGTGTTTTGAATATCGCAGATTGGCGTCGTGGCACGGTGCGTCTTTTGCCTGGTAGATACGATCAGCTTGTCCTGATAGCTACTACGATCAGCTTCACGACAGAAATGGCCGCCTCTCGCATTCGCGTTGCTTTTCCTCTTCAAGTCCTCATTCTCGTGGCTGTAACACTCGCAGTGTCAGGTCCTCTTGTAGCGGGGACAAATGCACCAGCCTCTTTCCCTGCGGACTTATCAGCAGCGGATGCGACTCGGGAGTACTTGCGTCCGCGCCTGTCCGTGGCGCACAGGAAGCTCGCCGCCGAGACCGGCGCCGAAACTTACGCCGAAATTCCCGCCGTGACGTCCGGCGCAACTCGCGCCGCGAAATCCGGCCAGTCTGCCGCAGAGCACGCCGCGGAGGCATTAACAGATATCACAGCCGGTTATAATGCGAATGCGGAGTTTCCGGGCGGTCGAGACACGACAGCAACGCAAAAGGGAGCAGATGTAACTGAAGCTGCTGTCGTGGACACGTGGCAGCGTGTAACTGGCTCCGCGGCAGTGGGAGGGGATCGGCGAATCATGGCAGAGGGGGAGGAGCGAAAGGGAACTGTCTCGCGGTGGTTTGGACTGAAGCGAGATAGTGGAGAAGGGAAGGGTTGGAGGGGGACGGGTGTAACAGGAACTGGGACAGGTGAAGGGGAGAGAATGGGAGTGAGGGAGGGAGTGAGGACGGGAGTGAGGATGGGGAGGGGTAATGCTGCGGGAAAGGTTGAGAAGGCAGAGGGAGAGGCTGAGGAGGAGGAAGAGGAAGAGGAAGAGGAGGAAGGGGAGGAGGAAGGAAAGGAGGGGGTTGGGAGTGCAGCCACGGGAGGGAGCGGCCTTGGGAGTATCCGAGAAGGTGGTGGCGGAGTGAAGGCTGGTGGTGATGGTGTTGAAGGTGATAATAGGGGGGGGTATGGTGTACGAAAAGGCAAGGCAGAGAAACAGGAAGAAAAGGAAGCGAAGGAGGAGGAAGAGGAAGAGGAAGAGGAGGATGAGGAGGGAGAAGAAGCGAAGGAGGGTGGGGCAGGAGTGAAACCTAGTGGGGAGGGGTTGTTGGGAAGGACAGGCAATAGGAATTTCAATGACGGTCAAGCAGTCAACTCTGATGCTGTGAGGAGAGGTGAAGTTTCAACGAGGGGGGTGACACTAACGAGGGGTGGTGGTGGTCCTGTGTTGACGAACTCGCCGAATTTGAACACAGAGAGAGCAGTGGGAATGGGAGTGGGAGTGGGAAGGCCGGTGGTTGAGGGGACGAAGGGACGGGAGAAGGTGAAGTTAGCAGGGCAGGAGGCGAAGGAAGAGGAGGAAGAGGAGGAAGAAGAGGAAGAGGAAGGGGAAGGGGAAGGTAAGGAGGAGGAGACGGCAGCGGGGAAGACGTCTCAAGGCAAGCAAGGAGGCACGGCCCTTACCAGAAGAGGATCTGACGCAGCTGGGACTGCTGCTGTAGCGGCTACAGCTGCTGGCACTGGTAGCACTTTCTCTTCGCTGCAAACTGCTGCTGGTAGTGCGGTGAAGAAGGGGAAAGTGGAAGAGGAGGAAGAGGAGGAGGAGGAGGAGGAGGAGGAAGAGGAGGAAACAGGGACGAAGACGTCTCAAGGCAAACAAGGAGCCACGGCCCTTACCACAAGAGGAACTGACCCAGCTGGAGCTGCTGCTGTAGCGGCTACAGCTGATAGCACTGGCACTGGCAGCTCCTTCTCTCCACTGCAAACTGCTGCTGGCAGTGTGGTGAAGAAGAATGCGGAGGAGGAAGAGGAGGAAGCTGAGGAGGAGGAGGAGGAAGAAGAGGAAGAAACAGGGGCAAAGACGTCTCAGGCAAAGGAAGGAGCCACAGCCCGAGCCACACCCATTACCACAACTGGAACCGACACAGGTCGGGCTGCTGCTGCTGTAGCCGCTACAGCTGCTGACACTGGCACTGGCAGTTCTAGTTTTCCAATGCGAACAGCTGCTGGCAGTGCAGTCAAGGAGAAGAAAGAGGAAGAGGAAGAGGAGGAGGAGGATGAGGAGGAGGAGGAGACTGAGGAGAAGACTTCTGCTGCCAAGCACGGAGCCATGCCTCTTACCACAGTGGGGAGTGACGCAGCTGGTGCTGCTGCTGTAGCGGCTACAGCTGGTAGAACTGGCACTGGCAGCTTTACTTCTCCGCTACAAACTGGTGCTGGCAGTGGGGTCAAGAAGGAGACGGAAAAAGAGGAAGAGGAGGAGGAAGAGGAGGAGGAGGAGGAGGAAGGGGAGGCAGAGGAGAAGACGTCTCAAGCCAAGCAAGGAACTGCGTCTACTGCCACAGGCACTGGAGCTGCTGGTGCTACAATACCGGCTACAGCTGCTACAGCCACTACAGCCGCTACAGCTGCTACAGATGCAGCTACAGCCAGAGGTGTTGGGAATTCACTGAACTCGTTAAAGACTGCTGTTGGCAGTGCAGTGAAGGAGGAAGGGGAAGAGGAAGAGGAGGAGGAAGAGGAAGAGGAGAAGGAGAAGGAAGAGGAGGAGAAGGAAAAGGAGGAGAAAGGCGAGGTAGGGAGCAAAGCTGGTGCATGGGCAGCAGGAGCAAATGCAGTGGGTGCAACGAGGGCAGGAGCAGGGGCAGGGACAGGGACAGGGGCAGGGGCAGTGACAGGGGCAGGAATATGGCCAAGGCCGAGTGAAGGGTTACAGGAGAGGGGTGGAGCAGGTGGGAAGGGTAACAGAGGCGAGGGGAAAGGAGAGGAAGGCGAAGAGGAAGAGGAGGACGAAGAAGAAGAAGGGGAGGAAGTGAAGGAAGTGGGTGAGGGGATGGTAAAAGGAGAGAAGATCCGGGCAAGAGATGGTGTTGGTGCTGGTGCTGGTGGTGCTGGTTTTGGCAGCACAAAGGGTACAGATCTATCTGGTACAAGTGCAACTCGTTTTGAGACGCCCCAGCTCAGCAAGGGCGCAGAATTATCTGGTGCAGGTGCGATTGGGAAGGATAAAGAGGATGAGGGAGAGGAAGAGGAGGGAGAGGAAGAGGACGAGGAAGAAAAAGAAGAAGGGTCAGGAGGAAGAGACACAGCTGCTGTTGATGTTGGAAGAAGTGGGTTAACTGCTGGTGGGGCCTTTCCCGGTGGCACTCTTCCATCTGGCAGTAGCGAATCAGCTTATAAGGGAGCAACCAGCAGCTTTGAATCCGGGAGTAGTGGCAGAGGAGGAGGTGGTGGTAGCGGTGGGGATCCTGATGAGGTGGAAGGGACGAGCGTGGTGGGGAAGGGGCCTCCAGAGACCAGCTCTTTTGCTGCTGCGACTGCTGCTAGTGCTGCTACTGCTGCGACTGGTGCTGGTGCTGGCTATACTGGCACTGGTGGTGGTGGTGTTGCTAGTGGTGCCAGCAGTGCTGGTTCGGGTGCTGGTTCCCGTGCTGCTTCTTCTGGGTTAGTTTCTCATCGTGCTGGTGGTAAGAAGGCAGGGAGGGCAGAGGACGAAGAAGAGGAGGGGAATGGGGAGGAAGAGGAGGAGGAGGAAGAGGAAGAAGAGGAAAAAGGAGGCGTCCAAGGGAGAGGTGTGGCAGGGGAAGCATCTGAAGGTAAGCTGTCGGGTGGGGCTTCGAGTGGAGGTGTGGTTCAGTCAGAGCCGAGAGGTTCGAGAGTGAGTGAGTCCGGACGGATTAAGTCAGGAGGGGGGACGAAGTCAGGCGTGACTAAGGCAGGAGTGACAGCAGAAGAAACTGTATTAAAGGGAAAGCGAGGCACAGAGGAGAAGGAGGAGGAAGAAGAGGAAGAGGAGGAGGAAGAGGAGGATGGGAAGGAGGAGGAGGATGAGGAGAAACCAAGCACAAAGAAAGCATTGGGTGGAAAAGGAGAAGCATCAGACGGTGAATTAGAATCGGAGCGTGTGTCACCGCTTACAAAATCCTCTTCAGATTCATTAGTGAAGGCTGGTGGCGTGAGCCGTGCTGTGACTGTAGGAGGAGGTGATTCAAGGGGTGCGGGGGGAGATGATAGCAGTGGAAGAGAAAGGCTGGAGAAGGGAGGGATGGGAGGAGCAGGAAGAGTGAAGGGGGGGGATGAGGAGGAGGAGGAAGAGGGGGAAGAGGAGGATGGAGAAGAAGCAGAAGAGGAGGAGAGTGTAGGAAAACTGAAGGGGAAGTCAAAGTCTGGTGGTGCTTCAGGTGCTGCTTCAGGTGTTGGTTCAGGTGTCGGTTCAGGTGTTGGTTCTGATGCTGGTTTGACGAAGCCTGGAGCAACTGGAACCCGGAAACGAACGCGAATGGCAGATTCAAGTATAAGTGCAGGTAGTTCTGAGTTGACTCGAAACAGTGAAAGTGCAAGTGCAGGTAAGCTTACAGAGGCAGCAGCTAAGAGTGGTGGCAGTAAGGCAGACGATGAGGAGGAGGATGAGGAGGAAGAGGGAGAAGAGGAAGAGGAAGGGAAAGCAGATAGGAAACAGGAGGAGAGAGTTGGGACGAGGGAGGAGGGAGTGAGAGGGGAGAGGGTGGGTGGAGGGGTGAGTGGAGAGTGGGGTAAGAAGAGTGGGACGCGGGAGGAGGGGGATGAAGGCACGAGGATGGAGGGGGTTGGGCGAGGGGGCAGGGATGGTGCTGTTGGTGAGAGAGGGGAGGACGAAAGGGCAGCGACAGGTGGGATTCCTGTGAGAGGAAAGGGGGTCGGAGGGCAGAAGGGAAAGGAGCAGGGTGAGGAAGAGGAGGAGGAGGAAGGTGAGGAGGAAGATGAGGAAGGGGAGGAAGAGGGAGAGGAGGAGGAGGAGGAGGAGGAGGAGAAGAAAAGTGTGGGGAGAAAGGCTGGTACGGGAAAGGTGAAAAAGGGAGTGTCAGGAGGAAGAGGAGAAGCAGGGGAGGAGGAAGAGGGGTCTCAGGAGAGGGATGACGAGTCAGAAGGGAAGGAAGAAGAGGAATCAAAAGGGAGGGAAGAGGACGAGTCAGAAGGGAAGGAGGGAGAGGAATCAGAAGGGCAGGCGTCAATGAGGGGTGGGTTTACAAAGGCGGGGCAGCAGCAGTCGAGGGAGCAGGCGGAGGGAGATAGTGAGGTGAGTGAAGCTGCTGCTGCTGCTGTTGCTGCCTCTGCTGGTGGTGGTGGTGGTGGTGCAGGGGAGGGGAAGGTGAGGAGAGGAACTGGTGGAGGAGAGGAAGGGGCGATGGGGGAGCGGAAGGGCGGGAAAGGCAAAGAGGGAAGTGCAGGCGAGGATGAGAGTGAGGATGAAGAGTCGGAGGAAGAGGAGGAAGAAGACGAGGAGAGTGGTGAGAGGAAGAAGAGAGGGCCAGAGGAGGAAGCGGTTCGCGGGAAGAAGGGAGGGGAGGAGGAGGAAGAGACGGGAAGTGACGAGGAAAGAGAAGAGAAGGGAGAAGGGAAGAGAGGTGAGGAGGGTGAGGGCGTTGAGAGCAGATTAGCTGGGAAGGGAAAGCGGGAGGCCGAGGAGGGGGAGAGGGATGGGGTGGAGGAGAGAGAGGAGGGGGAGGAGGAAGGGGGAGGAGCTAAAGGTGGCAAAAAGGGAGGAGAGGTGCGAGAAGAGGAAGAAGGACGAGGGCGGGAGGATGTAAGAGAGGGGGGAAGGGGCGAGGGAAGGGAGGAGGAAAGGGAGGAGGGAACGGAGGAGAGAACGGAGGGGAGGGAGGAGGAAAGGGAGGAGGGAAGAGAGGAGGGAAGGGAGCAGGAAAGGGAGGAGGAAAGAAGGGAGAAAGGGGACGAAGAGGGCGATGGTCTTCATTATAAGACAGGTGGTGAGCGTGATAGTGGTGGTGATGGTGGTGGTGAGCATGGTGATGGGGGAGGGGAGCGTGAGTGGGGAATGAGAGGTGGTGAGGGTGGAGGAGGAGGAGAAGGTATGGGAGAAAGAGGAGAAGGAATGGGAGAAGGAATGGGAGAAAGAGGAGGAGAAGGAACGGGAGAAGGAGGAGGAGATACTGATGATAGAGGAACGGGGAGAGATGCTGGGGGGGATGAGAGGCAGCAAGGGGAGGCTGGGGAATCAGGAATTGGAGAGGCAAAGGGAGAGCACGAGAGCAAAACTCCAGATGGTTTTTCCTCCCCCTATGCTGCTGCGCACGGTGACACCACCCACGGCCAGAGGGAAGGCGACCCTTCCTATGGCCGCGCACAGGGGCAGCAAGGCAGTGAGTTTGGCAGCAGCAGCGGTGTCGGGAGGGAGACGGAGTTTGGCAGAGAACAGGGGCAGCAAGGCTCTGACTTCAGCAGCAGCAGCAACAGCAACGTGAGGGAGAATGAGTTAGGCGGATCACATTGGGAGCAAGGGACTGAGCCTGGCACAGCACAGGGGGGGGTGGCAAGGGCGGAAATGGGCAGCAGCAGCGACGTGAGTGTCCCAGACGATCATTCCCTGGGCCTGGGGCTGGGCTTTGGGCAGGCAGCAGCAGGGGAAGATGCAGACTGGGACTTACCTCTGCCCCAGCCCGTGCTACAGACGCGGGCTCAGGCTGTAGCAGAGGGGTTCAGAGAGGCTGCAGGAAGATTCGTGCCGATGCTGCCTGTGGAACAGGTGAGATGCTGTGCAGGTGGGATGTGGGGGAGGTAGACACGAACTGGGACGTGCCCCTGCCCCAGCCTGTGCTGCAGACGCGGGCGTCAGAGAGGCCGCAGGGCGATTCGTGCCGTTGCTGCCTGTCGAACAGGTGAGATGCAGTGCAGGTAGATGTGGGGCAGGTGAGGGTTGGGGTGGGTTGTTGACTAGGTGTTTTGAACAGACGTGGTTGTATGTTCTTTACGCACGGCCCACTCGTCACAGATTCGTGTTCAACCAACTGCCATGTAATGTAACCCTCTCTCTTGTACCAGGTGAAGCGGGTGGAGGAAGCTGCCAAGAAGTTTGCCAAAGATGGAACCATCATCTTTGCAGCAGCATCGTATGGTGAGTCACGCCCCCCTTGTCATTCACCCCCCTTGTCATTCACCCCCCTTGTCATTCACCCCCCTTGTCATTCACCCCCCTTGTCATTCACCCCCCTTGTCATTCACCCCCCTTGTCATTCACCCCCCTTGTCATTCGCCCCCCTTGTCATTCGCCCCCCTGCCTGCCTTGTCATTCGCCCCCACCCTTTCATCTGCTCGCGTTGTAATCCACCTGCCTGTGACTCTTTCCAGATGTCCCTAAGGAATCGCGTACCTCCATGCTCCTCCCCTCCCTCCCCCTCCCAACCCCCTGTCCAGTGTACCTGCCTCTCTTCCGCAACTGGGTCACCGCTCTCAACCGCATTGGCCTGTCTAACCACTTCCTGCTCTTCGCCCTCGATCAGGTGAGATGTGGGGGAGGTGGGAATGGGTGGAGGTGTGATGGGGGAGATGGGAGCGCGGGAGGTGGGATTGGGGAGAAGGTGTGATTTGTGGGGACGTGGGATGGGGAGGCGATGTGACTGGGGAGAGGTGGAATGCCTGGCCATGCCGTGTGGCTCAAACAGCCAGACCTCAGCACGCATCACCTCAAAATGACCCCCTTCCTTTTCATGTATGTGTGTGGCACTGGAGGATGCTTATCCAGGCCACGCCATGTGGTTGCTGCCCAGAACTAAACCAGCAATATCACCTCAAATCCCTCCCCCCCCCCTCCTCAACTCTGTTCGCTACTCCTTTCCTCACCAGGCAATGTACATGGCAGTGGAGGACGCCTATCCCGGCCATGCCATGTGGCTTGAAGTGGCAAATCTGACCCAGCATCCTACACCGCGCCCCACCGCTTTCCACCACCTCGGCTCCCCGGAGTTCCTCCTCCTGGCCGCCCGCCGCCCCTTCTTCGTGCGAGCGCTGCTCAAGGCTGGAGTGAACGCCCTTTACAGGTAACAAGTGCCTTTCCAGTGATCAAGTTTCTTTACACCCATTCCTTTTTCCATTCCCAATAGGCTTGTCCCATCCGTTCTCTCACCTCCTTCCATCTCGTCTTCCCCGTCCCCACTCTCCCTTCTTCCTCCCCCCTCCAACCTTAAATCAGAACCCATTCGTTCCCCTGTGCTCCCTCTCTGTTCCCCATCTCTCACTGCAGTGATCTTGACACAGTGTGGCTCAAGAACCCTCTCCCCTCCTTCTCCCCCGCCCTCGACATTATCTTCCAAGACGACTCCCACCTCTTCTCCCCCGGAGAGCTCTCCCCTCTCCCACTCCCCTCCTCCCCCTCCTCCTCCTCTCCTTCCAATTCCTCTCTCGCCGTCCCTCTCCCTTGGTCGCAAATCGCCCGAGCCTCCCCGTGCCTGGCAATGTTCCACCAAACCAAGGCCACCGAAGCTGTGGTGGAGGATTGGGCTCGGAGAATGGCAACGGTAGACTACACCTACGCCGTGCCTAGCAGTGATGTACCCCTGCTGCAAAAGGCCCTATTTCAAATGGCTAAGGATGGAAAACCGCTCAAAGTGGGTATTTTACCTCAAGAATCCTTCCCTCCTGGGTGGCTTGCCTTCAGTCCTCTAGGTTCCTCCTCCCCTTCAGCTTCATCCTCGTTAGAAGCCTCTCAGCTACCAGGATTAGGATCTGAAGCACTTATGAAGGATCAGCTGCCGTCGTCGCTGTCGTTTGGTGGAGCGGTAGAGAGGGGGGTAGGGGGGAGGGTGTGGTTGCAGGAGCACAGGGAGGAGGTGGTGGTGGTGCATTGCAATGCTGCCCGCCTGCTGCCGTTCAAGATAGATGCGATGAAAGGTGCTGGCGTGTGGTTCTCTGATGCTGCAGAGTGAAAGGTGTGGACTGGTTGACGGTCTGAGTTGCTTCTGAAGATTCAGCTAGCATTGTTGCTGTCGTTCGGTGGAGCGGTGCGGTAACCAGGTGGGCGGTAGGGGGGAGGGGAGGGTGTGGTTGCAGGAGCACAGGGAGGAGGTGGTGGTGGTGCATTGCAACACTGCTCGCTTGCTGCCGTTTAAGATAGATGCGATGAAGGGTGCTGGTGTGTGGTTCTCTGATGCTGCAGAGTGAAGGTGTTGTTACCGTACTTGACAAACTAGTGGTGCTTGGATGTGGTGGGGTGGTGGTGGTGGCTGCTGCATTGCTCAGAATGCACATGGGCTGCTGCCAATAAAATAATGACTGTGTTTGAGTGAGTGATTGAGTCTGTCATGGTTGCTTCCCTTCAAGAGGATGTTGTTATGACTGTTTGAAATGTCATAGACTCTAAAGGAAGAACATCTTTTACTCTTTCATTGCTCCTGTTTCGTTTGTATCTTGAAGTTGATATACATTCAGCTGGAGGATTCGTTGCTGCGGCGTTGTTAATAACGAAGCGAGGGCATCTCCCTGCCTTCACCACCCACCAACCACTAAAAAGCGATGACAGTTTCTCAGATCTGCCCCGCAAAAAATCACCCAATGTCACAAAACCGAGCAGAAACGTACAAAACCTTTTAAACATCACTGTGTCGCAACTTCAGTGAAACTGTGAGTGACGTGATCAGCGAGACTGTGTCACAAGTTCCGTAACTCCGTTTCGTCAGTCACAGCACCTACATTGTGTTCTTTTTACCTACATAAAGGCGTCACAGCCTGTTTTCCAGACCGTTACTCCTTACAGTAGAGGTGCATTGCCGTCTGATCTGCGTCCCTTCACCGGCAGGATGCAGATTTCACGGGTATTAGTGGTTAGTCTAGCCGTTCTAGGAGTAGGTCTGTGCTGCTTAGCTAATGGAGAGTCGTTACCCGAAGCCGGCACAAGCTCTTTCGGTGTAAGCTCCAGCCGGCGTCAATCATCCTTTACTTTACTTTGTTTTCTTCTCAACGCACCATCTTTATAAATCCCGGTAGGCGGGATGCAGATTAACGGCATGATCCATGAGGATTAGCCGAAACAGTGATCTATTTTGTTCCACTGCAGCATTTCGTACGTGATATGTAAGGCTATGCTGTTTAATACTTCTTAAGTTCCTTTTCTCTACCGGTCATCCTGTTTTCTCACAGATGCGAGAGTTGCTGCAAGATGACACCAAGACCTTACGAGAGGGCAAGGTAGCTATTCCCTTTCCGTCCAGCAAGCATTAGGAAGTCATAATGTTGATGCTTTTAGGTCTATCTTTACGATGTCAGTCCAGGGTTCCGGCTGAAACTTTTAGATGGTGCGGGCACGGTGTCGGAGGAATTCGAAGTTAATGGCCGACGCAGCCTGTAGCACTTCTGAGGCGCCTCAAAATATATTGATTTATGAAGATTCGAGGTTAGCAATTGGGGGAAATGGCAGGCGGAGCCTGCACCACCGTAAGTATAGCCGCCGAGAGTAGGTGATCTGCAATGTTCTGACACGACGTATCGTACGCTGCGTCACGTGTAGTTGCCATCACATTGAATCGCGCGAGTCTCAGAAATTAACTTCGGAAGTGAATGTAAAGTCTGATGAATTACCGCATTTGTCTTTGCAAGTGTTATAATCATAACGAGTTCTCTGTTATCGCGTTCACGGTGAGCAGCTCCTGGCGGAGACTCTCGCGGATGCAGCCGGAGAAGCGACCCAGGCAGCAGCCGCTGGCGCCAAGGGGAACAACAACGGGTGGGGTGGAGGGGCGGAGAGCGGTTCAGAGGGGTGGAAGGATGCGCTGTGGTCGCCAGCCAAGCTGCTGGACGCATTTGTGACGAGCCTGTCCATGATCCTCGTCAGCGAGGTGAGTCGCACTTGTGAGACGCCTGGGGAATGATCAGAAGGGACCAGCAGAGGATGGCAGCCTGCCCCTGCCACATGGCAGGATGCGATGCTGTGTGCTCCCCTTCACTTCACCCTACACGATTTTGTTCCCCATTCACCCCACCGAATACTGATTAGAAATGAAACGTTTATCCTGACAGGCAGCCCGGATGGCCATCCGCCATCGTCCCCGCAGCACCCAAAAACCCCCGCAGCATTTTGCTAGATACCAGTTATCATGCCGTCGCGCTGCTTGATTCTCTACCCCCTCCCTCCCCCCCCCCCCCCCCCGCGCTTTCTTTATTCACTTGATATCGCCGCGTGTGTGTGCTACAGATCGGAGACGAGACGTTCATCATCGCTGCGCTCATGGCCATGCGCCATCCGCGCAGCATCGTGCTGGCTGGAGCGCTCTCTGCTCTTGGGATCATGACGGTGAGTTGAGTTGAGTTGAGTTGGCACTGTGTGTATGGTGGTATGGCAACACAGTGACTGACCTCATGCTTAGGTGTCCAATGCGCCATCCGCGCAGCATTGTGCTGGCTGGAGCGCTCTCTGCTCTTGGGATCATGACGGTGAGTTTGCTTGTATGTGGTATTGTGGAAGTGCCTTAAGTGTTCACGCGGTCATGGCTACATGGCAGCCTTTCCCCTTTCTCCTCTTAGCCCGTTTCCTCTTCTTTACCCCTTCTTTACCCCCTGCGCACAGGTCCTATCCACTAGTCCACAATTTCCCATCTTCCGTCTCACAGTGCCCAGCCTCCCATCCCATTCTTCTGTTCCCTCTCCACCTCCACGAGTTCCTTTTGAGGCGCCTCAAAAGTCGTTCCTCCTCCACCTCCCCATTCTCCTCATCACATGCGCAGGCACTATCCACGAATCTGGGCTTCATAGTGCCCAGCCTCCCCTATCCCCCCCGCCAAACCCCACCCCTCTCCTTGCCCTTTGCCCCTCTTTGCCCCTTTCCCCCCTCACGCTATGCTCATTGCCGCTCTTGTCCATCTCTCACGCACAGGTTCTATCAACGGGACTGGGCCTCATTGTGCCCAACCTCATTTCCAGAAAGGCCACGAACAGCGCTGCCACGGGTGAGTCGGGGTCTTGCGAGGTGACCAGTGTTGGCCCAGAGAAGAGCGAAAGTGGCGTTTGAGGAAAAGGACCATTCCCGGAAGTCGATGCTATATCAGTTGAGCCTCACAATGTTGCACACTATTGGCCTCGCGTTCTCTACATGTCAATGCCCCCATCACCCCCATCACCCCCATCACCCCATTCACTTGTGCCCCACCCCCATGCCCCTGGCAGTGCTGTACACTTTCTTCGGCCTGCGTCTGCTGTACATCGCATGGAGGGCCGAGGGCAGACCCCATGCAAGGAGTGCATGAGATGAGACCATTGACCCCCCTTGCACGCTACCATCCCCAACCCCCTCCCTCCCCCCCCCCCCCCATGCAGTGCTGTACACTTTCTTCGGCCTGCGTCTGCTGTACATCGCATGGAGGGCCGACCCTAAGGAATCTGCTGCAAAGGAGATGGAGGAGGTGGGTGTTTCCGTTGATGTCACAAAGGCGTGCTTGATACGTGCGAATGAATGCCTCTTGTATGATGTATCTAACAGTTGTCACAGTTTCAGGAGATTAATTGTTGCTGCATGACACTTCGGTCGCTGTGAGTGTTGGAAGTCACTTATCCTTCTTCTGAAATCCTTCTTCTACTCCTCGCTGTGCTGTGTGGCTGGAGCAGGTGGAGGAGAAGTTGGAGAGCGAGGAGAATGACAAGGGCAGGCACAGAGGCATTCGCAAGTTCTTTGCTGGCTTCTGCACGCCTGTCTTCCTAGAGGTGAGTAGTCCCTTCCCTTCACCTCTGTTGCTTCCGTCCTTTTTGCTTCTTCCCCTGTTGCCTCTTCCTACGCCCCCGAGGGCTTCAAATGTGTTCAATTGTTCACCATCTGTGTCCCACTGTTCATTCAGGTTTGCTGTTCGCTGCTCTTTGCTCCGCTGTCCTTCACTTCCACCCGTTCCTGTTCACCTCTCCACATGGCCTACCCTCCTCCCCTTCCCCCTTCCTCCCCTCCAAATCTCCTCCCCTCCTCCTGCCAGGCCTTCATTCTCACCTTTCTTGCAGAGTGGGGCGATCGCAGCCAAATCGCTACCATTGCTGTAAGTCTCTACCATTGCTGTAAGTCTTTCTAGCAAGCCAATCACATCTGTTGCACTGAGTAGTACAGCGGATGTGGACAGTCAGGGGATGTTGACTTGAAATAGTGCTGTGTATGGAGAGGATTCTTGAGGCACCTCAATAGTCGTATTTCGAGGAGGTAGGTGGTTGTGGAGGTTCGATCATATTCATCCCCCTTTTTACTCCCCCTCCCACATGTGCAGCTGGCAGCAGCACACAAGAACGCCTTGGGAGTGACAGTGGTGCAGTATCAGGCCATGCGGTGTGCAGTGCACCACCATTGCAGTGGTGGGCGGCAGAGTGATTCTCTGACATTATAAAAACTCCTCCAACACTCCACTGCCCTGTCCGTCCCCCCTCTCCCCTTCGCACACACATGCAGCTGGCAGCACACAAGAACGCCTTGGGAGTGACGGTGGGGGCGACTCTGGGCCATGTGGTGTGCACCACCATTGCAGTGGTGGGTGGCAGACTGCTTGCCTTGCGCATCTCGCAGCGCACTGTAGCTATGATGGGAGGAGCACTGTTCCTCATTTTCGCCGTCCACTCATACTACTCCCCTATAGAGTAACTGTAAGGTGATTTTGCGCAAGCCTTGTGGGTGGTCGAAATTTCTAGGAAGTGTTGTGCAGGATTGCTGGAGGGGTTCCTGACATAAGCCTATTTGCTCTCAGCAGCTCATGACAGATGTGCCTTTTTATGCATAAGCTGTGCTATTGTTCATTCTACGATTTATTTTAACATTCAATAGCTCGATGCCACAAGTTCTGCACCCATCTCTAGGATTTGTGGAGACAGACTGCCTGCTGGCTTTCACCCTGTTCTCATCCTGGCTTGCATTGTACAGCTTTGTGTTAGGCCTGCAATGTAGGAGAAAATGCCTGAAAGCTTGCTATATATATGGGTTTTTACAATGATTCCAATTCTTTCCTCTTTCATTTCACTCACCTCAGGGTAAAGGCATGCTTCGTACAGTCACAGGACTGACCTTGACCACCTCTCATTGGCCCTCGCTCTTCTTATCGAGGAGCCACCTCAGCTCATCATGCGCTGGACACAGTTTCTCTTGTCTGGTTGGCTCGCGAAAATTCCTCCCTCGATCTTGCCAAACACGCTCAGCACGTGGCGCAAATTGATGATGAGGGTCTTGTTTGATCTCATGCCCATAGGAAACCGGGTTCGTAATTGCAGCGAAGTTGGATGCGGCCCTGTGAGATGCAATTAACATAATCAAGTCTCTAGTGCGGTGACGAGCAGAGCATCTGAGATTTTTTTGATCGTTCTCGAGATTGCACTCGAGAACGACCTCTTCTGACAAACTGACTGGTGACTGGTGACTGTCCTGCGCGGAGTGGTTGGTGGTCGCTATGGAATCGCGATAGCAAGCTTGCTTAGGACACGTACATTTCGCCAATTAGACTCGTTTAGGTGACAATTTTATGTTCTTCGGTCGCTGGTTATCCCTCAGGAAGCGGAGCTATCCGCTCTGCCACTCGTGCAAAGTGCAGATGTCGATCCGCCTCACCACGCGTAGCTTACGTTAGGCTCTTATTATTTTGTTATTTCCGTCTGATTTCGCATGGTCTTCATGGACGTGCATCGTCTGCCGTACGTTTATTCGGAACGGGTAGCCAGCTCGCAGTTGATCATCAGAAGCATCAATGGATCCTCGATCCGCAGACCGAAAGGGTTTATCAGGCTGTCCCTTGGCTTTCAACCTTCTGGTCCAAAAGGTAGCGAAGCGGAAGTCAGCACTAGGGTAAATAGCTGTTCTTGGGCTTTAACGAAAGCTCGTCGCAAGTCTTCGACCAGGCAAGCTACCCCCCCTCACGCACGACGGTGCGTTGTGACATTCGCGTTACAGCACTCTTCGCTAGCAGCAAGCGCGAGCTCGGAACACGACTCAGCCGAGCAAACCGATCCGGGGTTGCTATGGGATTTCTCCTTCGATTCCGACGAGGACGACGGGCCTCTGCCAGAAGCCCCGTCGCGCTGCTTGCTGCACGCCTTTTCGTGGTCGTCGCATGAATCGGGAGGAGGAGGGATCAACGGCAGGTGGTATGACGTGCTGGCGGAACGAGTGGGTGATTTCAAGGCGATGGGTTTTTCGGACCTCGTTTTCCCGCCCTGCTGCAAGGCTGCTGATGGACCAGGTGAGTTTCCATGTCAGGTGATTCTTCATGTCAGGTGATTCTTCATGTCAGGTGAATCAATGTTGGTTGATACTTCTTGTCACGTGAATACATATGTCAGGTACATTGGTCCATCGCATTAAAGACTTACCTCCATATATTCAAAATGTAACATTTTTTTCTCTGTCTTACGCAGGTTTCTCTCCAGTGGACTTTTACGACCTCAATAGCGCGTACGGAACAGAGGCCAGCCTGCGGAAGCTGCTGGCGCAGCTGCACGCAGCAGGGCTGGGCGCGTGCCTGCACGTGGTGGTGAACCGGATGGGCGGATGGGGGGAGACGAGCGGATCGGAGCAGCAGCAACAGCAACAGCAGCAGATGGGGGAAGGAAGTGGGGTGCCAGGGGGAGTAGGACCCGGCGAGCCAGGGCTGTCAGAGTGGAACCGACTCACTAACACGGTGGACGAGGTGAGTGGGTCCCTTAGTCGTTGTAACTTACTTCTGAGATTCAAAGGTACTCTGTGCTTCGTCCCCTTGCCCAGCCTTTCAAAACTCGTGCCCCCTTCCCTTGCAATCCCAGTGGGAGTTTGGCGGCAGATCTGGGAGTTCCCTCCTTCCCACTTTCCAGATTCCCTCCTTTCACTCGCTTCTCCCTTCCCGTTCAATCGTCCACCCTGTCCTTCCCGTCCGTCCTGCCAGCAGTGTGCGGCAGGGGGGGCAGGTTGACATGCACGCATCTCCGTGAGGGGTGGGGGGCAGGTAGCAACAGAAACCATGTGTATCCCGTACTCAACAGGAGGACGTTTGAGTCCACGCTCAACGATCTCCCTTTCCTTTTTCCCCGCGTCCAGGCAGCCTGCAGTGGGGCGGCAGGGCGATGAGGCTGACCTGCATGCTTCAAGGGGGGAAGAAATAGTAGCAGACCATACTCCAGTCCACAGTGCAGCATTCATTACTGGATTCTCAACATGAACCCCCCCGTGTGCAGCCTGCAGTGGGGCGGCAGGGCGAGCAGGAGGGCATTGGTGCGCAAGCAGCGGGGGGAAGGAGTGGCGTGATGGACCATGGGAACCCGGCAGTGGAGGAAGACTTGTGAGATCAGAAAGCAATTATCTCCCCTACCCCCTCTCTTACCCTTTTCCCCGTGTTCAGCCTGCCGTGTGGCGGCAGGGAGAGCAGGGGGGCATTGACGTGCAGGCATCAGCGGGGGCGAGGAGCAGTGTGATGGACCATGGGAACCCCGCAGTGGAGGAGGACTGTAAGGGGTGGCTGCGATGGCTGCGATACGACGTTGGCTTCGATGTGAGTGGGAGCAGCAGCGAGTCTGCCAAAGCACATTTCCTTTCTGGCGAGGCTGGTTCTGCACATCGTGTCCCTCTTTTATCTCCTTGATTATCACATTGATGTGTTCCCCATGCCCCGCCTACAGTGCTTTCCACTTCTTTTTGCTGCCCCTGCCATGCCCCGTTACTGTGTTTCCTCTCTTCTACTTTTTTTTTGCTGCCCCTGCCATGGCCCCCTTACTGTGTTTCCGCTGCTCCGCTCCTCTTTTCTCCCCTGCAGGCGTGGTGTTTCGACCTCGCACGTGCCTTCGACCCTGCAGTAGCCCACTCGTGAGTCACTCACTCCTCTCGTACCGAACCATGCCCCCAGCATAGCCAATACCGAACCAAACCTTTGCGTCCCTAGCGTTGCCCCAAATCGGTTTTTCAGCAAATTTCTTGCCTGTCAGCGTTTCAGCAAATTTCTTGCCTGTCAGCGTTTCAGCAAATTTCTTGCCTGTCAGCGTTTCAGCAAATTTCTTGCCTGTCGGTGCCGCTGTGCTCAGAGGCTGCCTGTGTCTGCGCCCATCCACCCGCCCATAGGCACTCGGTGCAGGTACTGCTGGGATACGAGCCCCACGTTTGCTGTCGCTGATGTGTGGACGGAGATGCGATACCAGGGCAGCAACCTCGAGTACGACCAAGGTGGGCAGAGAGGGGAGCGCTGTTGGATTATTTTTCAAGTCATTTCACAAGTCGCACTCGTGAGGAGCACCTGAAACACCTTGAGCTGGTTCTGTCACGGCTGAGTGAGCATTGATTGTTTGCTAAGCGTTCAAAGTGTGAGTTTGCAAAAACAAGACTGTCATTTCTGGGTCATGTCATCTCTCATGGGAAGCTGGAGGTGCACAACATTAAGGCAGCAGTGCTGAAGGAGTGGAAGCAGCCGAGCTCAACAGTCATCACTAAACTCGGCTGCTTCCACTCCTTCAGCACTGCTGTCTTACTGTTGTCCACCTCCAACTTCCCATGAGAGATGACATGACCCAGAAATGACAGTCTTGTTTTTGCAAACTCATACTTGGAACGCTTAACAAACAGTCGGTGCTCACGCAGCCGTGACAGGACCAGCTCAAGGTGTTTCAGGTGCTCCTCACGAGTGCGACTGTGTTTCTGTTGAAGCACTCTCGAGTACGACCAAGTTGAGCAAGGAACAATGCGGGGTGACTATCTTTGCTTATACATGTATATATATAAACACGTATATCAATTATTGTTCACCGTTTGGCACTGTCTTCAGTATGCATCCGCGTCATCTGCTTCCATGTCAGTTGGCTATGATTAACTAATTTGGCTTCACCTTCACTCTACATACCTGCTTTCTGGACCTCAGCATGCCCACTTGTCTGAGGTAGTTTTCGAGTCAATTCAAAACAACATCCGTGCTTCTTGTCCTCAGCATGCCACTTTTCTGTCCATCCCATCCCATCCAGACGCCCATCGAGCACTGCTTGCTGATTGGGTGAAAGCAGCTCGGGGGACGCCACACATGATTGACTACACCACAAAGGTAGATCGATTGTATTGTGCTATTATTTAGTATGAATCAGTATCGCACATGAGTGACGTGCACGGTGCATCACAGGACTACGTTACAAAAGTACACTACTCTTCATTCTGTTAAGCCATAGACTTTCGTATGCATGGGTCACAAAGACCCCACTTTTCTCCCCTGTTCGCCAAATGTCATATTCCTCCTACCCCCCAAGTCTCGTAGGTTGTTTTTATTCTCCTTCCTCGTCGTCGTTGACCTTTTATTAACCCTTGTGATCCTCCATGAACATTGTTGACTTGATTGACTTCGTGAACGCCCAATCATCTTTTGTACCACATTCAGGGCAAACTGCAGGGCGGCACTGCAGCGCTGCGAGTACGGGCGCCTCATTGACGCCCCATGACCCCCATTGCCCGCTATTCCACCCCTTCTCACCCCTCCGCACCGCACCCCCTCAGGGCATACTGCAGGCAGCGGTGCAGAACTGCGAGTACTGGTGCCTCATAGACCCCCAGGGACCGCATTGAGTCCCACTGACTGGCGTTCAATCCCTCCTCACCCCTCCCCATCCCCTCTATCCGTCTCCCAGGGCATACTGCAGGCGGCGGTGCAGAATTGCGAGTACTGCCGCCTCATAGACCCCCATAGACCACCTTTGTCTCCCATTGACTGTGATTCGAACGCTCCTCACTCCTCCCCAACCCCTTCATGTCTCTGTCTCCCAGGGCATACTGCAGGCAGCGGTGCAGAATTGCGAGTACTGGCGCCTCATAGACCCCCAGGGCCGGCCTCCCGGGCTTATTGGCTTGCTGCCTGGCAAGGTGTGTGCGAGTAAGATTAGTAGGAACTGATACCCTCCTGGAAATTCTCCAGTGTGCTTTTGAGTTGAATCAAATGATTTTTTAGTAGATGTAACTGACTTGTAAGATAGTCAAATGACTTTTGAGTTAGGTTACATTACGTTTGAGTTGACTCAAAATGACTTGAGACGACGTAAAAGTCGCCCCCCCCCCCACCCCCCCTTGTGTTCCTTCCTTCCCCCGCACCCGACCTTTGCCAGGCAGTCACCTTCGTGGACAATCATTCCACAGGATCCACGCAGCAGCACTGGCCCTTCCCCGCCTGGGGTCTCACTCTTGCCGCTCCCCCATTCTCCCCCTTTCCCCATTCTTCCCTTTCCCCCATTTTCCCTCCCGTGACCGGCCCTTCACCAGGCAGTCACCTTTGTGGACAATCACTCCACAGGATCCACGCAGCAACACTGGCCATTCCCCGCCTGGGGGGTCACTCTCGGGTGAGGCGCGAGAGAGGTGGTACGAGTGGATAGGTTTGAAGACGTTGGGATGAAGGTGGTTGGCATAGAGTGGGATAGGGTGGAATAGGGTGGGATGGTGTGGAATAGAGTGGAATTGGGTGTAATAGGGTGGGATGGTGTGGAATAGAGTGGAATTGGTTGGAATAGGGTGTGATAGGGTGGGATGGGTGGTGGCGAAGCGAAGGAGGTCGTCTTAAACTGTTGGCTTGCCTTGGAGCCTTGGGGATCTGGTAGGCCCGAAGTTTGGGGTTTCTCTGTCAGCTGTACTTGCTGCTCCTGCCACGTGTTCGTTTGTTTGTTTGTTTGTTTGTTTTTTTTTTTTTGAATTGGTGTTCTCACTCGGGTCGTCTTATTACACTTGTATTATACCACACACACCCGTGTGAACTCTTCTGAGTTGCTTTGACTCACTCGTCGTGTTTTGCACCCCCCACCCTTTCTGCACACCCCACCCCTTCCGCACACCCCGCCCTTTCCGCACAACCCACCCTTCCGATACCCGTCTCACTTGTTCCGTGGTGCAGCTACGTGTACATTCTGACCCACCCGGGTGTGCCGTGTGTGTTCATCGACCACCTGTACGAGTGGAACCTCAAGGTCAGTGCTCCCTTGAGCTATGTCAGCAGAGCCATCCACCATCCACCATCCGCCATCCGCCATCCGCCATCCACCATCCACCATCCGCCATCCGCCATCCGCCATCCACCATCTACCATCCGCCATCCACCATCCACAAACCACCAACCACCATCCACCAACCACTGTCCACGAGCCATGATGCCCCATCCACAATTTATCTCTTATTTATCCACTGAGAGGTTCTTAGGACCTTGTGTATCAATAGCTCTTTTTCCATCTCCCCGTTCCGCAATCTTCCCCCCATCCATGCTTTTATCATCGCAGGACCCGATTCAGAAGCTGCTGGCGATTTTTGAGACATCTCAAAATCCTTTTTTCCATTTCCGCTGTCTTTTTCCCAATCCACGCTTCCATCATTACAGGACCCGATTCAGAAGCTGCTGGCGGTCCGGCATCGCAACGGCATCACATCGCGGAGTGCGATCCGCATCATGGTGTGCAGCACGCAGCTCTATGTGGCGCGCATTGGCACCAACGTGGATGATGAGAGGCTGTTCCGCGGGGTGGTTGTGAAGCTTGGTCCTTCTTTTGACATGCATGGGACAGCACCAGGTACTTGAGTGTGTATGTGTTTGTTTTTTGTGGATCACTGTGGGTCACTGTGAGCATGAGTGTGAGCGTGAGTGTCTATGTGGCATGACAGCACCATCTCAACCACATCACGTCAAAGTCCTCCTGCATCGTCGTGAGCAACACACGGCTATATGTGGGGCGCATAGGCACTGATGTGGAGGATAAAAAGCCATTCCAAGGAGTTGGTGTGAAGCTTGGGCCGTCGTTTGGCATGCTTGGGACTGCACCGGTTACTGTGGTTCAGCGTGGGTCACTGTGGATCACTGTGGTAAGCTGTATACTGCGCTGCGGAATTGTTTGTCTTCAATGTTTACTGGTTCGGATGCTGGGGATGATGAGAGGCTGTTGTGGTTTTGTCCGATTCAAACATGAAGAGTGAAGGCTGAAGATGCACCCTCCCCTCCCCCCTCCCTCCCTTTGCAGATTCGTCTTGGCAGATAGCCATGTCAGGTCATGACTTCTGCATATGGGAAAAGAACACTGAAGTGCAGTGACTAGGCGTAGCAGTAACTAGCGGGACAGGCCTCTAGTTGTGATGCTGTATGATGTTTGTTGTGGTGGAGAAAGTTATTTCGCACTGCCTGCTGTTGGCCATACACAGAAGAACCAGCATATGCTATGCATGCATCCCCTTGTGCTGTACACTAGCTGCTGCTCCTCTTCCTGAAACAATTGTGCCAGTTTTTTCTCCATAAGAGCAGAATACAAATGGTTCCGGTGGCGGTTGGAATCATTCAGGTTAGTGAGGCGCCAAATGCGGCAGATGTTACAAGTGCGGTTCGCGGCTGGCATGTGCCACGCATTTTGTACCACCTCGGCCTCTCCCACCGCCCCCCCCCGTCCATCCGCGCCAACTGAATGGATGCCAGCGGCATGCCATATGCTCTCAAGGTGAGTTGACGTGGCGTTTCATGCTATCCACGTCCTGCTTTCGCACTGTTTGGCGTTGACCAGCATTGCCGGTAACCCAGTGGGTTCTGCTGCCAGAAGCGGAAACACCAAGGCCCTGATCGGTAGCCCCTAAGCCGAGTAAACTTCCGTTGCGTTGGCACTCGAACAAGAGTACACCGATCCACACGTGTGAGCACGTGTCGGTGGGTGCTTCCCCCTCTCCTCCTGTAAGTTTCCCAACTCCGAGGGGTGATCGGCTCGCCCTCGAAACTCCGCGTAAGGAAGTTGCGAGGGTCGTGAGCGCGATTTCCTTAGAAACACTGTTGCTTTCGGCCCAGACTGCCCCACTCGTCACCAAGAAAATAAAATCCCACAAAGGGGTAACTGGACCACAAAATGACACCATCAAGAACCACTGGGAGTGGATGGGAAGTTCTAAAGGTGTTTGAGGAGGGTGTCCCCGCAAGAACAAAAACAAAATCCTTTCCAGGCCTTACTCCGAGTAAGCGAGGCTTACTCTCCCAAAATGCTGGAGTAAGCGGAGTTCCTCCGCGGAGCTAAGTTTGCCCGTGAACGAAACTTCCTGAAGGGCCACTTCAAGTCGTACTCCGAGTAGGTAGTTCAGCGATCGTTTGCTCATTTTGGCTTACTCGGAGTAAGCCACGTCGGAGTGAGTAAACTTCCGTCACACGTGCGAAGCGGAGTAAGTGAGCTCACACGAAGCTCACTTACTCCGCTTAGGGGGTGCTACCGATCAGGGCCCAAGGGAAAACAGTGGAAACTTGCATCCTTGCTGCTGAAGTGGAGTTCCGCTCCGCAGATGTAACTCGCACTGCTCATCGGTGGTGCTCGGTTTCATCAAATTCCAGGCTGGCGATGGAATTCTTCGGCTGGTTCCACGACTGCAGATGACTGGTCGACGTCAGCGCTGCCGCGCTGTTTCTTCGAACAAAACCGTAACCAGATCCGCGGATCGTGTCGCCATCTCGTATGGCGAATCGCGTCCCGTGCATTGGCAATTGCGGCGGTGCGGAATCATACCCCGAATGCACATGGCACACCGACCGACCTCCTTTTCCTCTTGTGAGTTCGACGTCAGGCCACGGTGCACATTTCTCGCACATTTACAATTCTTGTATCGTGGCTCAGAACGGTTCCACACGGTGGGAAGCGGTTTTCAAGCTAAATCGTTTTGCACCGTTACGAAACGAAGTTGACCGTAGTGAGCGCACAATAGTTGTGCAACCTGATGTCACCCTCAAAGCTGACGCCATCTCGACTCGACTCGACTCAACTCAACTCAGCCAAGCACAATTGTCTGTCCATAAATCGTAGCTCTCTGAAACCTTCAACACAAATTACTTTTGCAACTCCACCTTATCCACTAATAGCCGTATCCCTTTCGTACCAATCCAGCGACCAAAGCTGTTGCAGGCCTTTTGAACCCCTTTCTTTTACCTGACATTCTTCAGCAAATTATTTCTACACAATGGCAATGTTCCGTTTCCCTTCTATCCACGCGCTTGCACTGGTCTGCTCTATCGTCCTGGTGCTGATTACAACCACCCAAGCTCTTCCAGACGGCGAGTTAGCGTCGCTTATCAACAGCCGACGATCTCTAGAAGCGAAGAAGCACCAATGCCCCAGCGGTGCGGGAATCTGTCCGTACAGGAGCGTCACAACATGCAGCCAGCCTTCCATTTATTGCTCTGGCGCCTGCTGCACCGTAAGTGCCACTTGATATTTACAAATGATTGTCTAGATTTATATCATTCTAGCATTGGCTAGAACACAATTGCAAGAATTCCCGTTTCTGCTTTCTCTCGCGCATGCACGCCTAACAAACCTTCCGTGTTACCCCACCATTCCATCATCTTATATTGGCTCGGCAGAACAACGTGGAGTACCCGTGCTGCGGAGGAACCATGTGCTGCAAGGCGGGCGGGTGCATGAAGAAGCATAACGGCTCGTACGCGTGCTGCCCCATCGGAACCAAGGCATGCGGAGTCGGCAAATGCTGCCCGAGTGCATAGGGCTTGGCACAATTAGCAGCGGAAAGGAGAGGCGGGGTTCCGTACTTGCTGCTTCATCAGGACCACAGCTCGTGGATCCAGCTAGTGCTGCCAAGGTTATTAAAGTTGTAAATTCTGGTACAGAATTTTGACTTCTTTTAGTTAACAATAGTAGAAGCTTGTTATTAACACATCTATTATATCCAATCCATACCCGGTTCAGCTAAACCATTCATGGGCCCAACTTAGCAAACGAAAAGTATGTCGACACTCATGCCTCTCAGAAAGTAGGAGGGCACGAAGTGAGGCTAATAAATTAGAGGATCATAAAGAAACCCGAGGATGGTGAGCATTATATACATGATACAGAATGGGGTTATGTCTTATGGGTGTAAATAAGGTAGTCACCAAGGGGCACATCTCCCATTGGTGGAAGCTGATAGTCCACCATCGCGAAAAAGGAAAGCTGCGAAAATTGGCCTCCGAAGGTTTTTCTGCGTAAACCTTGCGTACAAGTTGCGCGAAGTATCCAAAAACCAACGCACGAAAATCGCAACATTCGGTACACCAGTTGCTTTTCCGTCAAGTTTTTCGGGTCAGTCGGTGTTGAACGTTCGAGAGAGATTCCATGCGGTTTTGCAGAGTGACGAGGGCAGTGTAATGTAACCATAAATTTAACGAAACAAATCGAACCCACGAAGTCCAGCGAGGTTCACCAACTGCATACATTGTTTTCGTTCAACTGCATACATTGTTTTCGTTCAACTGCATACATTGTTTTCGTTCAGTGTCCAATCTGAACCCAACCACCCAACCCAACCCACACAAGTCTGCTGGCTTCTTTAGGGGTGTGACGTGTAAGCCACAAAATCTATTTTAAAGCCCGTGTCCCAAATTGCGGACCGCGAGAGTCAAGTTTTTAAAACTTGACGAAGTTGAGTGTCCAAGCTTTTGAAAGTCACGCACCTGCAATTTGGGACTTTCGAAGACAGATTCACTCACCAGGGGGAAAACCGAGGGTTGGCTGGGTCTCGCGAAAAAAACGAACCTAGACGAAATCGCGAACTCTCGCCAAAGCCTATATCAGAAAAACTCCCTCTGGTCAACTTTTAAAAGCATGAACAATTTGGGGCGCCGGCTTTAAGCCAATCACTGTTGTTTCTGTGAGTGGTCAATCAATCTGCACCCGCTGTTTTGTACACGTCAGCTAGAACCACCCATGATTCCCCTATGTACCCCTGCATTCGTTCCGTACCTACAACCAACCTTACTCCCCCTCACCTTGTTCATTTTGTATTCAATGTTCATGAGTATCTTCCTCCTAGTTCCTTAGATCCGCAACTTAGATAGTGGTTTACAGAAACCGCACGCTAACTAACTTAGGCGCTTCGGTAGCCTTGTTGTCCTTTTGACGTCCTGTTTTTCATCAGTCTTCCGTCCCCTGCCTCTTTTTTTTTTCCCCTATTGCGCCACCAGGTATTGACGGAAATTTTCCAACATCACCATCGCGCTGCAGCAGCTGCGCTGGCTGCTTGGGTGGGCGTCGTTCACGCAGAGCCCGGAAATCGTCGCGCAGCATCCCAGGTGTGATTAGTGTATGTTGTTTCAATCTGCCTATTTTGTTGATTTCGTTCACTTTTAACTAGCAAGTTTCGTGATGTTGTTACTCAATCTCAATGTATCGATTCCCAGCTTCGTTTTGTGCGTAGCTACTATTGTCGCGATGTATTCTGTTTTTGGCAATTTGTTCTGTGTTTGCAACTAATCATGTGAATGTCCGGTTTCCAACATAGGCTGGCCATTTTTACGATCGCGAATATGGCTGTCGCGACAGCATCGTCGTGTGCGTAACCATCGTCGATAGTACCGCCGCGATTGACTATGTCTAAAACTAAGTACATGCTTTAATTAACCCCTCTGGAGCAATGTGCGCGGGATGCATGACAGTATGCTGTGTGTGCATGTGTTGCAGGGCGTACCTGTTTTTGCAGGCTTATCGTCTACCAGAAACGCAATATGTTTATTTTTCACCATTAAATCGTACTCCAGCATTACGAATGGTGAGTGCTCATTTACGTTGACTGCACTAGCATCAGCATCCCACAGGCGAATGGTGAGTGGCGGAAAGTTGTAATTTCTCGCTTGTTCACCATGTTTTTCTTTTCTTTGTTCTTGCAGGTTAAATTAGTTGGCTAACTCTGCAGAGGTTGCAGCTTGTTAGCTGTGTATATGCGTAGTGATTGTCGTAAGGTTGGGCAGAGAAGCAGGTATAGACACTTAGCAGTGCATTACAAGTTAGGCGTAGGTGTAGAAACCAAGTGAGTGTATGCGTTGTGAAAACTATATGAAGAATGAGGATATACATAAAAGTGTACCTTCGGTATTGCCACGTCAATCAGATTCGTCGCAGGGATTTTGCAGTAATTACCAGCCAATTGTACGATGTTACTGTGCACCAATGTCAGGATCTGATTGGTCCACATGGCAGGATCACATGCGTCAATCAGATTCGCATCCGACGGTTTACGTTAGAGTACGGTAACCGCCACGTCAGCACATTGGAGTTTCATCTCGAGTACGTCGTACGCCACGTGGCGTTGTCGAGACACTTTCGCACAGGTTGCTCTAAATTGACGGGAAAGTTGCTTTACTGTATACTTGGTCAGTTGAGTCAATGTGTACAGTTAGTGAAGGAAGAGTGACGGGAAAGTTGCTTTGCAAGTCACGTTCGGTATGCAGATTTAGAACCTTGACTTTTACCTGGCGTAAAAAAAATATCTTGAAAGTTGCAGCAGAGTAACTTTTACGTTTCTTTTCGAACTGCCCTTTTTCGCGATGACAATCATACCACCCAATCGGATCGCCTGGTTTAGTGCGTCCAAATTTGGCGGCACACCAAAGAGCGAGGGCAGAGCGAACGTGAAGTGCAGATGCTCATGCAGACCTTGGCCCATCTCCAGCTTTGAGTCCACCAGCTGGTTCGATGGAGGGATGCAATGGGCTTCTCTGGGATTGTATGTTTATCGAATAACTGTGAAGAACAATGAGTGCAAAGACCTCCTCTCTAACATACATTTGCATCGCGGAAAAGGAAAATTGCGATTTCGGGGGTTCGAAGGTTTTTCTGTGAAAAACCTGCGACTAAGTTACGCCAAGTGTCCAAAAAACAATGTACGCAAAAAGCGACTTTCTGTACACCAGTTGCGAATGCGGAAACCTGCGGAAAAATGTGACCGCAAAGTTGCAATTCCGTCAACATTTTCGCGTGACTCGGTTTTGCGCAGTTGAGAGAGTTTGAAAGCGTTTTGGCAGTGTAACGTTGACAGTGGCCATGGTAACAACAAAATTTACGAAACTGAACGACCCCACGAAATCTAGCGAGGTTACAAACGTGGATACATCGTTTTCGTTTTTCTCAAATCTGAACCCAACCACCCAACCCAAGCCACAAACGGCAGCTGGTTTCTTTGGAGGTGTGACGTGTGAGCCAACAAATCAATTTGAACCAATCATGGTTCTGCTATGAAGAGTCAATCAATCTGCACCTTCCGATAGGTACATGTCAGCACACCCAACCAAACCCACCCAAAAACGTCCACCCAATACCCCCTC
This sequence comes from Closterium sp. Naga37s-1, assembly GCA_947471745.1. Taxonomy (NCBI): domain Eukaryota; kingdom Viridiplantae; phylum Streptophyta; class Zygnematophyceae; order Desmidiales; family Closteriaceae; genus Closterium; species Closterium sp. Naga37s-1. Next base: position 470,937 of record CANJKZ010000817.1, read on the forward strand.
AGCTTCACCGCTGGAACCTTTCTCCCATGATTCCCTTTACACCTGTACCTCCAGTAGTAATACCCACAACCTACCTCGTCTCACCCCTTCTTCATTTTTTTTTTTTCCATGTTCACCAGAATCGCACTCCTGGTTCCTTAGACTAGCAACAAGTTGTGATGTTGAACCTACTGACTATGATGCCACTTTTTCACCGGCGATTTGTCAAAATATGTTTACATATTTTATATAATCGTTTGCAGTTGTAGTGTAGATATTGCATCATGTTTTGTGGTGCACCTCCTTCTGTTGCTGTTTACCTATTTGTACTTTCTATTCTCATTAGTGAAGCCTCTCTTTTGGCTTGTTTTTCCTCTCGCTACTTTCCTAAGCCTAAACCCTAGGCTTTACTTAGCCTCCTATTTTCAACACGATTTATCCCTTACCTTCCGTGGTTAACATTTGCACGTCAGAGCCCACGTCAGAGCCTCATTCTGGACTTTCCCCCTTCCATTTAACCTAGCATTCCCCTTTTCAGGTGAACGAGTTTCAACATTTTCGCGGAGAACATGCACGTTGTGTGTGCAGGTTTCACACATGTGAACGTCATCGCTTACCATTTTTTCTTGCAGGATTATAAATTTCGGCACTCGCATTATGCGTATTTTGCAAGGCGTCCCGGTTACTGCAGGCTTATCGTCAACCAGTATCGCGTGTCAGAATGTATTTGCTGTCTAGCCTGCAGTGGGGTACTCTGTAATGAGTACAACCCAATTTAGGGTGTTGTACTTGTATCCCAACTCTTGCTAGTAAAACCTCTCGATACTTTTCCTAAACTCCAACTCAACTACCAAGGCTCCTAAACTATGGCTCCTAAGCCAAACTCACGCTAGTACTTTGATATGCTATCAGAGCTAAACGCTCCTGGCCTGTGGGCCCACCTACTTCCGCTGCCCTACTGTGTGTCGCGCGCCCCGTGGCGCGCGACCTCCTATTTTTCTTCCCGCCACGCGCTCGGGGCGCGTGGCGGTTTTCTGCCCGCCGTGTGCCCCGCGGCGCGCGGCGGGTTCCTATCTCGTCGCGGCGTCTTGGGGGCCCGCGCGCCGGCCCCGACCGTCGCCTCGTCGCGGCGTTTTGGGGGCCCGCACGCAGGCCTCTCCCGTCGCCTCGTCGCGGCGCTTTCGGGGCCCGCGAGCCGGCCCCTCCCGTCGCCTCGTCGAGGCGTCTTGGGGGCCCGCGCGCGGTCCCCTTCCGTCGCCCGTCGAGGCACTTTCGGGGGCCTGCGCGGCTCCCTAGCACGTCGCCCGTCAGGGCACCCTGGGGGCCGCGCCCTTCCCCTCCCCTCCCTCCTAATTTCCGCTGCAGCAGCAGCCCCTGGAGCAGCCGCCCCAGCAGCAGCAGCACCTGGAGCAGCCGCCCCAGCAGCAGCAGCCCCTGGAGCAGCCGCCCCAGCAGCAGCAGCCCCTGGAGCAGCCGCCCCAGCAGCAGCAGCCCCTGGAGCAGCCGCCCCAGCAGCAGCAGCCCCTGGAGCAGCCGCCCCAGCAGCAGCCGCCCCTACAGGAGCAGCCGCCCCAGCAGCAGCAGCCCCTGGAGCAGCCGCCCCAGCAGCAGCAGCCCCTGGAGCAGCCGCCCCAGCAGCAGCAGCCCCTGGAGCAGCCGCCCCAGCAGCAGCAGCCCTTGGAGCAGCCGCCCCAGCAGCAGCCGCCCCTGGCCCCTGCAGCAGCCGCTCTTGGACCCGGTGCAGCCGTGGGGGGGTGGGTGTGGGGGTGATGGTTGTGGGGGTGTCGGTTGTGCGTGCCGTCCCCTCCTCCTCCTCCTCCTCCTTCGTCTCCCACTGCTGCAGCTATCGCTGAGGGGGGTGGTTGTGTGGGAGTCTGGGGGGTTTAGGGTTTAAGGGGGTGCTCTGGGTGTAGGGCTAGGGTTTGAGCAGGGGGTGTGTGAGAAGGGCGTTAGGCAGCTGGGGAGGTCGAGTGGAGGCAGCAGTCTTGTCGTCAGCAGCAGCAGCAGTCCGGAGGCTACAATCTCCGGTAGTCGCCAGTCGCCCGTGGGTCCGTTGCTCGTCTGCCGCTACTTTTAGCCGCGGGGCCAGTTACCCCAGTAGTCCGGAGCGCTGTTCCGGTAGCCACTGAGCCAGCAGCTCGTCTGTGTGTCTGCAGCGTCAGCAGTCGCCTCCCATCTTCTCTCCCCCACAGTCTCTCCTCCTCCTCACTTGCCCTCTGTGATTAGCTCTAGCCTTACTTACCTATTGTGAACTCTTGCTCTATGCTTGCTCATTGTGCTGATTACACCCCACTTTGGCTATGGGGGTGTGTCAGAATGTATTTGCTGTCTAGCCTGCAGTGGGGTACTCTGTAATGAGTACAACCCAATTTAGGGTGTTGTACTTGTATCCCAACTCTTGCTAGTAAAACCTCTCGATACTTTTCCTAAACTCCAACTCAACTACCAAGGCTCCTAAACTATGGCTCCTAAGCCAAACTCACGCTAGTACTTTGATATCGCGCTATGTATATTTTCCAACACTACCCATTATTACTGACCCCAATGGTGAGTGTTGGAAACGCGAACTTGGTTTACTTGTTTAACACGTTTTCATGTCTTTTTTTCCAGTTTACATTCGTTTCTTAACTTGTAGAGTTTTTCTTCTTGTAGAGATGCGGTACAAAAAGTTGTGTTTGCATGTTTTGCAGGGCCAACCTGTTACCCTAGTCCTATCAATATTAACCCTAATGGTGAGTGGTGGAATGGCAGTCTAGTTATGTTTGTTTAACAAGGTTTCTTTCCTCTGTTTCTGCAGGTTGCGTCCATATTCTTATTAGCAGAGTTCACACATCTTCTTAGTTGTGCATTATGCTTAGTAATACTAGAAAGGTTGGGTAGATTGTATATTTGCATGCCTTGTAAGAGAATCGGTCTGTACTGATTTTTGTTTCTGTGCTGAAAAACGTTTACCAATAAAAGAGAAGCGTCAATCGAAGCGGTCGCTGTTCCAATCGCTAGCCAAAAACATTTCTGTATCGCACGCCTACGATTGGTCCATGTGGCAAATTTTCGTGCGTCGATATGAATCTAATCCGACGGTTGTCGTTAGCGTACAGTGAAATCCACGTCAGCATGTTTCAGTTTCATCTCGAGTACCTCGTATGCCACGTGGCGTACTCGTAAAACTTTCGCATTGGTTGCTCAGAAGTGACTTTCCGCAACTTTGAGGTTGATTTACTGCATACCGGGTTAGTTGCGTCAATGTATGCAGTTTGTGTCAATAGAGTGACGGAAAATTTGCTTCGCAAGTCACTACAGCACCCACGATTTTGAACCTTGACTTTTTTCTTGCGGAAAAAAGGCAACCCTAAAGTTACGAGGCAGTAACTTTCCAGTTGCTTTTTGTAGTTCCCTTTTCCGCGATGTGGTTCTGTGTGTGTTGGGGGGGGCGGGGGGGGGAGGGAGGGAGGAGGGGGATTGGGGAGGAGGGGTGTGCGTGTGCGCATGCGCGTGCCTGTGCGTGTGCGCATGCGCGTGCCTGTGCGTGTGTGTGTGCGTACACAGTGTGTGTGTGTGCATGCGTGTGTGTGTGCGTGCATGCCTGCGTGCGTGCCTTCGTGCGTGCCTGCGTGCGTGCCTGCGTGCGTGCCTGCGTGCGTGCCTGTGTGCGTGCCTGCATGTCTGCGTGCCTGCCTACGTGCGTGCGTGCATGACTGCCTGCGTGCGTGCGTGCGTGCGTGCCTGCGTGCCTGCGTGCGTGCGTGCGTGCGTGCCTGCGTGCCTGCGTGCATGCCTGCGTGCATGCGTGCGTGCCTGCGTGCGTGCCTGCGTGCGTGCGTGCGTGCGTGGGTGCGTGCGTGCGTGCGTACGTGCGTGCGTGCGTACGTGCGTGCCTGCATGCCTGCGTGCGTGTGTGCGTGCGTGCGTGCCTGCGTGCGTGCGTGCGTGCGTGCGTGCGTGTGCGCGTGCGTGCGCTTCACATCGCTGATCCTCACCACTCCTTCAACCTTGCCATTGATGTTGGCATCGTCATCAGAGCAATACTGCTACCGAATTTCTTATATGGATTTCAGGCAATCGCGTACAGGTCTCGCAAGCTCCACCCGTTCGAATGGAACTTCTTGAAACACGACATGGAGATGCTCGCCAAGATGCACGTATTTAAGGTCAGGCGCTGCTACCCGACTGGGGCAGATGTGGACACTACAATGCCTACGATCACAGCCGAATCTGAACTTATGAAAGATAGTTTGGTTGGACTACCATGGGTTAAACATCGCTGACGCCCTCACTCGCCCAACTGCCCAACCACACGCCATCCTACGAGACCATAGATGTCGCACTGGCCCATTTTTTACTGACGGAAACTCGCAGTTAAAGGGATCATGTTACGTAAAAGCCGGTACCAGTTACGTAGGAATACCCGTGTATTCACTGCTACAAAAACTGCTACTGCAAGAAGCACACGACATAAATGCCCCGTTTCATTCTGCATTAAGAACGGCGTGATAGCAACTTCAGCGGTGTTATTACTCGTCGGAAATGTTGACGGATGTACATCACCACCTGGGGTTGTCTCCAGCGTGCGAGGTGATGAGGTTGTTTCAGGAAAATAGGCAGGACAATCGTAGCCGATCGGGCCGCCTGAGCGCGCCTGGCAGCAGGTGACCATGGACTTGATAACGGGTTTACCTGCTGGCTCCAGCGGTAACGATGCGGTCATGGTCATCGGCGACCGCTCGACGAAGATGGCCCACTTTGCTACATGCAATAGTGTGCCCGCATGTTCATCATGGCCGTCGTTCGACTTCACGGGGATACCATAAGTGATAATCAACGACCGCGACACAATTTTTATTCTGGAACAACCTCCTGGAACAATTCGGTACACGGCTACCGTTCAGCTCATCATACCACTCGGAAACCGACGAACAGACCGAATGGACAAACCCGACCATGGAGCAACTGATCTGAGCCATGGGCGACAACACGGCAGCATGGGAGCAGGAGCTGCCGTTGATAGACTTTGCATGCAACAACGCCACGTCAGCCACAACAAAGCAGTCACCATTCTACCTGAATTACGAATACAACCTTACAGTGCCAGTGACGCTGAATCCCAACAGTCCGACACCACGAGCACAACAAATCGTTCAAATTTTGCGAGCTGGATGGACACATGCAGCAGAGGCATTGAAAAAACTAACATAATCTCTAAGCACAGCGTCGCCTATGCCGCCCTATCACGTACTAGTCAAAAGAATTCGTAATAATCGACACTCAAAACTTGCACGTGCACGTCTACCAAATTACAACATTGCTATCTATACATGTTTAAAAGCAACAACATGATTATACGGGTCATTGCCTATCTCCTCCCGACCGTCAACTGGTACATCATCCCATCGTTCCACGCCAGCCTTCTCTGACTCTCTTTCCGCCTCGACTTCTACCAACGTACACGACTCTCCCTGGATTTGAGCGATCACTGAAAGATGCGATAATATGACATGTTCCTCTCATTTCCTACGTTGGCTTTGGGAAAACTGTCATCGGAGGTGTGTCAAATAATATAATTCTTCGTTCGTTTGAAGGATCGGACGCCGACGGGAGATAGCCGGGTGTCTTTAGGCAATATTAAATGACACCATGTCCGCTATGACCATTTCAGGCGCCAGAGATTCATCGACATACTATATGCATTGAGTTAGTGGAGGGTTCTTATAAAGATTGGAAGGAGATTTCAAATTCCTTTCTTCGTGTCTGACTCCACCACGTACAACACACTTTGCAGTCTCGACTGATTTGAAACCCCAAACCCAGAAACTATTTTTGTCTGTCTTGTTCGCTTAAGCTCGCCACATTAGGAATAGAAAGACCTGAAGCTCGAGTCGTAAACTGCGGCTCGGGAAAACAAAATCAAGACGACACACACTGTGGATGACACGAAGCCAGGAATACGGCATCACTCCCTTTGTATGCACTAGCTGCATTTTCCGTATTTGACAACCACTAGATCACAGTGCACTTGGTTAGGGCAGGTTAAACAAATCAGATCATAATGAGTTCGCAGATGTAACGAGTGCGGATTTGTGCCACGCGTTTTGTTCAGCCCCCCTCTCCCCCTTCCCCGCCTTCCTCACATTCCTCGGTTCATCCGCAACAGCTGAATCGGTGTCGGTGGCAAGCCGCGAAAGCTGGTTTCGAAGTGAGCTGACGTGGTGGCTGTACGCTATCCACCTCTTTGACTCGCATTGTTTGGAATTGACCAGCCTGTTACCAGTCGCCGAATGGATTTCGCAATAACTGGTCCGCTGGCGACAGCGAAAAGCACAGAAAACAGCGGAACAGAAACCCTTGCTTCTGCGGGTTTCGTACTGGTCATTGGTGGTGCTCCGCTGAAGGTTCATCTAAATCCAGGCTGGCATCGGAATGAACCTTTCCCGGGATCCATGGCTGCGACAGGTTGACGTCAGCGACCCCACCCTTTCTTCGAAGCAACCTGTAACCAAATCTCCCTGTCATGTCGCGATATTCTGAAGGAAATCGCGGTCCGTACATTGGAAATGGCGAGGCGATGCGGACGGAAGCACATGCACATGGCAAGCACACCACCACCTTTCAAATCCTGCTCATTCTGTCCTTGCAACCCACTCGAAATTCTTACCATTCTCTTCTCGGCTCATAAAATACTAGTACTTGCTCGTTGAGAACTCTCTACATTCTCAAACTCCACCTTAGCAAGAGCCCGTTTTTTACCATCAATAAACCGTAGCTGATCTTCAAATATTTCCCCAATTTCACGTGACATTCTCCAGCCATTAACAACACAATGGCGTTGTTTCATTTCCGTTCTATCCACTCAATTGCGCTGGTCTGTTTGATCGCTTTAGCGCTACTTAGAGCTTCGCAGGCTCTGCAAGACGGAGATTTACCAGCAATTATCAGCAGCCGGCGATCTCTAATAGCGGTGAAGAAGCTTCAATGCCCGAGAGGGGCTGGAGTTTGCCCGTACAGGAGTGTCACAACATGCAGTCAGCCTGCCATTTACTGCTCTGGCGCCTGTTGCATTGTAAGTGCAGATTTATTAACCATTACTAATATCATACAGATATAAAAAAAATAATTTTCATAACATTGCAAATCTGAGTGCGTGCGAACCTTTTTTTATGCACCGAGATCTCTTTAGTCGACAGGAAACCTCATCTTTCCCATTGGAGTAGTAAAATATGAAATGACTGCCAACCATCATTGAATCGTCACGATTGGACAACGTGGATTACCCGTTCTGCGGCGGAAGCATGTGCTGCAAGGCGGGAACGTGCTTGAAAGAAGAGGAACGGCTCATACACATGCTTGCTGCCCCATGAGTTTCGAGTCAGATTCAGGATCTTTACTCTCCACCATTCCATCACACCTTATGTTTTCCCGGCAGGACAACGTGGAGTACCCGTGCTGCGGCGGAACCATGTGCTGCAAGGCGGGCGCGTGCATGAAGAAGAGAAACGGCTCGTACACGTGCTGCCCCTTTGGGACCAGGGCATGTGGAATCGGCAAGTGCTGCCCGAGTGCATAGCGTTCTGTTTTTCATACGTCTCAAAAGCAGGCGGAAGAGGAGCGGCTTGAACGGTGCGCGTGCGGGCCCATTGGGACTAAGGCGTGCGGAATCGGCAAATTCAGCAAGAGTTTGAGCATCGCAAAGCTAGTAGCTAGCGGAAGTGCTTTTCAGGGGGGAGGAGCACATCACATATTGCACAACAGGTGGGAGCCAGTGGTTTGACGTATGGTTATCGTGGAGAGTAAGAACGGGGTTGTGAATGTGCTTCCATGCTGGCTGGAGATCCATCAGTTACCAAAATTGGCGAAATAGCTGCTCAACAACATTTTCTAACCTTAGGCTGTTCTGTATATTTTATCAATAAACAATGAGAGTTCTACACACACCCATAATTCGGTGTCATATGCGTATGTGCTTTAGCGACCAACCATCACATGGACCAAGACAAATGTATCATAGATACACCAAATGCAAATCATTCATGGATGGATGGGCTCTCCAAGGCCAAGCCAACAGGCTGATGGATAGAGGCTAAGCAAACCAGAGACCGAATGAGTTACCTTTATATACAGGGTGTACAGTTTATGTAGCAGCACGCTAGGGGCACATCTCCCATTGGTGGAAGCTCTTATCCACAATCCCGCCGCCCAATCGAATCGCCCGGTTGAGTGCGTCCAAGGCGGGCGGCACGCCAAATAGATAGGGGAGGGCGACTGTGAGTCGCAGATGCTCGTGCAGGCCCTGCCCCATCTCCAGCTTCGAGTCCACCACCTGAAGGCACGTGGCAGCACAGAATTGGATGGATTGTTTTAGCCTGATCAAGAAACTGTGAGGCGCAGATGCTCATGCACACCCTGCCCCATCTCCAGCTTCGAGTCCACCACCTGAAGACATGTAAATGGAGTGACAGGAATAGGTGCGGTTAACCCGGGAATCAGTGCTCTGATTTTTGTGGTTAGCAGAAATTGTGAAGCATCTTGTCGGTGACGTACTTACTACAATGCGGGGACGCGACATACACATTTTTTACTATGAATACATGTGTATATATATGTGTGAAAATGCATCTATTAGTACGAGCACGGACAACGTGTGCGCGTGTAAAAGTGCTCACCTCCCCGCCAGCCATGAGAACCGTGTCTGCTACGACGTCTGAGAGCATCTCAGGAGAGCGACAGAAGCCCACCACACAGAAGAGACGTGACGCATCAAGACCCTGGAAGGGCGAGAGGAAGGAGGGGGAGAGGAGTGGAGAGGAGTGGTGAGGAGTGGTGAAGAATGGAGAGGAGCGGAAAGGAATGGAGAAGAAGGAGAGGAGAGGAGCGGAGAGGAGAAGAGAGAAGACGCAAGTCATGGTTACCGTCTCCCCTTCCACCCACCCCCTCTAACTTCCTCCCCCTACCCCCCACCCCAGCCCCAACACATCAACACCCCCTTCCCGCTCCTCACGTTGAACGCGCAGATATGAAACAACGACGCGAGGCACAGGCTCTGCTGCCGCCCCACTCCTCCCCTCCCTCTCTCCTTCCATTCCCCCCCACCACACATCAACACCCCCTCCACGGGCACTCACGTTGAAGGCGCGGATGTCGAAGAGCGACGCAAGGCACAGGCCCTGCTGCGGATCCATGTATCGCCGCTCCGAGAAGCGGTGCAACGCTGCTGCCGATGATGGCGGTGCGGCAGGCACGTGAGCGAGCTCGTGGACCTGAAACACCCCTTGGGACGTGAAGAACGTGATGCTCTGCCGCCGAGGCTCCCACGATGTTTCGGCGTCTGGTGGTAGATGGGAGTAGGGATTTGTGGGCGGGTGGGGGAACTGGGAAGACTCTTACATGCTCTCCCACCCCTCCATAATGGTTTGTACTATGCGGTGGAGCATGCTTCGACAACTGCGAGTTATTCCAGCGGTGATGCTTTTCAGACCATGAGTGAGCACGATTATGTGTGCGCGGCTGGCGACACATGGGATGGTGGGAACTGAGAGGCCGTACATCCTGGCATTTGACAATATCCTTGGTGGTAACACTTGACGGTGGTAACACTGTTTCAAGCAAATTACACTTGACGCACTTGATTCACCAAACTCCCCTCGCGCCCCGCTCACCAGCCTCGAACCGTACGACGACTCACCAGACTCCCAAGGGTAACTCCACCCCATGCTTCCGCCGTCGGTCCCGCCGCCGCTCCCGCCGCCACCAAACCGGTTGTTCTGCCGGCCGCCGCCCCCTTGGAACCAGCGGTTTCCAGCTTTCGCCGTCACGATCACTGCGCCTCGTCGACCCTTAGTCCCGCTTCCGCCAAAGTCGCTGCTCCTGCAATAGTATCCATAATCTGGCGTGCCTGCAAAATGTCCATGACATGAGTTTAGTACGCTCATGCGACATCGATTTGCTCCATAACTCGATAATTTCGGTCGAGGTTTGTCGCAAGCGAATGGAACGGGAACGGACGGCTGCGATTTCGCGGACGTGGAGCGGGCGAGCATGGCGGAAGCTGCTGCGGAGTCCACGCGGAGCGCAGCCACCGTTGGCGAGATGCGGCGGGGGACCAAGGGGGCGGTTGCGACGAGAGGAGACGCGCGAATGCTGGTCATTGCGGAATCTACGCGCCCAAGTGGTGGTAGAAAACGTGGCGGTCGAAAACAAAAGGTGATATTTTTCTTTCCGTCAGTCTGCGTTCCCCGTGGTGGCCGAGGTAAAAGGAAGAAATGAATTCGGGTTCAGGAGATGGGGTGGTCCGCCTACTGAAGCTGCGGCGGCGATTAGTTGTCCGCACTTCGCCTTGAAATCAGTTTTCGGGGGAAATTAGTTGGAACTTAGAAGTACTGAAAATGCCTAACGGGGAAACGCTGCTGGTGCTGCACGACACAAACATACGATGTCCACGACAGCTGACGTATTTCGCAAACTATGGTAACTGGTTTATTCTGCTTTGCGACAATCGTACACAGTTTTACCATGACGTGTCGAATTGGTAAAGCAGGGTATGCCAGGATGGCGCTGCAGGAGAATGACGTCCAGGCAATTGCCCGATGACCTCATCTTGCCTTCATGATTCGTCAATTGTTTTGGCGGGATGAGATAAAAAACACGTGTACGGTGTTGTTTCGCATATAACATTTGGCGGATTGGCGAATAACGAGGGGCTGAGCTCATACACCCGCGATAACAGCCAATCAGTTTCCAGGGGAGGTTTACTCCACTAAACGAGTCTCCGTTTCCGACCATTGAAAAGGCAACCGTTAATGAGCTCGAGGAAGGATGGAAAATAAGGACTAGGAAACATGATAATAATTAATATATACATATTAGTCATACTAAAAAGGTTAAGAGCAAGAGGTTTACTATTTAACTGAAATAAGCCAAGACTGCTACAATTAATGGCGTTCCCAGCTCTTCGGCTCTGTTGCCCAAAGATTTTACTTACCCCTCAATGGGCTCTTGGCCCTTTCTTTCTCACCATCTTCAACGCCCCCCTTCCCCTTTCCCTTCACTTTCTCCTTTTTCTTCTTTCCCTTCTCCTTCTCCTCCTTCTCATCCTCCTTGTCCCGACTAACCTTTGCCGATTTGCTCTTGCCCAGCTTACTGGCCTTACCAGACTCCATAAACGGTATCTTCATCCTCGGTGACTTCAACGTGGGTGACTTTAACGAAGGTGGCTTGGCATGGGTGGGGGATCCCAGAGGAGGCGTGGCAAGAGCCGACGAGCCAGACGGTGACATCAGCGGTGACGTGGCACCTGACATGGCATGCGATGAGCTGGCGCGCGGCGACGTGGCAAAAGACGAGATTGCCTTCCAGTTGCCGCCCGAAACAGGAGAAACGGGCGGTTTCTGAGGCGGCGCCGACGGGGCCTCAAAAGGCGACAGCTGCTCCTGAAGACCCATCGTTACCACTCCGTGTTTCGGCAAACCCAGCTGCACCCATCCCCCACCACTCACCGCATTCCCACCACTGTCAGCCGTTCTCGGTCTCGAAACCCTCCCGTCCTCACCCTCCCCTGCTCTCTCCGCCCCCTCAGCCCTCCGACTGCTCAATGTCCGAGCAGCCTTCCTCCCGTCCGCCGCCCCTCTCTCACTCTCCTTCCCCACCTTGCTGCCTGAACTTCTCAAACTCTCATGGCTGTGAAAGCTCTCCTGTCCAGTGATGCTCCCATGCGAGGTGGCTCGCCTGTGAGAGGACTCGTGCCCGTGGCTGCTGCTGCGAGTGGCACGGTGTGGGCTTCTCTCTGCAGTCCCAGCAGCAGCAGCAGCACCAGCAGCTTCGTTTCCTTCTCTCTTCACCCTGCTTAGGGTTCGACTGGCCTTCTTCTCTCCTCCACCTCCGTCCCCATCCCCATGCCCACCTTCCCTCTTCACTTTGCTTAGAGTCCTGCTTGCCTTTCTCTCCTCAACCTCCTCGCTTTCCTTCTCTCCTCTCTTCACTTTGCTCAGAGTTCTGCTTGCTTTCCTCTCCTCAGCCTCCTCAACCTCCTCCCCTCTCTTCACTTTACTCAACGTTCTGCTCGCCCTCTTCTCCTCAACCTCCTCACTCTCCTTCTCGCCTCTCTTCACCTTGCTTAGCGTCCTGCTTGCTCTCCTCTCCCCATCCTTCTCTGCCCCCTTCTCCTCTCTCTTCACTCTACTCAGCGTCCGGCTCGCTTTCTTCTCATCTCCTCCCCCATGCCGCTTTGCTTCCTCCTCTGCCCCTGCATCCCCACCCTCCTCTGCTTGCTCCCTCCTTGATTTGCTCGAAGACTTTTTCATCTTGCTCCCTCCCCCCACCTCCTCCCCCTTCTCCATCTTCTCCCCCCCCTCCCCTCTCTTTTTCCTACTCAATGTCCTGCTCATTCTTCTCTCTGAATCCTCTTCCTCCCTTTTCTCCATCTTCTCCCCGTCTTCCCCTTTCTTCTTCCTACTCATCGTCCTCTTCATCTTCCTATCCCCATCCTCCTCTGATTCCATCTCTCCCTTCACTCTGCTCGCCTTCCCCTCACCTTCCTCCTCTAACCCCTTTCCTTCTCGTTTCTTTCTGCTCAGTGTTCTGCTCGCCTTCCTCTCATAATCCCCTCCCTCGGATTCCCCCCCATCCTTTCCTTCTTTCCCCTTTCTCTCCACCTTACTAAGCGTCCTTCCTGCCTTCCTTTCCTTTTCTTCCCCTTTCCCAGCCACTACACCAACATTTTCATCTCTACTCTTCTCCCCGGCATCTTCCTTCCCTCCTCTCTTCACCTTACTCATTGTCCTTCCCATCCGCCGCTCCTCTCCCTGCTCCTCATCCACACTGCTACTCTTCACGAGCACATCAGCTCTACCTTCCATCCCTCCCTCCTTCCCCTTGCCCACCTCTTTCCCCTTCTTGCTCATCGTTCGCTTAACCTTTCCTGCAACCCCGTCTGCTGCCACCCCTCCAGCAGTCTCAGCAGCAGCAGCAGCAGCAGCAGCAGCGGACTCGTGCTCTCTGCTCTTCTTCCCACCGGCTGCTTTGATCAATTTCCCCATTGATGAATCCAGGCCCTTCAGAATCTTGCCCAACCCACCCTTTTTCTTGCCAGATGCCGCACCCCCTTCCTCTTCTTCCTCCTTCTCCACCTCCTCCTCCTCCTCCCTCCATTCCCCACCCTCCCCTCCACCCGCACGCCTTCCCTCCTCCCCGTCCTCCTTCCTTGCACTCCTCCCAATCCCTTTCCACCGCAGCCGCTTGAAATCAACAGGTGAAACGCTCCTGCTTCTACTACTGCTGCCGCTCTTAACCGGCGACACCCCTCTGCTGCTGCTCCTGCCACTCTCAACCGCACCAACAGCAGCAACAGCAGCGGCGGCAGCAGCAGCAGCAGAGGCATGTGAAGCGCTCATGCTCTGGGGAATCATTCTTCGTCCAGACCCACTCACACCACTCAGAGCACCACTAGAATCATCCACGGAAACCCGTCTGTGTGGCGACACAGCATCCCTCCTGCCACTGGGATCGTCCATAGAAACCCGCCTAGACGCTGTACCTTCAACTGACTCCCTTCTGTTGGGAGAGCTGGTGGGAGAACGAGCCATAGGGGGGAGCCAGGACACGGCTTGCGACGCGCTCATGCTCTGGGGGATCATTCTTCTTCCAGGCGGGCTTTGAGTTGTGCTAGAATGAGCCATGTTCGGGGATCGGGGCACCCGAGAAGGACTCTGCTCTGCAGGAAGGTAGAAGTCAGCAGCAGCGGCGGCCGCGGGGGCATGTGACGCGCTCATGCTCTGGGGGATCATTCTTCTACCAGGCGGGCTTTGAGTTGTGCTAGAATGGGCCATGTTCGGGGAACGGGGCACCCGAGAAGGGCTAGAATGGGCTGTAGGCGGGGATCGGGGTGGCTCCGAAAGGACCTCCCCTGGCAGTTGAAACCTAACCACAGTAGCAGAGTGCGATGCACTCATGCTCTGGGGAATCATTCTGCGGACAGGCGGGCTGTGAGTGCCACTGCTGCTAAAATCGTTGTCCACTGATTGCCGCCTGCTGCTGCTGCGTTCAACAGCAGCAACAGCGGCGGCGGCAGCAGCGGCAGCAGCAGTTGAGTGTGAAGCACTCATGCTCTGAGGGATCATTCTCCGAACAGGCGGGTTTGGAGTGTTGCTGAAATCGTTGTCCACTGACTGCCGCCTGCTGCTGCTGCTGCGCTCAACAGCAGCAACAGCAGCAACAGCAGCAACAGCGGCAGCGGCAGCAGCGGCAGATGAGGCATGTGAAGCGCTCATGCTCTGAGGAATCATTCTGCGTACAGAAGGGCTGTGATTGCCGCTAGAATCGTCCACTGACGACCGTCTGCTGGGTGAAACTTGGGGCTCACGAGAAGAAGTGACTGGGGTGGCTGGGGTGGTAGGGGTGGTTGGTGGCTTGTTACTGGATGACTTTCGGGGTTTACCCGACGATGTGGTTGACACACTCCAAACAACCGATTCTGCTGAAACCACTGATGCTGCTGCTGATGCTACAGATGCTACAGATGCTACAGATGCTACCGAAGCTTTAGAGGCTCGGGAATCTGCCGAGGCTGCAGATGATGCTGATGCGACTGATGCTCCCCTAAAGAGGTGCTTCTTGGTAGTTTTCTTCCTCTCACCACTCCCCTCCTTCACCTCGCTCTCACTGCCCTCCATCTCACCAATCGCAGGCAGGCGAACCGCTTTCTTCTTCCCCTTCTTCACCTTCTTCCCTGCAGCAGCAGCACCGTCCGCCCCACTCGCACCAAGACCACCCAGAATACCACCACCATCAGCACTCGCAGCACCAGAAGCAGCATCAGCAGCACTGTCCCGTTTACAGGGCTGCTTAGGAGTGGCAGGGGAGAGCAGGGCGAAGCTGAAGGAGCCAGCAGGGGAGGCGGGAGAGGAGGCGTTGCTGCGAGGAGTGCTGTTGCCGCTGGTGGGGCTGGTGAGAGTGGTGGGGGAGAGGGGCGCAGCAGGAATGGAGAGGCGCTGAGGTGTGGTAGCGAGCTCCCCTGTTGGCAGCATATGGCGGATTGTCACGTTTGCTAGTAGCTCCTGCGGCGGCTGCTCCTGCTGCTCCTGTTCCTTCTTTTTCTCCTTCTCTTCCTCTTGCTCCCCCCCTTGCTGCTGCTGCCCCTTGTGTTCCTCTTTGCTGCGGATCTTATTCCCCTTTTTCGTACTCTTTCTGACCTTACTTCCTGCCTCAATGTCTCCTCCTGCCTCCTGCCTCTTCTCACTTGCTTCCCCTTCTCCCTTCTTCAACTTACTCTTGCTTCTCCTCACCCGTCCGCTCTTCATCACGTCATCCCCGCTCGTCTCCCCATCCCGGGACTCCTGCCGATGAATCTTCCTGGAAGGTGACTTGAGCAACGCCTTTTTCTCGCCTCCTTTTACCTTACCCTTTCCTTTCTTCCCTTCACCAACACTCCTCTCCTCCACACTCCCATGCCCCACACTCCCCTCTTCCTCTGCTATTGCTGTTGCTGTAGCTGCTTCTGCCTCTCCTTCTGCTTCTGCTTCTGCCTCTCCTTCTGCTTCTGCTTCTGCTTCTGCTGCTCCATCTGCTGCCCCTCGCCTCCCCGACAGCTCCTCAGTCCGTTCAAAGAGAGGCTGGTCTGCACGCAACAGCACAGCAGCACCAGCTGCACTCTCACTAATCACAACGTCTCCTGCTGCCACCGCTGCCGCCACTGCCGACCCGATTCGGCGAATGGATGGGGCATCTGCTGCTGTGGAGCTCGAGGAAGGTACATCTGAGGCAGGTATGTCTGAGGCAGGTACATCTGAGGCAGGTACGTCTGAGGCAGGTATGTCTGAAACAGGTATGTCTGATGCAGGTGCGTCTGAATCAGCTACATCTGATGCAGCAACAGCAGCAGCCACCACAGCTGGCAGCGATGGCTCAGCAACTACTGTTTCAGCCACTGATTCTGTTTCCCCCCCGGCTACCTCTGCTGCTTCACCTGTCTCTGCCACTAATGCTCCTTCTCCAGCTGTTTCTGCAACTACTGTTGTTTCTGCAACTACTGTTGTTTCTGCAACTACTGTTGTTTCTGCAACTACTGTTGTTTCTGCAACTACTGTTGTTTCTGCAACTACTGTTGTTTCTGCAACTACTGTTGTTTCTGCAACTACTGTTGCTTCTGCCACTACTGTTGTTTCTGCAACTACTGTTGCTTCTGCCACTACTGTTGCTTCTGCCACTACTGTTGCTTCTGCTACTACTGCTGTTTCTGCCACTACTGCTGTTTCTGCCACTACTGCTCCTTCTGCCACTTCTGCTCCTTCTGCCGCATCTGCCATTTCTAATCGTTCTGCAGCGCCTATTAATTCCGCTGTGGCCTCTGCCCTCCGATCTACCCGCTCCTTTACCATTGCACCCATCTCCACCACTCCTTGTATCCTCTCTTCTCTTTTCCCCTCCTTCGCCTCTACGCCCTCCTTCCTCTCCCTTCCCTCCTCCTCCTCCCTCTCTTCCTCGCCTCTAATCTCCCTATCTTCCCCCAAATCTTGCTCGTCTCTATGACTTCCCTCCTCACTCTTCTCACTCTCTTTGCTCTCTTCTCCATTTTCCAATCCTTGTCTCTTCCCCACCTCACTCTCCTCCGCCTCCCCCTCCTCTCGCTCCCCTTCCATATGTGTACCCTCGGGACTCTCTCCTCCTTCCTCCTCCAATTCCACTTCCCTAACGCGATTACTGTTCCCCTCTTTCTCCTCTTTCTCCTCTTTTTCCTCGTCTTTCTCCTCTTTCTCCTCCTTGCTCTCCTCCTCCACTCTTTCACGCTCAACTTCTTCTTCAGCCTTTCCTCCCTCCATCCCTGTTCGCTTCATTGCCTCTCCTTGTTCCTCCACCTCCCTTTCCCCTTCCACCTCTCGTTCCTCCACCTCCCTTTCCCCTTCCACCTCTCGTTCCTCCACCTCTCTTTCCCCTTCCACCTCTCGTTTCTCCACCTCTCTTTCCCCTTCCACCTCTCGTTCCTCCACCTTCCTTTCCCCTTCCACCTCTCGTTCCTCCACCTCTCTTTCCCCTTCCACCTCTCGTTTCTCCACCTCTCTTTCCCCTTCCACCTCTCGTTCCTCCACCTCCCTTTCCCCTTCCACCTCTCTTTCCCCTTCCACCTCGCTTTCCCCTTCCACCTCTCTTTTCTCATCCACCTTTGCAACCTCCTCTACCTCTCTGGCTTCCTGCACCATTCCCACCTCCCCAATGCAGCTTCCCTCCCCCGCCTCAATCCTAGTCTCCTCCTCCTCCGCTTCACTCCCCATCTCCTCCTCCTCTCCTTTCTTCGTCCCTATTTTCGCCTCAGCCTCTCCTCCTCCCTCCTCCTCGCTTTCCCCTTCCACCGCTCTCTCCTCATCCACCTTTGTACCCTCCTCTGCCTCTCTCATTTCCTGCACCACTCCCACCTCCCCAACGCAGCTTCCCTCCTCCGCCTCTCTCTCCTCCTCCTCCCCTTCACTCCTAATCTCCTCCTCCTCCCTTTCACTCCTAGTCTCCTCCTCCTCCCTTTCACTCCTAATCTCCTCCTCCTCCTCCCTTTCACTCCTAGTCTCCTCCTCCTCCCTTTCACTCCTAGTCTCCTCCTCCCTTTCACTCCTAGTCTCCTCCTCCTCCGCTTCACTCCTAGTCTCCTCCTCCTCCCTTTCACTCCCCATCTCCTCAAACTCTCCTTCCTTCATTCCCGTTTTCGCCTCAGCCTCTCCTCCTCCCTCCTCCTCGCTTTCCCCTTCCACTTCTCTCCCCCTTTCCACCTCTCCACCCTCCTCTGCCTCTCTCGCGTCCTGCCCCATTCCTGCATCCCCAAAGCAGCTTCCCTCCCCCGCCTCACTCTGCTGCTCCTCCCTTTCACTCCTAACCTCATCCTCCTCCCCTTCACTCCTAACCTCATCCTCCTCCCCTTCACTCCTAACCTCCTCCTCCTCCCCTTCACTCCTAACCTCATCCTCCTCCCCTTCACTCCTAACCTCCTCCTCCTCCCCTTCACTCCTAACCTCATCCTCCTCCCCTTCACTCCTAACCTCCTCCTCCTCCCCTTCACTCCTAACCTCATCCTCCTCCCCTTCACTCCTAACCTCATCCTCCTCCCCTTCACTCCTAACCTCCTCCTCCTCCCTTTCACTCCTAACCTCCTCCTCCTCCCTTTCACTCCTAACCTCCTCCTCCTCCCTTTCACTCTTAACCTCATCCTCCTCCCTTTCACTCCTAGCCTCCTCCTTCTCCCCTTCACTCTCCATCTCCTCCAGAAATCCTTCCTTCATCCCTGTTTTCTCCTCCGCCTCTCTTTCTTCCTCGGCCTCGCTCCCCTCTTCTCCATCTATCCCCCAATCCACCACTCTCCTCTCCTCCCCTTCACTCTCCTCCCCCTCGTCTCTCCCCTCCTCCTCCTCTCTCCCCTCCCCCCCTCTCCCCTCCTCCTCTCTTTCCTCCCTCCCTCTCCCCTCCTCCCTCTCTTTCCCCTCCTCACTCAAACCCCCTTCCACATCCATCTCCTCTTCATCCACTGACGGAAGATCAGAACCAAACGATGATCTCGACCGTCGATCGCGCCGCCTACTGTCAAGCTTCTTCAGAGCACCCCATCCAGCAACTACCCTTCCCTGTCCTCCTCCCCCTTCCAGCCCCTTCCCTAACCCCTCTCCCTCATCCGATTCTCCTCCCTCTCCTGATCCTCCTCCCTCTCCCAATCCTCCTCCCTCATCCCACCCGTTTCCCAATTCTAATGCCCCTCCCTTTACCACACGTCCACCAATAACCTCGCCTTCCTCCAAACCACCAAGCACAACTGGGTTCCGTGAACATTCACCTGAAGTGTCACCTGAATCTTCATCTGAATCATCAAGCATCAGCTGCTCCTCTTCCTCGTAATCCCCCCACCAGAAGGCCTCGTTATTGCCATCCTCGTTATTGCCATCCTTGTTATTGTCATCCTCGTTAGTGACACTCTCACTCTCATCCTCCTCCTCATCATCATCGTCGTATCTCCGTACCACCTTTGCGAACCCAACAGCACCAATCTCCACCTCCCCCAGATAAGACCTCCCCAGGCTTTGAAGCGCCCCAGGCCCAGGGTTAGCTCCCTCCTCCCCTGAATAAGACCTCCCCATGTCACCAGAACGAGAACCCCCAGCCTCCCTTGCCCCCACCCCTGGAGCCAATCCAACCTCCCTCATTCCCTTGTGCTCCGCACTCTTGCTTCTCACCACTCTCCCCTCCTCACTGCCCATGGGAACAAGCACTGTCTCTTCGGCAGGTGCTGACTTACGATGGAAAATACTGGGCGTATTGTGAAAGAACCTGGGAGAAATAGGGCTAGTTGCCCCAAACGTCTCCCTTCTGTGCAGGCCCCTGCTGCTTAAACCCAACACTGTTCCCCTCACCTTACCCAGTGTTTGCAAAAACCTGTTCCCTCCTCCACCACCTCCTCCTCCCCCTCCCCCCCTCTCCTCCTGCCTCGCCTCTCCCTCCTCCCTCAACGTCCCACCCCCAGTTAGAATTATCACCGCTCTTAGTCACACGCCGGGGCGGCCAGGGTAGTTGACCTATGCTATGTGTCCTTCTGGACTCACCATGCGCTATTCCCGACGCTGCTGCTGCTGCCGCTGCCACTGCTACGGATGCAACGTTCCTTGCCCCTCCCCTGATCCCCTCCTTCACATTCATCGCCTTTTCTTTAATCCCCTCTTTAACATTCATCGCCCCTCCCTTAATCCCCTCCTTTACATTCAACGCCCCTTCTTTAATCCCCTCCCTAACATTCATCGCCCCACCCTTGATCCCCCCTGCCACAGTTAAAGCCCCACTGGCGATCCCGCCTGCTGCTGCTGCCAAGGCCTGACGTATTCTCACCTTCCTCCTCTCCTCCTCCTCCTCGCCCCCTAAACCGGGAATCACCCACAGCAGCATCATGGCCTCTTCCCTTGGTGAGAGAACCTCACCTGCCTTCTTCCCTTCTTCCTCCCCCTCCTCCTCCTCATCTCCCTCACCCTCCGTGCCGCCTTGATCACTCGTCCTGTCACCCTCCTCCTCCTCCTCCTCCCCTCCTTTACTTCCCACACTCTTGCTGTCGAAGCTGTTGTCTTCAGACGGGCGGCGTCGGGTGGCATTTAGCCGGGAGAGCATGCGCGGTGGTTTGGCCGGCATCAGCACCGGATTCAACCCCACAGCACCACGCCCATCCACCTCATCACCCTGGTCTGCACTGCCCCCAACCACCTCCACGCCGCCAGCAGCAGCACCGTTCTGCTCCCTGCTCTCTGCTCGCTTCTCTCTGCTTTCTGGCGGCTCATTTCTGCCCTCTGCACGCTGCTGCTCTAATAACCCCTCTCGCCTCTCCTCCTCCTCCCTCTGCACCTCCAGCTGCTGCTCTAGCTTCTCCCACACCAGCTTACTCCTCTCCCTCTCCCCATCACCACCCTCTCCCGCTCCCAACCCCTCTGCACCGCATTCGTTCTCCTCCGCCATCCTCCCCTCCTCAACCCCCTTCCCTCCCTCCCCCTCCCCCTCTCGCTCTCTCTCTTCCACACCCACCTTCCTCTCCTCCTTTCTCACTCTCTCCCCTCCCTCCGGCCTCAGAATAAGCCCTCTGATTGACAGCTCTCGACGCTCAACCCTTGACAGCTCAGCGCATTTCGTCAGAAGCAGGTTCGCACAGGCAGGCAGTGAGGGTTCCGGGGGTAAGTGTGGCTCAAAGAGGAATTGGAACACCTGGGGAAGCACCTGAGGACGCACCTGAGAAAAGTCACCTGGCGAATCACCTGGAGAAGCACCTGAAATCTCACCTGAGGCATCTGAAGGGGTACATGGCGAGGGGAAGCGAGGAGGGAGATCTGGGTGGCTCCTGTTGAGACTGGATTGCGCACCCAGACTGCTCCTGAGGGACCTTGAACCAAGACGCGACTTACCAGGCACTTCAAAGGGCGCCTTTGGATGAAGAATGTTGAGAGATTGTGCACTCGCGCTGCGGTGAAGTCCCGGTCTCGGTGGCTTCCCTTGTAAGTGCCGCTGAGCCTGCTGCTGCAACCCCTGCTGCTTCAACCCCTGCTGCATCTTTTGATGCACCCCCGGCTGCACCTGCTGCTGATCTTGCTGCTGATCCGTTTGATTCTCATCGCAACTCCGCGGCTCCTCCTCCTCCTCCTCCTCCTCCTTGTTTTCCTCCTCCTCCTCCTGCTGCTCGTTCTGCTGTTGTGACAGGAACTTCTTTCCCGGCACTTTCTCCGCCCACTCCTGCCACCGCTCCCTGGGGTGCTTACTTCTACCACTGAGAGACGCAGAAGCACCAGAGGTAGCAGCGGCAGCAGAGGAAGCAGCGCTAGCAGAAGAAACAGCGGATTTGAGGGACGCCAGGCAGCGGATCCTGGCGATTTCTCGTTTAAACTGAGGGAAGGAGGTGGTGAGATCAACTGCGTGTCGATGTGAGGTTGGGAGAGATGAGGGGAGAGAGGAGAGGGAGGAAGAGGAGGGGTTGGCAGGGAGGGAAGAGGAGGGAGGGGAGCAGTGAGGCAAGACCGTTGAGTCACGGTTGGTGCGGGAGCTGAGCTTCTGCAGTTTCGGCTTCATTGGCTGTGACTGCTGCTCCCGCTGCGTCTGCTCCTTCTGTTCTTGCTGCTCCTGCTGCTCCTGCTGCTCCTGCTGCTCCAGCTCCTGCTCCTTTTGCAGAACCATCAAGTCACGGTTGGAGCGGGAGCTGAGTTTTTGCAGTTTTGGCTTCATTGGCTGCGTCTGTTCCACCTGCTCCTGCTGCTCCTGCCCCTGCTGCTCCGTCTGCTCCTGCTGCTCCGTCTGCTCCTGCTGCTCCGTCTGCTCCTGCAGCTCCGTCTGCTCCTGCTGCTCCGTCTGCTCCTTCCCCTGCATCAGGTCCATCTGCTGAAGGGACACCGAACCCCCCCTGTTGCTGGCACTGTCCAGTGACGCTCCAGAGGACTTTGAGCGGTGGAGAGAAGGAGCTTCGCTCGTGGTGATCTGCTGCTTCTCGAGTGAGCTAACATCATGCCTCCAGTCACTGCTGCTGCTGCTGCTGCTCTTGCTCTTTCGGAGGAGCTGGGAAGGCTTGTTCTCACGGAACTGACTTGAGTTGCTTCTGCTAGAGAATCGGCCACGAGT
This sequence comes from Closterium sp. Naga37s-1, assembly GCA_947471745.1. Lineage (NCBI taxonomy): Eukaryota > Viridiplantae > Streptophyta > Zygnematophyceae > Desmidiales > Closteriaceae > Closterium > Closterium sp. Naga37s-1. Next base: position 493,002 of record CANJKZ010000817.1, read on the forward strand.
GGCGCTGCCAACCCGCTTCAAGTAGTTAAGGTTATTCGGGCTAGGGTTACTGAAGTTACTGGGGTAAATAGAGTTACTGGAGTTACTTAGGCTACTAGGGTTACGAGGATAATGGGTGTTGCTGCTGCTGGCAATGGTGGCAGCAGGGCGAATGCTACTGGCTGGGGGATCTATAAAGACGAAACGGTGCACCATTGAGAGGCTGCCACGTGGAAGATAGGCTGCTGGAGAGCTGCCACGTGGCTGTGCAGTGAATGAGGAGCGCAGGGGAGAGGAGAATGCTGATGCACCTGAAACGACACCTGAGACGGCACCTGCGAAAAAGTAGTCACCTGAGGAGGCACCTGAGCGGACACCTGAGGCAGCAGCAAGAGCAGCATCTGCAGCAGCGTCTAAGGGAGAGGGGCATCCCGCTGAGGCCCATTGCCTCAGATACAGCCCTCTCCTGCCCAACCCACGACTTGATAGCTTCCTTTGCTGCGTCTGCTGCTGCTGCTGCTGCTGCTGCTGCTCCTGCTGTTGCTGTTGTTGTTGTTGCTGCTGCTCTTGAAACATTTCTTGCAGTCGCTTCCTTGAACCACTGCGACCGGTTTGGGATGCAAAACGCAACCGTGAAGCATGCAATAAGGAGGATGAAGCCAAACCAGCAGCAGCATTCCTGCCCTCGGACTTAGCCCTTTGCAGCATCCGCTGACTCTGCTGCTGCGGGGAACGGGAATCCGGAACACTATCCAGCGATGCTGACGTGGCACTGCCAGCTGGACTCTCTGACCATGCTGCTCTCCCTGTAAAGGAGGCTGACCTGGCAACAAGCCTAGATTCGCCACCCACGGATGTAGACGTGTGCAATGCCATTGCCAGCACTCCCTCACCCCCGTCCACCAGGGTGCGTTGCTCCAAGGCTGCTCTGATGCGCAGCGACAGGGGCACCTGGTAGGCCGGCAAAGCCCGCCGGCTGTGCTGCCCTTCCGCTTCTTTGCTGGTCAAAGCAACAGCGCTGGTTACTACAGCAGCACTATCAGTTACCGCGTTTTCGCTGGTTACGACAACACAGATGGTTACTGCGTTACCGCTGCTGCTGCTCACTGAGCGTCGCATGGCTGCACTGCCGGCTGCACTAACCTCCTCCTCACCCATACTGCTGCCAGGAAGGGCAAGCACCGAAACAGCACTGCTGGAAAATGCACGTGAGATTCGTCCCCTGTGCTGCCTCTGGTGCTGCCCCTGGTGTTTCTGAGAGATCTTAAACACACCCTCCCCCTCCAACCCTTCCGACCATCCTTCTTCCTCCTCTAACCCCTCACCCTCCCTCTTCCCTTCTTCACCCTCCTCCGCCAACTCCCACTCCTCATCCTCCTCTCCAACTCCCTCCTCCATCCCTCCCCATCCGTCATCACCGCTTCCAACCTCCCAATCCTCCCCCCCGAAATCCCGTCCGCTCTCTCCCTCCACACCCACCCCGCTCTCCTCCAACCCAGCAACAAACCTATCAACGAACGACGCGTTGTGCCCAAACGTCTCGGTCCTAGGGGCCTGCCTGCAGCAGCTGCTGCCCACACTCCCACCCCGCAACGCAATACCACCACCCACACTCGACCCACCAGGCAAACCAGCGATACTCTCCACTCTCGATCCTATTCCCGATGCAACGTTCCTTGCCCTTCCCTTGATCCCCTCCCTCACGTTCATCGCTCCCGAAGCTACATTCTTAGCTCCGGACCGAACCCCTGCCGCAGCTGCGGCAGCAGCTCCGGCAATGGCAAGACCGGAGGCATGGAAACGGCGGGAGTGGGAGCTTCTTATCCCTCTCTTACCCTCCCCTCCTTCCTCACACTCCCCCTCCTCCTCCCACAACGCCAGCAGTGCATCTTCAGGGGAAAGAGTGGTGAGGCTAGTCACCCTGAGGAACGGGATTTCCTCGGACAAATCTCCGGAATGCCCCTTGGGGGCATGCTGGAAGCTCGCACTGCCCCAAAAACTCAGACTTCCTCTTCCCCCGGCATCGCTGTTGCTGCTCACTCCTCCGGTGGTCTTGCTGCTGGGCAGTGGGCCAACTGCTGCTGCGGTGCAGTCCTCTTGAGCAACAGACCAAGCGGTTGAGTGCGGTTGAGAGGCAAAAACAGAACCCGACTCAGGTCCACGACCAGAGCTGGTGGCTACTACTGCAGTGGCACTCCGAGCGAGCGTATTCGGCTTTACAGTGGAGGATAAGGAGGATAATTGATCCGGTGCAGCCAGAGCAGCCAGAGCAGGAGAGGCAGTTTCGCTTCTAGCCATCCTAGCACTGCCGCCCTTTCTAGTCAACAGGTTGCCTCTAGACTCCTTACGCGGAAGTGCCTCTCCCCTGCTGGTAGTATCCCCTCTAGGGAGTGATTTGGTACTAGTACTGCTAGTGCCAAGGTCGCCTGAGTAATCTATAGCGAAAAAATCCGGATTGAAAGGGTCTGTATGGGCTGGGCTGGAGTGAAAGGAAGCTGCATCGAAGGACCACCTAGGCAGGGAGTCAGAATCGAAGGAACCTTCCAGGAAGGAGTCTGCATCGAAGGAACCTTCTGTGAAGTTGCCGGGAGCATCTCTCTCCTTCCCACTCCTGCTCCTACCAAGGCTGGCAGGCACCATTGGGCTGGAGGAGCTGCTGTTACTGATGATTCGGCTGTCGTGGGTCTTACTCCTTGTAACGGATCTGCCTGTAAAGGAACCAGGGCTGGTTCGCATGGCGCTCGTGGCCCCATCTCTGCTCCTGCACTTACCCAAGCCACTACTCTGCAACAACCCCCTCTCAACACCCTCCCCACCCTCCCTATCCTCTCTATCCTCTCTATCCTCTCTATCCTCTCTGTCCTCTCTATCCGCAACATTATGCACGCGTTGCATCCTGCCAGAGCCTGCCCCAGCCTGCCCAGCTGCAACCTCTTCTGCCAAATGCTTGATCTCAGATGCCACCTCTTTGATCCCCCCTGCGGCCACCGCTGCTGCTGCTGCTGCAGTGCCTGCCATGCTCCTAGCGCCTTCCTTGATTCCTCCCGCTGCTGCAAATGCCACGCTCTGTGCCCCGCCAGCCACTGTCAGCGCACCCCCGCTCACTCCCCCTGCTACTGTTAAAGCCCCTTCTTTCACCCCCTCTGCTACTGTTAAAGCCCCTCCTTTCACTCCCCCTGCCACTGTCAAGGCTCCCTCTTTCACACCCCCTGCCACCGTCAAAGCCCCATCTCTCACCCCTCCTGCAACAGTCATAGCCCCTCCTTTCACCCCTCCTGCTACCGTCAACGCCCCATCTCTCACCCCTCCAGCCACCGTCCTCACTCCCCCCTTAATCCCCCCTGCCACATTCCTAGCCCCTCCCTTTATCCCCCCTGCAACAGTAGCGGCACCAGTAGCCACCCCCCGTGCTGCCACTGCAGCAAGGCTTCTCGCCCCCTGCCCCACCTCCCCTGCTGCAGCAGCCACGTTCCTAGCAGCAGCGCCAGGGAGGCTGGTAACCGCAGAGACGTTACGTGCTCCTGAGCTGATCCCAGCCGCTGCTTTTATCGCTGCTGAGGAGATACCGCTTCTGACGTTTCCCACTGCAGCAAAGGAGCGTGCTCGCAGCCCTGCCATACCGCTACTCTTGCTGCTGCTCATGGCGTTGCTGCTGGCGGCGGTATTGACAGAGAGCGCAGTCGGAAGCGCGAGAGGAGAAGCTAAGGAAGAGGAATCGCCCACAACACCATCAGGGGTACCTCTATCATCCTGCTGCTGCACCAGCAAATCAGCCCCTGCCCCTGTGGACCCAAATTGCCCCTCCTGACTGCCCGTCTCCCCATGCCGAGCCCCTGCCTTGCTTCCTCCTAGTAGCAGCTTGCTTCTGCTCCTCAGCCCGCGAAACAGACTCCCGCTGCTCTTACTCCTCATTCCGCCGCTCTTGCTCTTGGCTTCACTCCCCTTGCTTGTGCTCGGATCCCCCCCCGTGCCCCCATCCTCCAAGCTCTCTGCTTGGGGTTCCTCTATCGTGCCGTCATCATCATCATCATCAGACAAGTCAACGACCAGCTTATTGGCCGTTACGGTAACTGAATCATCACCTGTTACGGTAACCAAATCATCACCTGTGGCGGTAACCGCCTCATCAGTCGTGACAGCAGCTGCCTCTTCAGCTATTACAGTGGCCGGGCTAAAGGCCTCCTCCTCCTCCTCCTCCTCTTCTTCCTCTTCTTCCTCCTCCATTTCCACCACCTCATCCCAATAATCTGCCCCCACTCTCTCCTCCTCCTCCTCCTCCTCCTCCCCAACCTTAACCTGTTCGTCCAACCTACAACCCTCATCCTCCCCCTCTTCCTTCTCCAACTCCTCTACCTCCCCCTCTTCCTCCTCATCCTGATCTTCCTCATCTTCCACTACCTCCCCCATCCCCACATCCACACCCCAACCGCCTGCTCGGACTGTCTCTGCCTCCTCCGCTTTATTCTCTTCTTCCTCCGCTTCCTCCTCCTCTTCCTCCTCAAAAACATCCTCCCTACCTGTACACTCCAAACCTTCCTCTTCACCACTCTCCCATTCCACAACATCCGCCACTACAACAGAGCCCTCGTCACTATCACCATCCTCGCCTCCATCCTCACTCTCAACTCCCTCCTCTCTCCCACACTCCTGCTCCCGCCATGCCTGTGCATCTCCACTCCTCTCCTCCCACCGCCCGGCCTCCATGGAACCATACACAGGCGTGGCAAGCGGAACTGCAGCATCGTCAGGAGAAAGCTGGTCCGAAGTAGCCTCCACTGCTGGCTCTGCTGCTTCCACTCTCAACTCTGTCTCCGCACCCCACCCACTCTCCACTCGGCCGGCCAATAAATGCCCACCATGTGCTTCTTGAGTCGACTCAAAAGCCACCCCTGCTTGCTCTCCTGCTGCCACTCCTGCTGCCTCTCCTGCTGCTTCTCCTGCTGGCTCTCCCACCTCTTCCTCCCACCCCCCTGGACCCTCAACATCCTGAGCAGCAGTGAGTAAACGCCCACCCTGTGTCTCCTCCAAGTAGCCATCTACCTCCATAGCCTCGCTACGTACCACCATCGCCTTACCATGTACCACCATAGCCTCTCCATCTACCACCATAGCCCTGCCATGCACTATCGACATACCCATGCCATCGCCACTCCTCTCCCTGCCAACACCTACCAACTCATTCCCATGCCACTCAGCCGCTACAGCTCCATCACCACTCATCAGCTGGTCAGTGCCACTTAAGCCTCTCTCAGAATCCATCAGAAGGTTAGCAGAGTCAGTCAGCAGTCTGTCAGTCAGCCACCCAGTCTCCGGTTGATACCCTGCTTGTGTTAGGGGGTTCAGAGGATGCTCAATGCTTGCTCTGGTTGGCCTAGCCCGCTTAGCCTCTTCCCATTGCTGCTTATCCTGCTCGCGCTCACTAACCCTACTCAAATCACCGTCACTCAAAGCACTGACAGCACTCTTTCCCTCCGTTGTCTCGTCAGAAGCTAATACGTGTGCTTCAGAGGGTTGCATCAGTCGTGGCTGCTGTTGAGGCGTCTCAGAAGGAGCCAGTCCCGGCTGCCCCACCTGCAGTGCCCGCTTCTTGCTCGCCTCCCTCCTCTGCTCCTCCCAACGCTCCCCTTGCTGCTGATGCTGCTGATACTGATGATGCGGCTCACGCGCTTGCTGCTGCTGCTGCATCCTAGAGTGGGGATGCTGTTGTTGCTGCCCCACTGAGTGACTAGAGCTCCGACTGACAGCATGAGCACTGCTTTGGCTGCGTCTGTGACCTGTACGTTGTACTGGTTGACTGCTCTCACTCTCACTCCCAGTCCCATGCTGCTGCTGCCATCGCCCCAAATGCGGCTGCTGCTGCGGCTGTGGCCTAGGCGACTCATCCAAGGGACGCCTGACAGCATGAGCATTGCTCTGACTGCGCCTGTGCCTTGCACTCTCTGCCTGCTGACTGCTCTCTGCCTGCTGACTGCTCTCCCTCACAACACCATCCTGCTGCATTTGCTGTAGCCTCAAACCTTGCTGCTGCTGCTGCTGCTGCGGCTGCTGATGCGGCTGCAGCCTAGGCGACTCAACCAAGCTACGCCTGACAGCATGAGCATTGCTCTGACTGCGCCTGTGCCTTGCACTCTCTGCCTGCTGACTGCTCTCGCTGGCCCTCTCCCTCACAGTACCATCCTGCTGCACCTGCTCTCGCCTCAAACCCTCCTGCGGCTGTGGCTGCGGTCTAGGCGACTCATCCAAGCTGCGCCTGACGGCATGAGCACTGCTCTGACTGCGCCTGTGCCTTGCACTCTCCGCTGGTTGACCGCTCTCACTCACACCCTCCCTGTCAGTACCATCCTGTTGCATTCTCTGTCGCCTCAAATCTTGCTGCTGCTGCTGGTGCTGCTGGCGACGTGGAGCAATATTCGAGGCCTGGCTTGTGGCATAAGCACTGCTCTGACTGCGCCTGTGACCTGCACCCTTCACTGACCGCTTGCTCTCACTCTCACTCCCATACTGACGAAAGCTATCCTCACGCCGCTGCTGCTCTGTAGGTTGCTGTTGTTGCGTCTGTTGTGCCCCGTAATTCGAGCCTTGGCTCGAGTCCTGCGCGCCGCTCTGACTGCGCCTGTGCACGGAGCTTCTACCAGGGCGATTACTCCCACTCGCGCTCGCAGATTCGGCAGGGCTGTACTGAAGCTGTTGCTGCTGTTGCTGCTGCTGCTGCTGCTTCGGTTGCTGCGGCGGCGGCAGCTGCTGCTGCTTCGCCTGCTGCCGGTGCAAGCCACCAGCACCAGCACCGGCACCAGCGCCATCACCAGCAGAAGTAGGAGCAGCAATAGCAGCAGCGGTAGCGGCAGCAGCACTAGCTGCCACAGACTGCGAGCGACCAAACCTAGAAAACTGCGAGTGGGCCGAGCCTGTGGGCGTGTGGGAGGGGAGGGGGGGTCTGGGAGAAGGGAGAGAGGACCTTTCGTGCGTACCAGTGGTGCTGGAACGGGAAAAGTGAGACGCGGGAGGAGGATAAGAGCCCGAGGGCGACTTTTGAGTCGACTCAAAAGTACCAGTAGTGCTGGCGCGGGAAAAGAGAGAGGCGGGAGGAGGATACGAGCCTGAGGGCGACTTTTGAGTTGACTCAGAAGTCGGGAGCGGGGACCTTTCGTGCGTACCGGTAGTGCTGGCGCGGGAAAAGAGAGACGCGGGAGGAGGATACGAGGCTGAGGGCGACGACGAAGTTCCAGAATGATTGAACGATTTTGCCCGTAGGTACATGTTAGGGTTAGGACCAGGACGTGAGCCTGAACTAGCCTGTCTTGACTCGGGAGCGACCCTTATGTCGTTTCTAGAAGGCGACAAGACCTCACTGGAATCATCCTCGTTATAAGAAGACGTTTTGAATTCACCCTTCTTGAACTCCATCCACGCGTCAGGGTTTTTTCGCCAATGGCCCGCTTCCGACCGTGAAGAATCGTGGTCGTCCATCATGGCTGCGGCATCGATGGTCGTAAGAGCTCCATCTAATCCTGCTGCACCGGATGGTCCTCTATTCGCTGAAGCTCCACCCCATCGCTCCGCCGCTTCTGTCTTCGTTATAGGCCTGCACAATACAACGCTTACGTCGAAGCTACGAGTCCGGCTGTGAGCCGTAGCAGAACCACTTACCTTTTCGGCGCTCCTTCCCATTCGAATGTTCGTTATCTGAACATCATGGCTCAAATCCCTTCGGTCAGATGAAGCACGTCTTTTCAAGGAATTAATACTAGCCGTTGATCTGTCAGCTGTCATGCCGTTTCGCTGGCCTCGATCCAGCATCTCGTCAGCAGCAGTATATCTACCGTGATGCCCCGTTGGCAGCGTTTCATTGGCTATGCTACTCCGGTCAGCGATGCTTGGACCACTCACATGCTGGCTCGTGTTCGAACCGCCAGCTACCAGGACTGAACGGCTGGTACCGCTGCTGCTGCTGTGGCTTCGTCGCAATGACCGTTGCGCGACATCATTCGGACGAGACGCCGACATTGTGCGAGTCTGGCTGGGCTTTGGGTTACTGACAGGGTCAGGATGGCATGGGGGAGGAGTGGGCTTTGAGCAAGTATTTTAAAAATTAGGAGAACGTGCATACAAACGCGCAGCAACGCGATTGTCAGCTTCGATCAATGGGTTTCCCTCGCCTTTCACGTTCCATGATGCTGAAAAAACCTAATCTCTCACTGCGATGCGGCTGGCCTATCTAGAGCCTGAGTAAATTAGAACAGTTATTAGACCTACTAGTTCAGGCAAAAAAGCCTTGGTCAAGCAGCGGGATTGGGGGGAGATGAAAGAACTCCCAACCCAACCAAAACAGAGAGGCTAGGGAACATCAGCTTTGCCGCGGCACTTCCAAGGGTTGATCTTCGTGCCCTGCTTGGCTGGGCAATTCCCATGGCGGAAACGTGGTTCGGCGGCACCCTAGCCAATCAAGGATGGCCCTTGACTAGCAGCACTCCCAAGAACAGAGACTAACCGAACATAACAACGCAGCGCACTGTTCCGTACCAATCCCAGGGTGAGAAATTGGGGAGGCGTGCGCAACCGACAGGAAACCCCACTTGGACTATGACACCCGCGATATCGGGAGTTCTTGGAACAACTGACTCGATTGTAAGTTTTGTCATAGTGTTCAGAACATGAGTAAATGGAAACAAATCTACTAAATACATCTCAAGAACACACACACACACACACACACACACACACACACACACACACACACACACACACACACACACACACACACACACACACACACACACACACACACACACACACACACACACACACACACACACACACACACACACAATGTAGGTATGTGTTTCAGACTCTAATATGCATCCTTCTTTATGTCTCACCATTCCACTCTGCGATTTCTCCTGCTTGAATCCAAATCTGTTTAATCCATGAAACTTACATAATACTAGGACTTATGTAGGAAACATACCTAATTTACAGAGAGTTTGCGTTTATCCGTGTGTTCTCTGGCGGGGACTGCCTTTTTGGTCCATCCACCTCTCTAGAATCTCTCTGGAGTTCCCAAAGAATTTTGACACTTGTTCTGGTTCAGGTGGCACATACCTGTGTGTTTTGTTCAGTAGACAACGTGCGCGCGCAGGGGTGTCTGTTTGGCAAATACTGGCCAGCATTTTCCGCAAAACAGGTAACTCTCCGAGGATTTCGACAACAGGTTGTGACTTCTAAACGATTTCGACAGTTCCTGCCATGGCCTCCCATTCTCTCCGCCAATCGTCCGTTTGCGCCACCCAATTCTCCTTCAAGTCACCCGCCATTTCCTCTTCTCAGCAAGATTGCATACGCGTCCATAGCGTGCATAAGGTTCGCCGGTACGAGCACCCGAGTTTTTCAAGTCAACGCAGTCAACGGGGTCAACATCATACGGGTTCACAGGGCGTACAGGGCTCACATGTCTTACAACGCGTATATGGTGTACCCGGATTACAGTGTGAGCGCCAAATACATCGCCCGCCACATCAAGGACATTATCATTACCATCATCATCACCATCGCCGCCTTCACAAATGCAGACTATCTTACTCGAGCCCAGCACGCAGTATTAGCAGAGTTATAGCCGCGGTTGGCCGCCGTGACTATAACGAGTACGCGGATCGCGACGGCGTAGCGGGGACGGTCGTCCGTTCGACCAAGACACGCGAGGATACAGGAACACGCGATGACACTAGAATCACCTCTCGAGTTCATCCTTCCACTCTCCCAAGCATCGTCCGGAGAAGCTCAGGCAATGGGACTAGTGAAAACACAATCAACGGAAACAGGAGCACTTGTAATGCCGCGAATGGTGGTGTGAAACACGGACACGCCTGGGGGGGGCATGAATGGGGGGTTGATCACTGGGCCCGGTTCTCGGCTGTAGCAGGAGCTGTAGCGGCGAGTTTCCTCGGTACCACTCTGCTTCTCCCGCCCCACGCGCTCGCTGCTACTACGAGCAAAGCCGCCGCGATCGCCGCCGCGCAGGTCGCAGCAGCAGCAGCGGAGGCAGCCGCGGAAGCCGCAGCATACGCAGCAGAAGCAGCAGCACAAGCGGCGGAAGCGGCAGCGGAAGCAGCTGAAGCAGCAGCAGAGGCGGCGGCGGCTGCAGCAGAGGCGGTGGGAGCGGTGGGAGGAGGAGCGGCAGGAGGGGGGTTCATGCAGAACGCAGTATGGCAATTAGCCTCCTCCTCCTCTTTGCAAGATCTCCCCATAGCAGACTCAAAGCATCTGCCAGGGATTTTATCATCCCTGCCTGTCCTCCTCCTCCCCTCCTCCTTCCCTCTCTCACTCTCCCTCGCCCTTCCATTTCAAGCCCAGTTAGGCGGCCCACCCATTGCCCTAGAGAACGCCTTTTCTGGCGCTACTGTTGCTGCCATCTCTGTCACTGCCGGTTCGGCTGCTAGTGCGGCAGCAGCAACACCAGCAGCAGCGGCAGCAGCAGCAGCGCCAGTAGCAGCGCCAGCAGCGGCAGTGACGGCAGCAGCGGCAGGGGTGGGAGCGGCAGCAGCATCACTGGGCGAGTGGCAGGATCCGGTAATGGGGCTGGTAACCCTGCTAGGATCGCTCATCTGGGTGCGGCTGTTTGATGAGCTGGCGAGGCGAGATCTCATTGAACGGGTGAGTCGTGAGTGTGGCTGGGGTTGGGAGTTGGAAAGGTGCGTGGCTTTGGGGCAGCGGCATCACTAGGCGAGTGGCAGGATCCGGTAATGGGGGTGGTGACGCTGCTAGGATCTCTCACCTGGGTGCGGCTGTTTGATGAGCTGGCCAGGCGAGACCTCATTGAACGGGTGAGTTGTGAGTGTGGCTGGGGTTGGGAGTTGGAAAGGTGCGTGGCTTTGGGGCAGCGGCATCACTGGGGAGTGGCAGGATCCGGTGATGGGGGTGGTAACCCTGCTGGGATCGCTCATCTGGGTGCGGCTGTTTGACGAGCTGGCGAGGCGAGACCTCATTGAACGGGTGCGTTGTGGGTTTGAAAGAGGCTGGGAGGCTTTGGGCGTTGAGGGAGTGGAAAATGAGAGGTGTGAGAAGCTGTGAGGTGAGGTGTGATGAGGTGAGGTGAGGTGAGGTGAGGTGAGGTGAGGTGAGGTGAGGGGAGGGGAGTGGTGAGTTAAGACTGGTCTTCATCCCCTTCTCCCCCATTCACCCTTGTCCCCATTATTGCATGTTTCGCCAAATGCAGAAGCTGAGTCGCAAGCTCGTGCACATCACAACAGGCCTCCTCTTCATGCTCTTCTGGCCTCTCTTCAGGTCAGCATCCCCTCTTTCGAGATGTCTCAAAACAGGTCAGCTCCTCCTCTCTGTTAGCTGTTATGTGGAGTTTAAGGCACCTCAAAATCTCGTGCACATCACAACAGGCCTCCTCTTCATGCTCTTCTGGCCACTCTTCAGGTCAGCATCCCCTGTTCTCAAGGCTCTTCGGGTAGTCTCCTCTCCTTCTCTCTTTGCTCTTCACGTCAGCTCCTTACCCTCTTTGCGCTTCCGGGCAGCTTCTCTTCCCCTGTTCATTGTGGCTTTCATTCCTTCCTGTCTTATCTTCTGGTTAGCTTCCTCACTTCATGCTCACCTGGCTGCTCCTCCGGTCAGGTTCCCCTGTTGCATCATCCCCTGCCGAACCCAGTTCAGGCTCGCACCATTCCCTGCCAAATCTCAGCGCATCCCCCCACACCCCCCCCCCTCCTCCGCTTCCCCCCTCCCCCTTGCAGCACGAGCTTCAACGCTCGCTTCTTCGCCAGTGCCGTCCCGCTCATCAACGCCACGCGCCTGCTGCTGCTGGGGCTGGGAGTGACACGCAACGAAGGCATGGTCAAGGCTATGAGCCGAGAGGGTAGCTCCAGGTGTGTGTGGTGGTGTGGTGTGGTGTGTGTGGGGCTCCTGTGCCCCTTCCGCTCCCATTCCCCCCTCCCCTTACCCCCCCTCCCTGCCCTCCTCTTCGTAGTCAGCCTATGGAGATTTTCAAAATATCTTCTCTCTCCTCTCCCTCTTACGTCCTCTCTCCTCCTCACCCTCTTGCTCCTCTCACCTCCCCTGCACACACTCCCTCCTCCCACCTGCCCCTCCTTACAGTGAGCTCTTGGGCGGCCCCCTTTACTACATCCTCACGCTAGCCTTCGTTACAATCACATTCTGGCGCTCCTCCCCCGTTGGGGGCGTGGCACTGGCGCTCATGTGCGGTGGAGATGGTGGGTAGTGCGGTGGAAATGGTGGGTAGTGCGGTGGAGATGGTGGGTGGTGCGGTGGAGATGGTGGGTGGTGCGGTGGAGATGGTGGGTGGTGTGTGGTGTGTAATTTGGTGGGGATGGGAGGTGTTGTGGTTGGTGGAAGGGAAGTTTTTGTGATGGTCTGTGATGCCTGGTATCTGTCGTTGTGACGTCTAATTTGTTGATGACAGCTTGTGTGCTTGCTGCCATTCTGCATCATGCTACCCTCTTTTCTCATCCTGATGGAACCTGCACTTTGTTTCTCCTACAACTCCTTCCTTCCATTCTCATTCCTCGCCCACTCTCTCCAGGCATCGCTGACATCGTGGGGCGGAGAGTAGGTTCCGCAAAGCTGCCATGGAACGACCAGAAGAGCTGGGCAGGGAGCATCGCCATGCTGCTCTTTGGCTATGGCCTCGCCCTCTTGTGCGTGCTTGCTTGCATGCCTTTGATTGCTTTGCTCATCGCTTGTGTGCCACATCTTGCTGCTCTGCTTGCATGCTAGTACCCAACACTGCTATCCATCCCCATCCACTATCCTCCTCCTCTGCCCTTCCTCGTTACAGCTTGCAGCCATCTCCCATTCCGCATCCCGTCAGCACTACTCACCTCCTCCCTCCTCCCCTCCCCCTCCTCACCCCCCCTCCTTTTGCTTGTAACATTCCCCCTTCCTCATCCTAAAAACACTATTCACCTCTTCCATTTCCCTCACCTCCCCCCCATCCTTTGGCTTGTTACATCCCCTCAGCACCATTCATCTCTTCACAGCAGCAGGATTCTACTCCTCTGATTGGCTGCTGCTGCCGAACCTGCCTCTCCGAGTCTTCCTGGTCAGCCTCGGAGCTACAGTGGTGGAGTCTCTTCCAATCAGCGATAAGCTGGACGACAACCTCACTGTACCACTCTCCACCGTTCTGTTTGGCATGCTACTGCTGCAACTGTGATGATACCCAAGGCACCTAACCAAAGCAACGAACAGACACTGAATAAACACAATCACTGCCAGCCCAACAAATTCCAAGTTATTATTCCCTTTAAATTACTATAGCAGTACAACCATAGCTGGGTGCATGCTTGCACACTGCAAGGGCAGGTGTTCGGTTAGGGTACTAGTGTAAGGTATTTTGATAAATTGCAGCCCATTTTTTCTCATGACTAAATTCTTTCACCCCAGCCACAACCAATGCCAAACCCAAAGTCAGGCCCTTGGTGGTGGCCTTTCTTCAGCCGAAAGCTTCAATGAGTAGTGTAGTGTGAGTGAGGTGTGGTTTGTTGCGATGGGGAGTGCATTGCAGTCTGATCAGGCCGATTGATGCGCGCAACCATTGCTAACTATCCTTATCACTTGGCCAGCTCAGCTTCCAGCCTCGCAACCTCCTCTCGCAGCGAGTCCAGGAACCCTGGGTCCTCCCCCACCTTCTGCTGGTACTTGGCAAACGACTCTTCTGCCTTCTTCAGTTCCTTGTCCACGCCCTGGTAGGGATGAGTGGATGGGGAGGGAGAGGGGAAGGGACGTTGGCTGAGGTGAGAGCAACTGGTACTCAGTAAAAGTCTCCTCTGTTTTCTTCAGCTCCTTAACCACTCCCTGGGGGATGTGAAGAGGGAGAGAAGGCGTGAGAGAGGTTGATGGGGCGCCGAGGAGTGGGAGGACGAGAACAGCTGTGTGCTGGTACTTGGAGAATGCCTCTTCTGCCTTCTTCATCCCCTTGTCCACGCCCTGGCAGGCAGGAGTGGGGTTGTGGAGGGAGAGGGAAATGTACATGGGATAGGTGGGAGGAGAGGGCAGCTGTGTGCTGGTACTTGGAGAATGCCTCCTCTGCTTTCTTCAGCTCCTTATCCACTCCCAGATAGGCATGGGTGGAGGGCGAATGTGCAGAGAGGGAGAGGTTGATGGGAGACGGGGAGGAGAAGAGTAACCTTTCTGCTTGTCCACGGCCTGGCAGGCATAGGTGGATGGGGGATGTGCGGAGAGAGAGGGCGAGAGAAAGAGGAGATTAGGAGCGTGGAGCAGGGGAAAGAGAGCAGCTGTGTGCTAATACTTGGCAAATGCCTGCTCTGCCTTCGTCAGCCCTTGTCCACTCCCTGGCAGGCATGGGTTGATGGGGGAAGGAAAAGAAGGCATGAGAGAGGGTGATGGGGGAAGGAAAAGAAGTTGCCAGCTGTGTGCTAATACTTGACGAATGCCTGCTCTGCCATCGACAGCCCTTGTCCATGGGCGACCAGCTTCACATCCCTTAGAGACCAATTCGACGACTGAATGCATAGGAATATAGTTTCGACCCAGATCCAACAGATCTAACTCGTTCTAATATCTTCTAGGCTGAGCTTAGGCTAGTAGGGATTGAATAGGTAAGAAAATTGTCATTCAAACTTGAGCGTACGCGCGTTTCGGCCGATGGCCTTCGTCAGGCCGATGACGAGTTAACTGTTGGATCCAGGTCGAAACTACCTTTCTATGCACTCAACCAAGAAACAAAGTCCAGTGCGGCTCGTCATTGCGGCTCGCTAGCTCAAAAGTCACCTTGGCTCGCTAGCTGGCTGTACCTTACATTTACAATGTAATTCAACATGCAGGTTGGTGGGATGAATTCAATCCCATCAAGTCACGGGGGTAGTGTATCCCCATTTCTGAAGCCTCGCTTTCACCAAGAGGTTGCGTACCCTCTTTGGCAAGCGCCAACAGACTAACATTCGTGGGAGGGTGACATGTTCGAGCGTGTGTTTTTTAAGAATTCTCGCGTGTGTTTTTTGAGAATTCTAAAAAAACGCACGCTCCCTTAGAGACCAATTCGACGACTGAATGCTGCTGTTTAAACCCTGTTTGACTACATCTGCGAAGCAAGCACGCACCTTCTTGGCTTTGGCAGACAGCTCCTTGCCATCCTTGTCGTGCGTGGGCACACCCTTATCATCCCACGCACTATACTTGTCAACCGCCTTCCGGAAGATCTCAGAGGGAGGTACAGAGGCAGATTGCCACCGGTCCAAGTCCTTCACCTGTCAAAGGGGAAAAAAACAACAACCAAGATCACTTTCTGCCAAAGCCACATCCGGCCCCTCCCTCCTGCCTCCCCAGCTCTCCTTCCCACCGCCCTCACCCCTAGACCCCACTTCACCCAGACCTACCACGACCTCCCCCACCTCCCCTCCCCTCCCTCCCACCACCCACCCCTAGAGACTAGACCCTGCTTCACCCATACCCTACCACCGCCTCCCCCAACCCTTCTTCCCTTCCCCGACTGGCCCCCCCTCAGCACCTTCACTTCACCCCAGTTTACCCAGCCCCTTCCCCTTCTCACCTTAGCAGCCAGTTTCGTCTGCAGTTTCCGCTTCGCCTCAGCAGCAGCTTTAGCAATCCACTCGTCCCGCTCTGCCCGCAGCACCTTGGGATCTTCCAGCTTCAACACTGCTGCCTCCCCCCCACCACTCCTGCCCACCCCTGCCCACACCTCTGAACCCCACCTGGATCCTTCCCCTACCTTAGCAGCCAGTTTCGTCTGCAGTTTCCGCTTGGCCTCAGCAGCAGCCTTGGCAATCCGCTCATCCCGCTCAGCGCGCAGCACCTTGGGATCATCCAGCTTCAACACCACTGCCTCCCCTCCTCTCCCTCCCGTCCTGATATCGAGTTCAACCAGGCGCGTCTCACCTTGGCTGCCAGTTTGGTCTGCAGTTTCCGCTTGGCCTCAGCAGCAGCCTTGGCGATCCGTTCATCCCGCTCAGCTCGCAGCACCTTGGGATCATCCAGCTTCACCACCGCTGCTTCCGCCCCCGCGCCGCCCCGGTCCTCGCAGCGAATCCCAAGGTCCACCATTGCATGGTCCCTCACTTTGTCAGTTAGCGACAGCAACTCATCCTGAACATAACACCAGCGCATCAACATCAGGGGTGGGGAGAGAGAAAAGTTACAGTCAATCCGCGCTGCCCCACCGCGATCCTCGCAGCGAATCCCAAGGTCCACCATCGCAACCCATGGGATGAGACGAATCATGAGTCAACACTCACCTTCACTGCCCTTCTCTTTCTCTTGAGCAAGGATCCGTGGGACCTCACGAGGTCGTGTATGGTCCAGCCAGCCAGACTTCTCATATTCTGGTACTCTCATCGCATCTCACCTTGGTCGCGTTTCTCCGCACTGCTGCCCGCACATCGTCACGGAACGTTGAGAAGCCTTGAATGTTGTGAGACGCCTCAGAACCAACCTTACATCACGTGGCATTATCCCGTCACTAGCGTCTCACCTTGGTGGCGTTTCTCCGCACTGCTGCCCGCACATCGTCACGGAACGTTGAGAAGCCTTGAATGTAGGGCACCTGGGTTGAGGGGAAGTGGGACGGAGGAGAAGGGGTTGAGTGGAGATGGGAAAGAAGAGACTGCGTTGACATGGGGTTAGAATGACAAGGGGAATACGAAGTAAACAGCAACATGATGTGTGCACTTATGTATACACACATATACGAATAAAAAGATGTGTACACCCTTTACTCACCACGATGGCCTCTTTGGATTGCTCGCCCTGAGCCCCTGCTGCCGCTCCTCCTGCTGTCATGCCAAACGAATCTAGACTCGAGTCCAGCAGACCTGCAGCACGGCCAGTCGACACACACACGCACACACACATGCACACACACACGCACACACACACGCACACAAACATGCACACACACACGCACACATACACGCACACACACATGCACACACACACGCACACATACACGCACACACACATGCACACATACACGCACACATACACGCACACACACATGCACACACACACGCACACACACATGCACACACACATGCACACACACATGCACACACACATGCACACATACACGCACACATACACGCACACACACATGCACACACACATGCACACACACACGCACACATACACGCACACATACACGCACACACACATGCACACACACATGCACACATACACGCACACATACACGGACACACACATGCATACATACACGCACACACAAATGCACACATACACGCACACATACACGCACACACACATGCACACACACACGCACACATACACGCACACACACATGCACACACACACGCACACATACACGCACACACACATGCACACACACACGCACACATACACGCACACACACATGCACACACACACGCACACATACACGCACACACACATGCACACACACACGCACACATACACGCACACACACATGCACACACACACACACACGCACACATACACGCACACACACATGCACACACACACGCACACATACACGCACACACACATGCACACACACACGCACACATACACGCACACACACATGCACACACACACGCACACATACACACACACACATGCACACACACACGCACACATACACACACACACACATGCACACACACACGCACATACACGCACACACACATGCACACACACACACACACACATACACGCACACACACATGCACACACACACGCACACATACACGCACACACACACGCACACATACACGCACACACAAATGCACACACACATGCACACACACACACAGGTTCACACGTATATTACGAGGAGACAGTCCCACTGTACAGCTGCATCTGAATTTTGAGAAGAGTGTCAGAGTGCCACGGGTAGGGCACTTTTGAGAATTCTCGAAAGTGACTCCAATAAGCCCGCATGTGATGAGTCGATTTTTTAGTCGACTCAAAAAGTGACTCCAACGTAGCTCCCGAAAACAGAGAGATCAACTACTAGACTCAGCAGGCTAGACAAAGAAGCAACGTCTTGCAGACCAAGCATGCATGGCATGCATAGTCATAGACATAGACATGCCTCTGCCATAGACATAGCCAAGCAGAGGCAGGGACATGCATGCCTCCTCTGGAACATATTTTACACTGAATCAGAGATAAGCATCCATGTATGAACGCACGTACCAAAGACCTGCAGGATCCGGGAAACAAACTGGGCGGCGGACTGCAGCAGGAGGGGCCGTGGCCGGCGTTTTTTGGCGGATGTGTCTTTGAGGTACACGTTGGTGGCTGAGATGAGGTCGAAGAGCGCTGCTATGGCTCCCGCTGTGTCAAAGTTGTCCTCCAGACGAGCACGGACCTGTGAGGAACGATGCAGAGTGGTGGGGAGTGGTGGGGAGGAGAAGGGGATGAGGAGAGATGAGGTCAACGAGTGCTGTGATGGCGCCAGCTGCAGGGTCAAAATTGTCCTCTAGACAAGCATTGATAAACCCTTGCTACTCTCCGTCATGCACCACCTCTCACCATCTTCACTGCATGCACCACCTCTCACCATCTTCACTGCATGCACCACCACTCACCATCTTCACTGCATGCACCACCACTCACCATCTTCACTGCATGCACCACCACTCATCATCTTCACTGCATGCACCACCACTCACCATCTTCACTGCATGCACCACCACTCACCATCTTCACTGCATGCACCACCACTCACCATCTTCACTGCATGCACCACCACTCACCATCTTCACTGCATGCACCACCACTCACCATCTTCACTGCATGCACCACCACTCACCATCTGCACTGCATGCACCACCACTCACCATCTTCACTGCATGCACCACCACGCACCCCGCCGCGTAGAAAAGGTCGATTTAGTTGAGTAAAACATTCATAGACCCTCGCCAATTTGTCACGCACGCACCATTCACCACCCTCGTGCACCACCACGCACCCCAGCCAGTTTTTTAATCCGCTTAGAAGTTTTTGTTTGAATCGGTCAGCTCAACCCACTTGAGAATTTCTGTTTTGAGTCAGTCAGCTCAACCATCCACCGGTCACGCACCTCAGCCTGTGCTTCAGCCACAGCAGCGTTCAGAGTCGTCTCCAACTCGCTCCACTCAATTTTTTCGTTTGAGTCAGTCAGCTCAACCATCCACCCACCACACATCTCAGCCTGTGCCGTAGCCACAGCAGTGTTCAGAGACTTCTCCAGATCGCTCCACGCCTCCTCCACTCGCTCCCTCACACACACACACACACACACACACACACACACACACACACACACACACACACACACACACTCGCTCCCTCTCTCACTCGCTACAGCAACCACGCACCTCAGCCTGAGCTGTAGCCACAGCAGCGTTCAGAGTCTTCTCCAACTCGCTCCACGCCTCCTCCACTCCCGCTCTCACACACACCCCCTCACCCTCCCCCACTCTCTCACTGTCTGCAGCAATCACCCACCTCAGCCTGTGCTGTAGCCACAGCAGCGTTAAGAGTCTTCTCCAGCTCGCTCCACGCCTCCTCGCCCTGCTCGCCCTGTAAGTGAACAAGAGAAACAGGCACATAGCGAGCGAGGGAACGTGTGGTTTGAAAAAACGGCAGATACGGACAGGGATCACCATGGTGAAACAATCTTTGAGTCGGCACAGAAAGCGAACGAGGAAACATGGGTTTGAAGAAATGGAAGATATGGAAAGGGAGCACTACGAGTGAAGTGACATGGTGTCCCCTTTGGGGAAGATTTATGGACAGACACAGGACAGAGAAAGGAGGATTGCACGCTAAGGAAAGGCCGGAGAGGAGAATGGGAAGAAGGAGAGGGAGGAGGATATACGGAAGGGGGGTTGGGCGGGGGAAGCTGGGAGGGGGGTGGGTTGAACTGACAAGGGGGGAGCTGATTCGAAACGTATACATCGATCTTTTTACCCCAGGTCAAAGAATGAATCAATTTCCAACACCTTGTATGCCCGTTTCGGGTCAAGTACTTGCTTGCACCCAGCTCAACCTCATCCCACCGTTTCATCTGCACCGTAAGCAGATGCCACCTCACCTCACCATATGAGACCTTACTCCACGTCAGCACGACTCACCGCCGCCCGAATCTCAGCCTGAACGGTCTGGAAGAAGTTTCTGAGCTGCTTCTCCCTGCCCACCGCATCTGCCATCGCACCCTCCCCATAGTTGATTGGCTGTCGGGCGGAAGGAAAAACAGGAGGAGAGAGGGCCAAGTGGGTTGTGGTGCTCCTGTATCAGCTGGCAATAGCTTGAGAAGGGATAAGTTCAGATCAGTCCCGTATACATGAAACGTAGGACAGCCCATGTTGCACCACGTTGACCTACATTGACCCATTCTGACCCATGCTGACCCAGATTGACCCAAGCTGACCCAGATTGACCCATGCTGACCCACATCGACCAACATTACCTTGTCCCAGGCCTGCAGCAGGAAGAGCAATCTGAACTGGCGCGCACTGTACTTCTCCAGAGCCTGATGGGTGGGTGGGTGGGTGAGGAGAGGATAAGAATGACGGGTTGAGGGAGCAAGCAGCAGGAAGAGCAATCTGAACTGGCGCGCACTGTACTTCTCCAGAGCCTGATGGGTGGGTGGGTGGGTGAGGAGAGGATAAGAATGACGGGTTGAGGGAGCAAGCAGCAGGAAGAGCAATCTGAACTGGCGCGCACTGTACTTCTCCAGAGCCTGATGGGTGGGTGGGTGGGTGAGGAGAGGATAAGAATGACGGGTTGAGGGAGCAAGCAGCAGGAAGAGCAATCTGAACTGGCGCGCACTGTACTTCTCCAGAGCCTGATGGGTGGGTGGGTGGGTGAGGAGAGGATAAGAATGACGGGTTGAGGGAGCAAGCAGCAGGAAGAGCAATCTGAACTGGCGCGCACTGTACTTCTCCAGAGCCTGATGGGTGGGTGGGTGGGTGAGGAGAGGATAAGAATGACGGGTTGAGGGAGCAAGCAGCAGGAAGAGCAATCTGAACTGGCGCGCACTGTACTTCTCCAGAGCCTGATGGGTGGGTGGGTGGGTGAGGAGAGGATAAGAATGACGGGTTGAGGGAGCAAGCAGCAGGAAGAGCAATCTGAACTGGCGCGCACTGTACTTCTCCAGAGCCTGATGGGTGGGTGGGTGGGTGAGGAGAGGATAAGAATGACGGGTTGAGGGAGCAAGCAGCAGGAAGAGCAATCTGAACTGGCGCGCACTGTACTTCTCTAGAGCCTGTCGGGAGGGCGGGTGGGTGGGGGAGTGGGCGGGGGGGGAGAGGATAAGAATGGGCGATGACGGGGTGAGGGGGCAGCAGAAAGAGCAATCTTAAATGGCGTGCGCTGTACTTCTCTAAAGCCTGAAGGGGGCCGGGTGGGTGGATGGGTGGGGAGGAGGAAAAGAATGAGCGGTGACGGGTGAGGGACAGGAGGGTAGGAACCTAAACGTGCAGGTAGGTCCGGCCAGTCTTAATCTGAGTCGCTTTTAATCTGATTCTCAAAAGCGACTCAGATTTAGGCGACACACAGACAGCCCTGCAACTGCATGGGGCTGGCTGGGGAGCTGTCAAAAGCGGACAGGTGGGCTGCGGAGCCCTTATTTCCATCAACTCGTGCTGTTTTAGGACAACGAGACAAACTCCATGGATTGATGGCAGAAAGAGCCTGGTTACGCGCTTGCTTAGAACTTTTCTTAGAGAGCCAGTATGGATCAAATCTTAAATCTGAGTCTCAAAAGCGACTCAGATTTAGGGGACACAGACAGCCCTGCTACTGCATGGGGCTGGCTGGGTCCCTGGGAACCCCCAGCCAGCCCCAGATAGCCCACCCATGGCACTGCCATTGAGCGACTTGGACATCTTGAGCCCCTCGATGTGTAGGTGGCCGGCGTGCAGGAAGTAGTTCACCCACTGCCCACACCCGTGGAACGCCTCTGCCTGTGCCAGCTCGTTGTCGTGGTGGGGGAACCGCAGGTCGCTGGCACGCGCACAGGGGGGAAGCCGGGTTTTTGGGTATCGGGGAGGGGGAGCAGGGGGGGGAGGGGAAGGGGGGGGGGCGTGTGGCAGGGTGCGGATGGGGAGGGTTGGGTGGAAGAGAGAGAGGTCAAGATTCTCAAAGGACTCGTGCTGAGCAGTGTCGTATGCAGCAGGTGCCCCACGTGCAGGAAGTAGCTCACCCACGGCCTGCACCCGTGAAACGCCTCCGCCTGCGCCAACTGGTTGTCGTTGGGGGGAACCGCAGGTCGCTGGTGCATGCAAGGGGGGGACGGCGGGTTTTTGGGTATCGGGGAGGGGGGAGGGCAAGGGGGGCCGTGGGGCCCGGTTCGGTACGGTTGGGGAGGGTTGGGTGGAAGGGAGAGACGTGAAGGCTCAAAAGGCTCGAGTGTGCAGCAGGCTGTGCAGGTGGCCCGCGTGCAGGAAGTAGTTCGCCCACTGCCCACACCCGTGGAACGCCTCCACATGTGCCAACTCGTTGTCATGGTGGAAAGACCCGCAGGTCGCTGGTGAGGGTTTTGGGTATTCGGTAGGGGGGAGGTGCGGGTGGGGAGGTGCGGGCGGGGGGGGGAGGAGGGGGGCGTGTTGCACAGTGAAGATCGGGAGGGTTGGGTTGGGTGGAAGGAAGAGAGGTGAAGGCACTCGTGTGTGCAGCGTGGTGTGAAATGTGCAGGTGTGCGGTGCAGCAAGTGGCCGGCGTGCAGGAAGTAGTTCACCCACTGCCCACACCCTTCCCCTTTCCCCCCTTCCCCTCTCCGACCTTTCCTCCCCCTACCCCCTACCCCCGTCCCCCTTCCCCCTCCCCTCGTCCACAGCACCCACTCACATGCCCCCTGAGTGAATGTCCATGGGAAATCCAACGATATCTGACGCCATGGCGGAGCACTCAATGTGCCATCCTGGCCGTCCATCGCCCCAAGGCGACGGCCAGGATGGCTCCCCGGCCTTGCTGGCCTTCCACAGGGCGAAGTCGCTGCGGTTGCGCTTCTCTGACGTGGCAAAATCTGATTCGCTCTCCGCTGCCAGCTCAGCACTGCCCACGGACCACGGGCACAGCTTCCCGTACATGTGCCCTGACTCTCTGTGGTGGGGGGGAGGGGAGACGGGGAAATGGGGTGAGAATTTGGGGGAAAGTGAGGGGAACGGAACAGGCATGCATTGCCCACGGACCACGGGCACATCTTCCCATACATGTGCCCTGACTCCCTGTGGTGGTGGGGTGGGGAGAAGGGAGAAGGGGAGGCGGAAAGGGGGGCTTTGTGGGTAGGGTACATGAGGGGAATGGCAACAGGCATGCACTGCCCACGGACCACGGGCACAGCTTCCCGTACATGTGCCCTGACTCCCTGTGGTGGGGGTGGGGGGAAGGGGGGAAGGGGGGAAGGGGGAGGAAACAGGATGACGGAATGTGGGGTTTTGGGGGTAAGTGAGGCGAACGGCAACAGGCATGTGCTGTCGACGGACGCCTCAACAATCTCCTAGGCATCGTAAAACCGAACTGTACCGCTACTCTTTTAAAAGGCGTGTAAAAACAAGGTGAGAGATCCACATACTCGCGCCCAGCAGGCTCACTTGAAGGCCTTGGTGCCAGAGTAGTCACCCCCGTTGAAATCAACTCACAAAACATGCTATTATTCACACATACGCTTTTTGAGGCGCCTCAAGAGTAGTCACCCCCGTTGAAATCAACTCACAAAACATGCTATTATTCACACATACGCACTTATCACGTCACGTCACCATTACCTGGTGTACTCTCAGTTGAATGATTTGGTGTCAAAGTAGACGCTCCCGTTGATGGCATACGCCGAGCCTCACTCAAGTCGACTCACACACAGACGGCTAAAGTAACAAGTCAGAAATCACATCACTGCCACCTAACAGGCTCACTTGAATGCCTTGGTGTCAAAGTAGACACTCCCGTTGATGGCATACCAAAGACGTCAGAGTCGACGCACAAATAGGCGCCTCAAAACGAGCTACAATTCACACACACACACACACACACACACACACACACACACACACACACACACACACACACACACACACGTGCCCGCCACCAGGCCACCTAGCAGGCTCACTTGAAGGCCTTGGTGTCAAAGTAGACACTCCCATTGATGGCATACGCGCAGCCATTCTTAATGATCATGTCCACATAGTTGACAATTGCGTTGATGTACCTGGGAGGGAGAGGAGAGTGTGGGGAAAGGGGAGGGGAGCGGAGGGGGGAAAGAGGACGTGGGGGATGAACGGACGGGACAGACGGGGAGCAAGAGGATGGTGAGTTTGCAACGCATCAGAACTCGTCCATGCACCGGGGGAAGGACGGGAGGTATAAGGAGGGAGGGATATGGGGGCCGTTAAGGGATGAGTGCGCGGTGAGGGAGGCAGCAAGAGGTGACAAAGCCAAACAGATTGCCCGCCTTGATGCAATTGGCACGAACTGATTCTGGAAAAAATGTCAGTGATCTTGGTTGGTTCAAACATACGTACTCCAGAAACCATGTCATCTCAGCATGTACTCTGTAACACGTGTCATCTCAGCACGTACTCTGTAACCCGTGTCATCTCAGCACGTACTCTGTAACACGTGTGAGCACGTGAGGTGGCCGCACTCCCAGCGCCTTCATATCTTCAAAGAACTCCACCTCGTACCTGTTATAAGGGTTTTGGGTACAAACGTGAAAAACATCAAAATGGGACGATGAATGAATACAGTGACAAGAAATTGGACGGGAAGCAACAGAAAATATTTTCAATTACTCACTCCCACCCCCTCTCCCTCACTCACTCACTTGGCAGCCAGGCGTCTGAAGATGGACACATCAGTCACAGTCGCCTTCAGCTTCGCATCCAACGATGCTGCCAGTGCATCTGCTGCCGCCTCTGCTGCTAAGCGTACTTCCTCACCCAATCACTCACACACTCACTCGCTCCCTCACTCACTCACTCACTCACTTGGCAGCGAGGAGTCTGAAGATGGACACATCAGTGACAGTCGCCTTCAGCTTCGCATCCAACGATGCTGCCAGTGCATCTGCTGCCGCCTCTGCTGCGATCTTGTCACCCTCTGCTGCTTCTGCTGCTGCTTCTGCTGCTTCCCCATCTGTCGCTGTGCCATTAACTCGTGCCTTGTCGTCACCCACGGCTTCACCCTCTTTCACGGCTCCCCCTTCCTTCGCCTCCACCTCCTCTGCCCGCCGCCCCAGCAGAAGAGACACGCCTCGCCGCCCGCCAGCCGCCACACACGCCGGGCCCAGCCGCTCCAAGACAGCCTTAGCCGCCCCTTCCAGCTGCTGCAGTTTCAGCTCCTCCGGTGCGGCCTGCTGCAGCAGCGAATCTTTCTTCTTCTCGTTGCTCTCCCCCTCTGCTGTCGTCTTCAACCCCTCTACCACACCCCGTTGCTTCTCCACTGCTGCTGCCAGAGCTGCTTGTGTGTCTGCCAACACCTGGACTTGGGAATGAGGAAGACGGGAAGAATGAGAGGAGTAGTTTGAGTTCTCTGACTCTTTCTTCTTCTCGTTTCCCTCCCCCTCTGCGGCCTTCTTCAACCCCTCCATGACTCCCCTCTGCTTCGCCACTGCTGCTGCTAGTGCTGCTTGTGTGTCTGCCAAGACCTGGACTTGGGAACGGGGAGAGAAAAGGGTGGACTTTTAAGTCGACTCAAAAGTCAACACCCGTTTACTTTTCCACAATAGAAAATAAAACATGAAAAGGCTGAATATTGGAGATGAATTTCAAGGACGGCAGGATACATCTGACGTGGCAAGATAACGTATCAGCGCGACAGATGACGTGGCAAGGTAGCTCACCTGGGAGGCATCTGACGTGGCGTGGAGGTACTGCTTGATGAGGTAATCCCGCCTGGCCCTTACGATGATCTTATCGTCCACGTCAGTAACGTTCATCACATAGAACACGTCATACCCGAAATAGTCCTGTGCGTTACAAGCAACAAGAAGACAGCAGAGAAGCACAAACAGGCTGGAATTAACGGAATGACCACCTCACAGACAAGAAAAGCGTGTGACTGTAAGGAACTATAGTCACCTCGAGAATGCGGCGAATAATATCGAAGGAGAGGTAAGTTCGCGCGTGCCCGATGTGCGACGAGTCGTACACTGTAGGCCCGCAGATGTACCATGTGACTGTAACGAGAGGGTGGGGACGGAACGATAGTTGTTTCTTCTTCAGAAATATTCAGAAGATCAACCTCGATAATTGAAGAGTTTACTCGCACGGAATACCAAAAAACGCCACGACGATTGCAATGTCCGATGCGATGGCTTCTTCAATCCAGCCAACGATCTCTGCAATGTCCGATGCGATGGCTTCTTCAATCCAGCCAACGATCTCGATTCGCGTTAACGACGGATCCACTAATCCCCAGCATGCCTTTCGTAAATGCTAGATCGTCTGGTTTCGCAATGGCGGCTGGACCTACCTCGTCGTCCGTTTTGCGGAACGAAAGGCACTTTCTCGTTGCACAGGCTGTTATTTACACGCAGACCACCACCAGTACTACCGCCGCTACTCCCTCCCGCTTTCCCGTCAGCGCCACCTCCCCGATGAGTCCATCGCGCGCCGAGCTGACCTGGCGCCGCCTCTGACGCCATCGCGAGTGTTCCCGCGATGCTGCGTTTACAGGATCTGAGCTTCTCGGTCACGCACACTAGAAAGAAATCGATGGTGGGTCAACCTTGGAAGTGCCAGCCGAGCAACGGAGGAAAAGTTTCCTCGAGAAATGGGATGTATGAAAGATTTCAGCATGGGACTTGTGGTTACACTTTGGACCTTACGAAGTTACGAGCGAGTTCGAGGCTGTTATGCTTTCGAAATAGCAGATTGCGAATGAACGAAGGCGTTTCTCGCACCGTGGTTGGTTGGGCGGCTTCACGAGAAAGCCTGCAGAGTTGACAGTGACCGTTGGACTTGAAAAACTGCCAGATTCTAGTAGCAGTTTTAGCAAAACTGGACTTGAAAGTCAGTACTCTTAAGTGCAATCGTCTGTTAACGTAAGTGTGGTCCAAAACATAGATTTGCGCGGGAACATGATATCTTTTCACACTTGAGTGAATCACAAAAGGCCTTCCGAATTAGGGCAACAGATTAGTTACCGACAGAAATCCGAATACGTTTGAACACTAGACGTACCTGACTGTACACGCTAAAATACATCATCATATTATTTCTAGACCTACACCCTTTTACACTTTTGACAGCACCTCCACAGACTCTGCTCGGTTAGGTTCGTTCCTAGAGCAATGGAGGAATTGCGACTTGTGGTTACACGTTGGACCTTACGAGCGAGTTCGGGGCTGTGTTATTTATTTCGCCACCAGTAGATTGCGAATGAACGAAGTCGTTTCTCGCAACGTGGCTGGTTGGGCGGCTTCACGAGAAAAGCCCGTAAATTCGCATGGCAGTAACCGTTGGAGTGTTTTAGTGTTTTGCCGCCAGATTCTAGTAGTTTCAGCCAAACTGGACTTGAAAGTCAGTAGTCTTAAGTGCGGAAATTCTCTTATGTAAACGTGAGTGCGGGTTCGGGAACACACATTTGCGCGGGAACACGATCTCTTTTCACGCCTGTTGATCACAAAAATGGCCTTCCGAAGTAGGGTGGCACACTAATTACAACAGGCATTCCAGAACTGTTTGAACACTAGACGTTCCTTACTGTACCCGCAAAAATACACCATCATATTACATCTAGACCTTTCCCTCCTACACATTTGACAGCACCTGCACACAGAATGCGCTCGATTTGGCTAGGGCTCGTTCCTGGCTCGTGTCAAACTTCCAGTCTTCCTGGCTCAACATCATTCCCACATTTCTTCTCGATACCTTCAGAATCGCTTCTGGTGGTGATGTTGCTTCCCTGACAGCTGGTGCTTCTATAGCAGGCGGTGTTTCTTCATTCGCCCATAAACAGTCTCCCTTCGGAGAGACCAATGCGTATCCTCAACAAACCGTCTCAAGAACGGGCTGTACCCATACGAAAACCCGTTCTATTCCAGCCTTTCAGCAGCCCGTTCATTCCCTTCGCTCCCACACGCCGTGTAGTTCGAGAAACGACGAGGAGGAGGACGACGAGTAGGATGACGACCATAACACTCATCCACCCATCCGTATTGCGACGCCATGGTCGCACATGCGCACCTTCATGATGGTCTGGAGAGACACAGGCAATATAGCAAGCATCTACGTTGGATGCAAATTCTGAGAATCCTCGAAACGAGCGAAGGCTACGATGGTTCACCATATCGACGCTTTGTCAAGGCAGAGCAGCGGTTGTTTCGCAACAGCCTGCAGCAGTGAAAAGCCCGATGTTACCCGATGTTACGAAGCCAGTCTGTTACTCCAGACCATTTTCGCGTTCCACGTCGTCCCACACTCCCATGTCACTCAATTCTGTTACCGCAGAGATAATCAGGATTCTGATGCTCCAGGACCAACATTGAAGCGTGAATTTCTGTAGGAGATACTCATATTTATTTCTAAGGATCATCCGACAGAATCATCCTATCGTCGTTAAAATCAGCTGGCGGCTCACTTTGCTTCATCATGGCCGTCCATCTCAATCACCATCACCACCATCTCGCCGCATCTGGACTCCATCACGGTCGCCGCGTCTCCCCGTCCTCCCAGGCCTTCCTCCTCTCCTTCCTCGCAGCTTCCTCAGTCGTTGCTTTGGCGGTTCTGATCATGGCGTGCGCGTCGCTGCGTACCCTCTGGTCCGTCTCGTTACAAGCGTTCTCGTTACAAGCATCTGAATTGGAACCGCTCGCTGAGGGGAGGGTATACAGCGGCGAGTCGCTGGCGCTTAGGGACGCTGTTGCCAGCTGGCGGTCGCGAGTGGTGTACCATGTGAGTGGTGTTACTGTGTTACCATGTGACTGGTGTTACTCTGGTACCATGCGATTCGTATCACCCCACAGCCTGCTGCTAGGTCTACACACATGCCAGATGTCATGTACCGTTTTTCATCACCAAAACCACTGCTCCCCTTCTCTTCCCCCCCCTCCCGTTTTCTTTCGCTTTCCCCCTCTCTCTCCCTCCCCGCCCCGTCTCTCCCGCTCTCTCCCCCTCTCGCACCTCTCCCACACACTCTCGCTCTCTTTTCATTCCCCCCTTTCCCCCCAACTCTACCTCTCTCTCCCTCTTGCACTCGTTTTTTTCCCCTCTCCTTCTCCCTTCCTTCTCTTCTCTATCTCCTAACCCCCCTCTCCCACCAGGTGTTTGTCGACAGATTCGCTCCTCCCAAGCCCATTCTATCCGAACAACAGTGTGCCACGCTCTCTGATTATTGCGGTAATACCAACTCCCCAGTACACCTGTTTCTTTTGGATTTCCGCAAATCTTATGTCTAGCTTTCTCTCTCCAGCAATAACCGCGTCCGCATTTACAGAATAAAGCATCATGGACATGCTGTCTACTCACAACAGGGATATGCAGAGCAGCTACATTGGAATCTTTCTTTTAGAATTAACAAAGATAACCGCCACCATGTTTTCAAAGCAAGCATCATGCACGTGCTGTCTAGCTTCTGGCGGACGTCTCACGTGTGTATCCAATGGTTACAACTCTTTAGGCGCCTCAAAGTTCATGCACATGCTGTCTGTCTAGCAACTGGCGGACGTACGTGTGTCGGAAACTCCCTCCTTCCCTGCTTGCTGCCTCACATGCCTGCCTCCTCTGCTGCGTATGACCTTGATCTCTTACCACCCCTTGCTCCTACCTCTGTATTGCCCCTCTCCCTTCTCTGCCAAGTCTCCCTTCTCTGCCATTCTCCCCTTCGTGGTGCTTCCCCCTTCCTCTACTCGTTCTCCTTTGCTGACTTTACCCCACTTTCTCTTTGCCTTTGCCTTTGTGTGCTTCCTTCTCGGACACTCCTAAACTCCTCCCGTTCCTAACTCATCTTGACTGCCTGTGATGGCTTCGTTGCACACTGCGTTGTTGAGTAATTGCAGTATTTCACGAAAACAAACACGCAGTGGCAGTCCCATGGCCCAGGACCCTGCCTTATGCTTCCCTACTCAAACCCTAGCAAGGCTAGCCTAACAAAGAAACACTGTTGGGCTGCCTAGCTTGCCATCCACACTGCCTTCCCGCCTGTCTCCAGCTGGCGTTGCTGCCTCCCAGCTATGTCCTGGACTCGGTGTCTGCAAAACAAAACCAAAGCACACACATGCACACCACACATCACACATTCGCACCCCACCTCCACGTCAGTCTGCTGTAAACCCCTTGCCAGCCCACCCCCTCCGCACTGTCACCGCCCATTCCGAATCCAACTCCTCGGTTCCCACCCTCCTGGCCAAACCACGCCTCCCGCCTCGCTTCTGCCGTTACAGCTCCCGCCTCTGGCTGATTCGCTTATATACAAATATACAGTAACCCCACCTTCGCCCTCCTCTACACCTTCTGTCAGGACTTCTTAGGTGTTAGCCTCAGAATTCTGACACGTGCCCAGCCCAGTGATTACAAATCAAGCTGCTCTGTTGTCCAATCCTGCTTTGCCACGTGGTTGCAGGAGGAACGTTCACAGGGATGAGGCAGCATTTGCCATGTGAGTGAGTGGTATCCATTTAAGTGAGCGAATAGTATCCACTTAAGTGAGTGAGTGGTATATTACTCTACATTCTTATGCCGATTGGTAGGTAGGTGCCTGGTGCCATGCCAAAGTGTAAGGGGCCTTGAGTCCAAGCTCTTAAGTTTCCTTGGTTTGAGAATGGGTTACCAAGAACCTGGCAGAGCTAGTGTTTTCCTAACCATTTTTATCTCCCCCTCTCTCTCTCTCTTTTATCGCTCTTCTCCCCCTCTCCCTT
Organism: Closterium sp. Naga37s-1; assembly: GCA_947471745.1. NCBI lineage: Eukaryota > Viridiplantae > Streptophyta > Zygnematophyceae > Desmidiales > Closteriaceae > Closterium > Closterium sp. Naga37s-1. Next base: position 523,789 of record CANJKZ010000817.1, read on the forward strand.
TTCTCTTTCTCCCTTCTCCTCCTCTCTCCCCACTTCCTCCCCTCCAAACACCCTCCTCTGACACCAGACATCCGAGGCATGGGCTTTGACGCGCTGCTGATCCCCTTATTATTCTCCCCTGCTTCTCCCATCTTGGTTATCCTCCCCTCCCTCGTCCCAACGCCCCTCGCCCATCAGACATCCGAGGCATGGGCTTTGACGCGCTGCTGATCCCCTTATTATTCTCCCCTGCTTCTCCCATCTTGGTTATCCTCCCCTCCCTCGTCCCAACGCCCCTCGCCCATCAGACATCCGAGGCATGGGCTTTGACGTGCTGCTGATCCCCTTATTATTCTCCCCTGCTTCTCCCATCTTGGTTATCCTCCCCTCCCTCGTCCCAACGCCCCTCGCCCATCAGACATCCGAGGCATGGGCTTTGACGCGCTGCTGATCCCCTTATTATTCTCCCCTGCTTCTCCCATCTTGGTTATCCTCCCCTCCCTCGTCCCAACGCCCCTCGCCCATCAGACATCCGAGGCATGGGCTTTGACGCGCTGCTGATCCCCTTATTATTCTCCCCTGCTTCTCCCATCTTGGTTATCCTCCCCTCCCTCGTCCCAACGCCCCTCGCCCATCAGACATCCGAGGCATGGGCTTTGACACGCTGCTAATAGGCCCGGTAACAGTCAACAGCCCCTATGGTTACCACGGCTACTGGCCTCGCGGCTTCACCACGCCTCGTGCAGGAGGAGCGGGGGAGGAGGGAAATCCACAGGTATGTGATGGTTGGTCAAGTGGTGGCACGGTAACATCTTGTACGGTTACCACTGCTACCTGCCTGCGAGCTTCGCCACGCCTCATGCAGGGCAAAAGGGTAGAGTGCGGGGCGAGAGGCGGAGATCTGTTTAGGCGCCTATAACATCTGTTTTGTGCTGTTTCTTCGCGAAAACGTTTAAGGCAGACAGGTTCGTGGAAGCCAGACTGCTTTTTTTTGCTTCCCCTCTGTACCCCTTCCTTTTTTTCTGCGGTTATGAAATCAAACGCTTTCCCAATGCTGCCACTGAGCTTAAAGGCTTGGTGACTCTTTTCCGTCCCCTTCGCCCTGCGTCCATCCCCCGTCTTTCCTTCCCACTGTATGCCCCTCCTTGCTCACCAGGCGGCCATCAACCCCCATCTCGGAACTCCCAAGGAGCTTAAAGCCCTGGTGGATGCGGCTCATGCCATGGGCTTCCTGGTCATGATCGATGGTGCGTTCCTTGCATGGCATGTCACGGCATGGCACGGCATGGGATGGCATGGGACGGTATGGGATGGCGTGGGATGGGATGGGGCGGCATGGGATGGCATGGAGTTGCAATTGTCGCCACATTGTTCTGGATACTCTCTCCCACAGCCCAAGGCTTCTTTCCTCTCGTTGACTCTTCCCCCCTTCTTCCCATCCTCTCCTCCTCTCCTCTTACCCTCCTCTCGTTCACCAGTGGTACTCAACCACGTGGGGTGCCCTCAGGGTGGGGGGCCATGTGACACGTGGCAGGAGGGGATTCGTCCACCACCATGGCTCAATGACAGCTATGCTCCCTTTAATGAGGTGGGATGGAGAATGGGGAGGAATGGGATACGAGGGAAGTGTTACTTCGGTAACTGCGCTGCTCTCCCATCCCCCCTCCTGCTTTTCTTTCATTCCTCCCTCACTTTCTCATTTTCCTTCTCTCATCGTCCTCTTCTCGTTTTCTCTCATTCCCTTTTCCCCTGCACTGCCAAACGCCAGAGCGTCTCCTTCCACCCGCCCTGCGAGGTGGATTTCAGCCAATACGACGCCGACAACTGGCAGCGCTGCTGGCTTGCCAGCCTCCCAGACTTCAACCAATCGAATCCCACCGTTGCCGCAGCACTCGTGAGGTCCACAGGTGAGTGAGTGAGTGAGTAAGTGAGTGAGTAAGTGAGTGAGTGAGTGACAGCGGCTTGCGTGGACACACAGTGTGACAGCGTCTTGTGTATCCTCATGCACGTAGCTCAATACCTACTCGCATGCCCATGCCCATATCATCTGACTCATGTGGATGAACACTCTACCACTCGTTCAAACTTATCTCCTCCTTTCCCTCTCCCTGCTCCCCTCCAGCCTATCTCGTGCACATGTTCTCATTTGATGCCATTCGCATCGATGCAGCACACCACATGCCACCGGAGTTCGTCCGCTCCCTCACCTCCCGCCTTCTCTCCTTCTCCCCGCTCCCTCCTCCTTCCCTTGTCAACCCCTCGCCCCCCTCCCCGCCAGCCTATCTCGTGCACACGTTCTCATTCGACGCCATACGAGTCGATGCAGCACACCACATGCCTCCCGAGTTCGTCCGCTCCCTCGCCTCCCACCTCGGAGTGCCAGCCTTTGCAGAGCTCTCCATACCCTTGCTGCCGCTCCCGCACCGTCTGCTGGCAGGGAGAGCGTACACAGTGAGTGTTTAGTGCAGTGCAGTGCATACACCGGCGTCTCTATGTGTTGCCCCTCCCACCATGTGTGCAGTGCAGGCGGTGGTGCAGTCCATGCATTCATGCAATGCTCCCCATTTCTCCTCTGAACCGTAAACCCTAAACCCTACAACTCTGGCACCAGTGAGTATGAGTAATCCTTCCATGCTTCCTGTTTCGTGTTTCCCCTCCGTGCTGCTCTGTTCTCCCTGCTTGCAGAACCACGCTACAGCCGAGCTACAGCAGGCGCTACAGCTGACCATGGTGAGGGCGTTCACAGGGGGCAACACGGGCAGTGATGGGTTCACCCACAGCCCTGCTGCTGGCTACACTGTTCCTGCTGCTCCTGCTGCCTCCTCCGCCCCTGCCTTCCCTGCCTTACCTACTACTGCCGCTGCTGCCGCTGCAACTGCTGCTACCACTGCTGCTTCTGCTAGTGCTGATGCAGCAGATTCAGCTGGCGCCCCTGCCACTCCTGCCGCCCCTGCCGCAACTGCTGCTGCTGCTGTGATGGCGGCATCTGCTGAAGCAGCGTCTATGGTTGAGCTTGCGAGGGCCATGGCTGCAGTTTTCGAGGGAGCGGGGAACGCGGACTTTCAGGGAAGCTTCCTCGACAACCATGACTCGCCCCGCCTGCTGGGCTTGCTGCATGGAGGTGAGGTGAGGTGAGGTGAGGGGTGTATGGGGCTGAGCTGAGCTGAGCTGAGCTGAGCTGAGCTGCCAGTCTGTTGCTGCAAGAGATGAGATGAGGTGTAGTGACAGGCAGATTCAACCAAGGTGGCTTTTGAGTCGACTCAAAAGTCACCTCTATGGTGCAAGAGATGAGGTTGTAGTGACATGCAGATTCAACCGCTCACCTCCACGTTTTTTTGCAGTGCCTGCCACAATAACTGCACAGTAATAATCAGGGTTTAAAATTTCGCTTGAGAAGTTGCCTTAGAGATTTTGAGGCAACTCAGAGATTTCTCTATGGTGGCTGGCCTTGCTGCATGGAGATGAGACTTAGGGTTGTGTCACTTCTGAGAATTCTCAAGAGGGAGGTGTGTAAAGGCAGGTGGCTGAATTGTTCTTTAGGACGCATTGAAAGTGCAAGTATCGCAGGATCGTCTGCATATATCGATCCCCACAATCGAGTGGGCAGATCGTTTGGCGAAACGTGGCGACCGCGGCGTTGTAACGATCGCGGCTGAAAATTGACAGATTTCCCGCGAACAGTGATCAGTCGCATTCTCACACTGTACAGAAATTTTGGCCAGAAAGCGTACTGTAGCATGGTTACAGCTAAGTTAATAGGGTAACCGATCCGCACATCGATCGCGACTGACGATCGATCGTCTGCTTTCACCGCATCCTTAGAAGTGATCAATCCCAAGCTCCCCCTCTCCAGTCCTCTCCTCCATTGCACGTCCACTTCCCACCACCCCCTTCCCCTCTTTGCTTGCGCAGACCAGCTCCTGCTGCGCAATGCGTTGGTGCTGCTGCTCACATCTAGAGGCATCCCCCTTGTCTACTCAGGCACAGAGCAGGTGGGAGTGGGTGGGTGGGTGGGTGGGCGGGCGGACGGACGGACGGGCGGGCGGGCGGGCGGGCGGGCGGGCGGGCGGGCGGGCCGGCGGGTGGGTGGGCGGGTCAGTCCTTCAGGCAGGCTCGACCAGAATTGCATTCTCTCCAGCCCTTCCTTTCCACCTGCAGCCCTCTTTATGGCTTCCTGCTCAATGCAGCTCGCTTTATGTTGCTCTTCTCTCCTCCCTCCGTCCCTCCCCCCCTCAGGCCTTCATGGGAGGGCCCGACCCGCAGAACCGAGAGTCCCTCTGGCCCTTCCTCAACACTTGCACCCCTCTATACCGCTTCCTACCCACTGTAATTTTCTGGTCTTGTTCGTCTCCATCCCCTCCTTTCCTCCCCCGCAGGCTTTCATGGGAGGGCCGGACCCGCAGAACCGAGAATCCCTCTGGCCCTTCCTCAACACGCACCACCGTCTCTACGGCTTCCTGGCTGCTGTCATCCGCTTCAGACACAAGGTAACTTGAATCGTACACGCTATTACACAGGTCACGGGTTTTGAGAGGCGTTTCACACATTGTTTCAGATCCAGATGGTAAATTGGCTCGCGCAGTGTGTTTTGCATGAGGTTGCTGCCACCCCTCCTTCCTCTCCCTTCTTCCCTCTTCCCCCCGTACCCCCTCCCTCTGTTCCCCCACCGGTCTCCTCTGCGCATCTTCCATGAACCTTCCTTGCCCTCGCTTTTGAAGATTTTTGAAACAGCAACCTGTGCCTGCCACGTCATCTGATATTCCTGTTTCTGTCCGTGCCACGTCATCTAGTCTACCCTGTCCCTTTGCTGCGGCTGCATCCATGCAGGTGGCCCTGTGGCAGTACAAGCAGCAGCACATTCTCGAGTTGACTAAACTACAGAGATGGCACCATTCTTTGCAATCAGTGAGTGGGAATCCCTTGTTTTTTCTTTTTGCTTATTTTCTCAAACTGTGGTGGTGTTCAGTTTATTTCCTCAGTGTCTCTCTCTGTTACATTCCAGGTTGGCTGATAATGAGTGCATTCGTGTAGTCAACAAGGGAGGGTATATACATTTCTCGGATAGGCATCCTAAGCTATATTACCCCCTCTAAATAGTGTGCGGTACAGCGAGTGAGTGATGGGTGTGTGTGTTGTGTTGCTTCTTGCTACCGTACCATGTTTTGGAACCTTCAGAAGTGTACCCTGAAAGTGTGTGCGTACGGTGTGTTTGGAATGTCTCTAACCGAAAATGTAGTTGGTGAACGTGAAGAAGGGTTAGTGCATGGGGCTAGTTATCCCAATTATGTCTCATTACTTGAAGTATAACACTAAAGAGCAATCATCTGCACATTGATGTTATAGTACAGCGAAAACTTCCTTAACGAGCACAGACGTGTCAGCGTGACGTAGCCCCACCTGCTTCGTTCGCCTTTCCTCCTGACGTCATCCTCCCCCGCCGCCTCGCCTCGTCGCCTCGCGCCCGCCTCACCTCGCCATGCCGCCATCACACATCACACACGCAAGCTCGTTCCTTCGCTCTTGCCTTCCTATCGCCTTCAGTAGAGCTTGGAGGCCTTGGACTGTTCGCCAAAGTACCTCCGTTATGCATAAATACGTCTCGTTTTTTTCTGTTCACGCTGCGTTGAACAGTCACGATTGCGCGGGTTCGCCCTTTTCCCCTGCTCGTTTCGCTTGCGACTGCTGCCTTTTCGTCACTGTTCGCTGTCTGTTATGTGACGAGGTTGACGAGGTTTCAGGCTTGTTTCTGGGCCATGCGATATTTCGCCGTCTCCTGTGCGATTCGCATCATCCGTCGCCTGCCTTGGAACACGTTGACCGTCGCACCGCCGCCTAGAGTCGCACAGTCGCTTGAATTCGTACAACTACCCAGTAGGTTCGCACAGTCGCTTCAAGCCGCACAGTCGCGAAAGTTCGCACTACCGGCTGAAGTCTCGTCAACCGTATTTAACGCGTTACAGCCTCGTCGCAGGACAGCTTTCGCGAACTCGTGGGCGACTCGGCGACTGTCGCCGGCAAGCCTGAGTCGCATCGTCATGGCTTCGGCTGGCCACTCCTGCGATCCCTGCGACAGCAAGTCATTTTCGCACGCGACGACGAGCGCCGCCAACAATGCGGCTCATTCCGCCGCCAAAATCCCCTCTCACGTTTCACACGCGACGACGAGCGCCGCCAACAATGCGGACGAATCCACGTTCGCGAACCCGGCGGAACCAGCCGTTCGTAACCCGACCAGCGCGATGAAGCACGGAGACGGGAACGCGGCGAAGGTTCCAGGAAAGAGGCTTGTCAGGCGAATAGAGAGCAGTGATCCGTTGGCACTATTGAAGGCGCTCCTGCCAATGCAGGTACCAAGCAATTTTTTGAGACGTTGGTTGGGGCGAGAGACGACTTTTGAGGCGCCTCAAAAGTCGTCAATGCAGGTACCACGCATGTTGTGAGACGTTGGTTGGGGCGAGAGACGCCATTGGCCCAGAATCTGGGGACACTTGAACCCAACGGGTTTTAATACTGAAGGCGCCCGCGCCAATGAAGGCCGCTTGAGGTATTGAGCAAGTTTTGAGACGTGTCATCACTCAAGGCGCTGAGTGCGGGTACCAGTAAGGCAACGCGGTGCTTCTTACTATCGTGACGTTCCATGCAGGTGAACAATGCGGTGCCTCCAATACTCGCTCCACTCCTCCTTGGTTGTGGCATGCTCACGGCATGGCACGGCACGGCACGGCACGGCACGGCACTAAACTCCTTCTTCGCCGCTTGCTCTTCCTGCTCGCCTGGTCAACCCTCCCTCCCTCCCATCCCGCTCTCCTCCTTTTCAGGTACTGCTGGGAGCGGGCATGCTGACTGCACTCGTTCTCGCCCCCCTCTAGTCCCTCGCCCTCATTGCTCCCGCTGCTCTCATTCCCTTCCCGTCCGCGTGCCTCTCTCTCTCTCACTCCCTCTCCCTGCAGGTGCTACTGGGAGCGGGCATGCTGACTGCACTCATCCTCCCCCGCCCCCTCGCGCTCGCGCTCACTGTTGCCGCCCTCCTGCCGCCCATTCTGCGCACTGCGCTGCACAGCTGGCGCTGGAGTCGCGCCAGGAAGGGCGTTTCCGGGGGAGGTAAATCTGGGGGAAAGGGGGAGAGGGAGGAGAAGGGGGAAGGGAAGGCGGAGGGGAAAGGGGAGATGATTAAGGGGGACGTAGGAGCTGAGAGGGAGGGGCTTCTGGGGGAGGTGCTATTTGAGGCGGATAAGGCGATGCCGAATGGCAAGGAGAACGGAGTCGGTGGGCGGCACGAGGCGGCAGCTTCTGGAAACTTGCTGTCTGTGAATGGGATGGATATCTTCCAGGGCCGGATGGCTGGAAAGATGGATGGCGACTTTTGTCTGTTTCTGATAGGAGCAAGAGCCAACAACCCATTCCCAATGGGTCCGTCCTTTGCTTCGGTTGGGGAGGTCTTCGGGCAGGCTGTGAGGTGAGCCTTGGGCAAGCTGTGAGGTGAGCCTTGGGCAAGCTGTGAGGTGAGCCTTGGGCAAGCTGTGAGGTGAGCCTTGGGCAGGCTGTGAGGTGAGCCGCAGGCAAGCATGTTGACAAGGCCTTTGTGTTACACGGCATGCACGTTGTCAAGGCAATTTTGTTGAGTGATTTTTGAGACGTCTCGAGGATGGCATGTGCTATGAGAGGTGAGCCGTGGGCTTGTGTTGTTTGTCAGGCATGCGTGTCAATGAGTTGAAGGAGATATACATGCGCGGTGTGCTATTCACATGGTACTTGTGCGCCTGTGCTTGCGCCTGCACTGCACATGTCTCCAGTGCTTGGGGGCATGAGCATTGACATGACACGCAGCTTCATGTTGTATCCTCACACCCCTGACTCTCCATCCCCCTCTGCGCCCCTCCTATGCCAGGGAGCTGGAGCAGGAGAGCGAGAAGTTTGGGTACCTGGGGGGAGACCAGTATGTGAGCACGGACACGGCACGTGGCTCGCAGACACTGGCTGTCATGTACTGGTGCTCGTACGACCACCTTGTTTCGTATGCCAACGACCAGAACCTCGTGCATGGGACAGGTGTGTGCCTGGGGCATCAACTGGTTTCAGGTAATTGTCTGGGACCTGGGTGACTGTCATGTACTGGCGCTCGTACGACCACCTTGTTTCGTATGCCAACGACCAGAACCTCGTGCATGGGACAGGTGTGTGCCTGGGGCATCAACTGGTTTCAGGTAATTGTCTGGGACCTGGGTGACTGTCATGTACTGGCGCTTGTACGACCACCTTGTCTCTTATGCCAACGACCAGAACCTCGTGCACGGCTCAGGTAGGAGCTTGAGGGGGCTTGGCTTAGTATGTGCCTGGGGCAAAAGGGGGGTACGTGTCTGGGGCACAGGTGGTAAGAGTGCATTGGCTGTCATGTACTGGCGCTCCTACCACCACCTTGTCTCTTATGCCAACGATCAGAACCTCGTGCACGGCTCAGGTATGTGGCTCGGGGGTATGAGTGAGGTACGAGCCTGGGGCATGGGTGGTAGGGGAGCATTGGCTGTCATGTACGGGCGCTCGTGCACTGACCTTGTTTCTAACGCCAACGACCAGAATCTCGTGCATGGGTCAGGTGTGTCCTGAAGCTTGGGCCGGGTCGTTTTGAGACGCTTGAGCTAGGTACGGTAGGTTCGAAACGTGGGGGTCAGGTGATGCTGATGCTTGGGTCAGGTGATTCTGAGTCCGGTTGGGTCGAATCTTTCTTTCTATCCTTCTTTCATCTGCCCGTTTTCTGCTTCCACTCCCTCCCTCCCTCCTCAACTCCCGTAAGTATCCCTCTCTGATTATCCGCTTGATTTCCCATATCCACCTTATTGTCCCCCCCCCCCCCTTACAAGCAGCATGGAAGCGAATGACTCAGTTGTTAAGGGACGGCCCTGACATCGGCGTGTGGCACGAGTCATATGCAATCAGCGCCGGGCAGTACGAATCAATTTATGTCAACTGCCCAACATTTGGCCTTGGGGCGGCAGGAAAACTTGTGCCAGCCGCTGGGCCTTTGGCCACGTCTAGAGGGAGAATGAGAGAGGGAGGTGGGGTGAAGGGGAGGGAAGGGGGGGGAGAGGACACAGCGAAGCTGCCAGGCGACGAAAAAGTTGGTGGTGGAAGATGTCCTATGGGATTTTGACCTTATTTCCTGCTTTTGTTGTACTACTAATCAGATTAATATATGATTGAAATGCACTATTACATCAGTGACTACATCCCCTATCACGCGAAGCTAGTAACGGACAGAGCAATCTACCCCAAACAACCCCCCCAGTGTCAGTCAGTTGCGTATGCATCTCTTGGTTTGTGTCTGGCTGTGCGTAGCAGGAGCCAGTGGTATGTACCGTTTTGTAAAGGGCGTGTAATGTGGGAATGACCAAACCCATTCTGCATATCCTCTTCCCAGTATCGTCGCCACATCTCCTCACCACTTCACCTTTGACTCTCTCTCCCTTCTCCACACTTGCACCTTTGGTCTTGCTTCCCCCCGTGTGCCCTCTTCGCTCACTTTTTCTTGTACACGTATTCAAAAGAGTTGGGCTCACGGAACTCCGGCGATTGTGGCCCGCAATTCTCGCTTTCTCGCCTTGTTGCAGCGTGATCGCAGCACCCTGGTGTACTCCGCAGCACCGTAGCAGTCGCATGCAGCCCCCGGTCCCCAGTCGTAACGAAATCAGGGTCAGTCCCCAGCCCTCAGGCCTTATTCCCCACCGTCCAATCTCCCCTCCCCACCCTCCTCCCTCCCTTTCCTCCTCAAATGGGCTTGCGGTAAACTCCCTTCCCCTCTCCTCTCCCGTTGCCCATTCTCCAGCCTTCGCGATTAGTGATACCAGCTATTGAAGGATCCCGCCAAATTAGGTTTCTTGTTGGTGGGATTGAGACCAGTAGACGCAGCACCCGCCACACCATTCCCTCCCCCGCCGCCTCCTGACACGTCATCCTGAAGCTTCTGCCACATTTGGTCTCCCACCACGCAGTGGGTAGATTCAGTGAATGTGAACGTTTCAAACGGAACCCCCGCCGCTTGCCGGTTTTTCTGCACGCTGCCCAACGAGTTTTTAATGTTGTTGGAGAAGTACTGTAGCTGCTGGATCTGTTGCGGGGTGCACTTTTTGAAGTGGGAACCGAGGCAGCGTACGAGCGGGTTGGCTTTCCCCTTCGCCTTTGGTGACATGGCGATCGCGACGGCCTTGTAGTCCACCAGCGAATTCACGACGAACATTGGCGATTTGACGAACTTGAGATTGTACTCGGGGAAGAAACACTTCCACGTGGAATCACTTGGCTCCATGGCTGCGAGGAGAAGAGGTGACGAGAGGCGGCAAAAAGAACGCGAGAAGGCGGAAGGAGAGGGAAGGCGAAAAGGAGAAGTTAGAATGACAGATTGTGAGAGCGAGAGGGGGGTTGCGGAAGTGTAATTCAGATCACAGTTTTGCACCTATCGTGAAATTTCGCCACTCGTCACCACAACAGACAGTCAACCACGTTGCGGTAACATTCTCTACACTCACCATCCTTGCAGTCGCCGTTGATCCCAATTCGGTCGATGTCGTGCAGCGTTGCCAGCCGCTGCACCTTCTCCCGCAGCGACCGCTCGCCGTTCACATCCACCACGTCTGTGGGGCAGAGCAAAAGCAAAGGGGGAATTTGAAAACGAGAACATAAGAAACAGCAGATTTACGGGGAGAAAAGGTAAGCCAGCGCAACTGGGGGTAACTGGTACACAGAGCACTACCATTCCAACATATACCCTTGTAAAACAGGAGAATTGCCCTTGGAAAACGGTGCTCCATACAGCTAGCCCCATTAGCGGCCTACCTGGGAAGAACCCTCCGTCCATGAAGCACTTGGTTTTAACGCCGTAATCCTTGAGCCACGTGGCAATCTGGTCACACTTGATTGACACTGCCACCGCGCCCGCGCTGCAGCCCCCCACCAGCACCTCCTCCCCGTGGTTCAGGTTCTGATTGTCCAGCAGATCTGAGATCGGGAAAACGGGGACCGCGGGGGGCCGTGGAGGGGGGAAATGTTATTATTTAGACTAAAAGAGTCCTCCCCCCCGCGGTTCAGGCTATGATAGTCCAGCCTTATACTAAAACTCGTACCTTGAAGCACGCCGTTCAAGTTCCAGTGTCCCCGGTAGTAGAGTGTCTTGCCGGTCTCCTCCGTCTTGTTCTTCTTGCCCGACCCGCCCGCGAAGGAGCTACCGTCGCAGTACTTTACGAGCACCACATTCCAGTTGTAGAACTGGGGGTTGATCCCCGCGTCGGGACTCGCGACTCCGCCGAAATGCACGTCCTGCGGTGGCGAAATAGAACCGGTACGTGGAAAGGGAGGACGGATGTGGGAGACGGGCAAGGTTTTCTCGGGAGGGAGATAAAGGGACGTGTTGCTCTTTCAAATCCGGCGGGTGTTTTTTTGCCGATTCTCAGCAACAGCGTTTGTTGGAGCTCGCATTGGCATACGAGATTCGTGACTCAAGCTAGCAGTCTATGGTTCAACTCACGCTGACGGACGGCCAGTTGACGGAACTTCCGAGGTCCGTCATCGCGCGGTTGGCGCACTGCTTCGCACTGAAGCACCACCCACCGCCCTGGGAGGAATAACAGAATAGTGGAAAACAGAGCGGAAAGGGTTGGGGACGGATGCCGTTGGAAGGAAAAGTGTAGTATTTATCAGGAATGCGAAGCATCTAGATTAAAAATAGGTGAAATCGAATGGAACTCTGCGAATGTACATTTGTCGACGCGCACTTGTTCCCTGAATTAAAGCTGTTACGCTTCGTTTCGCGCTCACCTCCATAAAGAGGATCCACTTGTTGGCGCCCGTGCCGTATCCCTCGCGAAGGTAGTAACCCGGCATGCTGCGAACGGTGGGCACAGGCGAGGAATGAGCATGAGAAACTCAAGGTAGAGTAAATAGCTGTAAACTCCAATACGCGCCCGATCGTGGGAATTCATTAAGAGGAGTTCGTTTTACGATCAGTTTTCCAGTCTTACCTCCCGTCCAGGCAACGACCTCGCGTCTGCTCCTTCGACAGCATGTGAAGCCGCGCGACACGGCCGCCGGGATTAACGGACGACGCGCCTACTCCCGGCTTGGGACTCGAGCCGCCGTTACCGTTGCCGTTCAAATCGCCGCGCGATTTGAAGTCTGCTAGTGCCGAGGCGAGCAGTGAGCGTGGGCGTGCGGGATTCACGGACGCGGAAGCGAGGGCTACGGAGAGCGCGACAAGCGCGAGTACGAGGGAGAGGCTTAAAAGCGAGGCCTGGCGGGGGGAACGCCGGGTTCGCCCAATGCGCGTGTGGCTCCGCGCCATTATCTCGGGGACGGACGGCTAATTCTGGTTGCTCTTGGCAGGAACCGTTATACACGCTAGATTGATTGCAGGTTGTTTGAGCACGCTAGAGGGTCTACTTGGGAAAGTAATAGGCTCCTACGGCGAAAACTGTGAGTCAAATATCGCTAGGGTCTGAATGACAGCTTGTGATCCTTCAGAATAACCTATTTCTCCTCGTCGACGTTAGCCTAACAGATAGTCAATGCGCTTTGAATCGCTTCTCTGTTGTTGTACCTTGGATAGTCCAGATCGTTTAGAATGGCTACAGCAAGTTGCTCGCCCTGTTTCCACGATCAACGACAAAGCCAACAGTCTCCAGACGCTGTTCCGCAGGGTCCCAGCGCAGTCAATGGCTACTCTCGGATGTCGAAGCGCAGTCGCCACGCGGGCGCCCGGCCAAGCCGTTAGCACTACACGATACACGGTTCTAGAGAAATGCTGAACCTCCACCAGAAGAGGCTACACTTCACCTGGACCAAGCCCAGGGCAAAGACATTTTCATGGAACAGGGTGAGCACTGCGTGAGGCAGGTGCATCGTGTGTGTGGTTTGGAGGGAGGTCGAAATTGGATTTTCAACATTCGACATTTTGCCTCTCGTTTATCCGTGTCGCCCACGCGCGTCGCGTCTCAAAGGGAATGAGCGGGAGAGGCGGTGGAATCGCGAACCGCCAAGCATGCATTTTGGTTACTCGCTAGTCGTTTTGTTCCGTTCAGCAAATTATTCGAGTCAATACACAGAACAACGTATGTTGAATATATCGTAAAATAAATGTGGAAGGTAAAATGAGTGCATTGTAGAAGACTTGTTGATGAATGCGGTGGGCCCAGCTCAGATAGTTTTCTAGGACTATTGAAAAACATTTATATGGCTTAATGTCGTATCTGGATAAATGAGCATGAGATGGTCATATGGACACAGAACCAATCCTACATGCAGAATGAATTGCCAACAGAATCTTCTGCTTTATTGAGCTACACTAAATGTAGGAGCCCATGCTCCTCAGAACATTGGGAGGTCACATGATGCGTATTACATGATGTGCCATGTAACAAAAATCATTGTACACCAGCTAGCTTGCTTAGCCGCTGGTAGGCGAGCTCCTTGAGCCGTTTTCGGTCAAACGGGACGTGTGCACAAACAGTCTCATCCAGACTGCATGCACACGCAACAAAACAGAACAGTGCACATCATGAGAAATGACCAAACTACCGCTTGTAAGACAAACATCTGACAGTGTTCGCAAGGAACCTAAGCAACCCTGGAAGGGGAAGAGGAGGTGTCACAGGAAGCGGAAGGTGGGGGGTGAGGTAAAAGCGGGGGCAGGGGCAGGGGCAAGGAACGGGGGTGGGGGCAAGGGGCAGCAGCAGGGGCAGCGGCAGGGGCAGGGGCACGGGCACGGGCAGGGGTAGGGGCAGGGGGGGGGAGGGGGGGGGGGGGGGGGGGGAGGGGCAAGGGCAGGGGCAGCGGAAGGGGCAGAGACAGGGGCAGAGGCAGGGGCAGGGGGGAGGGCAGGGGCAGGGGCAGGGGCAAGGGCAGGGGGGGGGGGCAAAACATAAAAGATGAAGGTGCTGCAAAGGAACTTACACGAGGCAGTGGCGTCGGGCAGGGACTCCATGAACTGGTAGAGCTCTGGGATGTCGTACGTGTCTTCACTCACCTCCTTGAGCCGGTGCTCGATCAAAGCATGCATATAGAAGGTGGAGGCGTTGCAGCAGGAGGCGTTGCAGCAGGACTTACACGAGGGCAGTGAGGTCAGGCAGCGACTCCATGAACTGGTAGAGCTCCGAGATGTCGTTCGTATGTGATGATCGTCACTCCCTTGGGCTCATCTCGTTGAACCGCCGCCGCTTAAGCAGAACAAGCATACAAAAGTGTACGCACTGCAAAGGGACTTACACAAGGGCGGTGAGGTCGGGCTCCGAGATGTCGTTCCTATGTGATGTTTGTCACCTCCTTGGGCTCATCTCAAACAGAGAAGGCACATGAAAGGTGGAGGCGTTGCAAAGGGACTTACACCAGCGCAGTGAGGTCAGGTAGAGACTCCATGAACTGATACAGCTCTGAGATGTCGTACGTGATGTTCGTCACTCCCTTGGCCTCATCTCGTCGAACCTCCCTTAGAAGAACAAGCATACAGAAGTATACGCATTGCAGGGGAACTCACACGAGGGCGGTGAGGTCGGGCAGAGACTCCATGAACTGGTACAGCTCTGAGATGTCATATGTGATGTTCTTCACCCCGGGGTTCATCTCCTTGAGCCGCCGCTCAAACAGAGCGCACAGCCCTGCGAGTCATGCATGGCGAGCGGGGGGACGAGCGTGGATGAAAAAAAACAGAGACGGGACTTGTTCCATGTTTATTTCCCCATGGCCCTCAATCCTAAGCTCTTGGAACCCTGAACATGCTATCTAGGTATTGCCGTTTGGGGATCCTCAGCAGTTTTCAGAGATTTGGGGCATGTTTTAGGTTTCGGGGTTGGGGCTCGAAATACAGGTGAGGGGTGCGTTCTTCGGTTTAGTGAGAGAAAATGAACTAAATGCATGCACTCATATTCCTGAGTATGGAGTGATGTATACAGGGGACGAATGAGAGCGAGGGAAGGGAAATACCATCAATGGCCTCTGCTGTGGTGGGGTACTCGATATAAGTGCATGATGATTTCTGTGGCGCTGTTTGCAGCAAAAGAATGGTGTGCCCATCCTGATCGGTTGCGGGAGTGGGGAAGGACGGTGGTACGATTTGGGCAGTGACGGACGGGAAGGACGCGCACGGAGCAAAACGAAGCCGCACAAAATAATTGAAGGAGCATTGGAAAGCGATGCGAAGGCTCGGTTGGGTAAATGCAGGCCACAGCCGACAACACAGGAGGGAACCCTAACCGAGCGGGTGTGTTGCGATTGAGAGCAGCTGCTCTGACAGATAGACGAGTAAACACGGCAAGAAAACCCTAACCTAGAGCACTCGCCGTGTGGCGCCTTTTCCAATCACTAATTCGACATGCCAAATGTTAACCAGCTATAGCTATAAGAATGCGCGCAAGTTTCTTTACCATGTCTGTTAGCAATAAGCGAGTCAGCGCCTGCTGCGATCAGCGCGTCCTAAGCCGCCTAAAAATCCACCCTTCGCCGCGATGCCGAGCTACTACGACCAGGCCAGGTGAGATTAACAGTGAGCAGGAGATTCCTACGAGAAACGTCGGTGTTGCCCGCGAACACGCGATGCGCTAGACCGTAATCCACGGCTCTGCAGAAGCCTGACTTTTGACTGCTTCTGTCACCTAACAAGACAAACCTACACTGCTAAGCGTTCGATGCTAACTGGTCCCCGGACCAGTGCGCCAGAATACTCTCAGATAGGTGCGCGTACAAAGCACTACGCGATTTGCAGGACTCCCAATGGACAAGTTCGAGCTTACGGATTGTTGTGATTACAGAGAGCGGTGGCGGAAGAGGAATTCCGTAAATACTTGCCATAAAACAGTCGGTATACCGAGATAAATGTTTTTTGTTTGCTGTTTCCCAGATGCAACATTATTTTTGCCAAGGCTGGAGCAGCCTGAACCGAGCCGTGTCGCGTATATGCGATTTGAACGGTGTCAGTTGGTGCGAACAAGGAAGTTCATACAAATTTTATTCGTTGATCTATGTAACAGCTTTTTCGCTCGCATGATTGAGCACGCGAACAGCGTTCTCAACCTCACCATTTTCGCATTGGCGCACTTTGAAAATGCGCGCGCCGCCTTGATATTCTTGTGTCGCGGCTCGTGACAGAGCAAGCATAGCCTTTCGCGCAGGCACAAAAGACAGCGAGGCAGGCAACCCAGGAGAAGGACAAGCAAATGCGAAAGGCGTGGAGAACACCAAAATGATTTAGGCATCAGGACTAGCTTTCTGGTTTCAACAGCAGAAGAGAATCATTGTAGCGCTCACTTTACTCACACGCATTTGCCTGTTCACAAGATCTTTCCTCATCACATCCGCCGACCTTTGTCACCATAGTTATTTTTTCACGCCAGGAAGAAGTACGGCCTTCTTTCCTCTCTTTTTCGAGTGAATGAACTCGTTTCTACACATTTAGATATGGACCAATCGGCCTCCCCGCGAATGCGACCTCAAGCATCCCCCCCATTTGTCACCACTATCGTCCTCCTGCTCTTCACCCTAGCCCCGTCGCACACTGTCGCAATCAGCGAAGCGGCTTCGCAAGAGTTCGCAGATCCGTTCGAGACTCTAGACAGTGCCGTTGACGCTGAGTCCTTCGGACCGCACATTGACTTCTCTTCTTCCGGATCCGCCGGTGCCGGCGGTGGAGTCGACGTTTTACCTGGCGGCCCGCCAACCGTGCCTCGCGTGGCGCAGCTGCGAGGGGCGAGTGACGACGTTGCGACGCAGGCGAGCAGCGCCGTCGCCGCAGGCGACAACCCGCGCGTCGCACGGCTGTATCTCCTGTCGAAGAAGAACTCTCGCGCGCGATGCTTGGACGGCAGTCCTGCTGGATACTACCTGCGACGCGGGTTCGGCAGCGGCGCCAACAACTGGATCATGATTCTCGAGGTGAGCAGTGCCGCATTCTCACTTGCGTGTGAATTCGGGGCCAAACAAGCATTTTTTCTAATGCAGTAGACATGTTTTCTTCAAAGTAGACAAATCTTTGTGACGATGCCGACTTGGTTGTTCCTGCCATTATTACTCTTCTTCGTATCGCTGTTACATCTTCGTTTTTCTGTGCGTGTCATCTACGTCTCATGTGCATTGCCAGGCTGGCGGGTGGTGTTTCAACGCCAAGTCGTGCGCGAATCGAGCCAAGGGACCCCTGGGAAGCTCAAAGAAATGGCCGCCGACCAGCGTACGTACTATTCCCGACCTCAGCACCTCGCATTGCGGCAGCATATGCCGAGCCACTCCCGCTCTCTCACTCCCCTTCTGGATAGGTCCAGCAAGCTGACAGAGCGAATCCCTCATTCCTGCCTCCTCTCTTAGTTCCATTTGTTTGAATCTGAGGGAAGAACTGAAAGTAGGACGCGTCCTCTTTCAGCCGAGGCGTGCATGACAGACCCCCTTCACCATACGGCGCCCCTTCACCCGGCGGCTATGGCAACCTGCGCTTCCTTCTCACTGCGCCCAGCACAGGCTCGGACTCTCCGCACGTGGGCTGCGCTTCTCGTTCCCGATGCGCCCCACGCCTCCCCACAAACCATCGTTCCCGTCCCCTCGCCTTTCCCCCGCTCCTTTCCCTCCTCCCCGTCTCCCCTTCTCCCCGCAACAGGACGTGAAGTATGGCGGCGTGGGCAGCACGGACAGCGCCGTGAATCCCGCGTTCTACAACTGGAACCTGGTGCTCGTCAAGTACTGCGACGGCAGCTCCTTCACCGGCGGCTACAGCAAGCTGCCACCAAACTCGGAGACGGGGCGCGCGCTCTACTTCCGCGGGCACTGGAACTTGCAGGGCACGCTGCAAGGTGCGTGGCAAATCGGGTCGTATTTTGGGATTCTCAGGAAACGTTCCAACGAAACAAGGTACATAGCAAGTTCTTGCCCACTTTTCTAAATAAAAATCAACGAAACACATCTATGAGAGAACGCCTCTTCACTTAGCTCGTGTTTTCGCAACGAAGCACGTTCCCTTGACCACCCTCCCCTCCCCCTCTCAACCCCTCCGCCTCTCATCCCCAACCCTGCAGATCTGCTGGCGCGGCACGGGCTGAACGTGGGCAAGCAGATGCTGGTGGGCGGCTGCAGTGCGGGTGGCGTTGCGACGTCAATCAAATGCGATCAGATCTCGAGGTGGCTGGCCAACTACAACGTCACCACCAAATGCTTCATGGACGGAGGCTACTTCCCGGGTAGGCCTCACCTACCAACTTCACCTGGATTAGGCTTCATGTGGGGTAGGTCCTTTTGTATAGACATTCCCGTCTGGAATGCGATCAGATCTCGAGGTGGCTGGCCAACTACAACGTCACCACCAAATGCTTCATGGACGGAGGCTACTTCCCGGGTAGGCTTATCTTGGGATAAGCTTCAATCTGAAGCACTGGAAGTTTGAGCTTGTTGGAATTTAGACAATGCCGGGTTTGGAACTTCTTTCAGCTATGGGCAGTCCTCACTACTCCCCCCAGCGCTGCCTGTTTCTCTCCAATTCCCTCTCCTTCAAGTGTGGCTCATGTGGAGCGGCCAGTGGACCACATGAGGAGCTGGATGGCACAGCGTTCCGGCTTGACACGTCGCTGTTGTCCCCAACGCCTTCCCGTTCCCATCCCCCTAAACATCCCGCTCCCCCTCCCTGATCCGCTCCCCTCCCCTCCTTTTCTGCAACCATTCTCTCCCCTGCCTGATCCCTCCCGTCAGACGTGGCGGATAAGGACGGGCAGTACAGCATGCGGCTGAAGGTGCAGCAGATGCCACATCCGTCAATTCCATCCCTTGCCTGGTCCCTCCCATCCCATCAGACGTGGCGGATAAGGACGGGCAGTACAGCATGCGCCTGAAGGTGCAGCAGATGGCCGGCGTGCATGACATGGGACGCATTGGGGTTAATGCCGAGTGCAAGCGAGGTGAGTCGCCAATGTCCAATGAGCAACGGGCAATGAGCACTGAGCAATGAGCCACGAGCAATGAGCACCGAGCATTGAACAATGGGTGAAAGGAAGCCTCACAAGTGATGCAAGCACAGCCTTCTCATAGGCAGGAGTTCTCCCCAACACTATGTTCAATGCAAGTGCAAACAAATTGACTCTATCCGGCTTGTACGTTTGCAAGAATCTCCTCCACTTGCTCCATCTAACGTCTTGCTTTGCGTTTCCTCCCTCCCTGTCTTTCTGTTTCCTCTCTCCTTGCTTTTGTTCTCCCTGCTCCTCATCCTCACTCTATGCAGCCATGAAGGGGACCAATGACACATGGAAGTGTTTCTTTCCAGAGTACAACCTGCAGTTCTCACGCTCTCCAATGCTCATTGTCAACTCCTTGTCCGATTACAAAGCCATCAGCATGACCCTCGCACCCAGACCTAAGGGTACCATGGAACCTCTGCTTCGGTGCCTCCGTTCCAGCTACCAAAGCTGCACTCCAGGCCAGGTGAAGCTGCTCCAGTCCTTTTCTGCAAAAGTTAGCTCCTCTATACAAAGGATTGTGCAGATGAAGAGTGCTGAGAACGATGGGTTTCAGGCGTTTACATTTTCGCAATCCGCACATTGCGTGGTGGGAGAGGAAATGTGGCAAAAGGTACAGTCAACTGCCAAGGCCTTTTCTTCTGTTCCATCCCCCTCTTCCTCGTCTCCTGTGGCAACAAGTGGTGGTGCACCTTTGGCCACGTCCTTCGTCAACTGGTTTCGTAGCTGATCAAATTAGGGCAAAAATCTATGTGTTTGGGCTAGTGGAGCACAGTTTGTGCTTTCATGTTTTTCCATTTACGTAGGATGTACTAGGCATAAGTGGGAGAGACGAAACTAGTCTCTGTTTCAGCAGTTCTATCAAATATACAACCTTCAAGCGCGTACATAATTCGAGCAGCACATCGCTCAAGCTGCCAAATTTGCTTCTTGCGCAAAGATTTCCCGGCACCGTTGCGGCATGCGGTCTGCCCGCAGGGCGAGACGAGAGAGGCTGCATGAGCGCAGTGGTCCCCACGCTAGCCGCAACCCTCGAATGGCGAGTCTGTTTGACACAGCCGTCGAATGGCGAGCCGTTTCGTCGCCCTCCTTGATTCTCGCCCTGCCCAACTGTGAGTTCGGGCAACACACGCGCAGTTTGTGTGTTCCAGTCCAGGCAGGGAGTGGACAGTTCACAGATTGGCTTTTGCCCCTCTCACGTGTTTACTCGATGGCTTTCCATCACACATCCAGACCAGAACGGTCCGCGGTGGTTCAGGGCAATCGGGATGGGTTGAAGGGCAAAAAAGGAAAACAACAGCTCGAAAGCCTGCTTGCCTTTCGCAAGCCCATAGCGCCAGCCACGCCAGAATTCGGCTAGGTCGGAGGTCTGACTAGAAATTTCATTGGCGGGCGGTGCTTGTGGCTCATGAGAGCCATGTCGATGCCTGGCTGGCCTGGAGCGAGTCGGAGCTCACGTGCCGCTCGGGCGTCGGAATGGACAGCCTTGCCAGAGACACCAAAGATGGGAGTGTTTCCCGATTCTTGCACAGCTGACCCAAGCTATTCCATACGTCAGTCTTGATGCGCTCCGACGAATTCGGGCGCTTGCAGAAACTATTTGTCCTTCGCGAGTGAATAAAGTTGTTGAGCCGACGTGTAGAACTCAAGCTGGTGCATTTTTCCAGGTTGTTGCGACTAAGCTGTGCGTCGTACTTAGTCTTTGAAGCCATGGCTGCGCTTTTGCGCACTACTGCTCACCAGGGCCTAGCAAGTCTATCGATAGTAGTAAGCAGTAAACGACTTAGTTTTTTCGGAGACAAGTATCTGAAGTGCTCGCAAAACGGAGGCAGAGGACATGTTCGACGTAATTTCACTTCGCTGAAAGTCAGCTCCGTTCTCGAGGTATTTGACTAGGCTAATACTGTCAACTGCATCGAATCGGCGCGTTCTGGTTAGTCTCGTTCTCATCGCTAGGTTTGCTGTCTGCAGGTCCCAAGTAGCCTTGAAGGTTCTTTCCCACCTGTTGTGTTCCCGACACCTGATGAAGGCGAGTCAACCACGACGAGGTGGAAGGTCCTTCCTGACATTTGGCCAACTCTCGCGGAGCAGTACGGCGACAAGATCGCTCTTTTCGATCCGCATCACGGACAAAAACGAGGCTTGACGTTCTCGGAGCTCGAAAGTGCAATTCATGATTTCGGTGAAGGTCTGCGCGTCTATGGGCTGAAGCAAGGAGAGTGCGCCTCGCTGTTTGCTGAGAACTCGCACCGATGGCTTATTGCTGATCAAGGCAAGCCAATTTTCCATGGAATGATGCCTGTTTCGGTCTGGAGTGCCATACGAGTACTTTTAAGGTCGAGCATATTCTGATCATGCGGTTGGAGGTGCGAGCAGGCGTGATGGACATTGGTGCTCGTGATGCTGTTCGAGGAGCGAAGTCCTCCGGAGCGGAATTATTTCACATTCTGGAAAACTCGGACAGGTTCGTCATGACTTCTTGGGTTCGTTTCACGTCAGTAAGGTTCCCGTTTCATTATGAATGACCGCGTTTTTTCTTAATGCTTGCTTTCAGCACGGCTGTCATCGTGGACAACGTCCAGGTTCTTGAGCACATTGCACCATTCCTCGAAGCTTCTTCGGTGAAAGACATTGTCAAGTTTGCAGTTGTCCTTTGGCCTCCAGCCGGTAAAGGCCAGGAACAAATAACTGACTGGAAGACCAGAAGCACGTGCTCCAAATGGTTTTCTCTGTACTCTTTTGAAGAGGTATCGGCGGCTGGGAGTGCAAGCAGGCTCACGCATGATGCTCTGTCGCGCTCAGCGCCTCGTCAAGCCTCCAGACCCGATGACGTGGCAACATTGGTGTACACCTCTGGAACGACCGGGAATCCCAAGGGCGTGATGCTCACGCACAGCAACCTGATGCATCAGGTCAAGCTCCTCCTCTCCCCCTGACTTCCTGGAGTTCCATCCTGCTATGCCTCCCGCTATCTCTCTGGCTACCTCCCTCACTCTCACAATTTCGTCTTCCCATTTCCCCCTCCTCGTATCTGTGATAATTATGAATATTCGCCATAGATCATCTACGCGTGATTACGCCCATTATGTTCTTGTTGCATACATGTCTCACATCCCTTGCCACGATCACGCTGCGCAGGTCAACAACTTTGAATGTGCCCTGACTCCCGACGCTGGTGATGTCATGTTGAGCCTGCTACCCCCATGGCATATGTACGAGCGTTCATGCGAGTACTTTCTGCTAAGCCGTGGGGTCCAGCTCGTCTACAGCAATGTCAAGTCATTCAAGGTTCGCCCAGTGCATGATCACATTTCAATCAAGTCATCCCACAGCATCTAAATAAACTTGTTCCAATTTCATTGCAGGAAGACTTGATGAAACACCCTCCGGACTACTTCGTGGCTGTTCCACTTGTCTTCGAGGTCCTATACAGGTAATACAGCAACCAGTCATCTATCCCTGGCGGTAAACTGAACTCCTTCCTTCCACTCATGAGATCACCACAAAATTCCTTGTGTTGGACTTGCAGTGGAGTGCAGAAGAAGCTTGCTGCAGCATCAGCCGCCAGAGCAGCAATTGCCAAGTTCTTGATAAAAGTCAGCTGTCTTCACAAGGAAGCGCTGCGCATCTGGACAGGCATGGCTGTCCTTCGTTCACGTGAAAACGTTCAGGGGCTCATGTTCATGAAGGCTGTAGCAGAATGTCTGGGAGCCGGGCTTTTAGCACTGGTGCTGCTGCCTCTCCACCTGCTGGCGGAGAAGCTTGTGTACACCAAGGTCAAAGCTGCTATCGGCATAAAAAAGGTATGGTATAGCATTTTAGCTGACCCAGCAAGGTTTACGCTGTTTTCAGACGTTCATGTTGATAGACACTGTTTTTATCATTGCCTCGCATTCTGCGCTTTGTTTGTGCACACAGGCAGCTGTGAGTGGTGGAGGCAGCTTGCCGTCGCACGTGGACAAATTCTTTGAGGTATGGAATGCCTGGGTTTTGTAGGTCATTCTGAAGATAATTTGTTTTAGCTCCTGAATTTGTCACATTCTATCTGATGCCGCTTCTCTTTTCTTTTCAGCAAATTGGGATCACTCTGCTCAATGGATATGGGCTCACAGAGACCTCTCCTGTGCTGACAGTCAGGCAAAGTTCCAACAATGTAAGCACTGTCGACCTGAAGTTTCTCAATTGGCACATGCTTGCTACAGCAGACGCTGAGACTTTATTTGATTTTCTCTTCGGTCTTTGGAACAGGCATTGGGAAGCATTGGGAGTCCCGTTCCTGGAACAGAGATAAAGATTGTAGACCTGGAGACGGGAGTTGGTCTCCCTGCAGGCCAGCGAGGGTTGGTCAAGGCACGTGGCCCCCAAGTGATGAAGGGCTACTACAAGGTGAGTCCAGGCTCCCCTCGGCATGATTCCAGTCTTTCGACCTTAAATGTGGCGTGGGAGACATTGCTCAGAGAAGCAAATTTTTGTTGAAATTCCATAATTTCTGCACTTTTGTAGTGTAACGAAACTTATGTGGCTTGTTGGTGTTCCACAGAACACGGCGGCCACAGCAATGGCAATTGACAAAGATGGTTGGTTCTCGACGGGCGATCTTGGATGGATCTCTCCTTTGACTCCAGTTGGCGCTGCTCGAAACGCAGGAGGGCTTCTGGTCCTTGACGGCCGAGCCAAGGATACGATTGTTCTTGCCAGTGGTGCGTGTAACTGTACAACTGACTTGCACACACCTGTTTGCAACCTTGGCCTGGTGTGTGTTGCTGAAGCTCGATTTGGTGCATACATTTGTGCCCTTGTTCGAACAGGTGAAAATGTGGACCCTGCTTTTGTCGAGGAGGTTGCACTTAGCAGCCCTGTCATCCGCCAAATAATTCTCGTCGGCCAGGTACAGCATGGGTACAGTGTGTACAGCGTGTGTACAGCGGGTGTACAGTGTGTACAGTGTGTGTACAGCGTGTGTAACAGCTTAGGAGCAATCAACTTAGGTCTGCTTACAATGAATGTCAAATTCTTCAACCATTTATCGCTGTACATACGTGCTGAAACTCTGCCACTCGCATGACTTACGTTTTCAGGACCAGAGAAAGCTTGGAGCGTTAATTGTCGTGAATGAGGACGAGATGAAGGCTGCAGTGGCAAGCATGAGAGCGGAGAAGGGGATTGAAGGGAGCGAGGTGACAGAAAAGGAACAGAGGGCTGTTGTTCAACAAGAGCTCACTCGCTGGTAAGCTGGTCTGGTTCATCATCTCGTTTTGCACAGGTGTCTTATTGTGCAGTTTCATCATTGCAGGTTGTATTCGGCCAACTGTCACACCTTGTTAGTCTGGCCACCATCTTCTGAATAATATAATTGGTCCTTTTTGTTTTTCATATTTCTCCATTTTTTCAGTTTCACGGAGGCAGGTTGTTTGCCGCATGAACGGGTCGGTCCATTTGCACTCCTCGATGAACCATTCACAGTAAGTCTACCTATTCATGCCCAATAACAAACCAGGACAGTGTGGACTCGGGTGTGTGGCCTTCTACTGACTAGCCCTGCCGGGTTGTTCTTTCAGGTGGATAATGGTCTCCTCACAGCAACAATGAAGATGCGACGTGATGTGATTTACAGCAGGCACAAGGAGCTTTGTGATCAGCTTTTCCAACACTGAGTCAGCCGGGTTTCGTCGAACGGGAAATAAAAAGCAGTTGATGGGCAACCCAACACTTGTGATCAGAACGGCTTATACGGTAGATGTGTTCAAAGCTTCTCTGTTTTCTTTCTAGACAGAGGAACATGTAAAGTGCTCCAGTGCAGTGCAGCTTGATCGTATGCAGCAATGAAACAAATGCATTCAAGAGAGAAAAGTGTTGGCCATACACGCGAACAGAACAGCATGACAGTGTTGTGTTGTGACTGCTTGTGATAGGGTAGTCTCCACCTACGGTAGAATCTATGGCACGCTAGTGCACATAACGTTACCCATTCCCTGTTGCCAGTCCACCTCACTCCTGCAAAGCTCCTGTTGGTTGGAACCTAAGGTAGGGTATCTTTGAGATATCTGTGACTCCATAATACAAAAATGCCTACTACTAGTACCAGTACATAGACCCTGCAGGTACTCTTATTGTTAGTAATGGCATGGCCAGGACTACCATCACTGACTAGATAAGCTGCCGTTTGCGAAGGGAATCGACAACACTGTCGTTCTTCGCATCCGTGTCGAGAACCTGCAATGCCAGCCACCCAGCAACACGAGCAATAGGGCTCAGCACAAAGCGAAATTCTTAAAATGCACTCCAACATTGCGTGCTCAAGACGTGCACACCATGTGTTAGCCTCTTGAACCAATCGGAGCAGCATCCAAAGCAAAGCAATACGAGCGAAAACTAAGCAACAACGAAAGAATGGTCAGCAACACATTCACAATGTGTCTCACGCACCTTATCAATGATCCCATATTCCACGGCAGCGTCAGGTGTGAGGTACATGGGACGCCGTATGTCATTCTCGATCGTCTCCTCTGACTTGCCTGTGTGCCGCGAGTACAATTTCACCTGCGCCAGAAACAGAGATGTCAAACACAATAGGGAATCAGGAAATAGTGTCCCTTAAAAGCACAATAGAGAATAAGGAGATAGTGACACTTGATAACAATGTTTTCGCCTTGTCAATGTCAGTGACTTGTCAATGTCAGTGGCTTGTCAATGTCAGTGACTTGTCAATGTCAGTGACTTGTCAATGTCAGTGGCTTGTCAATGTCAGTGACTTGTCAATGTCAGTGACTTGTCAATGTCAGTGGCTTGTCAATGTCAGTGACTTGTCAATGTCAGTGGCTTGTCAATGTCAGTGGCTTGTCAATGTCAGTGACTTGTCAATGTCAGTGGCTTGTCAATGTCAGTGGCTTGTCAATGTCGGTGACTTGTCAATGTCAGTGACTTGTCAATGTCAGTGGCTTGTCAATGTCAGTGACTTGTCAATGTCAGTGACTTGTCAATGTCAGTGACTTGTCAATGTCAGTGACTTGTCAATGTCAGTGGCTTGTCAATGTCAGTGACTTGTCAATGTCAGTGACTTGTCAATGTCAGTGACTTGTCAATGTCAGTGACTTGTCAATGTCAGTGACTTGTCAATGTCAGTGACTTGTCAATGTCAGTGACTTGTCAATGTCAGTGACTTGTCAATGTCAGTGACTTGTCAATGTCAGTGACTTGTCAATGTCAGTGGCTTGTCAATGTCAGTGACTTGTCAATGTCAGTGACTTGTCAATGTCAGTGACTTGTCAATGTCAGTGACTTGTCAGTGACTTCTCTCTCTAGTTCTCACCAGTCCTGTCTTCACGTTCCACTTCCTTGCGCATGAGGTCAAAATCAATGGCCTGCAAACGCCCAGTAACTTCTCTTGACATGCAGGGTGCAAGTGCACAGGTGCGCCTGTGAACGCCACTGACTTCTCTTCCCAGTACTCACCAATTCTGTCTTCACATTCCGCACTTCCTTGCGCATGATGTCAATGTCAGTGGCCTGTATGAGTCAGCAATCTCTCACTGCCCTAAGTATTTGTACACATGTGCTCCAACCACTCACCAGTTCACCCTTCACGTTTCGCACTTCCTTGCGCATGATATCAATGTCAGTCGCCTGCCCGCGGAACCGTGAGATGGGCTGCTTGAGCATGATGGAGGAGGAGGGCAGCGCCGACCGGTTGCCCTTAGATCCTGCAGACAGCAGCATCGCCGCCTCCCCCCACGCGTTCCCGACGCAGAGTGTGAAGATGGGTGGCTTCACGTAGCTGGGGAAGGGGAGAATGAAGGGGTGGGGGAAAAGGAAAGAGGAAAGGGGGGAGAATACAGGGAGAAAAGGGGGCATTGAGGGGAGGAGATGGGTGAGATGGGCTGCTTGAGCCTGATGGGGGAGGATGGCAGCGCCGACCGGTTGCCCTTGGATCCAGCAGACAGCAGCAGCGCCGCCTCCTCCCACGCGTTGCCCACACACAGAGTGAAGATCGGTGGTTTCACGTAGCTGGAGGAAGGGAGTGAGAGAATGGCGGTAAGGGGGGGACAGCGGGAAATGAAGGAGGGATGGGGGGAGGGGAGGTTTTGAGGCACTTCAAGAATGAATCAGCAGGCTCCTGTGACTGCAACCAGCAGACAGCAGCAGAGCCGCCTCCCTCCACGCATTGCCCACACACAGAGTGAAGATCGATGGTTTCACATAGCTGGAGGGTTGGTTGGACAGAGAACGGGGAGAAGAGGGGAGGTTATGAGGCACTTCAAGAATGAATCAGCAGGCTCCTGTGACTGCAACCAGCAGACAGCAGCAGAGCCGCCTCCCCCCACGCATTGCCCACACATAGAAGATCGGTGAGGGAAGGGCACAGGATGGGATGACGGGCAAGGAAGCGAGGCCACAACAGAAAGAGCCTGGAGAGGAGGAGGACAAGGCTAATGCGATGCGAGGAAGGCTAGTTTTGAGACGTCTTAAAACTACACTTCTTTCACGAGGAAGCGAGGCCACAACGGAAAGAGCCCAGAGAAGAGGAGGAGGACAAGGCTGATGCGATGCGAGGAAGGCTGAGGAGGAAGGGATGCGACGAGGATAAGGAAGGGCGAAAGAAGGGAGGCTACGGGAATAATAAGGTAGGGAGAAGGAAAGGAGTGGAGTCTGGACCGACCGCATGGTGTCATAGATGGCAAACGCCTCTGTCTCGTACCCCAGCTTCTCCCCGTCCTGCCACACCAGGAGGAGCAAACGGAAGGAGGCGAAATAGGGGGAGAAACGGTGAACCGGGAAGGAAAGGGAGGAGAGAGGGGTAGAGGCAAAGGCCTCTGTCTCATAGCCCAGCTTCTCCCCATCCTGGCAGGCAGAAAGAAAGGGCGGGTGGACCAACGGGGGGGAAGCAGGAGAGAGGGTCGTTACATGCAGCAGGGGCCGATTTCCAAACCTCTGAGAGCTTTGTGGAAGGATGGGGGAAATCAGATGCGCCTCAGAAATTGACAACAGGGCAACCAGGGGGGAGTGGGAAGGGGGGAAGGATATATTTGGAATGCCTGTAAAAGTGTTGAGAGGGCAAGGCAAGCTGGGGGGAGGGGTGGAGGGAATTGAACATTTGCTGTCCCTGACTAGTTGCTTTGTTAATGCACCTGTAAATGGTTATTTTCTCAAGACCATGAAGCACACATAGTGCAGAAGCTCAGATATCCATGTTGACTTGTCTTATAACGAGAATACCCATAACAGTACCTTGGTGTTGCCGGTGGAGTTGATATACATGTAGATACTGCAGGTAGAGCAGCTCGGCCACAATGAGCTCAGCCGCCCATCTTATAACGCGGATTTAACACTACAGTACCTTGGTTGTGCCGGTGGAGTTGATATACATATAGATTGGCTTCTCAGGCTGTCGTAGTGCAGGTAGAGCAGCTCCGCCATGATGAGCTCATTAACGGAGGGCACAACTTTTGAGGTGCCTCAAAACTCGTCTTATAACGCGGATATTTGCTACAGTACTTTACCTTCGTAGTTCCCGTGGAGTTGATATACATATAGATCGGTTTCTCAGGGCTGTCGTACTGCAGGTAGAGCAGCTCCGCCATGATGAGCTCGGTGACAAACGGAGGGCTGACATCCCTTATAACGCGGATATTCGCTACAGTAACCGTACCTTGGTAGTGCCTGTGGAATTAATGTACATATAAATCGGCTTCTCCGGGCTGTCGTACTGCAGGTAGAGCAGCTCCGCCATAATGAGCTCAGTGACGGAGGGCACGAGTGACATGCCCAGGAACACAATGCGGTTCTTGAACAGATACGATGGCAGGTCGGGTGGCGGCTGCTGTGTCGCCTCGCCCTTTTGGAATGGGATGACCTGTGGGGCGTGGGGGATAGAGGTTGGGTTGTGGGGGAGGGGGGACATGTGAAGAGGGGGGTTGGAGGAGAGGGGCGAGGGGGAGGAGCGGGAAAAGGGGGAATGAGGGTGGGATGTTGTAAGTGACGGAGGGCACGAGCGACATGCCGAGGAAAACAATGCGGCTTTTGAACAGATACGAGGGCAGGTCGGGCGGCGGCTGCTGTGTCGCCTCGCCCTTTTGGAATGGGATGACCTGTGGGGAGTAGGGGGTGGGGTGGAGGGGAGGGGAAAGGGGGAAGGGGAGCGGGGGAGGGGAGGGGGGAGGGAAAAAAGGGGGGAGAGTGTGGTTTGAGGGGCGAGGGGAACCACGGAAGAAGGATGGCTGGAGGAGGGGAGGAGGGAAACAAGGGAAAGGTGTGGGTGGGATGGGGCTCTCCAACTAACGTCAGGGCGGCTCCAACTAAAGTCAGGGCGGCTCCAACTAACGTCAGGGCGGCTCCAACTAACGTCAGGGCGGCTCCAACTAACGTCAGGGCGGCTCCAACTAACGTCAGGGCGGCTCCAACTAACGTCAGGGCCGCTCCAACAAACGTCAGGGCCGCTCCAACTAACGTCAGGGCCGCTCCAACTAACGTCAGGGCCGCTCCAACTAACGGCAGGGCCGCTCCAAAGTGCGACTACAATGAACACTCGTTGTTTTTATGCTACTTTCGAGAATTCTCAAAAGCACGACAGCGATGACGCATTGAGGAAATACATCCCCTCTGGCGCGAGCCCGATGCGTCAATAACGCGGATATGCCACTCAGCTGAAGCTGCATAACGCGCCATAGCGGCACGCTAACCCTAAGAGTGGAAATTGCCGTGAACCTTGGGAATGCCGTGAACATTGAGATTCAGTGAACCTTGAGATTTCCGTGACCCTTGAAAACGCAGCGGATCGTTAGGAACCACGATCGGACTTGCTGCTGTCGTAACTCTCGTAGATGAGTACGCCTTGGGATTGCCGGACGTCGTGCCATTTGGCGGCAAACCTTCCTGCGGTGCCAGAGCTGTAACGGTTCGAGCATTCTTCGCGAAAGTTTACTGTAACAAAGCGAGCACTCTTGGCGAAAGGTACTTGTAACTGCGGCATCCTTCGCGAAAGGTCGCTGCCACAGGACTATACTTCAGTTCCGGTTTAATCAAGGATTCGGTCGCAGGAATGCCGACAGGCCAGCTTCTGTTTTCTGTGTCGTAAGCGCGATACGGACTTGCTTCTACTGTTTCAAGGTTTCCTCTAATTACAACGCAACGCACCATCTCGACGACTCCTCGTCTTCCGCACGATTCCGCCACGTGTCGTGATCGCAGCACTTCCGTCGCCGACTGGAGGCTCTGTCCCATCAGCTGCTTCGCGCCCACGTGCGCGCGGCTCGCCACGTAGGTATCGAGCTTCACTCTCGATGCGGATCGAGGCACGACAAACGCTGCAACCGCGCCTTTCCGCGTGCGCGAATCGGCGCGCAGCGGCGTGGCGAGTGTGTGCGGCGCAACGGGGGAATGGCACACTAGGCGACCCATGCTGCGACACTACACCACTACTGAGGGACAGGACCACGCCGAAACGCGACAAGAAAAAGAGAAGTCACGCGATAATGATGCCCGATGCTCGATGAGAATACGAGTCACCCACTGCCGTACTAACGACACGACAGGACTATATTCGGGATAATCTGAGGTAACTAAGGTATGAGGTAATGAAGTGAGGCAGAGGGGTGCTGCGTGGGGGGTGCGCGCAAGCGGGGAAGGTGAGACGCGCGGGGGGAAGTGCAGGTGAAGTGTCACTTGCGCGGAGCGGATGAAGGTGCGGAGCGGAGCCAATACACATCTTCGGAAAAGCCACGGTGTGGTCCACGTGGCGCGCTGGTATCCTTGGAGATTGCTTTAGTGCAGTATCGGTACTCTCCACAATCTTTAGAGCTACAAAAACCAATAATTAATTCATATATAAACCATGCACTTCACTTACAATGGAAAACGCCCCACACCAATATCTGGGAATCTTTTGTAAGAGGCTAGAGCTATATTTACTCCGTAACTATATCCCGTTGCATCAATATGGTAAGAAACATAGAAAACGTACCATATTCTATAACTAGCAGAATAACAAGATACGGTACTATTGATACTGGTGCCTTGACTGCCGCATTTGGTGTTGCTGAAACCACTGGTTGGGCTGATCCAACGGCCGAACCACGTCCGCCTCCTCTTCCTCCAGCCTCTCACACTCATCCTCATCCTCACTCAGAGGATCCCTCCCATCGGGACCCACCATCAAGATATCCCATGTGTCAGCACTACCACCAGTGTTACTGTACATGTAACCGTTACCGTTACTGTTGCTGCTGCAGGCTTGTCCTGAAGTTGTGCTTCTTGCCTCCCCGAGACCTGTTTCGAGGGGAGTGTTTGCCCCTCCTCTGGCTGCTTTTCCCTTGTGGAGGAGAGCCAGGGGCCGCTTGAGAAGAAGCTTTGGCCCCGTCTTCTTCTGCATCTCCCCATCCCTTGCCCTCCCACCCTCAATTTCAGCCCCTCCTTCACCATCCTCCTTCTCCTCCTCCCCTTGCTGCTCCTGCTGCAGCTGCTCATGGGGAGGGCGATCACGCTGAGGAGATGCTTTCTCAGAGGGCTTCTCAGCTTTCACGAATTTACCAGTTGCCATCTTTCCAAACAGCGACAACACTGCCGAACTCTCCTTCCGAGAACCTTCTTCCCCGTCGTTAGACCCAACACGAGGAAACAGCCCTTTCCTCCTCTCCTTCCCCTCTCCTTCATCCCTCCCCTCCTTCCTCTCCTTCCCCTCCTTTCTCTGCCCTTCTCGCCGGTCGTTCTTCAGTTCCTCCCTCCATTCACCAGACCCAATCGATCCCGACCGAGGATACCGCCCTTTCTTCCCCTCCTCCTCCTTCCTCGGCTTCCCCTCCTTATCCTCCTTCCCGTCCTTCCCCTCCTTGCCCTCCTTTCCTTGCCCTTTTCTCCCCTCCCTCCCTTCTCCTCCCTCCTTCCCTGAGCCCATTGACTCCGAGCTCGAACCAACCGACCCTGACCGAGGAAAGGGCCCCGTCTTGTCTCCCTTTCTGGGCTTATTTCCACTCTTGGGCTCAGACAGAAACGCGTCGATTATGAAGTTCAGCTCTTCTTTCACAAAGCCCCCTCCTTTCGGCTTCGGTCCGCCCTCCATTTGACTGGGAATGCTACTCGCACTGCGCCGGATGCGGCTGCTGTTGCTGCCACTGCTGTTACCACTGTTGACGCCGCTGCCACCTATGTTGCCTCCGCTGTTGCTGCTGCTGCCACTGATTATGCCACTGCTGCCAATGCTGCTGCTGCTACCAATGCTGATGCCGCTGCTGCTGCTACTGATGCTAACAGCATGCCTCAGCCCTTTCGCTGTGACAGCTTTTTCTGCAGAAGAAGACTTTTGAAACGTCTCGGAGAACAGATTCAGCCCTTTTGCTGTGACCGTTTTTGCTGCAGAGGAAGATTTGGCAGCGGAAGCGGCAGCGACAGCAGCAGCAGCAGAAGAAGTACCATCATCAGTAGCTGAGGCAGAAGAGCGAGAATTTGGGTCGGCGGTCTTCGGCCGTATGCCTGGCTGGCTCTTTGACCTGCCGTACAAGTCCTCCTTTCGCTGTGCGAACAAAACGCGGTCAACAGGGTCAACGTGGTCAACGTGGTCAACGCGGTCAACAGGGTCAACAGGGTCAACGCGGTCAGCGCGGTCAGTGCTCGCCTCTTGCTCCTTCTTACCCCATCCATCAAGCCCCCCTCCAGTGTACTTTCTCCCAAGCACTTGAACACTCGCCATCCTTCCCCACACCATCCCCTTCCCCTGCCCCTTGCCCTGCCCTTTCTCCTGCCCCTTCTCCTGTCCCTTCCCATTTATGCTGCCAGTTCCGTCGCCCCCTGCTCCCCTCCTCTGCCTATCCTGCACAGTAGCAGATTTCACAAACCCTCCCTTCCCAACCCTCCTGCTACCACCTTTCCCACTCTCTTCCCCATACACAACTTTTCCAACTCCCCAGCCCTTATCTTTCCCATGTCCCCTGCCCCCATCTCCTCCATCCCTCCCTCTATCCTCCTCCCCACCCCTCTCAACACCTGCCAGTGCCCCAGCCAGAGGTCCCTTCCTCATAGCCCGTTCTTTCACAATCAAGCTCTTGCCCATCTCCCCCTCTTGCCCTGCGAGGGCAGCAGCCTTGCTGCTTCGGACTGTCTCAGACTTTTGAGGTGGCTCAAAAGTCACCTCCCCATCTTGCCCTGCTGAGGAAACAGCCTTAGGACCCCCAGCAGCCCCGTTAGTAGCTGCCCCGGGTTTGGTACAAGCTCGAACGGTGGGACCAGGAGCTACAGTGGTTGAATCTTTGTCGTTATCTGCAGCAGGATCAGTGTTGAGAAAATCGGCAATGTGTGGGGGAATGACGACTGAGGCGAGAGGGAGAGGGGTGCCTGTGTCTAGATGGAAGACAAGCAGAGAGGCGGAGGGGAGGCGAGTGAGTCGGGCCTTTGGCTGTGGTGGTGGTGGTTGCGCCTGCTCCTGCTCCTGCTGTTGCTGCTGTAGTTGTTGCTGCTGCCCCTGCCTTTGTTCCTTCCCAATCACCATCTTACCACCTGCTATCTCTCCCTCTCCTCCTCCCCCCCAACCTCTTCCGCTCCCACACTCACGACTTTCCCCAATACGTATTTCTCCATTCTCGCTGCTCCCCTCACTCCAGTCACTCCCCGTTGCAGTACCAATTCCCTTCTCACTCCCACGAACAGCATAAACCGCATCTGCTCCACCTCGCCTTACCTCCTCCTTCTCCTGCCCCTTTCCCCTCTCCTCTCTTCCCATATCCTTCCGTCTCCGCCCTTCCACCCCTCCCTTCATCATTACTCCTACTGCGTCCCAAGCTTCTCTCACCTCCTCTTCATCCGCCTTCCAGTTTCCCTTCACTCTCACCTCCTCGCCATCCGCCTTCCCCTTCCCACTCCCCCTCTCCCCCACCTTGCGCCCATCCCTCTCCTCCTGCCGCCCCCAGCCACCCAACATTCTCTCCTCTCCAACCCCCCCGCCTACGCTTTTACTCCGCCAGCCCTTACCTCGGATCTTCTCTTCTCTCTCCCCTCTACTCTTGCCCTTGCTTCCCTCTCCCTCTTCCCGTCTGCTATTACCCCTAGCGACTTCTCTTTTCTTCCCCTGCCGTTCCTGCCTCTCCTGCTGTTCCTTCCTTTCCTGCTGTTCCTCCCGCTCCCTCCGCTCCTGCCGATCCTGCTGCTCCTGCTGCTCCGAATTCTCCTTCTGCCCCGGCCGCCTCACAGGGGTGAAGGGTCTGGCCATTCGACCGTCACTTTCATGCCCATCCAAGCCCATTCCAGTGTATGTTTTTTGAGAATTATCTTTTCGAGAATTCTCAAAATCCATTCGACCGTCACTTTCATGCCCATCCAAGCCCATTCCAGCCAACGCACAAGGCCCCTCACTCTGCCACTCCTCAGCACCAGACTGCACCACAGGGGTGATCATTATCGCGTCTCTAATGCCCCTTCCTTCAAATCTGCTTCCTCTGAAACTATTTCCACTCTCCTCCGCACCCTCTTGGTCCTGGTCTTGAGAGTACCCATCGCCCAACTCTTTGTACTCCTCCACATCGTTTTGAACCTCTTTCATGCCCTCCAGACGACCACCCACCTCCCTGTGCCCGAGGGCATGGCCTGCTGACCTGCTCCGAACGTGCCCTGGCCTCAGGCCTTGTGCCGTTGGGACGTGGCTCGGCGTCAAGCCTTGTGCCATTGTAAGGTGGCTCGGTGTCAAGCCTTGTGCACGCCCCGGTTGCAGCCTACTTGCTCGCATCCTCGTCCCATGCAACACCCCCTCCTCCCTCGCCTCACCATACCCCACATCCCTCTGTGAGGTTCCCCTCTCGCCTCCGCCCATCTTCAGACCACTATAAGAATTCCCAAAGCGACCAGAACCACCAGAACCACCACCACCCAAACGACGAGAATCGCCAGAACCATAAGCATCCCCATGGCCCCCTTTCCCTAGCCCTGAACCTATCCATTCATCCTCCATGGCAGAATCCACTGCTGAGTCAGACAGCTCCAGGTCCAGCATGGCAGCTGCTGCTGCTGACATCATCGCCCTCTCTTCCCTCTGTGCCTCCACCCCTCTCCATGCCTCATTCGTGACGTCATCCATAGCATCGTCATTCCCATATAGATCCGACTCGTGTAAACGCTCCCTTTGCACTGCGCCTTCCGTCTCTCCCTCCTCCACTTCGTCTGTCTCATCCTCCTCCTGTCTTTCCCTTCCGGCCCCATCACCTGCTGTGCTATTAGCAGGGGAACACCTATGGCGATTATAGCTCCTACCTTCAGGGAATTCTGAGGAGAATTTCTGCTGGCAGTCAAACGGTACATCACAGCTGGGCGAACGGAAGTGGGAACGAGGGCGGGAGAGAGAGTGGGCCTGCGAGTGGGAGTTAGTGTGGGCGTGAAAGTGGGCGTGAGTGGGGGAGCAAGGGGAGCCCACAGAGGAGTTTCGCAGGCGAGAGAGTGCAGCCGTGCGGCCACTCTCCCAGGAGAAATCGCTGCTGAGGACGGCAGAGGGCAGGGCGGACATGGTGCGACGGGGGCGACCATGCAAAGGGACCTTCACTGCACGCAGGGGTTGGCGTTTCTGCTGCTGCTGCTGCTGCCGCTGATGCTGCTGCTGCTGCTGCTGCTGGTGGTGAGTGTGGGCCAGGTGGTGGATCTGGGAGGGATGCCCTTGGTCTAAGGAAGCAGCAGGTTTGGGGCCATGGCCACAGGGTCTCGAGTCCTCCCACTCTTGGTACTGCTCTGTGCGGTCCTTGGGCGTTTCCCCTTCCCACTCCGCGTCCCCTGCCGCCCACTCTCCCCTGCCCTCGCCTTCGCTCTCACCCTCATCCTCGTCCCTTTGTCCCTGCTCACTGCTAATCAGTAAATTCCCCTTTCGGTTACTACGCCCATACACGGCCTGCTGCTGCTGCTGCTGCTGCTGCTGCTGCTGCTGCTGCTGCTGCTGCTCCCACTGTTGCTGCTGATGATTCTGCTGTGGCTTGTGATCGCCTTGTGAAGCAGCGGACGATGCGGATTGGGCAAGGCGGCTAGTGGGAGCCGCCCGGCGCGGGGGTGAGGGAGAGGGAGAGGAGGGGAGAGCAAGGAAGGAGACGGGACCTGAGGCGGACCGAGCATGGCCATGACGGGACAGTCGATACTGCTTTGATGTTGCGGATGGTTGGGATGGTCGATGCTCATTCGCCCGGTAATAATTATCAGAGCGTTGTTGCCTTTGCTGCTGGCCCCTTTGCTCCTGCTGTTCCTCCTGTTGTTCCTCCTCCGC
This sequence comes from Closterium sp. Naga37s-1, assembly GCA_947471745.1. Taxonomy (NCBI): domain Eukaryota; kingdom Viridiplantae; phylum Streptophyta; class Zygnematophyceae; order Desmidiales; family Closteriaceae; genus Closterium; species Closterium sp. Naga37s-1. The sequence goes on from CANJKZ010000817.1 coordinate 559,942, forward strand.
TTGCTGTTCCTCGTCCTCCTCCTCCTCTTCCTCCTCCGGCTGCTCCTGGTGAAGGTGCTGCTGCTGGTGCTGGGTCGGCCATACCAGCTCCTCCCTTCCTGACTTGTTCCGGGCCGTTCTCCCAGTCGCAACACCAAGGGCGGTGGCGTTACTCCTCCCAGCAGCGCCGCTCTGATACTCAGAGCCGCCAGCATCAACGGCGCCTTCTCCATCCGCGCTAAAGCCACGAAGAGGGTAATCGTAGACTTGCTTCGCAACAGGAGCATTGAAGGGACGTGAAGGACTGCTGCCTGCCTGAATGGCGTGGGGAGAGCTGCTGCGGGGAGGGTGGATGTGGCGGCTGGGGCTGCGTTCTCCAGCAGGATTCGAACCCGCGTCTTCAACAGCAAGTCTGGCGATTTCAGCAGCGGTCATGGAGACGGAGCGGTGGCGGTGGCGAGCAAGAAGGGGCTTGCGGTGGGACTGCAAGGCAAGGGGTGGAGAACGGTGCACAAGGGGACAGAGGAAACGATTTCAGCAGCAGTCATGGAGACGGAGCGATGGCGGTGGCGAGCGAGGAGGGGCTTGCGGTGGGACTGCAAGGGGTGGAGAACGGTGCACACAGGGACGAAGGAAGCGTATCAGTGTGACCATGCTTGATGCGTTGCTACAACGTTCGTTGGTTTCTATTCTTGCTTAGTGCTAGGGAAGCTATATTTTGCTACGAAGGTCAGCTTTTCTCCTGTTCGCGACAAACCATCATGGGAGAAAGAGGAAGCAGGGACGAGGTGAGGAGGAAAATAAAACGCAACGCACCTCTCTCAAGCCACCAGCAGCAGCAATACCGCCCATACCCCCACCACCAGCAGCAGCAGTAGCAGCGGCGGCGGCAGCAGACGCTTCATCCGCCACGGCAGCGAGAGCAGCGGATAACCCTCCCCTCGAATACGACCTCCCCCGGTCGAGCCCTGCCTTGGCTGCCAGCGGAGGCCCCTCCAGCAGCATCTCATCGAGCAGCATCGAGCCGCCTCGCGACTTGCGTGGCTCCTTTCCCGGCGCGCTTCCCCGAGCAGCGGCGGCGGGGGCAGTTGCTGACGGCGACTTTTGAGGCGCCTCAAATGGCGAATTGCGTAGCTCCTTTCCCGGCGCGCTTCCCCGTGCAGCGGCGGCGGCAGCTGCTGACGGCGGCGCAGCGCCGGAGGTTGACGCTCTTGGCAACTCCAGCAACCCCAACGCGGGCGAGTGTTCAGGGGCGGACGGAATTGGAAGAGTGGAGGACCTGGGCGTGACCGGCCGCTGCTCTGCCGCTGCTGTTGCCGCCATGTCCATCGCTCCTGAGGCCAATTCGTCCGTTACTAGAGAAGTGCCTCGCGACCTTCGCCTTTCTCTACGCTCTTTCTTGATCTCGGCTGCCGCCGAGGGGTCCGCTGGAGTCCGTGTGCGAAGTTTTTCAGAATCTCGCCGTGCTGGCGAACTGTTTGCTTCTGGGTAACCCTGTTTCTCCCCCAGGAATTGCTTCTGCAGAGTGGTACGACGCCTTTCGGCCATAATTTCACCCGGCTTGTCTGCTACTAATTCTCCTGACACGCGAGACGACTTGACGCCTACGTTTTCTATTTTTCCTAATCTGACATGCCTGGCATGCAAAGCTGACAACTTCGCATCGTCAAGTTTATTCTCCACGAGTAAGTGCGGGACTTTGCAACCGGCAGCCATGCATGTGCGCCCCAGTCGTATGGAATGTACACATAAGAAGGCTAGTTTCGACGAACAACGCGTTTACTAATAGAGGATGGTTGAAGTCGTTCTGTCGTCGACTTAGTCGAACGTCGCTGCGTCATACACGCGCATCGATAGCAACTGCGTCAACACGCCTCGGTATTGGATTGGGCTCGGAACCAGAAATGGGCTTCCGATGGTAAAATCGTTGGGCGTTTGAGCAAAGCTGTCACGACTGAACCACAGCTCTGACAGGCAAAACTCGTATATGGTGGCATCGATGCGACTTGGATTGGAGCTCTTGTTTCTTGACGAGGACAAGCAGCGGGTTGGAGGAAAAAGCAGAGGACAACCCAATGGATCCCCTAGGATTCTCCATTTCCATGGTCAATTCCCCATGTGACAGTCACAGTGGGCCACCAGCACAGATTTCCAAGGCTGATTGCGCTGGTGCGCAGCCAGCCAGCCCCCACGCTCCCCCCCTCCTGCCCTGGTTTCGCAGGGAGATCCAGTAAGTAGGGTAACCAGAGGGGCCCCATGGTCAGCCTCAGCACCTGGCTCCGCTGATTGGATCAGCCATTGCTGCCCTCGTCATTATTTCGCGGCACTTCGCTTTCAGCCCTCTGAATTCGGCCATTTTCAGGTGCATGCAACTTAGTCGGGAAAAACTGTTCATGCTATCCCGTCGTGTTTCTCCCTCTGTTATTACTGTTTGTACACCTCCGCCACGAAAACCACTGTTCTGTCAGGGGATGCAACCCGCGCAACACAAGCAGCACACGCAACACACGCAACACACGCAACACACAAAATCGGCCTGGCAGGGAAGCCCGAAAAAGAAAAATACAACTCCTAGGGAACCTGGACATTGTTCGGGAGGGATCAACCCTAAACACGGGAACCGTACTGGTGTTTAGGGTTGATGTCTCGTAAGGCAGTGGGAAGAAAAAAAACTAGGGAACCTGGACATATTTTTCGGAAGAGATCAACCTAAACACGGGAACCGCCCTGGTGTTTAGGGTTGATTCCTCCCAAGTCGCATGCGTTTCCAATTGGGTTTTATATTTTTTTGCCCGTTTTTTGTCAGGTGTGTTGCGATATGTATTGACAGTAAGGCTGCGACTGGTGTGGTTGGACGACGAGTTCGTGCGAGAGCTGCGTCAGCTGGTGTCAGTCGCATGGGTACCATCCCCTGACAAACAGTGTTTTTCGTGGCGGAGGTGTACAAACAGTAATAACAGAGGGAGAAACACGACGGGATAGCATGCACCTGAACAGTTCTTCCCGACTAAGTTGCATGCACCTGAAAATGGCCGCTCTGAATTTGACTTCCTTGTCCGACGCGAGCCACCGCTGCTCCCCTCTCTGGACGGTCTGACGTGGCGTCGCAACGTGATGCCACATGTGGTTGGGTGTCCGCGTGGTGGGTGGTGCTGTCGCGGTCTTCGCAGCCAATGGGCAACTGGAAAGAGTTCATCGTTTTTGCACCAACCTGCTACAGAAAGGGGCAGACATGTGATGATATTTATACAGAGTCATCCTATATCCAAACATTGCACCTCATAGTGAAATACCTTCCATAGGTAGCTGGTACATCTTACTCGAGACCAAATGCCGTTTCTATCCGGTGTATTATACCCATCCTTGAGAATACGCAACACTTGCAGCCTTGGATGCACAATAGTTCCCAGAGCACTTGCGGCCTTCACATGGATTGAAGCAATCCGCATTCATAGATACACCTGCTGGATTTGGGGCCTAACCTCCTGGATTTGGGGCCTAACCTCGCTGAAGCATCCCAGGACTACTCATTCGACCACACGATGGTGAGGGGTTTCGTGCGTGTCAGAGTAGGGACGTTTTAGGGCTGCAGCGTGTGACGAGCCCATGCTAAGGGCTTTTATCGGGCTGCAGTCCGAGTCGACCTAAGTATTAGGCCGTTTCATGGGCTGCAATCCCAATCGACCTTATACTAAGGTCGAAATCAGGACAGCAGCCTATGTCGATCACGTAAGCAGGTCGCTACTGGGGCTGCAGCCCTAACCGACCTTATGCTAAAGGTCGAAATGTGTGCTGGTGCCCTTTACAACTCACTCGCTTCTAGTTCGTTATGTCTAGGAAGACCTAGTGCTAAGGTCGTTTCTAGGGCCGCAGCCCTTTTCGACCTAATGGTAGTGTCGTGTCCTGCGCCGCAGCCCTAGGAAACCTAGGCATTAGGCCGTTTAGTTGCTGCATCCCATGACGTGGTAAGGCAAAGGGGAAGTGGAATGGAACAGTTGGGGAAGGGGAGTGGAACGGTGGGAAAAGGGGAGTGGGGAACAGTGGGGTAAGGGGAGTTTGAGCAGGAGTTCGGGCAGTGGAGTGACATTAGTGGTTGGTGTTTGCTCCTCACCTGTCAAGGCACACCCGGATTCCAGTGCATACCTGGTCATCACCTTTCCGTTTTTCGGATTCCTGTGCATTCCCTTTCCTTCCCGCCTTTTGATGGTAAATGCAGACCAGAAATTATATGTAACCGCAGGTCGCCCTTCGAGAGTTTGCCAGAGCCAGCCAGCAGATCCTCGAATCGCATCATGGTAGGCAGCTCACAACATCAGAAGGAGCTGAATCTAAAGGTATTAAAGCCGCCTGTTACCCCGAATTCGCTTTACTTCCTGCTTCTGCTGCCTTTGCTGTTTTAGTGGGTTTTCCAGATTAATCCTTTCCTTGACCTGCTCAACACAGTTGCCGACGCCGCTCAGAGTTTTATAACCGAGAAGGCTCTGATTACTCCTCTCTGTGTTCTTATGGCTATCTCTCTGCAGGCGCAGGAACTGCAGGTAGCCTGTGCTGAGCTTTCCTCTCTGCCCTCTGGCCGGGTAAGTCCCACTTATCTCGTTCTATTGCAGCCATGCATCGTTTATGGGTATGGATGTAACTTGAGTTGACTGAAAAAATCACCGGATAAGTCCCACTTGTCCCGTTATGCTGCAACTGTGCACCATTTATGGGTATGGAGATTTCCAATGGTATGGGTCAGCAGACTCTTTGTTCGGATACTGGGTTTGCTGGTTGTCACTCAGGGTTGAAAGCATGGTGCAATGTTTTTGCAGACTACTTATCAGAAACGTGGTGCGATTTTCTTCCTCGCTGACAGCAGTACGCTCAAGGAGAAGAAGCAAGGTGGGACGAAGTTATGGTGGAGTTTTCCTCTTCCCCTTGCATTTTTTCACTCTTTTCAGCTTGACATGCTCTGCTGACCTTCTAAACTCCATGGTACATTCGTGTTTCCTTGATTTTTGTGATTACTGATCTTCTCCCATCCACACCCCTGGGCCCTTACAGAGGAACTCTCAAGACTGTCAGCAACTAATGCCAAATAAATTGGAGAGAGCACACTGGAGGCGTCTATATTCACACATATTTTTGTTTCCATAAAAAAAAAAAAAAAAAAAAACCAACAACTTCCCTCCAGGTGATTTCCAATCTGCTGTCAAATCAACCAAGAAAGTAGCAAAAGGTAGACTTATAGTAGTCCATTGTAAATCTAGGTCCAGGGAGCAACATACCGTATGTGGAAGCAAGCAGCAAATTACTAATTACGACACAATCCGTTCGCGAGGGGTCACATCGGCCTGTTACTCACAACTGGGAGTACTCCCTCAACACTTGACAATTCTTAGTTCTTGTCCTCCACACACACCTAACGAAGCCAGAACACACCTAAACTCCGCCTTCCGTTGCGCCGCAACCCCAGCAGCATTGTAGTTTTAGGAGCATCTGCTCCATCACATTCCGCATTTCGCATTCACGCCAGTCCACGCAAGCATCTGCTTTATTCCGAACCCAGGCTCTTCTTCGCGTCGCGACATTCCCTTGCCGGACGTAGGTCCTGGTTTGAAATGTGAATCTGCTGATTAGTACTAGGCTCGGGGTCTTAACTCCCTTCTGCATTCCGCGGTTCGTCCACGTGTTGTTTTCTGAATGGTCCAACATTACATTTCTCGGTCCATGCTGCTGGAGCAGTCCCCAGCCGCCACGTGGCAACCACCCCACACTTGGCGCAACAGCGACGCGTCGGACGACTCCTTTTCCCGCGTGAACCACAACTTCCCGTTCCCGCAAGCCCTCGGCGCAACCTTCTTCCCTGCATTTTCCACCGTCCGATTTCTCGAGCATTTCTTAGACTCGCATCCAGACCGTTCGCTCGCCGACATGGCTCCGTCGTCGCACGTGGTCATCGCGAGCGTTACCGTGTGCGCGGTCGTCGCCATTGGGGTGTGCTACTTGTGCATGCGGAAAAAGCGGAGAGACGGGGATGGGTACGACGGGCCTGGCCAAGCATCCGCAGGGACAGCGGCTACAGCTGGTGCTGCAGCGGCAGCGGCTGCTAATGGCGAAGCCCGCGTGCCGCTTCTGTTCTCTCAGGTACGAGTGTACCTGCAGCTGATGGGGATGGGTACGACGGGCCTGGTCAGGCGTCTGCTGGGACAGCGGCTACAGCTGGAGCCGCAGCGGCTGCTAATGGCGAAACCCGCGTGCCGCTTCTGTTCTCTCAGGTACGGGTTTCCTGCAGCTGCACCGTTTGCAGCTGCAGATGTAGGGTTTCCACATTCTCCATGTACAAGTAATGTTTTGAGACGCGGCTTTTCCTACAGGCACGAAACACAATGGGAAGAATGAAAGCATGGCAATGCAATCTTCTCCTCTTTTCCCCCTTCCTTCTTCCCCCCCTCCCCCTTCGCCTTTCCCTTCCCCCCGTCATCCCCCTCCTCAACCCCACCTTTCCCCCCAATCTCCCACCCCCTCCCCCCCACATCCCCACCCCGTTCCCCTCACCTCCCTTCCAACCTTCGCCCCCCCTCTCCTTCCCCCTCCCCCCCAGGACTGGGGGGACGAGAGCGAGGACATAGAGCAGCAGTCCTTCCCGCCCTCCCCCTCACTTACCCCTAACCTTTCCCCGCTTTTCGTCCCCCTCCCCCACAATTCCCCCCCACCCTTTCCCCACCCCCCCAGGACTGGGGCGACGAGAGCGAGGACATAGAGCAGCAGTCGTTCCCGCCCTCTCAGCCCTCCGCCTCCGCGGACCAGCAAGCAGCGGCGGAAGCAGCGGCAGCAGAGGCAGCGCGGGCAGCGCGGCAGAAGCAGTGGGAGGAGGAGCGGCGGCAGGCAGAAGCAGAGGCGGCAGAGGAGGCAGCAGCGGCGGCTGCTGCTGCGAATAAGCGCGCGCGGAAGGAGGGAGGGGTTAGGCAAGGGAGGGTAAAGTTTGGCGAGTCGACTGTGAGAGAGTATGATGCTGGGGAGGGGATGGATGGGGAGGGGGATGCAGAGGCTGACGGTGTTTCTGCTGCTGCGGCTGTTTCCGCTGCTGCTGTCCCTGATGCTGCTGCTGCTGCAAAGAAGAAGGCGGCTAGGAGGGAAGGTGGGTGGGTTTGAGGCAGGCAGGTAGGTGAATGACGACTCTTCTTGAGACGTCTCAAACATCTGTTCTGGCTGTTGCTGTCCCTGATGCCGCTGCTGCTGCTAAGAAGGATGCTGCTAGGAGGAAAGGTAGGTGAATGACTCGTGGAGACAGGACGAGAATGGGGTGGTAGGCAGGCATTTGCGCACACAGCAGGGTGGTGCTGAAGAACGAGTAGCTGGAGGGCGGAGGCTTGAAGCATGTGTGTGCTTGTCCTCACAGCCGCCCCCGTTTTGCATACCCCCGCCTGCATACCCCCGTTGCGAATCCAGGCGCCACACTGGTCTTGGAGGTGATCAGCTGGCTGGCCGGCAGTGGGCAGCAGGCTGGTGCCGAGGAGCAAGAAGCTCGACGGCTGAGAGCTTGAAGCTTGACGGCTTGTGCGTTTGTTCTCAGCTGTTGCCGCCAATCCCTTTACGTGCCCACCCAGGCGCCATGCTGGTATTGGACGTGAGGTGATCAGCGGGCCAGTGTCAGGCGGCAGCAAGCAGGTGCTGAGGAACGAGAAGCTGGGACTTGGGGGCCTCGAAGCTCGTATGCCCCATGCCCCGTGCCCCATGCCCTGTACCCTGTGCCCTGTGCGCTGTTGCCTCTAACCCCGTTGCACACATCATCAGGAGCCACATTGGTATTGGAGGTGATCAGTGGGCCGGCGTCAGGCGGCAGGCTGGTGTTGAAGAATGAGAAGCTGGAGCCATGGCCGTCAGCCACCATAGGGCGTGTGAAGGCCAACGACCTGCAGCTCAACGATGGAGAGGAAAGGTTTGAGTGCAGGCCCTCACATCAACCCCCTTTGCAATCTTCATTTGCATACCCCCTTCTTGTGCCCTTTTCTCACACTCAGGCGCCACGCTGGTACTGGAGGTGATCAGCGGACCAGCCTCAGGCGGCAAGCTGGTGCTGAAGAACGAGAAGCTGGAGCCATGGCCGTCCGCCACCATAGGGCGCGTGAAGGCCAACGACCTGCAGCTGAACGATGGGGAGGTGTCCAGCAAGCACGCCTATGTCACCTGGAATGCTCTGGTGCGTTTGAGTGGGTCTTGAGGTGACCTTTTGAGCAGACGATTGGGCGAGTGAAGGCGAACGACCTGCAGCTGAACGATGGGGAGGTGTCCAGCAAGCACGCCTACGTCACCTGGAACGCTCTGGTGCGTCTGAGCTGCTTTTGTTGGTGATCTCTGAGTTGATGTGACTCATTCCACTAGAGCTGCCACAAAAACCTCCCCCAAGCCCCGCTTCCCACGTCACCCGCCCGTTTACATGCAAACGCTCTGTCCCGCACCACCCCTAACACAAGCAGTCGGGGCGGTGGGAGGTGGTGGATCGCGGGTCACTGAACGGCACGCTGCTGAACGATGAGGCCATCAACGCAGAGGCGGACGAGGAGGGCGAGCGCACCGAGGGGCGGCCGTGCCAGCTGGCTGATGGCGACGTGATCACGTGCGGGTCGCAGTCGCGTATCCTGGTGGGTGGGTGTGTGCTTGAGTGCGTGTGCAAGAAGGTGCGTGAGTGCATGCGTGTGGTTTGATGCGCACGGAGGGGCGGCCGTGCCAGGTGGCGGATGGGGACGTGATCACATGTGGGTCGCAGTCACGCATCCTGGTGGGTACATGTGTGTGTGCGTGCGTGCGTGCGTGTGTGAGTTCTTGAGTGCGTGTGCAAGGATGCATGTGTGTGCGTGCATGAGTGCGTGTGTGTGGTGTGGAGCGTACCGAGGGGCGGCCGTGCCAGCTGGCAGACGGCGACGTGATCACGTGTAGGTCGCAGTCTCGTATCCTGGTGCGTGTGTGTGAGTGTGTGACTGTGTTCCTTCCCCATTGAATCATAAAAAGCACGTGCAGGTCGCAGTCGCATGTTTTGTTTTGAGACGTCTCAAAACAAAATTATTAGCACGTGCAGTTCGCAGTCGCATGTTTTGGCGCGTGCGTGCATGTGCCATGGTGTGTGCGTCATCAGTGCCATGCTATGTCATTCCTTCCACCCACCCTCCCTCCCCCCTTGGCCCTCCCTCCACACGCACATGCGTGTACTGGCGGATGCCATGCCATGCCATGCCATGGATATGCGTAATCAGTGCCATGCTATGGCATCTCTTCCGCCCTCCCCTCCTCCCTTCCCCCCCAGGTGCGACTGCTGGTGAACACAAGCAAGGTGGAGGGAGCGGCCATGCCCAGATGCCCCGTGTGACATCGCCATAGCAGCCGATCCCATGCGAGCGCGCAAGGGAGGCAAGCCCTTGCCCCTTGAGAACACTAGATGCCATGCCATCCCTCTTTCCATCCCGTTTCCCCTTTCCTTCCGTGCCACCCAGGTGCGACTACTGGCGGACAAGAGTAAGTTGGAACACCCATGCCCCGATGCCCCATGTGACATCGCCATAGCAGCTGACCCCATGCTTGCGCACAAGGGACGCAAGCCAAGCCAAGCCGCTGTTTTTCAGAACACTCAGTGCCATGCCTTGCCTCTTTCCTGCCTTCTCTCCCTCGTCCCCCAGGTGCGCCTACTGGCGGACACGAGCAAGGTGGAGCACCCATGCCCAGATGCCCCGTGTGACATCGCCATAGCAGCCGACCCCATGCGGGCACGCAAGGGGGGCAAGCCGCTGCCCATGGAGGACGTGCCTCTGTGCGAGTGGCCTCTCAGAGGGTTACAGGACGTGAGTGTAGAGGGGTGTGGTGTGCTTGCCCTGAGGGCTTGGGGATGGGCCTGGACGTTTGGTAATGGGCGGCTGTGAGTGCGTGGTGTGCCGAGTGTGGTGGTTCTACCAGCAAGGGGGCCAAGCCAAGCCGCTGCCCATGGAGCACGTGCCTCTGTGCGAGTGGCCACTCTGAGGGTACCAGGACGTGAGTGTGCGGATTGTGACTGTATTGAGTTGAGTTTGTTGCTGCAGGCTGTTAGGCGGAACTTTACACCACCTTCCGTTCCCACACACGTGCATCCGTTTTTGCTGACCTCGCACCGATTGTTTGTTTCTGCTCTGTAGCTCTCTGCCTTACCCTCACATGGTGCCTCACTTTCCCCTCACCTTCTCCCCATTCCCCCACCCCCACCATGTGTGTGTGTGCGGGCTACAGATGGGCATCTGCTGTGTGTTTGATGGCCATGCGGGCCGGCAGTGTGCCGACAACGTCAAGAGGTGAGGCTCCAGCTGCTGCTGCTGCTGGTGTGTGGTGTGACAATGTCCACTGTGGCAAAGACGGGTGTGACTGTGTGCACAATGTAATAATGCATGTGGTTGTGTGCATTCCACTGTCTACGTTTCCCATTCTTCCCTCGCCCCACCCTTGCCCCACCCTTTCTCCTCCTCCCACTTCTCATATTTTTTCCTGAATAAGGAGGCAAGCACGTGGTGGTGCGCATGAGCTGCAAGCACCACCGCTGCTCACGTTTCCTATTCTCCCTCGCCCCACGCTCGTTCCAGCCCCCCTCACCCACGCCCCACTCTCTCTCTCCCCGTCCTTCTCCTCTCCCCTTCCTCAGAAGCTTTTTTGAGAAGCTATCCCAGAGAAGCACCACTTTCTCAGTCCCTCGCCCCATGCTTCCTCCTCCCTTGCACTGTCCCTTACCCCACCTCTTCCCCACGTTTGTCCCGAACAAGCACGTGGTGGTGCATGAGCTGCAAGCACCGCCACTGCTCACGCTGCCTGATCTTCCCTATCCCTACCCCTCGCCCCACCCGTCTCCCCACTCCTCGCCCCTTCTTGCCCCACCCGCTGCTCTCCTCTTTTCTCTCAGAATCTTCCCCAAGAGCTGCTGAAAGGAGGCAAGCACGTGGGGACCTGCAACGCGACCGACGTGCTGCGAGCAGCCTTGCATGTTCTTCCCTTACCCCACCCACCCTCTCCCCGCCTTCTTCCGACCAGAATCTTTCCAGAAAAACTATCTCAAGAGCTGCTGAAGGGGGGCAAGCACGTGGTGGTGCGCATGAGCTGCAAGCAAGCACCACTGCTGCTCACATCTCCTATTCTCTCTCGCCCCATCCCTCTCCTCTCTTATCTCTCAGAATCTTCCCAGAGAAGCTTTCTCAAGAGCTCCTGAAGGGGGGCAAGCACGTGGTGGTGCGCATGAGCTGCCTGCAAGCACCATCATTGCCCACACCCTTTTCTTCCCTTGCCCCACCCCGTTGCTCTCCTCTTTTCTCTCAGAATCTTCCCAGAAAAACTCTCTCAAGAGCTGTTGAAGGGGGGCAAGCATGTGGTGGTGCGCATGAGCTGCAATGCCTCGGACGTGCTGCGAGCAGCCTTCAAGGCGACAGAGGAGGAGCTCAATAACGAGGATGAGGGCTGCACTGCCACTGTGCTGCTCGTGTGGCGGGCCTTCCAGCCGCCCCACCGCGTGTGGGTGCAGGCAGGCAATCTCGGAGACTCACACTGCGTGCTGGGGTAAGAAAAGAGGTTGACTGCCGATTCACACAGGCACAAGCTGGGGTATGACGGTGCTTGTTGATTAAGGTGGATTATATTAAAGGCTGTGCTGTCACTATGCTGCTCGTGTGGAACGAGAGGGGCACAGGGCACGGCTGATGGCAGAGGGAATGGCCCTCCAACCGCCCCAACTCGTGTGGGTGGAGCGTGGAGTGCAGTCAGCGAGTCTGAGGGACTGCATGGGGTGGGTTTCCACCTTCAACAGCGACGGCATGAGATGACCAACTCCATGCTGTGGGGACTGCATTTCCTCTCCTCCGTGCTGCACCCACCTCCATACCATGGCTCTCTCCTCCCTCCCATCCCCACCCATCCCCACCCATCCCCACCCATCCAGCCTGGGCAGTGCTGTCAAAAACGATGTAGTGGTGCGGATGACGCAGGACCACCGCCTGACAGGCACCTTCCCTCGTGTCAACCTCCTACTTCCCATCCGCACCAATCCCCACCAGTCCCCAACCATTTCCACCCCACCAATACAGCTTAGGAAGTGCGAGCAAGGAGGCAGTGGTGCAGACATAGGACCACCCCTGACAGGGCCCGTGGAGAAGGGGCGCCCTCCCCTCGCATCCCCACCACTCCCCACCCCTCCCAACCCCTCCCCACCCCTCTCCAACCCTCCAGCCTGGGCATTGCGAGCGAGGAGGGCGTGGTGCAGATGACGGAGGACCACCGGCTGACAGGCACCTCGTCTCATGTCACACCCTTCCATCCCATCCCACCCATCCCCTTCCCTCGTATCCAGTCTGGGCAGTGCGAGCGAGGAGCAAGTGGTGCAGATGACAGAGGACCACCGGCTGACAGGGCCCGTGGAGAAGGGGCGCCCTCCCCTGCCCTCCCTCGCATTTCCACCTCTCCCCACCCCTCCTAACCCCTCCTTACCCCTTCTTACCCCTCTCCACCTATCCAGTCTGGGCAGTGCAAGCGAGGAGGCAGTGGTGCAGATGACAGAGGACCACCGGCTGACGGGGCCCGTGGAGAAGGGGCGCCTAGCGTCCATTGGCAAGCCCATGCGCGATGGGGACACTCGGCTGTGCGGTGAGACGAGCATGAGGGGGGATGCGGGGATTGGGTGGGAAGATGAGAGGGCCAAACTGGGAGGTGAAGGGGGCATGTGGGGAGATGAGACGGGTCACGGGGAGTGAGCGGTGGAGAAGGGGCGCCTAGCGTCCATTGGCAAGCCCATGCGCGATGGGGACACACGGCTGTGCGGTGAGATGCGGGGATTATGTGGTGAGACGAGGGGATTATGTGGTGAGACGAGGGGATTATGTGGTGAGACGAGGGGATTATGTGGTGAGACGAGGGGATTATGTGGTGAGACGAGGGATTATGTGGTGAGACGAGGGAATTATGTGGTGAGACGAGGGGATTATGTGGTGAGACGAGGGGATTATGTGGTGAGACGAGGGGATTATGTGGTGAGGACGAGGGGATTATGTGGTGAGACGAGGGGATTATGTGGTGAGACGAGGGGATTATGTGGTGAGACGAGGGGATTATGTGGTGAGACGAGGGGATTATGTGGTGAGATGGGGGCATTGCGTGGGGACTTGAAGGGAAGGCAATTTGGGGGACGGAAGGGGCATGTGGGAGATGAGAGGGGTCACCGGGAGGGAGCGGTTGAGAAGGGGCGTCTTGCGTCCATGGGCGAGCCCATGTGTGATGGGGACACACGGCTGTGTGGTGAGATGATGGGGATTACGTGGTGAGATAAGAGGGGGGACGGAATGTGGGAGATGTGGGGAGATGAGAGGGCCAATGTGGGGGATGAATGGGGCATGTGGGGAGATGGCATGACAGGGGTCACAGGAAGTGAGTGGCGGAGAAGGGGCATAGGGGCAAAGTGCCGTAGGGCTATGGTCAGAGAACTACTATGACACCCAACCTCTCCACTACCCCATCCCCCACCCATGTGCAGGCATGAACATAGCGCGTGTGTTTGGAGACAAATTCCTCAAGCAGCAGGGCGTGGGTCTCTCCTCGGACCCGTTCATCCATGCGCCCCTCCAGCTGCCCCTGCCAGAGGAAGGGGGCACGAGCAAGCCGGTCATTGGAGTCATTGCCAGGTGTGTGCTCGTGATGCTGCTGATGCTGATGCAAGATCGCAAGGTGGGATAACAGGAGGGTGAGAGCAGCAGGGCGTGGGGCTCTCCTCGGACCCGTTCATTCACGCCCCCCTCCAGCTTCCCGTGCGTGAGGAAGGGGGCACGAGCAAGCCGGTCATAGGAGTCATTGCCAGGTGTGTAATAGTAGTGATGATTCTGGTGTTGGTGCTGACGGTGGGGTAAGATGGCAAGGGGGGATGCGAGGAGCGTGAGAGCAGGACGTGGGGCACTCCTTGGAACCATTCATCCACGCCCCCCTGCAGATACCCGTGCCTGAAGGAGGGGGCATGAGAAAGCCGGTCATTGGAGTCAATGCCAGGTGGGTGATGCTGATGCTGCTGATGGTGGGGGGAGGTTGCAAGGGGGGACATGAGGAGGGTGAGAGCTGCTTTGAAACATAGTTCTTTCATTGCCGTTGCTTCATTTCCATGTCTCTCTGTGTTGCGTATGCGGGTCATGCATGTGTGTGCATGTATGTGCATGTGTGTGCATGTGTGTGCATGTATGTGCATGTGTGTGCATGTACGTGCATGTATGTGCATGTGTGTGCATGTACGTGCATGTGTGTGCATGTATGTGCATGTGTATGCATATGTATGCATGTGTGTGCATGTGTGTGCATGTGTGTGCATGTATGTGCATGTGTATGCATATGTATGCATGTGTGTGCATGTATGTGCATGTGTGTGCATGTGTGTGCATGTGTGTGCATGTGTGTGCATGTATGTGCATGTGTATGCATGTGTGTGCATGTGTATGCATGTGTGTGCATGTCTGCATGTATGTGCATGTGTGTGCATGTGAATCAATGTGTATGCATGCGTATGCATGTGTCTCCATGTGGTTGCATGTATGTGCATGTGTGTGAAAGCACGTGTATGCATGTGCATGTATGTGCATGCATGTATATGCATGGTGCATGCATACATGTCTACAGTGACGGTTTATGGGACGTGATGTCAGTTAAACGAGCCATTCAAGTGGCACTAGAGGTGAGGCAACGTTTGTTGATAATGTCATACCTTGTATGCCACGACCTTGTATGCCACGACCTTGTATGCCACGACCTTGTCAGATTTCATGATGATTTTATGAACGAGCACAATACGCCCTACAAGATTGTCCCAATGATGTATTCCTGTGTACAGTACGCCCGACAGTATTTTGTCTTGCACTGCGACGTACAGTTGATGCCTTGCTTGTCGCATCAGTTTGTTTTTGTTTTGTCCCCTTTGTACGTTGCATTTTCTCCCATCTCCCCCAATTCACGCATCCGCAATAGTTTTTCCTCAAATAGCATTTTCCTCGTTCCATATTGTGCCCCTACCATGCTCACTGCTGTCCTCCTTGCATCATGCGTTTGCACGGACCAAGCAGGCTCGGAAGGAACAGGAGGAGGGCGGGATGGAGGGCGGTGCAGCAGAGGCAATGGCAAGTGCGCTGGTGGCAAAGGCACGCACGCTGAGGACACATGACAACACCACCGTTGTAGGGATTGATTTCACTGCCATGCTGCAGAGCATTGCTTGATGATGGGCGGTTTTATGACGGTGCTGGTGCTGGTGCTGGTGCTGGTGCTGGTGCTGGTGCTGGTGCTGGTGCTGGTGCTGGTGCTGGTGCTGGTGCTGGTGCTGGTGGTGGTGCTGGTGATGATGATGGTGCTGGTGGTGATGGCAAGTTCGGCTCGTGGCAAAGGCTCGCACACTGAGGACACACGACAACACCACCGTTGTGGGGATTGACTTCGCTGCCATGCTGCAGAGCAGCGCGTGATGGTGGTGGCGGTGATTCTTTGGTGATGGTGGTGGTGGTGTGTGTGGGTTGAGTGAGACGTCTGGAAGCTGGTTGTACCTTGGAGGCATATGAAAACTGGAATGATAAACATGGCATGACATGCTGATGATACAAACGGTTTGAGATAGAGCGGTTTTGCCACCTTTTTAGGCGTCTCGATATCAGCGCAATGTAAGGCGCAATAGGAGGTAGTCTTCATAATAACGAGCTTGAAAGTCAAGTGGTTGGATGTAGGTTTTGATGAAGTGAGAGGTGTGAACTTGAGATATAATGGTTAGCTTTATCACGATTAACTTCCCATCTACAGCTACAACTATCACTGGTGGCGTTGTAGCAATACACGAGATGCTTCCAGCGGGGATGCCGCTCCAGCCATGCTTGAGAAAAAATGATCAGGCTGCCGCGACGCCACGAGACAGTCGGTAGTAAGCAGCCTAGGAATCTGCGAACCGAGCAATTAGTAGCAGGAGGGGTGGGGTTCGAGCACGATTCCATGGCGTCCGTTCGCCATTCCACCCGTCTTCTCCGCTCGCTCCTCTCCCTCCGCTTCCCATCCGCTCCGCTTCCGCCGTCCCTTCCGAACCTCCCTGCTCGTCCATACCACCACCTTCCCGCCAAATTCTCAACTCCATTTGCCGGATCGCATCGTCTCGAAATTTCGTTACTATCACCCCCGTTTGCGCTCTCTCACCGCCTTCTCACAACCGCTTCAGGTAGCGCAGGCGGCGGCGGGTTTGACGGAGATTCGAGATCCGATCCGCGTATCGGATCTTCGAGCCGCGTGGTCTCCGCGAGAGAGGTTTCAGGGGGAGCGGATGTTGAGGGGGGGATCTCGGACCGCGAAAGCGCGGAGCTGAAGCTTCGCGGAAGCAGCGTGGAGGTCGACGAGGACGAGGAGAAGGATGACGTGGACGAGGGGACGAACGTGCTTCCGGCGCACGCGTTAGCAAACGCCGACGCGATCAGTGCTGACGTGGCGGAGCTGACGTCAGCGTTGGAGGAGGAAGAATCAGGGTTAGGGTTACATCCCGAGTTAGACGTTGAGGGTTTGGAGCATATTATCGACATGGGCAGGCGGCTCGAGGGCATGCCGCGGCGCGTGCAGCGATTCATGTTTGAGAAGATGCTTAAAGTGAAGCCGGGCCGACCGCCGTCCATGCAGCGCTTGAAACGGGTGAGGGCTTGTATCGAGTATGCATGCAACTTCCTCAAGCCTGTGCCTCCTTCCTTCCCCGTAGTGGATGCCAGTCAACCATCTCTCGGCCTTCGCCTCCCCCCTCCCCGCCCCTTCGCCTTTCGCTCATTTCAACTAGATCACAGCCGATGTCTAGTCAAGCATCCATCCATCTCCCCCTCCTCCTCCCCCATCTTCCCCCCCCATCCCCCATCTCCCCCGCCCTCCCCCCTCTCCCGCCTGCGAGCATCACGTCAATTCCACCTGCGCATAGTGGATGTTAACCATCCATCCAACTTTTGAGACGTCTCAAAAGTCACATGCGCGTAGTGGACGTTTACCATCCATCCATCTGCCTCTTCTCTCCCCCCTCTCCCCCCTCTCCCCCTTCCCCCCTTCTTTTCCCTCTCCCCCGACTGCCCTCTCTCTCCCCTCTCCCCCTATCTCCCTCCTTTCCCCCCTCCCCCCCCTCTCCTCTCATCTCATCACGCCACAGCAATTTCAGATGCGCATTGTGGATGTCAATCGCACTGCCAAGGTCACCAAGGTACGTTACTGCCCTCCCCGCAACTCCCCTCCCCTCCCCTCCCCTCCCCTCCCCTCCCCTCCCCTCCCTTCCCCTCCCCTCCCCTCTCCTCCGTCCCATCTCTTCATATCCTTCCCATTCTCCTGTTACCATTCACATTTTCCGTTGCACTTTCTGCTTCTGCTTCGTCGCTTCCCTTCCCCCTCCTCCTCCCCCCTCCCGCCTGACACTCTCTTTGTACCTTGCGTTTCCCGCTGATTCATGCTCCCTCATCGAATCCCTTTCTTCGATGCCAATTCCTGTCACATTCTCTCGGAACCCTCTCGCAAGAAGGTCCTCTGTCCCCTTCTTTCTGGGCCTAAACCCGGTACCCAGAACCTTGTTTCCTTTGCCCTTCATGGCTCTCATCCTCATTCCCTCAGGGAGGCGAGGTGCTGAGCTTCTCAGCTGGTGGTGTGTGGGAACGGGAAGTTTACTCTTCTTCTCCCCCCCCCCCCCCTCCCCCCCCCCCCCCCTGCCTTTCCCCTCTCCTTCCCCCTCCTTCCCCCCCCTCTTTCGCCCTCGTTCCCCCTTTCTTCCCCCCAAACCCCTTCTCCCCCCAACCCCCCTGCGTTTCCTTCAGGGAGGCAAGGTGCTGAGTTTCACAGCGCTGGTGGTGTGTGGGAACGGGCAAGGCACGGTGGGGTATGGCAAGGGCAAGTCAGCAGAAATGGGACTGGCGGTTGATAAGGTGCGACCATAGTGTTGAGTGAGATGAAACAAGGAGTGCTGTGCGGTGTTATGCTCTGAACGCTGAACATGACTGAGCTGGTTTTGGCAAGGGCAAGTCGGCCGACATGGGGCTGGCGGTTGATAAGGTGAGACAGCAGGGCAAGGTGAGACCAGCAGTGCGGTATAGAGAAGTGCAGTGCGGTGACAGGCTGCAAAGACTGAGCATGGCACGGTGGGGTATGGCAAGGGCAAGTCGGCCGAGATGGGGCTGGCGGTTGATAAGGTGAGACAACGAGGCAAGGTGTGACCAGCAGTGCAGGGCGGTGATAGATAGACTGAAGAGCAAGGCACAGTGGGGTATGGCAAGGGCAAGTCGGCCGAGATGGGGCTGGTGGTTGATAAGGTGAGACAGCGAGGCAAGGTGTGACCAGCAGTGCAGGGCGGTGATAGATAGACTGAAGAGCAAGGCACAGTGGGGTATGGCAAGGGCAAGTCGGCCGAGATGGGACTGGCGGTTGATAAGGTGAGACAGCGAGGCAAGGTGTGACCAGCAGTGCAGGGCGGTGATAGATAGACTGAAGAGCAAGGCACAGTGGGGTATGGCAAGGGCAAGTCGGCCGAGATGGGGCTGGCGGTTGATAAGGTCAGACAGCGAGGCAAGGTGTGACCAGCAGTGCAGGGCGGTGATAGATAGACTGAAGAGCAAGGCACAGTGGGGTATGGCAAGGGCAAGTCGGCCGAGATGGGGCTGGCGGTTGATAAGGTGAGACAGCGAGGCAAGGTATGACCAGCAGTGCAGGGCGGTGATAGATAGACTGAAGAGCAAGGCACAGTGGGGTATGGCAAGGGCAAGTCGGCCGAGATGGGACTGGCGGTTGATAAGGTGAGACAGCGAGGCAAGGTGTGACCAGCAGTGCAGGGCGGTGATAGATAGACTGAAGAGCAAGGCACAGTGGGGTATGGCAAGGGCAAGTCGGCCGAGATGGGGCTGGCGGTTGATAAGGTCAGACAGCGAGGCAAGGTGTGACCAGCAGTGCAGGGCGGTGATAGACAGACTGAAGAGCAAGGCACAGTGGGGTATGGCAAGGGCAAGTCGGCCGAGATGGGGCTGGCGGTTGATAAGGTGAGACAGCGAGGCAAGGTGTGACCAGCAGTGCAGGGCGGTGATAGATAGACTGAAGAGCAAGGCACAGTGGGGTATGGCAAGGGCAAGTCGGCCGAGATGGGACTGGCGGTTGATAAGGTGAGACAGCGAGGCAAGGTGTGACCAGCAGTGCAGGGCGGTGATAGATAGACTGAAGAGCAAGGCACAGTGGGGTATGGCAAGGGCAAGTCGGCCGAGATGGGGCTGGCGGTTGATAAGGTCAGACAGCGAGGCAAGGTGTGACCAGCAGTGCAGGGCGGTGATAGATAGACTGAAGAGCAAGGCACAGTGGGGTATGGCAAGGGCAAGTCGGCCGAGATGGGGCTGGCGGTTGATAAGGTCAGACAGCGAGGCAAGGTGTGACCAGCAGTGCAGGGCGGTGATAGATAGACTGAAGAGCAAGGCACAGTGGGGTATGGCAAGGGCAAGTCGGCCGAGATGGGGCTGGCGGTTGATAAGGTCAGACAGCGAGGCAAGGTGTGACCAGCAGTGCAGGGCGGTGATAGATAGACTGAAGAGCAAGGCACAGTGGGGTATGGCAAGGGCAAGTCGGCCGAGATGGGGCTGGCGGTTGATAAGGTCAGACAGCGAGGCAAGGTGTGACCAGCAGTGCAGGGCGGTGATAGATAGACTGAAGAGCAAGGCACAGTGGGGTATGGCAAGGGCAAGTCGGCCGAGATGGGGCTGGCGGTTGATAAGGTGAGACAGCGAGGCAAGGTGTGACCAGCAGTGCAGGGCGGTGATAGATAGACTGAAGAGCAAGGCACAGTGGAGTATGGCAAGGGCAAGTCGGCCGAGATGGGACTGGCGGTTGATAAGGTGAGACAGCGAGGCAAGGTGTGACCAGCAGTGCAGGGCGGTGATAGATAGACTGAAGAGCAAGGCACAGTGGGGTATGGCAAGGGCAAGTCGGCCGAGATGGGGCTGGCGGTTGATAAGGTGAGACAGCGAGGCAAGGTGTGACCAGCAGTGCAGGGCGGTGATAGATAGACTGAAGAGCAAGGCACAGTGGGGTATGGCAAGGGCAAGTCGGCCGAGATGGGGCTGGCGGTTGATAAGGTCAGACAGCGAGGCAAGGTGTGACCAGCAGTGCAGGGCGGTGATAGATAGACTGAAGAGCAAGGCACAGTGGGGTATGGCAAGGGCAAGTCGGCCGAGATGGGGCTGGCGGTTGATAAGGTGAGACAGCGAGGCAAGGTGTGACCAGCAGTGCAGGGCGGTGATAGATAGACTGAAGAGCAAGGCACAGTGGGGTATGGCAAGGGCAAGTCGGCCGAGATGGGGCTGGCGGTTGATAAGGTCAGACAGCGAGGCAAGGTGTGACCAGCAGTGCAGGGCGGTGATAGATAGACTGAAGAGCAAGGCACAGTGGGGTATGGCAAGGGCAAGTCGGCCGAGATGGGGCTGGCGGTTGATAAGGTGAGACAGCGAGGCAAGGTGTGACCAGCAGTGCAGGGCGGTGATAGATAGACTGAAGAGCAAGGCACAGTGGGGTATGGCAAGGGCAAGTCGGCCGAGATGGGGCTGGCGGTTGATAAGGTCAGACAGCGAGGCAAGGTGTGACCAGCAGTGCAGGGCGGTGATAGATAGACTGAAGAGCAAGGCACAGTGGGGTATGGCAAGGGAAAGTCGGCCGAGATGGGGCTGGCGGTTGATAAGGTCAGACAGCGAGGCAAGGTGTGACCAGCAGTGCAGGGCGGTGATAGATAGACTGAAGAGCAAGGCACAGTGGGGTATGGCAAGGGCAAGTCGGCCGAGATGGGGCTGGCGGTTGATAAGGTCAGACAGCGAGACAAGGTGTGACCAGCAGTGCAGGGCGGTGATAGATAGACTGAAGAACAAGGCACAGTGGGGTATGGCAAGGGCAAGTCGGCCGAGATGGGGCTGGCGGTTGGTAAGGTCAGACAGCGAGGCAAGGTGTGACCAGCAGTGCGGTATAGAGAAGTGCAGTGCGGTGACAGGCTGCAAAGACTGAGCATGGCACGGTGGGGTATGGCAAGGGCAAGTCGGCCGAGATGGGGCTGGCGGTTGATAAGGTCAGACAGCGAGGCAAGGTGTGACCAGCAGTGCAGGGCGGTGATAGATAGACTGAAGAGCAAGGCACAGTGGGGTATGGCAAGGGCAAGTCGGCCGAGATGGGGCTGGCGGTTGATAAGGTCAGACAGCGAGGCAAGGTGTGACCAGCAGTGCAGGGCGGTGATAGATAGACTGAAGAGCAAGGCACAGTGGGGTATGGCAAGGGCAAGTCGGCCGAGATGGGGCTGGCGGTTGATAAGGTGAGACAGCGAGGCAAGGTGTGACCAGCAGTGCAGGGCGGTGATAGATAGACTGAAGAGCAAGGCACAGTGGGGTATGGCAAGGGCAAGTCGGCCGAGATGGGGCTGGCGGTTGATAAGGTCAGACAGCGAGGCAAGGTGTGACCAGCAGTGCAGGGCGGTGATAGATAGACTGAAGAGCAAGGCACAGTGGGGTATGGCAAGGGCAAGTCGGCCGAGATGGGGCTGGCGGTTGATAAGGTGAGACAGCGAGGCAAGGTGTGACCAGCAGTGCGGTATAGAGAAGTGCAGTGCGGTGACAGGCTGCAAAGACTGAGCATGGCACGGTGGGGTATGGCAAGGGCAAGTCGGCCGAGATGGGGCTGGCGGTTGATAAGGTGAGACAGCGAGGCAAGGTGTGACCAGCAGTGCAGGGCGGTGATAGAGAGACTGAAGAGCAAGGCACAGTGGGGTATGGCAAGGGCAAGTCGGCCGAGATGGGGCTGTCGGTTGATAAGGTCAGACAGTGAGGCAAGGTGTGACCAGCAGTGCAGGGCGGTGATAGATAGACTGAAGAGCAAGGCACAGTGGGTATGGCAAGGGCAAGTCGGCCGAGATGGGGCTGGCGGTTGATAAGGTGAGACAGCGAGGCAAGGTGTGACCAGCAGTGCAGGGCGGTGATAGATAGACTGAAGAGCAAGGCACAGTGGGGTATGGCAAGGGCAAGTCGGCCGAGATGGGGCTGGCGGTTGATAAGGTCAGACAGCGAGGCAAGGTGTGACCAGCAGTGCAGGGCGGTGATAGATAGACTGAAGAGCAAGGCACAGTGGGGTATGGCAAGGGCAAGTCGGCCGAGATGGGGCTGGCGGTTGATAAGGTCAGACAGCGAGGCAAGGTGTGACCAGCAGTGCAGGGCGGTGATAGATAGACTGAAGAGCAAGGCACAGTGGGGTATGGCAAGGGCAAGTCGGCCGAGATGGGGCTGGCGGTTGATAAGGTCAGACAGCGAGGCAAGGTGTGACCAGCAGTGCAGGGCGGTGATAGATAGACTGAAGAGCAAGGCACAGTGGGGTATGGCAAGGGCAAGTCGGCCGAGATGGGGCTGGCGGTTGATAAGGTCAGACAGCGAGGCAAGGTGTGACCAGCAGTGCAGGGCGGTGATAGATAGACTGAAGAGCAAGGCACAGTGGGGTATGGCAAGGGCAAGTCGGCCGAGATGGGGCTGGCGGTTGATAAGGTCAGACAGCGAGACAAGGTGTGACCAGCAGTGCAGGGCGGTGATAGATAGACTGAAGAACAAGGCACAGTGGGGTATGGCAAGGGCAAGTCGGCCGAGATGGGGCTGGCGGTTGGTAAGGTCAGACAGCGAGGCAAGGTGTGACCAGCAGTGCGGTATAGAGAAGTGCAGTGCGGTGACAGGCTGCAAAGACTGAGCATGGCACGGTGGGGTATGGCAAGGGCAAGTCGGCCGAGATGGGGCTGGCGGTTGATAAGGTGAGACAGCGAGGCAAGGTGTGACCAGCAGTGCAGGGCGGTGATAGAGAGACTGAAGAGCAAGGCACAGTGGGGTATGGCAAGGGCAAGTCGGCCGAGATGGGGCTGTCGGTTGATAAGGTCAGACAGTGAGGCAAGGTGTGACCAGCAGTGCAGGGCGGTGATAGATAGACTGAAGAGCAAGGCACAGTGGGTATGGCAAGGGCAAGTCGGCCGA
Organism: Closterium sp. Naga37s-1; assembly: GCA_947471745.1. Taxonomy (NCBI): domain Eukaryota; kingdom Viridiplantae; phylum Streptophyta; class Zygnematophyceae; order Desmidiales; family Closteriaceae; genus Closterium; species Closterium sp. Naga37s-1. The sequence goes on from CANJKZ010000817.1 coordinate 582,927, forward strand.
GATGGGGCTGGCGGTTGATAAGGTGAGACAGCGAGGCAAGGTGTGACCAGCAGTGCAGGGCGGTGATAGATAGACTGAAGAGCAAGGCACAGTGGGGTATGGCAAGGGCAAGTCGGCCGAGATGGGGCTGGCGGTTGATAAGGTCAGACAGCGAGGCAAGGTGTGACCAGCAGTGCAGGGCGGTGATAGATAGACTGAAGAGCAAGGCACAGTGGGGTATGGCAAGGGCAAGTCGGCCGAGATGGGGCTGGCGGTTGATAAGGTCAGACAGCGAGGCAAGGTGTGACCAGCAGTGCAGGGCGGTGATAGATAGACTGAAGAGCAAGGCACAGTGGGGTATGGCAAGGGCAAGTCGGCCGAGATGGGGCTGGCGGTTGATAAGGTCAGACAGCGAGGCAAGGTGTGACCAGCAGTGCAGGGCGGTGATAGATAGACTGAAGAGCAAGGCACAGTGGGGTATGGCAAGGGCAAGTCGGTCGAGATGGGGCTGGCGGTTGATAAGGTCAGACAGCGAGGCAAGGTGTGACCAGCAGTGCAGGGCGGTGATAGATAGACTGAAGAGCAAGGCACAGTGGGGTATGGCAAGGGCAAGTCGGCCGAGATGGGGCTGGCGGTTGATAAGGTGAGACAGCGAGGCAAGGTGTGACCAGCAGTGCAGGGCGGTGATAGATAGACTGAAGAGCAAGGCACAGTGGGGTATGGCAAGGCCAAGTCGGCCGAGATGGGGCTGGCGGTTGATAAGGTCAGACAGCGAGGCAAGGTGTGACCAGCAGTGCAGGGCGGTGATAGATAGACTGAAGAGCAAGGCACAGTGGGGTATGGCAAGGGCAAGTCGGCCGAGATGGGGCTGGCGGTTGATAAGGTCAGACAGTGAGGCAAGGTGTGACCAGCAGTGCAGGGCGGTGATAGATAGACTGAAGAGCAAGGCACAGTGGGGTATGGCAAGGGCAAGTCGGCCGAGATGGGGCTGGCGGTTGATAAGGTGAGACAGCGAGGCAAGGTGTGACCAGCAGTGCAGGGCGGTGATAGATAGACTGAAGAGCAAGGCACAGTGGGGTATGGCAAGGCCAAGTCGGCCGAGATGGGGCTGGCGGTTGATAAGGTCAGACAGCGAGGCAAGGTGTGACCAGCAGTGCAGGGCGGTGATAGATAGACTGAAGAGCAAGGCACAGTGGGGTATGGCAAGGGCAAGTCGGCCGAGATGGGGCTGGCGGTTGATAAGGTCAGACAGCGAGGCAAGGTGTGACCAGCAGTGCAGGGCGGTGATAGATAGACTGAAGAGCAAGGCACAGTGGGGTATGGCAAGGGCAAGTCGGCCGAGATGGGGCTGGCGGTTGATAAGGTGAGACAGCGAGGCAAGGTGTGACCAGCAGTGCAGGGCGGTGATAGATAGACTGAAGAGCAAGGCACAGTGGGGTATGGCAAGGGCAAGTCGGCCGAGATGGGGCTGGCGGTTGATAAGGTCAGACAGCGAGGCAAGGTGTGACCAGCAGTGCAGGGCGGTGATAGATAGACTGAAGAGCAAGGCACAGTGGGGTATGGCAAGGGCAAGTCGGCCGAGATGGGGCTGGCGGTTGATAAGGTCAGACAGCGAGGCAAGGTGTGACCAGCAGTGCAGGGCGGTGATAGATAGACTGAAGAGCAAGGCACAGTGGGGTATGGCAAGGGCAAGTCGGCCGAGATGGGGCTGGCGGTTGATAAGGTCAGACAGCGAGGCAAGGTGTGACCAGCAGTGCAGGGCGGTGATAGATAGACTGAAGAGCAAGGCACAGTGGGGTATGGCAAGGGCAAGTCGGCCGAGATGGGGCTGGCGGTTGATAAGGTCAGACAGCGAGGCAAGGTGTGACCAGCAGTGCAGGGCGGTGATAGATAGACTGAAGAGCAAGGCACAGTGGGGTATGGCAAGGGCAAGTCGGCCGAGATGGGGCTGGCGGTTGATAAGGTGAGACAGCGAGGCAAGGTGTGACCAGCAGTGCAGGGCGGTGATAGATAGGCTGAAGAGCAAGGCACAGTGGGGTATGGCAAGGGCAAGTCGGCCGAGATGGGGCTGGCGGTTGATAAGGTCAGACAGCGAGGCAAGGTGTGACCAGCAGTGCAGGGCGGTGATAGATAGACTGAAGAGCAAGGCACAGTGGGGTATGGCAAGGGCAAGTCGGCCGAGATGGGGCTGGCGGTTGATAAGGTGAGACAGCGAGGCAAGGTGTGACCAGCAGTGCAGGGCGGTGATAGATAGACTGAAGAGCAAGGCACAGTGGGGTATGGCAAGGGCAAGTCGGCCGAGATGGGGCTGGCGGTTGATAAGGTGAGACAGCGAGGCAAGGTGTGACCAGCAGTGCAGGGCGGTGATAGAAAGACTGAAGAGCAAGGCACAGTGGGGTATGGCAAGGGCAAGTCGGCCGAGATGGGGCTGGCGGTTGATAAGGTGAGACAGCGAGGCAAGGTGTGACCAGCAGTGCAGGGCGGTGATAGATAGACTGAAGAGCAAGGCACAGTGGGGTATGGCAAGGGCAAGTCGGCCGAGATGGGGCTGGCGGTTGATAAGGTCAGACAGCGAGGCAAGGTGTGACCAGCAGTGCAGGGCGGTGATAGATAGACTGAAGAGCAAGGCACAGTGGGGTATGGCAAGGGCAAGTCGGCCGAGATGGGGCTGGCGGTTGATAAGGTGAGACAGCGAGGCAAGGTGTGACCAGCAGTGCAGGGCGGTGATAGATAGACTGAAGAGCAAGGCACAGTGGGGTATGGCAAGGGCAAGTCGGCCGAGATGGGGCTGGCGGTTGATAAGGTCAGACAGCGAGGCAAGGTGTGACCAGCAGTGCAGGGCGGTGATAGATAGACTGAAGAGCAAGGCACAGTGGGGTATGGCAAGGGCAAGTCGGCCGAGATGGGGCTGGCGGTTGATAAGGTCAGACAGCGAGGCAAGGTGTGACCAGCAGTGCAGGGCGGTGATAGATAGGCTGAAGAGCAAGGCACAGTGGGGTATGGCAAGGGCAAGTCGGCCGAGATGGGGCTGGCGGTTGATAAGGTCAGACAGCGAGGCAAGGTGTGACCAGCAGTGCAGGGCGGTGATAGATAGACTGAAGAGCAAGGCACAGTGGGGTATGGCAAGGGCAAGTCGGCCGAGATGGGGCTGGCGGTTGATAAGGTGAGACAGCGAGGCAAGGTGTGACCAGCAGTGCAGGGCGGTGATAGATAGACTGAAGAGCAAGGCACAGTGGGGTATGGCAAGGGCAAGTCGGCCGAGATGGGGCTGGCGGTTGATAAGGTGAGACAGCGAGGCAAGGTGTGACCAGCAGTGCAGGGCGGTGATAGAAAGACTGAAGAGCAAGGCACAGTGGGGTATGGCAAGGGCAAGTCGGCCGAGATGGGGCTGGCGGTTGATAAGGTCAGACAGCGAGGCAAGGTGTGACCAGCAGTGCAGGGCGGTGATAGATAGACTGAAGAGCAAGGCACAGTGGGGTATGGCAAGGGCAAGTCGGCCGAGATGGGGCTGGCGGTTGATAAGGTGAGACAGCGAGGCAAGGTGTGACCAGCAGTGCAGGGCGGTGATAGATAGACTGAAGAGCAAGGCACAGTGGGGTATGGCAAGGGCAAGTCGGCCGAGATGGGGCTGGCGGTTGATAAGGTGAGACAGCGAGGCAAGGTGTGACCAGCAGTGCAGGGCGGTGATAGATAGACTGAAGAGCAAGGCACAGTGGGGTATGGCAAGGGCAAGTCGGCCGAGATGGGGCTGGCGGTTGATAAGGTGAGACAGCGAGGCAAGGTGTGACCAGCAGTGCAGGGCGGTGATAGATAGACTGAAGAGCAAGGCACAGTGGGGTATGGCAAGGGCAAGTCGGCCGAGATGGGGCTGGCGGTTGATAAGGTCAGACAGCGAGGCAAGGTGTGACCAGCAGTGCAGGGCGGTGATAGATAGACTGAAGAGCAAGGCACAGTGGGGTATGGCAAGGGCAAGTCGGCCGAGATGGGGCTGGCGGTTGATAAGGTGAGACAGCGAGGCAAGGTGTGACCAGCAGTGCAGGGCGGTGATAGAAAGACTGAAGAGCAAGGCACAGTGGGGTATGGCAAGGGCAAGTCGGCCGAGATGGGGCTGGCGGTTGATAAGGTGAGACAGCGAGGCAAGGTGTGACCAGCAGTGCAGGGCGGTGATAGATAGACTGAAGAGCAAGGCACAGTGGGGTATGGCAAGGGCAAGTCGGCCGAGATGGGGCTGGCGGTTGATAAGGTCAGACAGCGAGGCAAGGTGTGACCAGCAGTGCAGGGCGGTGATAGATAGACTGAAGAGCAAGGCACAGTGGGGTATGGCAAGGGCAAGTCGGCCGAGATGGGGCTGGCGGTTGATAAGGTGAGACAGCGAGGCAAGGTGTGACCAGCAGTGCAGGGCGGTGATAGATAGACTGAAGAGCAAGGCACAGTGGGGTATGGCAAGGGCAAGTCGGCCGAGATGGGGCTGGCGGTTGATAAGGTCAGACAGCGAGGCAAGGTGTGACCAGCAGTGCAGGGCGGTGATAGATAGACTGAAGAGCAAGGCACAGTGGGGTATGGCAAGGGCAAGTCGGCCGAGATGGGGCTGGCGGTTGATAAGGTCAGACAGCGAGGCAAGGTGTGACCAGCAGTGCAGGGCGGTGATAGATAGGCTGAAGAGCAAGGCACAGTGGGGTATGGCAAGGGCAAGTCGGCCGAGATGGGGCTGGCGGTTGATAAGGTCAGACAGCGAGGCAAGGTGTGACCAGCAGTGCAGGGCGGTGATAGATAGACTGAAGAGCAAGGCACAGTGGGGTATGGCAAGGGCAAGTCGGCCGAGATGGGGCTGGCGGTTGATAAGGTGAGACAGCGAGGCAAGGTGTGACCAGCAGTGCAGGGCGGTGATAGATAGACTGAAGAGCAAGGCACAGTGGGGTATGGCAAGGGCAAGTCGGCCGAGATGGGGCTGGCGGTTGATAAGGTGAGACAGCGAGGCAAGGTGTGACCAGCAGTGCAGGGCGGTGATAGAAAGACTGAAGAGCAAGGCACAGTGGGGTATGGCAAGGGCAAGTCGGCCGAGATGGGGCTGGCGGTTGATAAGGTCAGACAGCGAGGCAAGGTGTGACCAGCAGTGCAGGGCGGTGATAGATAGACTGAAGAGCAAGGCACAGTGGGGTATGGCAAGGGCAAGTCGGCCGAGATGGGGCTGGCGGTTGATAAGGTGAGACAGCGAGGCAAGGTGTGACCAGCAGTGCAGGGCGGTGATAGATAGACTGAAGAGCAAGGCACAGTGGGGTATGGCAAGGGCAAGTCGGCCGAGATGGGGCTGGCGGTTGATAAGGTGAGACAGCGAGGCAAGGTGTGACCAGCAGTGCAGGGCGGTGATAGATAGACTGAAGAGCAAGGCACAGTGGGGTATGGCAAGGGCAAGTCGGCCGAGATGGGGCTGGCGGTTGATAAGGTGAGACAGCGAGGCAAGGTGTGACCAGCAGTGCAGGGCGGTGATAGATAGACTGAAGAGCAAGGCACAGTGGGGTATGGCAAGGGCAAGTCGGCCGAGATGGGGCTGGCGGTTGATAAGGTCAGACAGCGAGGCAAGGTGTGACCAGCAGTGCAGGGCGGTGATAGATAGACTGAAGAGCAAGGCACAGTGGGGTATGGCAAGGGCAAGTCGGCCGAGATGGGGCTGGCGGTTGATAAGGTCAGACAGCGAGGCAAGGTGTGACCAGCAGTGCAGGGCGGTGATAGATAGACTGAAGAGCAAGGCACAGTGGGGTATGGCAAGGGCAAGTCGGCCGAGATGGGGCTGGCGGTTGATAAGGTCAGACAGCGAGGCAAGGTGTGACCAGCAGTGCAGGGCGGTGATAGATAGACTGAAGAGCAAGGCACAGTGGGGTATGGCAAGGGCAAGTCGGCCGAGATGGGGCTGGCGGTTGATAAGGTGAGACAGCGAGGCAAGGTGTGACCAGCAGTGCAGGGCGGTGATAGATAGACTGAAGAGCGAGGCACAGTGGGGTATGGCAAGGGCAAGTCGGCCGAGATGGGGCTGTCGGTTGATAAGGTCAGACAGCGAGGCAAGGTGTGACCAGCAGTGCAGGGCGGTGATAGATAGACTGAAGAGCAAGGCACAGTGGGGTATGGCAAGGGCAAGTCGGCCGAGATGGGGCTGGCGGTTGATAAGGTCAGACAGCGAGGCAAGGTGTGACCAGCAGTGCAGGGCGGTGATAGATAGGCTGAAGAGCAAGGCACAGTGGGGTATGGCAAGGGCAAGTCGGCCGAGATGGGGCTGGCGGTTGATAAGGTCAGACAGCGAGGCAAGGTGTGACCAGCAGTGCAGGGCGGTGATAGATAGACTGAAGAGCAAGGCACAGTGGGGTATGGCAAGGGCAAGTCGGCCGAGATGGGGCTGGCGGTTGATAAGGTGAGACAGCGAGGCAAGGTGTGACCAGCAGTGCAGGGCGGTGATAGATAGACTGAAGAGCAAGGCACAGTGGGGTATGGCAAGGGCAAGTCGGCCGAGATGGGGCTGGCGGTTAATAAGGTCAGACAGCGAGGCAAGGTGTGACCAGCAGTGCAGGGCGGTGATAGATAGACTGAAGAGCAAGGCACAGTGGGGTATGGCAAGGGCAAGTCGGCCGAGATGGGGCTGGCGGTTGATAAGGTCAGACAGCGAGGCAAGGTGTGACCAGCAGTGCAGGGCGGTGATAGATAGACTGAAGAGCAAGGCACAGTGGGGTATGGCAAGGGCAAGTCGGCCGAGATGGGGCTGGCGGTTGATAAGGTCAGACAGCGAGGCAAGGTGTGACCAGCAGTGCAGGGCGGTGATAGATAGACTGAAGAGCGAGGCACAGTGGGGTATGGCAAGGGCAAGTCGGCCGAGATGGGGCTGTCGGTTGATAAGGTCAGACAGCGAGGCAAGGTGTGACCAGCAGTGCAGGGCGGTGATAGATAGACTGAAGAGCAAGGCACAGTGGGGTATGGCAAGGGCAAGTCGGCCGAGATGGGGCTGGCGGTTGATAAGGTCAGACAGCGAGGCAAGGTGTGACCAGCAGTGCAGGGCGGTGATAGATAGGCTGAAGAGCAAGGCACAGTGGGGTATGGCAAGGGCAAGTCGGCCGAGATGGGGCTGGCGGTTGATAAGGTCAGACAGCGAGGCAAGGTGTGACCAGCAGTGCAGGGCAGTGATAGATAGACTGAAGAGCAAGGCACAGTGGGGTATGGCAAGGGCAAGTCGGCCGAGATGGGGCTGGCGGTTGATAAGGTGAGACAGCGAGGCAAGGTGTGACCAGCAGTGCAGGGCGGTGATAGATAGACTGAAGAGCAAGGCACAGTGGGGTATGGCAAGGGCAAGTCGGCCGAGATGGGGCTGGCGGTTAATAAGGTCAGACAGCGAGGCAAGGTGTGACCAGCAGTGCAGGGCGGTGATAGATAGACTGAAGAGCAAGGCACAGTGGGGTATGGCAAGGGCAAGTCGGCCGAGATGGGGCTGGCGGTTGATAAGGTCAGACAGCGAGGCAAGGTGTGACCAGCAGTGCAGGGCGGTGATAGATAGACTGAAGAGCAAGGCACAGTGGGGTATGGCAAGGGCAAGTCGGCCGAGATGGGGCTGGCGGTTGATAAGGTGAGACAGCGAGGCAAGGTGTGACCAGCAGTGCAGGGCGGTGATAGATAGACTGAAGAGCAAGGCACAGTGGGGTATGGCAAGGGCAAGTCGGCCGAGATGGGGCTGTCGGTTGATAAGGTCAGACAGCGAGGCAAGGTGTGACCAGCAGTGCAGGGCGGTGATAGATAGACTGAAGAGCAAGGCACAGTGGGGTATGGCAAGGGCAAGTCGGCCGAGATGGGGCTGGCGGTTGATAAGGTCAGACAGCGAGGCAAGGTGTGACCAGCAGTGCAGGGCGGTGATAGATAGACTGAAGAGCAAGGCACAGTGGGGTATGGCAAGGGCAAGTCGGCCGAGATGGGGCTGTCGGTTGATAAGGTCAGACAGCGAGGCAAGGTGTGACCAGCAGTGCAGGGCGGTGATAGATAGACTGAAGAGCAAGGCACAGTGGGGTATGGCAAGGGCAAGTCGGCCGAGATGGGGCTGGCGGTTGATAAGGTGAGACAGCGAGGCAAGGTGTGACCAGCAGTGCAGGGCGGTGATAGATAGACTGAAGAGCAAGGCACAGTGGGGTATGGCAAGGGCAAGTCAGCCGAGATGGGGCTGTCGGTTGATAAGGTCAGACAGCGAGGCAAGGTGTGACCAGCAGTGCAGGGCGGTGATAGATAGACTGAAGAGCAAGGCACAGTGGGGTATGGCAAGGGCAAGTCGGCCGAGATGGGGCTGGCGGTTGATAAGGTGAGACAGCGAGGCAAGGTGTGACCAGCAGTGCAGGGCGGTGATAGATAGACTGAAGAGCAAGGCACAGTGGGGTATGGCAAGGGCAAGTCGGCCGAGATGGGGCTGGCGGTTGATAAGGTCAGACAGCGAGGCAAGGTGTGACCAGCAGTGCAGGGCGGTGATAGATAGACTGAAGAGCAAGGCACAGTGGGGTATGGCAAGGGCAAGTCGGCCGAGATGGGGCTGGCGGTTGATAAGGTGAGACAGCGAGGCAAGGTGTGACCAGCAGTGCAGGGCGGTGATAGATAGACTGAAGAGCAAGGCACAGTGGGGTATGGCAAGGGCAAGTCGGCCGAGATGGGGCTGGCGGTTGATAAGGTCAGACAGCGAGGCAAGGTGTGACCAGCAGTGCAGGGCGGTGATAGATAGACTGAAGAGCAAGGCACAGTGGGGTATGGCAAGGGCAAGTCGGCCGTGATGGGGCTGGCGGTTGATAAGGTCAGACAGCGAGGCAAGGTGTGACCAGCAGTGCAGGGCGGTGATAGATAGACTGAAGAGCAAGGCACAGTGGGGTATGGCAAGGGCAAGTCGGCCGAGATGGGGCTGGCGGTTGATAAGGTCAGACAGCGAGGCAAGGTGTGACCAGCAGTGCAGGGCGGTGATAGATAGACTGAAGAGCAAGGCACAGTGGGGTATGGCAAGGGCAAGTCAGCCGAGATGGGGCTGTCGGTTGATAAGGTCAGACAGCGAGGCAAGGTGTGACCAGCAGTGCAGGGCGGTGATAGATAGACTGAAGAGCAAGGCACAGTGGGGTATGGCAAGGGCAAGTCGGCCGAGATGGGGCTGGCAGTTGATAAGGTGAGACAGCGAGGCAAGGTGTGACCAGCAGTGCAGGGCGGTGATAGATAGACTGAAGAGCAAGGCACAGTGGGGTATGGCAAGGGCAAGTCGGCCGAGATGGGGCTGGCGGTTGATAAGGTCAGACAGCGAGGCAAGGTGTGACCAGCAGTGCAGGGCGGTGATAGATAGACTGAAGAGCAAGGCACAGTGGGGTATGGCAAGGGCAAGTCGGCCGAGATGGGGCTGGCGGTTGATAAGGTGAGACAGCGAGGCAAGGTGTGACCAGCAGTGCAGGGCGGTGATAGATAGACTGAAGAGCAAGGCACAGTGGGGTATGGCAAGGGCAAGTCGGCCGAGATGGGGCTGGCGGTTGATAAGGTGAGACAGCGAGGCAAGGTGTGACCAGCAGTGCAGGGCGGTGATAGATAGACTGAAGAGCAAGGCACAGTGGGGTATGGCAAGGGCAAGTCGGCCGAGATGCGGCTGTCGGTTGATAAGGTCAGACAGCGAGGCAAGGTGTGACCAGCAGTGCAGGGCGGTGATAGATAGACTGAAGAGCAAGGCACAGTGGGGTATGGCAAGGGCAAGTCGGCCGAGATGGGGCTGGCGGTTGATAAGGTCAGACAGCGAGGCAAGGTGTGACCAGCAGTGCAGGGCGGTGATAGATAGACTGAAGAGCAAGGCACAGTGGGGTATGGCAAGGGCAAGTCGGCCGAGATGGGGCTGGCGGTTGATAAGGTCAGACAGCGAGGCAAGGTGTGACCAGCAGTGCAGGGCGGTGATAGATAGACTGAAGAGCAAGGCACAGTGGGGTATGGCAAGGGCAAGTCGGCCGAGATGGGGCTGGCGGTTGATAAGGTCAGACAGCGAGGCAAGGTGTGACCAGCAGTGCAGGGCGGTGATAGATAGACTGAAGAGCAAGGCACAGTGGGGTATGGCAAGGGCAAGTCGGCCGAGATGGGGCTGGCGGTTAATAAGGTCAGACAGCGAGGCAAGGTGTGACCAGCAGTGCAGGGCGGTGATAGATAGACTGAAGAGCAAGGCACAGTGGGGTATGGCAAGGGCAAGTCGGCCGAGATGGGGCTGGCGGTTGATAAGGTCAGACAGCGAGGCAAGGTGTGACCAGCAGTGCAGGGCGGTGATAGATAGACTGAAGAGCAAGGCACAGTGGGGTATGGCAAGGGCAAGTCGGCCGAGATGGGGCTGGCGGTTGATAAGGTGAGACAGCGAGGCAAGGTGTGACCAGCAGTGCAGGGCGGTGATAGATAGACTGAAGAGCAAGGCACAGTGGGGTATGGCAAGGGCAAGTCGGCCGAGATGGGGCTGGCGGTTGATAAGGTCAGACAGCGAGGCAAGGTGTGACCAGCAGTGCAGGGCGGTGATAGATAGACTGAAGAGCAAGGCACAGTGGGGTATGGCAAGGGCAAGTCAGCCGAGATGGGGCTGTCGGTTGATAAGGTCAGACAGCGAGGCAAGGTGTGACCAGCAGTGCAGGGCGGTGATAGATAGACTGAAGAGCAAGGCACAGTGGGGTATGGCAAGGGCAAGTCGGCCGAGATGGGGCTGGCGGTTGATAAGGTGAGACAGCGAGGCAAGGTGTGACCAGCAGTGCAGGGCGGTGATAGATAGACTGAAGAGCAAGGCACAGTGGGGTATGGCAAGGGCAAGTCGGCCGAGATGGGGCTGGCGGTTGATAAGGTCAGACAGCGAGGCAAGGTGTGACCAGCAGTGCAGGGCGGTGATAGATAGACTGAAGAGCAAGGCACAGTGGGGTATGGCAAGGGCAAGTCGGCCGAGATGGGGCTGGCGGTTGATAAGGTGAGACAGCGAGGCAAGGTGTGACCAGCAGTGCAGGGCGGTGATAGATAGACTGAAGAGCAAGGCACAGTGGGGTATGGCAAGGGCAAGTCGGCCGAGATGGGGCTGGCGGTTGATAAGGTCAGACAGCGAGGCAAGGTGTGACCAGCAGTGCAGGGCGGTGATAGATAGACTGAAGAGCAAGGCACAGTGGGGTATGGCAAGGGCAAGTCGGCCGAGATGGGGCTGGCGGTTGATAAGGTCAGACAGCGAGGCAAGGTGTGACCAGCAGTGCAGGGCGGTGATAGATAGACTGAAGAGCAAGGCACAGTGGGGTATGGCAAGGGCAAGTCGGCCGAGATGGGGCTGGCGGTTGATAAGGTCAGACAGCGAGGCAAGGTGTGACCAGCAGTGCAGGGCGGTGATAGATAGACTGAAGAGCAAGGCACAGTGGGGTATGGCAAGGGCAAGTCAGCCGAGATGGGGCTGTCGGTTGATAAGGTCAGACAGCGAGGCAAGGTGTGACCAGCAGTGCAGGGCGGTGATAGATAGACTGAAGAGCAAGGCACAGTGGGGTATGGCAAGGGCAAGTCGGCCGAGATGGGGCTGGCGGTTGATAAGGTGAGACAGCGAGGCAAGGTGTGACCAGCAGTGCAGGGCGGTGATAGATAGACTGAAGAGCAAGGCACAGTGGGGTATGGCAAGGGCAAGTCGGCCGAGATGGGGCTGGCGGTTGTTAAGGTCAGACAGCGAGGCAAGGTGTGACCAGCAGTGCAGGGCGGTGATAGATAGACTGAAGAGCAAGGCACAGTGGGGTATGGCAAGGGCAAGTCGGCCGAGATGGGGCTGGCGGTTGATAAGGTGAGACAGCGAGGCAAGGTGTGACCAGCAGTGCAGGGCGGTGATAGATAGACTGAAGAGCAAGGCACAGTGGGGTATGGCAAGGGCAAGTCGGCCGAGATGGGGCTGGCGGTTGATAAGGTGAGACAGCGAGGCAAGGTGTGACCAGCAGTGCAGGGCGGTGATAGATAGACTGAAGAGCAAGGCACAGTGGGGTATGGCAAGGGCAAGTCGGCCGAGATGCGGCTGTCGGTTGATAAGGTCAGACAGCGAGGCAAGGTGTGACCAGCAGTGCAGGGCGGTGATAGATAGACTGAAGAGCAAGGCACAGTGGGGTATGGCAAGGGCAAGTCGGCCGAGATGGGGCTGGCGGTTGATAAGGTCAGACAGCGAGGCAAGGTGTGACCAGCAGTGCAGGGCGGTGATAGATAGACTGAAGAGCAAGGCACAGTGGGGTATGGCAAGGGCAAGTCGGCCGAGATGGGGCTGGCGGTTGATAAGGTGAGACAGCGAGGCAAGGTGTGACCAGCAGTGCAGGGCGGTGATAGATAGACTGAAGAGCAAGGCACAGTGGGGTATGGCAAGGGCAAGTCGGCCGAGATGGGGCTGGCGGTTGATAAGGTGAGACAGCGAGGCAAGGTGTGACCAGCAGTGCAGGGCGGTGATAGATAGACTGAAGAGCAAGGCACAGTGGGGTATGGCAAGGGCAAGTCGGCCGAGATGGGGCTGGCGGTTAATAAGGTCAGACAGCGAGGCAAGGTGTGACCAGCAGTGCAGGGCGGTGATAGATAGACTGAAGAGCAAGGCACAGTGGGGTATGGCAAGGGCAAGTCGGCCGAGATGGGGCTGGCGGTTGATAAGGTCAGACAGCGAGGCAAGGTGTGACCAGCAGTGCAGGGCGGTGATAGATAGACTGAAGAGCAAGGCACAGTGGGGTATGGCAAGGGCAAGTCGGCCGAGATGGGGCTGGCGGTTGATAAGGTGAGACAGCGAGGCAAGGTGTGACCAGCAGTGCAGGGCGGTGATAGATAGACTGAAGAGCAAGGCACAGTGGGGTATGGCAAGGGCAAGTCGGCCGAGATGGGGCTGGCGGTTGATAAGGTCAGACAGCGAGGCAAGGTGTGACCAGCAGTGCAGGGCGGTGATAGATAGACTGAAGAGCAAGGCACAGTGGGGTATGGCAAGGGCAAGTCAGGCCGAGATGGGGCTGGCGGTTGATAAGGTCAGACAGCGAGGCAAGGTGTGACCAGCAGTGCAGGGCGGTGATAGATAGACTGAAGAGCAAGGCACAGTGGGGTATGGCAAGGGCAAGTCGGCCGAGATGGGGCTGGCGGTTGATAAGGTGAGACAGCGAGGCAAGGTGTGACCAGCAGTGCAGGGCGGTGATAGATAGACTGAAGAGCAAGGCACAGTGGGGTATGGCAAGGGCAAGTCGGCCGAGATGGGGCTGGCGGTTGAATAAGGTCAGACAGCGAGGCAAGGTGTGACCAGCAGTGCAGGGCGGTGATAGATAGACTGAAGAGCAAGGCACAGTGGGGTATGGCAAGGGCAAGTCGGCCGAGATGGGGCTGGCGGTTGATAAGGTCAGACAGCGAGGCAAGGTGTGACCAGCAGTGCAGGGCGGTGATAGATAGACTGAAGAGCAAGGCACAGTGGGGTATGGCAAGGGCAAGTCGGCCGAGATGGGGCTGGCGGTTGATAAGGTCAGACAGCGAGGCAAGGTGTGACCAGCAGTGCAGGGCGGTGATAGATAGACTGAAGAGCAAGGCACAGTGGGGTATGGCAAGGGCAAGTCGGCCGAGATGGGGCTGGCGGTTGATAAGGTCAGACAGCGAGGCAAGGTGTGACCAGCAGTGCAGGGCGGTGATAGATAGACTGAAGAGCAAGGCACAGTGGGGTATGGCAAGGGCAAGTCGGCCGAGATGGGGCTGGCGGTTGATAAGGTGAGACAGCGAGGCAAGGTGTGACCAGCAGTGCAGGGCGGTGATAGATAGACTGAAGAGCAAGGCACAGTGGGGTATGGCAAGGGCAAGTCGGCCGAGATGGGGCTGGCGGTTGATAAGGTCAGACAGCGAGGCAAGGTGTGACCAGCAGTGCAGGGCGGTGATAGATAGACTGAAGAGCAAGGCACAGTGGGGTATGGCAAGGGCAAGTCGGCCGAGATGGGGCTGGCGGTTGATAAGGTGAGACAGCGAGGCAAGGTGTGACCAGCAGTGCAGGGCGGTGATAGATAGACTGAAGAGCAAGGCACAGTGGGGTATGGCAAGGGCAAGTCGGCCGAGATGGGGCTGGCGGTTGATAAGGTCAGACAGCGAGGCAAGGTGTGACCAGCAGTGCAGGGCGGTGATAGATAGACTGAAGAGCAAGGCACAGTGGGGTATGGCAAGGGCAAGTCGGCCGAGATGGGGCTGGCGGTTGATAAGGTCAGACAGCGAGGCAAGGTGTGACCAGCAGTGCAGGGCGGTGATAGATAGACTGAAGAGCAAGGCACAGTGGGGTATGGCAAGGGCAAGTCGGCCGAGATGGGGCTGGCGGTTGATAAGGTCAGACAGCGAGGCAAGGTGTGACCAGCAGTGCAGGGCGGTGATAGATAGACTGAAGAGCAAGGCACAGTGGGGTATGGCAAGGGCAAGTCGGCCGAGATGGGGCTGGCGGTTGATAAGGTCAGACAGCGAGGCAAGGTGTGACCAGCAGTGCAGGGCGGTGATAGATAGACTGAAGAGCAAGGCACAGTGGGGTATGGCAAGGGCAAGTCGGCCGAGATGGGGCTGGCGGTTGATAAGGTGAGACAGCGAGGCAAGGTGTGACCAGCAGTGCAGGGCGGTGATAGATAGACTGAAGAGCAAGGCACAGTGGGGTATGGCAAGGGCAAGTCGGCCGAGATGGGGCTGGCGGTTGATAAGGTCAGACAGCGAGGCAAGGTGTGACCAGCAGTGCAGGGCGGTGATAGATAGACTGAAGAGCAAGGCACAGTGGGGTATGGCAAGGGCAAGTCGGCCGAGATGGGGCTGGCGGTTGATAAGGTGAGACAGCGAGGCAAGGTGTGACCAGCAGTGCAGGGCGGTGATAGATAGACTGAAGAGCAAGGCACAGTGGGGTATGGCAAGGGCAAGTCGGCCGAGATGGGGCTGGCGGTTGATAAGGTCAGACAGCGAGGCAAGGTGTGACCAGCAGTGCAGGGCGGTGATAGATAGACTGAAGAGCAAGGCACAGTGGGGTATGGCAAGGGCAAGTCGGCCGAGATGGGGCTGGCGGTTGATAAGGTCAGACAGCGAGGCAAGGTGTGACCAGCAGTGCAGGGCGGTGATAGATAGACTGAAGAGCAAGGCACAGTGGGGTATGGCAAGGGCAAGTCGGCCGAGATGGGGCTGGCGGTTGATAAGGTCAGACAGCGAGGCAAGGTGTGACCAGCAGTGCAGGGCGGTGATAGATAGACTGAAGAGCAAGGCACAGTGGGGTATGGCAAGGGCAAGTCGGCCGAGATGGGGCTGGCGGTTGATAAGGTCAGACAGCGAGGCAAGGTGTGACCAGCAGTGCAGGGCGGTGATAGATAGACTGAAGAGCAAGGCACAGTGGGGTATGGCAAGGGCAAGTCGGCCGAGATGGGGCTGGCGGTTGATAAGGTCAGACAGCGAGGCAAGGTGTGACCAGCAGTGCAGGGCGGTGATAGATAGACTGAAGAGCAAGGCACAGTGGGGTATGGCAAGGGCAAGTCGGCCGAGATGGGGCTGGCGGTTGATAAGGTCAGACAGCGAGGCAAGGTGTGACCAGCAGTGCAGGGCGGTGATAGATAGACTGAAGAGCAAGGCACAGTGGGGTATGGCAAGGGCAAGTCGGCCGAGATGGGGCTGGCGGTTGATAAGGTCAGACAGCGAGGCAAGGTGTGACCAGCAGTGCAGGGCGGTGATAGATAGACTGAAGAGCAAGGCACAGTGGGGTATGGCAAGGGCAAGTCGGCCGAGATGGGGCTGGCGGTTGATAAGGTGAGACAGCGAGGCAAGGTGTGACCAGCAGTGCAGGGCGGTGATAGATAGACTGAAGAGCAAGGCACAGTGGGGTATGGCAAGGGCAAGTCGGCCGAGATGGGGCTGGCGGTTGATAAGGTCAGACAGCGAGGCAAGGTGTGACCAGCAGTGCAGGGCGGTGATAGATAGACTGAAGAGCAAGGCACAGTGGGGTATGGCAAGGGCAAGTCGGCCGAGATGGGGCTGGCGGTTGATAAGGTGAGACAGCGAGGCAAGGTGTGACCAGCAGTGCAGGGCGGTGATAGATAGACTGAAGAGCAAGGCACAGTGGGGTATGGCAAGGGCAAGTCGGCCGAGATGGGGCTGGCGGTTGATAAGGTCAGACAGCGAGGCAAGGTGTGACCAGCAGTGCAGGGCGGTGATAGATAGACTGAAGAGCAAGGCACAGTGGGGTATGGCAAGGGCAAGTCGGCCGAGATGGGGCTGGCGGTTGATAAGGTCAGACAGCGAGGCAAGGTGTGACCAGCAGTGCAGGGCGGTGATAGATAGACTGAAGAGCAAGGCACAGTGGGGTATGGCAAGGGCAAGTCGGCCGAGATGGGGCTGGCGGTTGATAAGGTCAGACAGCGAGGCAAGGTGTGACCAGCAGTGCAGGGCGGTGATAGATAGACTGAAGAGCAAGGCACAGTGGGGTATGGCAAGGGCAAGTCGGCCGAGATGGGGCTGGCGGTTGATAAGGTGAGACAGCGAGGCAAGGTGTGACCAGCAGTGCAGGGCGGTGATAGATAGACTGAAGAGCAAGGCACAGTGGGGTATGGCAAGGGCAAGTCGGCCGAGATGGGGCTGGCGGTTGATAAGGTCAGACAGCGAGGCAAGGTGTGACCAGCAGTGCAGGGCGGTGATAGATAGACTGAAGAGCAAGGCACAGTGGGGTATGGCAAGGGCAAGTCGGCCGAGATGGGGCTGGCGGTTGATAAGGTGAGACAGCGAGGCAAGGTGTGACCAGCAGTGCAGGGCGGTGATAGATAGACTGAAGAGCAAGGCACAGTGGGGTATGGCAAGGGCAAGTCGGCCGAGATGGGGCTGGCGGTTGATAAGGTCAGACAGCGAGGCAAGGTGTGACCAGCAGTGCAGGGCGGTGATAGATAGACTGAAGAGCAAGGCACAGTGGGGTATGGCAAGGGCAAGTCGGCCGAGATGGGGCTGGCGGTTGATAAGGTCAGACAGCGAGGCAAGGTGTGACCAGCAGTGCAGGGCGGTGATAGATAGACTGAAGAGCAAGGCACAGTGGGGTATGGCAAGGGCAAGTCGGCCGAGATGGGGCTGGCGGTTGATAAGGTCAGACAGCGAGGCAAGGTGTGACCAGCAGTGCAGGGCGGTGATAGATAGACTGAAGAGCAAGGCACAGTGGGGTATGGCAAGGGCAAGTCGGCCGAGATGGGGCTGGCGGTTGATAAGGTCAGACAGCGAGGCAAGGTGTGACCAGCAGTGCAGGGCGGTGATAGATAGACTGAAGAGCAAGGCACAGTGGGGTATGGCAAGGGCAAGTCGGCCGAGATGGGGCTGGCGGTTGATAAGGTCAGACAGCGAGGCAAGGTGTGACCAGCAGTGCAGGGCGGTGATAGATAGACTGAAGAGCAAGGCACAGTGGGGTATGGCAAGGGCAAGTCGGCCGAGATGGGGCTGGCGGTTGATAAGGTGAGACAGCGAGGCAAGGTGTGACCAGCAGTGCAGGGCGGTGATAGATAGACTGAAGAGCAAGGCACAGTGGGGTATGGCAAGGGCAAGTCGGCCGAGATGGGGCTGGCGGTTGATAAGGTGAGACAGCGAGGCAAGGTGTGACCAGCAGTGCAGGGCGGTGATAGATAGACTGAAGAGCAAGGCACAGTGGGGTATGGCAAGGGCAAGTCGGCCGAGATGGGGCTGGCGGTTGATAAGGTGAGACAGCGAGGCAAGGTGTGACCAGCAGTGCAGGGCGGTGATAGATAGACTGAAGAGCAAGGCACAGTGGGGTATGGCAAGGGCAAGTCGGCCGAGATGGGGCTGGCGGTTGATAAGGTGAGACAGCGAGGCAAGGTGTGACCAGCAGTGCAGGGCGGTGATAGATAGACTGAAGAGCAAGGCACAGTGGGGTATGGCAAGGGCAAGTCGGCCGAGATGGGGCTGGCGGTTGATAAGGTGAGACAGCGAGGCAAGGTGTGACCAGCAGTGCAGGGCGGTGATAGATAGACTGAAGAGCAAGGCACAGTGGGGTATGGCAAGGGCAAGTCGGCCGAGATGGGGCTGGCGGTTGATAAGGTGAGACAGCGAGGCAAGGTGTGACCAGCAGTGCAGGGCGGTGATAGATAGACTGAAGAGCAAGGCACAGTGGGGTATGGCAAGGGCAAGTCGGCCGAGATGGGGCTGGCGGTTGATAAGGTGAGACAGCGAGGCAAGGTGTGACCAGCAGTGCAGGGCGGTGATAGATAGACTGAAGAGCAAGGCACAGTGGGGTATGGCAAGGGCAAGTCGGCCGAGATGGGGCTGGCGGTTGATAAGGTGAGACAGCGAGGCAAGGTGTGACCAGCAGTGCAGGGCGGTGATAGATAGACTGAAGAGCAAGGCACAGTGGGGTATGGCAAGGGCAAGTCGGCCGAGATGGGGCTGGCGGTTGATAAGGTGAGACAGCGAGGCAAGGTGTGACCAGCAGTGCAGGGCGGTGATAGATAGACTGAAGAGCAAGGCACAGTGGGGTATGGCAAGGGCAAGTCGGCCGAGATGGGGCTGGCGGTTGATAAGGTGAGACAGCGAGGCAAGGTGTGACCAGCAGTGCAGGGCGGTGATAGATAGACTGAAGAGCAAGGCACAGTGGGGTATGGCAAGGGCAAGTCGGCCGAGATGGGGCTGGCGGTTGATAAGGTGAGACAGCGAGGCAAGGTGTGACCAGCAGTGCAGGGCGGTGATAGATAGACTGAAGAGCAAGGCACAGTGGGGTATGGCAAGGGCAAGTCGGCCGAGATGGGGCTGGCGGTTGATAAGGTGAGACAGCGAGGCAAGGTGTGACCAGCAGTGCAGGGCGGTGATAGATAGACTGAAGAGCAAGGCACAGTGGGGTATGGCAAGGGCAAGTCGGCCGAGATGGGGCTGGCGGTTGATAAGGTCAGACAGCGAGGCAAGGTGTGACCAGCAGTGCAGGGCGGTGATAGATAGACTGAAGAGCAAGGCACAGTGGGGTATGGCAAGGGCAAGTCGGCCGAGATGGGGCTGGCGGTTGATAAGGTGAGACAGCGAGGCAAGGTGTGACCAGCAGTGCAGGGCGGTGATAGATAGACTGAAGAGCAAGGCACAGTGGGGTATGGCAAGGGCAAGTCGGCCGAGATGGGGCTGGCGGTTGATAAGGTGAGACAGCGAGGCAAGGTGTGACCAGCAGTGCAGGGCGGTGATAGATAGACTGAAGAGCAAGGCACAGTGGGGTATGGCAAGGGCAAGTCGGCCGAGATGGGGCTGGCGGTTGATAAGGTGAGACAGCGAGGCAAGGTGTGACCAGCAGTGCAGGGCGGTGATAGATAGACTGAAGAGCAAGGCACAGTGGGGTATGGCAAGGGCAAGTCGGCCGAGATGGGGCTGGCGGTTGATAAGGTCAGACAGCGAGGCAAGGTGTGACCAGCAGTGCAGGGCGGTGATAGATAGACTGAAGAGCAAGGCACAGTGGGGTATGGCAAGGGCAAGTCGGCCGAGATGGGGCTGGCGGTTGATAAGGTGAGACAGCGAGGCAAGGTGTGACCAGCAGTGCAGGGCGGTGATAGATAGACTGAAGAGCAAGGCACAGTGGGGTATGGCAAGGGCAAGTCGGCCGAGATGGGGCTGGCGGTTGATAAGGTGAGACAGCGAGGCAAGGTGTGACCAGCAGTGCAGGGCGGTGATAGATAGACTGAAGAGCAAGGCACAGTGGGGTATGGCAAGGGCAAGTCGGCCGAGATGGGGCTGGCGGTTGATAAGGTGAGACAGCGAGGCAAGGTGTGACCAGCAGTGCAGGGCGGTGATAGATAGACTGAAGAGCAAGGCACAGTGGGGTATGGCAAGGGCAAGTCGGCCGAGATGGGGCTGGCGGTTGATAAGGTGAGACAGCGAGGCAAGGTGTGACCAGCAGTGCAGGGCGGTGATAGATAGACTGAAGAGCAAGGCACAGTGGGGTATGGCAAGGGCAAGTCGGCCGAGATGGGGCTGGCGGTTGATAAGGTGAGACAGCGAGGCAAGGTGTGACCAGCAGTGCAGGGCGGTGATAGATAGACTGAAGAGCAAGGCACAGTGGGGTATGGCAAGGGCAAGTCGGCCGAGATGGGGCTGGCGGTTGATAAGGTGAGACAGCGAGGCAAGGTGTGACCAGCAGTGCAGGGCGGTGATAGATAGACTGAAGAGCAAGGCACAGTGGGGTATGGCAAGGGCAAGTCGGCCGAGATGGGGCTGGCGGTTGATAAGGTGAGACAGCGAGGCAAGGTGTGACCAGCAGTGCAGGGCGGTGATAGATAGACTGAAGAGCAAGGCACAGTGGGGTATGGCAAGGGCAAGTCGGCCGAGATGGGGCTGGCGGTTGATAAGGTGAGACAGCGAGGCAAGGTGTGACCAGCAGTGCAGGGCGGTGATAGATAGACTGAAGAGCAAGGCACAGTGGGGTATGGCAAGGGCAAGTCGGCCGAGATGGGGCTGGCGGTTGATAAGGTGAGACAGCGAGGCAAGGTGTGACCAGCAGTGCAGGGCGGTGATAGATAGACTGAAGAGCAAGGCACAGTGGGGTATGGCAAGGGCAAGTCGGCCGAGATGGGGCTGGCGGTTGATAAGGTCAGACAGCGAGGCAAGGTGTGACCAGCAGTGCAGGGCGGTGATAGATAGACTGAAGAGCAAGGCACAGTGGGGTATGGCAAGGGCAAGTCGGCCGAGATGGGGCTGGCGGTTGATAAGGTGAGACAGCGAGGCAAGGTGTGACCAGCAGTGCAGGGCGGTGATAGATAGACTGAAGAGCAAGGCACAGTGGGGTATGGCAAGGGCAAGTCGGCCGAGATGGGGCTGGCGGTTGATAAGGTCAGACAGCGAGGCAAGGTGTGACCAGCAGTGCAGGGCGGTGATAGATAGACTGAAGAGCAAGGCACAGTGGGGTATGGCAAGGGCAAGTCGGCCGAGATGGGGCTGGCGGTTGATAAGGTCAGACAGCGAGGCAAGGTGTGACCAGCAGTGCAGGGCGGTGATAGATAGACTGAAGAGCAAGGCACAGTGGGGTATGGCAAGGGCAAGTCGGCCGAGATGGGGCTGGCGGTTGATAAGGTCAGACAGCGAGGCAAGGTGTGACCAGCAGTGCAGGGCGGTGATAGATAGACTGAAGAGCAAGGCACAGTGGGGTATGGCAAGGGCAAGTCGGCCGAGATGGGGCTGGCGGTTGATAAGGTGAGACAGCGAGGCAAGGTGTGACCAGCAGTGCAGGGCGGTGATAGATAGACTGAAGAGCAAGGCACAGTGGGGTATGGCAAGGGCAAGTCGGCCGAGATGGGGCTGGCGGTTGATAAGGTCAGACAGCGAGGCAAGGTGTGACCAGCAGTGCAGGGCGGTGATAGATAGACTGAAGAGCAAGGCACAGTGGGGTATGGCAAGGGCAAGTCGGCCGAGATGGGGCTGGCGGTTGATAAGGTCAGACAGCGAGGCAAGGTGTGACCAGCAGTGCAGGGCGGTGATAGATAGACTGAAGAGCAAGGCACAGTGGGGTATGGCAAGGGCAAGTCGGCCGAGATGGGGCTGGCGGTTGATAAGGTGAGACAGCGAGGCAAGGTGTGACCAGCAGTGCAGGGCGGTGATAGATAGACTGAAGAGCAAGGCACAGTGGGGTATGGCAAGGGCAAGTCGGCCGAGATGGGGCTGGCGGTTGATAAGGTCAGACAGCGAGGCAAGGTGTGACCAGCAGTGCAGGGCGGTGATAGATAGACTGAAGAGCAAGGCACAGTGGGGTATGGCAAGGGCAAGTCGGCCGAGATGGGGCTGGCGGTTGATAAGGTGAGACAGCGAGGCAAGGTGTGACCAGCAGTGCAGGGCGGTGATAGATAGACTGAAGAGCAAGGCACAGTGGGGTATGGCAAGGGCAAGTCGGCCGAGATGGGGCTGGCGGTTGATAAGGTCAGACAGCGAGGCAAGGTGTGACCAGCAGTGCAGGGCGGTGATAGATAGACTGAAGAGCAAGGCACAGTGGGGTATGGCAAGGGCAAGTCGGCCGAGATGGGGCTGGCGGTTGATAAGGTGAGACAGCGAGGCAAGGTGTGACCAGCAGTGCAGGGTGGTGATAGATAGACTGAAGAGCAAGGCACAGTGGGGTATGGCAAGGGCAAGTCGGCCGAGATGGGGCTGGCGGTTGATAAGGTCAGACAGCGAGGCAAGGTGTGACCAGCAGTGCATGGCGGTGATAGATAGACTGAAGAGCAAGGCACAGTGGGGTATGGCAAGGGCAAGTCGGCCGAGATGGGGCTGGCGGTTGATAAGGTCAGACAGCGAGGCAAGGTGTGACCAGCAGTGCAGGGCGGTGATAGATAGACTGAAGAGCAAGGCACAGTGGGGTATGGCAAGGGCAAGTCGGCCGAGATGGGGCTGGCGGTTGATAAGGTGAGACAGCGAGGCAAGGTGTGACCAGCAGTGCAGGGCGGTGATAGATAGACTGAAGAGCAAGGCACAGTGGGGTATGGCAAGGGCAAGTCGGCCGAGATGGGGCTGGCGGTTGATAAGGTCAGACAGCGAGGCAAGGTGTGACCAGCAGTGCAGGGCGGTGATAGATAGACTGAAGAGCAAGGCACAGTGGGGTATGGCAAGGGCAAGTCGGCCGAGATGGGGCTGGCGGTTGATAAGGTCAGACAGCGAGGCAAGGTGTGACCAGCAGTGCAGGGCGGTGATAGATAGACTGAAGAGCAAGGCACAGTGGGGTATGGCAAGGGCAAGTCGGCCGAGATGGGGCTGGCGGTTGATAAGGTCAGACAGCGAGGCAAGGTGTGACCAGCAGTGCAGGGCGGTGATAGATAGACTGAAGAGCAAGGCACAGTGGGGTATGGCAAGGGCAAGTCGGCCGAGATGGGGCTGGCGGTTGATAAGGTGAGACAGCGAGGCAAGGTGTGACCAGCAGTGCAGGGCGGTGATAGATAGACTGAAGAGCAAGGCACAGTGGGGTATGGCAAGGGCAAGTCGGCCGAGATGGGGCTGGCGGTTGATAAGGTGAGACAGCGAGGCAAGGTGTGACCAGCAGTGCAGGGCGGTGATAGATAGACTGAAGAGCAAGGCACAGTGGGGTATGGCAAGGGCAAGTCGGCCGAGATGGGGCTGGCGGTTGATAAGGTCAGACAGCGAGGCAAGGTGTGACCAGCAGTGCAGGGCGGTGATAGATAGACTGAAGAGCAAGGCACAGTGGGGTATGGCAAGGGCAAGTCGGCCGAGATGGGGCTGGCGGTTGATAAGGTCAGACAGCGAGGCAAGGTGTGACCAGCAGTGCAGGGCGGTGATAGATAGACTGAAGAGCAAGGCACAGTGGGGTATGGCAAGGGCAAGTCGGCCGAGATGGGGCTGGCGGTTGATAAGGTCAGACAGCGAGGCAAGGTGTGACCAGCAGTGCAGGGCGGTGATAGATAGACTGAAGAGCAAGGCACAGTGGGGTATGGCAAGGGCAAGTCGGCCGAGATGGGGCTGGCGGTTGATAAGGTGAGACAGCGAGGCAAGGTGTGACCAGCAGTGCAGGGCGGTGATAGATAGACTGAAGAGCAAGGCACAGTGGGGTATGGCAAGGGCAAGTCGGCCGAGATGGGGCTGGCGGTTGATAAGGTCAGACAGCGAGGCAAGGTGTGACCAGCAGTGCAGGGCGGTGATAGATAGACTGAAGAGCAAGGCACAGTGGGGTATGGCAAGGGCAAGTCGGCCGAGATGGGGCTGGCGGTTGATAAGGTCAGACAGCGAGGCAAGGTGTGACCAGCAGTGCAGGGCGGTGATAGATAGACTGAAGAGCAAGGCACAGTGGGGTATGGCAAGGGCAAGTCGGCCGAGATGGGGCTGGCGGTTGATAAGGTCAGACAGCGAGGCAAGGTGTGACCAGCAGTGCAGGGCGGTGATAGATAGACTGAAGAGCAAGGCACAGTGGGGTATGGCAAGGGCAAGTCGGCCGAGATGGGGCTGGCGGTTGATAAGGTCAGACAGCGAGGCAAGGTGTGACCAGCAGTGCAGGGCGGTGATAGATAGACTGAAGAGCAAGGCACAGTGGGGTATGGCAAGGGCAAGTCGGCCGAGATGGGGCTGGCGGTTGATAAGGTCAGACAGCGAGGCAAGGTGTGACCAGCAGTGCAGGGCGGTGATAGATAGACTGAAGAGCAAGGCACAGTGGGGTATGGCAAGGGCAAGTCGGCCGAGATGGGGCTGGCGGTTGATAAGGTCAGACAGCGAGGCAAGGTGTGACCAGCAGTGCAGGGCGGTGATAGATAGACTGAAGAGCAAGGCACAGTGGGGTATGGCAAGGGCAAGTCGGCCGAGATGGGGCTGGCGGTTGATAAGGTGAGACAGCGAGGCAAGGTGTGACCAGCAGTGCAGGGTGGTGATAGATAGACTGAAGAGCAAGGCACAGTGGGGTATGGCAAGGGCAAGTCGGCCGAGATGGGGCTGGCGGTTGATAAGGTCAGACAGCGAGGCAAGGTGTGACCAGCAGTGCAGGGCGGTGATAGATAGACTGAAGAGCAAGGCACAGTGGGGTATGGCAAGGGCAAGTCGGCCGAGATGGGGCTGGCGGTTGATAAGGTCAGACAGCGAGGCAAGGTGTGACCAGCAGTGCAGGGCGGTGATAGATAGACTGAAGAGCAAGGCACAGTGGGGTATGGCAAGGGCAAGTCGGCCGAGATGGGGCTGGCGGTTGATAAGGTCAGACAGCGAGGCAAGGTGTGACCAGCAGTGCAGGGCGGTGATAGATAGACTGAAGAGCAAGGCACAGTGGGGTATGGCAAGGGCAAGTCGGCCGAGATGGGGCTGGCGGTTGATAAGGTGAGACAGCGAGGCAAGGTGTGACCAGCAGTGCAGGGCGGTGATAGATAGACTGAAGAGCAAGGCACAGTGGGGTATGGCAAGGGCAAGTCGGCCGAGATGGGGCTGGCGGTTGATAAGGTCAGACAGCGAGGCAAGGTGTGACCAGCAGTGCAGGGCGGTGATAGATAGACTGAAGAGCAAGGCACAGTGGGGTATGGCAAGGGCAAGTCGGCCGAGATGGGGCTGGCGGTTGATAAGGTGAGACAGCGAGGCAAGGTGTGACCAGCAGTGCAGGGCGGTGATAGATAGACTGAAGAGCAAGGCACAGTGGGGTATGGCAAGGGCAAGTCGGCCGAGATGGGGCTGGCGGTTGATAAGGTCAGACAGCGAGGCAAGGTGTGACCAGCAGTGCAGGGCGGTGATAGATAGACTGAAGAGCAAGGCACAGTGGGGTATGGCAAGGGCAAGTCGGCCGAGATGGGGCTGGCGGTTGATAAGGTCAGACAGCGAGGCAAGGTGTGACCAGCAGTGCAGGGCGGTGATAGATAGACTGAAGAGCAAGGCACAGTGGGGTATGGCAAGGGCAAGTCGGCCGAGATGGGGCTGGCGGTTGATAAGGTCAGACAGCGAGGCAAGGTGTGACCAGCAGTGCAGGGCGGTGATAGATAGACTGAAGAGCAAGGCACAGTGGGGTATGGCAAGGGCAAGTCGGCCGAGATGGGGCTGGCGGTTGATAAGGTGAGACAGCGAGGCAAGGTGTGACCAGCAGTGCAGGGCGGTGATAGATAGACTGAAGAGCAAGGCACAGTGGGGTATGGCAAGGGCAAGTCGGCCGAGATGGGGCTGGCGGTTGATAAGGTGAGACAGCGAGGCAAGGTGTGACCAGCAGTGCAGGGCGGTGATAGATAGACTGAAGAGCAAGGCACAGTGGGGTATGGCAAGGGCAAGTCGGCCGAGATGGGGCTGGCGGTTGATAAGGTGAGACAGCGAGGCAAGGTGTGACCAGCAGTGCAGGGCGGTGATAGATAGACTGAAGAGCAAGGCACAGTGGGGTATGGCAAGGGCAAGTCGGCCGAGATGGGGCTGGCGGTTGATAAGGTGAGACAGCGAGGCAAGGTGTGACCAGCAGTGCAGGGTGGTGATAGATAGACTGAAGAGCAAGGCACAGTGGGGTATGGCAAGGGCAAGTCGGCCGAGATGGGGCTGGCGGTTGATAAGGTCAGACAGCGAGGCAAGGTGTGACCAGCAGTGCAGGGCGGTGATAGATAGACTGAAGAGCAAGGCACAGTGGGGTATGGCAAGGGCAAGTCGGCCGAGATGGGGCTGGCGGTTGATAAGGTCAGACAGCGAGGCAAGGTGTGACCAGCAGTGCAGGGCGGTGATAGATAGACTGAAGAGCAAGGCACAGTGGGGTATGGCAAGGGCAAGTCGGCCGAGATGGGGCTGGCGGTTGATAAGGTCAGACAGCGAGGCAAGGTGTGACCAGCAGTGCAGGGCGGTGATAGATAGACTGAAGAGCAAGGCACAGTGGGGTATGGCAAGGGCAAGTCGGCCGAGATGGGGCTGGCGGTTGATAAGGTGAGACAGCGAGGCAAGGTGTGACCAGCAGTGCAGGGCGGTGATAGATAGACTGAAGAGCAAGGCACAGTGGGGTATGGCAAGGGCAAGTCGGCCGAGATGGGGCTGGCGGTTGATAAGGTCAGACAGCGAGGCAAGGTGTGACCAGCAGTGCAGGGCGGTGATAGATAGACTGAAGAGCAAGGCACAGTGGGGTATGGCAAGGGCAAGTCGGCCGAGATGGGGCTGGCGGTTGATAAGGTCAGACAGCGAGGCAAGGTGTGACCAGCAGTGCAGGGCGGTGATAGATAGACTGAAGAGCAAGGCACAGTGGGGTATGGCAAGGGCAAGTCGGCCGAGATGGGGCTGGCGGTTGATAAGGTGAGACAGCGAGGCAAGGTGTGACCAGCAGTGCAGGGCGGTGATAGATAGACTGAAGAGCAAGGCACAGTGGGGTATGGCAAGGGCAAGTCGGCCGAGATGGGGCTGGCGGTTGATAAGGTCAGACAGCGAGGCAAGGTGTGACCAGCAGTGCAGGGCGGTGATAGATAGACTGAAGAGCAAGGCACAGTGGGGTATGGCAAGGGCAAGTCGGCCGAGATGGGGCTGGCGGTTGATAAGGTCAGACAGCGAGGCAAGGTGTGACCAGCAGTGCAGGGCGGTGATAGATAGACTGAAGAGCAAGGCACAGTGGGGTATGGCAAGGGCAAGTCGGCCGAGATGGGGCTGGCGGTTGATAAGGTCAGACAGCGAGGCAAGGTGTGACCAGCAGTGCAGGGCGGTGATAGATAGACTGAAGAGCAAGGCACAGTGGGGTATGGCAAGGGCAAGTCGGCCGAGATGGGGCTGGCGGTTGATAAGGTGAGACAGCGAGGCAAGGTGTGACCAGCAGTGCAGGGCGGTGATAGATAGACTGAAGAGCAAGGCACAGTGGGGTATGGCAAGGGCAAGTCGGCCGAGATGGGGCTGGCGGTTGATAAGGTGAGACAGCGAGGCAAGGTGTGACCAGCAGTGCAGGGCGGTGATAGATAGACTGAAGAGCAAGGCACAGTGGGGTATGGCAAGGGCAAGTCGGCCGAGATGGGGCTGGCGGTTGATAAGGTCAGACAGCGAGGCAAGGTGTGACCAGCAGTGCAGGGCGGTGATAGATAGACTGAAGAGCAAGGCACAGTGGGGTATGGCAAGGGCAAGTCGGCCGAGATGGGGCTGGCGGTTGATAAGGTGAGACAGCGAGGCAAGGTGTGACCAGCAGTGCAGGGCGGTGATAGATAGACTGAAGAGCAAGGCACAGTGGGGTATGGCAAGGGCAAGTCGGCCGAGATGGGGCTGGCGGTTGATAAGGTCAGACAGCGAGGCAAGGTGTGACCAGCAGTGCAGGGCGGTGATAGATAGACTGAAGAGCAAGGCACAGTGGGGTATGGCAAGGGCAAGTCGGCCGAGATGGGGCTGGCGGTTGATAAGGTCAGACAGCGAGGCAAGGTGTGACCAGCAGTGCAGGGCGGTGATAGATAGACTGAAGAGCAAGGCACAGTGGGGTATGGCAAGGGCAAGTCGGCCGAGATGGGGCTGGCGGTTGATAAGGTCAGACAGCGAGGCAAGGTGTGACCAGCAGTGCAGGGCGGTGATAGATAGACTGAAGAGCAAGGCACAGTGGGGTATGGCAAGGGCAAGTCGGCCGAGATGGGGCTGGCGGTTGATAAGGTGAGACAGCGAGGCAAGGTGTGACCAGCAGTGCAGGGCGGTGATAGATAGACTGAAGAGCAAGGCACAGTGGGGTATGGCAAGGGCAAGTCGGCCGAGATGGGGCTGGCGGTTGATAAGGTGAGACAGCGAGGCAAGGTGTGACCAGCAGTGCAGGGCGGTGATAGATAGACTGAAGAGCAAGGCACAGTGGGGTATGGCAAGGGCAAGTCGGCCGAGATGGGGCTGGCGGTTGATAAGGTGAGACAGCGAGGCAAGGTGTGACCAGCAGTGCAGGGCGGTGATAGATAGACTGAAGAGCAAGGCACAGTGGGGTATGGCAAGGGCAAGTCGGCCGAGATGGGGCTGGCGGTTGATAAGGTGAGACAGCGAGGCAAGGTGTGACCAGCAGTGCAGGGCGGTGATAGATAGACTGAAGAGCAAGGCACAGTGGGGTATGGCAAGGGCAAGTCGGCCGAGATGGGGCTGGCGGTTGATAAGGTGAGACAGCGAGGCAAGGTGTGACCAGCAGTGCAGGGCGGTGATAGATAGACTGAAGAGCAAGGCACAGTGGGGTATGGCAAGGGCAAGTCGGCCGAGATGGGGCTGGCGGTTGATAAGGTGAGAGCACAGGGGTGAGGGAGACGCATGGGATGTGTCCATTCCTTCCCCGCTTTCCCACCTTTGTAACCTATCTGAAGTCCGCATGCCCTGAGTCAGCCCTGAGTCAGCCCTGAGTCAGCCCTGAGTCAGCCTTGAGTCAGCCCTGAGTCAGCCCTGAGTCAGCCTTGAGTCTGCCCTGAGTCAGCCCTGAGTCAGCCTTGAGTCTGCCCTGAGTCAGCCCTGAGTCTGCCCTGAGTCAGCCCTGAGTCAGCCCTGAGTCAGCCCTGAGTCAGCCTTGAGTCAGCCCTGAGTCAGCCCTGAGTCAGCCGTGAGTCAGCCGTGAGTCCATTCCATCGCCCCGTCCATCCCCCCCCTCCTCCCCCTCCCCGGCTCCCCCTCTGCACCCTACTACCCCCGCTAAGGTTACCTGCACACGCAGAGGAATCTGCACTGCTCTGACCGTTTCAGGGGGCAGACGATTTATGGGCATGTTTTCCCCATGTCCATTGCATTTCCCTGTCTATCCCCTCCACTGCGGCCTCCTATTCCCCGTCCAACCTGCACAAGCAGAGGAATCTGCACTGCTTTGACTGCCTCCTGTTCCCGGCCACCCTGCACCCTACTACTACCCCCGTTAAGCCTACCTGCGCGCGCTGAGAAAGGAATCTGCATTATTCTGACTGACCATTACAGAGGGCGAACAAACGATGAGTACTTTTTCCCCTACGTCCATTCCGTTTTCCCATCTATGCCCCCTTGTCCCGCGGCCTCCTACTCCCCCACCAGGCGTACCTGCGTGCGCTGGGGAATCTGCACTACTTCCATTCCACCGCAACAGAAGGCTACGTTGATCCCATTTCCCCATCCATGATCCATGTATCCCTCCTACCCCTGTCCCCTCCCCCCCCTTGCCCCTTATTGTTTCTGGCCAGGCCTACCTGCGAGCACTGAGGAATCTGCATTACTTCGACCGCTTCAGAGGGCGAACGATTGCCGAAGCACAGATGGCCAAATACGGAAAGACAAAGGTGGGGTAGCTGGTTTGGCCTTTGAGATGAGACGGCACGGAAAGGCACAGGTGGGGTGGTGGTATGGTATTTGAGGCGGCACAAAAAGACATAGGTGGGGTGGTGGTATGGTATTTGAGGTGGCACAAAAAGACATAGGTGGGGTTTCGCGTGTTCGGCGTGTAAGTGTTCCCTCAACTGCTGGGACGTCTCAAAAGGGGATGCTATCCAAGTGTATATGTGTGCGGCGCGTGGGTGTGCCCTCATCTGCGGCGCGGCGAGTCATCTCAGAGCCCTACCCCACAGTCCCCTGCCGCCACTAACCTTTGCCGTTCAAGCATGAATTGATTTTTCTTATCCCTGTGCATGGCAGGTATACATGTGGCCGGCACGCAAGGGATCGGGCATGAGTGCCTTGAGCTGCCTCAGAGCCTTATCCACACAGCCCTGCCATGCATGTGCCCCTTCACTTCAACCTTTCAACCCGTCAACCCTTACCCCCGTGCGTGGCTGGCAGGTGTACATGTGGCCCGCTCGCAAGGGGTCGGGCATGAGTGCAGGGAGCCTGAGAGCCCTACTCCACCGAACTCCACCACTATTAACCTTCCCCCCTTCATTCCATATCCCTGTTCCTGGCAGGTTTACATGTGGCCGGCACGCAAGGGATCAGGCATGAGTGCAGGGAGCACGCTGGCGGGCATTCTGAGACTCGCTGGCTTCCAAGCCGTCAAGACCAAGGTGGGTAGCAGGCATGTGGGGTAATAGGCACGTGAGCTTACAGGCACGTGGGGTGAGAGGCACGTGGGGTGAGAGGCACGTGGGGTGAGAGGCGCGTGGGCATTTTATTTTTGAGTACGATTGGGGTCAAGACCAAGTCGAGGTCAAGATTAGCTTCTCTAATACAGTTGGGGTCAGAGACAGTTGGGGCCAGAGGCAGGTGGAGTCGGATTGGAGCTGAGGGGCTGGGGTGTATGAGAACCCAGTCGCTGACGAATCCGAGCTGGCATGCCTGAGAGGGCCCTGCTGCCTTTTAAAGCTTCCGGGCCTCTCGAAACCAGCCGGGTGGATGAGAGTTGTTTGATTGTGCTTGTCTCTTCATTGGATTTCTCTTTTGTGTCTTGCCTGTGTGTCTCCATGTGTGTGTGTGGAGGGGGGTTGGGGGGGAATGTGGGGGGGGGGATGTGGGGGGGGGGGGGATGTGGGTTGTGTGTGTTTGGAGGCGGGGGTGTGGGGAGGTGTGGGGGGTTCGGGGGGTGTGGTGTGTACGTGCATGTTGTTCTGGGATGGGTGTTGGGTGGGTGGCATGTGTGCACGAGATGGTGTGTGGGAGGGAGTGTGCAAGAGCAGGTGATTGGCTCACGGCATCCCCACAACACGGTGAAGGCAGCCTTCCAAGCACTCAGCATGGTGCGACTCCTCTCTTGCATGCATGTGTGGCATGGAATGGTATGGCATGGAATCACTTCTCTGAAGGCATGACTGGTGATGCATGGAATTCTCAAACGGCATTCTCACAACACGGTGAAGGCAGCCTTCCAAGCACTCAGCATGGTGCGACTCCTCTCTTGCATGCATTCGTGGCATGGCATGGCATGGCATGACGCTCCCCACAGGTGCTATGTACACATATTCATTGCTCCTGTCGCCTCTCTCATCTGTGCTCTTCGGTCTGCCTCTCTCATCTGTGATCCTCTCTCTGCCTCTTTAACCCCTGCTCTTCTCTCTGCCTCTCATCCCTGCTCTTCTCTCCACCTCTCTCTTCCCTTCTATTCTCTCTACCTCTCTCATCCCTGCTCTTCTCTCTACCTCTCCCATCCCTGCTCTTCCCTCTGCCTGTCGTCCCTGACTGTAGCCCATACAACCACCTTCCTCTTTCTCATTTGCACGTGCTCTCAAAAACATTATCCCCTCCCCGTCATCATGTTCCCCCATCTGCCCCTGTCTCATCTTTGCTATTCGGCCACCTATAAGACATCTCAAAACCCATGACGTCTCAAAACAAAAACCCATCCTTTTCTGTCTCATCCTTTTTTTTCTTTCTGCCCATCTCGTGTGTCCCTGTCTCTGGCTCTGCAATCCTGCCTCATCCTTGCTCTAATGTTACCAGGTTACAGCCAAAGCAGAGGCAGGCCAGCACCAGCCACTTCGTATCTCAGCTTGAGCATCACACAAATGTCTGTTTTGGACACACTACCAGAGCATTGATCACAAGATCATTAGTAGTAATAATAAAAAATAAATTCGCTTGAGTATTAGGGTACATTCCTGCGACAACGCGTCACAGTAACTTCGCGTCACAAGCGTTATTCGTGACTAAGGTGATTCTAAAAAACCATTAATAGTGACGTTCCAGCGACCCGATTGGCTGTTCATGATTTCGGAGCATTCTTCGCAGCATTCTTTGCACCAAAATCGAGAGGGCAGAAAATGTAGGAATCACACAAAGACACGCATACCAAATTTTATGCATCAGTGTTCAATAATATAAAAGGCTGTTATTATTAGAAATCTCTAATTTAAATACTAAGTCAGTAGCAGCCTTCCGAAACATTGATACGCTAACATGCCTCATGAATCATCACCAGCCGTGCTATCATCACTGCCCTTAGCCTTTGGTTCTTCTCTCTCCTCCTCAGCTTGGGACACCAGTACGTGACAGTGCTCTGCCGCAGCACACACCCCGGCTTCACTTCTGCTTGCGACACATACACGTTGATGTGAGAAATGAGAACGAGAATGGGTGAACTATGAAATGAAGTGAGTACAAATATGAAACCCTAATTGGTTGTACCCCCTATGGGATACCCCACTATAGCCTACACAACAGCATAAGCTACAATGTTCTGACACACCCCCATAGGCAAAGTGGGGGAGAACAAGGGGTCACAAGACCAGTCAAGCAAAGCAAAGCAAAGCAAGCTCAGGGTGGATCACAAAGTCACCACACAGTCCGAGCACAGGGTCAAGGCCACACGGCCAGTTCACATGCAAGAGTACACACATATATATAAAGCTAGACAAGCAAGAGCAGGTATATACATATGTGAGAGTACAAGCAAGGTCAAGAGGAGAGCAAGTGAGGCAAGACGGGCACAAGACCCAGCTGAGTGCAGAAGCGCTGATGATCACAAGGCGGAAGTGCCTTGGTGAAGACATCAGCAGTGTTGGCCTCAGAGGCCACGTACGCAAGCCGCAACTGTCCACGTTGCTGTAGCTCACGAGCAAGGAAGTAGCGGAGAGCAATGTGCTTTGTTCTGTGCTCCAGTCGCTGCTCTCGACACAAGGCCAGCATGGCCTTGTTGTCTACGTACAGGACTGGAGGAGAACGAGGCGGCTCTCTAAGGTCGGTCAGCAGGTAGGTGAGCCAGCGAAGCTCCTGTGCAGCCATGGCCCCGGCGTAGATCTCAGCCTCACAACTCGAGCCAAGAACAGAAGACGAGCGAGTAGCCCGCCACGAAACAGAGCCGGAACCAAGGCTGAAGGTGTAACCCTGTGACGACCGCTGCGTAGCCTGGTCGTCAGCCCAAGAAGCGTCCGCGTGCCCAGTGAGGACCACTGGACTCCGCCCTCCAAGCACTAGCCCCATGCCCGACGTACTGCACAAGTAGCGCAACACCCTCTTCGCTGCAGCCATGTGCTCTGGTCTGTGTCTCCCAGGAGCAACATAGCGTGCAAGAATGCTAAGAGGGTATGCAAGGTCAGGTCGTGTGCAGGTCATCAGGTACATGAGGCAGCCAACAAGCTCTGGGTACGGGCCACTCGACTCTACGGACTCATCCGAAGGCAGAGCTGAGAGCGAGTGGCGAGTAGACAGAGGAGTGGCCTGAGGCGAGGAGTACGTGAAGCCGAAGCGCTGAAGGACCTGCTGCACCATGTGTGACTGAGTCAGGGTAATGGTGCGGCGTGCTCTGTCCCGGGTGATCTGCAAGCCAAGGTAGCTGCGCAGTTCACCCAGGTCTGTGCACGTGTGTCTCTTCTGCAGCTCGGACTTCACGTAGGCGAGTCCAGCAGTGTCAGCTGTGGCAAAGACCAAGTCGTCGACGTACACGAGGATGTAGAACGGCGGCAGAGAGGTGTCGGTGCGTAGAAACAGCGACGGGTCGGCAGTAGAAGGAGCAAACCCAAGAGCCGCAAGCGTAGTCCTCAGTGTGTCGTGCCACTCACGTGGCGCCTGGCGGAGACCGTAGACTGGACGCCGGAGACTCCACTGGGTACCAGGAGGGAAAGACCCAGTGAAGCCAGGTGGGCGACGCAGCCAGATCTCCTCGTGCAGGCTGCCCTGCAAGAAAGCTGTGCTGAAGTCAAGAGAGTGCAGCTCGTAGTCACGGTGAGCAGCAACGTGCAGCAGTACCCGAAGAGTGGTCATCTTCGGGGTGGGGGAGAAGGTCTGAAAGTAGTCAACTCCCTGCCGCTGACTGAAGCCACGAGCCACGTAACGCGCCTTGAAGACAGGCGGAGAACCCGGCGGCCGCTTCACCCTGAAGATCCACATGCCACTGACGATGTTCGCCCCAGGAGGGGGGACAGCGTCAACGTAGGTGCCTGTGGACTTCCAGGAAGCCATCTCTGCATCCATAGCTGCCTGCCACTGAGAGGAGTAGGGACCCTCTATCGCCTCTGCGTAAGAGCGCGGAGTCGGGATGTCAAGTGCATCCGGGTCTCCCTCAGGGGTAAGCAGTACGGACACGAGATGAGGTGAGGCAGCTGCCAGACACTGGAACTCCTCCTGCCTGTCCTCAAGGACGTCCGTGCCAAGGGCACACTCACCCCCGACGGACGGAGGACAGACAGACTCAGACTCAGCGACAAGACTAGCAGCGTAGTCTAAGCGACAGCGAGCAGCAAAGTCGACGAGCTCAGTAACGAGAGCAGACGCAGCAGTAGACTCGAAAGAAGGGTCAGTGACAACAGTAGCAAGGAGACGCGTGACAGTAGGACTGGCAGCACGAAGAGAGTCCGACTCCGGGTCGGCAAGAGCAGGAAGAGAGGACTCAGGAGGAGAAGGCAAAGGGGCACGCAGAGGAGCAGTGGACGGACGCAGAGACATCCGGTGCGTGCCAGGGACAGGAGGAGGACGCTGACGCGAACCGCGACCACTAGTGCGAGCAGCACGGACAGGCGACGCAGGGCGAGACGCAGGCTCACGACGCTCAGCCAGACCTCCAGTAGGACCAGTGTAGGGAGAAGGAGCAGGCAAAGGGGAGGTAGGCTGCAACTGTAGCTGGGACGAGACAGGTTGTGGACACTCGAAGGGAGGAGGAGGACCAGTAGAAGGTGGAAGACCAAGAACCTGCTGCAGGAGTGGAACGAAGTACGGTCGAGGCCGCGCGGCGACGCTAGAAGCAGCAGGGACAGCACCAGAACCCTCAGCAGGAGCACCCGCTCCAGCAGCACCACCAGTAGCTCCAGAACCTCCAGCAGCACCAGGAGCACCCCCAGTAGGACTGCCAGCGGTAGTCTCAGCGCCAACACCCTCAGCAGCACCAGCTCCAGTGCACCCAGGACGAGCACCTCCGGGACCCGCGACCGCAGCTCCCTCAGCAGCCGAAGGACCTCCAGCACCAGCAGCACGCCTCCAGCGCCGGGCAAACCACTCACGCAGCTCCTGTGGCGAAAGTGGCTCCCGGCGAGACGAAGCACTCGGAGAACCTCCAGGCGGAGCACCTCCAGGCTCAGCACCCCCAGGCGTAGCACCCCTAGGCTCAGCACCCCCAGACGTAGCACCCCTAGGCTCAGCACCCCCAGGCTCAGCACCCCTAGGCTCAGCACCCCCAGGCTCAGCACCCCCAGGCTCAGCACCCCCAGGCTCAGCACCCCTAGGCTCAGCACCCCCAGGCTCAGCACCCCTAGGCTCAGCACCCCCAGACGTAGCACCCCCAGGCCCAGCACCCCTAGGCTCCGCACCCCCAGGTACAGCACCCCCAGCCTCAGCACCTTCAGCAGCACCAGAGTCACCAGTGACCTCGACAGGCTCGACTGCGTCTACCTGGGACACACCTGAAGGGGCAGGACCCTGAGGGGGGAGGGGGTCTACCTGGGGGGGACCTGGTACCAGGAAGAGTGGGGGTGGGGGGAGGGACGGAGTGCGGTAGGGGAAGAGGCGGTAGTAGGGGACCGACTCGTCAAACGTGACGTCCTGGGAGGACAGAACACGGCGAGAGGTGGGGTGGTAAAACTGCCACCCAGGCGCGTCAGGGGGGAACCCCAGGAAGACGCAAGGAGCAGCACGAGGGGATAGTTTGTCCGCAGACAGGTCGCGGACAAACGCCCGAGATCCCCAGACCCGGAACGCCGACGCATCGCCAACCTTCCCCGTCCACAGCAAGGCTGGGGAGGTCTCCGGCCTGGAGACCCTGGGGTGGAGGTTGATCTGATGCGCCGCGTACCTCACCGCAAACGGCCATAGAAAATGGGGGGCAGCCGCATGCATCATAGACGTACGAGCGACGTCCATGACCATGCCAATGCGGCGCTCAGCAATCCCATTTTGCTGCGGTGAGTCCGGAAGCGTGAAGGTCTGACGGATGCCCCGTGCACGACAGTAGGC
Source organism: Closterium sp. Naga37s-1 (assembly GCA_947471745.1). Taxonomy (NCBI): domain Eukaryota; kingdom Viridiplantae; phylum Streptophyta; class Zygnematophyceae; order Desmidiales; family Closteriaceae; genus Closterium; species Closterium sp. Naga37s-1. The sequence continues at coordinate 619,047 of CANJKZ010000817.1, forward strand.
ACGCAGAAGGCCAGAGGAGAACTCTCCGCCTCTGTCCGAGTGCAGACGCAGAACAGGAAAGTCCGAGCCGAAGCTCCGCCTGAGCTGGAGACGAGCTGCGCGGATCCAGTCGATCAGCACCTCAGTGACATCACCCTTGCTGCGCAAGGGGAAGACTGCGGTGTAACGCGAGTAGTCGTCAACAACGAGCAGGAAGTAGCGCTCGTGACCCTGTCCACGGACGCGGGCTGGGCCCCACACGTCCATGTGAAGTGTCTGCAACGGGGCCTCTGTCGAAGGAAACTGGGAGGAGTGAGGGGCAGCACGCTGGCGCCCCTCGACACAGGGGACACAGGCAGGGCCAGGGCCCTGAGGAAGGGGAGGGAGGGACCGGGGGAGACCGGACACAAGAAGACGGGAGGCCATACCTCTGAGCCGAAGCAGAGAGGGGTGGCCAAGGCGGTGGTGCCAGAGGAGAGTCTCGTGAGACAGGAGACGACACGAACAGGGGGCAGACTCAGGACCAGACCTGGACGCCGCAGCAAACACCTGACCCGACGTAACTACCCTACCAGACTCAGCAACTGGAGGAGACGCAGTGGTCAGAGTGTACAGGCTCGACCCCGGCTGACGGGTGAACGTAGCCAGGTGTCGGCCTGTGCCAGCCTCTGTACAGTGGGTCACTCGCTGACGTGCAGGAGTGAACTGGTGGACACCCGCATCCTGTAGGTCAGCACCACTCACCAGGTTCGTCGAGAACGAGGGGAGGTAGAGACCAGACAGGGTGCCAGAGGGAGCCGCCGGACACGGGAGGACTGTGGAGAAACGAGACAGGACCGGACCCCCAGAGGGGTCAGCGAGAGACACCGCAACCGGCCGACTAAGCGGCGTGAGTGTGGTGCGGTCCCGAAAGAAGGAGCGAGACGCCCCAGAGTCAAGAGTGAAGGTGAGGGAGGCCGAAGCCGACGCGGTACCTGAGAGAGAAGACTCACCAGTACCTGAGGACGCAGACACACCAGCACCTAGAGCAGCAGCGTCGTAAGCACCTAGGGCAGCAGCCTCACCAGTACCTAGAGCAGCAGTCTCAATGCCCGGATCGGGCTGGAAACACCGGTAACAGTCACCCTCATCACTAATAGACACAGCATACATGGCAGAGAGAATAGCATCAAAGTCCAGATCAAAGATGGCAACCCCCGCCCTAGACAGCTCGTCCCAGCGAGGGATCTCGGAGGCCTCCGGGAACTGGTGACGCCATGCGTCCGTCAGGCGGCCAAAGCAGCGCGGAGTGGGGTGCGCACCCCCACACTGCTCACCCGCACGGTCGCCGGTGCGCAGGACGTAGGTACACGGACCAAAACCCCCACCCCGCTGGCGTGCAGTGTACCACTCACGGAGCTGCTGAGGGGACAGGGTCGCACGACCACGCTGCTGCTGCTGGCGCGAGCCACCACCGGAGCCACTCCTCTGCAAAGACCCGCGACCAGCTCCACCGCCACCCCCACCGCCTCCACCGCCTCCGCTGCCTCCACTGCCGCCGCCGTCTCCACCGCCTCCTCCACCGCCGCCTCCTCCGCCACCTCCGCTACCACCGCCACCGTCGCCGCGGCCTCCGCCTCCACTGCCGCCACCGAACCCCCCACCCCCACCTCCACCTCCACCGCTACCCCCACTCCCCCCACTGCCTCCACCTCCACCGCCCGCTCCTCCAGCTCCCTTGCCCCCCTTGCCCTTGCCAGGGCGGCGTCTCCCGCTAGGGGCAGACGCCGCACCGACCGACTCAAGACCAAGGAGGTCGGCCGAAGCAGCAGAGGCAACAGAGGGCAGCAGGGGGGAGGGAGAACACCCCTCAAAGATGGGGGTGCGCGGGTCACCTCGAGAGGCTCCTACAGCGACTATGCTCTTTTCTATCGCGAGGAGGGCCTTCTCGAGGAGGTCTACAGTGAGTGTGGTGGGACAGACTGAGAGAAAGTGGTCCCTGACTACTCGAAGGGAGTCAGGGAGGCGAGTGACTAGGAAGTACAGAGTGATGTACATGGGGGGGGGGTTCGCGGTGCAGAAGTCAGCAGGAAGTGCAGCGCGGTAGCGAGTGTCACTAGTGCGGAGGTGCGTAATGAGGTCAGCAACGGTGGGAAAAGAAGCAAGGTCAGGGAAGAGGTACGGCAGCATGAGACGGCTCAGTGCAGCAGTGGAAGGGGAGGAGTAGCGCGCGACTACAGCGGCGTACAAGGTCTGAGCACTCTTGTACTGACTAAAGTGCGCACGCTCGGAGGTAGGGAGGTGGCGACGCACAGCAAGACGTGCAGCAGCATCGCGCGTGGCCCACTGGGAGCGAACAGTGGCGTCAGCATCAGCAGCAGGGGCAGGGGAAGCGCCAGAGGTGAGGTCAAAGAGAGAGAGGCCGTCCGCCCTATCGCACTGTAAGAACAGCTGTAGGTCATCTACCCAGACCTCAAAGTCAATGGCCCGACCCTCAGCGTCAAAAGTGAGGACACTAGGGGTAGCCATGACAGCAGTAGACCAGCAGTGCAAGGAGTAGGGGAAGAGCACGCAGTGACAGAGGGTCTGTGCTCACCGGACAGGGCTGCTCGGGCGGCTCGGCTGCAGGGCGGCTCGGCCGCTGGGCGGCTCGGCGGCTGGGCGGCTCGGCGGCTGGGCGGCTCGGCAGCTGGGCGGCTCGGCGGCTGGGCGGTCGGCTGCACGGCGGCTCGACTGGTGGGCGGCCGGGCGGCTCGGCTGCAGCGCGGCTCGGCGGCGGGGCGGCTCGGCTGCTCTGCTGCTGGGCGGCTCGGCTGCGCTGCTGTTGGGCGGCTCGGCTGGGCCGCTGACGTAGGGCGGCGGGGCCGCTGTAGAGGAGTGGCGGGGCCGCTGCAGAAGGACGGCGGGGCCGCTGGGTAGTGAGGCGGCGGGGCCGCGAAGACGGGCGGCGGGGCCGCTGCAGAGAAGCGGCGGGGCCGCAGTGAAGGGCGGCGGGGCCGCAACGAGAGAGGCGGCGGGGCCGCAGCGAGAGAAGCGGCGGGGCCGCGAAGTCGGGCGGCGGGGCCGCTGAGTAGGGCGGCGGGGCCGCAGTGAGAGGCGGCGGGGCCGTAGTGAGAGAGGCGGCGGGGCCGCGAAGACGGGCGGCGGGGCCGCTGAGAGTGGCGGCGGGGCCGCAGCGAGAGATGGCGGCGGGGCCGCGAAGACGGGCGGCGGGGCCGCAACGAGAGAGGCGGCGGGGCCGCAGAAAAAAGGGGCGGCGACGGGCCGTAGGCGGCGCGAAGCCGCAGGTAAGGGCGGCGACGGGCCTGGGCGGCGCGAAGCCGCAGGTAGGGGCGGCGCGAAGCCGCCGGTGAGGGCGGCGCAAAGCCGCGGGTAAGGGCGGCGACGGGCCGGGAAAAGGGCGGCGCGCCGCAGCCGCTAGGGCGGCTCGACGCGACCGTAAGGGCGGCGCGACGGGCCGCTAGGTGCGACTCGACGGGCCGCTAAAAAAAAAAGGCAGGCGCGACTCGAGGCGCGCTTCGGTGGGCCCAAGGAACAGTCCCTAGGAGGGGACCTGCTCTGATTCCATGTGAGAAATGAGAACGAGAATGGGTGAACTATGAAATGAAGTGAGTACAAATATGAAACCCTAATTGGTTGTACCCCCTATGGGATACCCCACTATAGCCTACACAACAGCATAAGCTACAATGTTCTGACAGTTGAAGCTGCAGGGGCAGGGTTTGGGGGAGGAACCGGATTGACAGGCAGGGTGAGGCAGGTAGAGAGGAGGGAAGACTAGCACGGTTGGGGGGGAGACGACCGGGGGAGAGAGGGAGTGGATGGAGTGCGGGGTAAAGGGAGCGGGGGAATGGACGGCGGGCGCGCGAGTCATGCGGGGGTCATGCCGTCGCGCAGCACGACGCTCTGCGCGCCGCCCGCGGCGCAGATGGCCTTTCAACCGCGACGAGGCAGCCTTCGGTCGTCGCCATCAGCACGAAAAATTACGCGTCGTCGAGTCGTAGCGGGCCTGCGACACCGACGGGAATTGCCACGTGGCCGACGACCATCTTGCAGCATGCGCTGCGGATCGCGTCGAACGGGAGCGATGTGTTCATCGAGACAAGAGGAGGTTCGGCGGCGCTCGCGATGGGTTTGATTCCCGACAGCCCGCCGTTTCTGGTGCTGATGGCGCCATGTATTAGTGCAGACGAGAAAGCACGAGAGAAATCGGGCTGAGAGGGAGGGAGAGAGAAACAGGAGGAAAAGAAACAAGAGAGATTGGATTGGAGGGAATGGGAGCATCAGTGCTTGCCAGCACAGCCAACGGTGCAGGAACCCTCGCAGCCCTCCAGCACCACATGGTTGCCACATTCTGATTATCCAACACTTCATGCTGCAGCGAAACTGCCCAATGGAGTGCTGGCACCGCAGGAATCTAAGATTCCCTGTAATTGCGGGCAAATCCACACGGAACAAGTAAGAATTGCTTTCAGTGTTAGTTTCGTTACAACGCTGTGGAATCAGTTTACTTGGGGAAAAAAGTCTGAAATTTCAGTGTGGCCTAAAAAAAAAGGCTGAAAGATCAGTCCCACAAAAATATCAACACTGATTTTTCAGTGTAGGTAAAAAAAGGACTGCCAAAATCAGGAATTTCAGGGTTTTTTTCCTGATATCTGAGGCCCTGATATCCACCAAGAATGGCGCATCTGTCGAAGGAGAGTCTCACCCAACGTCCTATTCTTTGATGAATTATGACAACAATATAAGGGGGTGTCCGAAGTGAACGTCGATATCCGTCAACAAAACCCGCGGGTCAAGGGTTCCGAGCCAGATTTGTCGACATTAGTCTACATCCATCGACATCAATCGACATTCACTTAGGACGCGCCCTAAAACAATGTATTCAACCCTATTGAGAGGGAATGATTACGGCGTGTTGCAATTCACAGTGCACTGCATCGGCTCGGCTCGGGGCACGGGTTTAGGAAGGCTCCAAGAAAACAAGATGCCGGAAAAAGTTTACAGAAAACGTTTAATGTAATATTCGCAAATAACTCTTTGAATCATTATCTTGAAATGCTTCCTTCCCGAATCAGTGCCCGGGTTTGGCCTCCCGCCTGCCTGGAGCCTTCCAAACGTCGCGAGCCGATGCAGTGTACCGGCAATCGCAACGTTTTGACCACGCTTTACGTTTTACATAGATGGAATCTGACCAGAAGAGAAAAGGAGGTGAGACGCTTTTGACCACGCTTTACGTTTTGCGAAGCAGGTGCGTGCGGGAAGTCCGCGTCGGACCGGAACGAATATAGATTGATGAGATTTTCCAAAGGACGGGATTTCGGCGGCCCGTGCCTAAGCTTCGTGTCGCACGTGAGGCCGCCCTTTCTTATTGGCCTTAGGTGTTGGTGAGGCAGAGCCCGTCAAGCCTATTGAAATTTCAGTTTCCCAATTCACATAAAAACCTTGTCGAGACTCGACAACTAGGGAAAGAATGACATTGGCAATTTAGTACAGTTGTTTCTTTTTTGATCTGTGTCTTTGTTCCTTTTGAGGCTCGTGCTGATCTGTCCAGCTTGTTGTTGTCGATTGGACTACGTCAGGTAACACGTTTAGTTAAGCACTAGCAGAATCTCTTGCTAGTCCCGAAACCCGAAGCCCCACATCACACAACCGCATTCTCCCTTGTACCTGGTCTTCAACAATATCCACACTCGAGGCGAAATGTCACTATATGTCGGTTTATTTGGCCTTTTCTGGTGAGGGGGGTTGGCATGTGTGAACCAGCTCTGGCGTGTTTGAACCAAATGCGCTGATGTCAAATATTGCCCGGAAACACTTATTGACTCGGTGGAACAACCTTCCAGGTATAAATCTTATTTGCAAAAGGTGAGTTCAGGCGGGCTCATGTTTGGATAGCCAGCCCCTGCCCTGACAAGTTATGGGTTCTGGTCACCAGCCTTGTCTATTTTCCCTTCGATTGCAGTTTTCTATCGGTCTGGCATGAAGGTACCTGAAATCGATCAAATTTAGGCGCATTCTACTTAGAACAGGTAACCCGAAACAGCATTCTACTTAGAACATAAACTGTGGTTGGATGGATTGTTCCAGTGGCTCTGTCCTTCATAAACCGAATCAGGAATGTTTCTGAAAATGCTGGGAAACAACCTCTCACCTCGCCGCATTGCATAGTGAGCAGTATTTTGGAATAGTTCATTTCCCTTCACCCCCACTCAACCCTTCCTCCCGCCCAACGCCCCCTTCCCTCCTACCCCCCCTCCCCCCACCCCCCAAACCACCCCAACACCCTAGAATTTTTAACTGTCAGAATGTTGTATTTGTCTAGCCTACAGTGGGGTACTCTATAGCGAGTACAGCCCAATTTAGGGTTTCCTTTATGTACTCAACTGCTTGCTAGTGAAACCTCTCTTTCTTGTTCTAAACTTCTTCCTCGTATTATTCTGACATGGTTTCAGAGCATTTACGCTCTTGGCCTGTGGGCCCACCAACCTGCTTCCGCTGCTACTCGATCTGTCGAACGCCACGGGGCGTGCGACGTAGCGCGCGGCGGTTTAGTCTCTGGCGCGCGCCCCGGGGCGCGCGGCCCCTTTTCTTCCTGGCGCGCCGCCCCCGCTGCTCCGTCGCGACGCCCTGGGGAGACGCGCACGCCCCCTGCCCGTCCGTCGCGGCTACCAAGGGCGACGCGCGCGTCCCCCGACCGTCCCGTCGCGGCGCCCTGGTGTGTCGCGCGCGGCCCCTGCCGTCCCATCGCGGCGCCCTGGCGAGGCGCGCGCGGCCACTGCTGCTCCGTCGCGGCGCCCTAGCCAGGCGCGCGCGGCTCCTGCTGGTCCGTCGCGGCGCCCTGGCGAGGCGCGCGCGGCCACTGCTGCTCCGTCGCGGCGCCCTAGCCAGGCGCGCGCGGCTCCTGCTGGTCCGTCGCGGCGCCCTGGCAAGGCGCGCGCGGCCCCTACTACTCCGTCGCGGCGCCCTGGCCAGGCGCGCGCGGCTCCTGCTGGTCCGTCGCGGCGCCCTGGCAAGGCGCGCGCGGCCCCTGCTGGTCTGTCGCAGCGCCCTGGCTAGGCGCTCGCGGCCCCTGCTGTCCCGTCGCCCCCTCCCCCCCCCCCCCCCCGTGCCGCCCATTGCTCCCGTGCCGCCGTGCGTTCCGCGGTGGTGGGGGGTGTGGGGTGGCGGGCATGGGGGTGAGCGGTGTGTGTGCTACCCTTCCCCTTCTCCTCCTCCTTCTTTGTCTCCCACTGCTGCAGCTGCCGCTGAGGGGGGTGGGGGTGTGGGAGCCCAGGGGAGTGGCGCTAGGGGGGTGACGTGGGAGTGGAGCTAGGGGTACAGCAAGGGGTGTGTGAAAGGGGGGTGGGACAGTTGGGGGAGGTTGAGTGGAGGCTGCCGTCCTGTCGTCCGCAGCACCTGTAGTCCGGGACGCTGTCCTGGTAGCCCAGAGAGCCTGCTGCGCTTGTCGCCCGTGGGTCCGTTGCTCCTGCCGCTCTTCGTAGCCGCCGAGCCAGTTACTCCAGTAGTCCGGGGCGCTGTCCCGGTAGCCACTGTGCCAGCCGCTCCTGTTGCCCGTGTGTCTGCAGCTTCAGCCGTCGCCTCCTATCTCCTCTCATCTTACAGTCCCGCCTCCTCCTCCTCACTTGTCCTTTGTGAATGCCTCTAGCTTTGCTTGCAATTGTGAACCTGCTCTATGACTGCTTGCTCTGCTGATTACACCCCACTTTGGCTATGGGGGTGTGTCAGAATGTTGTATTTGTCTAGCCTGCAGTGGGGTACTCTATAACGAGTACAGCCCAATTTAGGGTTTCCTATATGTACTCAACTGCTTGCTAGTGAAACCTCTCTTTCTTGTTCTAAACTTCTTCCTCGTATTATTCTGACATTAATGACCCAGAGGGGGAAAACGCGGCCAAAGGGGGAAAACCACCTTTTCGATTCCGCCCATGGTCCTAGATCCTGCTGGCAAAAGTTTTGCGAAAAACATGATTTTGCCCGTTCGCCGTAGATTTGGCCTAGATTATTGCCTTGCGCGGGTGTGTACCTTATAAATTCATACCCCCCCTGAAGCGCTGGCTTGTCGCATGACGCCGTGTTACCGTGTCGTTGACGGCCTTGGAAAGGGTCAGTCGCTCGGACTAGTGTTCTGCACACTGACAGTGTAATATTAGTGTTGCCTATAGGGTTTCTGAAGATATCTCTCAGAGTGTCAAAATGGCTAAGTCAGAATCACCAGTGGAATGTTTTTTTGTTTTAATCCTTTTTTTGCTTCATGGGTGACCTAGGTAAGATCATGTTACCTTCATGTACTTAAATATTTTGCAAATGAGTGTGCGCAGTATGATTTATGGTCCCATTTCTGAATTTAGCTAGCAATCTTTGAGACCACATATTTGTAAAATTTGTGGTTGAATTTCATTGTAACCAGTATTCCTAAGATCCCCTAATTGTCCTCAACAATCTGGCATGATTTGGTTTTTTTGTCTGTTTTGTTAAATTTGGATCTTTTGCCTTATCTAGGGTTGCTCCTAACACTTGCCAACTCATTCTCTGGCTATCATAGACATGTGTTAACCGCTCATTTTCTGTAAATGATTGGGGAGTCTCAGCACACTACAAACAGAACCCCCTACAATTTTCAGGTCAATACAACAATCCTTGGTAGGCTTTTCATCTACTTGTCTAGTTGGTTGCTCACACTTTTGCCTGTTGTGAGGTATTATGAAAAATGACCAACCTCTACATGAGATACTGAGGTGTAAATGATAGGGGAGTGTCTTCACACTCCAACTTGACTCTCCTATCGTTTTCACCTCATTCCAATATGCCCACATAGGCTTTCCACCCTCTTGTTCAGCACAGAACTCACAATTTTGGGCAGAATTGGCTGCTCTATGGATGTCGTTTAGAAAATCAACCTCCACATGACATACTGAGATGTAATTGATAGGGGACTGTCTTCACACTCCAAATTGACTCTCCTATCGTTTGCACCTCATTCCAATATGCCTACATAGGCTTTCCACCCTCTTGTTCTGCACAGATACTCACAGTTTTGTGCAGAATTGGCTGCTCTAAGGATGTTGTTTAGAAAACCAACCTCCACATGAGATACTGAAGGGTAAATGATAGGGGAGTGTCTTCACACTCCAACTTGACTCCCCTATCGTTTTCACCTCTTTCCAATACGCCTACATAGGCTTTCCCCCACGTGTTCTGCACTGAAACTCACAATTTTGTGCAGAATTGGCTGCTCTTAGGATGTTGTTTAGAAAACCAACCTATACAAGAGATATTGTGGTGTAAATGATAGGGGAGTGTCTTTACAATCAAAACTGACTCTCCTATCGTTTTCACCTCATTCCAATATGCCTACATAGGCTTTCCACCCTCTTGTCTGCATTGAAACTCACATTTTTGTGCTGAATTGGCTGCTCTTAGGATGTTGTTTTGGAAACCATCCTCTACATGAGATACTGAGGTGTAAATGATAGGGGAGTGTCATCAGACTCCTATTTGACTCTCCTATCCTTCTCACCTCATTCCATTATGCCTAGATAGGCTTTCCACCCTCTTGTCTGCACTGAAACTCACATTTTAGCGTAGAGTTGGCTGCTCTTAGGATGTTGTTTAGAAAACCAACCTCCACATGACATACTGAGGTGTAATTGATAGGGGACTGTCTTCACACTCCAACTTGACTCTCCTATCGTTTGCACCTCATTCCAATATGCCTACATAGGCTTTCCACCCGCTTGTTCTGCACAGAAACTCACAGTTTTGTGCAGAATTGGCTGCTCTAAGGATGTTGTTTAGAATACCAACCTCCACATGAGATACTGAGGTGTAAATGCTAGGGGAGTGTCTTCACACTCCAACATGACTCTCCTATCGTTTTCACCTCATTCCAATATGCCTACATAGGCTTTCCACCACGTGTTCTGCACTGAAACTCACAATTCTGTGCAGAATTGGCTGCTCTTAGAATGTTGTTTAGAAAACCAACCTCTACATAAGATATTGTGGTGTAAATGCTAGGGGAGTGTCTTCACACTCCAAATTGACTCTCCTATCGTTTTCACCTCATTCCAATATGCCTACATAGGCTTTCCACCACGTGTTCTGCACTGAAACTCACAATTTTGTGCAGAATTGGCTGCTCTTAGGTTGTCGCTTAGAAAACCAACCTCTACATGAGATATTGTGGTGTAAATGATAGGGGAGTGTCTTCACACTCCTAATTGACTCTCCTATCGTTTTCACCTCATTCCAATATGCCTACATAGGCTTTCCACCCTCTTGTTCTGCACTGAAACTCACAATTTTGGGCAGAATTGGCTGCTCTAGGGATGTTGTTTAGAGAACCAACCTCCACATGAGATACTGAGGTGTAAACGCTAGGGGAGTGTCTTCACACTCCAACTTGACTCTCCTATCGTTTTCACCTCATCCCAATATGCCTACATAGGCTTTCCACCACGTGTTCTGCACTGAAACTCACAATTTTGTGCAGAATTGGCTGCTCTTAGGTTGTCGTTTAGAAAACCAACCTCTACATGAGATATTGTGGTGTAAATGATAGGGGAGTGTCTTCACACTCCTAATTGACTCTCCTATCATTTTCACCTCATTCCAATATGCCTACATAGGCTTTCCACCCTCTTGTTCTGCACTGAAACTCACAATTTTGGACAGAATTGGCTGCTCTAAGGATGTTGTTTAGAGAACCAACCTCCACATGAGATACTGAGGTGTAAATGCTAGGGGAGTGTTTTCATACTCCAACTTGACTCTCCTATCGTTTTCACCTCATTCTAATATGCCTACATAGGGTTTCCACCACATGTTCTGCACTGAAACTCACAATTTTGTGCAGAATTGGCTGCTCATAGGATGTTGTTTAGAAAACCAACCTCTACATGAGATATTGTGGTGTAAATGATAGGGGAGTGTCTTCACACTCCAAATTGACTCTCCTATCGTTTTCATGTCATTCCAATATGTCTACATAGGCTTTCCACACTCTTGTCTGCACTGAAACTCACATTTTTGTGCTGAATTGGCTGCTCTTAGGATGTTGTTTTGAAAACCAACCTCTACTTGAGATAGTGAGCGGTAAATGATAGGGTTATGTCATCACACACTACATTGACTCCCCTATCGTTTTCACCTCATTCCATTACGCCTAGTCAGGCTTACCAACCTCTGTTCTGCAGTGGAAAACACCTTTTTGTGCTGAGGAGGGCAGCACGAATGATTATGTGTTAATATGCGTTTAGTAATTCGGAATTTGAGCTGTAAATGATACGGGACTGTCATTAGTCTCCAAATGGACTATCCCCACGTTTTTATGCTCTGTAGTTCACCGCATAACATAAAAGGTGTATGGCAATATGGGCTGTAATTTAGTTTTATACTCTTTATTCTGTTTACCGAACCGGCTGTATATAGAGAGCTGCTCTACACAGCAGACGTCCTGTCTAGGGGAAGGCATGCCGAGGACGGAACCTCTACGTGGCAGCAATGCACGAACCTGGCTTGCTTGAGGGTTGTTTTTGTATGGGCAGCCCACGAAAACGTTATGCATTCGCATGACGCGAAATCCGAGAAAAGAGCGATTGGTCTAGGATATCCTCATCCTGTGTTTTAGATGAGCCCCACGTGACAACCAAAACCCTGCGGCGTATGGTTATCCGGTGTAACACGTGGCGAGCATTGAACCGTTGCATAATGCATGCTGGCGGAAAACCGGCCTCGATGGAAGAGAATGTGATGCGCGACTCGGACACCTCTAGAACAGCAGGCAAAACTTCCCAATCGGTTTGCGATGTAAGGCACCGTAGTCGAGAAACCAATGCATTCCCGTATACTAGGGTTGTCCGCCCTTTGCTCTTAGTGCTTCCAATACATTCGACTCACCTCGCCGACTCCCTTATGTCATCTTGGCGTGCGCCGACGTAAATCACTCCCGCTCTGCGCCGAGAAATATCGTGGGAAACTTCAAACCGCCGTCTGCTTTTGAACAGTCGCAGCGATTTCTGTGGGGCAAGTAGTTTTATGAATCCGTAGAGGCTTTAGAAACCATGAGCGCACTATTGGAGGTTAGAGGATGTGGCATTCGCGTCGCGCTATCTAGGGCGTCCTATCATGCCTTATGCAGCGCCAAGAAGGAGTGGACCGAGGCGATGCTAAACTTCGCATTTGTGTGAGTATGAAACTCTTCACTGGGTTTAGCACTTGAGTTACCAGATTCGCTTTACTATACTCTATGTCATACCATTTTTGAAAGAACTGGTATAACATGCTCTTCCCTCATTATTGCCTTCCCCTGTAAATGAACAGGGTAATCACGAAGCAGATGTTGCGCAACGTGGAAACGAGGGATGGAATCAAGATAATATCAACGTCTGCAATCCTGGAGAATATTGATAAAACACCGCCCGAGCCACTAAGCAGCCAATCTCGCCACATTCTGCTCAAGTACGACGCAGTGGTCTTCCCTCTGTGGTCTAGGTAAGTGGCTTTTTGGCTCGTTTATAAGTCTTGCAATTTTATGCATGGCAGATGTAGTAACCACGTTGTGTTTCTATATGCAGCATCAATAGGGCACCACATGGCCAGATCAGCCTCCTCCTATTGGTACGGCCCGTAGATCTGCTGGCGGAGAGGAACGAGAAATACCGCACGCGTGTGATTCACTTTGATCCGAAAAGTAAAATCCCTTCTCACCGCCACTCGGAGTTTGCGATAAAGGTTTTCAAGTGAGTTAGTTGTGGTTTGCATATTTTTACGAATTCTCCGTCGACAACTACTGTGAATATTCCATCACCACTAAAAATGCGCATACACGCATGCATGACAACTTATGTGCGTTCAGGTGGTTAAAGTTGCAACTGCCGGTAGAGTACACTCGCGGCATCAATCCGGGAGGCAGTCATGAACAAGAGGTCCTAAGAGACATGAACGCAATGCTCGATGACCTCACTCTGCAGCGTGGATCGGTATGTACTGTAGGGTATTCTATGGCAATCTGTTGTATCCATCAACTATGCTCACAGTCCACCCTTCTCGCTCTACGCAGGTTGGATACGTGGAGGGAGAGAAGCTCGTTGGATCTGGCCTGCAGGTTGCTTATCAGTGGGGCAAACTCCTGGACATGTGGGATGAGGTATTATCTCGCCCTCACAACGCTTCATTTGTCAACCTTGGCCACGGCAGCAATTCCAAAGTGGACATACAGGAAGTTCTGGAGAGCACTTGTGAGGCATTCTTTGACAACACCGCCACGTCCACCAAGATGCAACTGCCATATGAGATAGACTCAAACTCTGGGGAGGATTTAAGGTCGTCAGATTCGGGGGAGGAGGATGACGATGCAACTGAGATGGACGAGGAGAACCGAGAAGAGGAGCCTGTGAAGGAGGTGGTGGCCGAGGCGACGGAAAAAGTAGAGGCACAGGCTGTTGAGAATCTTGTAGAGGAGAAGCTGGAAAAGGTAGTCGGGACGCAGGAGTCGATATTGCAAGATCAGGCACGCCCGGATCGGGTTGTAGACCAGGCACGGAATAATGCAGTCTCCGAGGGCGGAGTGTCTGCTAGGGACCAAGGCGTAGGGAGCACGGTTGAGGAGGCAACGTTAGCGGGTGGGGGCGGTCGCGGTCCGAACCCAGCGGCCGATCATGCAGCTCGTACTGGTGCGGAGGGGGCCCATGAGACGTGCATCGGAGATGCACCGCCAAAGCAACTGGATGGAGGGGCGGTCACTGATGAAGGGGGGAGTGCTCATAATGTGGCGACGGAGGACGAGAGAGGGGAGAGAGTCGAGGAAGTTGCACGCATAGTGGTGGAGGGTAATGTCGCTGCTAGGGCGGGTGCAGAGGCGGAGTCGAATCGGGTGGGGGAGCATGCACGCAAGTCAGCCGAACCGGAAGCTGTAGAGTGTGCGCGAGTAGGAGAAGCTGCGAATCGTCCTCTGGTAGAGGGAGACCCTATGCGTATGCAGGAAAAGGGTACAAACCGCCATGCTACCACTGAAGCGGAGCACGACAGTCAGCGCGCGCCAGGAAAATCGGTCCGCAGTGCAGATGGGATCCCGACGCAGCATAGGGAAGAGGTGCAGAACAAGACGGGATCAGATTCTAAGAGGCCTTTGACCAACTCTTCGCGCGGGGGTGTTGGCGACAAGGAGAGGGTGAGACAGAATGGTTTGCACATTGGAGGCCTATACAGGATCCAGAATCGCTTAGTTTTGGCAACGCGGTCCGTTGTCAGACGGAAAACGGCGCTGTTAATGCGGTCCACAGAGCACACTGTAAAGGAGGCGGTAGAATCTGCACTAGCAGGGTTCCATTTGGCATCGAATGATTTGAAATCTAACATTGCTCTCATGGTAGAGGAGAGGTTAGAGTCCGTGCGAGCTGGCGGAAAGCTGCAGAAGGACACACATCCGTCATCCACAGCGGCGGGGAATGTGGCAAAAGGGCCTTTGGGTGGCGAGGCCAAAGATGTCGTACATGCACAGCCAGGGGCAGAAGGGCGGGATACTGAGGCGTTAGATGGGCCGGCCGCAAGAGGGAAAAGGAGGGCGCGAAGGCATAAGCGTGGTGAGCATAAGGAGATGCTGAGAGCAGAGCACGAGAGGCGCGCCAGTATACCTGTGCTCGGACCACATATGGCGAAAGGTGGGACGCGGACAGACCGCACAGTTGCCGATGATAAGATGCCTGGCTCAGAATTGGGAGACGGAGAGCAGCAGGGTGAGCGACCACCAGCAGCGGATAGTCAACGAGAAGATGACTCTGTGGTGCAAACAATGTCACAAGGGCCGACAGAGCTTGTTGGGCATATGGGGACGGATAGGAATGCGGAGAGGGCGGCGGGGCTGAAGAAATACGACGAGGACCGAAAGAGGTTAGAGGAGGAGGAGCAGAGGGAACAAGCCGAATTCGAACGCCGCAAACGAGAACGGGAAGCCAAGAGGCGGGCATGTGACGAGCAATTGGCTAGTCTACAAGCCGCCAACGAAGCGCGCATCGCGCCCTACCCGTCGTGGCCCCTTTGTCGCCCATCCCGGCCCCTGTAGGACGCGACCCCTACTGCCCGTAGTGGCCCCTACTGCCCGTCGCGGCCCTAGCCCGTCGCAGCCCCCTGCTGGCGCGGCCCCTGCTGACGCGGCCCCTGCTGACGCGGCCCCTGCTAGCGCGGCCCCTGCTGACATGGCCCCCTGCTGGCGCGGCCCCTGCTGGCGCGGCCCCTGCTGGCGCGACCCCTACTGTCGCGGCCCCCCTGCCGTCGCCACCCCTACTGGCGCGGCCCCTACTGTCACGGCCCGGCCCTGCTGGCTCTAGCATCATCCCCACCTCACGAACAAGATGGTGGCGGGGATCGAGACCAGGACGGGAACCTAGGGGCGGAGGGATCAAAGGCAAAGAGGCAGCGTGTGGACGAGACCGTCACGCATGCAGCTGAGGGGGGTAAAGCATCAGAGCAAAAGGGCCTCGGGGCAGATGCCTTGGAGGAGCGTTTTGAGGGGTTGCACACTGCGAACGCAGAAAGGAATGAAGACGTCAAGGTATTAGAGGTAGAGATAAAGGGAGTGAAGATTAAGAAGCCACAGGACCAGTCTAAGGCGGAGGTGGATAGTCTGGGTAAGAGGCGAGGTGTGCAGCTGCCATTTAAAGCGTGTGGATACTCCAAACGGATGAGTGGAGGGGTGCTTAAATGGACTTCCGAGCAGATTGTGGGAGGGAGGAAGCGGTTTTTGGGACAGCATAGCCAGGTATGGGAGAGGAATCTTACGGTGGCGGTATGTTGGAAGGTATACTTCCCCGACGTCGACCTCGTGGCATACGGGATGAATCCCCTTTCGGTTCAGGCTGTGGGAGAATGACTTGCAGTTTACGTCCCGGATGCCAACAGGCGTGTGGAGCTGCATCAACGAGCTACATCTAGACAAACCCGATAAGTACGCTTCTAATTAACAATATCTATACCATCATTCTTCGCCTATACCATAATTCCCGCTTATACCATCCATCCTCGCTTTGACCATGGTTAATCTGTGGCTGTGGCAGCTTCGTCATCGTGCGTGAAGAGACATCCGAGCGGATGAAGGAGGGGGATAGGTACCAGACTGCGCTATGCACAAGGGTCGCGCGCACGGCACTTCTTAAGGACGTGGGCGGTGTTACTGGTGACGAGGGCCACTCAGTCCTGGAACATGCGGTTGGGCTGGCGGCAACAATGTCGGTGATGTGGGATGCCTCCACACAAAAGGAGAGTACCACTTGGCAGACCAGTGCTAATACTGTGGCACTAGCAACACACCTAGACCGTAAGATCGCCGCGAGAGCTGCAGAGGTTGCAGCCATCGCGGTAGAGTCGCTATGGTCTGTCAATGGGAGGGTGTTAGACAAGGAAAGTTGGGTCCCGGTCCTTGCAGCCGCGCTTCTCGACAAACTGCAGCCCGACTCTCGCGTCGAGGCGACAAAGACTATGACCAGAGTCGTGGCCAAAGCGATTACATATTGGTGCCAATGCAGCATGGCATCAAAAGGACTGCATGATCTGCACGGTGTTGCGATCGGGATTATCATGGCAAAACGTGGCACGCACGAGAGCACGAGTGCAGTCGGTGCGGAGAAGGCATGATCCGGGATATTATGTCCTACCTTGCTTAGTCGCTTTTGCTTGTACTTGTTTTAGATTTTGTATAGGACTCTCTGGGTGCATTTACATAATACCACTTTTACAACATCAGCTGTAAAAATATTGATCCCGATATGACGAGGACAATGTTCTACGATGCTTCGTAGAAGAGTGCACGACGAATGCGTAGATCTTTGTTATGCACCAGAGACAATAGTGTCACTAGTCGGTCGGAACAGTGCATATACTGCTTCAACCTTGAAGCGAGGCAATTTCTCTACCGAGTCGGTGCCGAGATGGCGGGAAATCAGTCTTGATGCCTGGTCTGACTTCCGTCATACATGCGTAGTTTGGCCAACGGGCGTACAGAGGTCCGGCCTCTGCATGCCACGCACTTGCGCCGTTAAATTAGGTTGACACTTTGATCAAAATGATTCGTCGAATACAACTCCTATTGCAGACGTGTCATGTTCTCAGAGAGTCTATGGATATTCCCCAATATCGCGAAGGCGACGGCCAATTCCGAATAAGGTTGCAGTCCTCATTCACTGAAGCGAAAAGTGCAGTGGCACATGGTACGTCTTTTGGCGGGTGATTGGCGCTAGGCTCAGCGGTAACTGTAAGTCGCGCTTTCCATGAAACCCGTGTAATACACAAATGCGGATACGTCCTAACACTACATAGCTCATCTAGTGGATTTCGCCATTGCTGCGACCAACTTCTATACAAATTCTTGATTCTCAATCACCGAGCTTATTTCAAGACGTTCTAGCAACGCCCTTCCAATTTGTGCACCGCACTCTAGTCTTGATACTTGGCCACGTTGACTCTTAGGCCAGATACCACTATCTCCTTTCAGTGCGTAATAGTTTTTCCCGTAAGAGCAGTTTGTGACGTCCGTGTCATAGAGCGGGCCGTGTTGCCTGGGTAGTCCAGGTCCTATGTCTGCACACATGCTTTCGCGAGGCTGCGGCGTGCGGGTTCGTCTCGCTAGGGAATCGTACGAGTCATGGTGCTCACATGACCATGAATGGAACGAGGCTATGCTCGTCTTTGCTCTTCAGTAAGATGTTTGACCCTAATTGTCAACCTTTGTTATACACGTGACCCTGGTTTAATCACTCGCGCATGTACAGGAGTTCTTTGACCTGTGCGATTACGACTCACACAAGTGGTTTTGATGGTTACTGCAGAGAAGTGGCTTGGACTAAGCTGACGATCAAAGAGCGTCGCTGGATTAAGATTGTCCCGCCCTCCCACCTTCAAGAACTGCGGAGCAGGAATCCCTTGCAGCCCTTCAGCTTTTCTGGGTGTCGGTCGTTTCTCGGCTACCAGATTGTGTTGTTCCCTCTCCTCACGCGGTGAGATTTTTCGGGCTAAGTGTTGTGTGCGGGCTTGGCCGACGTGTCTACGTTTCTAACTATATGTGTCTATTTGCGCAGGATCAACATGCCTCCCGGAGCGAGGATTAGCCTCGTTGTACTTCTGAGGCCGGACGATCTTATAAGGCCACGCGGCTCGGATTTCCGTACACGCGTTCTCCATTTCGATCCGAAATCACGCGTTACATCGCACAGTCATGTTAGAAACTAGAAGTGAACGAGAATGATTGAACTAGGAAAGTTGGGAGTACAAGTATGAAACCCTAGAGATTGTACCCCCTAAGGCTAAACCCACTACAGCCTACAAAGCACAAACATATACAATGTTTGACACACCCCCATAGGCAAAGTGGGAGACAACCAGATGGTCACAAGACCAGTCAAGGCAAAGCAAAACAAGCTCAGGGTGGATCTCAAGGATACCACACAAATTCCGAGCACAAGCAAGCGGTCACAAGACCAGTTCACATGCAGTTTGATAATATAATAAGAGGTACAGTGATCACAACCTAGCAAGTGTAAGCATGCAGGTATATATATAGAGATCACAGTACAAGCAGAGTCAAGAAGTGAGCAAGTGAGGGACAGTAGGCACTAGGCCTAGAACAGTACAGAAACGCTGATGATCACAAGGCTGAAGCGCCTTGGTGAACACATCAGCAGTGTTGGCCCGAGTGGCCACGTAGGTAAGACGAAGTTGACCACGCTGCTGCAGCTCTCGAGCAAGGAAGTAGCGCAGAGCGATGTGCTTCGTTCTGTGCTCCAGTCTGTGCTCCTGACACAAGGCAAGGGCGGCCTTGTTGTCGACGTACAGCACTGGAGGAGAACGAGGCCGCTCTCCTAGGTCGGTCAGCAGGTAGGTGAGCCAGCGTAGCTCCTGGGCAGCCATGGCTGTGGCGTAGATCTCAGCCTCACAACTGGAGCTGAGAACTGAAGACGAGCGTGTAGAACGCCAAGAAACTGAGCCAGAGCCAAGGCTGAAGGTGTAACCCTGAGACGACCGCTGAGTAGCCTGGTCGTCAGCCCAAGAAGCGTCTGAGTGTCCAGTGAGGACAACGTCGCGCCGTCCTCCAAGCACAAGCCCCATGCCCGACGTACTGCACAAGTAGCGCAACACCCTCTTAGCGGCATCCATGTGCTCCTTCCGGTGACGGCCAGGAGCGACATAGCGTGCTAGGATGCTAAGAGGGTATGCAAGGTCAGGTCGAGTGCAAGTCATCAGGTACATGAGGCAGCCCACAAGCTCTGGATACGGGCCACTCGGCTCTACGGACTCATCCGAAGGCAGAGCTGAGAGCGAGTGACCGGTAGGCAGAGGAGTGGGCTGAGGCGAGGAGTACGTGAAGCGGAAGCGCTGAAGGACCTGCTGCACCATGTGTGACTGAGTCAAGGTGATGGTGCGCTGTGCTCTGTCCCGGGTGATCCGCAAGCCAAGATAGCTTGTCAGCTCACCCAGGTCTGTGCACGTGTGTCTCTTCTGCCGCTCCGACTTCACGTGGGCGAGTGCCTCAGTGTCAGCAGTAGCAAAGACCAAGTCGTCTACGTACACTAGAACGTAGAACGGTGGCAGAGTGGTGTCGGTGCGTAGAAACAGCGACGGGTCAGCAGTAGAAGGAGCAAACCTAAGAGCAGCAAGAGTCGTCCTGAGTGTGTCGTGCCACTCACGGGGTGCCTGGCGGAGACCGTAGACTGGCCGCCGGAGGCTCCACTGGGTACCAGCAGGGAACGACCCAGTGAAGCCAGGTGGGCGGCGCAGCCAGATCTCCTCGTGCAGGCTGCCCTGTAGGAAAGCTGTGCTGAAGTCAAGAGAGTGGAGCTCGTAGTCACGCTGAGCAGCGACGTGCAGCAGAACCCGAAGAGTGGTCATCTTCGGGGTTGGGGAGAAGGTCTGGAAGAAGTCAACTCCCTCTCGCTGACTAAAGCCTCGTGCAACGTAACGCGCCTTGAAGACAGGCGGAGAACCCGGCGGCCGCTTCACCCTGAAAATCCACATGCCACTGACGATGTTCGCCCCAGGTGGGGGAACCTCGTCGACGTAGGTGCCTGTGGACTTCCAGGAAGCCATCTCTGCGTCCATGGCTGTTTGCCACTGAGAGGAATAGAGACCCTCCATCGCCTCTGCGTAAGAGTGTGGGGTCGGGATGTCTGGTGCATCCGGGTCTCCCTCAGGGGCAATCAGCATGGACACGTGATGAGGTAAAGCAGCGGCAAAGCACTCAAACTCCTCCTGTCTGTCGTCAAGGACGTCCGTGCCAAGAGCACACTCACCCCCGACGAACGGAGGACAGACAGACTCAGACTCAGCAACAAGGCTAGCGGCGTAGTCTAGACGACAGGCGGCAGCAAATTCAACAAGCTCAGCGACTAGAGCAGACGCAGCAGAGGACTCAAAGGTGGGGTCAGTGACAACAGTGGCAAGGAGACGCGCGACAGTAGGACTGACAGCACGAGTAAGGTCTGACGGCGGGTCAGCAACGTCAGGAAGAGAGGACGCAGGAGGAGACGGCAGAGGGACACGCTGTGGAGCAGTGGAAGGACGCAGGGTCATATAGTGAGTGCCAAGGACAGGAGGAGGACGCTGACGCGGAGCACAACGTCCAGCGCGGACAGCGCGGACAGGCGACTCTGGACGCGACTCAGGCGACTCTGGACTAGACTCAGGCGACGGAGGACGAGACTCAGGCTCACGACGCTCAGTAAGACTACCCGTCGGCGCAGTGTAAGGAGAAGGACCAGGCAGCGGAGAGGCAGGCTGTAACTGTGACTGTGACTGGACAGGCGGTGGACTCAGTAGGGGAGGAGTAGGACCAGTAGAGGGCAGGAGACCAAGAACCTGCTGAAGGAGCGGAACGTAGTACGGCCGCGGCCGCTCAGCAACTCCAGCTCCAACCCCCTCAGGAGCTCCAGTCCCAGCAGCTCCAGTACCTCCAGTACGAGCACCTCCAGGACCAGCAGCTCCAGCACCAGAAGCACCTCCAGCAGCACCAGCACCTCCAGCAGCTCCAGCAGCACCGCCAGCAGCAGCAGTGCCTCCAGCAGCTCCAGCACCAGCAGCACCTCCAGCAGCTCCAGCAGTACCAGCACCAGCAGCACCAGTACCAGCAGCACCTCTAGCAGCTCCAGCAGCACCTCCAGCAGCTCCAGCAGCACCAGCACCAGCAGCACCTCCAGCAGCACCAGCAGCACCGCCAGCAGCAGCAGCACCTCCAGCAGCTCCAGCAGCACCAGCACCAGCAGCACCTCCAGCAGCGCCAGCAGCACCGCCAGCAGCAGCAGCACCTCCAGCAGCTCCAGCAGCACCAGCACCAGCAGCACCTCCGCACCAGCAGCACCTCCAGCTCCAGGGTCCGCGACACTAGTAGCGCCACTCCGGAGACTGCAGCGACGAGCGTACCACTCTCGGAGCCGATGGGGAGAGGGCAGCTCCCGCCTAGGAGGGGAAGCACGAGCACGAGCTCCAGCAGCACCTCTCCTGAGGCTGCAGTACTGTAAGTACCACTCACGCAGCTGCTGTGAGGAAAGAGCGCCTCCAGGTGTAGCACTCTCAGTCGCAGCAACCTCTGGCTCAGTACCCTCAGACGTAGCACTCCCAGGCTCAGCACCCCCAGACTCAGCACCCCCAGACTCAGCACCCGCAGGCTCCGCACCCCCAGACTCCGCAAGTGGGGGGACCTTCTTTCCCTGCCCAGTGAAGAGAGGATGATTAATCTGTGGTTTGGCAAGAAATCATGCTTCGGCATTGAAAACTTCCTTGTGACAGATTGCAGGGCGTACTTCGATACGGTTGATGCGGGAACTGTCAGAACCATTGATTCAGTGGAGCCACTTGAATCTGACGAAGGATTCGAACAGGAGGAGGAGGTGGAAGCGGAGGAGGCTGAAGAAGAGGATGCGGATGAGAGGGAGGAGGCGGAAGATGATGATGCGGATGAGGTGAGGAGGAGGAGGATGATGATGCGGATGAGGTGGATGATGCGGTGGATGATGATGTGGATGAGGTGGACGAGGAGGAAGAGGAGGAGGAGGAGGAGGGGAACGAGGATGATGCCCTGGCGTCGAGGCAGGGTTCATCTAGGGATATTGGGGGCGGCCGAGAAGGCTCTGAGCACAGCTCTGCACTGGAGGTACAAGAAAGGATGGATGGTACGGAGCTCTGCGCTGTACGGGATGATCGTGAGATGGCGGAGAGTGAACGGATGGAAGAGGTTACCTATGCGCGTAGAGTACGTGAGACTGCAATACGCAATGAGTACGATGAGGCGAATAATATGCGGCAAGGCGACGGATGAAGGAAACCTTTCGCGAGTTGAGGAACATGACTCTGTTTACAGGAAGGCCAGGTTGCCAAGGACCAGGAAACGTCCGGTCGAGGGAGAGAACGAGCAACTGGAGCGAGTGGCCGCAGAGGATATGCGTCGGGAACAGGTCGCGCTAAACCCACACGCAAAAGATGGAGAGCAAAGGGGGAGAACGGCTGCTGAGAAACGTCGGGAAGAGGATGCGCGAATGGAGGCCAAGCAGAAAGAGCAGGAGGGGGGGGCGGCTAATGAGAAGCGTCGGGAAGAGGAGCCGCGCAGGAATGCAGAAGAGAGGGCGGCTGCAGAGCAGAGGAGTCGGCAAGAGGTTACAAGCATGGAGGCGGGAGATTTGAAACGTCGAGAGGAGGAAGCGCGAAGGGAAGCAGAAGAGAAGGAGCAGAGGGGGAGGGCGGAGGCAGAGGAGAAACGTCGGGAGGAGGACATGGGAAGGGAGGCCGAGGAGAAGGAGCGGAGGGAGAGGGAGGCGGCAGATTTGAAACGTCGGGAGGAGGAAGCGCGAATGGATGCAGAAGAGAAGGAGCAGAGAGAGCGGCGGCAGAGGAGATGCGCAGGGAAGAGGAGGCGCGAAGGGAGGCAGAAGAGAAGGAGCGGAGGGAGAGGGCGGCGGCAGAGGAGAAACGTCGGGAAGAGGAGGCGCTAAGGGAGGCAAAAGAGAAGGAGCAGAGGGAGCGTGCGGCGGCAGATTTGAGACGTCGGAAGGAGGAAGCGCGCAGGGAGGCAGAAGAGAAGGAGCAGAGTGAGAGGGCGGCGGCAGAGGAGAAACGTCGGGAAGAGGATGCGCGCACGGAGGCAGAAGAGAAGGAGCAGAGGGAGAGGGTGGCGGCAGAGGAGAAACGTCGGGAAGACGAGGCGCGAAGGGAGGCAGAACAGAAGGAGCAGAGGGAGAAGGCGGCGGCAGAGGAGAGGCGTCGTGAAGAGGAGGCGTGAAGGGAGGCAGAAGAGAAGGAGCAGAGGGAGAGGACGGCGGCAGAGGAGAGGCGTCGGGAAGAGGAAGCACGGGCGGAGGCAGAAGAGAAGGAGGAGAGGGAGCGTGCGGCGGCAGATTTGAGACGTCGGGAAGAGGAAGCGCGCATGGAGGCAGAAGAGAAGGAGCAGAGGGAGAGGACGGTGGCAGAGGAGAGGCGTCAGGGAGAGGAGGCGTGCAGGGAGGCAGAAGAGAAGGACCATAGGGAGAGGGCGACGGCAGAGGAGAAACGTTGGGAAGAGGAAGCGCGCAGGGAGGCAGAAGAGAAGGAGCAGAGGGAGAGGGCGGCGGCAGAGGAGAGACGTCGGGTGGAGGACGCACGAAGGGAGGCAGAAGAGAAGGAGCAGAGGGAGAGGGCGGCGGCAGAGGAGAGACGTCGGGTGGAGGACGCGCGAAGGGAGGCAGAAGAGAAGGAGCAGAGGGAGAGGGCGGCGGCAAAGGAGAGGCGTCGGGAGGAGGACGCGCGAAGGGAGGCAGAAGAGAAGGAGCAGAGGGAGAGAGCGGCGGCAGAGGAGAGGCGTCGGGAAGAGGAGCGGAGGGTGAGGGCGTCGGCATTGGAGAATGATCGTATGGAGATAGAGGAGGACCTCGACGTAAGGGATGAGATGCGTGATTCCAGTGACAGAGTAAGGCGTGCGGGTGAGCGTGGATGAAAATGTTGGGGCGGAAGTGCCAGAGGCGAATCGTATTGGTTTGGGAGTGGCCAGAGGGGATGGAGTAGACGAGGAGCTTCGGAACAGCC
Organism: Closterium sp. Naga37s-1; assembly: GCA_947471745.1. Lineage (NCBI taxonomy): Eukaryota > Viridiplantae > Streptophyta > Zygnematophyceae > Desmidiales > Closteriaceae > Closterium > Closterium sp. Naga37s-1. Next base: position 643,041 of record CANJKZ010000817.1, read on the forward strand.
AGGTGAGGAGCTTGAGGCGACATGCGTACCGAATGGCTGAGGAGATACAGGCTGGAGAAAGGGCAGTAGGGCGTGATAGAGTAGACACGGGAGGAGCAAGCCTGAGTGTACTGGATGAGGATAGGAGGCGGGACGAGCGGGCGGAGCAGATGGTATCTCGTCGTGCGACTGCGCGGCAAAGGATTGAAATGCTGCGTCAATCGGTAGCGGTTCAACAGGCGGAAACCGAGTCACAACTGGCGAGAGAGAGGGGGGCGAGGCGGGAAAGGCAGGTTGCGGCTAACGAGTCCGTGCGAGGACAGGAGAGAGCCGGTGACTCGAGCGCATTGGAGAGGGACCGAGAATGGGACGAAGCAGAGGCTGCACTACGTCGTATAATGGGGCAAGCAACCCCTATAATGGTAGAGACAGCAGAGGGTTTCGTTGAGGAGGGTACGTTCAACTTGACCCCCATAGAGGTGCTCCGGCGGTTGACGCTCGTCGCGCGTACTCTAGCAACAGCATCATCGGAACAATCAGCGCGTATCACAACAGTATGCCAAGACTTGCGTAACATGATCAACAACCACGGGGAATGGCTTGAGCAGTATTACCGGGACTCGGTAGATACTCTGCGAGAGTTTGACTTGGCAAATGCCGTTTGGTTAAACGAGGCTGCATTGGCGGCACAGGAGAGAAGGCGGATTTTGACCCAGCTAGACGGGATGCAGGAGCGAATGGAGGGTGGGACGAGGGAGGCAGTCCGTCGTGAAATGGCACCTCTGGAGAGGTCAATTGTGGCGCATATGAGGGCAGACGTGGCTTTGGCATTGGAAGGTATGCGGCATTCGGTGGATGCAGGTTTGCGACAGTCGGTAGAGGACATCAAGAATGGCATCGCGCGGACGGTAGAGGACACGATGAGGGAGGCGATAAGAGCGGAAGCGCGCACCTTGCACCAAACCACTGTAGCAACTCCGGTGTCACCAAATCTCGACGACGTTGAAGCTGCTCGTGTTGTCAACGGGTGGTTGGGTGGTGATGGCGATAGTGAGCTGGTGGATCGTCAGGCGGAAGGTGGAGGTGAGGGGTGCAGATCGGGCGGGCATGGAGCGAGAGTCAAGCCCGCGAGGTGTGAGGTGAACAAGGGGGGAGAGCATAGTGCGGAGCGTGGGGTGGTCGGTGAGACAAAACGCAAAGCAGCTGTTGCACGGAAGGAACGGAAAGAGAAGGTGAGGGAGCAGAGGGAGGCGGAAAGGGTCCGGGTAGAGCAGGACCAGACAACGAAGAGGCGGGAGGAAGCCGCAGCGAAGGCGTTAAAGGAGCGAGAGGAGGGTGAAGGAAGACGACAAGAGGCGTGCAGAGGAGGCAGAACGTCTGGAGATGGAGCGAATTGCTTATGCGGACAATGAGAGACGGCAGGCAGAAGAGGTGGCCATGTTGGCCAGACAGCTTAAGGAGAAGAGGCAAGCAGAACGGGAAGATGCGCTAGCCAGGGTTGCGGAAAATAGGAGGCGCCTTGAACAAGAGGCGGAGGAGGAGAGACTGGAGTTGGAACGTCGGCAGAGGCTGAGGGACGTGGAGAAGAACGCAATAGAAGCGGAGAGGCAAAAGCTGGCGAGGGAGGTGGAGGAGGAGATGTTGCATGAGAGGCTGCAGCATGGGATACAAAACATGGAGTTGAGGGCTGACAGAACGGTGGAGGGTGTGGGGAGGGTAATGACAGAGGGAAGGGAGGTGACGTCGAGAGGAAATGAGGAGAATTTTGTGGAGGGGTCAGCGGGAGAGAGGTGCAGCCGATCTAGAAGACGACGTAGACGGGTGGATGGAGCGAAGAACGAGAAATCGTCGAAGAGAAAGCGTAGTCTGGCTGGGAGGGGAGCACCGCACAGTATGGAGTGCGCAGTGGTGCTATCAGACAAGACGGTCCCAGTTGAGGAGGCGGCTTTCGACGTGGAGGAGGCGGGCGAGTTACTGGGGCTAATCGTGGAAGGCGATTTGTCGAACAACAAAATACCCGTAACAGAGCGGGAAACGAGAGGTGTGAAGCTGGGTGTGTACGACTCACTCAAAGACAAAGTGCCAGATAAGCTGGGGAAGCGATGGGGTGTGGAGCAGCCGTTCAGGGCCAGCGGTTTCGGGAAGCAGGGAAGGAACCCGGGTTACAAGTGGACGTTGGAGCAGACGGTTGGCGGGAGGAAACGGAATCTCGGTTCGCACACTACCGTTTGGGAGAGAAACTTCACGGTCGCCCTATGTTGGAACGTATACTTCCCCGATATCAACATAGAGGCGTATGGAATGAATCCCGCACGTTTCCCTCTATGGAACCTAGACCTGCAGTGGGCAATAAACATACCGACAGGCGTGTGGAGTGTATTGAACGAGCTCCACCTCGACAAACAAGACCAGTGAGTTTCAATTTGCTCTAATGTTGGTTACAAGTATAGTGGTTTTAGCGTGTTCTAATATGTTTGTACATATTTTGTGTGAATCCCATGCAGTTTCCAGCTCGTCCACAAAAAGTCGGACGAGCATATCGCCGAGGGGGAGCGTTTCCAAATAGCTGTATGCGCGGGCATTGCGCGGACCTCATTGGAGAACGGCATGGGAAAGGAGACTGGCGAAAATCCGGTGTCGGCGCTGCTATTCGCAGTGGGAATGGCAGCAACGATGTCTGTTATGTGGGATGCCTCAACTGGAGTAGACAGCTCGAATTGGCTGTTGGGGGCCACATCTGTTGCCCTCGCCGCACACCAAGATCGAGGGCTTGCCTCACGGGCGGCAGATGTGGCGTGCTTGGTTCTAGAGGCGCTAAGATCTGTCGGTGGCACTACCCTGGACAGAGATGGCTGGTATACGCGCCTGGTAGATGCACTGTACAACATTGTGCCCGTAGAGACACGGGCAGGGAACACAAAGGATGTGACGCGCGTCATGGGGAAGGTTGTGACATGGTGGTGTGAATGCAGCATGGCTTCAAGCGGGCTAGTCGCTAACCATGGCGTCTCGCTAACCTTTCCGCCACCAAAGAGGTCATGCCTGGAAGAGGACATCTAGGGCTGTTTTGTGTTGTAGTGTGTGTTTTGTGAGGTATAGTGACTCCTACTTACATTTGCATTGTATTATAAGTCTCTGTCTAGACAATTGTGTAGGTGTAAGTTGTACGACGCGCAGTCTTTGAGGTGCGGGTCCAATGGCAGCGCCACCAAACTATAAGATCCACGGTAAAGCGAGCATCCTGATTAGTGCAGAGAGTCGGTCGAGGTATACGGTGGTGATTCAGGTGCCAGGTAGTTTTACCGCGGAATCCAAATGCGCAGTTGTTTTCTCAAGCTTTTGATGCCGCTTGTAGAAAGCAGGTGAGTATACTCACCCGCTCGAAACTTTCATTGTGTAACCAGACTGTGTGAGTCATAACTCGAAGATGTATCTACTGCTTTCAAAACAAATAGGTCATTGCGACCGGCCAGAATACCCCTAAAAATCTGACGAGATATACCAAATGTTGATACACTGGCGAAGCTCAGTCTACAGGCGTGATTCCTGGATGTACTGTAATTCATTGTATAGTTACACCCTCAAAACAGTCAAAGCAGAATATACCGTCGAATACAGTTTCGTTGATGTTTTTACTGGAATACAATCATCCACCCGAAGCAGTCCGCAATTGAACTACCGCATCGAGCTAAGTTGTCCGGGGCGCAGTTTATGAGGTGCGGGTCTAATGGCAGTGCCACAAAGTATATGATCCACGGTAAAGCAAGCACCCAGATTAGTGCAGAGTGTCGGTAGAAGTATACGGTGGTGATTCTGGTGCGGGATAGTCAACCGCGGAATCCAAATGCGCAGTAGTCTTCGAAGCATTTGATGCCGCTTGTAGAAAGCAAGTGAGTATACTCACCCGCTCGAAACTTTCATTGTGGAACTAGACTGTGAAAGTCATAACTTGAAGATGTATCTACTGTTTTAAAAACCAACAGGTCATTGCGACCGGCCAGTATACCCCTAAAAATCTGACGAGATATACCAAATGTTGATACACTGGCGAAGCTCAGTCTACAGGTGTGATTCCTGGATGTACAGAAATTCATTGTATAGTTACACCCTTAAAGACGTCAAAGCATATTATACCGTCCAATGCAAATACGTTGATGTTTTTACCGGAATACAATCATCCACCCAAAGCAGTGCGCAATTGAACTACCACATAAAGCTAACCGGTTTATGCCTATACAGCAACCTAATAATGCACGTAAAAATATCATGAGGAGACTAACCCACACGTAACAGTCTTTGGTCTATGCAACCGATGCATTCAATGTCGCAATTGTCTCGCGAGCTTTATATGCACAGTATTTGTCGCTAAGGAATAGCTTTCCCCAACAGAAACATAACCCGATCTGGTATATGGTGGGGCGGCGAAATAAGATGTGCATGTATAGGGCTTGGTCTCCTATCAGGTACTCCACTGTGGTATTCAAGTGCGATGTTGTCATGGCCGATGATAACGCTTCTACTACACACAGTATGCAATAGGCGTCGTAAACTATAGACCAAAACCACTGTCGCAAACAGTCAATGACCCCGAAAAAAAAAAAAAAAAAAAAAAAAAAAAAAAAAAAAAAAAAAAAAAAAAAAAAAAAAAAAAAAAACATTCTTCACAAAGGTCCATGAAGCACACGCCAAACCCATAGCTTCTAGTCTAGTGAGCGGGCCTGGCCGACGCAGGTTGTGCCTGGGCTGCACCAGTAGCAGCAGCAGCTTCCTTCACCTCTTCCGCCTTCTTGATAGTCTCCCATTCACAACGGAAGAGCTTCTTTGCCCAGGCCTTGTCGCGCAGCTTCGTTTTGACAAGGAGCCAGCTGATATACCACTGCGACTTCTCGTTGGTGCTCTTCCCCTCCTTCGTCGCCTTACGGGAACGCTTCTTAGGTAGAGCATCGCCGAGTACGAGACCGTCCGTGAAATCTCTGAAGTTTGATTTGGCCAGCACAGAGTCTAGACGCGCAGCAGCTGTTGCGGTCGCAGAGTCAGAGCCGTCCACCCTGAATGTCTCAATGGCCTGCATGACAGTCGCCATGCGACGCATTTTCCGGTCACAGGTGTCAGTAGTCATTACGCTCGGTCCTCCCGGGGCGTAGGTGGCGTACGTGGTGAAGAAGTTCTTCTCCTGCTTCTCGAGCGCAACGCGAACTTCTCGCAGAGACTGTCCATTCATGATGTGAGCCTTCTTCACCCACAGAGCCCATGCCGCTGCAACGGTCTTTGCATCACGCCATTCAACAACGACGTGTTTGAAGAATGCCTCCTCGGCAGAGACTGCATGTGGTGTGGCCGATGACTGGCCAACAGCGCCTCCATCACTCACCGTGGACGATCTGCCACCATCTGCAGAGGCATTGACACCGTGACTAGAGGCTCCACCACTGCACTTGAGGGCCTCAAACTCTGCCAACAGCTGAGCGTACGCGAGGTCCCTACTAGCGAGCGCTGCCTTTAGCTCCGGTTCTTGGACACGACCTGCGCGTAGGCGCCCTGCACTTTCCCGCATTCCTCCCTGAGCATATCGTTCGCGATGTAAACCTTCTGCATCTTCTCCTCGGCGGTATAGCGGAATTGTGCGTCCTGCAAAAAGATTCGAGTTAGAGCTGTATAGTGGGTACATGTGCACTTCTACCATAGAACTAAGACACTTACTGCCTTTGCTGTAGTTGGGTTGGTCTATCGCATTTTGTGGCCCGCCGCGTCCATGTACGCGACCAACAGGTCCCACTTTTGGAACAAGGGCTCTCTGCACAGCCGACTCATTTGCACGTACGGATGACGCTCGCATTTGCACCGGCGAAAGCCCTCTTCCTTGTACCGGTGAACTTCGCAGTGAATCCACATCATTGCCAAGTCCTGTGCAACCACGAGGCGTCTGATGTCTCTGAGCGTCTCGAGGAATCTCACCCCTGAAAAGTGCCTCTTCTGCGCGTCCTTCTGCTTGGCGTTCCAAGCATGCACCTGGGAGGGGAGGACGAGTACGCATAGTCACGGGAATTTGAGACTGAAGTAGAATTGAGAATTTATGGACGAACACTTGAGCCCTAGTAATACCTTCTTCAAATCCGCCTCGACCCACGGGAAGATGTGCTGGTCGAAGAGCTTTAGCAGCATCAGCCACTCGTCCTTCTTGGGGTCTTTGTGACGTGGAAGCTTTGCTTTGGATCTGCCGAAGTAGTAGTCTCCCTGATCACCACTGTAACCTGCCTGCAGAAAGACTGGCCGGAACGGCACGCCGACGATGTAGGACCTCCGCATCTCCCCCTGCGCCCAGCCTCCAAGACTGCCAATGTCGTTGTCGGAGCAGCCATCGTCACTGAGTCCCTGCGCTCCCGATCTACGGAACGCATATGTCACCTTGCTTAGCACCCATTCCGCCTGTTTCATGACCCAGGAAATCCAGCTGCCATGCGTCTTGTATGGCATCTCATCTTGCTTCTGCTTCACCGGGTCATTCGGCCTCTTCAATGTAAAAAAGAGGTGCATCTTTGTCCAGATGAGCGGGTCGGAGAAGTCGAGAGGCTCGACTATGCCATGCCCGTAGCGCAAAGGGATTTGGTCGTTTAGGAAATGTAACCACAGGAAAACTCCGCCCATCCCGCAGAGCTGCCAGTCCCTATGCCTGGCAAGGAACTGGTGACTTAGCTGGTTGTTCACGTTGGTCTTCGTTTTCCTGGAAGTTACGACGAGAATGAACACGTCAAGCTCCTCGTCGACGTGCGAAGTGCTTCGCGTCTGGCGGACGAAAATGTTCCCAAGTCGGATCTTGAGAATGCTGCATCCTCTTCCAAGAAATTGATGACCAAGCTGAATCATAACCTTCGCTTGAAGAACCCTCCACATATCGCGTGAAGGAACAGCCTTCGACCTGTTGTAGAAGTCAAGGATTAGTGGCGGCAGAACAGAATGATGTAGAGTCTTGTACTGCTTAGCCGTATAGCAATCGGACATAGATCCACGGTGCTGATCCCGACCCTCTCTGCATAGCAAAACAATGGGAAGTAGAACCGGTTTGTAGAACAGAAATGATAATCAATGCAAGCCGAAAACGAAACCACTCACGCAACCTGCTTGTCGTTCAGCTCGATCAACTTGACTTTGAGAAAATCACGAGACTCCTTTATCCACTCCTTGGTGGATGTAATGGAGTAGCCGTATAGCCGGGCTTCGATTCTGCCGAGGCATCCCAGCGCGTTCATCTTCGCCTTGATCACGAACGGTGTGCTCGCCCGCGCATACTTACCAAAGTATACTTTCTTGTTGGGTCGAATCTTCAAGTGCAACGTCTGGGCCTGTACGTCGGTCTCGTTGAATAGGTAACGAATGTACAGAACGACCCTCCATCTCGACACACGCGGGCCGTGCAGATGAATGTCCCAGGGGTCCGTGACGTTAGCCCAGTGCTGCCCTTTATCATTGCCCAGCATAAACCCCACCTCGTCCTGCACTTTCAGCCTCTCCTTTGGAGGGACTTCGGTCTCTGCCAGCGTGGCCATGAAAATTATGACCCACCACTTGAAGTGGTTGAACCAGTAGTGCTTTCTCGTGTCGACCGAAATTGTCCGAAGCGGGAGTTTTGCATGGTCCTTCTTGCTGTCGAGCTCTGGAGCTGCTTCCTTCTCGCCAATGTTCGCAGGCGCATCCTGTCGCGCACCAGATTGCGCAACCCCACCCTCCTCGACCGGGTTCGCAGGTGCATCCTGTCACGCACAAGATTCCGCAACCCCACCCTGCTCGACACGGATAGGAGGTGCATCCTGACGCGCAACACCTTCCGCCACCCCACCCGACAATGTTGGCAGAATCCCTAGCGCGCGCCCTCCGCGCCAAGCTTGCCTCCTCGTCTTCGTTGTCAGACCTATCAAAGTCTTCCTCGAACCTTTCTTCGCGATCGAGGTCGTTTGAGTCTAGACCAACAACTTCACTCTCCTCAACATCTTCAATGGTGATTTCAGGATCTCCTACACCGTCGTAGTATGCATCATTCACGGGCATGTCAAAGTGGTCGTCTAGCTCGCGTTCTTGAAGGAGGTCATCTACGGGTGTTGGCACGACCTCTTCCAGGTCCTGATCCTCGCCGCTAACGTCCTCGTTCAAGTCGGGAAGCATGCCGTCGGGAATCATGAGTATAGAGTTAGGATGGGCAGTGTTACGGAGGCGGTTTCAAATGGAAACAAATGCACCTGGGGGTCAGGCCAACTGGACTACATCCGTCTGCCTAGACCATCAGCGGCTGGGTTACCTGTGGAGGCAACCGATAGACAAGTTCTAATATGAGCGGGGTGCAGAAAAAGGCGAACGAATAACGTGCAGAGGAGGCTAGCGAGACTTTAAGGTATAGGCGGTCTACGAAAGAAACGTACGGACGTCGCCGATCGTAGCGCAGACGGATTGCTATACCGTGACGCGAATTTCGAAGTACATTCTATATCTGAACGATGAGCATAGGACCAATGCGAATCTCGGTGCAGAAGCGGTCTACGTATGGGTGCATACGCGTTCAAACAAAAAGACCTACAAGCGGCGAGAGGTATACCGATAACACTATACCCAACAACGAACGACCTCTGTATAATTGGCAGAGGGTCTACGAGAGATGCCAACGAAACACGGGCTGACAAAAAAAAAAAGAGGAGCCTCTACCACCTAAATGTGCCAATACGATAGACACGCGCGTTCAGGAGGATTGCTGAAGGGTCGTACAAGTCTACGCAGGTGTACAACAGAACAAAGCAGCGGATGAAAGGAGCGCAAGAAGCTTGGTAAGCTTGAATGGCAAAAGAAAATGAGCAAATGAGCATGAAAACAACAATACATACCAACACACCTCTCTGAGACAGACCCAGGACCCATGACCCCTTGTCGATAATTGGAAACCCAAGCCTGGATCTGAGTGCATCTCCTACCAAAAAGGCAAGGGGTGATTGGTTGGGACCTGCAAAAATGGGATTCCTGACGAGCGTCATTGGCAGGTCAGCATCTACAGAATTCATACACCTTATATTCAATAAAGTGGCCATGTAGGTGTAGTTGACGCAGCAGTGTGTTTCGAGGGGTGGGATGGTCCAGATGTGGCAAAATGCATAGGGTAACATATTTCGTGTTCAAATGAACTAGACCCCAGTGCGCGATGCGTCAATGCTGTTGATTCATCGCAGAGGTGCGTGAGCCATGGCGGTCGAAAAGTTGCTTTGTTCAGGCGCGTTGGCAACTGACACTTGTGACCGGGAGATGCGGTGTACAGCTGTGCTCCGAACATTAAGTAACAAACAACTACAAAAGACTACATGATTGAAAAAACAGATTACAAAGTGACAAAGTTAAAACCTAGTCAAACGCAACTACACACCTTAAAGCCAAAACGGACGTAGAGACGTCCATTCTGTCGCAACCGGTACAGCGACCAACGCCCGTCAACGGTCGGCCAGGAAGTTACGCTAGCGAAGGCGGTGATTTCGCGTGACCCAAAGCACACAGTACGAGTCACGGGCAGGTTGGACAAGAGAGAATTTTCCAGGGCAGATGGCGCGCGCAAAACTGGGCGGATTGCGTTGTCCTTTGTGGCGGAGCCTTGCGCCCATGGGTCACAGGGGTCTAAGGGCGTGTATCTTTTGGAGTGTATTGTAAAGTTCATGGTTTTTTTTTCGACTTTATGCATTTGAACCTTGGTCGACCTATTGTCGACTATCCCGATAAATTTCCTTCTTCCTTTTCCATTTTTTTCCTTCTTTTTTCACATCAAGCACATGGACCAACAAAGTTCGACTGTCGAAGGTCGACTTTATACAGTAAATCCCGAGTCGCGCCTTCGTTTCGTAGGTTACCTGGTCTATAGAAAGGAGTTCGTGACCGAATCCGACTTCGGTAACTCTGTATGATGCGGTTCGTTTCTGTCGCAATTTTCGCTGCTGCTTCGTTCGTGAGCAGAGGAACACACGATTGGAAAAACGTGGACGGAAAAATCGAAAGCGAGCTCGACCCCAGTTCAGTGTCCTCTTGCTTTCTCAAACATTTCACATGGACACAAGAACGTCGCAAACAGTGTCCAACGAAATTAACGAAACTGGTTACCAGCAAAAGGTCAACCTTTTTTCCGAACGTCTACACCAAAAGAAACACGCCCTAAGGACGTGGGCCCAATCGGGTTTGATCGCGAGTGATTTGATCGGGTCGGATCTGATCGGGTTGCTTGTGATCGCAATGCCCGAGCCGCTCGATCAAATATGTTTTTCGAAGAAAATGCTTAGCGTCTGCACAGCAAGCACGATTTAATTACCTAGCATTTTCTTCCCGATTTTAGCGAGATTGGCGACCAGAAGTCGCCTGGCGAAGTTTTTTGTTTCCCTGTAATATCGTAAACTCCGGTTCGCAAGCATCGCTGAGGTCCCCGATCACATGCAATCAAGTGATTGCCTGTGATAGAGGAAAATCGACTCTGATCGGGGTGAAAATCGGCTCTGATCGAGTTGGGGCGATCAGTTGATCGCGATCAGCTGATTGCCCCCGATTGCATGAAATTGGCTTCCAGGCTTCCTGGAAATTGTTGATCGCGTGTAATCGAGGCGATCAAACTCGATTGGGCCCACGTCCTAACCGGTCACATATTGATTCAGCAGGGTAGCCCAAACATATCGAGAGCCCTGCTCATACTGTACACTTGCTGTGTTCCTACCCTGGAATTCCGAATGCAACTTGATACATACGTGCAATTTCGTTAGCCCGCTGCCGCCAATGCATTTGGAGTGATTCGAAAGGAAGGCTGCAAAAGAAAGTTGTACCCTTTGGACAAATCTCCAGAACAAGCTGGACAACGAATCGATATCCAGGTGGGGGGCAATCGGATCTGTTCCTGATTCGCTTCAAGGTCTGACGTTTGTGTGTGACTTGGGACCAATTAGTTTTTCCATGTTCGTGGTTTTCAGTCTGTAACACGCAAAAAAATGATTTCCATTCACAAAATGAACAAAGTACTTTGGTATCGGAGACGCTATACAAGGCTGTTATCACTTCATTGTGAACTTGATGTGCCGTGGGATGAGTTGTCTTCTCGAATTTGTGTACATGTTCGCCAAGCAGAAGCCCTCCACATCAATCAGCAAAGCAGAAACCCTAGCCACTGGGAGCATGGTGGTGGTGGTGAACAGCAAGCTGGCAGGCCAGCTCACATCACATGCACAGCTGAGCCGCTGCAGCAAGACGAAAACCCCAGACAGCGAATTATGGCGGAGGACGGTGAGGCGGGCAAGTTCACCAACAAGCACAAGGGGTGGGTGGCGGGGAGCGAACTTTAGCGGATTTCCACACGCTGGGGGTTGCGCGCGCGCTGTGTTTTCTCTGAATGAGGGGAAGCTCTCCATTGGTTGGGATAGCCCCGCCCCCCCCCCCCCCCCCTCCCCCACCACCTCTGCATTCCCGTTTCTATCATTTCATCACACAGCCCTGCTACCCACTGGGAATCCAGAACCAACTATCAGGCTTTCAAACAGGCTGCCTGCCAGCCTCCTCCAGCTGGTTCACTTCGTGATTGAAAATCGAAGGGCTGTCTTTTGACTTCGTTTCGCGACGTGGAGTCAGGCTATTTGATAGCACCATCTCCCCACGCATGTGCGCGCCATGTGTCTGTTCAAACGCAACTCTCCGTACGACAGGGTTCCGGGCAGGAATGAGATCTGGCTGTGGAGGCGGTGATACTACGCCCACGGGAACAAGTCTGTTCGGCGGAAGTATGAGGCCATGGATGATAAGAAGTATTTCACGTCCAAATACACCGCTTTTTGCAGTGCCGTAGTTACTAGTATTGATGCGTTTTGCGAAGATGCGCCTTTGATTCGGGTGATTACTACCCGAATCTGCAACATGTGACGAGTATCATTTTCCTTTTCCGACTCGACCCGGCGACTGTTCTACAATGAGATAGCAGTCCGAATCACCGAGTCCTATACACGCTGAAAGCTACGGAACTAAACTGTTCTATTGCTCTGAAATATGGACGGCTCGCCCGAACACGATCCTGATCATCCTTATTATCATCGTTTCATCCGGGCTATTCAACGGCAGGCGCTTCCCGCGGCTTCCCTGAGTGATCCCACACCAGTTCTTCCCCAAGTAAGTCCCTTCCGCACCCCGGATCCGCCACGCACAGCCCTGCTTCCGCCCTTCCCCGGGAGAATCGCCCTTCTCGCCGCTTCCCCGGGCCAGCTCCCTCGCGCGTATTCCGGCAACACGATTCCCGGGGCGGCGTCCAGCAGCAGCAGCAGCGGCGGCACCGGCAGCAGCGCGCAGAGCCGGCAGTCTGGGCTCCGTCTGACGCGGCGGCTGGATCTGGCGGCCTCAGAGAGCGGCGCCGCTGGCGGAGAAGGCGGCGGCCTCCGCGGTAGTGGTGGCGGCGTCCGCGAGCAGCGCGGTCGCAAGCAGCGGCGGCGGATTCTACCGAGCGAAGATGAGGTAAAAGCCGCTGCCGCTGGACACTTGGGCGGCCACGTGGCTGGCCATTTTGGTGCCCACGTGGCAGGTCACTTGGGTGGCCACGAGGCTGCCACGTTTCAGAGGTTCTTTGGTGGCAGCAACTTTGGCGCAGCAGCAGGAGGAGCAAATGCAGAGTTCGGAGAAGGACGAGGTGGGGGGGAAGTGGCAGGCGGAGAAGGATTTCCGGGAGTATTTACCCCAGGTTATTCTGCTGCTGATCTAGACGCTCTTAGACACGGGAGTGACTTGCACTCTCAACTAGCCCACCTGCTCCAGCAAAACGCTGCTGCTGCCATGACTGCCGCTGCTACTACGGCTGCTGCTGCCAACCCAAGTGCTGCTGCTACTGCTGCCCACCCAGAAAGCCACAGCACGTTGCAGGCATTGGGTTTACTAGGAGGGAATACTGGGGGTTTTAGTAGGCAAGGAGGGGAGGGGGCGCGGATAGAGGGCGGGGTTCTGGTGGGGGAGATGGAAAGAGGGCTTTGGGATATGGGTGGAGGGGTGGAGGGACGCATGGGAGGGATGGGAGGAGGGAAGAGAGGCGGTATGAGTGGGAGAATGAATGAGGGGATGAGTGGCGGGATGGGAGGACGATGGGGGGGAGGAATGAGTGGGGGACTGAATGATGAAATGAATAGGTTAGAGGGGATGAGAGGCGACATGATGGCAGGGCAGGCCACAGCACCACCTCCTTCAGTCATCCCCACTGACCTGCGCGCTTCCCTCTCCCTAAGCGCCGCTACAGCTGGGGATTTCCACCGTGCCGCTCCGGGCTTCTGCATGGCCGCCCCGCTACAGCCGCTGGCAGGAGGCTCGTTGGGCGGCAGTGGCGGCAGCAGTGGCGGCGGGTTGCTGTATGAATGCAGATTCTGCGGGAAGGGATTCGCGCAGTCGCAGGCGCTTGGAGGGCATATGAACACTCACCGCCGAGGTTGGTTGGGGGAGGGGGAAATGGGGGAGGTGGGGGAGGGGTTTGGGAGTGGGGTGGGGGCGGGGGAGAGAGGAAAGGGAAGAAGGGGAGGAGGAGGGGGGGACACGTTATGATTCGAATCAAGAGTCACTTTGCACTGTGCTTATTCTGAGGGAAGGGATCCGCGCAGTTGCAGGCGCTTGGGGGATACATGGACACTCACGGCGCGAGGCTGGTTGGGGGAGGGGGGAAGAGGGAAAGGGAGGGAGGGGAAGAATGAGTATCTAATTGACTTGGCGTTAGAGATTCTGCTGCAATGGGTGTGCAGTGTCTAGAGTTTCGTGGGGGGGTAATGAACCCACACCGCATGGTTGGTTTGGGAAGCGAGCGAGGGGCAAAGAGGGGTGAGAAGGGGATGGGGTGGTAGGGGTTGAAAGAGTGACATTGCTTGTGATTCTTCGATCATGTTTCTGATGAGGCGTTTTTTGCGCGCGCGCGCGCGTGTGTGTGTGTGTGTGCGTGCGTGCGTGCGTGCGTGCGTGCGTGCGTGCGTGCGTGTGTGTGTGAGTGAGTGAGTGAGTGAGTGAGTTTTTTGTGTGTCGGTGTCTGTATCTGTGTCTGTGTGTCTGTGTCTATGCATGTGTGTGCGTGTGTACGTGCGTGCGTGTGTGTGTGTGTGTGTGTGTGTGTGTGTGTGTGTGCGTGCGTGAGTGTGTGTGTGTGTGTGTGTGCGTGAGTGTGTGTGTGTGTGAGTGAGTGTGTGTGTAATTGTGTGTGTGTGTGTGTGCGCGCGCGCGCGTGTTTGAGTGTTTCCCTTTACCCATCGCAGAGCGAGAGGCGGAGCAGATGCTTCAGAGTCAGGGAATCTTACTGCAGAGAGGTGCCAGGTGAGAGAGCAATCCGTGATTTCCGCTTGCGAGAGACTGACCACAAGAGCGGTGCTGGTGCCAAGTTAGAGTCCCCCTTGTCCCGTGCTGCTTCCTCCTTTGTTCTTCTCTTTCTCTTCTCTCAATCAACCACCCTGGAAGAGCATGTCCAGACTCACTCTGTTACATCCGACCAAACCAAACCAGACTTAACTTCCCAACCAGACGAAACTGAAACACCCAACCAGACGAAACCACCCAACTTTCTTCCCCTTGCCCTCTCCTGCCAACCTCCCTCCCTGCAGTGCTCGCCTGGGAGCCGGAGAGGCACAGCTGCTCCTGGCGCTCTCCCAGGGAGCTTCCATGGTGCAACCAGCGGCAATGTTCCAACCAGTGCCTTTGGCCCAACCAGGACTCACTGCATTCCCTCACGGCTCAACCAGCGGCCCTCTTGCAGCAGCTGCCAACGTTGAACCCAACCCAGCAGCAGCTCATGCAACACAGAGAGCAATGCAGGGTCAAGGCCCCTCCCTTCAAGGCCCCTCCTTCCAAGGTCACTCCCTTCAAGGTACCCCGCTTCAAAACCCCTCTCTTCAAGATCCCCCCATCGCATCTCTTCTAGCACTGGCCCAGAACCAGGCAGCGGCTGGTGTAATGCAGAGAGCAATGCAGGGTCAAGGCCCCTCCCTTCAGACTCCCTCCCTTCATTATCCGTCTCTTCAAGACCGCTCTTTTGCTGCGTTTCTAGCACAGCTTCAGAATCGAGCAGCAGCGCAACAACAAGCAGCAGCGCAGCAGCAGGCAGCAGCGCAACAACAAGCAGCAGCGCAACAACAAGCAGCAGCACAACAGCAGTCAGGCACCACACTCACAGGGCGAGCAGCACGCGCCATCTCAAGTGCTGAGGGACGGATCTTAGAGGCGCTTGCTGAATCGTCTTCAGCACACGCCGTTCCAAGTGCTGCACACGCCGTTCCAAGTGCTGCACACGCCGTTCCAAGTGCTGCACACGCCGTTCCAAGTGCTGCACACGCCGTTCCAAGTGCTGCACACGCCGTTCCAAGTGCCTCAGCACACGCCATTCTAAGTACCAATGCACACGCCATTCCCAATGCCGAGGCACAGGAGTCTCTGCAACTGATGGATCTAGCGGCGCTGCAGGCACAGCATGAGCGGGAGGTGGTGTGGCAGCAGAGGCTGCTGCTGCAGCAGCAGAGGCTGCTGCTGCAGCAGCAGAGGCAGGAGCAGCAGCAGCAGCAGCAGCAGCAGCAGCAGCAGCAGCAGCAGCAGCAGCAGCAGCAGCAGCAGCAGCAGGGGCGAGAGCAGCAGGAGCGAAAAGAGCAAGAACAACTGCCACAACAGTCGCAGCTGCAGCAGCAGCAATCGGCAACAGCTGGACAAGAAGCGGGATCCCAAGTGGGAGATGGGTCTGACCAAGTTTTGGAAGAGGGTTACATTGTGGGTACGTTGGGGGTGAGGCGAAATAAACCAGGCAAAGAACCTGACAGGAGTGAAGAGGGATTGTGGGGTGAAGGTGCGGGAGAGAGTGGAGGTGTGTGGATAGAGGGCAAGGAAGGGACGGAAAGGCACCGGACGGTGATTCACTTGCAGCAGGAGAGGCGAGAGCAGGAGCAGAGGCGGCAGCAGCATCACCAGCAGCAGCAGCAGTTGCAGAATCCGAGGCAGCAGGGGGAGAAGGAGGAGTTACAGAAGCAGCAGAAGCGACGGCAAGAGGAGGAGGAGGAGGAGCAACAACGGCAGAAACAGCAGGAGGAAGAGTGGAGCCGAAAGGAGTTGGTGCAGCTTCAGGTGCTTTGGCAGCAGCAGATCTTGCATCAGCAGCTTCAGAAACAGCAAGAGGAGCAGCAGAAGCAGCAGCAAGAGCGGCAGCAACAACAGCGCGAGCGGCAAGAGCAGCAGCCACAGGAGGAGGAGGAGCAGCAACAGCAGCAGCGGGAGTGGCAAGAGCAGCAGCAGCAGCAGCAGCAGCAGTGGGCCCTTCAGCCTCACATCGAGCGATTGTTGGAACAGCAGCACGAACTTGCACAGACTGGAGTCATAGCGGATGCTGCTCAGCAGCAGCAGCAGCAGCAGCAGCAGCAGCAGGATGAGGAGGGAGAAGCAGTACAACTTCAGGAGTTGGGGCAGGAGCGCCTGCTACAGCACCTACTGCATCAACAGGGGCAGCAACAGCAGTCGCTGCAACAACAGCAGCAGCCATTGCAGCAAGGTTTGCTGCAGCAGCAGCATGAGGTGTTGGCGAGGCAGCAGGAGGAGCAGTTGCAGCGGGTGCAGCAGCTGCAGCAGTGGCACTCTGCGCAAAGGCAGTTCCAACACCACCAGCTGCAGCAGTTGCAGCAAATGCAATATCTGCATCTGCAGCAGAAGCAACAGCAGCAGCAGCAACAGCAGCAGCAGCAGCAGCAGCAGCAGCAGCAGCAGCAGCAGCAGCAGCAGCAGCAGCAGCAGCAGCAGCAGCAGCAGCAGCAGCAGCAGCAGCAGCAGCAGCAGCAGCAGCAGCAGCAGCAGCAGCAGCAGCAACAGCAGCAACAGCAACAGCAGCAAGAGCAGGAGCAGCTGCAGCAACTGTGTGACCAGGATCGGGAACAAAATGAAAATCAGGGTTAGGCAGCATGAGTAGGTCTCTCATAATTCGTGTGGGGAGTGAATGTAAGCTCTGACGTCATGGTCTGAGCTGACGTGCCTGCAAGGTGGGGTGGGAGGAGCCGCGAGGCAGAGTGGGATTGGAGTGGAGCTCGTATGGAGGGGGAGTGGGTATTGATAAAGGAGAATGCGATATTTGCCTTCTAATCAGGTGCCTGGTCTTGGAAGGAAGCGTGGGCACAGAGTGGTGAGTGGAGTGGTGAGTCAGTGCAGTGGTGAGCATGGAATAGGCAGCAGTATGGGCAGAAGTGGCAGGGTCAGCAGAAGAACCTACAGGTGCAATAGTGCAGTGAGTGCACTGTGCAGATAAGAACATTGCGTATGAGTGCACTGTGCAGGTAAGAACAGTGCATGTAAGCGCAGAGCATAGTTTGCATTTTGGGACCGTACACAAGCAAGTCCCCACAGGGTAGGGTCCCTCTCATCCATTGACCCAGAGAGGTCTGAGATACCAATACCACCCTTGGTTGGAGCCTGGGTTGGGTCCCCCATTCCCTTACAAGGCGCATTCTCAAGGAGTGTGTGCAAGAGTTTTGAGGTGAGTGCTTGTGGATTTTGAGGCGGGATACTCACCTCAGAACTCGAGACCCCCAGCCTCTGGTTGGAGCCTGGGCTGGAACCCCTATTCCCGTACTGTAGGCAGTGGTATGATGTAGAAGGCAAGGAGTTTTTTTGTTGCAGGCTGGCATGGCATCCGTTGCATTGCCTAGTTTCGACCGTTTTTGCCCCGCACATGCGTGGGTGTGTTGTTCCAGCTCTTTTGCCTTGTAGGATGGAATCATGTATTGGTACAACGTTTTGGCAAAGCAATGAAATTCTCTACATGCTTCTTTGTTCCATGGGCTTGGCGTTGCATTCGGCTTCCCCCCCTCCCCCTTTACTACCGTTTTTCTGTTTTCGTTTTTGGAATTGTGATCTTCCAAATGCACCTGTTATCCGATAATTCCTCACCCCCTAACCCTCTGGCTCGTATGACACCCTGGTTTGACTAAATGGGCACCCAAAAATCAGAGGTATGTAAAAATACATAGCAGACTGGTCTCAAAATGACAGAACATCCACTTTCTATGGTAACTAAAGTGACGTGTGCTTGCTGTTGCTCCATTCTTGTTGCATTGCCTTCCATCAGCTCGCATAAATGTGAGATATTTCTATTTTTCCACTATCGTTTTTGAAAATGTCATCACCAGGGCCTCAGATTCGTTTTGGAGCACCGTGAGCCCTTAGTGCAAAGGCTCTAACCAGACTGGCGTCCACATGGCACGGGGGCTAGCCACACCTGATTTTTCAAAGTACATCAAAATTTATCCTGAAAATTCAGGGTTTTTGCTTTGTTTTGTTTGTTTGTTTGTTTGTTTGTTTGTGTGTGTGCGTTTTTTTTTTTTTTTTTTTTTGGTCCAGTAACTCGTAGTTTCAAATCTACCATTGTGCTACATGGATGCATAGGAGCCGCTGAAAACTTACACACGAAATTGCTGGGCCCACAGACCAGTCAAGTTAATTGAGGTATGGCCTTCGGGGTGCCCTATACACAGTCTGAGAGTAGTATCAGGGTATATAAAAAACGCCCTGAGGCATCAGGGCAGGAGGGTGTAGAACACTAAAAAATCTCTGGGTGATATATATAATTTATCCTGAAACTACAGGGGGTTCACTACAAACGTCCTGAAATATCAGGGAAATGGAGGCAGCATCACCGTGAAATCAGGGAAATCAGGGTGTTATCACATCAACTATCATCGGTTTCAGGCACACCGTGGGTAGGTACCCCAGGGTGTGAAGGTATAGGTTGTGGAATTATCAAACGACAGGGGTTTAAGAGTACATTCCTGCGGGGACATTTGTGTCTCAATCCCCGTTTTCCCGAGTCGCGCCTGTAAATTTGCCAAATGTTGTGTCACAAACAACCAATGTATCGCGACCCTGGGCGACAGGTGGGCACTGCCATGTGGGTGCGTACTATTGGTTGCGACCAGTAGGATTGTGCCCACCCGGTTTCCCGTTGGGCAGGGTGCCTAAACATATCATCCCGCCGCGATTGTCGCGGAGGGCTTGCCACTGTAATGGAAGTTGCAATTTGGGCGAGTCGGGCCCTTTTTGGACCACCCCACGCACAACAGCACGTATACAACTACTTCTCCAAGTACAAAAACACAAGCATCACTGGCCTAAACTGCACCATTGTCTAGCAACCATGGCATCGCCCCGCGAGGTGCCATTCCTCATGCGACTGCTTGTCGCTTGGGTGACGTTCTACTAAAGCATCTTCATGGACGTCATCGCCAAGTCGGTCGGTGGCTTGCTGGAGGCGAACGTTTTCACCGACGAGGTGTCCTCGGCATCTAGCTCTCTCGGCTCCAACCGTACCGCCGAGCGGAAAAGAAGGGCTGGGCTACGCCGGCGGAGATACCACCTGCTGCTAGAGGACCTGGAAGGCATGGGGGAGGATGAATTCAGAGACTTGTTTCGCATAAACCGAGCTATCCTCGAATACATTGTCGCTGGGATGGCGCACTACATGCAGCCGTACGTGGACAGGTGCCTCATCAGTCACGAAGTGGCATGCCTGGTCGCTATCAAATACCTGGCCAGCGGCATGTCGTTCGTAGACTTGTCCTCCGTGTTCGGGCTGTCCAAAACCCTGTGCCACATGCTTGTAGACGCGCTCCTCATGCATTTCCCGTCCGAATCAAGCAGCAGTGGGTCCACTTCCCGACCCGTGATGACCTCGATGAGATGGCCGAGGAGTTCCGCGCCATCAAGGGGGTACCTGCAGTAGTGGGGGCTATATACGACACACACATTCCCATGAAGGGGATGGAGGGGCACAGGCAAGATTACTACACGCGGAAGTCATCTTACGCCGTCCAGTTGCAGCTCACATGCGACGCATGAGGCATCATATGGGACTATTTGATCGGATACCCGGGCAGTGCGCACGATCAGAGAGTGTTCATGAACAGCGCGTTACACGAAAGGTTGCACAACGGTGACATAGCGCCATACCAAATAGTGGGAGATGCTACCTACCCACTCAAGGATTTCTGCCTGACCCCCCTACATGCACCCCGTGAAGGCCTAATGGATGACTGGGAGCAGTGCTTTAACTACTGCCAAAGCGCAACGCGCATGGCAGTAGAGCGCTGCATCGGCGCCTTCAAAGGCCGGTGGCGTCTATTCGCGGGCCGGAATGACTGCAAGCTCTGGCGCATTCTTGCAGGGGCGTCTTGTGGTGTCATCCTGCACAACATGTGTGAAACGATGGGCGCAGTTAGGCGCGTCAATGCATTGTGGGCAAACTTGCCCCGAAACCGGGACCCATGGTGGACTCGTGGCGCGGTAGCAGAGTTCAAGTGGCAGCCATGTGACCCGTGCACGCAAGAGAATCTGCGGGAAAGGCGCAAGCGGCTGGGCGAGGCTCTGGAGTCGTCCTACCTCACTCGGCGGCGCCGCGAACCCACACCTCCTCGCCCGCATCAGGGTTAGAGGCGTGGTCCCCCGCCTGCCGTGCGTTGCGGTCATGTTGTCCGCGTGCATGGGGATGTCGTCGCGGGCCGGCGGGGAGGGGGCGGGCTGCTGCACGCGTTCGCGGGCAATACGCGCGTCCTGCTCCATCCACGCGCGGACGAGGCCTTCGAGCCTATTCATCGCGTCTGAGTGGCAGCCTTTGATTGTCTCGCACACCAGCTTGGCAGCGGTCATCGTTGCCGTCTCTGCCACACGTGGGCGCTTCGATGTAGGAGTACCCTGCGGAGGTGGAGCTGCACACACGGTGGCCGCACGCGAGCATTAGAATATGTGCAGTGTATTCAATCATGTATGGAAAGTATGCATGCGTAATGGACAGTGCACGATGTGTCCTACAAGAAACGAACGAGTACAACCGTTGATGCAGAGAAAACGTACCAGTGAATGTCGGCGTAGAGGTGCAGGGCGCCGAGGTGGAGGGGACCGCGAACCCGCACGGCACGTTGACGTGTGCCGCACCTCCACCGTCCACGGCGTGAGGGTTCCCCACCGCCTTGTTGTTCTGGAAGAGAGCCATGTACGAGTACCAGTGGGGCTTGCACATGGCACCCTTGCCGCTCGCCTTTTCCCCCTTCTTGATCTGCTTGTACATGTTGACGAGATTGCGCCACTGCTTCTGAAGCGCGTTCACGCCGCGCACCCACCCGGGATTCTCCTGCTCGAGGTGGCGCACGAGGCGGGCCCAGTATTGAGAGCCCTGCTTCCCGAGGAGAGGTCCGAGCTCGTCCTTCATGAACCAACGTGCAGCCACGAAGATCGTGTTCTCGCGGGGGGGGCACACGCTCCGCTTAACAGGATGCAGGTTTCGGGTCTTGGCAGCGGCACACGGAGGTTCCCCGCCCTTCGCAGCAGTCTTGGTTCTGGCAGCGGCAGAGGCACGGCTGCGACGGGGAGCCGGGGTCGCAGGCTGGGCCTCCTCGGACGCGTCATCGTCGTCATCGGCGTCCTCATCGGCGTCAACTTCATCCTCGGAGGGGGACATGCCCTTGTCCTCCTCCTCGCCAGAGTCCGCGTCGTCGTCGCAGGCCTCGTCGCACTCGTTGTAATCAGAGTCCGCGGCGTCGTCATCAAAGGCAGCATCGTCGTTGACGCGGGATGAGGCAACCCGGTCGGCATCACGGCGTCCGCGGGTAGGGACATCGCGCGGGGCTTCGAACGAGGTGTCCCCCGCACCAGGCGCTCCTTCGGGCAAAGGGCCGGCGGGCTTGCGGCCGGCCGCGATCTGCTTGTTCATCCAAGCGATGTACGGGATCTCGTTGAGATCCCGCGGGCACAAGTCAGCAGTACTAGCTACGCTCTTGCGCTTACGGGCCATGGCTACGGCGTGGAAGAAGACGGTGGCTGGACTTCGCAACAAGAAAGAGAGAGCTGGGGTTTGGAGAAGAAGAATAGATTGGAGCGGGAGAGTGCTGTCAGCGTGGTTGGAACGGTGGGCACAGTCGGGCAGGGATGTGACCGTGTGGTCTGAAGGACCAGTCATCTGTCTGCCCGGGCAGAGCGGTTTCCTTTCCCGCGCGGAAACGTGCCCAATTCGGTGCATGCTGTACAGTGTGAGATTTCGACACGCGTGCGATTTTCGGGAGGTGATGGGGCCTCGTGTAACTCGTCCGCGACACCCGCGCAATTCACGCTTTCCAATGTAAAATACAGTGAGAATCGGATTAGCGCGATTCACGTTTGTGACAGGGCACAATACATGCTGTTTTTAGATGTCACAAAGTGATTGAGACACAAATGTCCCTGCAGGAATGTACCCTAAGTGTCATTGTTTGATGTAGCTGCCTATAGCACAGGATTGTTACATCTGTTGGTGGTGCACCTTGCTTGTATTTCTTCTCTTTGTTCGTAATCCAAAACCCCCTTTTACTCTTGTACGTTTCTTCCTAGACCTACCAAAGTTATTTCAACATGGTATCACTCAATAGCGCCTCTTTGTCATGGCCCTTGTCGACCCTGCTGGCCTCGTCGCGCTCTGCTCGACATGCGCGCCCCACCCCGTCGTGGCCCCCGTCGTGCCCTTCGCGGACCCCTGTCGCAGTCCCCCTCGTGGCCCGCGTCGCGGCCCTCGTCGCGCCACCTGTGGCGTTCGCCACGGCCCTCGTTGTGGCCCCTGTGGCGCTTGTCGCGGCCCTCGTCGTGGCCCCTATGATGCTTTCTCTCTCTCTCTCTCTCTCTCTCTCTCTCTCTCTCTCTCTCTCTCTCTCTCTCTCTCTCTCCCTCTCTCTCTCTCTCTCTCTCACTCTCTCTCTCTCTCTCTCTCTCTCTCTCTCTCTCTATCTCTCTCTCTCTCGCTCTCGCTCTCTCTTCCCCTTTCCGATATGCATCCCCTTCTCCTCTGTTTACTCGTGATTGCTTCTTGCTGGGTCTGCTCACCTGACCCGCACTTGCCTCGCGCCTGCTGCTTCGCGCAGTCGTTGCACTTAAGTTGTTGCCATGCAGTCGGTTCTGTCAAAGTAAAATCTTACTTTGTAGGCTATAGTGGGGCACTCCTTATGGGGTACAACACTTCTAGGGTTAGTACTTGTACCCCAACTCTTGCTAATCCAATCATTCCTGCACATATATTCTGACATGGTATTCAGAGCAGGAAACATGTTAGGTTTTTAGGGCCCACCGATAGTTCGTGCTCGTCGTGTTACCCTTCCTCGTCCTCCTGCTGTCCCAGGCACTCACGGTATGGCACTTTGTCCTTCCTCTGTTCCACAGCGTGTTGTCCTGCCTGAGCCTCTCGTGTCCTCTCTTCCGCACGTTCCTGACCCTGAGTCCGACCTTGCTCGTGCTGCCAGTCCTACTGTCACTCGTCTCCTCGCTACTGTCGTCACTGACCCTGAATTTGAGCCTACTGCTGCGTTTGCCCTAGTCACTGAGCTAGTCGACTTTCCAGCTAGGAGTCGTCTCGACTACGTCGCGAGTCTTATTACTGAGTCTGAGTCTGTCTGTCCTCCGTCCGTCGGGGGTGAGCCTGCCCTTGGAAGTGACGTCCTTGAGGACAGGCAGTTTGAGCTTGAGTGTCTTGCGGCCGCTTTACATCGTTTCGCATCCATGCTACTTTGCCCTGAGGGAGACCCGGATGCACTGGACATCCCCGACCCCGAGCTCTTACGCTGAGGCGATTGCGGGTGAGTACTCCTCTCAGTGGCAGACACCCATGGATGCAGAGATGGCTTCTTGGAAGTCCACAGGCACCTACGTCGACGAGGTTCCTCCTCCTGGGGCGAACATAGTCGATGGCATGTGGATTTTCAGAGTGAAGCGGCCGCCGGGTTCTCCGCCTGCCTTCAAGGCGCGTTACGTTGCTCGAGGCTTCAGTCAGCGACAGGGGGTCGACTTCTTCCAGACCTTCTCCCCCACCCCGAAGATGACTACTCTTCGGGTGTTGCTACACATTGCAGCACAGCGTGACTACGAGCTGCACTCCCTTGACTTCTCCACAACTTTCTTGCAGGGTAGCCTTCACAAGGAGATCTGGCCGCGCCGCCCACCTAGCTTCACTGGGTCGTTTCCTGAGGGTACCCAGTGGAGCCTCCGGCGGCCAGTCTACAGTCTCCGCCAGGCGCCCCGCGAGTGGCACAACACACTGAGGACTACACTTGCGGCTCTTGGGTTTGCTCCTTCCTCTGCTGACCCGTCGCTGTTTCTACGCACCGACACTACCCTGCCGCCGTTCTACGTTCTCGTGTACGTCGACGACTTGGTTTTTGCTACTGCTGACACTGAGGTGCAAACCCTAGTGAAGGCGGAGCTGCAGGAGAGACACACCTGCACTGACCTGGGTGAGCTGCGTAGCTATCTTGTCTTGCAGATCACCCAGGACAGAGCACGGCGCACCATCACCCTGACTCAGTCACACATGGTGCACCAGGTTCTTCGGCGCTTCGGCTTCCAGTACTCCTCGCCACAGCCCACTCGCTCTCATCTCCACCTTCGGACGAGTTCGTAGAGCCGAGTGGTCCGTACCCAGAGCTTGTGGGTTGCCTCATGTACCTGATGACGTGTACACGACCTGACCTCGCGTACCCTCTCAGCCTCCTGACTCGCTACGTGGCTCCCGTAGACACCGAATGGTGCACTGGGATGCTGCGAAGAGGGTACTGCGTTACTTGTGCAGTACATCGGGCATGGGGCTCTTGCTTGGAGGACGGGGTTCAGTGGTACTCACAGGACACCCTCACGTTTCTTGGGCCGACGACCAGGCGACTCAGCGTTCGTCATAGGGTTACACCTTCAGTCTTGGCTCTGGTTCTGTCTCGTGGAGGTCCACTCGTTCTTCTTCTGTGCTTGGTTCCAGCTGTGAGGCTGAGATCTACCCTGGGGCCATGGCTGCACAGGAGCTACGCTGGCTGACCTACCTGCTGACCGACTTGGGGGAGCAGCCTCATTCTCCTCCAGTTCTGTACGTCAACAACAAGGCCATGCTTGCCTTGTGTCGGGAGCAGAGACTGGAGCACAGAACGAAGCACATTGCTCTTCGCTACTTTCTTGCTCGAGAGCTCCAGCAGCGTGGTCAGCTTCGCCTTTCCTACGTGGCCTCTCGGGCCAACACTTCTGATGTCTTCACCAAGGCCCTCGGGTCTGGTGATCTTTAGCGTTTTTTCACTGCTCTTGGGCTTCTGCCCGTTCTACCTCACCTGCTTGTCTCTTGATCTTGCACTTGTTGTACACTGATATCTATATTTATACCTGCGTGTTTCCTCTTGCTAGGTTGTGATCAGTGTACTGCCTTGCTATTATAACTCTGCATGTGAACTGGCCTTGTGGCCGCTTGCTTGTGCTCGGATTGTGTGGTGTCCTTGAGACCCACCCTGAGCTTTGCTTTGCTTTTCTCTATTGTCTTGCTTGACTGGTCTTGTGACCGTCTTGTTGTCCCCCACTTAGCCTATGGGGGTGTGTCAAAGTACAATCTTACTTATAGGCTATAGTGGGGCACTCCTTATGGGGTACAGCACTTTCAGGGTTAGTGCTTGTACCCCAACTCTTGCTAAACCAATCATTCCTGCACAGTTATTCTGACAGGTTCGGCGCCAGTCGTCGCTTGCTATTTGCTACGGTCGTTAAGGGAGTGTATCAAACATATATTTATATAGTTTGATGTAACTGCCTACAGTATAGAATAATGCGTATAGCTAAGGGTGTGAAGTTATAGGTTGTGAAAAAATCTAATGATATAGAAATTATTCTCAACAAAAAAAAAGATATAGTTTGATGTAAGTGCCTATAGCACATGATTGTGTCGTAATTGTTATATCTGTTGGTGGTGCTCCTTGCATACTCTTGCTTTCTTGCTTGTATTTATTCTCTTTGATCCTAAACATAAACCCATTTTTTCTTTCGTAAATTCCTAAGTTCCTATACCCACCAGAGTTATTTCAACAATAAGGGCATCCCTATCTTTTGCGCTGCTTACCTACAATTATATATACTGTCCGACGATAGGTAAGCGCCCACCTAAAAGTGCCTCCATACTTTGCGCTACTTTGGTTTGTTTGGATCCAACCCTCATAAATAAGCCTTGTTGCATGGGTGTAAAAGTTTCACTACTTTGAGTTTGTAGGGTCAAGATCGTTGATAACATTGGCATGACAGTATGGTTAGGCCAATTGGAGGAACCATGTTACAGCCGGGCCCTCATAACGGTTATGGTACAGTTGCTGCACGTCAATCGCCGTACTGCAGTTGCTGAAATAACTCTGGTGGGCGCCAACCGTTACATCGCTCGCATCTATCTTTTGGGGGGTATACCCTTTTAGGGGATGTGTCAAAACGAGGGGTATGAAGAGAACTCAAGTCGCTGGGTATACCCGAACCTTCTAGGCTAAGAAATTTATTTCGGAGCGAAACCTAAAATACCCCTAACTCACCGAAAGTCTCATATACCCAAAAAGTGTTTTTCAACCGCTCCTCTAGCAATGACAGGGGTGTGTCGCAAGCGGGGGTTCCAACACAACTAAATATAATTTCGTCGGCACTAACTAGGTAACATCTCATCAAGTGTTTTGCAGTAGAATGCAGTTTCGCATACGTGAGACCCTGACTATAACGCGTGATGTGAGCCTTGACTGCACCAGCATCCAATAAAATTTGCGCGTGTATAAAAGATTTGATATCTGGCCAGTCATCGTTATAAGTCTGTGTTGAGATAGTATCTTAGGCTAGGAGAGTAGGAACCGTAGGGATAGCGAGAGTTACGGGAGAGGAGATGTTTGGCCAAAGAAGTGGTTTCAATAAAGGCAAATCATACAAGATATAGGAAAGAGGAAGGGAGAATAAAAGGGTACACCACCAGCAGTTGATGCTAATAACTAAACTAATACACTAGCAAGCTATAGGCAGTTATAAGATATGCAATATCAATTAACAGTCTGATGACCAGGCTTGATGAACAATTTGTTTGTAAATCAGTGTGGTCTTTTGTCTGAGAACCCGAGTTTGTCAAAAAAGAGCCAAAACGTTGGCCTAAAACAAAACTGGATGTATATCAAAGATAAGATCAGAAAAAATGGTATGGAAATAGGGCATGTTTCGAGCCGCGGACGGAGTCTCAGAATAGGTCGTGTAGTGTAAACTTGTGTATTTCATGTTGTAGAAGTGTGGGCCGTTGACAATGTACGGTAGACGGGAAATTTTTCCTTTTGAAGACTGTTCAAGACATTCAGGAATCTCAGGCTGTTTTACATTTATGGCAGAGAGCTTTTTGTTGCGTTCCGCACGGCAATCCAGTGCGGCATTGCACACAGATCGCCAGATAGCAAGCCACTGTTTTTGTACATGTCAATCCGAATGTAAGTGAGCTACAAACTAGCATGCCCTAAAACAAAATGCATTAGACTTGTTAGTGATCTTCTGTTTTCCTCATGAGCTAATCAGCCTTAACATTTCTAACCTCAAATATCAGCACTGCGAGCTAACTGTTTGATACCACGCACCCTCTGGGCTTGGGGCTTATTTCTGACCTCAGAACCTCCACTTTACGTTAACCCCCCCTCTCCAAAGGAGCCATTGAAGCCCACCCTTCGCATTTCAACCAAAGCCCCTACACAAAAACATAGCACACATATTGGCGCATCACTCTCCCCACCAACCCCACCCATACCCCTCTCTCCAGGCTGCACCCATTTTGCATCGCCTCAACAGCAACCATTACTGCTATAATCTCTTACTGTACACCCACAGTGCCACCGTAACATATCATACATGCACCAGTCAATAAAAAGCAACAGCTGCTCTGATGCACGCAGATCGTCTGACGCGGTGTCCGCCGTTCCGTCAGTCACAAACTTCCGAGTCCACTTAAGAGTCCCTCTCCGTAGTAGCACGGTGTTGCATGGATTTCTCCGCAGCACCATTCAACGCCCACCCCATCATACCCTTCGCGACCCCTCTGTTCTTGACACCCTCTTCAAAGCACGCCTTCAACTCTGCACCCCTCGTCCCTCCCTTCTCCCCCACCCTTCTCCATCCTTCTCCCCCCCGCCCTTCCCTTCTCCACCTCTGTCCTCCATCATTTCAGCGGCTCCACCGGTGCGGCAATACATTGGCCGCTATCACTCCTGTGTGCCTGCATACCGACTCCTCCCTACCGCACACCTCCAGCGCTGCGCCCCTCCTCTCCATCCTCCCCCCCCCTTCCCTTCTCCACCTCTGTCCTCCATCAATTCAGCGGCTCAGCGGCTCCATAGACTCATCACACACCTACTGGTACGATTTTTAGGCGCCTAAAAAATCGTCTCAGTTCACGTGGCTCCATGGATGGACTCATCAGACACCTACTGGTGCGTCATCACATCTGCTGCCCCTCTCCTCCCACTCCTCTGTGCCTTCATGCTCTCCCTTCCCTACACCGCTCGCCTCTCTCTGCACTCTTCTCCCACCTTCCCTCGCTCACTTCAGTGGCTCCATCGCCTCATCATACATGCTCTGGTGTGTCATCACATGCCTTCATCCTGATCCCTCCCTACACCACACACCTCCCATTCCACACCTCTACCCTTTCCTTGTACACTATCCTGTCCTCCCCCCCTCGCTCATTTCAGCGGCTCCATGGCCTCATCATACATGCTCTGGTGTGTCATCACATCGGCCGCCCCTCTCCTGTCACTCCTCGGTGCTTGCATTCATGCCGGTCCCTCCCTATACCACACCTCCCGTTCCACGCCTCTCCCTCCCTTCCCCTTCTCTCTCTCACTTCAGCGGCTCCATCGCCTCATCATACATGCTCTGGTGTGTCATCACATCGGCCACCCCTCTCCTGTCACTCCTCCAGCTGCCCCTCACCACCTCACTCTCCTCCTCCTCCTCCTCATCCTCCCCATCCCCCCCTCCCTCCTCTCGAAACATATTCTCGCTCTCCTCCCCAGTCGGGCTCGTGATGGGGGACAGGGAGGGAGAGCTCTGCATGCGTCTAAGCGACTTTCGCTGCTGCTGCTGTTGCTGCTGCAGCTGCTGCTGCTGGGAAGGGGAGGGCACGTGCGAGTGGGAGGGCGAGCGCGAGTGTGACTGTAAAGGGGGCCGGTCGGCAGAGTGCAGAGGGGTGGTGCCGCTGCTGCTGGATTTCTTGACAACACGAGGGACGGGCGGAGGCGAGCTGGAGACGACCTGCAAGGGAGTAGAGGGAGGGATGGTCGGGAGTGGCAGCAACAGGGCAAGGAAATGCGATGAAGCGAGAAGTAGATAAAGGGGTGGTGCCACTGCTGCTGGATTTTTTTCACGACACGCGGGACGGGCAGAGGTGAGCTGGAGACGACCTGGAGGGAAAAGCAAGGGAGAGGGGAGGGGCAGCAACAAGTGAGAGGAAGATGAGTGGTGGTGCATATTCTGCTAACGTTGGAGGGAAGGGAGGGGAGGGGCAGCAACAGGGATGAAATATGTGGCTAAAGACGGAAATGGTCGGGAACCGAGAAGGAAAGTATTGACTCAAGGGAGGTCCAATTTTGCACCTGCAACAGCCATTCGCCCACCTCACCTGCGACAGCCATTCATCCATCTTGGGGTTACTGGCCCGCTCAATCCACATGCGCATGTCCTGTGCCGCCCGCTGCTCCGACCCGGTGCGCGGCTGCCTTCCCCCCCCAGCACTCAGCGACCCCGGGTCCATGCTCGTGCTCCGCCACAGGGGGGACATAGACTGCGCCCTCTGCACCCCCCCTCCCCCTCCCGCTCCCCCTCCCCCGGTACTCTCGCCGCGGGGCAGGCCTTTCCCAGCAGCGCCGCCCATGCGGTTGGAGAGTTCTCCGCTGGTGCGCGGGCGGCTGTCTGTCAGCGACCGCATGGCTTCCATCGGAGAGCCCGGGGAGGATTTTCGTTGCTGCCCGTCCACCCCGGAGAAGTTTCTTTGCTGCCCGCTGTCTGCTGCTGCCGCAGAGGAAGCCCCGTCGCCCTCTCTCTGTTCCGCCAACGGGCTTATATTTCTACTGCTTCCATTGCCACTGCTGCCGCTGCTGCTGCTGTAGGGACTGCTGCTGTTCACCCGCCTTAGACTACCAGGAGTGCCCATAGGTCCACCCTTGGATGCGTTCACAGGAGCGGGGTTGCCTGGCCCAGACCCCCCACCCCTGCCTGCCCCATAGCTCTCACTCTGCTTCCCCTCACCTGTTCCTCCCGCTGCCCGACCCGCCCCCTCTCCTCTACTCTCCCCCACACCTTCCCCCCCACCCCCTCCCCTCCCCCCGCCCCCTCTCCCCAGCCCCGACCCTCCCGGATTCCCCCTCCCCACGCCCACCCCTCCCCCTCCGCCCGCCGCTGCCCCCCCTGTCCGCCCACCCGGCGCCCCTACCCCTCCCCCTGGCGCATTCCCCCCAGAAGGCGGAGGCTTTCCCCCTCTCCCGTCCGGCCGGGGTATTCTCCCGTGCCTGGGGCTCTCGGCTGTGCGCTCCTGCCCGCCTGCACCCGCCCCTGTCTGTGAGTTCTGCCGTGAGTAGCTTTCACACGTGGACACTCGTAGGATGCTCTTGGGAGGCGCAGCCCCTGCTCCTGCCCCCCCTCCCCCCGGAGCCCCTGCTCCCCCCGCTCCCCCTCTCCCTGCGCCTCCCCCCAGCCGGGATCTCTCCTTGGTGTCCTGCCTAGCCATGCCCCACTCTCTGCTGTTATTCCACTCCCTGCTATTATTCCATTCCCTGCTCCGGTCAAGGTCCCGCCCGTCGCGCGGAATAGAGACGTCTCTAGAAGACCCAGACGCCTCCCTCGAATTAGTAGCCTCTCTAGCATTAGTAGCCTCTCGAGAACTAGTAGCCTCTCGAGCACCACCAGAGGTATTCCGGGAGTCAGCAGTGTCTCTGGTGGCGTTCCCTGATGCCTCTCGAGTGCTCGTCCACTCCCGGCTGTTATTCCACTCCCTACTTTGATCCATCGGGTCCCCACTCCCTCTCCTCTCCATTCCTCCTCTCCCACCTGCTCCTCCTCCTCCTCTGCCTCCTCTCTCCCCCGTTCCTCTCCTTTCCATCCCCCCTGGCCCTGCCCTTGCCATTCCAACCCCCCCTCCCCTCGCTGCCCCCACCCCACCTCCCCTCCCTCCTCCTCCACCTCCTCCTCCTCTACCTCCTCCTCTCCCCACTCCTTCCCCCCTCGGGCTTGCAGCCTGCTCCCTTAGGCTCCTATCGCTACCGTTTCTCTCGATACCTGAACCTCCACTCACACTACCCACCCTCCCACTCCCACTCCTCCCACTCCGCACACTCCCCCCCACACTGCACCCCCCTCGACTAGAAGACGACAATTCACCCTCATCCTCCTCCTCCTCTCCATCCACACTCCTTCCCATCCCTCTCCGCTCCTCCCCACTCCCCCCTCCATGGATCTTAGACCAGATTTGATCCAGAGACGGCCCCTTGTCGTTTTCTGCATGTGATTCGATCCTACTGTTGCTGCCGCCCATGCCGCCGCCCATGCTGCCACCCTCCCTCTGCTTGCCGCCGCCGCCACCGCCGCTACTGTAACGGTGATTGCTAGAGTTACTGTTAGTGTTACTGTAGCTGCTGCTCGCGTCATCATCCTCATCATTACTCGTCAGCCCATCCTGATTCGAGCTATGTCCACGCCCATACCCATCTCGATTACCATACCCATGCCCACGCCTATTTCCATGCCCACTCCCTCCCTCCCCAATGCTCTCCTCCTCCTCCTCCCCGTCCTCCTCCTCATCCTCATCATCATCACTCTGCAACGGGGTGCCAGTTTCCCACATTCGCTTCTGCGACCCGCTCCGAGACAGCCTCCTCTGTCCTCCCTCTACCCCCCCTCCCTCTCCCTCTCCTCTTTGTCCTCCTCCTCTCGATCTTCCTCCCGCTCCCCCACCCTCACCCGCACCCCCTGCAGGCCCCCGTCCGGCCAACCCTCCAGGCCTCCCCCCCAACCTCTCCCTGTTGCCACTGTCCGGCCCGCTCGCACCAGCAGGGGAAGCGCGGGCAGCAGCAGACGAAGCAGTAACAGACGCAGAAGTAGCAGCAGCAGGGCCACCGGCATAGGAGCCGCTGCCAGATCTGCCGGCGAGCCAGCCTTGTGAGAATGCTCCGTTGGGCCCGCCTCCCAACACACCCTCCTCGTCCTCCTCATCGTCACTCTCCACCTGAGGAAGGGGGGAGATGGTGGAAAGGAAGGGAGACAGTGGAGGAAAAGGAAGATGAATCCTGAGGTGACTCAAAAGCGCCCTCCCAACACACCCTCCTCGTCGTCACTCTCCACCTGATGAAGGGGAGAGATGGTGGAGGGGTTGGTAGATAGTGGAAGGGAAGGGGGATAGGGAAGGTTAGTGCTAGGAGCAGCAGAAGCAGAAGCAGAAGGGCCAGAGGCATAGGAGCCGCTGCCAGATCTGCCGGCGAGCCAGCCTTGTGAAAATGCTCCGTTGGGCCCGCCTCCCAACACACCCTCCTCGTCCTCCTCATCGTCACTCTCCACCTGAGGAAGGGGGGAGATGGTGGATGGAAATGGAAGGGAAACAGTGGAGGGGAAGGGAGGTGAATCCTGAGGCGACTCAAAAGCCCACCCCCTCCCAGCACTCCCTCCTCGTCCTCCTCGTCGTCACTCTCCACCTGAGAAAGGGGAGAGTTGGTGGAGTGAATAGAGAGAGAATTGTGAAGGGAGGGCATGGGCATGGAAATGGGCACGGCCACGGACAGGGGCACGGGCACAGGCACGGGCACGGGCACGGGCGGGGGCGGGGGCGTGGGCGTGGGCGTGGACGGGGGCGGGGGCAGGGCAGGGGCAGGGGCAGGGGCAGGGGCAGGGGCAGGGGACTGAGGACTCACCTGGAAGTTCATGCTGGCAGTGGACATGGACATGGAGCGGGAGCGAGCGCGCACAGATAGACAAGAAGGAGGCTGCATAAACTTGCCGTTCCAAAATGTATCAAGAGTGGAGCTCTCACATGGAAGTTCATATAGGCGATGGACATGGACATGGAGCGGGAGCGGGCGCGCATAGACAGGGCCGAAGGAGGCTGCCTGGCCGGCAAACACTCGTCCCCCTGCCCGTGCAGCTTCCTGGAAGCTGCTGACGTTGCTGCTGGCAAGGCGTCTAGAAACTTCCTTCCTTTCTCTCCTCCTCCTCCTCCTCCTCCCCCTCCTCCTCTCCCACCCCCCTCTCCTCTTCTCATTCTCCCTATTTCAGGCCCCACACCTGACTTCGCCCGAACCAGGGGAGACTTGGCTCGGTGCCGGGCCTCAGGTCCGGCCAAGCCTGCCCCGGGATCAAGAGGGATGGACTCAGCTGACCTGGGCGCGGCAGAACTGCGAGAACGAGGGAAGGTGGCGTGTGCCTGAGGGGATGCTGCAAACGCACCTCCACCACCACCACCACCACCACCACCACCACCACCACCACCACCACCACCACCACCACCACCACCACCACCACCACCACCACCACCACCACCACCACCACCACCACCACCACCACCACCACCAGCACGGCTACCAGTGCCAGCAGAAGCAGCAGTAGCAGCAGCAGAAGCAGCAGCAACGCCACCACCTGCTCCTCCTCGTCTACCTCCCACCTCTCCCATCCCACCAGCCAAGCCACTGCCACCACTGGCACCACCCTTGCCACCACTGGCAGCACCGGCAGCACTAGCAGCGGTGGGGCCAGGGGGTGCGGCGCCCCCTCCTCGTGGGCGGGGGCGGCCCCGGGAGGAGTCATCAGAGGCACAGCCTTCCGACTCCGACCCCAGCACATCGTTCCACGACCCAAATGAGGGGTACGCTGCCAGGCTCTTCCCCCCTCTCCCACCTGCCGCTGCCCCTCGCCCCCCTCCCCCTCCCGCTCCCCCTCCCCCTCCCGCACCTGTGCCTGTGCCTGTCATTGCTCCCCCACCTCCCCCTCCCCCTCCCGCTCCTCCTCCTCCTCCTGCTCCTCCTCTTCCACCCATCATCGCACTCCTGTCCACCCCACTTTCCGCTCCTCCCACAGCATCCCTCCCCTCCCCCTTACTCACACCCCTCCCTGGAACAAACTCAACCGTATCCTCTTCTCTCTCACTCTCCCCTCCTGCCCCCCTCCCGTCCCGCCCCCGCCCCAACCCCTCCTGCCCCTGCCCCCTCTCCCCCTGCTGCCGCTGCTGCTCCTGCTGCCGCTGCTGCTCCTGCTGCTGCAGCAGCAGCTGCCTTTTCGTCTGCTGGTACCTCAGCTGCGGCGACGTGGGCTTTAACTCGCCCGTCGGGCTCTTCGCCTGGGTCAAGCTCTCCCTGATCGCCTTCTCAATCTCCCGCGGCCGGATCGGCTTCGATAAATAATAATCCATCCCAGCAGCCATGCAGCTATCCTTATCCTCGCTAAGAGCAGACGCGGTAAGCGCGACGATAAACGTCCGGTGCGGCCGCGGCGGCATGTGAGCCCGGCGGGGCTGAGAGGGGGAACTAGCCTCACTATCACTGGCATCACTGTTAGTGTTAGCCACCCAGCTGGCGGCGCTGCCGTAAGGGGAGCCGTTACCACAGGCGGCCATAGCGGCTGTGTACACCTGCAGCCTCTCCGCCTCCATCTCCCGGATCTTCCGCGTGGCTTCAAACCCATCCATCTCAGGCATGTGGCAGTCCTGGTCGGGGGTTATGATGGAGGGGAGGGATAGGGTGAAACGGGAGTGCAGAGGAGGCGAAGGGAGGAGAGGGGAGGTGAGGGGAGGGGAGGGGAGGTGAGGGGAGGTGGGGGGGGGAGGAGAGCGGAGGATTGGGAAATGGGTTACCACAGGCGGCCATGGCTGCTGTGTATACCTGCAGCCTCTCCGCCTCCATCTCCCGGATCTTCCTCGTGGCTTCAAACCCATCCATCTCCGGCATGTGACAGTCCTGGTGGGGGGTGATGGATGGGGGGGGCGGGTAAGGGAGGGGAGGGGAGGAGAGCAGTGAAGGGGGTGGGGAGGGAGGGGGGGAGAAAGGGGGTGTTGTGGCGGGGGATGGGAATTGAAAGATCTGAAGACATGAGTAATGAGCGAGAGGACTTTTGAGGCGCCTCAAAAGGGGGTGTTGTGGCGGGGGATGGGAATTGAAAGATCTGAAGACATGAGTAATGAGCGAGAGGACTTTTGAGGCGCCTCAAAAGGGGGTGTTGTGGCGGGGGATGGGAATTGAAAGATCTGAAGACATGAGTAATGAGCGAGAGGACTTTTGAGGCGCCTCAAAAGGGGGTGTTGTGGCGGGGGATGGGAATTGAAAGATCTGAAGACATGAGTAATGAGCGAGAGGCCTGAGCCATGGCAGAGAGGGAGGGGCAGTGCGGCTCGCCATGAGGACAACATCACAGTGCGTGCAGCATTCAAGATGTCTCCAAAGGTTCATCAGCATGAACGGGCAGCAGCAACGCAGCTCATCATCAACAGCAGCAACGCAGCTCATCATCAACAGCAGCAACGCAGCTCATCATCAACAGCAGCAGCAGCAGCAGCAGCAGCAGCAGCAGCGCGACTCACCATGAGCACGACAGCGTAGCAGCGCTCGGAGCACGCCTTCTAAGGTGCCTCAGAAGCTGGCATGGCACGAGCAGCAGCAGTGCAGCTCATCATCGACAGCACGAGCAGCAGCAGCAGCAGCAGCAGCAGCAACACTCACCATGAGCACGACATCATAGCAGCGATCGGAGCACGCGCGCACGGCGAGCTTGCCGTTCTCCACCACGTCGTACTTGAGACCGAGATTGTGCAGCATGCGCGTCGCCACCATCTGATTCACCTTGTTGTCCTGACAGACGAGGGGAGGGGGGGGGGGGAGGGGAGGAGCGGGAGAAGCCAATGGTGATTTGCGGGGAATGGGGGGAGTAGAGTAGGCAAGCATCTTGTTCTGCCAGTTTCCCATTCTCCTCCACATCGTAATTGATTTTTGAGTCCACGAGCAACCCCAGCCACGAGCAACCCCAGCACCACCCACCTCCGCCACCAGCACGCGCAGGTGTCCTGCAGGTGCTTCCACAGTGGCTCCACGTCGCTCGTGAGGGACTGCTCCGCTGATGCTGTCACTACCAACCCCAACACCCTCTCACTTCCGCCACCATCATCACCAGCACCACCAACGCCACCTCACCTCCGCAACCAGCACTCCGACGTCCTGCAGGTGCTTCCACAGCGGCTCCACGTCGCTCGTGAGCGATTGCTCTGCTGATTCCGCTTACGCAGCACCCCCTCCCTCCCCTTCACGGTTACTACACCCACTCACCCCCTCCCACTCACACAGCCTTCACCTGCCCTCACCTCGGCAACGAGCACTCTAAGGTCCTGCAGGTGCTTCCACAGCGGCTCCACGTCGCTTGTGAGCGACTGCCCCGCTGATACCGTGGCTGACTGGGCGTCGCGCCTCACCACGCCCACCCGCACGTGGAAGTAGAACGTCGACCCCACGCCCACCTGGGGAGAATTAGTGGAAGAGGGGGAAGCGGTAGCGGGAGAGGTAGTGAGGAGAGTTAGGCGTGAGTGAGGGGGAAGGGTCTTGAGGCAGCTCAGACTGCAACGGTGATGCCGTGGCTGACTGGGCCTCGCGCCTCACCGTTGCGCGTCGCGCCTCACCACGCCCACTCGCACGTGGACGAAAAAGGTCGAACCCACGCCCACCTGCAGTGCCGGGAATCAGGGGAGAGGTGGGGAGGAGCGTTAGCAATGAGGAAAGGGGTTTGGGGCACCTCAGACAGCCTGACTGGGGGCGTCGCACCTCACCACGCCCACGCGTATGTGGAAATAGAACGTCGACCCCACGCCCACCTGGAGAGAGGTGGGGGAAGAAGGGGGGGAAGGTAGGGGAAGGGGTAGAGGTCAGGGTTTTGAGGTGCCCCAGAAAGGCCTCCCTGGGCCACGAGTCACCATCCCCACACACACGTGGCAATCCGACCCGACCGACCCTAAACCCACCCATCTGGCTGTGCAGTGAAGGCTGATATCGCCCCCCATGAGGTTGCAGAGGCTCTAGCAGATGGCCAGGCCCAGCCGTGCGGCTTGACTTGATTGGTCTCAGATCAATAACTAAAGCCAAATAGCCTTGGCCTCACTCAACTCACTTGCCTGTGCAAGCCCAAGCCCCATGCCCCATGCCCCATGCCCCATGCCCCATGTCCCATGCCCCATGCCCCATGCCCCATGCCCCATGCCCCATGCCCCATGTCCCATGCCCCATGCCCCATGCCCCATGCCCCATGCCCCATGCCCCATGCCCCATGCCCCATGCCCCATGCCCCATGCCCCATGCCCCATGCCCCATGTCCCATGCCCCATGCCCCATGCCCCATGCCCCTCCGCTTACCTGGCTGTGCAGGCTGATATCGCCCCCCATGAGGTTGCAGAGGCTCTTGCAGATGGCCAGACCCAGCCCCGTGCCGCCATATCTACGGCTGGTGGAGTTGTCGGCCTGCGAGAACGCCTTGAACAGCCGGCTGCGCGCACTCTCGTCCATGCCCACTCCTGTGTCCCGTACCTCGAACCGCACCATCACACTCTCATCCCCCTCACTCTCACTCTCACTCTCGCTCTCCCCCTCACTCTCCCCCTCACTCTCCCCCTCGCTATCCCCCTCCTTCCCCTTGCTGGCGCCCTTGCTCTGGTTCCCGCTCCTGCTGCCGCTGTTGCTGCCGCCGCCGCCAGCAGCGGCAGTGCTGGTGGTGGTGGTGGCGCTGTCTGCAGGAAGCTTCGGGGTAGCTGCCTGCTCGACCTCTTTGATCTCCTCATCAGTGGCCAGACGCAGGTCCACCGTGATGCCGCCACTGGAGAGGGGGGAGAGGGGGGGGGGGGGGGGGAGGAGAAATGATAGGGGACAGAGAGCAAGGGCAATGGAACATGAAATAGATGCCTCGTCAGCTGCCAGATGCAGACGTCTCAAAATGATGCCGCCACAGGTGGGGGGGGGGGGGGGGGGGGGTGAGGGGGGAAAGCGGGGGTGGCAAGGAGGTCGGGGGAGAGAGGGGAGAGTGTGAGGGGGGGAAGTGGGGGTGGGAAGGAAGTGGGGGGAGAGAGGGGAGAGGGACAGAGTGTTTTTTAGGATACTCGAAAACACCTCTCTGATCTCCTCGTCAGTGGCCAGACGCAGGCGGCAGGTACACTGTGATGCGAAGGGGGGAGGGGACAGAAGAGGGAGGGATGGGGGAGAAGGCGGGGAGAGGGGAACAAAGTGGAAAAGGAGTCGATGAGTTGAAGGAAGACGTTCAGCAGCACCTGTGTGCCCCTTTTCCCTAATATATCCTCATCCTTTCTCCCATCTCCTCAGCAATATGGGATGGGAGCCACTTTTGAGAACCCCGAGAATCTATCCTCACCTCTCCCATCTCCTCAGCAGCACATCCCCTTTTTGCACTCAACACTCACTTATCAGTGAACTTGATGGAGTTGGAGATGAGGTTCAGCAGCACCTGTCTCAACCGCACTGGATCGCCCATCACCACGGACGGCACCTCTTCACCGATCTCCAGCTCCAGATACAGCCCCTTGTCCTTCGCCACCACCTCGAGCAGCGCCAGCGCCTCTGTCACCTGCGGCAGGAGGGTGAGGTGAGGAAGAAACGGTGGTCATAGGGAGAAAGAGAAGCGGGAAACACAGACTTTTGAGACACCCAAAAGAACACGAGGCACCTCAACAGCTCTGATGGGACTATGGCCAAATATCTCCAGCGGCTGAATGTGGAACTCGATGTGAAGCTGCTCACCTGCTGCTGGATGTTGAACTCGATGTGCTCTAGCGCCAGGTTCTTGGATTCGATCTTGGAGAGATCGAGCACGTCGGATATGATTCTCAGGAGATTGTCCCCCGAGGAGCGGATGATCTCGAGGTACGAGCGCTGCTCTGCCGTGAGGTCCGTGCCTAGTAGCAGCTCTGCCACTCCGATCACACCTGTATTAAGAGGGACAAGAGGAGACAGGGAGACGAGGCAGGGAGCAGCAGGAGAGGGGGCATGATCTCCAGGTACGAGCGCTGCTCTGCTGTGAGGTGCTGCTCCACTGTCACGTCCGTGCCCAGTAGCAGCTCCGCCACTCCGATCACACCTGTAAATATGAGGAGACAGGAAGACGAGGCAGGAGCAGCACAGCACGAAAGGCCGGATGGTTTTCAGGTGCGGCTGCTGCTACTCCGCTGTCACGGCTGAGCTTAGTGGCAACTCCGCCTCTCCAATGACCCCCGGGGGGGCGGGAGAGGAACGAGGGAAGAGCAAGAGAGGAACGAGGGGATGGGAAGGGAGGGACGAGCTCGAGGCAAGGTATGAGCTCCTGTGCTCGCACTTGTGCATCTCCTGGTGTTTTTGGTAGAAGCTCCTGTGCTACCAGCTACTCTCTCTCCTAGGGATCTTCAACCAGCTATGAAACATCAGGTACATGCAAGTACAGCTTTCATTCTTGAATGCATCATAGCACGCACCGTTCATGGGGGTGCGGATTTCGTGGCTCATGTTGGCGAGAAACTGGCTCTTGGCCTGGCTGGCCTTCTCAGCGGCGTCCTTGGCGGCTCTGAGCTCCTCGGCCTGCTGCTTGATCTCCGCCACCTCGTGCCACACCACCAGGTACATGGGGTGCTGCTGCTGCACCTCCAGGAAGGTCAGAGTCACTTCTATGGGGACTAGCGAGCCGTCGAACCGCTGATACACCCACTCGAACCTGAGGGATGAGGGGAAGGGGATGGGGGGGATGGGGAGGGATGGGAGAGTTGAAAGGAAGGGAGGAGAGGGGGGACTCTCTCAGCTCCTCCGCCTGCTGCTTGATCTCGGCCACCTCGTGCCACACCACCAGGTACATGGGGTGCTGCTGCTGCACCTCCAGGAAGGTCAGAGTCACTTCTATAGGGACTAGAGAGCCGTCGAACCGCTGATACACCCACTCGAACCTGGGGCGAAATGGGGGAAACAGTAGGGGAGGAATCACGTTTGGATTAAAAACAGGGTGGTGCGATCCATGGGTGTCCTCCTACCTATCCCTCCCCTCCTCGCACGCACTTGTGCACGCCCTCCCATCCCCCAATTACCACCAATCCCCCCATCCCTCGCGGTCGCGCACTTGTGCATGCCGTGTTGCTCTGCCCGGCGGTCAATAGCTTTAGCCTTCCCCTTGGACAGCTGCCCGTCCGGCTGCTCTACCCCTTAAATCGCCACACCCCACCCAATCCCCCCATCCCTCGCGGTCGCTCACTTATGCATGCCGTGCTGCTTTGCCCAGTCCATGCCCTTGGCCTTCTCCTTGGACAGCTGCCCGTCCGGCTTCTTCGGCGGCGAGAAGAGCGCGGGGTGGTGGCAACAACACATGCCTTTGCTCCCCATTCCCCTCCCCTCACTCTTTCTCATTACACTCGCTTGCACCCCTGCCTCCCCCTCTCTCACTCACTAGTCCCCTCCACCCCCAATTCCCACCAACCCCCAATCCGCCCATCCCCCCCTTCTGACTGACGCACTTGTGCATGCCGTGCTGTTCTGCCCTCCGGTCCATGGCTTTAGCTTTCTCCTTGGACAGCTGCCCGTCGGGCTGCTTGAGCGGCGAGAAGAGCGCGGGGTGGTGGCCCAGCAGGCTGGCCTTTTCTGGGCAGCGCAGGCAGCGCACTGCCGCCTCGTTGCACTCCGTTATGCCCGTCTCGTCAAACACCAGGTAGCCGTCCTGCGAGGAAAGGGGGGGCAGGGGCGGGCGGGTGGTGTTGGGACAGACAGGGGAGAGGAAACGGGTGGGGATGGCGTTGGGTGACGGGCAGGGGAGGGGGGAGGGGGGAGGGGAGGGAGAGTGTGGTTGAGCGGCGAGAAGAGCGCCGGGTGGTGGCCCAGCAGGCTGGCCTTATCGGGGCAGCGCAGGCAGCGCACTGCCGCCTCGTTGCACTCGGTGATGCCCGTCTCGTCAAACACCAGGTAGCCGTCCTGCAGAGGAAAGGGGAGGGGGGGAGGGGGGAGGGGAGCAGGGTTCAGTGGTGTTGGAAAGGCACACCTCACTGCCGCCTCGTTGCATTCGGTGATTCCTGTTTCGTCAAACACCAGATAGCCATCCTGCACGGGGAGGCAGGGGGTGGGTGGGGGGAATGGGGTTGGGAAGAAGGAGGGGAATGGGAGGCGGCAAGGAGTAAGTGGTTGAGCGGCGAGAAGAGCGTGGGGTGGTGGCCCAGCAGACTCGCCTTATCGGGGCAGCGCAGGCACCTTACCGCCGCTTCGTTGCATTCTGTGATGCCCGTCTCGTCAAACACCAGGTAGCCGTCCTGATGTGGGGAGGAGGGAGGGGAGAGGGGAAGAGCGGGGAGCGTGGGTGTTCGGACGGACAGGGGAGAGGAAATGGGTGGGGATGGGGTTGGGTGAATGGCAGGGGAGAGGGGAGGGGAGGGAGTGTGTGGTTGGAGGCGAGAAGAGGGCAGGGTGGTTCACTTCACACACATGCACCCACACACACATATGCACCCACACACCCACCCACACACCCACCCACCCACACACCCACCCACACACCCACCCACCCACACACCCACCCACACACCCACCCACACACCCACCCACACACCCACCCACCCACACACCCACCCACACACCCACCCACCCACACACCCATCCACACACCCACCCATACACCCACCCACACACCCACCCACACACCCACACACACACACACCCACACCCATGCGCATGTCTCGGAAGGCCAGACGCACGGAGGAGAAGTCAAGTAGCAGGCGAAACTTCTCCTGCACGACCATACACACACATGCCCGCCCGCACTCACACACACGCCTACGCCCACCCACACCCCCACAGCCACAAGGGCAGGCAGGCAGCCTGAGACGCACCGAGGAGAAGTCAAAGAGCAGGAGAGACGCACCGAGGAGAAGTCAAAGAGCAGGCGAAACTTCTCCTGCACGATCAGCCGGTCCGTGATGTCACTCACCACCCACAGCTCTCCACCACCTCCCCCCTCCGCTGCCCCCTTGGCTGTATCGATGGAAGCGACATCAGTGGAAGGGGAGAGGTGGCTGCAGTCGCGCCCCACCACCTCCACCCACCGCTGCTCCCCGTCGCTCCTCACCACACGCATGGTGCGCGGGTGGGGGAAGCCTGCCTTGCGATCTCCATCCATCACCTTGCGCACCTGGGGGGGGAGAAAGGGAGAAGAGAAGCAGGACAGGGAAAGGAAAGGAGTAGCAAAGGGAGAATGAGCCCTTGTTGCACCAGAAATCTCGCCCCACCACCTCCACCCACCGCTGCTCGCCGTCGCTCCTCACCACACGCATGGTGCGCGGGTGGGGGAAGCCTGCCTTCCTGTCCGCTGCTCTGCTCCCCGTCACTCCTCACCAAGCGCAGAGCATGGTGCGCGGATGGGGGAACCCTGCCTTGCGATCTCCATCCATCACCTTGCGCACCTGAAGAGGGGGAGGGGGGCGGGCGAGAAGAGGTAGAGGGAGAGCAGTTTGTGGAATGATGAGGATAAAATGCCTTCTTTCACCCACCGCTGCTCTGCTCCCCGTCGCTCCTCACCAAGCGCAGAGCATGGTGCGTGGGTGGGTGGGGGAACCCTGCCTTCCTGTCCGCATCCATCACCTTGCGCACCTGAGGGGGTGTGTTGGGGGGGGGAGGGGGGGTGGTGGTGGGTGGGTGGTGGTAAAACACAGAAGAGGGTGGGTCTCCTATATGCCTTTCTATCTGCATCAAGTACCTTGCGCACCCGCTTGTCGCTACCCTCATCCGAGTGACTGCATGCCTGCCCCGCTCTTTGCCCCACTCACTCCGTAACCGAATCCTCACTCATTTGTCTAAGCCGGACACTCACCTCACTTTATAAGCTCACTCGGGAACCGAATCCTTACCGCTGCTTATATGCTTACTAACTCTCCCACCCTGATTCCCACAGCCTCTCCCTCTCCCAAGCAAGACCCTAATAGGGCCAGTTCCCCACCTCTGCCTCTCGCTCGCGGAACAGCAGCGAGAACCAGTCGTCCACACTCCCCTGCCCAGCTAAGGCGAATTCTGAGTCGATTCAGCAACAAACCCACCTCGGCCTCTCGCTCGTGGAACAGCAGCGAGAACCAGTCATCCGCACTCCC
Organism: Closterium sp. Naga37s-1; assembly: GCA_947471745.1. Classification (NCBI taxonomy): domain Eukaryota; kingdom Viridiplantae; phylum Streptophyta; class Zygnematophyceae; order Desmidiales; family Closteriaceae; genus Closterium; species Closterium sp. Naga37s-1. The sequence continues at coordinate 685,939 of CANJKZ010000817.1, forward strand.
CTCTCCCCAGCTGAAAATCAGGTGAATTTTGAGTCAACCCATCAAACCCACCTCGGCCTCTCGCTCGCGGAAGAGCAGGGAGAACCAGTCATCCACACTCCCCAGCTGCTCCCGCGAGTACCCCACAATCGCCTCCACGTGCGCATTCACCAGCACCTCTCCGCCCCTTCCGCCTACTCCCGCTGCTCCTCCTGCTCCCCCCCCTCCCCCCGGCTGTGGCAGCACGTGCACCACCCCCGCAGGCAGATGCTCCAGAATGAAGCGGTGGCGATCCGAGGAGGGCGGCTGGTGGATAGAGACACAGGGAGAGGGGAAGTGCCGGAGGGAGGAACAGGGAGAAGCAGGAAATTAAGTCAGGGTGCCTCAAGAAACCCCCTTCTTTCCTGCTGCTGTGGCAGCACGTGCAGCACCCCTGCAGGAAGATGCTCCAGACTGAAGCGGTGGCGATCCTAGGAGGGCGGCTGGTGGGGAGAGAAGAGGGGAGGGGAAGTGAGGGAGAAGGGAGGAACGGGCGGGAGGCGGATTGTGGCGGAAGCAGGAATTTAATCCGAGGTGCCTCAAGAAACCCCTCCCGAATGGCGTCATTCAGGGTGCCTCAAGAAACCCCTCACAACGGTAGCATTGTGGATCAAGGCAGGCAGATCACGCACCTTGGCAGGTCGTAAGTCACAACCATGATCATTGACACATGGCGCCCCCCCGTACTAGCACTAGCAGCAGTACCAGCAGCAGCAATCAACGTACCTTGGCAGTGGTAGCAGCTGGCAGGTCGTAAATCACAGCCATGATCATTGACACGTGGGATCTTCCAGCACCAGCACTACCAGCACCACCACGACCAGCAGCAATTCACGCACCTTGGCAGGTCGTAAATCACAGCCATGATCACAGACACATGGGACCTTCCAGTACCAGCACTAGCACCAGCAGCAGTACCAGCAGCAGCAGCAATCCACGCACCTTGGCAGTGCTGGCAGCTGGCAGGTCGCAGATAACAGCCATGACCACTGATACATGTTCCCCAGTACCACCAGCAGCAGCAGCAGCACCACGACCACGACCACGACCACGACCACGACCACGACCAGCAGCAATCCACGCACCTTGGCAGTGCTGGCAGCTGGCAGGTCGCAAATAACAGCCATGATCATTGATACATGATCCCCTGTACCACCAGCAGCAGCAGCAGCACCATCACCCGCTCCCCCTGCCCCTCCCCCTCCACCACTCGAAGCAGGAGGCGCGGCCTCGACCGTGATGCGCACAGGACGCAGCTTGCCGCCCGGCAGCACCAGGCGCAGGTCGTGCTGGCGCTGCCGCTGCCACGCTGGCGCCGACATGGACGCGCCACGTAGGACGGCGTCAGAGACTGTCGAGAACCACGCCTGGAAAGCAGCCACGTCATCCCGGGCTATAAAATCTTCCAGCACCCGCCCCTCCACGGCCCGGGCTGGGCGGCCCAGCATGGCTGCCAGGGCGGCACTGCAGTGCGCCAGCTCAGCGCTGCTCACTCGTAGCGCTGCGAGCGCGACGGAGGCTGAGTCGAGGAGCGATCTGATGGGTGAGATGGGGCGGGCCGGGGTGGGATGGGGTAAGGTGGGGTGGGTGGAGTGGGGAGACAGTGGGTGAAGGGCAGCACGAGTGAGAGGAGACATTGGGGGAGAACACAGTGGGGGAGCATACGGGGGAGAATACACTCAATACACCTACCTGAGAGGGGCCTCCGGCAGCCAGTGGACGTCGATAGCATCCTGCACCCAGTGCTGGGGGGAGAGGAGAGATGGGCGTCCCAGTGAACTTGAGAGCGTGAGCATACAGTGGGGGACATGCCGTCGAGCCTACCTGAGAGGGGCCTCCGGCAGCCAGTGGACGTCGATAGCATCCTGCACCCAGTGCTGCTGAGGAGAGATGAAGGCTCGGGTGAACTCACTCACAAGTGTGAGCATACAGTGGGGAAGCATACGGGAAAGGAATTGGAGAAGCATACAGTTGAATGACCTACCTGAGAGGAGGCTCCGGCAGCCAATGGATGCACTGGGGGAAATGACTCTCTGAGCATGGAGTGGGGGGGGGGACATACGCGAAAACAGTGGAAGAAAGAGGGTCATGCTCACCTCACCTCACCTCAGGTGAGGGTCATTTCCCTCACCTGAGCACCCGAACCTACCTGAGAGGGGGCTCCGGCAGCCAGTGGACGTCGATAGCATCCTGCACCCAGTGCTGGGGGAAATGGCCCTCTGGGGGTAGGAGGTACAGCGGCAGACGAGGGCGGGGGAAGAGGAAAGGGGGAGTAAGAGGGGTTTGGGGATTGAAGGAGAGGGGCAGGAACGAGGGAGCGGAAAGAAAAAGCGAGAGGTTTGTCAGTGGGGCTCTGTCAATGTCAGGCTTGTCAGGTGGGGAAGTCATGAGTGAGTGTGTGTGTGGAAGAAGAGGAAGGAGTGGATTGTTTGTGAATACGTCGTGTTTTGAGTCGACGCAAAACTCGTGCATGGGTGTGTGAGCTCCGCCATTATCCCACCATATCTGCTTTCAATTCAACCACTACTCCAACTTATCTGACCATCGCCTTTGCTTGAAATCAACCCTCGCTTCCTCACCTGCCCCAACCGCTTCTCACTGCACCTTATTCGTGTCCCTTTTCCCCTTCTTCCTCACCCCCGTACTTCCCACCCTTATGTGACAAGCCCATTTCTCCTCCTCGCCCAAATCTGTGTTCCCCCTTCACCTGGCGTTTTCCCGGTCCCCTGCATTCCCCCCGTCAGCATTCCCCCCGACCGACTGTGTTCTCCCCATCTGCGTTCCCCCTCCCCCCCCCTGCGCTCCCCCAGTCTCCTGCGTCCCCCCTGTCAGCGTACAATTTCCCCTGCGTTCCCCGAGTCTCCTGCGTTCCCCTTATCTGCATTTCCAGTGACCCCTGCATTTCCCCTATCTCCAGCATTCCCCCCTTCCCCTGCTCACCTGAACCAAACCGCGATTTGCGGTCCTTCTTCCCCACCCGGCCCAGCGTGTCACATCTATCCGCGGAACCCTGCATCCGCGCATCCTCCCCTCCGCCCATGCCTCTCCCTCCCCTCCCTGCGCCCATCCCCCTCCCAGCCCCACTCCCCATCCCCAACCAGCCAAAATCCCCCTCTTCTACACTCATCATCCTTCCCCCAGGCCCCCCGCCCCTCGCTTTCCGCCCTCGCCCCATCTCCTCTCCGCGGAGAATTCCCCCAGCCGCTGCCCCCACCATTCCGCCAATCATCCCCGCGCCCGCGCTCCTCCCAAACGCGTCGCCTTTCGCTAGAAGCATATTCTTACTATCCATGGAGCTAACGTTCATACTCTGCCACCTATTAAGCCGCGATTCGGGTCGCCGCGGCTCGGGAGACCTAGACGGCGACCGCTGATGCATCGGCGACTGGCTAAGCGAGTCCTGTCGGCTAGCCGAGTCCTGCTGACGGCTAGCCGGCTGCGAGAAAACGGCAGTCTGGGACCGGTTGAATGGGTCTGAGGGCATGAGCATCTGAACCTTTCCCCCGATGCTTAATCCGCGGCGGAGCGGCTTGGGCTGGGGGGAGGCGGAAGGTGAGGCGGAAGCAGGTGAAGCAGTACCGTCATGAGCTGCGGAACCATGAGCGCCGTGAAACGCGCCGTGAACCGCGCTTGCTAGCGGACTGTCAAACCCGCCTTTTCCTGCAACGCCTCCTCTCGCTTCTGCTGTCGTCATTCCCCCCTTCTCCGTCAAGCCCGCGCCCTCCTCGCCATGCGACCTGTCGCTGCTACCAGCGTGGCGTCCAGGTGGCAGCTGTTCTGGCGACGCCGCCACCGCCGCCGCCGGCGGCGGTAAATGCGGCTGCTCATGCGCTGTTGCGACTAGCTCCCTTTCCCCGCCAATGCCGAAGAACTGCAAATCAATGGATACCGCAATGCCTGATGCACCTTGTCCCTGCGCCTGCGCCTGCCCCTGCGCGTGTCCCTGCGCCTCCCCTGCTGCCCAGTCCCGTCCCCCCGCCCCCCCCCCCTGCCGCTCCTGCGTCTGACTGACCCGTCATCCGCGGAAGCCGAATCGGACTCCTCCCCCTCCTCCTCATTTTCCTCCCCTTCCTCTCCCTCCTCCTCCCCCTCTTCCTCCTCCAGCAATTCACCCGCTCCCGCGTCGCCTACATCCGAAACTGAAGAAACGGTTCGGATTGACCGAACGTCCTCTGACGTGCTAGAGACTATCCCCGATATAGACCCCGAGCCGGCTCCGGCTCGAGATAAGCTACCTTCGCCCCAGGTTCCCCGTCTAAGGAGGTTCGCCGCCGCCCATTCCGAGCCACCGCTGCTGCTTCGGCTGACATCTCCGTGCCGAGCCTGCGCGTTCGGGACCCTCGGTCCGGGACGGCCGTGAATCGCGGCGTTGTTCCCGGCCCCTCTAATCTCCCCAACTTCCCCATCCGTCTCTGATTCTTCTTCTCCCTCTAGGCCGGCCTTTGCTGGCAGAACTACAGAAAATCGCGCGGCCTTTTCTTCCCCCGTGGCCAGAGGCGCCACGAGCTGGAGCCAGTCAGCCAATGGGAGGCCGTCTACAAGATTGCAAAGCGATAGGGCTTCCAGCTCAGCATTGTTGTATCCAAGGGCTCTCCGCGCGCCTTCGCTGGCGCAGCATATCCTGGCCGTCCACGGGTCGAGAACGAACTGGAGGAACTGAGCCTGCTGTACAAATCCTAAAACGGTCTGGCTCCGTCCGCCGCCGCCGAACGTCCCTTGGGGGTTGTTCCCGCCGGAAACTCCGCTCCGCCTTCGCCGCCTGTTGTTGGCAACGTGTCCGGGTCTCCCGTTTCTGGAAAACCCGGAGCTCTGATAGGCTACTGATACCGTCATTGACGATCACTGCTAAATGTTAGAGTTAATAACCATTGGTACTTAAATATTAGAGAAAGTTATAACAGACGCTAAGCTTCGAACACTTCGCATGCTGCTCTCCTGTGCCTCGACAATGAGTTAGTAGCGAGTAACTAATCAGTAAGTCGCTGCTACGCTTTAGGTCAACTTATGCGAAGTACACTTCCTACAATCAGTAACATCTCCTCTCCGTGCGTATCTGAGTCATTCTGAGAGCCTAAAACAAATGCTTCATGGGAGGCAAAAGCAGAAGGAGTGGTCGTGGAAGACGAAGGAGCAGTTGGGTAATTCACCGACCTGCGCTCCTTGTTTTCGTTTGCGGTATGATTTTGGAGCACATTACCAGGTCCAGAATGACCAGCTTCCTTTCAACCGACCGCACTGAAAACCGATCAAGCTCATTCACACCCACTGTATTTATTGAAACTACTATCGCCTAAACTCTTCGGATCACTTTCGTTTAGTCTGCCCCGTGAAGACTTTCACCAGCCACAGGCACACCAGCCCAGAGTTTACCGCGCTTCGCTCGAAAAGAGACCTCGGTGGGGGAGATTGTTGTGCGTCCACTCCCACGACGCCAACTGCCCCCACCAACCCTGTGGCGTACGGCTTGGTGAACGAAGTGTCGTGTTGTCGGGGGCGAGCCCGAGAATTGGGTTAGTTGGGTCCTCCTGGCCCCAAAAAATCATTCATGATTGGCTGAAGGGCAATTTTTGCGGTTTGGTAGCTGGCTTGCCTTCGCTGGATTTTAGTGGTGTTGAGAGACCCGCCAGAACCGAACCACAAGGCTTGCGTCGCCGGTTCGCATTGGCTTGGGATGGTGAGCTTGACGGACGTCAGCATTCTTCGTGAAGAGCTGACTCGACAGCACCTCGACCGAAACCGAACTATGATAACGCAGATATCGTCAAAATGTCTCGTTTCCGGATAGAATAAATAGTTATATGACTCCATTTCTACGATAGGCGCTGAAGGAACGAACTTGGAAAATGAAACTAAATCAGCTCACTGCGCCAGTGCTTGTTTGAGCTATAAACCTTGAAGCCGCAGCATTCTTGGCATGACACGCCTGGTTGTTGGCTCCTCTTAGACGACGCGAGGCAGCCGCTGTTCGATTCATACGTGCAACTCCAAAACTTTTCATACGCAAGTACGGTTGAGCATTGACACGAGCTGTTGCGATCAGAAGTTGATCGTGCCTAGGATCACCTCAGGAAGGTTCGCACACGACTGAGTAGTGGTGGTGGGCCCGTGACCTCAATAGCAGAGTGAATATAAAATGCTTGATATAATAAAAACATGCAAATATAGCACTATAAATAAGAGTACAAGGGAATACCAATCGACCTAACTAGCCATGTACTCTAAGGTGTACATTCCTTTATTACAGCGAAATCCAACCGTGCGACTCCAGACAGTTACGAAACTGTCCGGGCAGAATCCTCGCCACTACTGCTGCCTGATGCTGTCTGCCCGACGGTCCAGATCCTTTCGTAACTGTACGACCCTTCGCGTCACTTCCGTCCCTCCGCCTTCTTTCTCGGTAGTGCGTGATTCGATTGCTGCAGTAAGGAGTGCACAGTGATACTTCAATAATCACTATTCGCAACACCCCCCTTCACTCCTGGCCGTAGCGAGTCTTGACCCGCTTGACTACTCCGCTGAGTTCGGAGCAGTGTTGGTACTGCTGACGTGACAGCTTCTTCGTGAGGAAGGCAGCTGCCATGTCACCCGTCGGGCAGTAGGTTAGGTCAACCTTGCCCTTGTCAACTTCGTCCTTGACGAAAAAGTACCACAGCGCGATGTGTTTGGTGCGGTTGACGAATCCTGGCTTGTTCGCGATCCTGATCGCGCTCTGATTGTCGCAGTGCAGGCGAAAGTTCGCCGAGGCTTGAATTTTCGCCTCTTGCAGCAGCTCCTGAAGGTAGAGGCCTTCGCGAACGGCTGCTGTTGCTGCGATGAATTCAGCTTCCGCTGATGACAGGGCAACCAGCTCCTGCTTCTGTGAATTACAGGAGATGGGGCCGCTGGGTTCGAGGCGGAAAAGGAAGCCTGTCCTGGACCGTCGATTGTCGGGGTCAGTGGCGTGATCAGCGTCCACGTAGCCGATGAGGTTGAAAGACGAGGTTGGGATGGTGGAGTAGCAGAGCCCAACATTGGGCGTGGAGATGAAGAACTGAAGTGCCCGCTGGAGATCTAGCAGATTCTCAGCCGTTGGTTTGCGAGAGTACTGAGCCAACTGGCTCGCGATGTAGGAGAGGTCGGGCCTGCAGGTAACAGATGCAAAGAGCAGGCATCCCAACTGCTGCTGGTAAGTGTGAAGCCCAGCAGGGGACAGGGCTTTGTTGTCAGGCTTGTGGTTGGGTCCTGGAGTGCGGTAAGGGGTGGAGAGTGGTGCCGGCGCAATGTTGAAGCGCTTGCTAAGCTCCTCTGCATACTTGGCTGCTGAGAGATGAATGGCTTCCGGCGAGTAGGAGATGTTGAGCCCCAGGAATTGCTTCACGTCATGGTTGCAGGTGATGTGGACGCGCCCTGCGAGGTTTTTCTCGAATTGCTCAAGCAACTCGTTGCTTGACCCTGTGTAGAGGAGGTCGTCGACGTAGACCATGAGTAGGATGTATTCGCCGCGGAAATCGCGGCGACACATCCCAGGATCGTGGGGCAGTTGCTTGAACCCGATTTCGAGTAGGATGTTGTGCAGGTATTGCTGCCAGAGCCTTGGTGCCTGTTTGTTCACGTAAAGGGATTTTTGCAGCTGGCAGACACGCGAATCCCCTTCGCCGTATGCGTGCGGCTGCTCCACGTAGATCACTGCATCTACTAACTCGTATAGGAACGCGTTCTTCACGTCGATTTGTCGGCTTTGAAGGTGTCTTGCTGCAGCGATGGCGAGAAGAATCCTGTCGGAGGTGTGACGGCTGACCGGTGCAAATGTCTGGTCGAAGTCAATGCCGTGCCTCTGATCGTAGACACGCACTACCCAGCGCGCCTTGAATCGCTCGATCGTGCCGTCAGCTGCGGTTTTCACGCGGAAAACCTATTTCCCGGAGAGGATCCTCCTTCCCTTGATCGCCGCTCGATCGACAAGCACCCAGGTGTCACGGCACTCAAGTGCTTTGATTTCTGCATCCATCGCTTTGTGCCACTCCTTGCTGTGTGGTCCCGTGAGTGCTTGGCGCGGATTCTTTGGCTCGATGACACGTGGCGCCGTTGAGGTGGCAGTGTGGAGCCCGAGGAGCTGGAGTCCGGTGACGGTGCTGTCGTGGCGGTGTTGTGGAGTGACCTCCTGTACGTCGTCGTCATCGCTCTCAGGTTCAGGCGATGCTGGTGGTGCTGCACCTCCGCCGCTTCCGCCTCTGCTTCCGCTTCCGCCTCCGCTTCCGCTTCCGCCTGCTGCGCCTGCTCCTCCTCCAGTAGAATCGTCGTCAACGTTGTTGTCGTCGTCGCGATTGCCTCTCGTGAATTCGCCTCTGGGGTCCTGCTCCAGAATTGCTGATGCGGCTTCGTCCTCAGGTGAGGCGTAGCTGTGGCCGTCGTTGGCGTAGACGCGGTTCGCGTTCGCTTGCTCGACTTCGCGGAATTGCCGAAGGAAGAGCCGCTCGTAGAAGATGACGTCGCGCGCGTTCTTGATTTTCTGGCTCAAGAGGCCCAGGATGAGCCATGCCTTGTGCTCGTGGCTGATGCCGAGGTGGATCCCCCAGCGCGCGCGGCTTGCAAACTTCCCGATAGTCGATGTCGGCGGGTGGTACTGCACCATGCATCCCCACACGCGGAGCATGGATGTGTCGCCCTTGTTCCCCGTCCACTTCACATGCGGTGAGGAGTTGCCGGAGATGGCGGTGGTTGAAAGCAAATTGTGCACCCGCACGGCGTGGTGCATTGCGTAGGTCCAGTAGGTCGGCGGAAGCTTCGACTGCTTCATCAGCACCCGCACCTTCGTCATGAGGGTGCGATTCGTGCGCTCGGCTACGCCCTGCTGCTGGTGTGCGTAGGGGAGAGAAATGTGGTGCTCGATCCCCTTCTGCGAGAGGTAATCCTGCAGCTCCTTGCTCCTGAACTCCGCTGCGCCGTCAGACTGCCAGATCTTCAACTTCCCCCCAGATTGCCGATGCGCGTGCACCAACCACAGGCGGAACACTTCGTATGCTCTGCTGCGCGCTTCCACGTTTACGACCGACACGTAGCGCGTTCCGGCGTCGACGAAGGTGAGCGTGTAGAGCTCATCGTTGATGCCGCAGTGTCCCACGTTGAGGAAGTCGCTGTACACCTTCTCCAGTTTGGTGTAGCGGTTGGTTCCGAGCTCTAGTAGGGGGAACGGCTGGTGGCTCAGTGCGGCTTCGGGGCAGACGGTGCAGTTGCGCGGATGTGTCGCGCCCCTTACTTTGGTGCCATCAGGGCGCAGGAGTGCGCCAGGCGCAAACACGCCGGCCTCGATGCAGTTCTTCAGAGTTGCGCGCGAGGGGTAACCTAGGCGCTGGTGCCAGATGGCATCGTCGGCGCGGAATCCAGAGGTGCGCATGTAGCGCACGAGTGCCTCTCCGAGATCCTCGTCAGGTGCTTGAGCAGGTGTCGCCGCTGCTTCTTCAGCTTCCTCTTCTCCGTTCGCCGTTGTCAACATTAGCGCAAGAAATTCCCTGTCAATAATTGTGGAGAGGGGAATGTTGGTTCCGGGGATGTTTCCCGGGAAGAAAGTTGGTTCGCGCGGCTCGGGGGCAGGCCCGTAGACGGTGCGTCGCGGAGTTGATGGCTCGTTCTCCCAGTCGATGGTGTCCCAAGGGTCACTCCCTGGCGGGATGTCAGGTGGGGGCAGTGCGGGTGTAGGGCGGCGCGGAGGACGACCAAGAGTAACAACAGGAGGTTCGACCTCAATGTCCGCAATTTCTTCTTCTTTCCCCCTTTGGTCCTCGCGGAAAGCTCCCAAGCCGCTCGTCTCGCCGCCAGATGCGGCGCCCCATCCGCCGGTGTTTCCGCCGGTGACTGCTCCCCAGCCGCCAGTGTTGCCGCCAGTTGCGGCTCCCCATCCGCCGGTATCGCCGCCAGTATCGCTCGTGCCCCATCCGCCAGCACTTCCCCACCCCCCTTCATTGGAGGCGCTCTCTTCTTCGCCCCATCCGCTCCAGGCAAATGTTCCGCACGACTCCGCAAGGCTCCGTTGGCGAGGTTCTTCCGCTTCGCGGCGCACCAGTTCCTCCTCTTGCGCTACGGTGAGCTTCTCCGTAGAGTCGCGCTGGTGAGCGTAGATCTCCAGGAATTTCTCCTGCGTGTAGAGTCGCGGATTTCCTTCCGCATCGAAGGTGCCGACGCCAATGCCGCGCAGCATTCCTTGAAGATGTTGTGATGCAGGTCCTGGGAGGGGGTGCTCCTGTGTTCCGAAGATGCTGTGTGTTGTTATCGCGAGCTCCAGGTTTGACATTCCCTCTTCAGGCGGTGCTTCCCGCTCTGCTTCAGCGATGGCGGCAAGGCCACGGCCGGCGATCGCGCTCGTCGAGGCTGTGGGCGTATGACAATCTCTGCAGATGCCGTCGGGGTCGGGGTCATGCAGCGCCGTTTCGCGCGGGTGAGCGTGATGAGGCACCCACGGTCTTCCGTCAGGGTGCTTCCAGTCACGGTGGTGCATGTGTTCGAAACGCAGGGGGACGAGGTCGATGAGCTCCTGCGAATCACCGCTGCAGTCGGGGATACTAAAGCCGAGGATGTAAACTCCGTTTTCGGAGTGCGCTCGCCCGATCTGCTTGCGCGATTTGTTCGGCATCGTGAAGTGAAGCAAAATGTCACGTGTCTCGGGGTCGGTGCTGAGGTCGACCCCGCAATCCATGAGTTGCGCCGCCGAGAGGAGGTTGAAACGCAGATTCTGCACGATCAGCACGTCGTTCAGCGTGATGTGCGTATTGCTCCCGCGGGCCTTGAGCACAACGATGCCTTGCGCGTTTGCGCGCAGGCGCGTGTTGTTCGCCACGGTGACGTAGGTGACGGCGGGGGTGGCGACGGCGTTGGATATGTAACGCTCGGAGCCCACCATGTGCTGCCCACAGCAGCTCTCCAGGTACCACGTGTTGTAGCGCCTGTTGTCGTTACGTGCGAGCAGCGCCAGTCGCAGATTAACGATATGTGGTGTGTTAACCTTTAGGAATTGTTCGCGCGCGATCCAGTCGATCGGTGCCACCCTTGTATTGGGTACGTGCGGGGGGCTCTCGAGCAGCGGGACTGGCAGGTTCCAGTCCTGGTCGTCGTCGTCAGCGAAATCGTGGCGCGTGCTAAATGGATTGTTGTTCGAAAACACTCCGATTGGGTGACGTGCTTCCTCTGGTGATGGTGAGCGCGCACGGGGACGACGAGATCCGCTCGTCATTGTCATGTTGCCCATGACGTTGCGAACGGGAGCAGTTGGTGGCTGCTGCTACTGATGCTGAATTGTTGGATTCAGGTTGTGCGATGGGGGTTGATGCCCCTGGGTAGGACGCGCGTCATTCCTTGCGTCTTGTCGTCTGGACCAGTTGCTCGGATTGGTCTGACGAGGGCGAGATCGATGCTTGCATCGATCTGCCAGGTGCCCGAAGTTTCTGCAAATCTTGCAGTAAAGGCGTCGCGGCCGTCGCTCCTCCGTGTTGTCGGCGTAGAAGGCGAGGCGTTCCCTGTCTCGTCGCGGCGCTGGTCGCTGCTGGTCCATATCCCGTTGTTCGACGAGGAGGGCGGCGCAAAGGGCGGCCTCTAAGATGACCCCCTGCTGTCGGAGAAGCGCCTTGCAGGGCCGCCACTCTGGGCCGAGCCCTTGAAGCACAATGTTCACGAAGATCTCCTGAGAGATCGTGCTTCCCAATTTCGCGATTTGATCGCGTAAGCTCCGACAGCGATTGATGTAGCTGTTGGCCTTCTCCCCTGGTGCCATTCTTGTCTCCAGTAGCTGCTGGAGTAGGCGGCTCGACGAAACCGAGTCCTTCGGTTGGTAAACGCCGTTCAGGTGGCGCCAAGCGTCGAGGGCTGGAGCAGGTGTTCTCTTGTATGAGCGAATGCTCAATTGCTCCGCCGGCGACATATTTCGCAGAAGAACTCCGTACGCCATTAGGGACTCGTTGTAGTACCTTGCCTTGGCGTCGTCGGTGTCTTCAGCGGGTCCCGAGTAGCTCCCGTCGAAATAGTGGAAGATCTGCGCGTTTTGCAACAGCAGCTCCAGCTCCAAGCTCCACGTATAGAAGTCTCTGCCGTCAAAGCACACACTTGTCTTTATTTTTGATATGCTCAAAAACCTTGATTGCGCAGAGAGAATTGCCTCTTTGCTGGGACGGGGAGTTTTGGGAGTTGAGCCATTCGTGTCGAGGGAGAAGGTATGCGGGGCAGTGTTGTGGCCGTTCGAGGCCGGTTGAGAGGGTTGGGAAGAAGTTCCCGCGTCGCCGTTCCGCAATGTCTGGAGTTGTTGCTCCAGGCTGGTGAGTCGCTGAAGCATCTGTGCGAGCGCGGCGGTTCCAATCGCCGTCGTTTCCTCGCTTGTCGCAGCCGGGTTGGTCTGCGCTTCAGCCGTCAGATTCGTCTGACCACCAGATCCTCCGGCCATTCTCACGCGTGAGCGTGTGCCGGACGCCACTTTCCGATCGCCGAAGATTTCGATGGTGGCGGTGCGAAGGATTCATGAGTCACTCTCATACCATGTTGCGATCAGAAGTTGATCGTGCCTAGGATCACCTCAGGAAGGTTCGCACACGACTGACTAGTGGTGGTGGGCCCGTGACCTCAATAGCAGAGTGAATATAAAATGCTTGAGATAATAAAACATGCAAATACAACACTATAAATAAGAGTACAAGGGAATACCAATCGACTCTCAGAAAGTGAATGCAACGGAATGTTTGACTTAGGAGAGCAAGGCATACAAATAGAAACCCTAAGAGTGTTGTACTCCTTAGAGTGCTACTCACTGCAGCCTACAACCTATAACAACATTTGACACACCCCCGTAGGCTAAGTGAGGGGCATCAAAGCAAGCATGGTGAACAAAAAGTCACAAGACCAGTCAAAGCAAGAAACAAGGCAAGCTCAGGGTGGATCTCAAGGACACCACACAAATTCCGAGCGCAAGCAAGCGGCCACAAGGCTAGTTCAAGAGTTTACTAGGATATATATATGAAAACACAACAAGCAGAGCAAGCGACAAGACTACAGCAACCGAGGGCCTACCTCAACAAGCCCCAACTGCACACAAAACCTGTGGTAATCACCAAGCGCCAAGGCCTTGGTGAAGACGTCTGCAGTGTTGGCCTCTGAGGCCACAAAGTCCAGGCATGACTGGCCGCGTCGCTGCAGCTCTCGCAGGAGGAAGTACCTCACGTCAATATGTTTCACTCTGCTCTCCAGTCGAGGCTCTCGACACAGGAGGATCATAGCCTTGTTGTCAGCGTACAAGGTCGGTGCAGAGCGAGGCCGCTCACCAAGGTCGGCGAGCAAGAAGGTCAACCAGCGAAGCTCCTATGCCGCCATGGCACCAGCGTAGATCTCTGCCTCTGCACTGGAAGTAGCCACAGACGACGACCGTGTAGACCTCCACGACACAGCACCAGCTCCCAGACTGAAGCAGTAACCCTGAGTCGAGCGCTGAGTCTCCACGTCGTCAGCGTAGGAAGAGTCGCAGTGACCAGTCAACGCCACTGGCTGAGTCCCTCCAAGCACAAGCCCCATGCCTGATGTAGTCGCCAGGTACTTCGCCACCCTCACAGCAGCTGTCCAGTGGACAGGACGGTGTCTCCCAGTCGCAACAAAGCGAGAGAGGACGCTGAGGGGAAAGGCGAGGTCCGGCCGAGTACAAGTCATCAGGTACATGAGGCAGCCCACCAGCTCTGCGTAGGGACCACTGGGCTCAAAAGGCTCGTCGGGAAAGGGGCCAGTGAGTCTGTGGTCAACAGCAAGAGGTGTGGGCTGTGTGGTGGAGAACTGGAAGTCGAACCGCCGAAGGACCTGCTGCACCATGTGTGAATGCGTCAGTGTGATGGTGCGAGCGGCTCTGTCCCTGGTGATCTGCAGGCCAAGGTAGCGCTGCAGTTCACCTAGGTCAGTGCACGTGTGTCTCTTCTGCAGTTCGGACTTCACCTGAGCCAGAGCTGCCCTGTCTGCTATGGCAAAGACCAAGTCGTCGACGTACACTAGTATATAGAAAGGAGTGGAACCAGTGCGAACAAACAGCGACGGGTCGGCAGAGGAAGGACAAAACCCAAGGTCACGAAGCGTGGAGCGAAGAGTGTCGTGCCACTCACGGGGCGACTGGCGGAGACCGTAGACTGGCCGTCTCAGTCTCCACTGGGTCCCAGATGGGAAGGTGTCAGTGAAGCCAGGAGGGCGGCGCAGCCAGATCTCCTCGTGTAGTCGGCCCTGGAGAAACGCAGTAGAGAAGTCAAGGGAGTGCAGCTCGTAGTCTCGCTGTGCTGCTACGTGCAGTAACACCCGAGGAGTAGTCATCTTCGGGGTCGGGGCGAAGGTCTGGAAGAAGTCAACTCCCTCACGCTGACTGAAACCCCTAGCCACGTAGCGCGCCTTGAACACAGGCGGTGAGCCAGGCGGCCGCTTCACCTTGAAGAGCCACATGCCATCGACTACGTTCGCCCTGGGAGGGGGGACTGCGTCGACGTATGTGCCTGTGGATCTCCAAGACGCTAACTCCGAGGCCATAGCCGCTTTCCACTGTGAGGCCCACGCCCATGACACTGCCTCGCGGTAAGTGCGAGGAGTCGGTATGTCAAGGGCGTCGGGGTCTCCCTCAGGGGATAGCAGCATGGGACAGACAGAGGGAGAAGCGGCTGCCCAGTACTCCAGCTCAGACTCTCTGTCCTCTAGGACGTCACAGCCAAGGGCAAACCCACCCCCGACGGACAGAGGACGGGAGGGAGGAGCTGGCACCACACGGGTGGTGTAGTCAAGGCGACTGGCGGCAGCAAACTCAACGACAGCGGCAGTGAGAGCCGAGACAGACGACGGAGGGAAACGAGAGTCGGTGACAAGAGTGGCGAGGACACGAGAGACAACAGGACGAACAGCGCGGTAGTAGTCAGTGACAGGAGTAGGGGGGAAAGGGAGAGAGGACGGAGGTGGACATGGGAGAACGGACTCAGGAGGAGGACGACGAAGAGACGAACAAAGGAGGGCAGTGCGGAGGTCGGTAACGGGAGACGAGGGACGAGCACGCGGAGGACAGGGACGGACACGAGAGTGCGGGACACCAGGTGGAGGAGACTGCGGTGGAGGAGAAGACCAGACCGCCGGACTGGCGTCAGGAGGAGAAAACGTGGGACGAAACGCTGGAGGGGACGGAGTGTGAACAGGAGGAGAGGAGGGAAGACCAAGGGCCCGAAGGCCACTCACGGGTGGGAACAACTGCCGCTCCAGAGGGAGCTGCTGTGGTCGCAGCTGCGGCGGCGGTGTCTGCTGCTGCTGCGGCTGCTGCTGCTGCCGCCGCCGCTGCTGCTGCTGCTGCTGCTGCTGCTGCTGCTGCTGTTCCAGCAGGTCCAAGTGCCGCAACTCCTGCCGCTCCCTCTCCAACAGCACCTGCTCCTCACGCTCACGCCGACGGGCCGCCTGGAGACGTGTGTCGTGGCGGTGGGGAGGCGGAGTGGACTCCGCAGAACCAGTGTCTCCTGCTCCAGTCTCCTCAGAACCAGCACCTCCAGTGCCAGCGCCTCCAGCACCAGCACCCCCAGAACCAGCACCTCCTGTGCCAGCACCTCCAGCTCCAGCACCCCCAGAACTAGTACCGCCAGTGCCAGGACCTCCAACTCCAGCACCCCCAGAACTAGAACCTCCAGTGCCAGCACCTCCAGCTCCAGCACCCCCAGGACTAGCACCTCCAGTGCCAGGACCTCCAGCTCCAGCACCCCCAGGGCTAGCGCCACCTGCGCCAGCACCTCCAACTCCAGCACCCCTCAAACGAGCACCCCCGGACCGAGTACCGCCAGTGGCTGCACCTCCCGCTCCAAAACCAACCGAGTCCACAGTAGCCTGTCGCGGAAGTACCGAAGGCTGCGGAGGGGACTGTGAGGAGGACTGCGGGGAGGGAGCCGCTACCTGACGCGCGACTGAGGGTAGAGGGGTAGCGTGAGACACACCTGACGGGGCAGGACCAGGGGGGGGTGGGGGTACCGGAGGAGCGGGAGCAGGGGGAAGAGAGGGTGCGAGGAAAAGGGGGGGAAGGGGAACCGGGAGACCTCGACAGGGGTACCTGGTGTAGTAGGACACTGACTCGTCGAACCGGACGTCACGGGAGTCTAGGAACTGGTGGAGGGGCGGGTGGTAAAAGGACCAGTCGGCCGAGGCTACCGGGAAACCAAGGAAGACACAGGGGACGGCGCGAGCCGAGAGCTTGTCCGCAGAGGTGTCGCGGACAAGCGAAAGGCAGCCCCAGACTCGAAAAGCTGACCCAACACCAGGGGACCCGGTCCAAAGACTGGTCGGTGAAGCCTCTGGCCGCGAGACGCGCGGCTGGAGGTTCAGCTGGTGAGCGGCGTAGCGAACCGCGTAGGGCCACAGAAAATGGGGCGCACGGGCATGAATCATGGACGTGCGGGCGATGTCCATGACCAAGCCAATGCGACGCTCAGCAACCCCATTCTGCTGTGGGGACTCCAGCAGCGTCCAGGACTGTACAATGCCCTGCCCGCCGCAGAATCCGGCAAGAATGCCTGAGCGAAACTCACCCCCACGGTCAGAGTGGAGACAGGAGACACGACGGCCACGAGTGCCCTCAGTGGCTAGAAGCCACCGGATCAGCGTAGAAGTCACCTCGGACTTCTTCGCGAGACGAAACACCGTGGTGTACCTGGAGAAGTCGTCGACGACCACCAAAAAGTAGCGCTCCCTCTCAGGTCCCTGCGTAGGTGCAGGGCCCCAGACATCCAAGTGGAGTGTCTGGAAGGGAGCAGTGGCCGGACGAAGGGAGGAGGAGTGCGGAGTGGCACGAAGACGGCCGGCGACGCAAGGAGTGCACGGCGGCGCAGGCGAGGGAGGGAGCGACGGGAAGACGCGAGGGAGACCTGAGACAAGACGGTGACTAGCCATAGTGCGGAGGCGGGGGATCGACGCATGGCCAAGACAGTGGTGCCACAAGACGGTCCGGTGGATGAAAGACCGGCACGAGCAAGACGCAGCAACTAGACCGGACACAGCAACCTGACCGGACACAGCAACCTGACCGGACACAGCAACATGACCGGACACAGCAACCGGTGGGGACGCAGTAACCTGACCGGACTCTGCTACCAGGGGGGACGAAGCAACCTGACCAGACGCAGCTACCTGCGGGGGCGGAGTGTGCAGGACGAAGAGACCTGAGTGGGGCTCTCTGGTGAACGTGGCAAGAACTGCCCCGGTGGAAGAGTCCGTACAGATCGCAGTCCTCCCGTGCGCTGGAAAAGTGACTGTGATCCCCCGGTCCTGAAGGTATCCAACACCCACCAAGTTCCGAGAGAACGAGGGGATGTAGAGACCAGTGAGGAAACCAGAGGGGACAGCTGGGCACGGGAGAGTGGTCGAGCTGCGAGCAACTGCTGGTCCTGAAGTAGGATCAGCCAGGGCAACTGGGACTGGAGCCGAAAGAGGTGTGACAGTGGTGTGGTCACGAAAGAAGCACTGGGACGCGCCGGAGTCCAGCGTGAAGGAGAGCGACGCAACAGCAGTCGTCACGGCTGGGCTAGTGACTACACAAGCACCTACACTAAAAGCACAAGTACCTACACTAGCAACAGGCAAAGGTCCTAAGCTAGGTACACGCAAGCCAAGAGATCCGTACGTGACAGAATAAACAGCATCCATAGACATATCAAACACAGGGTAACCACTATGAAACAAACCGGGCCAGATCGGGGGAGCCGACTCAGGCCCAAAACGCTCACGGTATAGGTCGTCGAGGCGACTGTAGCAGCGCGGTGCAGAGTGGTCAGGACGCCAGCAGGTAGTGCCAGCACCAGGGCCGGTCAGGATCCGGTACTGGCAGGGGCCGACGTCGCGGCCACCGCGACGAGCCCCCAAGCCGGCTGGGCCGCTGCTGCAGCCAACGCTACCCGAACCGCCAGGCCGCCACGGCTGCTGAGGGCGCCACAACTGCTGAGGGCAGAGCTGCTGCTGAGGGCGCCACTGCTGCTGCGGGTGCCACTGCTGAAACTGCCGCTGCTGCTGTCCCTGCTGCTGGAGAACCCTAGTGGACGCCATGATAAAGGCTAGGAGCGGCAGGAGCTAGGGACGGCCACGAGAACAACTAGGAGCGCGAGGTGAAACTAGGCGAGGAACGGCTGGAGCACAGAGCACACTGAGCTAGGAGCGCCAGGTGAAACTAGGCGAGGAACGACCGGTGCTGGAACGGCTGGAGCTGAAACGGCTGGAGCTAGAACGGCTGGAGCGAGAACGGCTGGAGCGAGAACGGCTGGAGCTAGGCACGGCTGGAGCTAGGAGTGGCTAGAGCTAGAACGGCTGGAGTGAGAACGGCTGGAGCTAGAGACTGTAAGTGCGGCTGTCGGCTGCCGCTAGTGGAGCCAGTGGCAGTGGAAAGTACGTGCGACAAAGGGGCTGCAGTACTGACGGCTGCGGGAGGTAGGGAACTGTGCAGGTCGTCCGGCAAGCAGGAACGCGGACGACAGTTGCAGCCCCCCACCTTGCGCGGGCAAGGGTTCAATTAATTAATTTTATTTACTGGCGCTAAAGCGCTGCGGGGCGCGCTGCCTGCGGGGCGCGCTACCCGCGGGGCGCGCTCCCTGCGGGGCACGATTTCTGCGGGGGGCGCGCTACCTGCGGGGCGGGGCGACGCGGCGGGCTAGGGGCAGGGCGCTCGGGCGCGCACGGGCTAGGGGCAGTGCGCACAGGCGACGTGACGGGCTGGGGCAGGGCGCATGGGCGACGTGACGGGCTGGGGCAGGGCACACGGGCTACGCGACGGGCTAGGGCAGGGCGCACGGGCTACGCGACGGGTTAGGGCAGGGCGCACGGGCGACGCGACGGGCTGGGGCAGGGGCCACGGGTTACGCGACGGGCTGGGGCGGAGGCGCGATACGGAGGGCGCGTAGGGGAGGGCTAGGCGCGGAGGCGCGGATGGCGCGTTACGGAGGGCGCGGAGGGCGCGTTACGGAGGGCGCGGATGGCGCGGAGGGCGCGGAGGCCGCGTTACTCGAGGCTAGGGCGCGGAGGGCGCGGAGGCCGCGCTACTCGAGGCTAGGGCGCGGAGGGCGCTAGGGCTCGTGGAGGAGGGCGCGTAAGGCGCGGAGGCGCTCTAGAGCGCGGAGGGCGCAAGGGCGCGGAGGGTGCGAGGGCACGTGACGGAGGGCGCGTAAGGCGCGGAGACGCTCTAGGGCGTGGAGGGCGCGAGGTAGGCTAGGCTAGGCAAGGATTCTAAACCTACTCGTGATACCATCTCAGTAAGTGAACGCAACGGAATGTTTGACTTAGGAGAGCAAGGCATACAAATAGAAACCCTAAGAGTGTTGTACTCCTTAGAGTGCTACTCACTGCAGCCTACAACCAATAACAACATTTGACATCGACCTAACTAGCCATGTACTCTAAGGGGTACATTCCCTTATTACAGCGAAATCCAACCCTGCGACTCTAGACAGTTACGAAACTGTCCGGGCAGAATCCTCGCCACTGCTGCTGCCTAATGCTGTCTGCCCGACGGTCCAGATCCTTTCGTAACCGTACGACCCTTCGCGTCACTTCCGTCCCTTCGCCTTCTTTCTCGGTAGTGCGTGATTCGATTGCTGCGGTAAGGAGTGCACAGTGGTAGTTCAATAATCACTATTCGCAACACGAGCTTTGACAGAATCGTAGCTGATTCTCAAATAAGTTCGATCGCTTTGTAACGTTCAAGACACTCTTGAGTATGGGATCACTCCCTTCCGTTCTTCGGTTCATCACAAATGCATTCTTGTGCACTACCAGTGGGAAAACATATAGATGATTATGTGAGGCCAAGCGAGAAGAGGAGGCGTAGCACTGAATCACTGATGATGCCATCACATCACCCCAGTGTAGCCTGCTGCTGCTCTGTCCCCCCTCCCCCCATTAGCATAACATGGTTGCTCGACCCATACAACTGCCTTGGGGCTTCATGAAGTCAGTTCTGGCATCCACACAAGAAATAAAATACACCAGGCAACTTTTGTTGATTAACCATTGCAGGACACTGTATAGATCATCGTTATACAAACATGTCATTCTGCATGAGTGTGCTTCTGAGCATGGGCGTTTTTCACCCGCCACGGCCAAGGAACAAGAATTGAGGTTGATTCGCGATAAGCTCGATACGCTGCATCCTTCCCCCACCGGTGCTGCGACGCCTTGTCCAACAGAGGGATCTGAGAGTGAGAGTTGGGCGGCAATGGAAGGCAATGAGACAATACCTAGGCTGTCAAAGAGGACTGTGAAAAATAGGGGGAGGGGGAGGGAGGCAAGGGAAGATTGTGAATGCAGGAGATTGATACTTGAGACTTAGACCACTACTCCATTGCACAGGAAAAAAAAAAAAAAAAACAGCTTTTCATGAGGAGAACACAACTCTGAGGTGTAGAGATGACTGACTTTCGTTTCGATTGCACAAGGGATAAGAGCACGTACCCCGCTCATCCGAACGAGTGCATAGAGTGTGAAGAGAGGACTCACAAGACCTGCGACCGCACAGGATTGTGACACGCGGGATTGTGACAACACGGGATTGTGGCAACACGGAATTGTGACAAGCAGTTGGGAGAAGAACAGCTGGTAGTGATATTATATGTGGCTGTGGAATCTGGGGTTATCGAAAGAAGCATATGCAATCCTCCCCCACAGCTGCTCCCATGCATGTGGTTTTCGGGAACTGTCAAGAACCACCAGAAGAGATCCTATCCCATGCATGCGGCTTCTTGAGAATCCTCGAGAACAACCAGAGCAGGTCCCATGCATTCCAAGGTGGAGCATGTCTTGGATGAGATGCATAGAGGAAACCAAGAGGCATAGCACAAACGTGGAAACCAAGAGGCATAGCACAAACGTGGAAACCAAGAGGCATAGCACAAACGTGGAAACCAAGAGGCATAGCACAAACGTGGAAAGCAAGAGGCAATGAGTAGAAGAAACCATGGAAACAGCAGCGTGCCAGTGCATGGGGTAGAGCAAAAACAGGGCACGAAAAGAAAAGGCTCACAAATGAGGCGAAATGCAGGCGAGAGACCGGAGAAGGTGAGCAGGTGGAGGCCGAACCATAGGTACCTTTTGAGGCGCCTTTTGAGTCAGCTCAAATCGGAAAGGCTCACATATGAGGCGATATGCAGGCGAGAGGCCGGCGAAGGCCAGCAGGTAGAGGCCGAACCAGAGGAGGATTTCACCAAAGTAGTTTGGATGCTGGCTCCAACTGAGAATCAGGTGCAGTACAGAATAGAAAGAAATAGTAATATGGAGCGAGACAGGGTCACGTGATAGTAACGAAAGGAAAGCGGGATGATTGGAGCGAGAGTGGGAGCTCCTGGGGGGGATACAATACAAGGAGAACCCAGAAGACATTTCCTTCGGGAAACGAGAGCAATACACTCCGACACATGCTAATAGGCATGCGAACACAGTACCTCCATAGACCAGAGGATATCCACCTTCCCTCGTTCTCCTGTCTCAGGCTGAAGCTGCAGTGGAAGGGACGGGCGAGGGGGAAGGAGCACAAGGAGGTAAGATGGAGAGAGATAGGTAGGCAGGGAGCGAGCGAGTGAGGGGGAACGGGAGAGAGGGAGGAAAACAAAGAGAGGGATTGAGAACGAGAGGGAGGACGAAGCAAGGGGACAGTGGGGGAAGCGCGCGTGGGAGGATGACAAATCAGTGTTTTCAGGTTTAGGGTACTGTTTAGGTTACTTGAGTTATTTTTTACTAGACAAAGCAACATGGGCATGTGTACTGTTTAGCACAATCGAATCCGCCAAGCACACAAAACCTCCATTAACCATCTGCACACGCTCCCTTTCACTTCACCTGTAAACAGTCCAGCAGTGTTCACTTCATTTGCATTACCTCCACTTGTGTTCTTGTTCGCCTCAGTCATGCTCACTTCCTGACTCATATTAGAAGGGCACAAGTGCAGGAGAGCGTGAAGAGCGTGAAGTTAACGCTTCACCTCAGTCATGCTCACTTCCGATTCTGATGAGTCTCAAATAGATTGCTTCTCCATTGGTACCTTCACCTATTATCACTCCACCTGCAGTAACCTGACCGGACAACACAGTCACAAAATCGTTTCACCTACAGTAACTTCTGATGGTCGGATATGGTCTCGATGAGGAAGCCAGTGAGCCATATAGCCATTCCTGAAGCAGTCAATAAGGGGTATGAGCCATGCACGAGCCATTTCACAAGATGATCAGTAGCAGAAATCACAGCTCCCAAACTGACACGTTTTGATCACTAACAGCTCACTAACACATATGTAGCAGAAGCTACAGCCCCTCACATGACACGTTTGCAATACACACAGCACAGCTGCTACAGCACAGCACAGCTGCTACAGATCAGCACAGCTGCCCACCTGCCACATCTGTAGCAGAGAGCCATTGCGGTTGAGGATGGGAGGCGTTGAGAATGAGCAGCGGCAGCGAGACGAGCAGCACCCACATGCCCTGGCGGGAGGTGGTGGGAACGGATATGAGGGTGAGAGGTGGTGAGAAGGAGATGGAAGGCGATGAGGCAGCAAGACGAGAGTAGCACCCACATGCCCTGGAGGGGGGTGGCAATGGCATGATGAGATGGACGGACATGCATGATTTCAACTCAAGTCACAACAGGAATGGGGTTGGCTAGTGCAGGTGAAAGCGAGGATGACGCGCGGTGGGAACAAGAAAAGGTCAACAAGGCAGAGAGACGATGAGAAGCCGATTCTTGAGTCGACTCAAAAATCGACTTATCACAATGGGGGTGGCTAGTGCAGGTGAAAGCGGGGATGACGCGCGGTGGGAACGAGAAAAGGTCAACAAGGCAGAGAGACGATGAGAAGGGGCATGACTTGGAGAGGGGCCGGGATGAACGAATGGGCACGCGTGATTTCAATTCAATCCCCACCTGCACAGCCCAAGACATCGTGAGGTAAATGGGCTGGTCCCTCACGCACGACACACCTGCACCAAGCAACTATCGCCCAATCCCCACGTGCACCAAACCCATGCACCAGTCCCCACCTATCCCCACCTGCATCAGTCCCCACCTGCATCAGTCCCCACCTGCATGGTCCAGAACATCATGAGGTAGATGGGCTGGTCCCCTGTCAGCAGGCATACATCCCCCAGAACACACCTGCATCTGCATGCATTGCACTGCACCGCTCCCCACCTACCTGCACGGTCCAGAACATCATGAGGTAGATGGGCTGGTCCCTCACGCCATCGAACCGAGAGTCCTTCCCCCTCTGCCACGGGACGGTGGGGAGGCGGAAGCGCGAGCGCAGGGGCAGGAGAAGGAGTCAAACAGGCCATGACCTTTGAGACCGCTTAAAACGCGTCTATGAATCGGTGGGGAGGGAGGCGAGAAGTGCGAGCGTGTGCAACGCGGGAGAAGGAATCAAACAGGCCATGACTTCTAAGACGGCTCAAAACTCGTCTACGAATTGGTGGGGAGGGAGGCGAGAAGTGCGAGCGCAGTACAGGAGAAGGGGGGGGCAGACAAAGAATGCAGTGTGGGAACAGTGGTGCTTGTGTCACTTATGAGATTTCTCAGAGGTGAAACACGCAAGGAAAGGGTTAAGGAGTGCGGCAGTGAAACGGTGGGCAACACAAGGGAGTGGACACCAATAGGTGCATGGGACAATTTTCAATAACTTACTAAGGCGCCTCAATAGGTGCATGGGACAATTTTCAATAACTTACTAAGGCGCCTCAATAGGTGCATGGGACAATTTTCAATAACTTACTAAGGCGCCTCAATAGGTGCATGGGGCAGTTTTCGAGATCTTTACAGGCGAAAGGACTTCTAAGCGGAAGGTAGGCGGAGGTAGAGGCATAGGGGGAAGACAGTGGCGGAGGTAGAGGCGGAGGGGAAAGGTAGAGGCGGAGGCAGAGGCGGAGGGGGAAGGTAAAGGCGGAGGGGGAAGGTTAAGGCGGAGGCAGAGGCGGAGGGGGAAGGTAGAGGCGGAGGTAGAGGCGGGGGGGGAAGGTAGAGGCGGAGGCAGAGGCGGAGTGGGGAGGCAGCGAGGTGGTGCATGGTGCAGGAGAGGAGGGGGGGGGGGGGGGGGACTTACCCGGAGGATGCGGGTGAAGAGGAATGTTCCGAGACGAACGGCCCAGATTGAAACGAGCGATGATGCTACCACCTGATATTGGAGGGGGTGAGTCATGGAGCGAACCGAATGTGATTGCAACGAGGCGTCAGATGAGGTTTAGGATGTGACAACAACGCAGCATCACAGAATGAGTAAAGTGACTACAACGAGGCTTTACCGTGAACGTATAAATGATCCAAATGCGGTTAAAGCGGCTGATGAGAAGGAGAATTTAATGGATCAATGAATGGAAAGGTGAGGATGGCATGAAAGCTGAGGATGGCTTGTAAATTTAGCATTTGATGAACTATTCTGAAGCACCTCTCATAAGGGGAGAAGTCTGACTTCCAACCACAGAGGGAGCAATTTAAAAGATCCATGATAGATACAGTCCAGATGGTCGATGAATGGAGAGGCGGATTCGATAAAGTAACGAGATTAGTACTTGTCTTTGATGGAGCGAGCCGCCTATAGCGAGGGAGAGGAAGGCGCCGAGAAGGAACGTGCAGGATCCGGTTAAATCAAAGAAAAGCTCCGTCTGAATGGATTACGCCGGTAGACGGAATTCGCGGGGAGAAACGGGGAAGAGTTTAGTTGGCTGAACCACCGCAAAAATACCATCCGGTAACACGAGGTAAGGTTTTGGTCTGGTGCTGGCATGATGAGAGGAGAATGAATTTTGCAGAGATAAGCCGACCTGGTAGACTGCGGAGAAGAGGCACGCAGTCCACTGGATTGCGAAATCGAGGAGAACGAACCAGAAAATGACTGCTGCGGGCCCGCTGTTTCCGTGCGACATGGTTGCTGGGTGATCATGGGCTATGGAACGCAGCGGAGGCAGCCGCGTGCAGGAAACTAATTGACAAATGCCCTAGCCAGTATACGCGTTATCACCTACTCACAGGATGTGGATTGAATTAGTGCTGTGTATTTTGTGGGGGAGGATGCGAAATCGCTGTCGCCAACAATTACAATTCTTCTGACGCGTGGGAAAACGAAAAGCCGCGTAACCAGATTTGGAACCTCGAGTTCTCCACCCCAGGCAGCAGCTACACGGTTCTCTTTACCCACACCTGAAAAGCGTGTCTGCAGAATTCAGTTCGGTCCCTACAGTGCACCGAAGAGGGTTCACGAACCACTTGGCTCGTGGCACGGTGTCGGGCAACATCGGCAGTTCCAGGGCTTGCTTGCTAGGTCCACGTGCGACACCCCCAACCCAATCTGCAACAAAAAGCGCGCGAGTCACCTAAGCTGAATTACAGTACACTCCCGAACCAATATGCTAGGTAGATGACACTTCCATCTGGGAAAAAGCGACGTCCGTGCCATCACCTTTCGATGCCGAGCCTCGGCCTGTGGCATGGGTGGAAAACAATTCCTCGATACTGACGATTGTCGTTATTACGCGGGCATTTGGCTCTAGAGAACAACATGAACATCGGTGGTGCCAGCACAGAACAATACGAACCTGCACTGTACAGTTAGGCCGTGTAACATTATCCTTTAACGACCGTCAGTCACGCGTTAAGCTCCTTCCGAGTACACTACGCGGCAAAGAAGAGTATACTGTACTATCGTAACTAACCACCTGATCAGTCTCGGTCTTCGTCAGCCACATTCGCTCGCCACATTCTAACACTACTTAATCTCGTCAAGAAAGGAGGTAACGTTGTTCCATACAGTGCCTTTACATCAGTTCTTAGTCCAGCAACTAGTCACGTCGATGAGGGCCTTCTAGAGAGGCCATGTTCGCTGAAAGAGTTGCATTCAAGCTGAGAGCACATTTTTCGCTGAAAAGGCTGTCATTTCCTCTCTTCTTCTTCACATACTGTTGTATTCGTTGTCGATGGATCAGCACTCTGTTCACTCTTGTCGGTACCCACTCACTCGCAATGTCGCTGACTTGCCTCTCTCAAGTTTCATTCCGTTACAGGAGGGTTCGGAACAAGCTGTTACTAGCCCCCCGGGATCTCCGCTAACCTTCACCAACCCTAATATGATCGACCTTACAGCTGGACCAGTCGGCGACGGAAACTTCGCCGCTCGTGCCGAAGAGTTGTCGCGCGCGACCATATTAGCGACGAATGCGTCGCCATACGACCATGCGAGAGCAAGCGGGAACGCCGGATCCCTCCGCCACACTACGGCCTCTGGCATTTCAAGAAAGATCAAGGAAGAAATGGAGGCTCACGAACCGCAAGCGCGAGGCAGCGAAGCAGTTAACAGGGGGGATAAGTCAGCGGTTGAAGCTGGCGGTATGACTCTGTCGCTGTTCCCCTCCACCTCCCTCCCACCCAACCGTCCGCTGGAAGGAAATCATGCTGTTGCGACCCCCCCCGGCGGAGGTATCTCAGGCGGAGGTTTGACAGGCGGAGACAATTCAAGCAGAGCCATCCATAGTGACAGCAGCGGCGGCCGGGGGAGCAGCAGAGCAGCAGAGGCAGCAGCGGCGATGCCACAGGCAGCAGCGACACAGGCAGCAGCGGCACAGACAGCGCCGGCACAGGCAGCCACAACACAGTTAGCGTCAGCACAGACAGCGACGACACAGGCGGCAATGACGCAGGCAGCACATGTGGCTCAAACGGTCCTGTCCATGTCGCATGTCGTGCAGTCCAACAGCCTCCCCTCAGGCGCGCAGCAGCAGCTTGTCAGCGCTCTCTCCCTCCTCACTGGTTTTCTATCCACCCAGGAGGGAAGCAGAGGAGGAGGAAGGGGCACGTCTGCTGCTGCTGCTGGTCCGTCTGATCCGGCTTCAGGGGTTTCCTCTGGAGCAGCATTAGCTGCGGCCGCACCAGCAGCAACGGCACCAGCGGCAGCGGCAGGGACAGCGACAGCGACAGGGACAGGGACAGCATTGTCGATAGTATCAGCAGGTGCAGGCGCCGCAGCAGCAGGAACAACCGCAGGTTCTGCACCGGAAGCAGCTCCGGTTGCATTCCCTCACGCCCCCACCCTTTCCAATGGTTTTCCCACCCTTCAGTCTATCCCAGCCCTCCCATCTAGCCCAGGCCCCCGATCTAGCCCAGCCCTCCCAACTAGCATAGTCCCCCGATCTAGCCCAGGCCCCCAATCTAGCCCAGCCCTCCCAACTAGCCTAGTCCCCCAATCTAGCCCAGGCCCCCGATCTAGCCCAGGCCCCCGATCTAGCCCAGGCCTCCCGTCTAGTCCAGCCCCCCATCGAAACACCAACACACAGACTTTCGCTGCCTTGGCTGTCCCTGCTAGTACTGACTCCTCTCCTCAACTCCAGCACTTACTTAAAATCCTGGAGGACGGGTCAAGAACCGGCGAGCTTCTAGCAGCTAAGAACCACGCCCGCCTCACCCACTACCTCTCCCAAGCCTCGGGGCTCCTCTCCAGCCTCGGCAGGCAGAGCGCCGGCGCCAACCCGAGCCTGCTTGCCAGCCTCGGTGGCGACCTTCGTGGTTCGTTGTCCAATCAGGGTCGGACAAATGGTTATGGCAGTACACTGGGTGTGGATCCTTCTGCTGCTGCTGCTGCGCCTGGTGCTGCTGCGCCTGGTGCTGCTGCGCCTGGTGTTGCTGCCTTGCCTGCGGCTTCTGCGTCGCCTGCTCCCAGTGCACAGGAAAGTTCGGGCAGGGGGGGTCCCATGTCAAAGCTGCTAGACGTGGCGGCAGCAGCAGCAGCGGCAGCAGTGGTCATGGCAGCAGCAGCCGTCAGAGAGGAAACAGAATCCGCTGAACTCCCTGCAGCATCTGCTGCCTCTGCCCCTGCTGCTACCTCTGCCCCTGCCGTAGCTTCTGCCCCTGCCCCACCTACTGCCGCTGCCTCTGATAACGCTTTCGGTGCTACTGGAATTACAACGGGGAGTGGTGTTTCAGGAGCTGCTGGGACGCTAAGGTCTACGTCTTCCCCCGTGACAGCTGTCACTGCGGTGAACCTTCCAGGCGCAGCAACAACCCTTGTGCCTCCATCCGTTCCTCTTCCTCTTCCTCCTCCTGACGTTGCTCCTATGCCGTATCGCTTGCCCGGTGCTCCTGTACCAGCTCCTGCCCTTGCACCCACCGTAACTCCTCCGCTTGCTGCCTCTACTCCTCCTAATCCAGCCCCCAGCACTTTCCCTTTTGAAGCGCTCGCCCAGTCTCTCGCGCTTGGGGGCCTTCAATCCCACCCCAGCCTCTCCTCTCTCCCCGCCCTCCTGGCTGCTATCTCCGCCCTTCAGCAAGGCAACCGCCTGCAGCAAACCAACGGCCCGCAGCACGCTGCATCACCCGCTTCAGAGCAACAGGGCGCGAGCAGCGGAGCAGGTCAGGGGCAGGGGCTGGTGCAGCAGGGGCAGGGGCAGGCGCAGGCTCAGGGGGAGAAGCAGGGGCAGGTGCAACAGGGGCAGGGGCAGGGGCAGGGACAGGGGCAGGGGGAGAAGCAGAGGGAGGGACAGGGGCAGGGGCAGGGGCACGGGCAGGGACAGTTGCAGGGGCAGGGGCAGGGGCAGGGGCAGGGGCAGGGGCAGGGGCAGGGGCAGGGGCAGGGGCAGGGGCAGGGGCAGGGGCAGGGGCAGGAGCAGGGGCAGGGGCAGGGGCAGGGGCAGGAGCAGTTTCAGAAGCAGCATCAACTCATTCGAGCCGTGTCCTTGCCCGGCCCTGCTCCCTCCCGCTTCTTCCCATCTGCTCCTCGTGACCTGTACAAAGCCTCCTTCCCGTCGCCTCACTCCCCTTCCTCCCTCGCTGCTGCTGCTACCACTGCTGCTGCTGCTGCTGCTGGTGGTTCTGGTGCTGGTTCTGCTGATGCCGCGATTGCTGGGAGTGCAGCAGGGGAATTGAGAGGGGAGGGAGGGGGAGGGGGAGGAACAGGGGGTGTGGGAGGTGAGGGAGGAGCAGTGGCAGCAAGAGGGGGAGTTGTGGAGGGTTCGTTGGCTGGAAACTGGTCTACCAGTCGACTAGACGCACTGGCCCCTGCTGCTCTTAATATCCGAACCGAGCCACTCACCCCTCTCTCCCGTGCCGGCAGCTCCCTGACCTCACGCATAGGTTCGGGAAACGAATGGACGTGGGGACTAGGTACGGAAGCTGCTCCGGCTGCTGCTGCCGCTCCTTCTGCTGGTGCTGCTGCTGCTAGTGCTGCTGCTGCTGGTGCTGCTGCCACTGCTGGTGCTGGTACTGCTACTGCTGCTGCTGCCACTACTGCTGCTGCAACTGCTGCTGCTACTGCTGCTGGGTCCTCTGCGGGTGCTACCCCATGCACGAGCAGCAGCAATCCCGCTGGTTCCAACACAGCAGCACCAGCAGCAGCAGGGCAACCCCCCCTCTGGCATGGAAGCCGCAGGCAGAGGTTCCTGGCTCGACAGGAATCAGCATCAGCAGAGGCACTAGATGCTTCAATCAACCCTAATTTCACCTCTTCACGCCTCCGGCGGCTTTGCTCGGCTGAAGCGGGGTTCGAGACGCCGCAGACCGTTGGATCGTCGTCCTCGCGGCTCCGACGGCTGGGATCGGCGGAAGGGTCGCGCCGGCTGGGGGATGCTCTGGGCGGAGGTGGGACTGGGAGAGGGGGAGGGGGGGGGTGGGGGAGGGACAGGGGGAAGTGGGGGAGGGACAGGGGGGAGTGGGGGGAGTGGGACTGGCGCAGGTAGGAGTGGGGGAAGCGGGACCGGGACAGGGGTAGGGGGGAGTGGCGGAGGGGCAGTGGGGAGTGGCGGAGGGGCAGGGGTAGGGGGGAGCGGGGGAGGGACAGGGGGAAGTGGGTCTGGTGGGAGTGGGAGAGGGGCAGGGGGAAGTGTGGGGGCGGCAGGAGGGAGTGGGGGCGGGGCAGTGGGGAGTGGGGGAGGGACAGGGGGAAGTGGGAGCGGGGCAGGGGGAAGTGGGTCGGGGGCAGGGGGGATTGCGGGAGGGGCAGGGGGGATTGCGGGAGGTGGGATTGGGGCAGGGGCGAGTGGGGGAGGGGCGAGGGGGTTGGAAGTTCTGGAGAGTCTGCGGGTGCGGCTGCGGCCGCAGCTGTCTGGGCTGCTGCAGGAGCAGCAGGAGGCGGCGCTGCGACTGAAGCAGCTCCACTCACTGCAGCAACAGCAGCCGCAGCAGCAGCAGTTGACTGCTGCTGCTGCTGCTGCTGCGTCTGCCTCTGCTACTGCTTCTCCAGCTGCCCGTCCGCACTCACCTTCTGCTGCTGCTGCTGCTGCTGCCACTGTTGCTGCTGGTGGTGGTGGTACGACTTCAGCGGCACCAGTAGTCCCGCCATTCTCTCCTCCCCTCAACAGCCCACCGTCACAGCCACTCAGCAGACTGCAGAGAGCAGGACCAAGCATAGACCGTTTGAACCTACACGGCCCTTCTGCTCTGCCTCCTCCTCCTCCCCTTCCGTCTTCTCCAGGAGATGCCCGCATGCGGGGGGGGTTGCAGCGGTCAGGGCCAAGCATAGACCGCCTTAACTTTCAAGGCGCTGCTTCTGCCATCCCTCCGCCCCCTCCTGCTTTTCCACAGGGAGATCATCGTCCCTCGGGGCTGGAAAGTGGGGGGGTGCAAAGGCCCGGGTTGCAAAGGGCAGGGCCCAGCATAGACCATCTGAATCTGGAGGCAGCAGGGTTGGCTTCTCGCGCTGTTGCACTGCATAGAGCAGGGCCGAGCTTTGGCTCTTTGAGTTTCCAAGGGGAAATTCCCCTCTACAGGGGAGGTTCTGTTACAGGGGGAGGTCCCCCTACAGGCGAAGCCCGCCTCTATAGGGGAGGCTCCGTTATAGGAGATATATCTCTACAGAGGGGTGGTTTGCCTTCAGGAGAGGCTCCGGTTTACAGGGGAGGTTCTATTACAGGGGAGGTCCCACTGCAGAGATTAGGCAGTGTGGGTACCCCGTGGGAGCAGGGAGGAGGAGGTGGGGTGCTTGGAGGAGGGGAGAGCGGGGTAAGAGAGGGTGGGATAGTAGAAGGATTAGAGGGTGGGGCGCGGATGGGAGGAGCGGGAGGTTCTGAGGGAGTGGGGTGTGGGGTAAAGCGGGGATGCGGAAGTATGCAGGGCGATGGGGGGGAAGGTGGAGAGAGAGGGGGGAAGAGGGCTAGGGGTTTGATACGCAGCAGCATGGCTGATACTGCTGGTCCCGAATGTGATGCTGCTGCTGCTGCTGCTGCTCCTGGTCTTGCTGCTGCTGGCAGCAGCATCCCATCCTATGGTGCCACTGCTGCTGCCCCTGCTGGGTTTTTCAGTGGGAGACGAGTAGAAGGAGGACCACCCTCCCCTCCTCGGCCCCTCTTCTCCTTCCCCTCCGTCTCCCTCTCTCTTGACGACATCCCTTCAGCCGTCCCTGCCACTGCTGCCACCGGAGCTATCGATAAAGCCGAAGCTGGCCTCCGCCCTGCTGGACACAGGCCGTCAGGCTTGGGAAACTCAGGCTCGGCAGGTGCAGGTGCGGGGGATTTTGGCTCGGGAAGTCCAGGTCTGGAGAGTGGAGATTTGGAATGGAGGGCGAGCATGGGGTGTGAAGCTAACAGCATGGGTGTTTTCAAGGGGGGAGGAGTGGGATTGGGGACTGGCATGGACATGGGGGTGGGTGAGCAAGGGAATAGGGGGGGTGAGGGAGTGATTTTGGGAGATGGTGAGGGCAGGGGAGGTGTGGGGTCCAGCAGGTTAGGGGCTAGTGGTCTGGGTTCTGCTGCTACAGCTGCTGCTACCGCGTCTGCTACAGCTGCTGCTGCTGCTCTTGGTGGTGCTCTTGCTGCTAGTCTTGGTGCCGCGAGTCCGAATGCTGCTTCTATCGGTGCTTTTGCTGGTGGTCCCACTGGTGCCTCTTCTGGTGGTTTAGCCCGTTCGGGCAGGGCTGGTGGGCTGCTCCCTTCGAGTGGCTTTACTGGCAGCGGATTGGGCGGCAGCAGGCTGGCCGGCAGCAGGATGGGCGGCGGTGGGCTGGCCGGCAGTGGGTTGGGCGGCGGTGGGCTCGGGGGGAGTGGGCTGGGCGGCGGAGGGCTGGGCGGCGGGTCGCGGTTGGCTCGTAGCGTGGTGTGGAGCAAAGATCAGCTGAAGGAGATTGAGCAGATGAAAGAGACTATGGCTGAGATGGACGAGGAGGGGGAGGCGGCAGGTGCTGCACGGGAAGCACGGTTAGGGGAAGCACGGTTAGGGTTAGGGGCATGGGCAGGAGCAGGTGCAGCTGGAGGAGAGGGAGCAAGCAGTGGCGAAGGGGCCAGAGCAGCGGCAGGGTCGTGGGCTGGTGCTGATGCCTCTGCTGGCAAGACGCTGACTGGCGATGGGGGCGGGAGGCGCCTGGAAAGAGGACGGAGCGGAGTGGGGAAAAGTGATGATTGGGAGGGGTTACAGAGGGGAGAGAGCTTGGGGGGGGAACTGGGGGGAAACAGCTCAGGGTTGGACTTGTATTCGTTGGATGGGGTGGGGGATGAGGGGCAGGCAGGGGGCGGCAGGGACGAGGGAAGGTGGGGGAGCGATGGTGGGGAGGATGGTGAGGGTATGGAGGGGGAAGGCATGGAGGAGGAGGAGGAGGAGGACAGGATGGATGCGCACGGTTACAACAATGGGCGGATGGACGGGGGTGATTTGGGCGGGCGGATGGAGGGGAATGGGCTGGGCGGGCCGGTGGACGGGTGTGCGAACCGCAAGCCGGGGCCGAAGCGGAAGGAGGGGCCAGTCAGCCACTTCTGCCAGAACGCACGGGTGAGTGCTGCTGTATCTGACTTTTGAGGCGCCTCAAAGCTGCCAGAACGCACGGGTGAGTGCTGCTGTATCTGACTTTTGAGGCGCCTCAAAGCTGCCAGAAACGCAGGGGTGAGCCCTTCTGTCCCCGCAAGGCCATTCTTATGGTTGAGGTTTTAGTCGACTCAGAGTTATGCTGAAGCGGAAGGAGGGGCCGGTCAGCCACTTGTGCCAGAACGCACGGGTGAGTGCTGCTGCTGCCCCCGCCAGGCTGTTTCCACGAGGCTGTTTGCGCGAGGCTATTGCAAGGGTGAGTCTGAGTCGACTCAAAGGTCATGCCGAAGCGGAAGGAGGGGCAGGCACACAGGTGAGCACTTCTCTCCCTGCAAGGCTGTTCTTCTCTCCCTTCCTCGTTCCTTCCCAACACACGCCTCATCAGAAACGACCAGGGCCCAGCAATGCTGCCCCCATCCCCTTTCCTTCATTGCTCCTCCCCCATCCCTCTCTCCCCACCTTTCCCCCCACCCGTTCTCTCCCCACCCAAAACACCATTTCAGAAGCGGAGGGAGCGGCTGACAAGACATATCCGGGCGCAGGAGAAGCTGGTGCCTCAGAGGGCTCGCAGCGACCCCACAGCAACATCCCTCCCTCCTCCTCCCCTCCCCCCCCCTCCCTCCACCTTTGTCTCCCCACACATGAAACCCTATCAGAAGCGGAGGGAGCGGCTGACGCGGCACATCCGGGCGCTGGAGAAGCAGGTGCCACAGAGGGCCCGCAGCAGCCAACACAGCACTGCTCCTACTCCCATTCCCCTTGTTGTTTTTCCCCGCTCCACCTTTTCAGAAGCGGAGGGAGCGGTTGACGAGGCACATAAGGGCGCTGGAGAAGCTGGTGCCGCAGAGGGCTCGCAGCGATGCTGCCTCCGTTCTCGAGTCCGCCATCTCCTTCATCAAACGCCTCTCCCGGGACAACCAGGTGCGTGCACCAAATGTGTGAAGTGCTGCCTCGTGCACCATGTAAGTGTCAGTGACATGCTTCCTTCCTTAGGCACGAGGGGTGGCATGGGATAGTCGATACTTGAGGCGGTTCAAGCTGCCTCTGTTCTCGGGTCCGCCATCTCCTTCATCAAACGCCTCTCCCGGGACAACCAGGTGCGTGCACCAAATGTGTGAAGTGCTGCCTCGTGCACCATGTAAGTGTCAGTGACATGCTTCCTTCCTTAGGCACGAGGGGTGGCGTGGGATAGTCGATACTTGAGGCGGTTCAAGCTGCCTCTGTTCTCGGGTCCGCCATCTCCTTCATCAAACGCCTCTCCCGGGAGAACCAGGTGCGTGCCGCTGTGCGCTCTCATGCACCAGGTTGGTTGGGAGTTGCCGTACTTGAGGGGCCACAAGCTGCTCCTCTTGTCCAGGTGCGTGCTGTTCCAGGTGCGTGCTGTTCCAGGTGCGTGCTGTTCCAGGTGCGTGCTGTTCCAGGTGCGTGCTGTTCCATGTGCGTGCTGTTCCAGGTGCGTGCTGTTCCATGTGCATGCTGTTCCGGCCCTCATCTGAGGCCCAGCCAGCACACCCCATCCTAACACCTGCCGATTCTCCCCCTCCCCTTTCCCCTCTCGCCCTTTCCCATCACGGGATCTGCGCAAGGAAGTGGCGACACTTCGCCCCTCATCTGAGACCCAGCCGGCACACGTCATGCCAAGACCTGCCAATTCTCCTCCCTCTCCCTTCCCCTCTCCCCCCTCTCCATCACAGGACCTGCGCAGGGAAGTGGCAACGCTCTGGCCTTGATCTGAGACGCAGCCGGCGCACCGCATGCCAGCACCTGCCAATTCTCCTCCCCTCTCCACTTACACAGGATCTGCTCAAGGAAATTGTGATGCTTCGGTCCCTATCTGAGACCCAGCCAGCACAACCCATCCCAACACCTGCCAGTTCCCCCACTCTCCCGTCCTCTCTCCCCCCTCTCCATCACAGGACCTGCGCAGGGAAATGGCGACGCTCCGGCCTTCATCCGAGGCCCAGCCGGCACACTTCATGCCAACCCCTCCCCTCGCTGCCACTGCTGCTGATACTGGTACTGGTACTGGTGCTGGTACTGGTACTGGCACTGCTTCGGTTTCTGCTGTTCTCGATGCAGCTCCTTCCTCTGCTGCTGTGTTGGGTTCTCTGACAATCCCTATGGATCCCTCTAGTCGTGCACTTGTTGCTTCTTCTGCCGCTGCTGCTGCTGGTGCTGCTGGTATCGCTGCTGCTGCTGCTGCTGCTGCTGCCAGCCCTGTTTCTGCTTCTGCTTTTGCCCTTGGTCGTGGGTGCAGCAATGCACTCTCAGATCCCAGTTAATTGAGTTATGTACAGTGCATTCTCTGTATTTTGCACGGATGGGAATGCAATGCAATGCCGTTGCGGTGAGAGTGATTGGTGCTTGCTAATCGGTGGTTGTGCTACCCTTCTCATTCATTGTGTGATCCAATGGCCGATGTTGCTTTTGCAGACCCAAATTTGCAGTACAGGTTTCAGCCTATAAACCCTACATTCAGAATTATTGCTCGGCAAAATAACAAGGCCTTCCGTGCAAAGCCTGCCTCGCGACAACGGTAAGGTAATATTCTATGCTATATTACTGCCTTCATAAAAGAACCACTACCATGCCACAGTGTACCGTTTATCTCATACTTATGTCATTCGGTTGGCTATGGAATACTGTACATGCACCTCCTCATTCGCAGGTGCATGACTGACATCCTTCGTCTCCCCGCCTGACAACTTGACCCATCGAGATTCTCCTGTCAGCTACTTTTCCTTCGCGCTACCTAGATTTCTTCGTGTCGCTCCCCCGAAGTGTAGCTGAGGTCACCATGGCTCCTCGGCTCAATGAGGAGCTCATTGGCACGACTTTGCGCGAGGCGTCTTCTCGTGATGGCCTCGACATGGCGGTGTTACCGTTCCGCGCGAACTTTTCGTCAAATGCGGCGACGATCTACATGCGGACATGCACGTGAGGTTGCGACATCGAGTTGCGATGAAGGTCGCTTCGAGCACACGACTGGTCTCGTGATCTTACAGTCAGGCGACGTGTTCGTCGGTTTCGAGCACCCTAATGGCAGCCCACTGCCATTACAATCGGTTCGGAAACTCGTGCATGTCAGTGTCCCGCCGACCAAGAATGTGATGGGATTTCCTTCGTTTCTCGTCAAGAATTGTCAAGGTGATGCCTGTGATTCCGAATGAGTTGTCGTTATCGGTCTTAACGAATTCACCAGCTTCCTGCAATTGCAGGAAAATCTAAGCTTCCGGAAGGTTCTAATTATGAGGCACGTAAAAAATAGCTTCCACGAAGCAATGAAGCAGTTCTGCTGTCCCAGAGGTTTTCCTGGTCAGGATTCGTTCCGCCACCAGTCACTGCATGAAGACCCCACCCATGAACCCTACACGTGATGCCATCCATCAGGCGCCGACCCAGAATTGCGTGTCGCCAATTCAGCTCGATCCTGCGACCCCTGCAAGATTCCAACTCGACAATCATCAAGACTGGATATGATTCTCGCCGAAGCAGGGTTTCCAAGGTTGTTTTCAACTTCAGGCATCATCCTTGCTCACAGACGCACGAGCCGGAAACCCACTCGAAGAAGCAAGCAGCCTCAGCGGATGTAAGTTCATCAGACGACGGGACGCTAGAAACCGAGATTTGTGTTCTCTCCTTCCGTGTTGTGGAAGCCGATTCCGACTTGGATTTCGTCGTCACCACAGCTTTTCTCTTTCAACTAAACGCTTTTGTTTGAGTACCAACCAACTGGCACGCTGAGCTCAGGACCCTATTTGGCTTCTTGTGCAGTTCCAGAGGTCATTGCAAGGCCGTAACGGTCAGGAACTGGAGCTGGATTTCATTCATTTCCTTGAAAGTTGGACTGAAGTTGGTATCTGGCGAGGACCAAGAATTTCGCGCCGGTAAAAAGTTGAAGAAACACCCGACTGACAGAACCTCTGCGTGAAGGGAGGCGGATTTAGCAGCTCCTCGCGAGTATCAGTTCTCACAACCAAGCCACGCGTCTCGCTACCGGTGAGGAGTTCTGCAGCATGGATCCCACGGAAGTCCACGCGGATTTTGCGGCCTATTCTGCACCCCTTGCTCTCCCGCTAGCCTTCGCCGCTGGCGCTCCAATCCAAGACCCTTCCCTTGCGTGTGCACCTGTCTGCCCTGATCCACTTGTTCGTGGCCTTGCTGCTGCTGCGACTGGACCTTCTCTGTCAGAAGCACATCTGAATTCTTCCTCCGGGCTGTTTTCCGTTCCGGAAGGCTTTCACTTTGCTGCTAAAGCTTTGTCATCGCCAGGGCTCCTGGCTGTACTTGATGAGCCTGTATCCCCGTTACAAGCACACTGCCCTATGGCTGTAGCGCCCCATGCGTCCCTGGAGTGTACGGCGGAGAGTAATCTGGCTCGTAGCCTAACCAACAGCCGTTGCAGGAGGGCGCGTGAGAACCCGCAGGTGCAACCGCATGAGGAGTTTGAGAAGCTTCCAGAAACGAGGGAGATTGAGCATGAGAGACACGGAGGAGGAAGAGGAGGACGAGGGGGAGGGAGAGGAGGAGGGAACCAAGGGGGGAGAACAGTGGGAAGCAGGGAATATGGAGATATGGAGAAGAAAGACGGATTTATGGCTGGTGCAGAGGGAGGGAGAGCACGGGGGATGAGCATCGAGCAGCTTGAGGTGGAGGCTGGGAGGACAGACGCTCGGCCTAAAAGTAGTTCTTGGCTAAGTGGCAGTAGACGCAAGAAAGGTGGAAACTCCAGGAAACAGCAGCGGTTGCTTCCCAGCGAGGATGAGGTGAGGGAGGCTGCGACTGATTGGCCAACGCTCGGGGCCACTTTGAGACGAGCCCTTCGCTTGGGAGGGGCTGGCGGGGATGATCAAGCGGGGCAGGGGCCAGGGGCATCGCAAACAGGAGCTGCAGTTGAAGGAGCAGCACTGGCAGGAGTGTTGGCAGCAGGACCAGCGCTGACACATGGTTGGAGCTTCTGTGAAGGGCTGGGAGGAGCTGAAGGAGCAACAGGTTTGACAATGAACGAGGCAACGATGTTGCTGCAGGAGCAGCAACCTGAAGTCCATGAGGAGGAGCCTAAAGTGGTCATACACCTACGCACTCAGCATCAGCGGGAGGAGGAGGAGCTGCAGCGGCAGCAACAGCAGCAGGAGCAGGAGCAGCAGCAGCAGCAATCTTCTCTGTTACCTGCCAGTAAAATGGCAGGGATTGGAGGGCTGTGGAGGCCAGGGTGGCTGGGCGGCAGTCCCAAGGTGATGGACTATGCGTGCAGATTCTGTGGCAAGGGATTTGATTCTCCTCGGGCGCTTGGAGGGCACATGAAACTCCACAGGAAAGGTGAGGCTGGCCCACTCATGTGCGTGTGTGGGTGTGGGTGTGCAGACGTGGTTTCATGTGTGTTTGTGTGTGTGGATTTAGGTGGGGGTGAAGTGGCGGAGGGAGGGGGGGTGCGTGCCTACCTGCGTGTGTGCGTGCGATGCCCACTTGTTGCACTTATTGCAGTCATTGATTTTTTTTCTCTCCTTGCACTCATCACACACTTCTTGGTCTTGTGGCACTCCTTGTGCTTGTTCCTATGTGCAATGGCCAGAGCGCAAGCTAGAAGACGAGTTTTTGCAAGAGGCCGAGGCTCAAGCCAGGGTTGAGCTACAGCTGCGCCAACAGCAGCAGCTACAGCTGCTTCTGCAGCAGCAACAGCAGCAAGAGCAGCAGCAGGAGCAGCTGCACGAGCAGCAACAAGGCGTGCAGTTACACGTTCAGGAGCAGCCGCTAGTGCTGCAGAACCTGCAGAGCCAGCAGCAGTGGCTGCTGCAGCAGGCAAAGCAGCCACGACTCCAACAGCAACAACTCGAGGAGCTGCTTCAGCAGCAGCAGCAGCAGCAGCAGCAGCGACTGCGGACAGCAGCACAGACAAAACCGCTGCAACTGTCATCTGAGTTTACCCCAAGGCAGCAACAGCAGCAGGTCATTTTTGGGGCACACCGGTTCTCCCGTGGAGTATCCCACAGCACTGGAAGCCGAGCGTCTGCTGAGAGTCCACATGGCCTGCCTGCTGCAATGGGTGCTCTTTCTGCCATGAATCAAGGCAGGTGGCCGGAGGAGCATATGCAGATTGATTCACAACAGCTGGAACAGCAGCTGCTGCAGCAGCAGCAGCAGCATGAGCAGAGGCATGAGAACCAGCGTCAAGAGCAGCTGCAGCTGCTGCAGCGTCACCTGCAGCAGCACCGGCAACTGCAGAGCCTGCAGAAGCAGGAGCAGCAGCAGCTGCGGTGGCAGCAGCATCAGCAAGACGAGCAGCCGCAGCAGCAGCAGCAGCAGCAAATGCTGCAGCAAATGCATCACCACCATCATCAGCAGCAGCAGGGGAATAAGCAATCAGGGTTCATGCAGCCAAGGCCAACTAAGGCTGTTCCCAGCAGGCCTCACCGGAACGTGTCTTCGTCTCTTCCCCACACTCCCACGACCCGGCCCCCTCACACTCCCTCATGGCCTCCCACCCAGCCTCCCATGGGCCCCTCCACCCACTCCAACCCATCTCCACCGCACCATCCACTCCTCCCTCCTCCTTCCGCAGACCCCTTTCTCTCCACCCTCTCCCCGGAGGTCCTCCAATCTCTCTTCCTCCGTTCCTGTCCCCCTGAAACAGCCCCTGCTGTCCCTGTAACACCTTGTGCGGTTACCACCGCATCCTCTTTCGCACCTGCCCATCCTGCTTCTGTTCCTCCCTCGCTTCCGTGCCTGCCTTCTGCTGCAATACCACCACTTACCCTACCGCCAGTTGCCATTCCACCAGTTACCACCTTTTCTCAGCATCAGTCCCCTCTTGCCCCACCTGTACCCGCTAGTCAGCTGCGAGCAATACCGCCTGAACTGCTGGCAGCCTGGGTTACATCTGCTGTACTTCCTGATGTCGTTACATCTGGTGTTACATCTGGGGTTACATCTGGGCGGCCAGTGTCCGCCCCACCTGTTACACGAGGAGAGCAGGAGCAGCAGAGTGTCGTGGGGGGGACGCAGCAGCAGCAGCCGCAGCAGAAAGTGTTGAATCAAGAAGAGCAGCAGCAACGGTGGTGGCAGCAGCAGCAACAGCAACAGCAGAAAGTGTCAAATCAAGAGCAGCAGCAACAGTGTTGGCAGCAGCAGCAGCCAATGGAAATTACAGGAGAAGTGACACGGAAAGGGGATTCTTTGCCAGTACGGGCAGGGGCAGGGGCAGGGGCAGGGGCAGGGGCAGGGGCAGGTCTAGAGCCAATGCAGAGCACTGGCGGGGATGATGTGGCATGGCTGCGACCACATAGGGGACAGCTGGACCTGCAGCACGTGCAGCAGCAGCAGCAGCAGCAGCAGCAGGAGCAGCAGCAGCAGCAGCAGCAGCAGGAGGAGTTGTTGGCTCAGCTGTTGGCCCTGGCCGAGCAGCAAGCACAGCCAGGCATGGATGGAGTGTTGGAGCGATTGGGAAAGGGAGAGCAGCAGCAGGGGGGGAGCAGTCAAGCAGAAGTATGTGTGGGGCCACAGAATGTTGGCCGAGGAGGAGTGGGAGGAGTGGGAGGAGCGGGAGGAGCAGGAGGATTGGGGGGAGTGGGAGGAGTGGGAGGAGTGGGAGGAGTGGGAGGAGTGGGAGGAGGAGAGGGGTCTGTGCAATTCTAGCGGCTTTGGATTGGCTGCCTGCAGCCTCGCACCTCCATGGCTTGTCTTTGCCTTCTGTGACAATCCCTGGCGTGACTATTCTGGATGTGAATATGCCTACTGTCACTCTGCCTGGTTCCTCTCCTGCCATTCCAAACCTCACTTCTGGGTCTCTTGCTTCTGCCATTGCTTCTGCTCTTGCTGCGGTTACACCTTCCGCATTCATACCGTCACTGGCTAAGCCTTCTCTGACTACGCCTTCACTGGTTACGCCTTCACTGGTTACGCCTTCACTGGTTACGCCTTCACTGGTTACGCCTTCACTGGTTACGCCTTCACTGGTTACGCCTTCACTGGTTACCCCTCCTCTGCTGACGCCTTCCCTGGTTAGGCCTCCACTGCTTGCTGGGTCTGCCGTTACAATTCCTGCTGCCACTGCTCCCCTGGTCACTCCACAGTACGGCTCTTCAGCTGGTGGTGGCGTTACATCTCATGGTCCTTCACGTGCTGCCTTTCCATCTCCTAGAGTCCATGCCAACATGGAGTTGATTCCGCCTGCCTCCATCGCAGCGTGCCAGCAGCACTCCCTCTCCTCCTTGCTGCCGCCTGTCTTTTTCCCTCAGCCCAACTTGGTGCAGCAGCAGCAGCAGCAGCAGCAGCAGCAGCAGCAGCAGCAGCAGCAGCAGCAGCAGCAGCAGCAGCAGCAGCAGCAGCAGCAGCAGCAGCAGCAGCAGCAGCAGCAGCAGCAGCAGCAGCAGCAGCAGCAGCAGCAGCAGCAGCAGCAGCAGCAGCAACAGCAGCAGCAGCAGCAGCAGCCATTGACTTCTCGGGCCGCCATGAGCGAACAGCAGGAGGCTGGTGCTCTGACAGGGCAGTCATTGCCAGGCGTGGGTGCAAGAGGGAGTGAGGAGGACGAGCTGGCATAGCTGGAACAGCTTCGCCAGTTGCTGCTCTTACAGGAGCAGCTTGTAAGGGATCAATCCAGGGGGGAGGGGTTTCAGTTGAGGAGGGAAAGGTTGGTTGGGATGGAAGGTGCGGAGTGGTGTGATGAGTTGCAACAGCAAGAGGGTAATGTGGCAGCGGAGCATGAGAGGCAGTGCCGTTCGGAGGAATAGGAGCAACACACAACGTGGGTGTTGTCTCGGAGGGAGAGACGGAG
Source organism: Closterium sp. Naga37s-1 (assembly GCA_947471745.1). Taxonomy (NCBI): domain Eukaryota; kingdom Viridiplantae; phylum Streptophyta; class Zygnematophyceae; order Desmidiales; family Closteriaceae; genus Closterium; species Closterium sp. Naga37s-1. Next base: position 727,451 of record CANJKZ010000817.1, read on the forward strand.
GGATGTTGGTACTCCCACACTTGTTCCGAAAGTACAAAAGTACTCCCACACTAGGAGTAACGAGGAATAGAGTGCAAATGTTCCGAAAGTGGTTGATTCTTACGGTACCTCCGAATTGATGCTTTGTGTTGATGGTAGCGATAGGCATGGTGGTATGGGTAGGTCTGCCGAGCGAGGGGGAGATCAAGGCGGCTGCTGCTAGCGATGATGACGAGGCTCTTACTGCTCGCCTGATCGCCGCAAGGCTCCTTCCTGCTTCGTCTGCCGCTTTCACAGGTGACTGACTGCTTCTGCACGTCTGGTTTTACTCGGCTTGAGAGCCTATCTCGCCGCGTTCTCTCCGTCTCATGGTAAAGGTGTCTGCTTTGGTCTCTCTGCGGATGCCCTGAGGGTATCTGCCTGTTGCTTTGTCCGCGTTTTGCTTGTTAGCCTGCCTTCTTACCCTTTTCTGAATCTGTGTATGTTTGTTGTTCCCTGACGTGACGCCACTGCAGCAGGAGCGCGACAAGCCATCATCCATCAAGCACAGAAACTTGCAGCTTCAGGACCCCCTTTGGACCCCCTCAGGCCCCGTCCTTCGCCCTCGGTTCTCCCTCCCTCCTTAATTTTCACCGCAACTGCTCGTCTCGCCTCCTCTCAACTGCCTGTGCCTGACACGACTTCTTTAAACTCCCTCCTCCTCCTGGCGCTACGCACCACCCACGCGGGCCTTTCTGCCCAGGGCCTTTCTCCCCAGGTTCTATCGTCCAGCTATATGAAGCATTTCACTGGGGACCTTCCTGTGCAATCTTCCAGCCATGCAAACCTTTTTTTCAGGAACCTTCCTGTGCAGTCGTCCAGCCATACGGACGTTTTTACCAGGAATCATCCTGTGCAATCTTCCGGCCATTCAGGCCCTTTTACCAGGAACGTACCTGTGCAATCCAACAGCCGTGCGGACCTTTTTTCCAGGAACCTACCTGTGCAATCTTCTGGTCAGGCAGGCCGTTCTGCCAGAGGCATTCCTGTGCAACCTTCCAGCCGTACCAGCCTTTGTACCAGGAAACTTCCTGTGGAATCTTCCGGCCATACGAACCTCGTTTCGAGTAACATGCGACCTTTGAGCTATATGGACCTCCTTCACGGGAATTCCCCTCTGCAGTTATCCTTATCGGACCTCTCAGGCTTTACCCCACCCATCCTTGTGACACCATCCAACTGTGTGGATCCAGATATCAGCTGCTTTTCTCCTGAATACGAACTCCAGAAGCTACAGGCAGCAGGGCCCAGATTGCCATCCACGTATGAGTGCAAGAAGTGTGGGAGAACGTTTCCCCTGCCTCAGTCTGTGGGCGGACACATGTCCAAACATAAGAGAGGTAAGCTGACTGCTGCTTTCATTCAAGTATGTATACTTTTTTGTAGTGTATTTCTGGTTTTTACCTTCTTGGCTCTGATTGCAGAGGAGAGGCTAAAGAAAATCAACAAGAGGAAGGCGGAGGCACATGCTCGAAAGGCCGCAGAAAGCTTATGTGGGCTGCAGAAAACATCATTGTCTCCGGAATTTTCCGGCGGCGCTGAATATCCACCAGATGCTCTTAGCCTGCGAAAGAAAAGGAGTGCAGTAGCAACAGTAAACCCAGTTGCGATTTCCCTGAAGGGAGATCAGCACCAGCAGCCTTGTCTTGACGCAGCCACTCAGTCTCTGCAGCAGCTGCTGCTTGATCAGCAGATACTTCAACATCAGCTCATCATGCTGCCACCAGATTGTGTGCTGGTGCCTCCTGCATCACCCCTGGCGGATCCTTCGTCAAAGCAGCATGAGAATCAGTTTTGTTTCGTATCTGCCCCGCATCAGCAGCAGCAAGAGAGCAAGATACGTTCTGGAGCAACGCTGGTGATGGTGCCTCCTGCATCGCCCCTTGTGGGTCTTAAAGCTCAGCATTATGAGGATGAGGTTCATCTTAATCCAGTCCCATACCAGCAGCACGAGGCGACTGATGCATATTGCGTTCTTGCACCAGGTGGGGTACCAAGGTTTGTTGGGGTGAAGAGGATCGCGCCCGAAAGGATTTTGCCGTCAGCCGTGCAGTATCAGGACAAGTGCAGTCATGGGACTATGCCAAACACTCTAAGCGGCTCACGTAGGCTGGACCTAGACCTGAATTCCACTCCTGCAGTTTATGACGAGCCATAAGAGGATGATCTAGATTTGAGGCGTTTGTATAATGGGCAATATAGGGATGAAGGTTGTGCGTGGGATTGCACGTTTTTGCTTTCTGTCAAACATATGCATATGTTACTTTTCTGGGTAGGCTGTAGTGGGGTAGATACTGTGGGGTATAACCCCTTAGGGTTTCTCTCTTGTACCAACTCTCTCGAAAGTCAACCCCGTTCTCGGCCCCGCGCGCCGCGTTAGCCGCCCGCGCGGCCTGCTGCCGGCCAGCGCGCCGCCTAAGCCGCCCGCGCGCAGCCCGCTTAGGCCCCGCCCGCGCAGCCCGCAGCCGCACGCAGCACGCAGCCGCGCGCAGCCAGCAGCCACGCGCAGCCCGTCACCACGCGCAGCCAGCAACCACGCGCAGCCCACAGCCACGCGCAGCCCGCAGCCGCGCGTGCCCTGCCAGTGTGCCGCCCGTGAGCCGTGCGCCTGCCTGTCTTAGCCTGCCTGGAGAGCCTGCCTTAAGTGCCTGCCTGACAAGAGCGCCTGCCTGCCTTGAGTGCCTGCCTGCCTTGAGCTGCCTTGCCTGCACTGCTACTATGGCGACGCTTAATGTGCTCGAGTTCGATCCAGACGGTCGTCCCGTAGAGTTCGCCACCTGGCTCGATGACCTGCAACTGTTCCTCCTGACTGATGCCAAGGACGGTGTTTCCCTGTTCGATTACGTGTCTGGCACTGCCGTTGCTCTTGCTGACACTGAGACTGCTCTAGCCCGCTCCCAGTGGCAGACCCGCGATGCTGCTGCGCGCCTAGCTATTCGCAACCATCTGCCGATCACAGAGCAAGCGCATTTTAGCCAGCACAAGACTGCCAAGGCACTGTACGAAGCTGTAGTTGCCCGCTACTCTTCCCCGGCCACTGCAGCCCTCGGTCGACTTATGCTACCCTACCTGTTCCCCGACCTGTCCTCGTTTACCACCACTGAGGACCTCATCTCTCACCTACGCGCTAGTGACACTCGCCTTCGTGCCGCCCTTCCAGCCGAGTTCCTCGCAGAGAACCACCCCCCGATGTACTTTACTCTCTACTTCCTCATCACCCGCCTCCCTGACACTCTTCGCTCAGTCAGGGATCACTTCCTCGCCCTTGACCCCCATTCTCTCACTGTCGACGACCTCGAGAAGCACCTCCTAGCAGCCGAGAAGAACATTCTAGCTGTAGGTGCTGCTCGTGGTACTCCCCGCACTCCCCTCTTTGAGGGAGGCTCACGTAGGCTGGACCTAGACCTGAATTCCACTCCTGCAGTTTATGACGAGCCATAAGAGGATGATCTAGATTTGAGGCGTTTGTATAATGGGCAATATAGGGATGAAGGTTGTGCATGGGATTGCACGTTTTTGCTTTCCTCATAATGGGATGCTTTAAATGTGACACATGTCGTACCGGTAGATAGCCTGTATAGTAGTCTCAGAATAGGAATGCAACGGAATGATGAAACTAGGAAGTGTGGAAGTACAAATATGCAACCCTAACAACTGTACTCCCTATTGTGATATTCACTGAAGGCCTACAAGCATAGAATTACATTTGACACACCCCCATAGGCTAAGTGAGGGGCATCAAAGCAAGCAAGGTGAACAAACGGTCACAAGACCAGTCAAAGCAAGAAACAAGGCAAGCTCAGGGTGGATCTCAAGGATACCACACAAATTCCGAGCGCAAGCAAGCGGCCACAAGGCCAGTTCAATAGTTCACTAGGATATAAATAGGAAGCACAACAAGCAGAGCAAACAACAAGACTACAGCAACCGAGGGCCTACCTCAACAAGCCCCAACTGCACACAGAACCTGTGGTGATCACCAAGCGCCAAGGCCTTGGTGAAGACGTCTGCAGTGTTGGCCTCTGAGGCCACAAAGTCCAGGCGTGCCTGGCCGCGTCGCTGCAGCTCTCACAGGAGGAAGTACCTCACGTCAATATGCTTCACTCTGCTCTCCAGTCGAGGCTCTCGACACAGGAGGATCATGGCCTTGTTGTCAGCGTACAAGGTCGGTGCAGAGCGAGGCTGCTCACCAAGGTCGGCGAGCAAGAAGGTCAACCAGCGAAGCTCCTGTGCCGCCATGGCTCCAGCGTAGATCTCTGCCTCTGCACTGGAAGTAGCCACAAACGACGACCGTGTAGACCTCCACGACACAGCACCAGCTCCCAGACTGAAGCTGTAACCCTGAGTCGAGCGCTGAGTCTCCACGTCGTCAGCGTAGGAAGAGTCGCAGTGACCAGTCAACGCCACTGGCTGAGTCCCTCCAAGCACAAGCCCCATGCCTGATGTAGTTGCCAGGTACTTCGCCACCCTCACAGCAGCTGTCCAGTGGACAGGACGGTGTCTCCCAGTCGCAACAAATCGAGAAAGGATGCTGAGGGGAAAGGCGAGGTCCGGTCGAGTACAAGTCATCAGGTACATGAGGCAGCCCACCAGCTCTGCGTAGGGTCCACTCGACTCAAAGGGCTCGTCAGGAAAGGGGCCCGTGAGTCTGTGGTCAACAGCAAGAGGAGTGGGCTGTGTGGTGGAGAACTGGAAGTCGAACCGCCGAAGGACCTGCTGCACCATGTGTGACTGCGTCAGTGTGATGGTGCGAGCGGCTCTGTCCCGGGTGATCTGCAGGCCAAGGTAGCGCTGCAGCTCACCCAGGTCAGTGCACTTGTGTCTCTTCTGCAGTTCGGACTTCACCTGAGCCAGGGCTGCCCTGTCTGCTGTAGCAAACACCAAGTCGTCGACGTAGACAAGGATAAAGAAAGGAGTAGAACCCGCTCGAACAAACAGCGACGGGTCGGCGGAGGACGGGCTGAACCCAAGGTCACGAAGCGTGGAGCGAAGAGTGTCGTGCCACTCACGGGGCGACTGGCGGAGACCGTAGACTGGTCGCCTCAGGCTCCACTGGGTCCTAGGTGGGAAGGTGTCAGTGAAGCCAAGAGGACGGCGCAGCCAGATCTCCTCGTGCAGTTGGCCCTGGAGAAACGCAGTGCAGAAGTCGAGGGAGTGCAGCTCGTAGTCTCGCTTCGCTGCTATGTGGAGTAACACCCGAAGAGTAGTCATCTTCGGGGTCGGGGCGAAGGTCTGGAAGAAGTCAACTCCCTCACGCTGACTGAAGCCCCTAGCCACGTAGCGCGCCTTGAACACTGGCGGTGCTCCAGGCGGCCGCTTCACCTTGAAGAGCCACATGCCATCGACTACGTTCGCCCTGGGAGGGGGAACTGCGTCGACGTAGGTGCCTGTGGATCTCCAAGACGCCAACTCTGAGTCCATAGCCGCTTTCCACTGAGAGGCCCACGCCCCTGACACTGCCTCGCGGTAAGTGCGAGGAGTCGATATGTCAAGGGCGTCGGGGTCTCCCTCAGGGGAGAGCAGCATGGCACACACAGAGGGAGAAGCGGCTGCCCAGTACTCCAGCTCAGACTCTCTGTCCTCTAGGACGTCACAGCCAAGGGCAAACCCACCCCCGACGGACAGAGGACGGTAGGGAGGAGCTGGCACCACACGGGTGGTGTAATCAAGGCGGCTGGCGGCAGCAAACTCAGCGACAGCGGCAGTAAGAGCCGAGGCAGACGACGGAGGGAAACGAGAGTCGGTGACAAGAGTGGCGAGGACACGTGCGGCAACAGGATGAACATAGTGGTAGTAGTCAGAGATAGGACTGGGGAGGGCTGGGAGAGAGGACGGGGGAGGAGACGGGAGAACGGACACAGGAGAAGGAGAACGACGACGAGACGAACAAAGGAGGGCAGTGTGGAGGTCAGTAACAGGGGACGAGTGACGAGCACGCGGAGGACAACGAGTGATCAAGTCGTGACGGACAGAAGGAGGAGGAGACTGAGGAGGAGGAGAAGACCAGACCGCTGGACGGTCGTCAGGAGGAGGCAACGGAGGAACAAACACAGGAGGAGACTGGGAGCGGACAGGAGGAGAGGAGGAAAGGCCAAGGGCCCGTAGGCCACTCACAGGTGGGAACAGCTGCCGCTCCAGAGGAAGCTGCGGTGGTGGCTGCGGCTGCTGCTGCTGCGGCGGCGGCTGCGGCTGCTGCTGCTGCGGCTGCGGCGGCGGCTGCGGCTGCTGCGGCGGCGGCTGCGGCTGCTGCTGATGCTGCTGCCGCTGCTGCTGCTGCCGCTGCTGCTCCAGAAGGTCCAGCACCTGCAGCTCCTGTCGCTACCTCTCCAACGGCTCCTGCTCCTCACGCTCGCGCCGACGGGCAGCCTGGAGACGCGTGTCGTGGCGGTGGGGAGGCGGAGTGGACTCCGCAGAACCAGGGTCTCCAGCTCCAGTCTCCTTAGACTCAGCACCCCCAGAAACAACACCTCCAGTGTCAGGACCTCCAACTCCAGCACCCCCAGAACTAGCACCCCCAGTGCCAGCACCTCCAGTCCCAGCACCCCCAGAGCGAGCGCCACCTGCGCCAGCCCCTCCAGCTCCAGCACCCCGCGAACGAGCACCCCCAGACCACGCACCGCCAGCGGCTGCACCTCCAGCTCCAACACCAACCAAGTCCACAGGAACCTGTCGCGGAAGTGCCGAAGGCTGCTGAGGGGACTGTGAGGAGGACAGCGGGGAGGGAGACGCTACCTGACGCGCGACCGAGGGTAGAGGGGTAGCGTGGGACACACCAGACGGGGCAGGACCAGGGGGGGGAGGGGGTACCGGAGGAGTAGGAGCAGGAGGAGGAGAGGGTGCTAGGAAAAGGGGGGGAGGGGGTACCGGGAGACCTCGACAGGGGTACCGGGTGTAGTAGGACACAGACTCGTCAAACCGGACGTCACGGGAGTCTAGGAACTGGTGGAGGGGCGGGTGGTAAAAGGACCAGTCGGCAGAGTCAACTGGGAAACCAAGGAAGACACAGGGGACGGCGCGTGCCGAGAGCTTGTCCGCGGAGGTGTCGCGAACAAGCGCAAGGCAGCCCCAGACTCGAAAGGCCGACCCAACACCAGGGGAACCAGTCCAAAGACTGGTCGGTGAAGCCTCGGGCCGCGAGACACGCGGCTGGAGGTTCAGCTGGTGTGCGGCGTAGCGAACCGCGTGGCGCCACAGAAAATGGGGCGCACGGGCATGGATCATGGACGTGCGGGCGATGTCCATGACCAAGCCTATGCGGCGCTCAGCAACCCCATTCTGCTGTGGGGACTCTGGCAGCGTCCAGGACTGTGTGATGCCCTGTTCGCGGCAGAATCCGCCGAGAATGCCGGAGCGAAACTCGCCCCCACGGTCGGAGTGGAGACAACTGACTCGACGACCACGAGTGCCCTCAGTGGCTAGAAGCCACCTGATCAGCGTAGCAGTCACCTCGGACTTCTTCGCAAGAGGGAACACTGTGGTGTACCTGGAGTAGTCGTCGACGACCACCAGAAAGTAACGCTCCCTCCCAGACCCCTGCGTCGGGGCAAGGCCCCAGACGTCCAAGTGGAGAGTCTCGAAGGGAGCGGTGGCCGGACGAAGGGAGGAGGAGTGGGGAGTGGCGCGTAAGCGACCAGCGACGCACGGAGAGCAAGGAGGGGCAAGCGAGGGAGGGAGCGAGGGGAAGGTGCGTGGGAGACCTGTGACCAGTCCCTGACTGAGCATGCCACGAAGGCGAGGGATCGACGGGTGGCCAAAGCGGTGGTGCCACAGGACGGTGCGGTGGGCGAGAGAGCGACAGAAGCAAGACGCAGCGACTGGACTGGACACAGCAACTGGACTGGGGACCTGGGCCGGAGGGGACACAACGACCTGAGGGGAGGACGCGACCGGGGAGCGCTCGGTGTGGAGGACATAGAGACCGGAGTGGGGCTCCCTGGTGAACGTGGCCAGAACAGCACCTGTGGTAGCGTCTGTACAGACTGCAGTCCGCCCACCCCCCACGAAGGTAACCGTGATCCCCCTGTCCTGGAGGTATCCAACACCCACCAAGTTCCGAGTGAACGAGGGGATGTGGAGGCCGCGCAGGACACCAGAGGGGACCATAGGGCACGGAAGGGTGGTGGAGCTACGCGCAACGGCTGGTCCAGAGGTAGGATCAGCCAGAGCCACTGACACAGGAGTGAGGAGTGGCGTAAGGGTCGTGTGGTCGCGGAAGAAGCACTGAGACGCGCCCGAGTCCAGCGTGAACGACAGAGAGGCCTCAGCCGGAGGGTCACCTGACCCAGTCGCTACACAAGCACCTAGAGCAGCAACACAAGCACCTAAGCTAGACAGGCACAAGGCTACATTAGCAGGAGGCAAGCAGGCTAAACTACGAACACGCGAGCACACAGATCCATCAGCTCTAAAGTCAGCATCAACATACAAAGCATGCTGACGCGCATCGTCCATGGACAGATCAAAGACATCAATCTTACGGGCTAACAGACGAGACCAGCGAGGCGTGACCGCCAGAGGGCCCCAACGAGCCCGGTAGAGGTCGTCGAGGCGGCGGAAGCACCGCGCGGCAGAGTGGTCGTCGTGACCACAGAGACAGGGGCTGCCCAGCCCGGTGAGGCACCAGTGGGTGCAGGGGCCAGCGTCACGGCGAGGGGGGCGAGGGGCCCAGCTGGAAGAGCTGCTGCTGCGGCCAGTGCTCCCAGGGCCTCCCGGACCCCACTGCGGCGGGGGACCCCAGTGCTGCTGCGGACCCCACTGCAGCGGGGGCCCCCACTGCTGGAACTGCTGCGGTGCCTACTGCTGCTGGTGCTGCTGTGGCTGCTGCTGCTGGGGGGCAACACCCCCACCGGTCGGGCCACCACCTGTGGGTGGACCTGTCTGTCCTGCGCCTCCTCCAAGGCCCCCTCCCCCTGGTGCACCGCCGCCGCCGCCGCCGCCGCCTCCACCACCACCGCCACTCCCACCTCCACCGCCCCCTCCACCGCCACCTCCTCCGCCCCCACCTCCCCCCTTCCCGCCCTTCTTGCCACTCTTGCCCCGTTTCTGCCAGTCTGCGGCAGAAACGGCAGCGGTGTCCTCAGAGACCGACACAGCAGCAGAAGCGCGGGTAGCGGTGAAAGTGGGAAGCTGAGGGGCGGCACACCCCGCAAAGAGACGGGGGGCCACCGCATCAGTGGCGGAGGCAACGGTGAGGAGGCTGCTCTCGATGGTCCCGAGAGCAGTCTGAAGGAGGTCTATAGTGAGTTCAGTGGGGTGCTTCTGAAGAAGCGCGTCGCGGGCAGTGGCAAGGCGGTCAGGGAGGCGGGTGACTAACCAGTGCACAGTGAGCCACATGGGGGGGGGGGGGCAACAAGGAGCTGTGCGTCGGTACAGGCCGAACGAAAATCGGCGTCAAGCGAGCGGAGGTGAGTCACTAGGTCGGAAACAGTCGCAAACGAGCCTAGGTCGGGAAACACGAACGGCATGAGGAGGCGACTGAGGGAGGCGGAGGAGGGGGTGGAATAGCGAGTCACAATAGCATCCCAAACCCCCTTGGCTGTCTCCACCTGGTCAAAGTGAGCGGCCTCAGTCGGGGGGAGAAGCTCCGATAGCGTGAGGGCGGCGGCCGCGTCACGAGAGAGCCACACGTCCCGAGCCAGGACCCGATGGTCGTAGTCCGCCTGGGCCGTAGGAGTCGGCTCCGGGGCGGTCGACAGGGCGGCGGGGGACGGGGGTGCCGCGAGAGCACCCGACGCGTGGGCCCACAGAGTGGCGCCGTCCTGACGTTGGCTGGTGAGGAAACGTGTGGTCTGGCGCTGCCAGGTACCGAACTCGATCGGGCGTCCCTCAGCATCAAAACGGAGGCGACGGGCCTCCATAGCGGAGCCCATGGTAGAGGCGACTGGAGTACGGCGGAGGCGGAGCTAAGAACGAGGAGGAAAACTACGGAGGGCTAGGGACGCCAGCGGGGAAACCGACGAGAGGCAGTCGGCGAGAAAATAGTCGTGGGCTGGGGCTCTATCCGAACTTAGGTGGCACTACCGGAGGGAAGAGCGGCTGCCAGCCGCTGAGCCGGGAGCCAAGTGCAGTAGGAATGGCGTGGGACCGGGGCACAGGTGAAGGGGAGAGAGATGCAGTAAGCGCACAAAGGGATGCGGTAAGCGCACGCAGGTGTGCGGTAAGCGCACGCAGGTGTGCGGTAAGTGCACGCAGGTGTGCGGGAAGCGCACGCATGTGTGCGGGAAGCGCACGCAGGTGTGCGGGAAGCGCACGCAGGTGTGCGGGAAGCGCACGCAGGTGTGCGGGAAGGTTGACGGAGGAGGGCGCGCGACAGGCGGAGGGGAGGGCACGCGACGGTCTAAGGAGGGCGCGCGACGGTTGAGGAGGGCGCGCGATGGTGGGGGAGGGCGCGCGGCGGTCTAAGGAGGGCGCGCGACGGTTTAGGAGGGCGCGCAACGGTGGGGGAGGGCGCGCGGTGGTCTAAGGAGGGCGCGCGACGGGCTGGACAGCGCGGGAGGGCGCGGGCTAGGCGCGAGGAGGGCGCGGAGGGCGCGGAGGGCGCGGAGGGCGCGGAGGGCGCGGAGGGCGCGAGAGCACGGAGGGCGCGTAGGGCGCGGAGGCTAGCTAAGAACGAACAAGGATCTAACCTACTCGTGATACCATCTCATAATAGGAATGCAACGGAATGATGAAACTAGGAAGTGTGGAAGTACAAATATGCAACCCTAACAACTGTGCTCCCTATTGTGCTACTCACTGTAGCCTACAAGCATAGAATTACATTTGACAAGTAGTGCAAAATGTTGGCTTTGATCAGTTACTCAATTGGCCTTGTTCTGGTCCAAAAACCAAAATTCAGACTACAGTATGGTGGAGCGTTGAGATTTGCAATCCTGGTTGCTTCCTTGGCATCAGACCAGGGCCTCAGATTCGTTTGGGGGTACACTGAGGCCTCAGGGCAATTTTTAGGAAATTAGAATTTGCCCTGAATTGTCAGGGCTGCACAAGGTGAGGTATCCTGAAATGCCAGTGCTACATTTAATCGTATCCCGTAATCTCAATGCTACATTTCGTGGCAGGTGAAGTGTGGTAGCGGGTAAAGCGACGATGCTTTACGTAAAAGGTCTCCCGTTCGATCCCCACTAGCTCCCACAGCCTTATCCTGAGTTTTCAGTACGCAAAATTACCGTTATACTGAAATTACAGGACAATTATTCATGTTATGCTGTTTTTCCAGGACTAGCACACGACACCTATCCTGAATTCAGGAGAATCAGGATAAATTATCCTGATAACTGAGGCCCTGCAGACTCTTCCTCCAGAATTGTTCTTTCATTTCTTTGCTGTCTTTTAGGGCTTGGAAGCGGTTGAATATGTTACAGTGTGGTGTCATTTGAACCTCACCTCTCCTTTTCCTCATGTCATTTGAGCACTGAGCATCAAAAAGAGGGGGGGAGGAGCGAAGGGGGAAGAGGGGGAGAGGAGCAGACATGAGAAGGTGTATCCATACATGCACCCACTGGCCTTGTTCTGTAGGCGGACTTCGGCTCCCATAAGAGCTATCGATATTGTCGACTGCTTCTTCTCCGCATTTCCTAGATTTCTTCGTGTCGTTCCCAGGCGAAGTCTCGTTCATGCCACAATGGCTCCTCGGTTCAATGAAGAGCTGATTGACACGAGTTCGCGTGAGGCGTCTTCTCGTGATGGCCTGGGCAATGTTAGCGATCCTTCTCGATCTTTCGTCAATAGGGGCCGCGACGATCGACATGCAGACAGGCACATGAGGCTGGGACTTGCCCAAGTCCCGGTCCCACGTGCCTATTATGTCCCGGACCTTCAGTTTGAATGGCAGGCACTGCTTTACAGTTGGGTGGGAACTCGTGCATGTCAGTGTACCGACTCCCGCCGACCAAGAATGCGATGAGTTTCCCTTCTTTTCTTGTCAGGGGTTGTCAAGGATGCATGTCATTCCGAATTCGTTGTCGTTATAGGTCCTAGCGAAATCACCAGCCTTCTGCAATTGCAGGAGAATCTAAGTTCCTTCTACCCGAGGCCCACGCAAAGAAGTGGTTATGCTGTCCGAAATCTTCCCGGTCAGGCTTGTGCCTCCACCGGTCACCGCCTGAAGACCCCATGCATGCACCCCCACGTGATGAAGTTCCCTGAAACGTTTCTGCGCGGTGCGGACCATTGTGAAGCCATCCATCAGCCGCCGACCCAATATCGCGAGTCGCCATTCCTGCCTGCTTGCGACTCCTGCAATATTCCAACTCTACAAGATTGAAGCTGAAGATATGATTCTCGCCACTCCCATTGTTGGGTTTCAACATCAGGCATTACTTGGTGCTGCTTGCTCATACACGTACCAGCAGGAAAACCGCTCGAAGACGCAAGCGACCGAACAAGCAACCTCCCTTCTTCAGTGAACGGCTTAAAGCTGCAGTATACATTTGTCAGCTGGGTTTATGGTTTTTATTGTGTGCCTCACAGCTTTGGGGCAACTTTTCAAATTTCAAAAGTTTTTGAACCCAACCTTTCAAATGTATACTGCAGTTTCGTCGATCAGACGACGAAACTCCAGAACCGAGATTCGTGTTCTCGTTCCTAAGCTTGTGGAAGCCTACGATTGTGTCTTGGATTTCCTCGTCGCCGCAACTTGGCTATCTCAACTGGACGCTTTTGTTTGCTTTCCAGCTTGCACGCTGACATCCCGACACTACGTGGCTTCTTGTTGCAGTTCAAGAGGACGTAGCAAGGCCGTAACAGTCAGAAATGAAGCCGGATCTCATTCGTTTCCGAGAAGGTTGCGACTGACTCAGTTCGGAACTGAAGTTGGTGTCTGGCGAGGCGAAGAATTTTGGCACTGTAAAAAGTTGAAGAAACACCTGACTGACACGAACTTTGTAGTAAAGGAAGGCGAATTTGAGGCGCCTCGCGAGTATCCACTCCTGTACAAGTCCGCAGCCACACGTCTCGCTACTGGTGAGGAGTTTTGCAGCATGGATCCCACACGTGAGCACGCGAATTCTGCAGCGTATTCTGCACCCCCTGCTCTCCCTCCTGCCTTTGCCGCTGCCGTTCAAATGACCGAACCCCCCCTTGTTGCTGGTCTTGCTGCTGCTACGACAGGGCCTTCCCTCTCAGAAGCACATTTGAATCTGTCATCCGAGCTGTTTTCCCTCCCCGGAGCCGTCCCTTTCACTGCTAAAGCTTTGTCATCGCCAGGGCTTCTGGCTGTACTTGAAGGGCCTATATCCCCGTTACAAGCACGCTGCCCTATGGCCGTAGCGCCCCATGCGTCCCTGGAGTGTACTGCGGAGAGTAACCTGGCTCGTAGCTTAACCAGCAGCCGTAGCAGGAGGGCGCGTGAGAACCCTCAGGTGCAACCGCATGAGGAGTTTGAGAAGCTTCCAGAAACGAGGGAGAGCGAGCTTCAGAGAGGAGGAGGAAATGGAGGAGGAAGAGGAGGAGGGCGAGGAGGAGGGAGAGGAGGAAACCGAGGAGGAAGAACAGTTGGAAGCAGGGAATCTGGAAATATGGAGAAGAGGGATGGTTTCTTGGCTGGAGAGGGAGGGAGAGCACGGGGTATGAGCATAGAGCAGCTTGAGACAGAGGCTGGGAGGACAGACGCTCAGCCTAATGGTTTTAAAAGAAGTTCTTGGCTAAGTGGCAGTAGACGCAAGAAAGGTGGAAATTCCAGGAAGCAGCAGCGGTTGCTTCCCAGCGAGGATGAGGTGAGGGAGGCTGCGACTGATTGGTCAACGCTTGGGGCGACTTTGAGACGAGCCCTTCGCGTGGGAGGGAGTGGCGGGGATGACAGAGGGGGGCCAGGAGCAGGGGTAGCGCAAAGTGGAGCAGCAGTTGCAGGAGACGCGCTGGCAGGAGCAGCGGCGGCAGGAGCAGCGCAGTCACATGGTTGGAGCTTCTGTGAAGGTCTGGGAGGAGCTGAAGGAGGAACAGGTTTGGCTGAGGATGAGGAACGGATGGTGCAGCGGGAGGAGCAACAGTCTGAAGTCCCAGAGGAGCAGGCGAAAGTGGTCATACACCTACCCACTCAGCAGCTGCGGGAGGAGGAGGAGCAACATCAGCAGCAGGAGCTGCAGCAGCATCAACAGCAGCAGCAACAGAAAAATCCTCTGCCACCTGCCAGCAGAATGCCAAGCATTGGAGGGCTGTGGAAGCGAGGGTGGCTTGGTGGCGGTGCCAAGGTGATGGACTATGAGTGCCGATTCTGCGGCAAGGGGTTTGATTTGCCTCGGGCGCTTGGAGGGCACATGAATCTCCACAGGAAGGGTGAGGCTGGCGCAGTGCATGTGCGTGTGTGGGTGTGGGTGCGCGGACGTGGCTGCATGTGTGTTTGTGTGTGTGTGTGTTGAGGGGGTGAAGTTGAGGAGCGAGGGGGGGTGCGTGCCTACCTGCATGTGTGCGTAATGCACACTTGTTGCACTTATTGCAATCATTGAGATTGTTGCTCTCCTTGCACTCATCTGACTCTTCTTGCTCTCGTGGCACTCCTTGTGCTTGTTCCTTTGTGCAATGGCCAGAGCGCAAGCTAGACGACGAGTTTTTGCAAGAGGCCGAGGCTCAAGCCAGGGTTGAGCTACAGCTGCGCCAACAGCAGCAGCTACAGCTGCTTCTGCAGCAGCAACAGCAGCGAGAGCAGCAGCAGGAGCAGCAGCAACAAGAGCAGCAACAAGGCGTGCAGTTACACGTTCAGGAGCAGCCGCTAGTGCTGCAGAACCTGCAGAGCCAGCAGCAGTGGCTGCTGCAGCAGGCAAAGCAGCCACGACTCCAACAGCAACAACTCGAGGAGCTGTTTCAGTAGCAGCAGCAGCAGCAGGGGCAGAGGCAGCGACAGCGACAGCGAACAGCAGCACAGGCACAACCGCTGCAATTGTCACTTGATTTCGCTCCACAGCAGCATCAGCAGCAGCTCATTCCTGACGCCAGCGGTTTTTCTCTTGGCGTATCCCACAGCACTGGTAGCAGAGCCTCGGCTGTGACTCCACACAGCCTTCCTGCTGCCATGGGGGCATCTGCTGCCATGGGGGCATCTGCTGCCATGGGGGCATCTGCTGCCATGGGGCCATCTGCTGCCATGGGGCCATCTGCTGCCATGGGGCCATCTGCTGCCATGGGGCCATCTGCTGCCATGGGGCCATCTGCTGCCATGGGTCAAGGAGTGTGGCCTGAGGAACAGATGCAGATAGATACGCCAATGCAGCAACGGCAGCAGCAGCAGGAGCAGCAGCAGCATCAGAGGCATGAGAGCCAGCGTCAAGAGCAGCTGCAGCTGCTGCAGCGTCACCTGCAGCAGCACCGGCAACTGCAGAGCCTGCAGAAGCAGGAGCAGCTGCAGCTGCGGTGGCAGCAGCATCAGCAAGAAGAGCAGCCGCAGCAGCAACAGCAGCAATATCATCAGCTGCAGCAGGGGTATAAGAAGTCAGGGTTTGCTCAGCCCAGGCCACCCAACGCTGTTGCCAGCAGGCCTTACAGAGACATGACTTCATCTCTTCCCAACACTCCCACCTCCCTGTCTCCTCACACTCCCTCATGGCCGCCCATCCAGCCTCCCATTGGACCCTCCACCCACTCCAACCGATCCCCACTCCACCATCCACTCCTCCCTCCACCCTCCCCAGACCTCTTTCTCTCCACCCTCTCCCCTGAGGTCCTCCAGTCTCTATTCCTCCACTCCTGTCCCCCTGAAGCATCCTCTGCTGGCCCTGTAACGCCTCGTGCAGTTACCACCGGATCCTCCTTCGCACTTCCCCATCCTGCTTCTGTTCCTCCCTCACTTCCACCCCTGCCACCTGCTGCGTTACCACTGGTTACCATGCCACTGGTGACCAAGCCACTGGTTACCATACCGCTAGTTACCACCTCCTCTCAGCATCAGTCCCCTCCTGCCCCACCTGTACATGCCAGTCAGCTGCGAGCTATGCCACCTGAGCTGTTGGCAGCATGGATTACATCTGCTGTACTCCCAGCTGGCGTTACATCTGGCGTTACATCTGGCGTCACACCTGGTGTTACATCTGGGCGGCCAGGGTCCGCCCCGCCTGTAGCAGCAGGAGAGCATGAGCAGCAGAGTGTCATGGGAAGGATGCAGCAGCAACAAAAGCAGCAGCATCAGCAGCTGCAACATCAGCAGCAGCAACATCAGCAGAAGGTGTTGAGTAAAGAACAGCAGCAGCAACAGTGCTGGCAGCAGCAGCAGCCAATGGAAATTTCAGGAGAAGTGACAGGGAAAGGAAATTATTTTCCAGTACAGTCAGGGGCAGGGGCAGGCCCATGTCCAGAGCCAATGGAGAGAACCGGTGGGGATGACGTCGCATGGCTGCGGCCACATAAGCAACAGTCTGACCTGCTGCTGCAGCAGCAGCATGATCAGCAGCAGCAGCAGGAGCAGGAGCTGTTGAGTCAGCTGCTGGCCTTGGCAGAGCAGCAAGCACAGCCGGGCGTGGGTGGGGTGTTGGAGCGATTGGGGAAGGGAGAGCAGCAGCAGGGGGAGAGCAGTAAAGAAGAAGCATGTGTGGTGCCACTGAATTTTGCCCGAGGAGCAGTGGGAGGAGGAGAGGGGACTGTGCAAGAGCTCGCAGCTTTGGATTGGCTGCCTGGCGGCTCGCACCTCCTTGGCTTATCTTTTCCTTCTTTGACCCTGCCTGCTGTTACGATTCCTGATGTGAATATGCGTGATGTGACTATTCCGGATGTGACTCTGCCGGATGTAACTGTGCCTGCTGCCACCCGGCCTGACTCTTCTCCTGTCATGCCGTACCTCCCTTCGGGACCTCTTGCTTCTGCTATTGCTTCTGCTCTTGCTGCGGTTACGCCTTCTGCATTTATGCCTTCCCTGGTTAAGCCTCCTCTGAATACGCCTTCACGGGTGAAGCCTCCAGTCATTGCTGGGCCTGCCATTTCAACTCCTGCAGCCACTGCTCCTTTGGTCACTCCGCAGTACGGCTTTTCAGCTGGTGATGGTGTTGCATCCCATGGTCGTTCAGGTGCTGCCATTCCACCTCCTGAAGTCCATGCCCGGTCGATTCCACCTGCCTCCATCCCACCATGCCAGCACTCCCTTCAACTGCCTTTCTTGTTCTCTGAGCCCAACTTGGCGCAGCAGCAGCAGGAGGCTGGTGCTCTGCAGCAGCTGAGTTCTCAATCTCGACGTGCCTTGAGCCAGCAGCAGGAGGCTGGTGCTCTGCAAGGGCAATCTTTGCAAGGGGAGGGTGCAGGAGGGAGTGAGGAGGACGAGCTGGCACAGCTGGAACAGCTCCGCCAGTTGCTGCTCTTACAGGAGCAGCTTATAAGGGAGAAACCAGGGGGAGAAGGGCTTCAGCTGAGGAGGCAGAGGTTGAAGGGGATGAAAGGTGCGGAGTGGTGTGGTGATTTGAGCCAGCAGGTGGAGAGAGAGGTGGGAGTAGTAGCAGAGAGTGAGAGGCAGTGCCGTTCAGAGGAATAGGAAGAACTGAAGGATTGTAGGGGGTAGTTGTCTTAACTTGAAATTGACATTCTGTGTACATGCTATGCTACGCCTGAGATTTGTTGGGAATTGTACCGTATATACCTACATGTGCGTGCTTTCCTTAGTAATGGTGGTTTTCTGCAGTTGAGTTGAGCAGCACTTTTATGGTGGTTTCCTGCAGTGAGACTTTTATGCATTCATCGAACACATGGGGTATTGAAAAGCATCTAGGCATTCGATTCATGTGAAACAATCTTCAGTCGTCTGGTTCAACATGTAAAATACTAGAACCATCTACTTCTGTAAAAATTGTATTCCACTAAAAAGCTGAAGGTACGGATTTCTCAAAACAAATAAGCCTATATACTCTAACGCGACCTTGTACAATGCGCTTATCTGCAAGCACATCACATGCATGTCATCAGCGCCCCACAGATCTCCGTGGAAGAGAAGCAAAGCAGTGGTATCGTTCTGTAGGCACCTGACGTTTGGGGGGGAAGGGAGGGAGAAGGGAAATGATGAGGGTTCCGAGGTGGGTTCCGATGTCGATTTCCCCCCCCTGGGCAAACATGCGAGATGGGAAATTTCACATTTTGGGGAGGTAGTTTCCGAGGGAAAATTACGAACTTCTCGCGGAATTTCTCGCGCCCATCAGAGAGATAATTCCTGACCACTGTTTAGTGCACCCAGTGTATTTTGGACTGCGAGGGTAATTTATACAGAAAATCGAGCCCCAAAATACATGCCAGCCCTTGGACCAACTTCGAAGGTGGGGCCTCAGGTGGTTGGGGTGTGGTGTGTTTATTTGTTTCGATTTGGGAGGTGCCACCCTGGTTGGGTTAGACCTTGTTGTCTATTGCGTTTTGTTTGGGTGGGAGGCTGGTGTTCCCACGCCCAGCTCCGCCCTCCCGTCAACATCGCACTTCCGCGTGAAGGGCGGTTGGCCGATGGCGGGGCGAAGGCAAACAAATTTGCCAGAGGAGGAAGGTGGTGAGGGGAAATAGGAACCTTCCTGGTGGGCCATTTCCATCGAGGGAAACGGCTGTTCTGCAGGCATTTCCCTTCGTTTAGGTTCGGAAGGGAAATGACTGCCACGTCGGCATTTTCCGGGCTGACCGCCATTTCGAGCCTAAAATTGCAGAGGCAGGCAGCTTCCTATTTTCCCTCCCCTTCCCTCCGTGATGCCTACAGAACGACGCCAGTGAGAAATACATACGCAGGGCGCACGGGAGCACTGCAGGATGAGTGCACGCAGAGCGCAAGAGATTACCGTAGCAGACAATGGCTTGCTCCTGCATGTCTGTGTTGTTGCTTCCCGAATCTTCCCTTGCGTGACACCATAATTACTTTATGCTCGATGTGCAATGAGGCGCCTTGGGTACCTTGTTTCTGCCTCGACCTCTCGCGTCCCCAGGCGGCGTTCCCGTTCCTGCTTAACCTTACGTCTCCGCGACGGTCCGCATGCTCAGTCCAAGCTCGTCAGTCAGGATCTATGCAACCCCACGTGATCGCCTCTTCAGCCAGGCTGGCGGCATCCTCGCGCTTGCTTCAGGAGCAGCATGCTGTCGTCAGATTGCGCATCTTCCGTGTTTCGATACGCTCGCAAACTCGCTGTGTCATGTGCCTTTTTTGTGTACATGATAAGCCGGAGAGATTGTAACAAAGTAGATCAGGAACCAGCATTTTTAACCAACACTATTTTCCGTGGTGTTTGCAGCCATAACGGAGCGTCCTCATCGGCGCGCTCTGTCGGCGCGCTTCAGCGGCTTTCTTCACGCAGGCTTTCCTGCTGCAATTCCGAGCAGCGTAGGCATTTGCTTGTTAAAAGTCCGTCGAGTGTAACGAATCATGCTGAGAGCACAAAATATTACACTGGCTGGACGAAGGTCTTGTGAGAAGACGTGGTATGGAAGGTAAAGCTCGGTCAAGTTATAGAGGAGTCGTACACCATTGATTTTCTGTGGTTTGCAACTGAAAGTGTGTTTTTCTCTCGTTTCACTCCTCGGAGGTGCATTAATTTTTAACTTTCCAGGCCTTTGTTGTGGTGGCAGAAAGCGGAATCTGAGCATCGTGTAGTGTCAGCGAGAAGAGCCCCAGCCGTGCCGTTGCGGCTAGCGAATTTGGAGTATGGATCCTTCACATCCTGAGCACGTGCGTTCTGTACAGGGTTCGACGACAGGCCCTGCACCTACTGTAAAAGTTGTTATGGCAGAACACACGCCTGATGCAGATTTTTTTACAACAGAACCGTCTTGCGGTTCGGGTGCTGCTACTTCAGCAGCGTATTCTACCTTCCCAGCTCTCTCCTCCGCGTCTCCTGCTGCTGATCCCTCCCAGCAGCCTTCGCATGCGTCTCCTGGATCTGCACCAAGTATCACGGGTCAAGTTGATTCGGCAAACATTGTGGATTTATGGAGGGGAGGGAGGCTTGGGACAGGCTCCGAGGCGGATATTCAAGGGAAATTCGGTGGCATGAGATTTAGTCTCTCTCCAGTGCATCGAGGCCACATGAATCTGGACAAGAGAGGTGAGGGAGGCTGCATGTGCTGAGTTTGGGAATTAGTCACACCTTTCTTTGTTCTTACCATTTTGTGCCACCTTGTGGTTCGCTGTGGCTGTATGTTGTGGGCAGTGAGGGAGGTGGAAGAGGTTTACCTTCAACAAGCTGAGGCACACGCCTGGAATCAAGTACAGTTGCGTCAGCCGCAGGAGGAGCAGATGCTGCAACAACAGCACGAGCGACCGCAGCAACAACAACAGCAGGACTTGTACCGATTCCAGCAGAAAGAGCTTCAACTGCAGCTGATGCAGCAGCAGCAACAAGAGCAGCAGCAAGCGCAGCATCACCAACAACATGAACAGCATCAGGAGCAGAAGCAACAACGCTTGCAGCTGCAGCAGCTGGCTCAACACCTATAGCAATTTATGCTGAAACAACAGCAGCAACGCTTGCAGCTGCACACCACCAATAGCAACAACATCTGATACGGCATCAGCAAGAGCAGCAGCAACAACGTCTGGTGCAGCATCAACAAGAACAGCAGCAACGACACTTACGGCAAGAGGAGGCGCAGCAACAAGATAAGCAGTGGCTTCTGCTGCTGCTGCAACAATAGGAACTAGAAGAGATGTAGCAAGAGCAACAAGGCAATGAGTGGGTGTTTTTGCAAATGCAACTGGAAGTGGGTCAATGACAGCAGCAGCAGAAGCAAGTCAGGCGCAACACAGAGACACCTTGAGAAAGCAGCCATCGCTCTTTTGGATTGCCACTTTAATAACCATAGCAGGTATTTCCTCCAGGCTCCCCGCAAGCACCGCAGCCTTTCTGCTGTCACGGTCATGACTCGCCCCAGCACACCTGCTGCCATGGGTGTGTGCGCTGCCGTGGGTGCATGCATATGCCTCCTTGCTGCGAGGAGTTTTGATGCTCGTCATTTCTTTGTCGTTTCATCATTTCTACTGCAACATCATGGGGAACTATTCCCTGGTGCATTGTTTCGTAGCTAAGCAGCAGAGAGGCAAGAAACTAGCAAATGGTGAGGTGGTTCAACAAGAATTTTGCAGCATCGGGGGGGGCAGTAAAACATGGGAAGTAGTTGGACATGTGGGGAAGGAAAGGTTATCGTTATTCATACAGGTAAAAAGGAAAATCAGCATGACATACTGCTATGTAGGCGCCCCGGTTGTGATGGATTGCAACCACTGGTCTGGACACATCTGCGTTGTGGAGTGTGCATTGTGTAGAACTCGCCTATATCTGCATTTAAGCACCAAGTGCCTTCTTAAGTTTGAGTGTTTTGCTTATGCAGATGAATATATTTTTGTTTAACAGCGAAGCACTCCTAGCGAAGATGCGGATTTTTGCAGAGACCTAGATAACGAGGGAGAAGCCGAGGCTTTCATTCATCCAGATGGCACAGGCCGCACAACACAAGGCATCCAGCCAAAACTGGGCTTTGCTTTTGCTTTACATGTGCTTCCTTTGCGATCGCTGCGGCTTTTTACCCCTAGCCGCCATGAACGCTAGCCGTCTCTTCTTGCCGGGATTACGCACATCGCATGCAGCCCCAGGACAGCGACAACACTTGCATCTTCCCGTTGGGATTTTTATGGAGTGGAGTGGACAGCATGCGCGAAGGGATGCTCTGAATTATACCTCTCATACCAGCTTGTCAGATGGCCACCCTAAATCTCCTAAGGCCGAGCGCCCATTCGGTGCGCTCGGCTACAGCGACAGTCTGATGAGACGGGTTTTAGAGGCTCCAGATTGCAAGGTCACGTGCCTATCACTCATTCCGAATCGCAACGTGTCACCGCGAATCTCTCCTTGACAGAGATCCTGAAATTCGCTACAAACTCTTTCCGCCTCCAGCTTTCCTCGAAACCGCTTCAGATGTTCTCGACGGATCTGATTTAGGCCTGACTTGTCGCCCGCCATCCATCAAGGCATAAGCTGCTCATCCGTCCACATGCGAAGCCCTATGGGACCATTCACCAGCTGATCCAAGCTCTCAGATTTTGCCGCGTGAACTCAGCGTCTGTTTGGTTTGAAGGAGCTTTTAGGCGGTAAACTGGTAAAATCCTGCAAGGAGCAATCATTAGGGATGGCCCCACCCGCGTGTGGTCCTTCCCAACCACAAGGCTGTTATCTCTTTCCCTCACAGCAAGCTGCCACGCCAGTGTTACGGAAGCCGCGAAGGACTTGCTACCTGCAGCAGGGATGAGTGTTCTTATCGATCCAAGAACTCCCCCATTTCAAGCAGAATTACCACCGCATTTTCGGCACGTTAACAAGCTAGACGCCAGCCGAAGCAGCCTTTCCACCGCATTTCCCTTCGATGGATCAGGGGCTCTTACTAAGGGCAAAAACCACTGCTCGTGAAGCGCTGGAGCGGTATGGTCTATATGACAGGAGGTACCGTGCACTTGAGAGGTATGGCCGACAAGGTGAACCCCGCTTGAACGCGCCCGTCCTATCGGCGCGAAGAAGTACTACCGCAAGCAACGTTTCGACTCATCAAGATTCCGCATGGCGGATTCCTCGTCAAGAATTACCCGCTATTGCAGAGGGACATAGTCACGCCTTCCCTCCCGTGCCGGAGCTCGGAGCGTTGAGGCTGCGGAAGCCTTTCGAAGGCCAGCGGAAGCCGTCCAGCGGGAGCGGGAACCGGAAGCGGAAGAGGTCGCGCGGAGATCCACTGCTGAGCGAGGGGGAGATTAAGGAGGCCGCTGCTAGCGATCGAGGCTCTTGCTGCTCGCCTGATCGCCTCGAGGCTTCTTCCTGCCCCATCCGCCGCTTTCACAGGTGACTGCTCCTTCACGTTTTGTTCTACTCCTCTTGTTAATGAGGTGACATGGGGATAAAGTGGCGGCAAAGGTTGTAAACATTCCTGTATATCTGCGGATTTCCTTGGAAGGATTTGCCTATTGCCTGTCTGCCAGTGGCGCATAAACTGCTGCTTGTGCCTTCCTATCTCTAACGCATCTCTGTGTGTCTCTCTCTTCATGCCGTCACAACTATTTGCCACTGCAGAAGCGCTACAAGCCATCATTCATCGAGCACGCCTTCTTGCAGCCTTACGGCCTCCCTTAACCCCTCTTGGCCCCCCGTTATCCTCAAATCCCACAGTATCTGCTGCTCCCTCCTCTTCATCCCAGCTGCCTTTGCCTGACATGACTTCTTTTAGTTCCTTCCCCTTTCCTGCGCTAGGCAGCAGCCAAGAGGACCTTTTTACCCAGGGTCTTCAAGTGCAATCATCCAGCCATACGGACCTCTTTACCAGGAATATTCCTGTGCAACTGTCTGGTCATCTGGACCTTCTGACTAGGGAACTTCCTTCACAATCTTCCAGCCACGTGGACCCCTTTACCAGGAATCTTCCTGTCCTATCCAGCCATGTGGACCTTTTTACCAGGAATCGTCCTTTGCAATCATCTAGCGAAACCAACACTCTTCTCAGAAATTCTCCTGCACGATCCGGCCACAGGGACCTGTTTCTGGGGAACATTCAGTCTTTCAGCCATTCCGGCCTCCCCACTGGGAGTCTCCTTGAGCAATCATCCAGCGGCATGCAGCCATCGAGCGACATGGTATCATCGGGCCTCTCAGGCTTCACCCAACCCATCCATGTGACGCCATCCAATTGTGTGGGTTCTGCTCATACCTTTTTTCTTCCTAAGGATGAACTTCAAAAGCTACTATCAGCAGGAGCCAGATTGCCATCCACGTATGAGGGCAAGGGGTGCAGCAGGACGTTCACCCTGCCTCAGTCTCTGGGAGAACACATGTCCAGACATAAGAGAGGTATGTTGGCCGCTGCTTCAGCTTGAACCTGCTTGAGAGTTGTGCATAGTTATGTAAGCCTTTGTTGTGTATTTTTCTGACTTACCATCTTGGCTTTGATTGCAGAGGAGAGGTTAAAGGAAATGCACAAAAGGAAGGCGGGGGCGGCTGTCCGAGAGGCCGCAGAAAGCTTATGTGATCTGCAGAAGAAATCATCGTTTTCATCAGAAAGTTCCGGCGTTGCTGGAAGTGCTGCGGAGGTGCTCTGCCTGCAAGCGACAACAACAGTAAAGCCTACTGAAATTCCTGTGAAGAATATTCAGATCCAGCAGCCTTCTCGTGAAGCAGGAACTCAATCTCAGCAAGAGCCATTCGTTGATCAGCAGCCACTCCACCATCGATTCACCATGCTACCTGACTGTGTCCTGGTGCCTCCTGCATCATCCCTGGCGGACCCTCTCCTGCACCAGCAGCATGGAAATCGGAATTGTTCTGGACCGACCTTGGCATTGGTGCCTCCAGGATCGCCCCACTGCATCCTTGAGGGGGTTTCGATGCCGACAATGCAGCATCAGGATGAGTGCGGCAGCCATGGGAATACCACCTTGAATGGCTCGCGAGTGTGTGACATCGACTTGAATTCTGATCCTGTGGATGATGAGGGGCCTTTGCTAGGAGCTTCATGTCTGGATTTGTCATTGTAATTTGCCTGTAAATATTTGTTCAAAATTGTAAATTGATTCTGTCACATTTGAGCTTGTGGTGCTCCTCGGTGAAGGATCGAGCGATTTGCTGTACTGGTTTGTGCGAATCGCACTGTTTCTCGGAACCTCATCTGAAGTCGCACGTGGCATTTGTTACACTTTTCTTTCGACAGCTTGAATTGGGGGGAATGTATCATATCATTGGCCAATTTCATGAAATCTCCGCCACAACCTGGTTCCCATTCATGGCCACAGCTTGCCATGTCGGCTTTCCATGTCTACGAGGTAGCATTCTGCGTGGTGAAGGCTTCTCGAGTACCGCCAGCAAGGCGAGGCGCAGCGATGATTCACCATCCTTGGAAATTGAGCCACCCCCTCCTTCCCTTCCACCATCGCTTGCGTCCCTTGTCTTTTAAAGGTTTGAAGTGGCGGAGTACGGTACATTCTGGTTAATGTCAACCTTCTCGTTGTCACTAGAGCAATGAGGATCAATAGGCGCCTATTCACTGCTCTAGATACTCCTTCCAGACCTCGGTATTGCCGGTGGCCTGCTTCTTTCGACGTGCCTACTGTTATAATTTGGTTTGTTCCCTTCCCGTAGCGCGACAACGCTTCGCCAGGTCGCATATCCAGTTTGAATGGCGCTCATCCTTCACGCGACGTGCGGTGCCCACATCGTCGCAGGCCTTCCTCCCCTCCACAGACCGACGCGCACCTCGTCTCACCGCGCTTCACCCCGCTATTTCAATGTCTCGTCTGCTGGGCGCGTTCTTTCCCAGAGGAACCTGAGCGCTTATCAGTTAGCGTCGCTCGTTCCACTGCCGCTAATTGCCCACGCGGCAGCAGCGTCAGCGAAGCTTCAGCGAAATGCCGCGCTCAAGCCGCGCGCCATCGCTCGCCAATCAGAGTCGTCGCAGGATGATTTTTTAGAATCGTCGCAGCACAATGCATCGCAAAACAAGCCGGCCTCCTTCACCCTTAAGGCGGCTTCGGCAGCTGTAGCCGCAGCTATAGCCGCCGCTACGTCCGCAATCTCTGCATTCACTGCTCCTTCAGCGCTCGCCGTCGATTCCGACGCGCTTTCTCGCTACGAGCAAATCGCCGGCAAGGCCGTGCAGCGCTCCGTCGTTACAATCACTTCCGCTGCCGCCACTGGGCCCGTTAATGTCACATCGGCTGGGGAAGCCGCCGGAGCTGCCGCTGCCGGGGAGGCCGCTAGTGCCGCCGCAGGCGCCGTGACTGACGCCGCCTCCGCCGCCGCGTCTTCCGCTCCGGAAGCCGTGACCGCCGTTACTGCCGCTGTGTCCGACGCTGTCGCCGCCGCCGCATCTGCTGCCGCACCTGCCGCGGTGACTGAAGCCGCGTCAGCCGCCGCCTCTGCCGCCACTTCCGCCGCCACTTCTGCAGCGGCTGGAGTCGCCGACCTGTTCACCAGCGCAGTCCCCGCGGCCGCATCTGCTGCAGCGTTTGACGCCGAAGTGGCCCTCACTTTCGCGGCCGTAGCGGGAGCGACGGCGCTGCTCGCGGGGGCGTTCTCGTTTCTCACGCGGAAGCAGTACGCGGGGGATTTGACCCCAGAAACCGCCTTAGAAAAAGCCCTGGAAGAGGTTGGGGAGGAGTGGGAGGAAGAAGGCGAGGCAGTCGTTCTTCTAGACATTCGCGACGGCAAGGAGAAAAGCCGATCGGGTAACCCGACGCTGAAAAGCTCGCCGAAGCGGCTGGTAGCGGAGGCGTATCGCGAAGACTCGGTGAAGCGGAAAGCGGAGGAGAGTGAGGGGGACGGGGAGGACGACGTAGTGATTGAATTGGGTGATCTTAAAGAGGGGTTCCTCGACGCGGTTAAGGAGGCTAAAGCCGTGTCGGAAGGATCTACTATCATCGTTATCGATAAGTATGTGATGTCACGTTCGCGTTGTTCTTACCAGACTTGGGAACGTCGCTTCACACCAATCGAGATTGGAATTTAATCTCCACCATAAATTAGTCTTCCGCTTGCTGAACTCTCGCGCTTCCCTTTGTTATCCCAACCAGGGCTGGGGAAGACGCTGTGGATGTCGCCAAGCAGCTGACGTCAGCGGGCTTCAAGAATGTCTTCGTCGTAGCTGGAGGAGCTGACGCGTGGCAGGCAAGTACTGGCTGGCGTGTCCTTGCTACAGTTGAATTATTAGCTCGGAAAGTTTTAGTGGCTCCATGCATCAGTTTGCTTTGAACAAAATCGCCATCCACCTCACCCCCCCAGCTAGTTTCCCCTTACAGCACTTTTCCTCTTTCCCCTCTCCCCCAACCAGCCCCAGTGCCTCGGTCCATATTTAGCATAGCAGTGCCGAGAACAAAAGCGCCCTGCGCCTCATCCGCTCAACTAGTTACCCCTTCTACCCTCCCCCTCTTCCCCTCTTTCCAACTTTCCCCTATCTCCCCGTTGTCTCTTCCCCATTTTCACCCTTCTTCCCCCTTTCCCTCTTCCCCCTTTCCCGATGCTCGTGCAGGAAGGGGGGCTGCCGTGGAAGAAGCCGTTCCTCCGCCTGCCCACGCCTGCGCTACCCTCACTCCCCTCGCTCCCCTCGTTCAACCTCGGAATCAACCTCGAAGAGTCCGTTTCTACAGTGAAAGAAGTCTTCACCACCGTAGAGGTGAGCTAATAATAATCACTCGTATGAGTTGACACAATGATTTCCACCTGTTCAAACAAGGAATCAACCTGTTTCTACAGCTGGAAAATAAAATATTCTTCACCGTAGGGGTGACAAGGTTTTTCCATCAAGCCTCCCCGATTAAGTATACTCAAACAAAGAACGTTCCTCCTTGAACCTTGAAGAGTCCGACTCTACAGCACAAGTGGTTAGCAGCACGACAGAGTTTCCTCTGGCTTGATTGAAGAATAAACAAACTAAAGCATGAAACATAGGCTCCTTCTCACAAGAACTCATTTAACCACCTCATTTACATCTTTTAACTACACCTCTTCACAGCTCCTTTTTCCACTTTCCCCATGGCTCTTCCCTTTACCTTCATGCAGAGTGGTGCAGCAAAAACAGCGTCAGCAGCGGCATCAGCAGCTCCTGCAGCTCTCGGCATCCTCGCTGCTGCTGGGCTGTCCGTGGCCGTGCTGGCAGAGGTGCGCGTAAACTCGTGGTGGGCATGGTTTGGTTTGGTCTATTGGGAGGCAGGTGGTGGGGTCCGGGGGGGATGGTAGTGCAGTGCAGCATTGGGCATCCTCTCTGCTGCGGGTCTCTCTGTGGCCGTGCTGGTAGAGGTGCGCATTCACTCGTACTTGCCATGTCATGGCCTAGTTTCGGAAGAGGGGAGGGTCAAAAGGGTGGGGAAGGGGGAAAGTGGGGAGAGGAGATGGCAGTGTGGTATTGTCATCTTTGCTGCTGGGCTATCCGTGGCAGTGCCGGCAGAGTTTGCATTCACCGCATTGTCGGCTTTTGAGACGGCTTTTGAGACGTCTCAAAAGTGCTGCTGAGCTATCCGTGGCAGCGCTGGCAGAGTTCGCATTCACCGCCTTGTCGGCTCGGCACCACCACAACAATGTTGCTTCATGGTTGTGCTGTCATAGCAGTGTTTCATCAAAGCAGGCAATGTTTCGCTGCAGTGCACTAATGCAGACCAGAATCTCTTTTGCCCCCATCCCCCCCTGTTCCCTGTTCCCTGTTCCCTGTTCCCTGTTCCCTGGCCCCTTCTCCCCGTTTCCCTCTCACCCGTCAACCCGTCAACCCCTCACCCCTTCAGGCCGAGGCACTACTAACGCTCGTGGCGTCAGTGGCGCTCGTGCAGTTCATTGCCACGAAGCTGCTCTTCGCTAAGGTAGGTGGGGGGATGCGTGCATGCACCATGGTGGGGGGATGCGTGCATGCACCATGGTGGGGGGATGCGTGCATGCACCATGGTGGGGGGATGCGTGCATGCACCATGGTGGGGGGATGCGTGCATGCACCATGGTGGGGGGATGCGTGCATGCACCATGGTGGGGGGATGCGTGCATGCACCACGGTGGGGGGATGCGTGCATGCACCATGGTGGGGGGATGCGTGCATGCACCATGGTGGGGGGATGCGTGCATGCACAATGGTGGGGGGATGCGTGCATGCACCATGGTGGGGTGGGGGGGTATTTACTACTGAGAGTGAATGGGTCCTCGTAGGGGGCCCATGCAGCGAGTGGCGCTCGTGGCGCTCGTGCAATTCATTGCCACCAAGGTGCCCACATGGGGGGGAGTGAATCACACCTGCTCGCCCCTGTGGCGCTCGTGCAGATCACCAAGCTGCTCTTTGCTAAGGTGGGGGGATGTGCTAGGGGCGATGGACAAAGTTGGGGGGATGTGCTAGGGGCGATGGTCAAAGGTGGGGGGATGTGCTAGGGGCGATGGACTAAGGTGGGGGGATGTGCTAGGGGCGATGGACTAAGGTGGGGGGATGTGCTAGGGGCGATGGGCTAAGGTGGGGGGATGTGCTAGGGGCGATGGACAAAGGTGGGGGGATGTGCTAGGGGCGATGGGCTAAGGTGGGGGGATGTGCTAGGGGCGATGGACTAAGGTGGGGGGATGTGCTAGGGGCGATGGACTAAGGTGGGGGGATGTGCTAGGGGCGATGGGCTAAGGTGGGGGGATGTGCTAGGGGCGATGGGCTAAGGTGGGGGGATGTGCTAGGGGCGATGGACTAAGGTGGGGGGATGTGCTAGGGGCGATGGGCTAAGGTGGGGGGATGTGCTAGGGGCGATGGACTAAGGTGGGGGGATGTGCTAGGGGCGATGGACTAAGGTGGGGGGATGTGCTAGGGGCGATGGGCTAAGGTGGGGGGATGTGCTAGGGGCGATGGGCTAAGGTGGGGGGATGTGCTAGGGGCGATGGACTAAGGTGGGGGGATGTGCTAGGGGCGATGGGCTAAGGTGGGGGGATGTGCTAGGGGCGATGGACTAAGGTGGGGGAATGTGCTAGGGGCGATGGACTAAGGTGGGGGGATGTGCTAGGGGCGATGGACTAAGGTGGGGGGATGTGCTAGGGGCGATGGGCTAAGGTGGGGGGATGTGCTAGGGGCGATGGACTAAGGTGGGGGAATGTGCTAGGGGCGATGGGCTAAGGTGGGGGGATGTGCTAGGGGCGATGGACTAAGGTGGGGGGATGTGCTAGGGGCGATGGGCTAAGGTGGGGGGATGTGCTAGGGGCGATGGACTAAGGTGGGGGGATGTGCTAGGGGCGATGGACTAAGGTGGGGGGATGTGCTAGGGGCGATGGGCTAAGGTGGGGGGATGTGCTAGGGGCGATGGACTAAGGTGGGGGGATGTGCTAGGGGCGATGGACTAAGGTGGGGGGATGTGCTAGGGGCGATGGGCTAAGGTGGGGGAATGTGCTAGGGGCGATGGACTAAGGTGGGGGGAGGGGCGATGGACTAAGGTGGGGGGATGGATGCTATGCTATCAGTTGCATATCACCCGCCAATGTACTAAGGTGGGGGGGTGGGTGAGCCAATGCTACCTGCACAGTGCACTGCACACAAAAGTAGATGTTCACACACTCGTCGTAGGGGTAATTCACCTGGTGGCTTTAGTGGCTCTGGTACAGCTCATTTCCACTGCAGTGCTCTTTCCCAAGGTAGGTGGGTTGGGGGGTGATGCGAAAAGCCCACTCCCACTCCCACTAACTCTCTCACCCCTCCTCCTCGTGCAAGTACCTGTCAGCAGGCTCCGCTTTTACCAACTCTGCTCTTCCCACCGCTCCCCATACCTCCCAACCTCTCTACAACCCACAGGACAGGGAGCAGACATTGGCACAGCTGCGCAAGTACCTTCCTACTGGTGCCGACCTGCCTGCCCTTGCCCCTCCCGACGAAGCCACTGCAGCAACGAGTAGCAGCGCTGTGCTGAGCCCGCCTAAGGAAACGAGTCCTGCAGCCACCACTGCCCCTGCAGCCGCCACCACTGCCCCTGCAGCCGCCACCACTGCCCCTGCAGCCGCCACCACTGCCCCTGCAGCCGCCACCACTGCCCCTGCAGCCGCCACCACTGCCCCTGCAGCCGCCACCACTGCCCCTGCAGCCGCCACCACTGCCCCTGCAGCCGCCACCACTGCCCCTGCAGCCGCCACCACTGCCCCTGCAGCCGCCACCACTGCCCCTGCAGCCGCCACCACTGCCCCTGCAGCCGCCACCACTGCCCCTGCAGCCGCCACCACTGCCCCTGCAGCCGCCACCACTGCCCCTGCAGCCGCCACCACTGCCCCTGCAGCCGCCACCACTGCCCCTGCAGCCGCCACCACTGCCCCTGCAGCCGCCACCACTGCCCCTGCAGCCGCCACCACTGCCCCTGCAGCCGCCACCACTGCCCCTGCAGCCGCCACCACTGCCCCTGCAGCCGCCACCACTGCCCCTGCAGCCGCCACCACTGCCCCTGCAGCCGCCACCACTGCCCC
The DNA here is from genome assembly GCA_947471745.1 of Closterium sp. Naga37s-1. Classification (NCBI taxonomy): domain Eukaryota; kingdom Viridiplantae; phylum Streptophyta; class Zygnematophyceae; order Desmidiales; family Closteriaceae; genus Closterium; species Closterium sp. Naga37s-1. Next base: position 758,308 of record CANJKZ010000817.1, read on the forward strand.
TGCAGCCGCCACCACTGCCCCTGCAGCCGCCACCACTGCCCCTGCAGCCGCCACCACTGCCCCTGCAGCCGCCACCACTGCCCCTGCAGCCGCCACCACTGCCCCTGCAGCCGCCACCACTGCCCCTGCAGCCGCCACCACTGCCCCTGCAGCCGCCACCACTGCCCCTGCAGCCGCCACCACTGCCCCTGCAGCCGCCACCACTGCCCCTGCAGCCGCCACCACTGCCCCTGCAGCCGCCACCACTGCCCCTGCAGCCGCCACCACTGCCCCTGCAGCCGCCACCACTGCCCCTGCAGCCGCCACCACTGCCCCTGCAGCCGCCACCACTGCCCCTGCAGCCGCCACCACTGCCCCTGCAGCCGCCACCACTGCCCCTGCAGCCGCCACCACTGCCCCTGCAGCCGCCACCACTGCCCCTGCAGCCGCCACCACTGCCCCTGCAGCCGCCACCACTGCCCCTGCAGCCGCCACCACTGCCCCTGCAGCCGCCACCACTGCCCCTGCAGCCGCCACCACTGCCCCTGCAGCCGCCACCACTGCCCCTGCAGCCGCCACCACTGCCCCTGCAGCAGCCACCACTGCCCCTGCAGCCGCCACCACTGCCCCTGCAGCCGCCACCACTGCCCCTGCAGCCGCCACCACTGCCCCTGCAGCCGCCACCACTGCCCCTGCAGCCGCCACCACTGCCCCTGCAGCCGCCACCACTGCCCCTGCAGCCGCCACCACTGCCCCTGCAGCCGCCACCACTGCCCCTGCAGCCGCCACCACTGCCCCTGCAGCCGCCACCACTGCCCCTGCAGCCGCCACCACTGCCCCTGCAGCCGCCACCACTGCCCCTGCAGCCGCCACCACTGCCCCTGCAGCCGCCACCACTGCCCCTGCAGCCGCCACCACTGCCCCTGCAGCCGCCACCACTGCCCCTGCAGCCGCCACCACTGCCCCTGCAGCCGCCACCACTGCCCCTGCAGCCGCCACCACTGCCCCTGCAGCCGCCACCACTGCCCCTGCAGCCGCCACCACTGCCCCTGCAGCCGCCACCACTGCCCCTGCAGCCGCCACCACTGCCCCTGCAGCCGCCACCACTGCCCCTGCAGCCGCCACCACTGCCCCTGCAGCAGCCACCACTGCCCCTGCAGCCGCCACCACTGCCCCTGCAGCCGCCACCACTGCCCCTGCAGCCGCCACCACTGCCCCTGCAGCAGCCACCACTGCCCCTGCAGCAGCCACCACTGCCACCCCTGCTGCTGCCGCCCCTGCCCCTGCTGCTGCTGCTCCTGCTGCTGCTGCTCCTGCTGCTGCTGCAGCTGCCCCTGCTGCTTCTCCTGCTGCCCCTGCCAAGCCCGCACCAGCAGCACCAGTCCCTTCACCCATTCCCTCTCCCTCGCCCGCTGCTGCAGCTGCTGCTGCTACGGCTGCTGCCCCTTCCGCCCCTGCTGCTATCACTCCCCCTGCTGCCGCTGCTTCCCCTGCTGTTGCAGCTCCTGCTGCTCCCCCTGCCACTCCCCCTGCTGCCCCTGCTGCTGCCCCTGCTGCTGCCCCCCCTGCTGCTCCTGCTCCTCCTGCTGCTGCCGCACCTACTGCAACCAAGGCTGAGTCAGCAAAGGCGGAGGCTGAGTCAGCAGTATCCGACTTGCCATACACCAATCGTCCTCTCTCCCCTTACGCCTTGGTAAGGTTTTTTTAGGTAAGGTTATTTTATGTGTGTTTTTTTTTTAAGGCAAATACATAATCATCCTCTTTCCCATCCTTGCAGTATCTGAACCTTAAGCCCCCCACCCAACCTCAGGCCTCCTCCTTTCCCATTTCTCCCTGACTTTCTTAACCCAACTTCAAACTGCCTCCTCTTCCCCCTCCCTCCCCATCTGCCTCCTCTCCCCCCTCCTTCGCCCCCTGAATCTCCCCACCCTTGCAGTATCCGGACCTCAAGCCCCCCACCTCGCCATGCCCTTCCCCCCCCACCTCCAACGTTGCCACCGTTGCCGAACCTCTTACCAAGCCTGCTGCAGTACCGGCTGCTGAGCCACCTGCTGCTGCCGCATTAGCAGAAGCACCAGCACCAGCAGTGGCAGCACCAGCTGCACCTGCACCAGTTGCACCTGCACCAGCAACAGTTGCACCAGTTGCACCTGTCTCAGAATTGCCCTATGCCGACAGGCCCCTCTCGCCCTACAGCCAGGTGAGCTCACATCATCACACACACAGATAGAGACGTGGGGGCATTGACTGCTATCACTCACGCTAACCCTTCTCACTCCAACCTCCTCCTGCCTCTCCTCCCTAACCTCACTCCTACCTGACCTCACTCCACCCTCATCCACTTTCCTCTATCAACTTTTATTATCATCTTACTCACCTTCTGCTCTCCTCTACTCCTCACTCTCACTCAAGGACTTCCCTTCTTCCTATGTGCTGTGCTCCCCTCTTTCCAACAGTACCCGGACCTCAAGCCCCCAACCTCACCAACCCCCTCGCCTCCAGCTGCCATAGCAGCTGAAGATGCTACAATCTCTGTTGCTGAGCCTGCTGCCGAGCCTGTTGCCGAGGCTGCCAAGTCTGCTGCGGTGCCTGCTACCGAGCCTGCCGTCATGCCTTCACCTGTAGCTTCGGCGCCTGCTCTGGTTGTCGACCCGGCTGCAGCAGCAGCAGGGGCAGCAGCTACAGTTGTTGCAGCTGGTGCTACATCCGCTGCTGCTGCTGCCACTGCTGCGGTGGCCGCTGCTGTATCAGAATCAATGACTCTTCCCGTCCCCCAGTCACCTCTTTCGCCATACACCCAATATGCGGGTCTCAAGCCCCCATCCTCACCATCCCCAGCAGCACCAGTCTCTTCAGCTGCTGCTGCAGCAGCTGCTGCCGCCACAACTGCGGCTGCTGTCTCTGCCGCTGCTGCCCCTGCTGCTCCTGCTGCTCCCACTGCCTCCGCTGCTCCTGCTGCTGACCCTGCAGCCGATGCTGCAACTCTGGCTGCTGCTGCCGCCGCCACTGCCACCGCTGCTGCTGCCACTGCTGCTGCTGCAACAGCTGCCACTGCTGCTCCTGCTCCTTCGGTAACCCCTTCTGCTTCGGCCACTCAATCTGCTGCACCTGCTGCCGAGCCTGTCAGCCCTGAAGTGACATTGCCCAATGCTGCTGCTGTGGCTGCTGCTGCTGCTGCCGCCACTGCCACCGCTGCTGCTGTAACTACTGCTCCCGCCACCCTAGCTGCTGCTGCTGCTGCTCCTGCTGCCCCTGCTGCCTCTGGTGCCGGGCCAGCATTGGTTGATGCTGCTACAATGGCTGCTGCTGCTGCAGCTATTGCCACTGCTGCTGCTGCTAATGCCACTGCAGCCGCTGCTGCTGCCGCCCCAAAATCGTCAGATCTGCCCTAATCCAATCGACCCCCCTCCGTAACTTACGGTAAGTCCAGTCGATAATCGACATTTTCTAAACAGCCTCTAGCATGCGTATCCCTGTTTCAAAATAAACGAATTCCACCTTCCATCCTCCTAGTCATCCTTGACCTTTCCATCCATCCCCCCCCCCCCCTGTTCGTTCTGCAGATGCTTCCTACTTCTCCAATCTAATGATCCATGTGGCCCTATCCCTCTCCCTGCCCTCGATCTTCTTCATTCCTTAGATTATGGGTCACCACTCACAGTACGCTTCCCTCGCTTGGAAGCCTCTCCTCTCCCCGCCTCTGTTCAAGCCCTGAGTTGCTATCCACACGACTCTCCCACCTACTCAGTAACGATGCTGCACCATTGAAACTACCTGATCTTGATCTGTTTTAGTTATGAAGGTGTTACCGAAGAGGCTAGTGCAGGTGTCCTCTAGGGGCATTTCCCAAAACATGGTGCTGCACCTGGTGCAACATAGCAATGACAAAGTTCGTACAAAGCTATCAATGTTACAGACCACAGGTGGTTGCCTTGACTGAAACAATGTTCCATATTCTACCACTCTGCTCGTCCCTGCTGCTGCTGTATTTGAGGATGTTATAGCTGTGTATTGAGTGGTTTAGTGTAGTAGGTCCATTCGAATGAGCAGAGACAAGTATCGCGCACTGTGCCACTGTATGAGCACATTAACCTACGCACATGCACACGTGCACACTTCTTGTGTTACCGGTACCCGAGACACCATGACGAATTCGAAACCAGCAGTATCTGCATACAACCTCTCCCCTACTCCGCCTGCCTCTTCCCGCCTATCGAATCCGGTCCTGCAAGTTAGCAAAGATGCTGGCTGGAGCGTGGAGGGAAAGGAAAACAGCGTCTGCCCTTCCAACACACACTCGCAAGTCCCTGTCCCCCCCTCTCCACCTCACCCCTGTCCACCCCCCTGCCTATCGAATCCGGTCCTGCAAGTCAGCAAGGATGCTAGAGGCAAATGATGACAGTGCCTGCCCTGTCTGCTCTGCCACAGCCTGCAAGGTGGGAAGCAAAGGCGGGGCAGTGTGCAAGAGGGCTGCTGTGTTAAGACATGCATGTTCAAACAGCTCGTGGGTGGAAAATGGAACACCGATTATCACGCAACATCCACCCCCCCAGAGAGCCCTCCCAGTAGGTCCACAGCAATGCTCTTTTAAAAGGCATACAGCACACACGAGAAGTGGACTACATCATAGACACGCATGAAACTGGCTTATCATGCAACACCCACCCCCACGAGCTCTCCCAGTAGGCCCACAGCAAAGCTCCCCAAGAAAGCACACTGCATTCTGGACTACTACAAACATGGTCAATGGAACATGGCTTATCATGCCACACCCACCCCCACGGAGAGCCCTCTCAGTAGGTCCGCAGCAATACTCCTCAAGAAAGCAAACATTACATTCTGGACTGCATAATCACACATGTGGAAGGGAAAATGGATGATCATGCAACACCCACCCCCACGGAGAGCCCTCCCAGTAGGTCCGCAGCAACGCTGTCCAGAGAGCCGTCCCCGTTACCCTGATTGCCACCCTCGTCCCGATCGAAGAAGGCTGCACTCGAAATGGCCGACGAGTTCTGATGGCATGGGTACGAGAGAGAAGTGATTGGCATGGTGAGGAGATGAGCGTCGGAGGGAGGGGACTCCGGAACGGGAGGATAAACCAGTCCACCGTCTATTCAACCCACATCCTGAATTATCCTTTCAATTCTTCCCTTACTAGTCCGTACGCCTCAACCCGCCTTATGTCTATGCACAACCGGTATAACCCTCCTGTCCCCAGTGTCCCTGTTCTCTTCCCTTTTTTGAACTCAACTGCCTAAATTTTCCAATGCCACACCTATGAGACCTCCTTCCTCGGTCAGTCACATTGTAACAGCGCCTTCTACTCCTTAGTTCAGCATCTAAACGTCGTCACAAAATATATTATCTCCACAATAGCCGCACTGCGCTTCCTACAAAAAGGATTTTGTAGTGCCCGTTCGGCCATCCGCGACCACCTAGCAGCTCCGCACCGGCTCCTTAACCAATCCCATCCTCTGGACCAACGAACCATCAGGAAAGCTCGTTCCAGTCTCCTGACCAGGTCTCTGGGCCTTAAGCCTTCTCTTGCAGACGCACGACATTCTAACCTCATGTTGTTTGCAGCCACCTATAGCATATGCAGCCGCACTTGATTCTCTGTCGCGAGTCCTTGTTGTCCTACCGTTCTCACACCCTCGTTCCTTTCCGTGTCTCGGAATGGTGCCGTTAAGCCATGTTCCTTCAGCCCACCTCCAATTTCTGCACCCTCAGTTAATTCTGCGCCTGTCCTAGGAGAAAAATTGCTGCGCCTCCTGGTTCTCGCTCTCATTTCTTTCTTCACTTCCTAAAAGTGTGATTATGGCATGCTCCTGCGGCTCACCTGGAATTTCTGCAGCCGCTCTTGGTTCTGCGCCTGCAGCTCCTTGTTATCCCGGTCAAAGAACTGCTGCGACGAGATCGCCTTCGCCCCTGCGAACTTCCTGCGAGCCTCGTCTGACTCCTCGATTGGCTGCAACCCACAAAGAGAGGATGGAAAGCACGTGGATTGGTCCAAGGGAGAAAGGCAGCAGCAAAGCCCTAAGAGCGAACACTTGTTGTGTAACAAACTAGTCAATTCGTTACCATGCCAAGTCAAACAGGCCTACACAAGGTTGGAAGCCCCACTGGTAGCTCCAACGCACCCCAGCCAAGAAAGCATCACATGCCAACAGCAGAATACTGAACCAAATAGCTTAAACAAGCAGCAGAATGTACCCGAACCGGAGAAATGCGCCTGTACCTGAGGTGGGGGCTTGGGCCGGTTGCTGGGAACAGCCCTGATCCCTCCCGAGAAGTCGTTAAAGAAGTCTCCAGATGCCGCGGGCGCCGCTACGTGGCCGCCTCTGCCCGACCCGGCGCCGGGCTGCGAGGAGGAGGACGCCTCGTTGTACGTGAAGCGCGACGCCTTGTGCTCCACCACGCCCACCTTGACCGGTGCCTCCACCGGCTTCTGCTCGTACAGGCTGTCGTTCGGCTGGAGATGCGGGGATGGGAGGGAGGATGGGAGGGAGGAATGATTGAGAAACAGCGAGGCAATGGGTGTGCGGTTGTGCACAGGTGACGTCAGGGGATGCGTAAATAGTGGTCGTGAAGTCAAGAGCGTATGTGGCTCGGTAATCACATGTCAACCATCTCGTTGAAAATCGCATTTGTTCATTCCAGGCAAAGGCAACGACCTTGTTTATTCTGCAGTTGCACTTTTGGTCATGCCAATGTTCTGTCAGTGCACTCTCCCTTGTTTGCTGCAGCCATGAATCGTGGCATTCGACAGTCACGTATGGATTCTCCTCAACGACCCGTTCGTGCTAACCACGCGTACTGACCTTCGTCGTGAGCTTCTTAACGCCGAGGCCGGACGACTTCGTGGTCGTTTTCTTCGCAGTTACGCTCGTCGTCTTCCTTGTAACCGGAGACACTCGCGACGCTGCAGCAGCAGGAGCAGGAGCAGCAGCGGCAGGAGCCGGGGCCTCTTCAGCAGCCGGCGCTGCCGCTGCAGCACCGCCATTCGCAGCTGTTTGGCTAGTCGATGTTGGCGAAGGGAGAGAAGTCTGTGCGCCGGCGAAGCTCTTCGCGACTTCCTTCGCAAGCAGCTGCCGGTAGAGCTCGGCGGCTCTTGAGGTGTATTTCTGTTCGATCTTGCCTCCGTCCGTCCAGCCGTGCTGCTTGAAAAAGGCACGCGCTCGGCCGTTTCCTCCGAAGGCCATGATCTTCAGTTGCTCTACGCTCCAGCCGTCAAGAGTTGTCGACCTGATGAGAGCAACACCGATCGACATCACCAAGGCCTTGTTGATCGTCGAATGGACCGGTTGCTGCGTACTACGAACGAAAGGCTTTAAGGCAACAGAGCGGGTCGCATAGTCTAGCACATTCAGAACTTTTCCAACTTAATGATTTCCAATATTTGCAAATACGCATCATGGGTAAGAACAAGTAGGCAAAAAGCCAAGTATGAATTCCGACAGATCAGTAGAAACGAACCTGACAAAGCTGACGTGCACGCCGAGGCTGCGATGCATCGCTGAGCAGTCGAGGCATATAAAGACTCCGTAGGTGACCGTTGCCCATGTAGGATTCTTCGCATTGCAGTCAAAGCACATCTGAGACAAAACGGCGAGAGACAACAAAGCAGATTCGCACAGATTCGCATAGCAATGCAGAAAGCACAGCAGAGCGTGAACCAGTGCGATCACACCAAAATACAATCCAAATAACAAGGGACAACATAACATCAGCGAAGACGACTCATTCTAACCTTGTTCTCGGCTTTTGCTCGTAGCTTTTTGAAAACGGGATCCCTCTCCCAAACCTCCTCTTGATTCGCCATTGTTGCTGATTCCAATATCCTAACAAATGTCCAACACAAATACTACAATTGAACGAGCTACTAAACTAGTAGAAACAAACGAATCCAAGCTTTAGATCGCCAAGTAATTCACCGGCCAGAGAGATAGGAAACCCGTTTGCCTGAATTTGGTGAATCTGGGTTGGCCTGTTTCAGATACAAGCTCAACTACTGACAGATGGTGGCTAGGATCACACGAGGAAAAACCAGGGTTTCTTCGCCTGCTGTTATTTCTCTCACTCTGTCCCCCTGCACCTGCACAATTATTTATGATTCAAGCCGGGTTGGTGAGGATGCCTCTGTGTCTCCCTAACCACAACTCGAGGCTAGATTACTGGTTTGGAGGGAGGCTCGAAATAGAAACAAAGGGATCTCCGCGTGAGTTCGCGCAGCGATTGGAGCATGTGTCGAGTTTCCCGCCTGCGCCCCGCCAAGTCAAGCTATCACGCTCTACCGAGCTCCGAGGCTGCCCAACGGCCAGTGACAGACAGGTTCGGCACCGTTCGGCTGACCTAGACCTTTGGGGACTCCAACGCCACCATACACCAGCAAGAATGTCCGAACCAAAGCTCAAATGATTCACTATTGATATCACCACAACTCTTACAGACAGTAATATTCTAACCAAGTACATGAACCAAGTCCTAAGAGCTTCCATGACTTCATTCCTTTCCTGCTTTCACTAAAAGATCGTGCAAATCTTTCTCCATAAAATCCACCTTCTCTGCACAGAACTCGCACCGAACCTCCACCGACCCTGCACCAGCACATAAAGAAACACTTAAAAATGATGGAGTGGCCAATGCAATCCCACACTTGATAATATCATTACCGGTACTCTAATAATGAGGAGCTTGAGAATTCAATTCAGCATGACACACCAGACTATCCCATCCACTCACCTCTTTCCTCAATGAGTTTCTTCACGTCCTCCGCCCCTAGTGACTCCACAGCTCTAAGCATGCGCGGCTTCAGGTCTTCCAAACCACATGGGCCAAACGTAGGCACAATCTGTATGAGCAAAGGGGATGGGAGTAGAAACAAATAGGTTGTGTTTTTCAGCAATTTCCCATGAAACCTAGCAACAGGTTGACAACCACATGATGCACTGCATCCAGTATACCAGTGACATGCCCAACCAGCATTGCAGACAAATCATAGATTCGAACCACACCATGCCAAGCATAAGGTCCGGACATACCGGATCTATGACAGGTTCGGGATCCAGCCCCTGCAGGAGATGGCGAGCTATGCCCCCTGCATCCATGCGCTGCACCGCGTCTGACATGGCGCCCAGTGATTGGACGTTGGCCTCTAGCTTGTCTAGTGTCTCGTCCGAGCAGAAGGGAAGGACCTGGAGAGAGAGTGGGTGGATGGAAACGAACCCAGACAGAGATTGAGTTGCCATAAAAAGATGTTGGAATAGGAGCAGCAAGTGCACCTCGCCTCTGGGAAGAAAGAGACTGACTGAAAGGAATCATACAGGTTACTGGCGAGAAAGAAAGTGGGATGGCAGTGAGTGAGCCACTCACTTGAACTGGGAATCCACCTGTTGCCCTGATAATGCTCCCAGGCTTGGCGCAATATTCTTCACTTCATACAAGCACCAGGGCATTAGGCAATGTTTTACTCACTTGAACAAGGAACCCGCCTGCTGCCCTGACAATGCCATCTTTGCCCACCGCCACTCCCAGCCCCATGGCAGAGTTGATCTGCTCACTCTCCGCCAGGTAGTTTGCCAGGTCCTCTGCGATCTCCCCTGAAACCAGAGGCACCGTGCCACTGATAGTGGCATTGTATGAAAGATGGATGGGAAAGAGGAGTTGGGGAAGGAAGAAGCTGGGATGGATCGCTCACTCTCCGCCAGATAAACTGCCCTGACAACATAGCACAGTGCTGATAGTAACAAAATTTCAGAAAGAGTGAAGGGGCAGCAGGTGAATAGCGTTGGGCTGCTCTTGTTATAAATTACAACCTACTAAGCCTTTTGCAGTTTCCAATTACAGAGTGCTGCTGCTTGTGGAGGAATGTAGAGAGATGGAAAGAGATGAAACGGTACTTTTACCTTACACTGTCCATGGTGTGCAAAAGCGTGTGGGCCAAGTCAAGCAGGGCTTATACCTTGATATCAAGGTTCATACCTTCAGATTGAGCCTCATACCGTAAAACGAGTACTCATCACGTCCCGAGGCTCACCATATCAAGGTGAAAGTGATGAACCAACACCATGGTCTTAATTAAGGCTCACGTGTAAGGTGACTGCCAAGAGGGATGGGTTCGAATGACGCTAAGCACTCCCTTGCCCACTGCACCCCCCACGTCCATCTGGCCATGTAAAGAGGAAAGTAGAGAAACAGGGAAATGCATTGAAGCGTGGAACGGGGACCGAGAAATCAGAAGAAGTCTCAAACAGACGAATGCACTTGTTCATAACATTGCATGTCTTCACGTTGCCTACCTTGCCCTTGGAGTTGAGAGGTGGGTCGGCCAGGGGGTTAACGGCGAACCCTTTCACCTCCCCATGCAGCGCTGAAACAGCCGTGATCTGCCCAATGGGCCCCCGGCCGTTCACTGTGACTTGCACGGATTCGTCTGGCCCTTTCATTGCTCCCAGCAGCAGCGTCCCCATTAGGAGCCGCCCCAGTGCTGCTACAGCCTGTGACACGTGCGGACACGAACGAAAGATGTTTAGCAATCGGATATTGCTGATGTGACTGCTGGAACAATCATTGGGAGTAAGAAGCAGCAATAGCGGCGAGTGATTGCAGATAGCAATGAAGTGGTGGTGTGAAACGCGACTCACAGTGGGGGCCATGCCGTGCCGCCTCTGAGCCTCCTTGACCAGATCAGTCGCCGCCACCACCATCACAGATACCTGCCGATGGGCCCCAGAGGGTCAGTGGGGTTGACGGAATATGAGTCACTATAGAAGAATCTCAAAAGTGTCTTTGAGCCTCCTTGACCAGATCAGTGGCGGCCACCACCATCACGGATATCTGCCGATGGGCCCCAGAGGGTCCGTGGGGTTGACGGAATATGAGTCACTATAGAAGAATCTCAAAAGTGTCTTTGAGCCTCCTTGACCAGATCAGTGGCGGCCACCACCATCACGGATATCTGCCGATGGGCCCCAGAGGGTCAGTGGGGTTGACGGAATATGAGTCACTATAGAAGAATCTCAAAAGTGTCTTTGAGCCTCCTTGACCAGATCAGTGGCGGCCACCACCATCACGGATATCTGCCGATGGGCCCCAGAGGGTCCGTGGGGTTGACGGAATATGAGTCACTATAGAAGAATCTCAAAAGTGTCTTTGAGCCTCCTTGACCAGATCAGTGGCGGCCACCACCATCACGGATATCTGCCGATGGGCCCCAGAGGGTCCGTGGGGTTGACGGAATCATGCGTGGGTAGGGTAACAGAAAAAGAGATTAATTACGTCTGCTAGAGACGGAGCTTGAGGCCAAACATTGCTTTTCATTCGTCCACAGAAGTTTTGCTATCAGTTGCAACATTGGAAATATAATTTGATCTTTGAGTTCTTATTCAACCACCGTACCTCCGCGTTGCCTGAGATGAATTTGACAATCTCGTCCTTGGTAGCGTGACGTGCTGGTACTGCGACACCCGTTGCCGTGTCATGGCTCTCATTGCCAGTGTGATCGCCGTCTGAATGGCTAGCGCTGACGCGGAGAGCGACACGACGATGGTCTGCACGGTGAAGGTGGGATCGGCGGGATTGACGGCCAGGTTGATAAGAGACCCGCAGGCTTCTAATTGCCGTGAATCGAAGCGGGGTTCGTCCAAGGCTGCTGCTGCTGCTTATGGCGACGTCTCTCGATTCTGAGGATGGTCGGAGAGCGGTTCTAGATGGTAAAGCATTAAGGTGTGCGTGGACTTGCGGGACAGCAAGGACCTCCATTGCACCTGCTACTGTCGGAGTGGTTCGCTAACCACGGCGGACCGCCTCAGATTTCGTTGAACGATTAAAATCTATCTGGCGAATTGCACCTCCACAACAGAGCCGGAAGGTATGTCACCAGCAAGCAATATTGTCAGGGAAGGGAATGCGTGGCAACTGAGTTATGGACAGAAACAAGTGATCTGACTGGATACAGGGATTTATGAAAAACACGCAGTAAGAGAATGAAGGGAAAACAGCCTTGAAGTTGTCAATAACAATCTCGATTCTCAAGGGTACCGTTCGGTTCGGTTCTGCTGGGCTCGGTGGGAACAGATGCAAGCCTCTAAACCGTAATCGAAACACGCATAACCGAAACGAACCTTCTTCTGAGTGGTGCTACTTTGCTTGGAAAAAATATGGGCTAGTGTACTTTCACGTGGCACGTTGTCGCTGCTCCGCGTGGAGTCTCCACGCAGGCAGCTTTTCTAGATTGGCAGGATACAGAGCTACTCGACTCAGTGTAGAAAGCGTAAGAGAGGAAAATATACGAAACAATAAATCTCCTGCCAGGAAATCGGTCACTTGCGTCAACCCTTATCTCGTCAGGCCTAGTTGAAAGGCAACCAGTTGTTTACTCTCGTCTCATCGTCATACTTGCTCCGTGACTTAAGTCCCCAGTCGCCACCGTATGCTTGCCTACTATTCTCGTTCATTTTTCCGCCATCCACGGAAGCCGTTCGCCAATTGCATGCCCACATTAATGACCGCGTTTCCGCATCTCAGTCCATATTCGTTGCCCCCTGATTGGCGCTCCGCTTCACCCAGTGCGATTCTGGCCGTTCATCCCAGAGGCCTCGGAATTTCGAATTGCTACCCAGACTTAAACGTCAGTAGCCGTTTGGTTCGAGCCGCAATCTCCAAGAATTCGTTCTATGTTGCTACGAGCTCGAAGCATTCCCTAGGCATGACTGGCATAATTCACTCAGTTTCTCATCTAATTATTTCTCCGGGCGCTAGCAAGCGTTCAGACACGAACAGTGGAAACGTCTTCAGCGTTCCGCGCACGCCTCTAAGCAGACACGTCAGCACGAGCGAGTTCGCCAGTCAGAATACGACACGTAGCATCAGAAGCTGCGTCTCTGCTCGGTCCCTAGGCGTGAGAAATGCGCAGTCGCAGGGTAGCAAGCAATACACAACAGAATCTGCCAGCGACGTGACACAAACGGGCGAAGGGTTGGACCCGGTGACGCTGCCTCGAAATGTGACAATAGCAGGAGAATCCGTAGGCACTGTAGTCAACCTTAACCAAGCCAATCCTCAGAAAGTGACAAAAGCGGAGGAGGCTGTAGATGGCGTGGTGACTCGGAGCCAGGCCAAATCCCGGCTAGATGCGTTTCTGGCAGCACAGGGGGAGCGCGTCAGCCGTGCCAGGTGGCAGGACGCCATTCGCCAAGGAAAAGTGCTGGTGAATGGCAGCGTCCAGAAGAAGGTAAGACGAGTTGGCCCAGCCTGAAGCTGTCAGGTTTTGCCAAACAGGCGGACAGGCACACAGGCAAGCAGGCAGCCGGACATGAAGCAACATAGCCACCTTTGCACCAAACAGGAATTACGTAATAAGCTAGTAATCCTCAGTCGCTCCCCTTTTCCCTCCCTCCTTCCCAAACCCCCCACCTCCTCTTACCGCTCCCCGTTCCTCCCCTCCTCCAGCCATCGTACGCAGTGAGGGAGGGCGAGCGGGTGCAGGGCAGTCTGGCCCCGCCGCAATCACAGCACGCATTGGAGCCAGCAGCCATTGCCCTGCACGTGGTGCATGAGGATGAGCACGTGGTGGTCGTCAACAAGCAACCGCACATGGTACGTGCGTCTCTCTTCCTTCCATTCGCTACTCCCCAGTCACAGCACGCGTTGGAGCCATCTGCCATTGCCCTGCACGTGGTGCATGAGGATGAGCACGTGGTAGTGATCAACAAGCAACCGCACATGGTACGTGCGTCTCTCTTCCTTCCATTCGCTACTCCCCAGTCACAGCACGCGTTGGAGCCATCTGCCATTGCCCTGCACGTGGTGCATGAGGATGAGCACGTGGTAGTGATCAACAAGCAACCGCACATGGTACGTGCGTCTCTCTTCCTTCCATTCGCTACTCCCCAGTCACAGCACGCGTTGGAGCCATCTGCCATTGCCCTGCACGTGGTGCATGAGGATGAGCACGTGGTCGTGATCAACAAGCCACCCCACATGGTAGGTTTCTCTGTACCCTTTTTATATATTCTTCTTATATCTCTCATTTGTTATTACCTTTCCCTCTTCGTTGCATTGCGTGGTGGCCCCTCCTCGTTGTCTGCTACCTGACTGATTGCCCCGCATTGTCCCTTCTCATGCGCCCCTCCCCTCCAGAGCAGGTGGTGCATCCCGCTGCAGGCAACTGGCAAGGCACTCTTGTGAACGCATTACTGCACCATTACCAGCTCTCCTCCTCCTCCTCCTCCTCCTCCTCCTCCTCCTCCTCCTCCTCCTCCTCCTCCTCCTCCTCCTCCTCCTCCTCCTCCTCATTCCTTGGGTCCCATTCACTCTCCATGAAAGGAGTGGGGGAGAGGGTAGGGGACTCTCAGACTTCTCTGGCCGCTGGTTGGGATGAGGAAGAGGATGAAGAGGGGGATGAGGACGTGGAGGAAGAGGAAGAAGAGGAGGAGGGAGAGGAGGGGAAGGAGAGGCAGGGAGCAGAGGTGGGAGCCAGAGCAAGCGTAACAGGGGCACCAGATGTGCGGCCAGGGATAGTGCATCGGTTGGACAAGGGAACGAGCGGGCTGCTTGTCGTGGCCAAGGTGAGGTTAGGAAGGGGGCCCTCGCCTGCCAGCCCAGCCTTGCATCTTTCTTGATTTTCTACACCCTGTCACCCCACTCTTGCCCTCATTCTCGCTCACACTTAACTCCCCGCCTCCTCATCTCGCCACCCATCAATTCCCATCCACCAGGACCCGTTCAGCCAGGCTCACCTGAGTGCGCAGTTCAAGGCACGCACCGTGCACAGAAGCTACCTCTCCCTTGTTATTGGTGAGACCACGAGAGTGCCCTTGTGTATTCTGAGTCGACTCAAAAGACAACTGAGTGCATGCACAGTTCAAGGTGTTCACAGAGGCTACCTCTTCCTTGTGATTGTGTCACCTGAAAGTTGCATTTTGTCTCCTCAAGTATTGTTCTGTTTTTGGAGGTAGTTTATAATCTTTCTCCGTGCACACCCACCTGCATCCCATTCCACCCCACCATGCAGGCACGCCCTCTCCTCTCGCCGGCCGTGTGGATGCCCCTATTGGTCGAGACCCCAAGGACCGCTTTTTGAGTCCACCCAAACCAACAACTCCCCTCCCCCCCACCCCCCCCTCCCACCCATGCATGCATGCATGCAGGCACGCCGTGTCCTCTCGCCGACCGTGTGGATGCCCCTATTGGTCGAGACCCAAAGGACCTTGATTCGACCCAACCCCCCTCCCTCCCCCCCTTCCCTCCCCCTCCCACCCATGCATGCAGGCACGCCGTCTCCTCTCGCCGACCGTGTGGATGCCCCTATTGGTCGAGACCCCAAGGATCGCAAGCGCATGGCAGTGCTGCCACTCACAGGCTCCCACCGCAGCAGACGAGCCGCCAGCAGGTGGGAATTACCACGAAAACACCTTGTAATTGGGTGTAAGGTACTCGGAGATATTTAATTCTTTCCCACTCTTGCTGTTACCAGGTGCGAATGGAACTTCTCCAAGATGACTTCTCAAAGGTCTCATTAAAGAGCATTTGAGCCGCTATTCAGTGTTTGTTATGCTTGTGATGCCTGGCATGCGTGTGACTGGCGATCAGGTACCGGGTGTTAGAATCGCTGGCAGGAGGAGCAGCTGCTCTGGTGGAGTGGAGGTTGGAGACCGGGAGGACACACCAGGTGGGTGGGTGGGAGGTGCCAGGTGCATGAGTTTGGGGCATCAGGTGGGTGGGAGGTGCAAGGTGCGTGAGTTTGGGGCATCAGGTGGGTGGGAGGTGCCAGGTGCGTGAGTTTGGGGCATCAGGTGGGTGGGAGGTGCCAGGTGCGTGAGTTTGGGGCATCAGGTGGGTGGGAGGCGCCTGCTGTGAGCAGGGGTGGTCCAGTCCGTAGTGAGCATAGCAGTCAGGTGGGCCATGGTGGGTATGAGTGGGGCAATTGACACACCCTTAACTAAGTGTGTATGTTACATGAAGCTATTAGCCAAGCTGTATGAGGGCTTATTAGGAGTCTGAGTTGGATGACTGGAACCATGGGACCTCTAAAGAGAGTCGAAAATCTGTGGCTTGTAATTTTTACAAGAGTATTTTATTCCGCTGTTATGTTCAACTGCATGTTGTCACCATAATCGTTCTCCCTTTCTATTATTTCTCGGACCTACTCTGTTGCCAGATCAGAGTACATGCGCGCCTCTTGGGCCATCCGTTGATCGGCGATGAAACGTACGGTGGATCAACACGCCACGTGTCATCGCGCCTTCTGGCATCGTTGCCCTCCTCTTCACCTCTCCGCTCGTCTGTGGTTCAATGGATTGCTGGGTTGGATCGCCCCCTGCTTCATGCAGCCACACTTGGGTGAGTGCAGGAACCAAGTATTGTATGGGTTATTGATGGGGATATTTATTCTATCTATGGGTTCTACGACGTTTACAAAAGTTTTCTTTATTCTGTGTGACCAGGTTCGTGCACCCGCATAAACTCGAAGTACTAACGTTTGAAGTTGCACCTCCGACTGACTTTATAAGGGCGTTGGATTTACTCAGATCGTTGTGACAAGGCTGGTGTGCTTGGTCATATGGCTCTTCCTCTTAGAATAGTGAAGAGTAGGCTTACAGTGCGGATACGTGGTCAAAGCAGTCTCGACACTAGCTGACCAATCATAGCTCTTCCCACATGCCCGCTCCGCTAAATTCTAGGGACACGAGGGCACTTTCGTCGCGCTGGCCGCGTGACATGCTCGTTGCCCAATGAGCTTCACAATCGTATCCACGTGTCATTCTCCTCAGCTTGTGACGGCTGAGTAGGCATTTTGCGGTGGTCTTTCTTGGCTAAATGCCATGTAATTACGAACTACTGTACTTCCTGGGCGATTCTTTGACGACGACTTGAGTTTGTTCATGGAACGAAACACGCCCTATTCTGGCTCGGCTGTATTCCGTCCTCCTTGCACATCCTCTTATTGCGACAGCAGCCGCTTCTCATTTTGCTCATTTTCCCGATTTTCGATCTGTTTTCTCCTAACTTGGTTTTCTTGATTTCGTAGCGTCTCCACGTCTACGTGTCGTAATTGCAGCTCTCTAACTCGCCGATCCCCCGACTTTTCTCTATCCTTCCAATTTAACCTAGGTTGCACCGCCAACCAAAACTAAAGTCACCTCAGTGCGAACAATCATGGAGTCCGTAAATCCGGCGATTCGTGTCTACGCGGCATCTGATTCATACGGCGCGACTCTTAGAAGCGCCATGGTGAGTTATCTTCGCTCGAAAGGCATACAGGTTGAAGACTACGGCGAAGACAAGTACTACACGGCGGCTGAACGCGTCGCCAAAAGCGTGGCAGCCGGTCGCTCGGCGACAGATTCTCCTAGTACCTGCGACACGCGCGGGCTGCTTGTGTGCGGAACCGGCACCGGCGTTACAGTTTTTGCGAATAAAATCTCGACAGTGTACGCCGTGCTGTGCGACACCGCTGACGTGGCGAAGAACGCCAGGTCGATTAATAATTGTAACGTTCTTTGCATGGGTCAATTTCAGACTTCTCCCGAGAAAGGGCAAGAGATTGTGGATGCGTGGCTTGCGACGGAATTTAAGGCGCCGTGTCCGGCTAGTGGTAACCAGGCGTGGAACAAGGAAGTATTTGATTTCCTGACAAACTCGCCTGAAGAAATGGCTGCAATCGGGAAGCCAGAATCTCCACAAGTACCTAGAGCTTCTAAACCAGGATGTGGGGTCTCACAAGAGGGCAAGGCCGCAGCATGAAGCAGCAAAGTTAATATCTCTTCAGGACAGTGCAAGAGGTATCTATCTTGTTTCATTCTCTAGGAGGCCTGGGATGAGGGGAAAAAGCCTTTGAGCCAAGTGATGTTGATGCGTGGTGTGGTGTATGGGTTCGTATTGTATATTTGGTAGTGGAATGTGTTGATAGGGGTGATATACATAGCAAAACTTGAAAGTGACAAGCTCTGAGCAGTTTCTAACAGGTTTGGAATGAGGTCATCAGGCTGATGAATGAACTCAGGGTTGAGAGAGCATCAGGCAGTCACAATTACGGTATTTATCACCTATCAACTCTCTGATAGACCTGCAATGTAGTGGTTACAGCAAGGAAAATATATTTTAAACACAAAGAGACAGGGAAAAGACTGGAAATGGGAACAAAGCTCAATATAGACTGCATATACATTGTTGTAATTGTGGAGTTGCTATGCTAAGTTGAAAGGATTGACATAAGTAATGTTCGATTCGAATTACATGCTGTGGTTTTATAGGTTAGCTTAATGCAGTCCGTCATCTTGTCTATAGTATTGAACAAACTTCCCAGATTAGGACATAAGTAATTAATGTATAACATTCTGGCAGTGTTCCCACCTGATCAAATCTCGCATATCTGCTCGGCAATCCCCACAAATACCAGTTCCAGTTTCGTGCTCGCCGTCTGCAGCCGCTGGTTTCGCCGCCGGCTGCGGGTGAATTTTACAGCCTCATAAGGAACCCTGAAAGACCTAGTAATCCATTTCCTCTTTAGCAGGAAGAAATTTACTACTCCTGTCGAAATACATTGATTCCTGACGAAAACGTCGCAATAGTTTGTGGACTTGACGATGCGGTCCGGTGGCTTCGGTCACGGGAGGGGCAGTGCGACTCGTACTGCTCCAACAAGCGGTGCTTCGCGAACTGGTAGTGCGAATGTAGCGACTGCCGTTGTAACCAAGGGAGCACTTTCAGTGAGGTCCAGCGGCTCTGATGACGCGCCGTCAAGGTACGACGAGGATCTTCCGGCGACCGTTGATCGTCGTTCAGAATGAAACAGGAAATTAGGAGACTCGTCATGTTACCGTACCGTATTTCATCTCAGCACTTCATCGTCCTTTCATCAACTCAGTGGGTACGTGTGTTTTATGACAGAGTTACGAACCCCATGGTACCGTACCGAATTCCATCTCAGCTCCTCGTCGTCCTGCCTTCTCGTAACAGCTGTCGCTTTCATTCGATCTCCACCGTCCCCCCAATTACAGGCGAACAACTGTTGGGTGGGTCGCATCGTTTCTCATTGGCTCGCTCCTGGGAGGAATTTTGACCGCAATCATAGTTCCTGCTGTGAGTGCTGCTTTCCTCTCACTGCACTCCCCTTCGTCCCTGTTTCCTTCATACTCTCCTTCATTCCCACTCTTTACTATTCCAAAGCATCCTTTCCACATGTTACGAATTTCAAGAACATTAGACCAACTGGTTTTCCATTACCATTTTCGAAATACTGGACCAGACCAGTTGGCCTAACGAACTGGTTATTAATATTAACGAATGAGTCTTTGCCTTTCCTTTCCATCCTCTGATCACTCTCTCCTCCCCTCTTTGCTCTTCAGGTCTTACCTCCTCCTCCGCCTTCCCCTGCCGTAGCAACCACCGCTTTCTCCTCCCCAATCGCTTTCATACCCACCACTACTGCAACCGCTGTTACCTCCGCTGCTCCTGCTGGTGTTTCCATGCCCATGTCAGCATCTGCTGACGCTGCCAACGTGGCTGCTGCTGCTGTGGCGGCTGACGTGGCTGCTGACGTGGATGCTGCCAGCATCGCCACGTGGAGAGGTGACGTGGCAGGCGTTCAGGCGGAGGCAGAGGAGCTGCTGGTGCAGAACACGGAGCTGCGCCGTGCGCTGGGGAAGCTGCGGCAGACGGTGATGCTGGAAGCACGGACTCGCATGGCTCAACTTAAAAGCATTCTTAAGGTAAATATCCCCACAGAGAAAGTTATTAAAGTGAGCTTTCTCAAGGTGCGAGTTGATTCCGATGTTGATATTTTGTTCCTTGTTTCCCTCCCCTCCCACTGCCATCACCACCGCCACCGCCGCCGCCGCCGCCATCACCACCACCATCGCCATTGCCATCTGGATTTGCCTGTCCTCCACCTTCTCATTCCCTTCTCATTCCCCTCACATGGGCTTTTTCAAACATGGACACTTTGTGATAACCAGGAGATCAAGGTGGTGCAGCAGCAGAGCAGCACGCGCTGACCTTGTATGCAGACGACAGGGGCTTCCTGCCCTCGCCACTCATTGCCACTCTGATCTATTTTAACTCTCTGCGCTCCTGCAATTTAACGTTTGTCATCTTAACTTAACCCTCTGCTTCCTCTTTAACCCTCTGCTCTCCTGCAATTCCCCGTTTCACTAAGAGATCAAGTTGGTGCAGGCCCAGCGCGCCCTGACCTACTATGTGGACCACAGCCACGTGCCCATCGCAGCCCTGATCTGTTTCCCCTTCTTCACACTCTCCTGCTCCCTTCCAATTCCCCATGTGACCAGGAGATGAAGCTGGTCCAGGCCCAGCGCGGGCCTTCCTTCCTGCGTGCCTGCCCACCTCTGACCTGCTTCCTCTTCACCCTCTGCTCTCCTTCCCTGTTCCACCAGGAGATCAAGCTGGTGCAGGACCAACGCGCCCTGACCTTCTACATGGACGACAGGCACCTGCCATCGCCACCACCAGAGCTGAGGGAGATTGCTGCACTGACTGCGAGGCGGCGACCGGATGTAGATGCCAAGGAGGAGGAGCTGGTAGTGAGAGCGCAGGTGGGTGGATGCGAGGCTGTGTGCGTGTGGGTGCTTGCATATGCCGAGGACAGGCACCTGCCATCGCCGGCCGCAGAGCTGAGGGAGGTTGGTGCACTGACAGCGAGGTGGCGACCGGATGTGGATGCGAAGGAGGAGGAGCTGGTAGTGCGAGCGCAGGTGGGTGGGAGATCGTGAGAGCATGAGACGATGATTGTGGTGTGGGCGGGCTTATTTTTCTGCTGGAGTAAATTGTGGGACGGTTCAAAACCCCATTCCCCCCTCCTCTCCCTTCGTCCCACACCGCCCAGATGCGGGTGCTGTCTCTGCAGGAGTAGATAGAGCGGGCCGTGCATGCTGACTTGTTTTGAGACATCTCAAGGTCACCCCTTCCCGCCCCCTCCCCCTCACTCACCCCTCCTCCTCACACACTGCCCCCAGGTGCGAGTGCTGTCTCTTCGGGAGGAGATAGAGCGGGCCGTGCATGCTGACTTGCGCCTCAGCTTCTCCCGCTGCGCTGCTGCACTGCAGCACACACAAGAGGCGCAGCAGGCGCACACACACGGTGAGAGTGAATAGCGGCGGGAGTAGCTGCGTGCCACATTCTCCTGCTGTGCTGCTGCAAATTCTTGCTTTTGTTTGTTTTGAAATTTTATTATTATTATAAAATTCATTTAATTTCGATAGATGGCGGTGTCTTGTCCCTTCTTTTCTCTCCTCCTCTCCCCTCCCTCCCATCAGCCATGCAAGCATACATGGCAGCGCATGCCACACTCTCCCTCCGCCTCACAGCTCTATCAGTACTTAAACAACCGGGCAGCGCAGAGAAGCTGCAGCGACTGAGAGAGCAGCCCAACCTGCTCTCCTCGCCTGCTGCTAGAAACGCCTTCCTCTCCTCCCTTGATGCACCAGGTGAGTCTGCTTGCACCTTATTCACTCTAGCACATGGCTCTATCAGTGCTCAAGCAGCGGCGCAGTGAAGAGAAAGTGCAGCGCCTGAGAGAGCAGCCCAACCTGCTCCACCACCCACCCACCCCCTCCCTCCAACCCCTCTCCCCTTCCCCTCCCTCGTATGTCCAGCAGAAGCATCACTGTGGACAGATCTCCTCTTCTCCGCGTCCCACTTCCCATCCATATTCCTCTGTATCAACTGCCACCCATCCACATTTACACCGACACCCACGGAACTTCTCCCCTCTCTCTCCCCCCCCGTATTTCTCAACTCGCCCACCCCCCTCCCCGTGTGTCCAGCAGAAGCATCACTGTGGGCGGATCTCCTCTTCTCCGCGTCCCACTTCCCATCCATATTCCTCTGTATCAACTGCCACCCATCCACATTTACACCGACACCCACGGAACTTCTCCCCTCTCTCTCCCCCCCCGTATTTCCCAACTCGCCCATCCCCCTCCCCGTGTGTCCAGCAGAAGCATCACTGTGGGCGGATCTCCTCTTCTCCGCGTCCCACTTCCCATCCGTATTCCTCTCCACCGACCATCACCCCTCGCGTGTCTCGTCCATGCAAAGCTTAGTTAACACCCAGAACGGCACGGTTCTGGCGCTTAAACTGCGCACCGACCATTCTGCTGCTGCAGTGAAGGAAGCCAAGGGGAAGCTTCCTGAGCTGTGCCACGTCAGCGCCTCCTGGGTGAGCCCCGAGGGTGCTGACGTGTCTCCGTGCGCGCTGGCCAATCGGATATCAGAAGAAGAGCGGGGAGGAAGGAACGGAACAAGCAAGGGCAGCGGAGATACAGAAGGAGGAGCAGGGATGGAGAAAAAGTCTGACGCTGTGAAAGAATCAGGCCCCCTGTCAGGGCCCTTAGCACCCTCTGCTCTGTGGCGACAACCCCTTTGGGACCTCTCCTTCCCCACCCATCCTTCCGCCTTTCCCGCCTTCCCTCACTCCTACGCCTTCAATTCTCCTGCCTCCTCCCCGTTCTCCTCCTCCGATTACTCCCCCTTCTCCTCCTTACTCTCATCACCGTCTCAATCGCCGGCTACAGATGGGGCATCTGTAGCAGGGCAATCCGCAACTGCTACAGATGCTGCTACAGGTGATGCTCATACCCAATCCCATTCAGCCGAATCTCCAGGTTCGTCCAGCGCCAGCTCACCCCCCGAATCTGCCACGTCATCACCCGCCACATCAGCAGCTGCAGTGAACATTTCCTTCCTAATCTACACTTCGCCGCCCACCACAGCCGCCCTAGATCTCGTCTCCAAGCTGTACGAGTGCACGCACGGGCGGCTCAGGGCGGGCAGCATAGGCGGGCGCCTGGGAGGGCTCACATCTGAAGCCTTGGTTCTCTTAGATGGCCCGTCCATCCCCCTGCACCACGCCTCTGCCATGGTCCGTCGTGGGAAGACGGCGGGTGGGGGTGGGAGCGGCAGTGGGGATAACAGCAGCAGCAGCAGCAGCGGCAAGGGTGGCAGCGGAAGCAACAGCACTGAAGGCATACCTGGCACAGTGCCAGGATTTGAAAAGTACTACAACCCTGCAGATTGGATCCAAGCAACCCGCCGAACCTCCCCAGGATTGTTCCTTACGCACATCCTCGCGCCATCCCGCATGGGTGCCGCCCGAGCCTATAACCTCCTCTCCCTCCTTGCCCGCGGCTCCATCCTCATTCTCCTCGCGGGCGGCGATCTGCCGCCCGACTCCTGCGATTGGGCGGCGAATCTCGTCGCGCCTTTTTCGGCGTGGCCCCGGCTGGGGATTGCAGGGCATTCGATGGGGAAGATGGGGCTGAGGAACGTTCCAGGAAGCCTGCAGCTGGGGGAGGTGCGGAGCGCAGGGGACCAGTTTTGGAACAGATTGAGGGACCCGGTGACAGGGGTGAGGATGAGCTTTGTGCTGGGGACAGTCACGGGGCCAATGGCGGCCAGGCGAGACGTGTTTGTGAAAGTGGGGGGGTTCAGTGCGGTTGATGGAGGTATAGATGCGCTATCGGATTGGGACCTCTGCCAGCATGTGTGGCTCTCGGGCCATCAGGTATGTGAATTCTTTATGGCCCGCATTCTTGTTTCTGTTATTTCTCCTTGTCCCTTTTCCTTGATGCATTCTCATGCTTGCATCCACGCTCTTCCAATAGTGTGTCCACTGTATGTCTTCTAATACTAGTTGCTCGCTTGTGTTTTTTGTTTTGCCTGTTTGATTTCTAGGTTGCGTTGGTGTATCAAGAACCAGAGCTTCGCTTTAAAACCACTGATGAGTTGACCAGAAGCCGTGACATGGCACGCTCAACCGAGTTATGGTCTCCAGACCATTCTGTGATCCATCCGAACCTTACAGACAGAATCATTTCTGAAGTGAAGCATATGAACAGATACCTCAAGCCGTTATTGATTTGGGAGTGAAGCTCAGTAGTATAGTAAGGTATAAATATGCTGCCAAGGCAAATATGCTGCAAGTTGTAGCCTTACAAAGTAAGCAGAACAGTGTTCTTTCGACGCTGTTCTCTCGATGTTATCAAGAATGCCTGCAGCATTGGTTTCTGTTACGAGTGCAATTGAACGAGCGAGTGAGAATTGCACTATCGAAGCAATCAATACAGTCTGAGAGATGGACATGAGCGAAGTTATATAGCGAAGCTAGCGTGGTAACGGTAATATGGGAAATTGGGGTGTGCTACGGGTTTAGTGTTGAGGGTTGGAGAATTGTCGAGGCGGAGGTCCGGAGCGCGGGTTACCAACCGAACCGTTAGGTTGGGTCGCGTCGTGAACAGTGGCGGGAGTCGTGGTCGAGGCGAGTGTCGTGAACGGGTAACGTTCATGGATGGGTGCTGATGGCGGGAACGGTTGTGTACGCGGTAAGCAGGGACGCGAAGTAAGGAAAAGGAATTTTTCTTACACTACCCCCCTCCCCAAGGAGGCCCCTCTTACGAGAGCGCGTGTACATCTCGGAAGTTTCGGCTGCGCAGAAACTCAGTGAGGACAGGGTGATTTTCAATTCTTTCCAAGGGGACCCAGTTGTCTTCGGTGGCCGTGCGATCTTTCCAGCGGATCAGGAATTCGATTCAGCGGGCTTCCCGTGGGTCACGTACTCGGTGGCTCAGTATTTTCTCAGGCGTGATGATTGGCTCTGTCGGCGGTCGTGTCATGCTGGCGGGGCGGTTGCGAGGTAGTTGGCTGGTGGATGGCACGTATGGGCGAAGCAGGCTGACGTGGAATGACGGGCTGACGTACCAGTCAGCAGGGAGGAGGAGATGGGCGGTGACGGGTGTGATCATGTGGCTGATGCGAAATGGCCCGCAATATCGGGGGCGGAGTTTTGGGGTGATGGGCAGGCGGAGGTTTTGAGTGTCGAGTAAAACTAAGTCGTCGGGCTGGTAAGTGACAGGTCGGCGGTGGCGGTCAGCGTTGCGTTTAGCGATGACGTTTGATTTTTTTATTGCTTCTGCTGCTCGGGTCCGTGCTGCTTGTAGTATCTCTGCGAACTGTTGCGCGCGTGGGACTGGGTTGTCGGGATTCGGGGTCATGGGTACTGTGGGGTCTTGTCCGCAGTTCAGGTAAAATGGTGACTGTTGGGTTGTGGCGGATGGCGAGTTGTTGTACGCGAATTCGATGAGTGGCAGTTGCTGTTCCCACGTGGTCGGATCGTCGCACGTGGCTCGGATGAGTTGCTCCATGGTCTGGTTTGTCTTTTTTGTCTGTCCGTCGGTCTCGGGGTGGTACGAGGAACTAAACTGTAGTCGCGTGCCGAACTGCTGCCACAAGTTCCGCCAGAAGTTGCTGGTGAATTTCGTGTCGCGGTCGCTGATGATCGCTGCTGGTATCCCGTGTAATCGAACGATGGTGGCGATGAAGAGGCGAGCTGTTTCTTCGGCTGTGATTGACTTCTTGCATGCTGCGAAATGAGCCATTTTCGTCAGCCGATCGACGACGACCAGGATCGCGTCGTTCCCACTTGATCCAGCCGGTAACCCCGTGACGAAGTCCATCGTCACCTGCTGCCAAGCACGCTCTGGGGGTGGTATCGGCTGCAACTGCCCTGCCGGTCGTTGTCGTGAAGACTTCATGAGCTGGCAGGTGGGACACGACGCCACGTGTCGTTGCACATCAGTCAACATTTCGGGCCAATAATAATACCGCTGTAGCTGCTGCCGTGTTTTTTCTACCCCGAAATGTCCCGAGGTAACTCCGTCGTGTGCCTCCTGTAATTCCCGTAGCAGTGTGTACCCTGGTACCCAGATGCGGTCGGTCCCGGCTTTTACGTAATAGACTCCCTTGGCTGCTGCGAACTGCTGCGAATTTCCTCCTGTGAAGAATGGGTCCGTTTGGTACCCGTGGGTAAATAGTCCTGTCAGGAGCGGGCTGGTCTGGGCGAGTAGTATCGCGTGGATATGGGCAGTGGGGCGGGTCAGTGCGTCAGCGATGTTGGATGCTCCCTTTTTGTAGGCGATCGTGTAGTGGAAGTTCGACTCGAGGAAATCGAGCCAGCGGATCTGTCGTGGGTTGAGGTGGGGTTGTGCGCGGAGGTACTGTAGGGATCTGTGGTCTGTCCGTACTGTCACGTCTGCGCCGGTCAAGTAACAACGCCAAAACTTGAACGCATGCACGATCGCAAGCATTTCGCGGTCGTGTATTGGGTAATTTTTCTCGGGCGGACGCAGCTTGCGTGACTCGTATGCGATGGGCTGTAGGCCGTTGCCGAAATCCTGTAGCAGTACGGCTCCAATGGCGATGTCGCTTGCGTCTGTAACGACTTCGAATGGGCGGTGTGGGTCGGTGATGCGCAGTACGGGCGGTGAACAGAGAACAGTTTTCAGGGCAGAGAAGGCAGCATGCTCTTTCTCCCCCCACGTTAAAGTGACCCCCTTCCGCAACAGATCTGTCAGTGGGGATGTTAACCTCGCCATGTCGGGGACGAACCGACGCACGTAGTTAACGAACCCTAAAAAACTCTGTAGCTCCGTGATGTTCGTCGGGGGGTGCCACGCTTTTACCGTGTCCAGCTTCTTTGGGTCGATTTCAACCCCAGCCTCCGAAATTACGTGCCCCAAGAATTCTAACCTATCCTGGAAGAACTCGCACTTGGAACCCTTGGTCAGTATGCGGTGCTCGTCTAAAACCTTAAAAACTGCTTCCAGATCTGCTAAGTGCTGCTGCTTATCCCTGCTGTAGACTAGGATGTCGTCGAGGTAAATTATCACGCATTTATCTAAGAGTGGCCTAAACGCCTCGTTCATGGTCATCTGAAATGTCGCCGGTGCGTTGGTCAGCCCGAATGGCATCACGGTGTATTCGAATGACCCGTATCGAGTTCTAAAGGCTGTTTTGGCGCAGTCCGATGGTTCGACTCTAATATGATGGTAACCTCCCCGTAAATCTATTTTCGAAAAAAACCCGTGCTGTTCGCAGTTGGTCGATCAGTTCGTCGGCGCGGGGAATGGGGTATCGCGACTTGACTGTTACCCGGTTCAGTGCTCTGTAATCGATGCACATGCGAAACCCTCCGTCTTTTTTCGGTGTGAACAGTATCGGGGCGGCGAACGGTGACGAGCTCGGTCGGATGAATTTTTTCTCTAACAGGTAGTCTAACTGCTTCCTCAGTTCATCGAGCTCGGGCTGTGTCAGTCTGAACTGTCGCTGTACGGTTGGCTGTGCCCCGGGTTCTAACTCTATGTGGTGGTTGTGTGCTCGCTGAGGTGGCAGTCCCTCCGGTAAGTCGTCGGGAAAAATCCCCGGGTACCGTTTCAACAGTTCCTGTAGTTCAGGTGGTACCGCTGCCAACAGTTTCTTGAAATCGCTCGGCTGTGCTGCTTCTTCTACTACTGCGATGTCCACTGCGTACACGTCAGCTCCAGCGGCGACTGCCCGTTTCATCGTGATAGCGTTGACATGGACCGTTGAAGACTCAGGCGACTGCCAGCGAGGTAGTTCAACCCAGTTACCGCTACTTCGCACAGTGCAGCTACCTGTCGTCCAGTCGATTCGCGGGTTATATCGTCGCAGCCAATCACGTCCCAGTAAAATGTCGTGCCCATCCAATGTCGTCGCGAGCATTTCCTGTGTAAACCCAAAGCTCCCCCCGCAGCGGACTTTCTCTCTCTCCACCTTCTCCCGTATGGCCAGCGGTGTTCCGTCAACTAAGCGTGCGTCTATTTCCGGTAAACACCGACTAAGTGCCAGTTGCAGCTGCCGGGCGGTCGCGGTATTAACTAAACTGTGACTTGCTCCTCCGTTTATAAAAATCTTCACTACTGCTCCCTGTATTTTCCCGTGGATCAGTACTGGGCAATCCGACGCTGTACCCTCCTTATTCATCTGAGCCCGATCGATAGCATGAATCGGTACTGTGACTCGGTGAGGGTCGGTGAGGTTGGGCGATCAGGCAGTCTCGTCATTAGTTGGCCCGATTCCTACTGACTGCTGGCGTTTCCCTGCCTTGGAGACTCCCTCCCCTTCTCTGCTCCGCGGCGCCTCAGCTCCTCTGGGCACTCACTCTTGCGATGGCCCGGCCTATTGCAAGCAAAGCAGCGCCCCTTAAACGGCGCGGCAGCTGCTTTTGTCGCAACGGCGTGTACAGTGGCGTGCTCGATCGGTCCCCGAGGGCGATGTCAGTAGTAGGACCCCGGTCTCGGACGGCGTAAAATGTCGATTTTCTCGGCGAGTGCGAGAATCTCGTTGAAATTCGAGAGTCCGCGTAGCATGATTTCGTGCGAGATGTCTGGCTTCAGCCCTCCGACATAACGGTCCACCCGCTCCGCTTCGTGCATGTAGCCGACTTGCTCGCATAATGCGAGAAAACCACTCGTGTAGTCTTGAACCGACCCGAGCTGCCGCCAAGTACGCAGTCTCTGACGCGCCGAAATAGAAGCCGCGATCGGCTCGAAGCGCGCCCGAAGCCCTGCGCACCACGCATCCCACGTGCTGTACTGGGCTGTTTCGCAGAATGAACTCCAGGTGACGGCTGGACCCGTGGGCCCTTCCTCTTGCGACGGTGGCTCGTAGGCGCGTGGCGACGTCACGATGACTCGCCACCAGTCCATAGCGGGGCCCCTCAGCAGCGAGACGGCGTATCTGATCTTCGCTGCGTCCGACTCGACGTAGTTTGCGTCGAAGAAAACGTTCATCGTGAAGACCTACGACTGAACCGTCGGACCTCCACGTTGGCTCGGGTCGAAGCAGGGCGGGCGCTGCGGCTTGAGTGGCATTGGTGCCATGCTGGCGTGGTCGCCACTTGTCGCCGCAAATTCTACGTGCCGACGGGCTTCACGGGGCTCCCGTGGGCTTGGCGCGGCCCTGTTACTTTCCATGCCAGGCATCGATTGAGCGGCGCCATCACTGGCTGCGCCTGAGCGCTGTCCCACGCTGTCGTTTTGTGTCAGTGTGCCTGATGAAATGATGATTGGTTCCTCCGATTGTGCGGGTACATTTGCAGGTGCGTGTGGTGGCGCTGGAGCATTCACCGTAGATTGCTGACGAGCGGAATCACGTTCCGCAGTGAGCGTCGCAATTTCGAGCGCCGATTCTTCGAGTTGGCGCACGAGACGATCGAGGTGCTCCTGTGTCAGTGTCGCGAGATTAAGTTCAGCCATGGCGGGGGTGTCGGGCAAGCTCAGCGAGAGCCTCGGTCGTGGCTGTGCGTGCTTACGAGAGAGCACTCGAGCGGCGGTGCTTGTTCGCTGAGAGACGTCTACCCCCCCCAAAAATTGAGATAGTGGGGAAGCGAAAGTGTGGGTGCGGTCCGAGAGAGATCGTAGGCTCTGATACCAAGTGTTACGAGTGCAATTGAACGAGCGAGTGAGAATTGCACTATCGAAGCAATCAATACAGTCTGAGCGAAGGACATGAGCGAAGTTATATAGCGAAGCTAGCGTGGTAACGGTAATGTGGGAAATTGGGGTGCGCTACGGGCCTAGCGCCGAGGGTTGGAGAATTGTCGAGGCGGAGGTCCGGAGCGCGGGTTACCAACCGAACCGTTAGGTTGGGTCGCGTCGTGAACAGTGGCGGGAGTCGTGGTCGAGGCAAGTGTCGTGAACGGGTAACGTTCATGGATGGGTGCTGATGGCGGGAACGGTCATGTACGCGGTAAGCAGGGACGCGAAGTAAGGAAAAGGAATTTTCCTTTGAGTTTCACCTTTCTTGCCATCACCAAAGCCGTCACGCGTCACCGCACCTACCACTTCGACTCGGCCTTGAGATCATTGTCGTCGCCTCGTCACCCCAACCTCCCGATTTCATCATGACCATACAGCTCCGCCCTTGGGATCACCTTTCACCTCACCACCAGCATCTTATCCCCTGAACACCACCTCCCGCCACTCGCGACCACGTAGCGCCGCTCTCCACCATCTTTACCTCACCTCACATAAACTCGTTCACCGCTTTTCAACAGGACTATGGGGCATTCTGGCTGTCAGTGCAGGCACCCTGGTCACAAGCACTCTTCATTCACAACATATCACATCAATAGTTTCACCTAGCGTATCCTTTCGATCAGCGTCCTTTTGAAGCCGCGACGTGGGCGGATGAGAGCTGCGGCTTTCCAGGTCGGTCGTTTATGATGGGATTCTCAACGCGAGAGCTCTTCAGAGTCGTATAATGACCATCATTCGTGGCTTGAAATCAATGCAGTGATCATGCGTGACATGCTCGCTGGGTTCAGAGAAGTTATGAATTTTCGTGATTAGGAACAAGCCCCGCAACCAGCGAACTGCAGCCATTTCATCGACAAAAGCCGCTTCTTGTGAAACCGCAATTTGCGGAATTCAACTGTCTTAGTACCATGCGCGACCTTATGTACAAGCCAGTATGACATCTGGACTTCAGGAAGAGTAGAATTTGTTGTATTTATACGATATTTCAAATCCCCTGAGTAACCATAGGATTCTTCCGTCTAGGCAGCCAGTGGTGGTGTCGCCGTATTTACGTGAGTGAAAGTAATAACCCCTGTTAGCCTGTACTATGCTGTTAGCCTTACATTAGGCTGCTACTCTAGCACTAGGCTTGCAGTTCTTGACGTCGTCAGGCTCGGTGCAAGATGGATTTTCCCCAGCCTAAGTTCCCGGCTCGGATAGGCGGCCTATCGTGGAATGACGACGGCGATGACTCCGACTCGGAATCAGAATCGGGATCCATGGGAAGCGGCGTGGGCCTCTTAGGAGGCTCTGGCGAAATTCCCCGCTCCGAAAGCTCCGCCTGGAAAGCCGGCCGCGGGGGAAGCGTAGGGGGAGGAGGGGAGAGAAGTGGGAGTTTATTAGGGGGTGCTGGCGACATAGCAGGTATCGGGTTCAGCGGCGGGCTCAGCGGCGTAATTAGCGGCGGAATTAGCGGCGCTAGCAGCGGCAGCGGAGGGGGAGGAGGGGAGAGGAGGGTGAAGTTCGATACTCCAGACGCTCCGGCATCGGTCTCGACCACAGGCGGAGCTCCAGCTCCTCCTAAGCCTCGTCATTCCCGCGCGCTGTCGTCCGAAGCTCCTGACTTGCTCGCGCCCAAACCTAACGCCCGCCGTGCACGGACGACTGCCTCTGCTATTTTTACTCGGCCTAATCAACCAAGCGTTTCAGGTATGTTCGTTTTGCCAAGCCAGTCCCTTTCTTTCTCTTCCCTCTGTGTTGTCCCGCTTGTTCCCATCCACCCACTAACTCCCTTGTAGAAGCATGGTGTATTCATGACGTCATTTCTTGAACCTGCTGTGCGTCGTCCTCCCTATTACAGGCTCCGATAGTATTCCCCAAGACGCCTCCGCGGACAGATTCGCTTCCCCCGGGGGGTTTCGCCGGCAGCGCCAAGACTCCATTGGGGGAGGCATCCCTGGCGCGGGGGGGATGCGCCAGATGCTCACTCCGGGCAGCGCCGCCGCAGCAGCCGCGCGGCAGCGGCGCATGTCCGTCCAATTCGCGTCAGGCTTCTCAAAACCCACGGGATTGCAGCTGCCAGGGTCCGTGGGGCAAGGCGGACCCATGACCCCCACCGCTGGAGGCAACCCCACAACTGCGACTAAGAAAGTGCAGAAATCGATGATGATGTGCATGGATCCGACGTGTAACGCGTGCCCGCCTGAAATGCATGCTCTGCGGAATAAGAAACTCATGGCTCAGGTTATAGACGAGTTTCCGGAGCCTATGGCAAGGCCCACGAGGCGAGGGGGGAGGGGAGGCGGAAGGGGAGGAGGAGGGGATGATGATGATGACAGTGATTATGATTTTGATGATGATGATGACGATGATGATGACGAGTATGGGTATGATTATGACGCGGAGCAGGGGCAGCGGACGATTGTGCGCTTCTGTGGAGTCACTTGCTTCACATACACCTCCAAGGTGAGGAGACGTTGCTCCTTGGAGTCCAAGGTGAGGCTAGTAGCTCTGTGGGTAGGCTCTGCTCCTCTCACTCACCCGGGATATGATTCCTTCTTTTTCTCGTTGCAACCTTCACTCTAGTGCATGAAATCCGACTTCGTCTCACTCCCATCTCACTCCATCCCTCTCTATTGCAATCCATCCCACTCACTTGCCATCTCACTCCTCCCAGCCGAAGCGCAAGAAGCGCAAGTCACGGTGGACCAAGGCTTGGCAGGACGTGCAGGACTTGTTTCAGCCCATCAGCATGCTGTGGCAGCCATGGGGCATCCTGAACCCTCCTCTCCTGCTCTCTCTCCCTCACCCTTCTCTCACCCCACCCAGCCGCCAAAGCGCAAAAAGCGCAAGTCGCGGTGGACCAAAGCCTGGCAGGACGTGCAGGACTTCTTTCAGCCCGTCAGCATGCTGTGGCAGCCGTGGGGCATCCTGAACCCGCATTCCAAGTTCATGGCGCGGTGGAACAAGGTGTTCATGGTGGCGTCCATTCTTGGATTCACCATTGATCCCTGGTTCCTCTTCACCCTCCAGGCGCTCAACCAAGTGGCGCCCCAGCCGGTGAGAAGGAGGGAGGGAGCGAGGGAGGGAGGGAGGGAGGGAGGGAGGGAGGGAGGGAGGGAGGGAGGGAGGGAGGGAGGGAGGGAGGGAGGGAGGGAGGGAGGGAGGGAGGGAGGGAGGGAGGGAGGGAGGGAGGGAGGGAGGGAGGGAGGGAGGGAGGGAGGGAGGGAGGGAGGGAGGGAGGGAGGGAGGGAGGGAGGGAGGGAGGGGTGGATGTAGTGAGAGAGGGAGGGAGGGAGGGAGGGGTGGATGTAGTGAGAGAGGGAGGGAGGGAGGGAGGGGTGGATGTAGTGAGAGAGGGAGGGAGGGAGGGAGGGGTGGATGTAGTGAGAGAGGGAGGGAGTGAGTGAGGGAGGGAGTGAGTGAGTGAGTGAGTGAGTGAGGAAGTGAGGCGCATGGCAGCACTCCAAGTTCATGGCGCGGTGGAACAAGGTGTTCATGGTGGCGTCCATTCTTGGATTCACCATTCCGAACCGTCACACGTGAGGCGCTCAACCAAGTGGCGCCCCAGCCGGTGAGAGGGTGAGGGAGAGGTGGGGAGAGGGAGAAAGCGAGTGAGGGAGTTGGTAGTGAGTGAGGGAGTCGGTGAGGGAGTGATGAAGGGAGGGAGTGAGGGAGGTAGGTAGGGAGTGCGGGAATGAGGGGGGGAGGGAGGGACGGAAGGAGTGAGGGAGCGGGGCGCATGGCAGCACTCCAAGTTCATGGTGCGGTGGAACAAGGTGTTCATGGTGGCGTGCATCCTGGGCTTCACCATATATCCCTGGTTCCTCTTCACCCTGCAGGCGCTCAACCAAGTGGCTCCCCAGCCGGTGAGAGGGTGAGGGAGGGAGGGAGTGAGAGAGGGAGGGAGTGAGGGAGGGAGTGAGGGAGGGAGGGAGGGAGGGAGTGAGGGAGAGAGGGATAGGATTGCAGGCATGGGCCTCATGCCGCTATGCATGTGGCATGCCGTCTCTATTTGCTCTTCATCAATGAGAGTAATCCACCACATCCTTTTGCCCTGCCCAACTAGAGCACTCCTTACCAAATCCCCACCCTGTGTCTGACCCTGGGCTGGACGGCAGCATATCCCCTCCTTCACTGCTTACGTTGAGTCAGCTCCAGCCATCCTTCCCCACCCTTTGCCCCCCCCGCCAGGCCATGCTGTGCCTCACTCTGGTCTGGACGGCAGCCATCACCTTCAGTGCTTCTTGGGTTGACTGAAGCAATGTCCAAACTCCCTTGAGCAACCCATCGAGTCGACTCACAAACCATTCTCTCCCACCCCCCACCGTGACCCGCCAGGCCATGCTGTGCCTCACTCTTGACTGGACGGCAGCCATCACCTTCACTGTGCTGCGCTCCTTTGTCGACCTCTGCTACGTCATTCAAATCGTCGTTCAGGTGACAATCTTACGGACCACCACTGTTCAGTTCAGTGCCCGCCCCGCCCACCACGTTCATATGACGCACTTACTGACCACTGGTCACTTTTGAGGTACCTGAAAGCCATCGCCATCACCTTCACTTCACTGTACTGTGCTCCATCGTGGACCTTGGCTACGTCATTGTCATTCAGAGATCTTCGTTCAGGTGACAATCTTACGGACCACCACTGTTTAGTGCCGCCCACCACGTTCACTGTACTGTGCTCCATCGCGGACCTTGGCTACGTCATTCAGAGATCTTCGTTGAGGTGATGGTGCAGTGGTCCATTAGGTGATGCTTGCTTACTGACCACTGCCCAGCCCAGTGCCCACCACGTTGTTTCAGTTTCGGTTTCAAATGATATGCTTGAGCTGCATCATTCATATCATGCTCCATGCATCATCCCACCGACCCACCCTTACCCCCCCTCCCCTCCCCGTTTCCTCCTCTTTTGTTCCAGACACCTAAAATGTTGCATCTTCTTCCTTCCTTCCAATTTCCCCCACTCACTTCCATATGGCCTACATTGCCTCCCCACCAAGCCAACTAATGGCACAATATCCTGTCGTCTGCTGCCAGCTGGCGACCCAACAGAGCCCAGATGATTGCACCCTCTTCCTTCCACCCTCCCAAACCTCCACTTCAAACCCTGAACCCTAAACCCGAGCTCGAACTCAATGACCTTTATAACTCCCCTTAAACCCATTCTCACCCACCAACCGCCGCCTTCCTCTGCGTCCCTACCAGTTCCGCATGGCCTACATCGTGCCGTGCCGCCCCCCACCCCACCAACCGCAAGAACCGATTCTTCTGCTGATGGCGGGCCTGCAGAGTAGAGCCCAGAATAGCACACCCTCTCTCACCCCTCCAATCACTCTCTTCCAAACCCCAAACCCCAAACCCTTGAACTCCCACCCTCTCCCATCCCCTCCCTCCCCACCTTCCCGCCCCCTTTTCCCCCACTTTCCTTCACTCCCCCCAGTTCCGCATGGCCTACATCGTGCCGCCCCCCACCAACCGCAAGAACCGCTTCTTCCGCCGCTGGTGGGCCGACCGCTCCCTGCAGAGCCCAGGCGACCTCGAGTTTGACGCGCGCGTCATTGCCAGCCGCTACCTGCGCTCCTGGTTCCTCATTGACGTGCTGGCTGCCCTGCCCATCCCCCAGGTGAGGGCTACCCCCCAGGTGAGTCAGACCTACCCCAGGTACCGCCTGTCTGTTTCACTCACTCGGCACCCGTGCAGAGTCCGGCCGACCTCGAGTGTGACGCACGTCGCACGGGTCATTGCCAGCCGCCACCTGCGCTCCTGGTTCCTCATTGACGTGCTGGTGGCGCTGCCCATCCCCCAGGTGAGGCCCACCCTACTCCAGCACTGCTTTCCTCCCCCTCAAGCAGCACACTACACCACATCTCATCTCAGGTACTGCCTGTCCCAGCCGCTACCTGCGCTCCTGGTTCCTCATTGACGTGCTGGTGGCGCTGCCCATCCCCCAGGTGAGGCCCACCCTACTCCAGCACTGCTTTCCTCCCCCTCAAGCAGCACACTACACCACATCTCATCTCAGGTACTGCCTGTCCCAGCCGCTACCTGCGCTCCTGGTTCCTCATTGACGTGCTGGCCGCCCTGCCCATCCCCCAGGTGAGTCGGACCTACCCCACCCCACTGGGTGCTGCCTTGTTATCCCCAGGTGATGCCTACTCCAGGTGGGACCTACCCCAGGTGGGACCTAGGTGGGACCTACCCAAGGTACTTCCTTTGTCGCACTCAGCACACGTGCAGAGCCCGGGCGGGCGACCTTGAGTTTGTCTCGCGAGCCATGGCCAGTCGCTCCTGCTGTGCCCCAGTTTAACCCTGCTGTGTTCTTCCTGTTCTCCTTCAATCCATTTTTTCCCCACTTTCTTCTAACCCGCTCTGCCCTACCCTCCACCCCCACCCCACCCCCAGATAGTGATGCTGGTGATAGTGCCAATGATGGGTCGATCAGTCCCCTCCAACACCGGAGTCGCCATGACAGTGCTCTGCCTCGCAGCCCTCTTCGCTCAGAACGTCCCCCGAGCCATCCGCTTCTTCCCCATCCTCTCGGGCAACGCGCCGCACGTCACGGGACTCGTGTTTGAGACGGCGTGGGCCAACTTTCTCCTCAACTTCGTGTTCTATCTCATGGCGTCCAACATCGTGGGCAGCATGTGGTACTTTCTCGCTGCCTCGGTGAGTGTCTTTCCCTGCCTTGAGATGGTCCTGACTTGAGTGTTGAGGGTGTCTGTTTTGGTGATTCTCGAGGCTGTTAGAAAGGCAAGGGGCTGGTGTTTGAGACGGCGTGGGCCAACTTCCTTCTCAACTGCGTGTTCTACCTCATGGCGTCCAACATTGTGGGCAGCATGTGGTACTTTCTCGCTGCCTCGGTGAGTGCGTTCTGTTTTGGCCTATAGTTTTCTGCCTTGAGGCACCACTGCACTTATTAGGCAAGGTATCAGGCCCCTAGAGGCACCAACTGCCCCGTCTCAACTGCGTGTTCTATCTCATGGCGTCCAACATTGTGGGCAGCATGTGGTACTTTCTCGCTGCCTCGGTGAGTGCGTTCTGTTTTGGCCTATAGTTTTCTGCCTTGAGGCACCACTGCACTTATTAGGCAAGGTATCAGGCCCCTAGAGGCACCAACTGCCCCGTCTCAACTGCGTGTTCTATCTCATGGCGTCCAACATTGTGGGCAGCATGTGGTACTTTCTCGCTGCCTCGGTGAGTGCGTTCTGTTTTGGCCTATAGTTTTCTGCCTTGAGGCACCACTGCACTTATTAGGCAAGGTATCAGGCCCCTAGAGGCACCAACTGCCCCGTCTCAACTGCGTGTTCTATCTCATGGCTTCCAACATTGTGGGCAGCATGTGGTACTTTCTCGCTGCCTCGGTGAGTGCGTTCTGTTTTGGCCTATAGTTTTCTGCCTTGAGGCACCACTGCACTTATTAGGCAAGGTATCAGGCCCCTAGAGGCACCAACTGCCCCGTCTCAACTGCGTGTTCTATCTCATGGCGTCCAACATTGTGGGCAGCATGTGGTACTTTCTCGCTGCCTCGGTGAGTGCGTTCTGTTCTGGCCTATAGTTTTCTGCCTTGAGGCACCACTGCACTTATTAGGCAAGGTATCAGGCCCCTAGAGGCACCAACTGCCCCGTCTCAACTGCGTGTTCTATCTCATGGCGTCCAACATTGTGGGCAGCATGTGGTACTTTCTCGCTGCCTCGGTGAGTGCGTTCTGTTTTGGCCTATAGTTTTCTGCCTTGAGGCACCACTGCACTTATTAGGCAAGGTATCAGGCCCCTAGAGGCACCAACTGCCCCGTCTCAACTGCGTGTTCTATCTCATGGCGTCCAACATTGTGGGCAGCATGTGGTACTTTCTCGCTGCCTCGGTGAGTGCGTTCTGTTTTGGCCTATAGTTTTCTGCCTTGAGGCACCACTGCACTTATTAGGCAAGGTATCAGGCCCCTAGAGGCACCAACTGCCCCGTCTCAACTGCGTGTTCTATCTCATGGCGTCCAACATTGTGGGCAGCATGTGGTACTTTCTCGCTGCCTCGGTGAGTGCGTTCTGTTTTGGCCTATAGTTTTCTGCCTTGAGGCACCACTGCACTTATTAGGCAAGGTATCAGGCCCCTAGAGGCACCAACTGCCCCGTCTCAACTGCGTGTTCTATCTCATGGCGTCCAACATTGTGGGCAGCATGTGGTACTTTCTCGCTGCCTCGGTGAGTGCGTTCTGTTTTGGCCTATAGTTTTCTGCCTTGAGGCACCACTGCACTTATTAGGCAAGGTATCAGGCCCCTAGAGGCACCAACTGCCCCGTCTCAACTGCGTGTTCTATCTCATGGCGTCCAACATTGTGGGCAGCATGTGGTACTTTCTCGCTGCCTCGGTGAGTGGTTTTTGTCGTGATGGTTCTGAATTGAGTGTTGAGGGTGTCCGTGTAGGGGATTCTTGAGCCTGTTAGAAAGGAAAGGGGCTCGTGTTTGAGACGGCCTGGGCCAACTTTCTCCTCAACTTCATGTTCTATCTCATGGCCAATTTCTATCTCGACTTTGAGACGGCGTGGCGTGGGCCAACATTGTGGGCAGCATGTGGTACTTTCTCGCTGCCTCGGTGAGTGCCGTGTCGTTTGTTTGTCCTCGCTTGCACATGCCCCCCTCCTCCCCCCCCCCCCCTCTTCCTCCCTCATCCCAGTCTCACTCCCTCTCACAATCCTACACTCCTTGGCCAGTTGAATGGATTTTTCTACGCCCCCTTCCTTTTACCCTCCCTTCCTGCACCCCATACCACTCCCCATTCCCTCCCGGCAGCGCTTCACAACGTGTATGGTGGACCAGTGTGCCACTCAGGGAGACGTCTGTCAGCCCGAGTACATGTACTGTGTCGACCACAACTCCATCGCCTACCAGAACCCAGCAGCCGAGGCGGCATGGGCCACAGGCCCTGCCAGCGCATGCCTTCCGCCTAACAACCCCTTGCTGCACCCTCTCCCTACACCTCCCTCCCCCTCTCACCCTCCCCTTTCTCCCTGCAGCGCTTCACAACGTGTATGGCGGGCCAGTGTGCCACTCAGGGAGACGCCTGTCAGCCCGAGTACATGTACTGTGTCGACCAAAACGCCATCGCCTACCAGAACCCAGCAGCCGAGGCCGCGTGGGCCACAGGCCCTGCCAGCGCATGCCTGGTGTCAGACAATCCGAGCAGTGACGCCCCGCCTACCCCAATCGATTACGGTATCTTCACCAACGCGGTTCCGCTCGTGGTGGAAGGCGCGTTTCTCTCCAAGTACATCTACTCCTTCTTCTGGGGCTTCCAGGTGCGTGCCTCCCTTTCCAGGTGCGTACCTACCCTATCCACTGGGACTTCACCTCACCTGGTAACGAGTGTGTGCGTCTACACATCAATCAGTCACCTCCCCTGGTGGTGGAAGGCGCGTTTCTCTCCAAGTACATCTACTCCTTCTTCTGGGGCTTCCAGGTGCGTGCATTTATATGGTTGCTTGCGGGTTAGGGTGTGCTCTCTCCCCACAACACAGCAGCAGAGGCCGCGTGGGCCACATGGCCTGCCAGCGCGTGCCTGGTGCTGGACAATCCGAGCAGTGATGCCCCGCCTACCCCAATCGATTATGGAATCTTCACCAACGCGGTTCCGCTCGTGGTGGAAGGGACGTTCCTTTCCAAGTGCATCTACTCCTTCTTCTGGGGCTTCCAGGTGTGAATATGCCTCCCTTCCTCTGTCCCTAGCATGGATGGATGGAATTTCTTCTCATCATCATTGCGGGTTGGGATGTCTTCTCTCCTCCAGAATACAGCAGCTCTGTCCTCCCATCACCCTCCCCCGCCCCACCTCGCAACAAGTGAGCATCCCAGCTGGCAGGCAACCTGCTGCAACCATATAGTCCCGAATCTGGGTTCCAGAGCCTCAGAGATAGGCTCCCCTGTCCTCCCATCACATCCCCCTCACGTCCACCCTCTCTCCTCCCCCCTCCCCCCTTCCCGCACGCCACAGCAAGTGAGCACACTAGCGGGCAATCTGCAGCCGTCGAGGTGGGATCCCGAGGTGCTCTTTGTCATCCTCGTTATAGGGCTGGGGCTCGTGCTGCTCGCACTGCTTATTGGCAACATCTCCAACTTTCTACAAGCGCTCAGTAGAAGGTAGGTAGTAATTCTTACATGTGTTTGTTCGTTTATTTATCTACGTTTGGTTTTGGGATGTACTTACAAACATGCTTCCTGCAAAAGCAACGGGTCTTTTCGCAATTTCTTTGCCAGTAGCAAAATGCTTTTTTTGTTTGTGTTTGAGCCAACTGTAAGGTCACACCCCGTTACTCCTCCTCTCTGTCTCCCCCACTGCCCCTTCCTGTACTGCTGCTGCTGCTCCGTCCCTTCCCCTCCCTTCTCTTTGCTAGGTCTTTTGAGTACCAGTTGCAGCGGCATGACATTGACTCGTGGATGGAGAGACGCAACCTGCCCCTCAGCCTCCAAAAGTGACTCTTCCTCACATGCTCCACTCTCATCCCCCCCCCCTATTTGTTTTTTTTTGTTCCTGGTGGTTCGCTGAAAATATTTAATTAAAAAAGGGTACATTATGGCCTCCAAGTCAAGTGCGGCTAATTAAAGTTATCAATTCATTACTTTCCACACCCATTGCTCTTTCTCTTCCCCTTCTCCCATTCACCACACCCGAACCCATCTCCTCCTCCCTCTCTCTGTCCATCTCCCGTTTGGCGAATTCCAAGGCGCCTCAAAACTCAACACCTCTTTGCTCTCTCCGTTTCTCGCCCAGGCGCGTGCAGAAGCAGCAGCGGCTGCACTGGGTGGCAACGAGGGGAGTGGAGGAGGCGGAGGTGCTGGATAAGCTGTCGGACGACATTCAGACGGACGTGCGCCGCAGCCTCTGCCTCGAGCTTCTGCAGTGTGTGAGTGTTGTAGTGTGTGAGTCGTGCTGAGTGTGTGAGTGCGGTAGTATGGGTGGGAGGGAGAGAGTGTGTGGGTGGTGCAGTGAGAGTGCAGTAGAGCGGATGGGAGTGTGGGTGGGAAAGTGTGTCAGGGGTAGAGTGTGAGTGGAGGAGGCGGAGGTGCTGGATAAGCTGTCAGACGACATTCAGACGGACGTGCGCCGCAGCCTCTGCCTCGAGCTTCTGCAATGTGTGAGTGACTGTGTGTGTATGTGTGTGTGTGTGTGTGTGTGTGTGTGTGTGTGTGTGTGTGCGTGCTGGGCTGTGGGTGCTGCTGTGTGGATGGGAGAAAGTATGCAAGAGGTGGAGTGTATGAGTGGTGCTGCAGTGTATGAGTGGTGCTGCAGTGTATGAGTGGTGCTGCAGTGTATGAGTGGTGCTGCAGTGTATGAGTGGTGCTGCAGTGTATGAGTGGTGTTGCAGTGTATGAGTGCTCCTCAGTGAGTGAATGGTGTGGTGTAGTGTGTGTGTGGGTGGTGCAGCAGTGTGAGTGTTGGTGGACTGTGCCTTATGACGCTCGCCCTGCCAGCCATTTCCCTTGATCCCCCTCCTTTGGTACTGCTCCCCTATCTCTCCTCCCCCCACCCCATCCACCAGTCCGCCCTCTTCTTTGCGATGGAGCCGTAGGTCCTGGACGCGTTTTGTGAGAAGCTGAGGCAGCAGCTGTACATAGAGGGCACCGTCATCCTCAAGGAGGGGTACCCCACCTCCCCGCATCCCATGTGCGCCCCTTTTTCCCCCACTTTCCCCAATCCCTCCACACCCTTCCCCCCGGGGTCCCCATACTCTCTCCCTCCCCCTTTGCCCCTCCCTTTCCCCATCCCCCAGTCCGCTCTCTTTTTCGCCATGGAGCCGCAGGTGCTGGACGCCTTTTGTGAGAAGCTGCGGCAGCAGCTGTACATCGAGGGCACCGTCATCCTCAAGGAGGGGTACCCCGTGTCGCTTCACCCAGTGTGTGCCCCCCTTTCCCCCCCCGTTCCCCTCCTCTCTGCCCCAGTCGGCCTTGTTTTTCGCCATGGAACCTCAAGTTTTAGACGCGTTCTGTGAGAAGCTGAGGCAGCAGCTGTACATCGAGGGCACCGTCATCCTCAAGGAGGGGTACCCCGTGTCCCTTCACCACACCCAATGTGTCCCCTCACCCTTTCCGCCCGTCCCCCTGTTACAGTCCGCGCTCTTCTTTGCCATGGAACCCCAAGTACTAGACGCCTTCTGTGAGAAGCTGAGGCAGCAGCTGTACATCGAGGGCACTGTCATCCTCAAGGAGGGGTACCCCGTGTCCCTTCACCACACCCAATGTGTCCCCTCACCCTTTCCGCCCGTCCCCCTGTTACAGTCCGCGCTCTTCTTTGCCATGGAACCCCAAGTACTAGACGCCTTCTGTGAGAAGCTGAGGCAGCAGCTGTACATCGAGGGCACCGTCATCCTCAAGGAGGGGTACCCCGTGTCCCTTCACCACACCCAATGTGTCCCCTCACCCTTTCCGCCCGTCCCCCTGTTACAGTCCGCGCTCTTCTTTGCCATGGAACCCCAAGTACTAGACGCCTTCTGTGAGAAGCTGAGGCAGCAGCTGTACATCGAGGGCACCGTCATCCTCAAGGAGGGGTACCCCGTGTCCCTTCACCACACCCAATGTGTCCCCTCACCCTTTCCGCCCGTCCCCCTGTTACAGTCCGCGCTCTTCTTTGCCATGGAACCCCAAGTACTAGACGCCTTCTGTGAGAAGCTGAGGCAGCAGCTGTACATCGAGGGCACGGTCATCCTCAAGGAGGGGTACCCCGTGTCGCGCCTCTTCTTTGTGCTGCGCGGCCAGCTCGAGAGCTACACCATCATCGGGGGTTGCTTGCACCCCCCTCCCCCACTCCCCTTGCCCTTGCGCCCTAGGGCCCCCATACTCTCTCCCCCCCCTCCTTCCGTCCCCCATCTCACCCCTCTTTCCCCTGCCCCAGTCGGCGCTCTTTTTCGCCATGGAGCCGCAGGTCCTGGACGCGTTTTGTGAGAAGCTGAGGCAGCAGCTGTACATAGAGGGCACGGTCATCCTCAAGGAGGGGTACCCCGTGTCGCGCCTCTTCTTTGTGCTGCGCGGCCAGCTCGAGAGCTACACCACCATCGGCGGGCGCGCAGGCTTTGTGGACAGTGTGCTGCTGGGGAAGGGGGACTTTCTGGGGGAGGAGCTTCTGGTGGAATACCTCGAGAAGCTGTCGGACGGCAACAAGAGCCGACGCTCAGGCACCCAGATTCGCTACCTGGGCCGATGTGAGTAGCGGCCTCCTGGGGTTGTGTTGTTGTCAAGGCCGAGTTGTGTTTGTGGACAGCGTGCTGCTGGGCAAGGGGGGCTTCCTGGGGGAGGAGCTGCTGGTTGAGTACCTTGAGAAGCTGTCGGATGGCAACAAGAGCCGGCGATCTGGCACCCAGATTCGCTACCTGGGCCGATGTGAGTAGCCCCTTCCTGGGCATGTGGACAGGTGGGGGTTGGGAGGGGTGTGCTGTTGGGGAAGGGGGACTATCTGGGAGAGGAGGTGCTCGTAGAGTAGCTTGAGAAGCTGTCAGACCGCGTCAAG
This sequence comes from Closterium sp. Naga37s-1, assembly GCA_947471745.1. NCBI lineage: Eukaryota > Viridiplantae > Streptophyta > Zygnematophyceae > Desmidiales > Closteriaceae > Closterium > Closterium sp. Naga37s-1. The sequence continues at coordinate 801,115 of CANJKZ010000817.1, forward strand.
AGCCGGCGCATGGGAGCCTGCATCTGGTATTTGGGCCGATGTGAGTCTGACCATTTTGATCCGATTGGATCGGATCTGTCCTGATCTGGATCTGATCTGACCTGCCCTCATCTGATCTGACCTGCAGTCGTGACCATGTCTCCTCTTCTTTCCCCCATTCCCCATCCCCCATCCCCCATGCAGCCATAACGATGGGTGCGAGCGCATCGGCGTCAGCAGCAGCGCTGGGCACATTAGCAATCGACGTGCTGCCGACAGCGCAGCGCACGGTGCGGTGCATCGGGCCCGTTGAGGGCTACGAGCTTGAAGCCACCGATGTGGCCGTGGTGTGCCGGCAGTTCGCCCGCATGCTCGCCACCAGCAAGATCCAGGCGGCCCTCAAGTAGGTGTTCTGTTCTACCCCTGCACTTCTTGCTTGTTCTGGTGTAAGGGGTTAGCGAAGGAGGGCTATGAGCTGGAAGCCACCGACGTGGCCGTGGTGTGCCGGCAGTTCGCCCGCATGCTCGCCACCAGCAAGATCCAGGCGGCCCTCAAGTAGGTGGTGATATGGACGTTGTCTGGTGTCTAGTGGCTGGTCATACGTTCATTGTGCCAGTTGCTGACAGACTTACATAACAGTGCATCAGTCTATGTGTCTGTCTGGGCCTTTTATCTCCATCTGTATTCCGCTCTCTTCATCTCTTACATCCATTTCTCTTCCCCAACGTTTCCCTCAAACCCCGCTCGTCTCATCTCCTGTGTGTGTTTCAGTGAGTGCTGTCACAACCGACGCACACACGCCGCCAGAACCATCCAGCTCGCATGGAGGCGGCACCTGAGAAAGAAATACGGACTGACCATCCAGCAGGTGAGCTATATGGACCGGTGGCTTTTGATTCGCCCTTAAAATCGTCTTGCTTCGAGGTGGTACTTGAGAACGAAATACACGCTCCCCATTCAACAGGTGAGAGATATGGACCATCTTTGTTGTTACCGCTCTGTAGTACCTGCATATAACTGCAATTATCCTCGTTATAACCACCCCTCCTACAGGGTATGAGTGCGGTGAACCAGAATCACATGCAGCTGGGGGTGCTAAGCACTAACTGCACCCATCCTCGTTATAACCACCCCTCCTACAGGTTATGAGTGCAGTGAACCAGAACCGCATGCAGCTGGTGGTGCGCAAGGCGCTGGAGTTGCAGGTTGGGGGGGGCAGCGCACGCAGAGACAGTGAAGCTGGGGAGGATTCAAGAAACAACAGCAGGCGGATGTGAGGACAGCAGCAGGAGGTGTGAGGGCAGCAAGAGGAGGGTGAGAGCAGGAGAATGTGAGAGGCGGCTTATGAGGCGCCTCAAAAGGCGCTGGAACTGCAGGTGGGGGGCAGCGCACGCAGAGACAGTGAAGCTGGAGAGGATTCAAGAAACAACAGCAGGCGGATGTGAGGACAGCAGCACGAGGTGTGAGGGCAGGGGAATGTGAGAGGCAGCTTATTAGGCGCCTCAAAAGGCCCTGGAGCTGCAAGGGGAGCCAGTGCTCGCAGAGCATAGGAAGGTAGTTTCGACCCAGATCCAGCAGATCTAACTCGTTCTAATCTCTTCTAGGCAAATGCTCGCAGAGCCAGCGAAGCAGGGGACTCAAGAAACAACAGCAGGCGAATGCGAGGGGAAGATGTGAGGGAGGGAGGATGAGGGAAAGAGTCTTTGGTACTGGCTATGTGTGCCGAGTTTCAGAATAGCAGGAGGCTTGTTGTAGCTCTTGTCGCTGCTTCTCAAAGGGCTCAGCTCAGAACGAAACATACCAGCAAACAGGCTGTCTTGTGAATGTGGGTTAAGAACAGGGCCTATGATTCAATTCGATAAGTTGAGGACGCATTCATAGAAACACTACAAACATAGCAGCTAGCTGCCGCAACTTTAAACATTCATTACTTATTTATAAATTTGGGTGGTTTGTTCAATACTATAGACAAGATTACGGACTGCATTAAGCTGCCCTAAAAATCCACAGCTTGTAATTTGAATCTAACATTACTTGGTATGTCAATCCTTTCAACTATGTGACGCCACAACAATGTATATGCCCTTGCAACTCTCAAACTTCTACCCAGAAGCACCTTCTCAACGCTGCATCGATGTGGTGTGTACTGGTATTATTGTTACATCACGGTACGATTATCATTATTATTGTGATGCACTGTTCAGAAGGATAGATCCAGGTGGATGCAGTGAACGCAGACAGGGTGCAGTAGGGCAGTGAAAGGCATGTGGGGAAGAGAAGACGATTTTATGTCAAAATGTTATTTGCTGTGTAGGCTGTAGTGGGGTACTCAACATAGAGTACAACCCTTTTAGGGTTTCCTATATGTACTCCACCTGCCTGCTAGTACAACCCCTTCTTCCTTTCCTTCTTCGCTTCTACTCTTAACATTTTATTGCTTTCCTTTCTATGTTTTCTTCAGCCATCCAACCAACACTAGTGGCCTAGGCTTGGGAGGGTCAGTTTTGAAGTGCGGGTGCCAACCTGCTAACACTTGCAAGCATGTCATGGCTAACCAGTTTTGAGCCGACTCAAGAAGAGTCACTTTGCCACGCAGAGTGGCAGTCACTCACTCACACCTCTGACACATGGGCGTGATGAAAAGCGCTGTTTGCTTTGCAGGCACGACTCCTGGGGCAACTTAAACAGTGGAAGCCACTGTCAGTCACTCCACTGTCACGTGGGGGTGCCGCCAAGCACTGCTTGCAGGCACGCCCTGGCGAAATCATCGTACAGCTGTAAGCACCCGAAGGCCATCTGGAAGGACAGGTGGGCCAAGGCGGGGAAGGACGGGAGAAAAGGGACTACGGTAGTGTGTTTTTTTAGTGAGCTATGAAACGGAATACCCTGGCAAAATCGTGGTACAGGTGCCGGCATGCAAAGGCCACCTGGATGGATGTGAGAGGACGGGGGTTGTGGGGCTTAAATGAAGGGGAACGAGGAAGGAAGGAGGGTGAGGAAGGAGGGACAGCAGGGGAAGAGCAGGAGAGAGGGTTGGGGTGGGATGCGGGAAGAAGCAGACAGGCAAAAGCAAGAGTGTTCAGCACTCTGGTCTGCTTGTCACCACTCTCAGAACTCATTGCTTTTGGTCTGCTCGTCCCCGCTCTCCTCCGCCAAGCCTCCCCAACCATGCAGCCATCACCCACTGCAGCATCCCTGACAGCCCCACCCCTGCACCCCCGGCACCCCCAGTAGCACCACCAGCACCCCCAGCAGCACCACTTTCATCTCAGCACTCACCGCTTTGGTCTGCTCGTCCCCGCTCTCCTCCGCCAGCCTTCCCAACCATGCAGCCATCACTCGCAGCATCCCTGACAGCCCCACGCCTGCACCTCCAGCACCACCACCCCCAGCACAGCCAGCAGCAGCAATAGCGCCAAATCCAGTGGTTGCGGTGCCTCCAGACGCAGAAGCAGCAGCAGAGGAGAGGAGGAGGCCTTCGGCAGCGACGGCAGCAGGGGGCAGCGAGAGGAGCAGTGAGGCTGCAGCAAAGATGGCACAGCGCTGCACGTAGGGCTCTGGGTGCAGGGCGATGGGACTGCAGGGGTGGGGAAAGGGGCGGAGGGTACGGATTGGGGGAGAAGGAAGAAGGGGAAAGAGGGGAGAAGAATGGAAAAGAGAGGTTGCATTTAAACACTATGTTTGAGGCTGCAGCGAAGATGGCACAGCGTTGCGTGCAGGGCTCTGGCGAAGAACCACAGAGTTCCGCCCCCAAAATGTTGCAGGGTGTTATTGAGAATTCTCAAAAACACCCTGCAGAACCACAGAGTTCACCACTCCAACAGAGCCCCAACAGTCCACTCCACACGTGACGCTCGCTCTACCTGCCTGCCTGTTGCACACTAACACCACCACATTGCACTGACAAGCCAGCCGCACACAGCACGAATCACCCCAACTCACCTGTCGTTGAAGAATTCCAGCAGAGCTGCTGCAAGAGGCAGGACAGCTGGCGAGGGGGCGAGGAGGCGGAGGCATTTCCCCAGCAGCATTTCCCCAGCAGCAGCAGCAGCAGCAGCAGCAGCAGCACGCGGGCGAGAACAACAAAGTCCTGCCCCACCCAGTCCAGTGTGTGGCTCTGCCTGTATACCAGCCGCTCCAAGCAAGACCAACCTTCACGCCACTCACCTAGCGTTGATGAATTCTGACAGTGCTGCTGCAAGGGGGAGAAGTGCGGGTGAAGGGGCTAGCAGGCGCAGGCACTTCCCCAAGAGCAGCAGCACGCGGGCGAGCACTACGTAGTCCCGCCCCACCCAGTCCACCCCGTGGCTCTGCCTGCCTGTTGCACACCCGCATCACCACATTGCACAGTCTCGCCACACACTGACCAGGCACACACCAAGCAAGCCCAACCTCAAAGCCACTCACCTGGCGTTGATAAATTCCAGCAGAGCTGCTACAAGAGGCAGGAGAGATGGAGAGGGGGCGAGGAGGCGCAGGCATTTCCCCAGAAGCAGCAGCACGCGGGCGAGAACCACAAAGTCCCGCCCCACCCAGTCCACCCCGTGGCTCTGCCTGTCGTACGCTCGCATCAGCGGCAGCATGAACCCCGCTGCCACGTCAGCGAATCGCACACGTGGAACTGTACATTTGGACGAATCGCGCTGACTGTGCATCTGCTGGTTCTGACCGCTGCTTCCGAGAAGCTTCTCTCTCGCGGATTCGATTGCTTTGGAGGTTCGTTTCTCCTGCCCAAGGATGCGGTCGCCAGGACGCAGGGGCAGGTCCCGTGCGAAACTTTTTGTCCAGCTGCCCTCGAGCCCGGTCAGGCCGAACCCTCCTCCATCTGCTGCTGCTAACATTGCCTTCGCCATCTCAGGCTGCCCGAGATCTCCGGGCAGAATCCCGGGCAGCTGAACCCAATTACCAGCACCAGGTGGGGAAGGGGAGAGGGAGTGTGCCGGATGATCCCAAGGGGTAGGCCCAGTGTGAATCTCAACTATCAGGGGAGTGTGCGAACGAGAGGTGGAAAGGGAGGAGGACGAGAGGGGTGGAGCGAGTGTAGCAGCAACTGAGGAAGAGGAGGAGGAGGAAGAGGGGGAGGAGTTGGAGGCGAGTTCGATAGCGGCTGCTTCTAGAACGTCCAGGATGAGTAGGCGCTGACTCAGATCCACGTGGGCAGAAAACACCTCCCCCAGAAGCACCTCGAGCGATGCCACCGGGGAAAAGACAACCAGGGCCACCAGCGATGCTCTCCTCCTCTCCTCTGCACCCCCTGCTCTCTGCCCTCCTCCCTTTCCTTCCCCGCCTTGCACGCTGCCTCCCTTCCGTTGCTTGGCTCCTTCTTCCCTGCTGCCCTTCTTCGTTTTACTGAAGGAGCCCCACTCTTCTACCTCACACTCCTCTACCTCACCTTCTCCCCCCTCCTCGCCCATCTCGCTCCCGCTCTCCTCCTCTCCCTCCTCCCCTCCCTCCCCCTCCGGTTCTTCCCCAACCAAGAGGAACTGGCACTGCATATGGATAAGGGAGCGCGCCAGCTCAGCTGCCACGTCATCCAGCTCGTCCGGTTGGCAGCGGATCATTGGCTCAAGGGAGAGAAGCGCCCGCTCCATCTGTTCACGAAGGACCAAGCATGAGAATGCCAAAAAAAAAAAAAACTTGACTAGAGTTTTTTTTACCGAGCCATGAAGACGACGAAGAGAAGGACCAGAAACGTTTCTTGACTAGAGGTAGCCAAATGCATAACCGACTGAAGCTGAGCTGAGACACTCACCGCACTGACATCATCGGCCTTCCTCAGGTCTGCTGCACAGTAGCGCAGCTGCATGGGAGCCGCCATTCCACCCCCCTCCCCACTCATGCCCACTCCTACTCCCATGCCCATGGCCACGCCCATTCCCATGCCCCCTTCATCCTCCTCTTCCTCGTCTGATTCCTCCTCGCTCTCCTCTTCCTCCTCATCCCAGTCCTCCTCACTCCACTCTTCCTCACTCTCCTCCTCGCTCCCTTCCTCGCTCCCTCCCTCACTCTCATCATCCTCCTCCCGTTCCTCCTTGCCCAACTCCCCCTCCTCTCCTCGCTTCTCCACGTCCTGATTCTCATCTTCCCCACCATCCCCACCGGCCCCCTTCGCCCCTTCCCCTCCCCTCTTCTCCTCCCTACACAACTGCCCCGTCAACCCCCCAACGTCCCATCCCGTTGCAAAATCAAGAGCAGCAGCAATAGCCGCCTCGTGAGTCGACTCAACAGCAGCTGCACTCCCCTCACTCACCCCACTCCCCCCTCTGCCTCCTCGCTTCCCCTCCTCCCCCCCAGAGACTATCCCTCGCTCATATGCAAACTCCCCAAACAGCATGGAGGGGCGGTCAGGGTGGACAGCCACTGAGAAGGCGAAGGCAAGGCGCTGCCCCATCAGGCGCACCAGCGGGAGGGGACTTTCCAATCGCACTGCACGTCAGAAGCAGGAACAAAACAGGCAGCAAGGGTGGTTTTGGGGGTTTGCAAAGGGGGTGGGGGGGGGAGAGGGGGAGGGGATGCAGGGGCGGTCAGGGTGCACAGCCACAGAGAAGGGAAAGGCAAGCCTTTGCCCCATCAGACGCACCAGCAGGAGGGGACTTTCCAATCGCACTGCATGTGAGGACCAGGAACAAAACAGGCAGCAAGGGGGGGGGTATGGGGGGCCAGTCAGTCAAGGTGGGCAGCCACTGAGAAAACAAAGGCAAGGCGCTGACCCATCAGCACGTCAGAAGCAGGAACAGGCAGCAAAAAAAGGGGGGAGGAGGGGAAGTGGGGGAAGGAGGGGTGGGCTGATGGGGTGCGCAGCCACTGAGAAGTTGAGATGCCTCAAACGTGCACAATGCAATGGCTGCGCACCCCATCACCTGAGAATTCTCATCTCAAACGTGCACTATGCAATGGCTGCGCACCCCATCATCTGAGAATTCTCATCTCAAACGTGCACTATGCAATGCACTTGCATCTTTTGAGGCGCCTAAAAAAACGTACTCAATGCACTTGCACTATCACAACAAAAGACATGCGAGTGCATGTGCATGTGCATGTGCATGTGTATGTGCATGTGCATGTGTATGTGTATGTGTATGCTCACAGTATGACAACTTACTGGAGACCCCCTTGAGAAGCATCGTGAGCAGCGATGGGTGCAGGCGAATGGGGGGATGGGAGTGATGCACGGATGAGGACAGTGCTTGAGGGTTGTGGTGGCGGGGGAGGGAGAGGAGGAATCCTGCTGCTGCTGTCACATCTGCCAGACGGAAAGAAAAGGGGCAAGGGGCATGACCAAGGGGAAAAGGTGATGGAGAAAGGATGGGAGCGAGGCACAGATGAGGCCAGTGCTTGAGGGTTGTGGTGGCGAGGAAGGGAGAGGAGGAATCCCGTTGCTGCTGTCACATCTGCCAGAAGGACAGGGTCGAGAAGAGGCAGGGAGCACGAATCAAGAGGGGAGGGAATGGGCCTATTTTTGAGTCGACTCAAAAATAGGAATCCCGCTGCTGCTGTCACATCTGCCAGGAGGACAGGGTCGAGAAGAGGCAGGGAGCACAACAAATCAAGGGGAAAGGAAATGACAATTGGAAATGCTTTCATACTTCTCCCGTTCCTCTGAGGTGCAACAAATTGACCTCGTCCCTCCCCGTCATCTCCAGTGACCAGTCAGTCAAGGGACGAGCACAGCACAGCACAGCACATCAATATTTACTAGAGCGTTTTGAGACGTCTCAAAATTGACCTCGTCCCTCCCCGCCCCGCCATCTCCAGTGACCAGTCAGTCAAGGGATGAGCAGAGCAGAGCACATCGATCTTTACTAGAGCGAATCAAGTCCTTTCTTCTTCTTGCTGACTCACAGATCTGCTTTTCCATGGATGCTGATTGGACGAGAGCTGCTGAGCTCCACATGCGCAGCACGTGCTCAAGTGCCACGTGGCACAGCCCCATTGGCTCGATTGCCAAGGAGCCGTCAGCAGGGGGGTGACAGGAGGAGGAGGACGAAAGGAGGGCGATAATCCAAGGCAGGCAAGGGAGGGGAAGGAGGGAGCGAGTGAGGAGGTGACAAGTAAATAGGTACCTGCCATGATTGGTTGCGGAGGGGAGTAGGGATGGGAGGGGGAATAGTAGAAGACAAAGAGAATGAGAGTTGACGGTGAGGTGAGGTAGAACAGATTCGGCTCAGCAGAAACATTGGCACGAACTGATCAGCCAGCTCTCAACGAGAATCTGATTTTCAAGGATTCGCAAAAAAATTGATTCAGCCTGCTCTCAAACAGAGACGCAAGACACCTCCGACCCACCCACCCACCCACCCAACCACACACAGGAGACTGACTGAGCCATTGGCTTTAGCGATAGAACGTAGGCAAAGAAGCAAACACGGGAAAGCAGAGAGAGAGGCAGCGAAACAGCAACAGCAAAGCAAGAAAGCATCACAACAACCATGCAGGAGAACAAGAAAGCGGCAAACCAGGGGTTGGATTCTATGTGTGCCTCATGCATCAACTCACACTGCTTGGGGGTGTCGCTGAGCCAGCAACCCCTGAAACAGCACCTGCAACACAGTCTCTGGCACACTGCCGCTCCTGCTGCTACTGCTGCTGGTGGTGCTGCCACCGCTGCAACTGCCGCTGCTGCTGGCAGTGGGAGCAGTGGTGGGAAGAGCAGCAGAGAGGGCGGCGAGGTGGGAGAGAAGAGCCTCTGCTAGCTGGTGAAGCGGGAAGGCGTCAGCAGCAGCGAGGGAGGTGATGATGGTGGAGTGGATAGAGGAGAGATGTGGTAAGGAGGAACTGCTGTGGCACGTGGTAGAGGCGGTGCTGTTGCTGCTGCTGCTGCTGGAAGTGGTGCTGTTGTGTGCTGGTGCTGACGTGGCGTGTGCCAGCTGTCGGATGATTGTGTGGACGAGCTCGGATGCCACGGTCGCTGGGAAGAGAGGGGCGAGCGGCAAGCAGAGAGGGAGGAGAATAGGGAGGAGCAGGAGAGGACGGGAGGGCAAAGGAGGAGGAGAAGCGGAGAGAGCATGGAAGAGGGAAAAGAAAAGGGTGGCGGAAAGGGGGGAGGAGGGGAGGGGAGGCCCCCACATCCTTGTTAGTTACTAACTGCCACCACACATTGGCTTGCCCCCACCGCCACTCACCCCACCAAACCTCACCCCACCACTCACCTGCATGCCCTCTGCGGCACAGCCTTGCCACCAGCTGCCCTACAAACGCCTCTAGGGAAACGCCACTGCCACTGCCGCTGCTGCTGCTGTTGCCGCTGCTGCTGCTGCTGCTGCTGCTGCTGATATTGCTGGTGTGCTTGTGAGTGGTGGTGATGTTAGTGGTGGTACTGCTGATGCTACCGCTGCTGCTAGTGGTAGGGGAAACACTTGTTAGGAGGGAGGGAGGCGTAGGGGGAGGTGGTGAGGAGGAGCGAGAGGCAGCGATGGTGGCGGTGGTGGTGAGAGTATGGCGGATGAGAGACGAGATGAAGTGACTGGTTGGGCAAGGGGGGAAGTGGGGGGATTGGAATGGAATGGGTTCCAGCGCGTATAAAACAATTAAGTGGCGGCGACTTCTTTTGGCGTTTTAGAACAAGAAGGGGCGGGGGGTGCTTGTGTCGATTTGGAGAAATCTCCGGACTGGCAGGCACTTGAATGGTGGGGACGCCCTAGTTTTAAGACGTTACAAAACGTGAGGGGGAGATGGGCGGGTGGGGAAGCACACGCACGGAGGGCAGTGGGAAAGTGGGTAGGAGGGGAAGGGGAGCATTTTTTAGATGCCACACGCACAAGCACGCAGCGAAGTGGGTAAGTGGGTTATGAAGGAGCAGAGTCTCACGGAGCATGCAGGGCAGAAGGCGCGTGTGACGACGCCCTATCGGTCACCGACGCCAGCTGGGACACCACTCTTTCCACGCTGTACTCTCCTCTCCACATTGCTGCTGACGTGGCTGATGCTGCTGACGTGGATGATGATGCTGACGTGGCTGACGCTGCTAACGTGCAGCGACTTGATTCCAGGTGGACCAAGAATCTGTACAAGCCCTCTGACGTTACAAGGGTCTCTCTGCACCCAGCAGCTCCAGCCAAGCTCCCTGCTCCAGTCACATTTGGACACGTGTCAGGAGTAGAAGCTGCAGGCGTGCACTCTGCGCCTGGCTTGACTGGTTCGGCTGTTGGGCCGTCAGGCGAACCGAAGATTGCAAGGAGGAGCAGCCTGGATGCATGGGTGGGTGGGGGGAAAAGAGGCAGGGAAGAGGGGCCCATTCTTGGAGAAGCTGCTGGCGAAGGAGAAGCATGCATGCAAAGGCGGGCGAAGGAGGGAGGGAGGGAGGGGGGGAAGGGGGGAGGGAAGGGAAGGAGGGAGGGAGGGAGGAGCGTCTCGGAAAGCTTGGTCGTACAGGGAGGAACCTTGAGGGAGAAAACGCGGAGGAGGGGGAGTGTTTTTTCCCTCAAGGTTGAGGAGGAGGGAGGAAGGGGGATTGGGTTGGACTGAAGTGAATCACACTCAAGCGGCCCATTGCTGGCTTTACCTCTCAGCCTCCTTGCGTGCAATGGTGCTCCTCCTCCCCTGCGCCACTCTACCACACACCCCTCCACCCAACACATCACCAGCAGCAGCAGCGCCACCACCACCATCGCCAACATCCTTCCCCTCACTTCCCTCTGCCCCATGTCCCCCCATCCCTCTCCCCCCATCTTCCCCCCAAAGCAACTCCTCGTCCGCGGAAGCAGTGTAGGCGGAGGGGGAGGCGGAGAGGAGGGGGAGGAGGGCGTCTAGCGCGGAGGGGAGGGGGGCGGAGAGGAAGAGCGGGTCGAGCAGAGCGCGGTGGGCGGAAGGGGGAAGCACTGGCGCCGCTCCTGGAAGGGGAAGGGGACAGGGGAGGAAAGGGGGAAGGGGAGGGGGAGGGGGAAGGGGAGGGGGGGGGGAAGCGGGGGGGAATGGAAAAGTGATGCGGATTCAGTGAGAGGGAGAGGAAAGGAGGGGGACTATTGTTGTACGGTCAGAGCAGAAGCGGATGCAAGAGCGGCGAGACGGCGGAGAAAACGAGTGAGATAGAAAAACGGAGAGGAGGACGCAGAATAGGATGCGGGGGGGACTATTGTCGTACGGACGGAACAGGAGCAGCTGCGAGAGCGCCGCGAGGTGGTCCGATAGTAGCACGCGAAGAGGAGACAATATCGGTGCCTTCGCTTCTGTCACAGCGGCGTCTCTCCCGCCCGTGGAGAACGCTTCATATCTGATTCCGTCAATCGCGCTGCTCGCACGATCCGCTACAGCCGACGCGTTCTTCGTCGACTTTGAAAAAGCGTTGCTCGCACGATCCACTACAGCCGATGCTACAGCCGACGCTCCAGCGCGTACGTTGGGTGCCAGCAAAGCGGCGACCGCTGTTTCAACGGCTGCCACGTCAGCAGCCGCGTCTAGACTCCGTTCCAATCGCGTAAGGAGGCGAATGGCTTCCTCCTCGTCGTCCAATCGCTGCTCTTGCTGAGCTTCAAAGGGATCAGCGGGATCTGATCGGCAATTACTCATTGAGGCGATGTCGTCCAGTCGAGTCGCCCTACGGGTCGCCATCTCATGTGTGGTCATACGAGTCGCCATCAAACCCAGTAATGATTAGTCTCAACTTCACGAGTTTGTATTTTTTTCCCCGCGTAGAAGCGACCTCGGTATTATTTTGTACTGCTTTAGGGGTAAATGCTGCAGTTTTACCTTGGGATAATCAGATGAAGTGATTTCTCATGGAAACTTTACCTCGCTATTATGTACACTCATTACAGTGTGCTGGTTTGCCACGATTATAAATACGCAGCCCTGTCAAATTCATAAAAAAAAAAATGCTGTTGATGAGGGCGTGTTCCTACAGCCCTGAGACTAAATTAAATGACCATTTTCATCGTAAAATAATCGGCCAGTGTCATCCCTCTTCTCGCTTCCCAGACTCATCATCCCTAAAGTACTTCTCCTGAACATCCCCTATTGTGGAAAGGTAATTCATGAGGCCAAATAAACACCAGCGCCGATCACCATGGGGACAAGATGGTCATTGTCACACAAACGAGGTCGCACGCAAAAAGGATTGTTTGAAGAGGTGCAGGTTAAGGAAACTTGAAATGTAAGTTGGAAGGGAAGCTAGAAGAGTACCGGTATTTTGAAAGGAAGCAAGATGTGGTTAGGCAGATAGAGGAAGGGGTGAACCAACTAGAGCAAAAGAGACAGTGTAATTCAAAAGGGGGGGAATCAGAAGACTAAGACACCAAATAAAAAAAAAGGAAAACCAAAACTGGGAGGCTTTTGCAAGAGTACAGTACATTGGAACAAACGAGAGTATAAATGGCCATCGTGATTCACGAATGAAGGATGCAAGTGGGGAGACGAGGGTGGGTGGGGAGAAGCGTAAAAGGCAAAAAACGTGCGCAAGAGGAGAAGGGAGAGAAAGAGTGAGTGCGAGAGGTAAGAGTGTGTGCGTGTGAGTGAGTGTGAGTGTGTGTGTGTGTGAGTGAGGGGGATATCTCTCCTCCTCCCACTGCATGGAGCGCGTGGCAATCTTGGAGTATTCAGCAGCGCTCGCCTCTATCCCCGCAAACACATAGCCGTTCGCCCGGTCGATTGTGCGGATCAGATTCGATACGCTCTCCTTGTCCTGACAGGCAAGCAGGGGCATCAGCAGCAGCAAGCAGTGAAATGCCGCCAGGAGAGATTAGGGCGAGTGGGGCGAGTGGGGCGAGTGGGGCGTTGGGGAGCGTAGGGTGCGTGGAGTGAGCAATGTGGGTCATGTGAGCGAGTGAGTGAGTGAGTGGGGTGGAGGAACATAGTCAGACCACCTGAATGTTGAGGGTTTCAAACGAGACGAGCCCGAAACCATCCACCACTTCACACACTGCTGACATCAGCTTGCTGGCATGTGCGGGGGGAGAGAGGGCCATGCTCGTCCCATGCTCAACCCATGTTCACCCCATTCTCGCCCCATGGTCAGCCCACCTGAATGTTAAGTGTTTCAAACGAGACGAGCCCGAAATCGTCCACCACTTCACACACTGCTGATGTTAGCTTGCTGGCATGTGCGTTGGGAGCGAGGGGGCGAGGGGGACAGGGGAAGGGGAAGAAGGGAGCGGGGGAGGGGGGGAGTGGTGGAAGGGTGTAGGGTTTTGGGGTAGAAGCGGGAAAGGGACCAGGGAGAAGTGACAGATTCAAACCAAACAGAAGAACAGTGTCCAGGCTATATCAGCTGGCCTGACAACACGGGACAGCGGAATGGAATGAGAGTGGAGCAATGTGCGTGTCGAATGGAATGTGCACTCACGAGTATCGCTTGTTGCGAGGATCGCTCTCGAGATGCTCCTGCAGGTACGAGAGGTCCTGCACGTCCGTGTAAAAGTCGAGGTTGAATGCTGAGGGCGGGGAAGAGGGGAAGAGGCAGAGACGGGAAAGATTTGATGCTCGGCTGCAGGTAGGAGTGGTCCTGCACGTCCGTGTAGAAGTCAAGGTTGAATGCTGAGGGAGGAAGGGTGTGGAGAGGGGGATTAGTGGGAGTGGGCAAGAGGGGGCGGGGAAAGTCGAATAGTCGCCTCAGACGCCTGCTCTGCTGCAAGAACAAGAGTTCCTGCACATCTGTGTAGCAAAGCAACCCAGATTAAAGGCTACGGGGCACCGAAAGAGCTGGGGAGCAGAAGAGGTCGAGGAGATCCACTCACTCAGGGGGCCGTATGCCTCCACGAGGCCTTTGTTTAAGCTCGAAATGTTCGAGTTTTGAGTCGACTCACAACTCGTCACAGAACGAGAGGGGGAGCGGAAGAGATCCACTCACTCAGGGGCCCGTATGCCTCCACGAGGTCTATCTTTGAGAGCACGTTGACGTGTGGCAGCTCGAAATGTAACATCGCCTGCCCATATAGCAAACAGAGCAGACCAAACCCAAGAACGAGTTGCTGAAGATAATAACCCGAAACTGACAAGGAGAAGCTGAAGCTGAAGCTGAAAAAAAAAAAAAAAAAAAAAAAAAAAAACCGAATCGACAGAGCTTCATTCAGGGAAGCGCCTGCGGAGACCCCTTACTGGACGCGAAGCCTTAGGTCACCCTTTACCTGCAGCGACAGCAGCAGCGCCGCCACGTACTTGTGTGCCTCGCTGCACAGATGCGCATCCACCAGATGCACTGCCGCTAGCTGGTGTGCATGAAGGGAAGAGAGAGGGGAGCAGTGGCAGGTGTGCGGGAGGATGGGGATAGACATAGAGGAGCAATGTGCCTCGCTGCACAGTTGCGCATCCACCAGATGCACTGCCGCTAGCTGGTGTGCATGAAGGGGGCGTGGGAAGGGAGGGGGGCATATACGAACAGGTAGCCACATTGTACAAGGGGAGAAACGGACAGGAAGGCATTTGGGGCGACAGCAGCAGTGCCGCCACGTGCTTGTGTGCCACGCTGCACAGATGCGCATCCGCCAGATGCACAGCCGCTAGCTGGTGTGCGTGGTGGGTGGGGAGGTTGGCGGACCTGAATCCCCCATCTGCTAGGCTCTCCGATACCCATCCACCAGACTCACTCAGTAGTGTATCTTATGACTTGTCTGTTAGGCGCTTGATGATGCTCTGAGCGCTGTGTAGAGCCGAGCAGAGTGAGGGGCTGACTTCTAGGCATGAATGAACAGATCGGAAACCCCATCCACCGCACTCAGTGTTGTCAGTGTGTGATGAGCCTCTGACATCTGATAGTGCCAGTGGTCTAGTGGTAGAATAGCACCCTGCCACGTGCCCGGTGCAGACCCGGGTTCGATTCCCGGCTGGCACAATGCCTTTTGGCCAGCCCGGTTGGGGCTGTGGACCTCTCTGTTCACTTTTGGACTGGCAGTTTTGCCCGTCGGCATTGTCCAAGGGCGTGGAACATTTTAACGAACACACCAAATGGTCGGAAAGATGGTTGTTTCTGGCGATTGCGAAGAATTTAAGGAAACCCCATTGACTGGCATGTGTAGTAGTCACCCTGACTTGACCGAAATTCACTCGTATTCTCGTAAATATTTTAGAGCCTCTACTCACACGCTATCGCTTAAAAAGAGGATACTGTTTGGCTTCCAGTATTTACCTCCGATTGTGGTTGCCTAACACTCTACTCGTTCCCGCTCCCCCCAATGTCCCACACCCGTTTCGAATGCTTAAACTGGGAACAGATGTTTCTGCTTAGTGGGGGGTGGTTTTTAATGGGTGCCCCACGTGCTGGCGAGCAGAATAGCTTAGAATTTTCGCAACCTTCGCATCGCTGTTACACCCTTCGCTTTCGCCAGATCCAACCATATGGTCGACAAATCAGCGTGGTCGTAAAAATGTTCCACGCCCTAAGAGGACGCCCTAGATCTGCTCCTCCTAGATTTTTGTTCTACAGTCCACTCAACTCAACAGCTGCCTGCCTGCCTGCGTGGCTGACACCCCACCCATCCACCACAAACTCACTCTGTAGTGCATCTTGTCGGTGAGGCGCTTGATGATGCTCTGAGCGCTGGAGTGCAGAGTGAAGAGCTCCACTTGCCCGGGGAAGTCGAAGAGGAAATAGTGGTCTGCTTGTAACGGGGATGGGTGGGTTGGTTGGCAGAGGGTGGGTGAGAAGGGAAAGAAAAGCGATTGTGAGTAGAAACAGAGTGCATGTAAGAGAAGACAGCATCTCATGATAGGGTGAAAAGCAGAAGCACTAGCAAATGTTGCCGTTAAAGCAAACAAACAAGCAAGCGAACATGCGCGAACAGCCATTCAGCTCGAAGGATGCATTTGAGGCATGAATGGAGCAAAGGGGGGCTTAAGCATCGACTGACCCTTTTCAAGGGGCTTCAGCTTGCTCTGCAGCCAGTCGAAGTTCTTATCGATGTAGTCCATGCAGTACACGAGACCTGCATGTAGACACACCAATATATATACACATACAGCAGATATATATATATATATATATATGTAAATATTTGCACAACCTCGTATGAATACTGCTGCCCTACTGCCAGCCCTCCTCTCTGCAAGCCCTCTCATCTCATCAGCTCACCACCATTGGGGTCCCAGCAAGTGCTGCCCCATCACATCCTCGAGTAAACAAATACAGACAAACAACATACCCACCAGCCCCACCGCCGGCCCTCTCCTCTGCCAGTCCCCTCTCCTCCTCTCATCTCACTCGCCTCCGTTGGGTTTCAGCCCGTGCTGCCCCATCACGTCCTTGAGTAAGAACACAAATGTACCCACCCCACAAATAAAAGAAAGGAATGCGCCCACCCTCTCCCCCCTTCTCCCCACCGCCAGCAGACTCCTTTCCTCCTCTCCGCCTCTCACCTCACCACCGTTGGGTCCCAGTCCGTGCTGCCCCGACACGTCCTCCCTTTCAACTGCCAGCCCTCTCCTCTCCGCCTCTCAGCTCACCTCCGTTGGGCCCCAGTCCGTGCTGCCCCATCACGTCCTCCAGGCGAACCAGCTCCTCCACGTTCACTGCGCACTCGTACCTGCACGACCCGAGGGGCAGAGCAGAGGTGGGGGAGGCGATAAGCTGCAGGTTGTGTGTGTAAGGCGCTTCACAAAGAGTCCGTGCTGCCCCATCACGTCCTCCAGGCGAAGGACCTCCTCCACGTTCACTGCACACCCGTACCTGCGCGGTCAGGGGAGCAGGGGTGCAGGGCGAGGGGGGATAGCTGAGGGGGTTATCATGGTTCGGTGAGGGATGGCATGGCATGGAACAGCATGGGACGGCACGGGGTACATATGATGGACTGTGACTCACGGGAGGCGATCATTGGCTGGATCCATGTTGACCACTGCCACCTTCCTGGGATGATGATTTGATACGGCATTATTATGGCATAGGGATTGTAACGGCACGGAAGTATAACGGCATATGATTATAGCGGATGGAGAATTTGTTAAAGTTTAGAAGAAAGAAGAGGATTGCACTAGCAAGAATGGGGATACAAATAGGAAACCCTAGAAGGGTTGTACTCGCTATAGAGCACCCCACTACAGGCTAGAGCATAAGATGACATTCTGACACACCCCCATAGCCAAAGTGGGGTGTAATCAGCAGAGTAAGCAAAGGAGTACAAGCTCAGGGTGGATCACAATGTCACCACACATTCTGAGCACAAGTTCAAGAAGCAATAGTTTAAGTTCACAATTATGAGCAAAGCTAGTGGTAGTCACAACGGGCAAGTGAGGAGGAGGAGAGAGAGTGAGAGGAGAGGAGATAGGAGGCGACGGCTGAAGCTGCAGACACACAGGCAACAGGAGGCAGACTGGCACAGCGGCTACCGGACGAAGTCCCCGGAATACAGGAGTAACAGGCCCCGCGGCTAAAGTAGCGGCAGACGAGCAACGGACCCACGGGCGGCTGGCACAGCTGGCTACGACTGGGCTACCGGACGAAGTCCCCGGAATACAGGTGCTGCTGGCGACACGACGGCAACCTCCATTCAGCTTCCCCAAACTATCCCACTCCCCCCTGGCACACACCCGCTGCTACACCGCTAGCTCCACTCCCCTTTCACCCCCCCTTAGTACCACTCCACCGGCTCCAACACGTCCACCCCCCCTCAGCGGCAGCTGCAGCACAAGGAGACGGAGGAGGAGGAGGAGCAGGGAACGGTACAGAGTGAAGTCACCCCCATACCCCTCACCCCCAAACCCTAATTCAGGAGAATGGGGAGTAGGAGGGGTGGGGCGCCAGTAGAAGCACTGGGGGACAGCGAGGAGGGCAGGGGCAGCGAGGAACGAGCCCACCACGGGCCTGGTAGAGACGCCCGAGCCGCGCGCAGGCGGCCCGAGCCGCGCGCGGGCCTGGCGCCGCCCGTACGGGCCGCGCGCGGGCCTGGCGCAGCCCGTACGGGCCGCGCGCGGGCCTGGCGCAGCCCGTACGGGTGGCGCGCGGGCCTGGCGCAGCCCGTACGGGTCGCGCGCTGCCTGTACGGGCCGCGCGCAGGCCACGACGGGCGACGGGGGGCGACGAACGGGTCCCCGTCGCCCGTCGCGGCGCCTCCCGAGGGCGACGCGACGGTTGACGGGGCCGCGCGCCTCGGGGCGCACAGCGGGCAGAGAACCGCCGCGCGCCTCGGGGCGCACGGCGGGCAGAAAACCGCCGCGCGCCTCGGGGCGCACGGCGGGCAGAAAACCGCCGCGCGCCTCGGGGCGCACGGCGGGAAGAAAAACTGCCGCACGCCACGGGGCGTGCGGCACAGAGAGTAGCAGTAGCAGTTGCAGCGGAAGCAACAAGGTGGTGAGCCCACCCACAGGATCGATCCAAGGGGATCGACCTGCTCTGATAGCATGTTAAAGTTTAGAAGAAAGAAGAGGATTGCACTAGCAAGAATGGGGATACAAATAGGAAACCCTAGAAGGGTTGTACTCGCTATAGAGCACCCCACTACAGGCTAGAGCATAAGATGACATTCTGACAGAATTGTAACGGGACAGGATCACGGGTTATTGTGATGGCTGGAAGGAGATCGAATTTCGTGCGAGACGTTTTCAAGTTGAGCAAGCTGTTCTGACGTAACAATAAGAGCGGTGTGCGACGTGGTGGCAAACGACGGGCAGCAGTCCGACGACGGAAGACACGGAATGAGCCCGACCGAACCTTCCTAGAAGCTGCATAAACTGCTGCATGCCATTGCAGTACGTGGTCTTCCCCGACCCTGGCGGGCCGATGACGATCTGCCTGAACGGCATCTATGCTGCTAGGTTTATAGATGCTGGAAAAAAACGGCGGCGTTTCTGGTAAACAGTGTGATTCTTCTCGGACTGACTACTAATATGGTCGGACTGGCTAGATGACTTATGAAGTTTCTGCGTTATAGAGTTTCAGAGAATATAATAACAAAAGTCTTGGGTTTGGGTGCCTTCCACTGCAGGCTATGGAGGAGATTGAGGCACGAAATTTATCAAACACTGATTTGAGAAACTTGCTAAACAAAATTTCCTATATTAGGATATCACTTGTATTGCATATTATGATTGTACAGTAACACTGAAAGGTAATGTATCCACGATTAATGAAAAGGCATTGTGCTTTATTGCAATAGAAAAAAATAATTTCTACAAATCTCACATATAATCTTGGTTGTATAGTAACAGAAAGATTTTGCATGCTAATGAAGTACATGGATGGACAGTAAACCCAGCGAATTATGTCTCACATGGTGGAAAAGGTTAAAGAAGTTTCACTTACACAACAGAAAGAGGCTAATGAAAAGGCATTGTGCTTGGTCATATATGCAAGTATGTTACTGTTTAGCGGCGTTTCTGGTAAACAGTGTGATTCTTCTCGGACTGACTATTAATATGTGGTTTACACTTCAGGTATTATATAATCGAGTATAGTCACCAAGGGAGATGACCCACTCTATCATCTCGGTTGGGAACTAGATTTGTGCCGTTGTTCGTCGTCGACTGCATGAGCTGTTGTGCATTGAATCTGCATTCACCACGCGTCCGGGTCCAAAGCGTGGCATGTGGGAGTGACTTTCTAGGTGCCAGGTCATCTGCATAGACTTACTGTCAGTCGCGTAACTGTTAGGAGTGAGTTTGCGAGTCCCTTGTTTCCAGATTTAGTTTTTTACATTTCCACTTTTGTCGCAATATCATTTCGGGAGGATGGTGAAAAGGCTGCGATCAGCACCGCGCGACATTGTGCTGACCTCTGCATTGACGCCTTGACACGTGTACAAGTTGCTGCATGGCCAGTGACGTAGTATACAATGTAAACGCCGTAACTTCCAAGGTGCGCCATCAGGGTGCGTGTTGTGGCCTTTAGCCGGCTGTCTGGAAGCTGCCTGTAAGATCCCGTCTACCTCGGCGTTCACCAGATTTCGAAGATGGCTTGCGTGTGAAAACCACCTTCTTTCTCACATGATCAGATCATTTTGGGGGAAGGGCCAGCTGGGTGGCAGTTGCTTGCGATTCACCCAATTCAGGCAGCCATTGATCGGACGAAGGGTCAAGCGTACAGCGCGACACGGCCCAAGCGTCAGCAGAAATCTCGAGAGCAGCAGGCAACTTCGGAGGAAGTTGAAAGCAGGCATGCGTCAGCAGGAGCCTGAAGTGCGCGGGAGAACCGTTGGCTCGCAGCGCAACCGCGTGGGTGGCCTTCGCTCCGGCACAATGGCGCGGGTGGGCTTTCAGGTAGCGATCTCAGGCTGCTCATCTACTTCGGCATGCGATCGTCACGGCTGCAGGCCGAACCACTTAATTCTGCTCTTGGCAAGAGCAGAACAAGATGAGGTAGCAGACTACTTGGATGCCTGTTCCAGTTTGCAGGGGACTCTCGCATCCTCCAGAACTCTTCAGCTGCCAATCAACCCATGTGATTCTTGCTGTATTACACGAGCTTTCTCCGCTAAAAAGGGATCCGAAACGTTCATTCACCTGCAATTCCAATGGCAGATTCAGCTAGACCTGCCAATTTTGGTGATCCTGCTGCTGCTGCGAGTGCCCCTTCCAGAGCACCCCAAGCATCTCTGGATCGCTCCTCTGCTCCTCCGTCGTTACACGAATGCGTTCCTTTCTCTGCTCCGACTGCTGTTTTCCGCGAGCCTTTCAGTCTAGCGCACCGTTCATCCCCGTTACAAGTACCCCCCACTATGGCTGTAGCGCCAGACGCCTCTTTGCACTGTACTGCCGCGAGTAACCTGGCTCGAAGCTTGAGCAGCAGCCGCAGCAGGAGGGCGCGTGAGAACCCTTCACTACAGTCACACGTGGAATATGAGGAGCGTCCAGAAACGGGGGAGAGGGAAATGTTGGGCTTTAAGGCCAGCGGCAGTGGAAGAGGTGCAGGAATGGCTTGGAACAGGGCTGCAGAGAAAAGTCAAATCAACTTGGCAGGAGAGGGTGGGGATGAAAGGGGAAGGGTTATTGCGTTCATTGAGCAGGCTGAGGGAGGGGAAGTGGGGAATCTGGTGGTAAAATCTGGACGTGAAGTCTTTCCTTTTCAGAGATGCTCTTTGCTAAGTGGCAGCGGAAACAGGAGAGGTGGTGGTAACCCCAAGAAGCGACGTATTCTTCCAAGCGAGGACGAGGTGAGGGCGGCTGCAGCTGATTGGCCAACGCTTGGAGCCACTTTGAGACGAGCTCTTGGGGTGGGCCGGGGTGGGGATGCAGTTGAGGGTGCACGTTTTAGTTCAGGCGGAGAGGGAGCAGGAGCCGAGAAAGCAGGAGAGAAAGCAGGAGCAGAACGAGCAGGAGCAGGACAAGCAAGAGAACAAGGACAGGGGGGGTTGGAATCAGCAACAGGTGTGATGCAGAAAGACAAAGGGACAACCTTGCAGCAAGCACAGCGTACGGAAGAGGAGCATCTCATGATGCCACATCATCATCAGCAGCAGCAGCAGCAGCAGCAGCCATCCAAATCACAGTCTGGACCAACTGTTGTGCCTGGTAAAGGGGAATCACAAAACGCAGGGAAATCTGGAGCGGGCACAGACGTGAAGGCGAGTCATGAGTGCCGATTCTGCGGCAAGGAATTCGGTTCGTTCCGCGCACTTGGAGGCCACATGAATCTGCACAGGCGAGGTGAGTCATGATGATGGCTTTTGTCCTGCTTATATACCTAAGGCTCTTCCGTTTGGTCCCAAAGAGCCCCCTGCTTGTACGAATCCTTGTTTCTTTTTTCAACTTATTTTTATGATTTTCTTTCTCTCTTTCCTTCTCCTTTGCGTGCATTATGCCCTGCCAAACAGAGCGCAAAGTTGAGGATTTCGTAAAGAGGACAGAGGAGAAAGCCCAGAGTAGATTAACGCAACTACTGCAGCATCAGCAGGAGCAGCAGCAACACGTGCAGCAGCATGTGCAGTCACAGCAACAGCAACAGCAATCACAGGAGCAACCAGAGCAACAGCGGCTGCTGCTGCAACAGCAGGTGCAGCAGCAATGGCAGCAAGAACAGCGGAACCATCAGCGACAGATGCTGTTACAGCAGCTGGAACAACTGCAACAAGCCGAAGCAGACTACCAGCATCAACTTCAGGAGAAAATTCCACAGCAGCAGCATCAGCAGCAATGGCAGCAAGAACAGCCAAACCACGAGCAACAGCTGCTGCAGCAGCTGCAACAGCTGCAGCAAGCAGAAGCAAACCACCAGCATTATCTGGAGCAACAGCAGCAACAGCAGGATATGCTTGCGCAGTCATCACTTGCTTTCCTGCCTCAACTTACTCTACAGCAGCAGCAGCAGCAGCAGCAACTGGTTCGCACAGCTGCAACATACAGCACAGCAGGCAACACAGCAACCACAGCAACCAGCACAGCCGCCACGGGAAGAAGCGCTTGGGCTGACATGCAGTGCGGGTCAACGTCAGGCATTCAGGCTTTAGCCTGTGTGCCGTGCGGGTCTTCCACTAGCATTGACCGGGGTGTGTCTGCTGGTGCTGCTGTGACTTTGGGTGCTGGATTGCATGGGTTTGCGCCGGGGCGTGGTGTTGTGGCAGGAATTGGTGGTGGTTTTGGTGGTGGTGTTGTGGCAGGACTTGGTGGTGGTGTTGGTGGTGGTGTTGTGGGGAGTGAAGGAGAAGAGCAGATGGAGATTGACGTGAGCACTGCATTGCAGAATATGCTGCACCAGCAGCAGCTTGTGTGGCATCAGGAACAGCAACAGCAGCAGCTTGTGCGGCAACAGGAACAGCAACAGCAGCAACAGCAACAGCAACAGCAGCTGTTCCTGCTTCAGAATCTTCTCCAGCAGCAGCAGCAGCATCCACAGCTTTTCTCCCGCGATCCTAAATCAGCTCTGCTACACTCCGCATTACAAGCAGCCCTGCCCTCACCCTTTCCTGCAGCACTGGCACCAGTACCTAGACCATCACCACCACCACCACCATCACTTGCACCACCAGCAGCACCTTCAGCACCAGCAGCACCTTCAGCACCAGCAGCACCTCCCACCATGCCAAATTTCAACACCCAGCAACACATCCATCCACTCCTCCCTCTTCCCGCCCCAGACCCTTTCCTCTCCACCCTCTCCCCCGAGCTCCTCCAGTCTCTTCTTTCCCACTTTTCCCCCCCTGAAACAGCCCCTGCTGCTGACCCTGCTGGAACGCCTCATGCAGTTACCTCTGCGTCTTCACTCACTCCTGCTCATCCTGCCTCTATTCCTCCCTCCCTCCCGCTAGTCGCTGCTGCTCCAGAGCAGATGTTTTTTGCCTCTGGTAGAGAATGGTCCCCATTTGTTCCATATGTAGCCCCTATCAAGGCAGTGGCTGTTCCACCTGGTTCTAATTTTAAGCCTGCTGTTACACCTGAGGTCTCACCTGACGATGCACCTGGACGTGCTGTGTCTGCTCCTGTGGTAGTGGCAGCAGAGGAGCAGCAGCAGGAGCGATTGATCATGCAGGAGGAGTTAAAGGCGCAGCAGGAGGTGCTTCAGCAGCAGAGGCAGCAGCAGCACCAGAAGCAGTTTCAGTCACACCAGCAGCAGCAGCAGGGCGACGTGGCAGTGAAATCTGGGCTGCCAGTGGCTCTGCATCAGCCCATCCCTGTTCCTGCTGCTCATGGTCCTCATGTTGGCCTGGCTGAGCTGGCAGCGATGCTGGAGACTGGCGGAGGGGGTGGCGGAAGTAGAGTTTGGAGAGGAGGTGAGGGTTCAGCAGGGAGTAAGGCATGGCTGCGACTACATAGGCCACCACGGTTGCAGGGGCAGCAGCAGGAGGAGCAGCAGACGCTGGAGAAGCAGCCGCAGCAGCTCCAGGGGCAGAGGCAGCAAGAGCAGGGGCATAGGCAGCAGGAGATGTTGCATCAGGATCAACAGCAGCAGCAGAGGGTGTATGAGCGGCAGCAGCAGGAGTGGTTGAGTCGGCTGCTGGTGTTGGCAGGTCAACAAGCACAGGCAGGCATGGGAAAGGCAGTGGCTGTTCCTAGTGACCTTACTATGCCTTCTGCGACTGCTCCTCAGGCTGCTTTGCGTTTCCCTCAGTTCGCCTCTGGGTTTCCTGCACCTGCTGATGGCATGGCTCCTGCTGCAGTTACTCCTGCTCCAGCCGTTCCTGCACGTGGTTTTTGGCCCGGTGGCATTTCAACTCGTGGTTTCATTCCAGCGATTCAGCACCACTCCTTTCCTTCCTTGGCACAGCCTGGATCTGCTTTTGAAGCTGCATTGCCACAGCAGCAGGGGGGTGAGTCTCACGCACAGCAGCTATTGCAAGATCAAGGGGGGAGAAGGGCCGACGAGGAATTGGCACAGCTGGAACAGCTTCGTCAGCTGATGCTGCTACAGGAGCAGCTTTTAGGGGGTCAAGCACAGGAAGATGAGCTCCGATTGAGGAGGCAGAGGTTGGAGAGTTCCCTGATTGGTGGTAACCGGGATTATGATAAGGAGGGTACGTCTGTGAGGGAAGGAGACGTAAGCGCAAATGCATCCAGTATTTCAGATTTGCAACTGGGTCTGGGTAGCAGATTGCGAGGAATATAGAGCTGTGCGATCTTTAATTTCGATGACGTCTGCTGCTTGTGAAAATGATTTTTTTGTTAGAAACGTGCAAAATATGAGAAATATAACTGATAATATGATCGCACATTCCATATTTATGGCATCGAAGAGACTCGTACTTCACTGGAAATGTTTATAACGATGTAAGTCGCCAGGAATCCATTCCCTTGGTTTTGCCGAACTCTGAGCTGCAGCTTGATCCTGACAAGTTCTCATCTACTTCTACGGATAAATGCATAGCCCTCGCTGTTCGTTGCCTCCGTACGTCTACTTTCCTTCGTGTCGTCGATTCCGTCTATTTCTTCTCCTTAGTCTCTGCAGCTTAATTCGAGGCGCCTCATATTCCGTCCACTTGGGAGTCTCTATTCTCTGTACTTTGCCTTTCCGTCACGTCAATGCCGAGCCGCAGCTTCATATGAGAGCCTCAAGGTCGTCAAACTGATACCTCAGGATTCATCGACCTGATTGTGTCTGTTCTTTGTACTTAGCTTCCTCCGTCGCGCCAGTAGCGAAGCGAGCAACGGCTCTATCTTAGGCGCCTCAAGTTTCGTCGACCAGATTGTGTCTGTTACCTGTACTTAGCTTCCTAAGTCGCGTCAGTGGCGAGCGGCAACGATGGGGAAAATGGTGACGTACCTGCATTCGGCAAGCCTACTTCTGAGTCGCCTCACCGCGAGAATGGCTGCGCAGGCGAGAATGACGTCGCAGGCGAGAACGGCGTCGCAGGCGACACTGGTGTCGCAGATCTGCCCGCTTACATGAAAACCATGCAGCTGTACACGGCTCTTCAAAGCCACGACACGGTAAGCGCCGGTTAGATGGACAACGGTACGGTGGAGAGTGGTAGTGGGGGAATGGACAATGGTAAATCGATCGACTCTGAAGTATTATAGCAGTGACGCCCAATTTCAACTGACCCTTTTCATTCCCACGCTTGCAGCGTGTGTTCCTGCCACGCACCCTGAGGTACCGCCGAGAGGCAGCAGATGCCTGCTAAGTCGACTCTGTAGAAATTGAGCAGTCCCGCCCAATTTCAACTGACCCTTTCATTCCACACTCTTGCAGCGTGTGTTCCTGCCACGCACCCTGAGGTATCGGCGAGAAGCGGCAGCGCAGCAGGAGAGGGAGGAGCGGCGACAGCTGCAGCAACAGCTGGGCCATGCAGTGGAAGGGTGAGGAGGGATCCAGGGAGGTACAGTGCGGTGATCATAGTGGGCTGGGCTTCGAGGTGGCTAGAGAAGCACACAGCAGGAGGGTGAGGAGGGATAGTGGGCGCATGGGTGATAAAAACACACAGCATTGGTTAGGGTGGGGTTGGATTGGATAGTGGGGGGGATGTGGTGGTGGTGGTTAGGGTGAGGTGTTTTGACACCTTCTCAGCTTGTTCTTTCAAGCTCCCTGGTTTAGCTTGGCAGCTTCTGAAACGTCTGTTGCGACGTCCTATAATTTGGCAGCTTCTGAATCTTTTTTTTTTTTTTTTTCTAAGGGCAGCTTAGTCACGTTCCTTCTCAGGGCATTTCTCCTTTCAGCTTGTAAGATCCGCCGCGTTGATTCTTAGCTTAGCTTTTCTCTTGCCTGCTTTTCCGAACCTCTGTTTTCTCTAGCCCAGGACTTTTGTTCACTCGTTCACATCCCTCCATCCCTCTAATCTCCCTCCTCTCGCTCTGCAGGCCTTGCGAACCCTCATCTGTTCCACCATCCACCACCCGATCCGCTCACCCATCCGACCTCCCCCCATGCTCCTGTGCCATCACTCTTCGAATGGCCTCCTGCTCCTCCTCCTCCTCCGCCTTCTCCCTCCCCTCCTCCCCCCACTGCCCCCCATCTCTCTCCCACTTTCCCCCACCATCTCCTCCTCCTCTGTTGTCCCAGTCCCTCCATCCCCTGCTGTCTCACCTCATGGTGCTTGCAATTCCACTCACACGCACTCCTCCTCCTGCTGCTGCTGCTGCCACCCCAGCAGCAGGTGCTAGTGCAAATGGTGCGGGTGCCAGTGGTGCTGGCGCTATTGCAACAAATGCTGTCAGTGCAAATGGTGCTGTTGCGAATGGGATCAGTGCAAATGGTGCAGCTGGCACATGGGACCACTACTCTGTGAGGGCTTCTTCTGCCGTGCTGTGCGCTCCTGTGCTCGAAACCTGGGGTGCTGGCAGCACTGGCACTGATGGCAATGCTGCTGCTCTTCCTCCTCATCCTCCTCCTCCTGCTGCTGCTCCTGCTGCTGTGGCTGCTGCTGGTACCAGCAACAGTGGTGCCGCGCACAACGGGACTACAGGGGAATTGCATAGGATGGAAGCTGTCGATGCCGCAGCCGCAGCAACGAATCATTCCCAACACCACCACGATCAGCAGCAGCAGCATCACCACGAGCATGGCAGTGCGCATGAGCAGGGGTCAGCAGAGAGCGACATATCCTCTCTGCCAAGGCGCATGGTGCTGCCAATGGACGCCAGTGGTGGGCCGTCGTCTGTTCTTCTGCTTGTCATCCGTGAGTGTGCTGCATCTCTCTATCCATCCACCCACCCATTGTTCTCCATTCATTCATTCGTTCCTCTCCGTCTATATTGAGGCTTCTGAATAATAAACGGCAGCGGCCGATTGCCATCTGTGCTTCTGCTTCTTCCGATAGAGGTCAAATTTATAGGCGCCTAAAGAATAGACCTCTCTCTGCCCATCCGTGTGGGCTCTCTCTGACATCCCACTGTGTCTCCATTCCTCTCCTCGCCAGCAACCAGCCCACTCTCTCCCAACCTTGCCTCTGCTTCCCAACCCACCTTCTGCCTGGCCGTTTTCCCATCATGCTGTTTCTCTTTCCCATCACCGCTCCTCAACAACCTTCAAGGCGTCTCAAAAATCGTTTTCTCCTTATGCCGTTTTTCTTCCCCATCAATGAGTCTGTTTTTTATTCCAGTAAAAAATCAAGAATCGTTTTCCCCTGATGCTGTTTTTTCTTCCCCATTGCAGCTCCTGGACGCGGCGTGCACAGCCCAAGTGTGAACGGACTATCATCCCATCAATCTCAACCACAACCACATTCACATTCCCAGCGTCCTCTGGCCAATGGCTTTGTGCCACATGTCTCCAAAGCTCCCTCGGTAGCCAATGGCATGTCGCCATTTGTCGACGAGCCTGCCTTCTCAGCCATGTTTGGTCATGGTGCATCCGAGCCTAGAATCGTCTTCTGGGGCCATTTGTCGACCGAGCCTGTTGCTGCCGAACCTGCCTCTGCCGAATCTGCCCAGTCGAGCCAGTTGCCGAACCACCAAGTCATTGGAGCTTGGTTCTGGCGGCAACGCTGCATCAACTTACGTCTGGGAATGGTTGTGGTGAGTTCTTAGTGGTTTCAAACATCATCCCATGTGCCACACTTCCCGGGATGCGTCACACTCAATCCCATGCTTCATACATCATCCCATGCATCACACATCACTTGATGCTTCACATATCCCTCCCTCCATGCGTCACATTCTCATGACCCCATCAGGATCAACCAGCACGCTCAGCGCACAGCTCGTCGCAGCGACCCGCTCTCTTCCTCCAGCCTCTGCCACACGCCGACCAGGCAGGACAGGTGAGACAGCAAGGGTGGGGCAGAGAGGATGGGGCAGGGGTTTGTGCGCTCTAATCACATCGCATATTCCCCTAGCCCTTGTTATTATGGGTATTATGAAGATCGATACCCGAGGGTAGGGATGAGCAAGGGGCGAACACGATCGTGTTCGCGTTCGCCCCAGCTCGAACACTGCCGTTCGGCGAACCGAACAGTGTTCGGTTCGCCGAACACCTTTTACAAAAAAGGGTGTTCGATGTTCGCCTGTGAGGGCGAACATCTTGCATGGTAAGGCGAACACGAACGTGTTGGGGGCGAACACGTTCATGTTCGCCCCTGGGCATCCTTTGTTACGCTCGAAATTGGGCCGGATCAGCATTTTGCGAGATCTAGTTACGGATCCATAGTTTTTTTTATCCAGCTCGCCACCTGGATTTCCCCCCATGTAAGGCGAAACGCTCTCCCCGTTCTATATCTACGAAATTTGCGATTGCTCGCCAACCCCCCCCACCCCCCCAACTCACGAAATATGCGAACGCTATTCCTCTCAATCCCATGCATACGAAATTTGCGAATGCTTACCGTCAACCCTCAACTTACGAGATTCTGCGGTATCCCTGTCTAATCTTTTCCCGAAAACCTAAATCTCGCATACCCAAGTCTAGACAGACTAACCTAAGGCAACTACTTAATCACGCTAAGTCCTAATGAGGTGATAACGGCGTGATGTGTGGGGGGCGTGGTAGTAATGGCTGCTGCTGAATAGCGCGACTAAGTTTGAGCTCAAATTTGAGCTCAAACAGAATGTCCCGCAACGTAAATTGTAGATCGCGGGACAGTCGCGTCGAACACATTCGTGTTCGTTTTTGCCCTGAAACGAACACGAACGCGTTCGTGTTCGACGCGGCTCGGCAGCAGTAGCGGGGCGAACACCGAACACGTTCGCCCCGAACATTTTTAGCCAAAACAAAATCCTGTTCGGTTCGTCGTTTCCATGCTCATCCCTACCCGAGGGTTCCTTTTGACATTTGGGTGTAAGAAATCCCTCTGGTGAATACTGTGTGGCAGGAGATGAGCGAGCGCCTGTTTGTGGATGTGCGGCCGTCCCCCTGCCAGCCCTGCCAGCAGCGAGGGGTTTTCCTGCAGGGCAGAGTGCTGCTGCCCGCTCAGGTGGGTTGACGTGTGGGTGGGCAGTGGCAGCACTGTGCTTTGCATGCGCCATGCTCGCACTGTCGTCCCCCTGCCAACACTGCCAGCAGCGAGGGGTGTTCCTGCAAGGCAGAGTGCTGCTGCCCGCTCAGGTGAGATTGAGTTGTGCTGTGGCACCATGTGCTGTGGCACCATGTGCTGTGGCAGCATGTGCTGTGGCAGCATGTGCTGTGGCAGCATGTGCTGTGGCAGCATGTGCTGTGGCACCATGTGCTGTGGCACCATGTGCTGTGGCAGCATGTGCTGTGGCAGCATGTGCTGTGGCACCATGTGCTGTGGCACCATGTGCTGTGGCACCATGTGCTATGGCAGCATGTGCTGTGGCACCATGTGCTGTGGCAGCATGTGCTGTGGCAGCAATTCGTTAAAGCATGCAACTCTGCCAGCATTGCCAACACTGTCAGCAGCGAGGGGTGTTCCTCCCCCCCCCCCACCCACCCCCTCCCACTCCACCCACCCCCTCCCACTCCCCCCAGCTATGTGGAGATGGTACTGTGCTCTTCCATTTCTGGTTCGGCCACGGCAGCCAGCGCAAGTCGCAAGCCGTGCGTCGCTCCCGCTGCCCCATCTGCCGCACTGCATGTGGCACCACCAAGGTGTGTCTCCGCCTCTACCGTATGTTAGGACGTACCATATGTGTCCTCCATACGTTATGTTTCTCAAGGAAGGACTCACTCACTTAAGAAATAGTGAATTTTATTGATGTTTTTTTCGAGCCTCGATCTCTTCTGTATGGTTTAAAACAACAAAGGGGTGAGCCTTAGAATTTCTGTGACTCTGTATTTGCTGGTGGCATGGTCTGGTAAGGTACGGTGCGTGCGGTGTGGTGCTACCTGTGCATGGCATGTTCGATTGTGCTGAACTGATGACGGTGTGGTTCTTTTTTTCATTTGGACTGTCTGTTGTGGGCCTCTGTTGCTGCCTTTAGCTGGAACATGCCATGCCATCTCGTCTTCAGACTCTCCCATGCCATCTTCACCTGGAAGAATTCTTCAGCCGCAGCTGTGGTAATGCAATCATTAACCTTCTTGCCCATCTCATCTGTGAATTATGCCCATTAATATCTGCTTCTCGTTCTCTCTGCTTCTTACTCCTCCCTTGGCCATCAGGGTCTCAGGAATCACCTGGAAGCTTCTCACAGCCGCTTTGACTACACTTTCCATGTGAGCTCTTGTTCCCTCTCAAGCCGGCTTCCCTCCCATCGCCCTCATAGTAATTTTCGAGTCAACTCAAAATCCCTCCCATCCCATCGCCCTCATTCCACGATTCACCCATCATGCTTTAGAAGGCGCCTCAGAAGTCGTCTTTATGAATTCCCCGTCTCACTCCCCTACTTTCCCCTCTCCCTCCCCATTTCCTCTTTTTCTAGTCAACTACTTAAGGATCATGCTCAAACTGAATGCCCACCTCCTTCCCCATTTCCCCTCCCTCCCTTCCCCTTGATCCTCTCAGCTCCAGCAGCCATTGCCAGTCGTCCACGTCACCTGCAAACCTCAGCTGGTAACCACATGCGCTGGCCCAAGCAGATAGATGCACATTTGAGCACGAGCAACACGAGCACGAGCACGAGATTTTTGTGCCAACGCAATAAAATTGTGGATCCGTTTTCGTCTGCAGGATCTGGAGCGCCCAGCAGTCACGGCATCGGCATCAGTCCATCGGCAGCAAGCCAAAGGCCCACCATTCTTCTGGTGAGAAAGAGATAGAATGCTATTGATACGAAGGACCGTTCGAGAGGATGCTATTGATACGAAGGACCGTTCGAGAGGATGCTGTGTTTGCAGTGGCATGGAGGGTGGCAGGGGTGGGACGGGGGCTGGGAGGGTTTGGGAGGGGTGAGGGAGGGTCGAGAGGGTGGGGAGGGCCGAGAGGGTTGGGAGGTTCGGGAGGGGTGGGAAGGATGGGAAGGGTTGGAGGGTCGTTCACCTTTGAACTCTTGGTGCAGCTGGTGCGGATGCTCCGATTCCGCACTCAAATCGTTCTCAAACTCTGAGTTACCACTCTTTGTTACTACTCTGAGTTACCACTCTTTGTTACTACTCTCAGTTACCACTCTTTGTTACTACTCTCAGTTACCACTCTTTGTTACTACTCTCAGTTACCACTCTTTGTTACTACTCTCAGTTACCACTCTTTGTTACTACTCTCAGTTACCACTCTTTGTTACTACTCTCAGTTACCACTCTTTGTTACTACTCTCAGTTACCACTCTTTGTTACTACTCTCAGTTACCACTCTTTGTTACTACTCTCAGTTACCACTCTTTGTTACTACTCTCAGTTACCACTCTTTGTTACTACTCTCAGTTACCACTCTTTGTTACTACTCTGAGTTGCCACTCTTTGTTACTACTCTCAGTTACCACTCTTTGTTACTACTCTCAGTTACCACTCTTTGTTACTACTCTCAGTTACCACTCTTTGTTACTACTCTCAGTTACCACTCTTTGTTACTACTCTCAGTTACCACTCTTATCCCCTTTTTGAACCACTCGCCCTCACCATCAGGCATCGGAACAAGCGAGCAGGAGGCAGAGGAAAGCAGCGGCAGCAGCAGCGTGTGGGCGGGGAGGAAACGCCTTGCATCATGCGAGCGAGGGAGGGACGTGGGGAGGTTTTCCCGTGTGGTGGTGGTGCCAGGGATAGTGGCAATGGTGTATGGGGTGCTGGTAACGATGAGACTGATGATAATGATGCCATCACTGCCAGAGATAATCGCAATGGTGATGATGCCAGTGGCGCTTGTGTGGGTGGTGAAAAGGATGGTTGGGCTGCTGCAGGTGATGTTTGTGTTGCTGCAACTGGAGCAGCAGCAGCAGCGGGCGCAGTAGCAGCAGCAGAAGGAGCAGGAGCAGGAGAAGCAGGGGGAGAAAAAGGAAAAGGTAGAGTAGATTTCGGGGGTGGGGGGGTGTTAAAAGAGAAGGGGACAGAGGAGGAGGGAGCAAAGGAGGAGGAGAGGGGAGAGGGGAAGGGGAAGAGAGAGGAGAAGGAGAAGAGAAAGGGGAAGGAGAAGGCAGAGGGGAAAGCAGAGGCAGTGGAGGAGAAGAAGAGAGAAGAAATGTCATTGGAGGTGGCTCAAAGGATTGCTGAGGAGATGCGGACAGAAGCGAAGGCTTCAAGAGAAAGAGGTGGGTTGCACATTGGTATTGGTAGAGAAGGTGTAAGGAAGAAAAGGAAGGGAGGAGGGGAGAATGTGAGGGAAGAATGCGAGGGGAGGAAAACGACGAGGGAGATGCAACGTAGTCACAACGGGCTGAACTGCTGCTCGTGATGAAACGTGATAAAAGTGTGCTTTTGAGACGTCTGAAAAGCACACTAATATCACGTGGCTGAACTGCTGCGTGTGATGAAAAAGAAACCAACCTTTGTGTTTCTTGCATCCCTCTGACACCACCTCCTCCTTCCTGCCCCACCCTCCTCTCTGTCTCTCCCACTCCACAGCACTCACTCACCCTCGGTTACAAATCCACCGCCCCTCTTCCTCCCATCATCCTCCCCCTACTTCCTGCTCCACCCTCCTCCCTGTCTCACCCATTCCGTGTTAAATCGTCTCTCACCACAGTCACGTGAAAGAAGAGTGTTTTCGAGACGTTTCAAAAATACTTCCTGCCCCACTCTCCTCTCTGTCTCACCCAATCTATGTCAAATCGTCTCTCACCACACTCACTCTTACTCTCGGTTTCTTCATTCCCCCCCAACTCATCACTCCACCCCAACCTTACTTGTTGTCAGTGCGTCGATTTGAGCGGGCTGAAGAGGAGGCAAGAGAGGAGGTCTGCAGGAAATGGTGGGTGGGTGCATGCATTTGTGGGTGGGTGCAAGCCGGGTGGGTGGGTGCAAGCCGGGTGGGTGGTTTGAAGGCCGGTGGGTGGCCCATGCTGTGCCATTTCTTAGCATAATCACCCGGCTTGTCTGGGACAAGACATGTAGTGAACCTAGCTCCATTTGATAAAAGTTGTATTTTGAGACGTCTCACCACGGCTCCACTTCGACAGCTCACCACAGACAAGACATGTAGTGAACCTAGCTCCACAGGCTGCATATATGTGTTCACGTCCTTCCTTCTCACCACCCCTTCCCACTCACCACCCCTCCCCACTCGCTGAATGCAGGTCGTCAGGGCTCCTGCAGAGAACCTTCTACCACTCGCAGCGATGGCAGGTGCGTAAGGGCTCCTGAGTCGACTTGTCAGACACCACGCGTAGCAGCACTGTCGGGCGGCAACTCCTCTCCTCTCTTCCACTCAACGTGTTTGAAGTAGCGTTTTGAGACGTCTCATAACACTACTTCAAACAAGCAGCACCGTCGGTCGGAAACTACTCTCTTCCACTCAAACGTCCCCCCGACCGCGCTATGCTCCTTCCGAAACCCACTCCCGCTCGCAACATCAGCTGCTTGCTTGCGTTCTCTTAGACGGCGGCTCTTGAGACTAACCTATTGCCACTTCTAGTCCTGCGTGCCTTTCCCTGTTGCTTACATGTTTCCCGTATCTCCCCAATCCAGCCAATCACGGCGCAGGTGATGGTGGAGGATGCAGACAGCGAGGACGAGTGGGATGAAGCCGCCGCCTCCCCCCCACCCCTCCCCCTGCCCCCAACCCAACACACCGTGCCGCAACCCTCTTTGTGCCACACCCCCCACTATGCCGTACCCCGCTGCCAGCCAATCACGGCGCAGGAGATGGCGCAGGATGCAGACAGCGAGGACGAGTGGGATGAAGCTGCCGCCTCGTATGCGGACCGCAAGCTGCTGGGCGAGTTTGAGGACGTGCTGGGCGAGGAGAAGGGCATCATGCACCGCTGGATGGCGTTTGTGCGCCGCCACAGGTGAGTGAGCAGTTGGTGTGTGGGGGCGAGGGCGTGGCATCTGGAGGTGAAGGGGTTGGTGTGTGGGAGTGCTGAGGTACCATGCTTTTGAGTCGACTCAAGAGTCACCGGCACAGGTGGATTAGTGTGGAGGGGTGAGCATTGGTCGCCGGATCATCATGCATCGCTGGATGGCGTTTGTGCGCCTGCACACGTGAGCAATCACTGTGTGGGGGTGAGGGCTGCCTTTTCTTGTTCGGCACTGTTAGTTCTCTCTATTCTTGCATCTCCCTCTGGCTGAGTCACACTTAGGCTTGTCACTTCACAATGTGGACACAGAATGAGACATTGGGTCACCTATTGTCCACGTCCCCAGTCTGTGTACATCTCATCTCTCGTTCTGGTTCTCTCATGTTCTTGTCTCTACATCTCACTCTGTACTTCGGTTCGGTTGATGGTTGGCTCATGCCCATCTCACCCGTTCCTGACCTCAACAGCCATGTGACTAAGTGCATGTGATCATTAATTATGTGTCTGTGTGCGTGTCTTCTTGCATCAGGGTGATAGCGGACAGGCATGTGCCGTGGACATGTGAGGCATTCGGCATCACACACAAGACCTTCCTCTCCTCCTCCCCTTGCACCCGCATGTGATGAACCCTCTTTGTCCCTATGCGTGGGTCTTTTCGCAACAGGGTGATAGCGGATAGGCATGTGCCATGGACATGCGAGGCATTCACCATCACACACAAGGACTTCCTCTCCTCCTCCCCTTGCACCCGTATGTGAGTGCCACACACCCTTCACTGCACTCCCACGTTGTGGTTTTCGTTTCCTCTCCTTCATGCATGCTGCTGCCAATGCCAAGTTTCACTTCCACTCCCCTTCCCTCGCTTTACCTACTTCCACGCCCCATCCGTCCCTAAAGCTGCTGCTTGTTTTGATACCCTTCATAATATTTAGAAACTCCCTAACTGCCTGCACGGCTGACACCTTTCTTCTCGCCCTTCCCCCCTCCTCCCCCCCACCTCCCTCTCCCCTTCCTCCCTCTCCCCTTCCTGCCTCTCTCCCCTCCCCACTCCCACAAAGGTGCTTCATGCTCTTTCTAGTGAAGCTGTGGAACGTGAATCTGATTCCAGGCGGCGTTATTGACAAGTGTCTGCAAATAGTCGACTCGGCCAACAGCAGCCCGGGTAGTGACTTGGCACAGCAAGGCAGCTTATAACGGGTATGAGAAGATAACACTGCACAAGATGACAAAATGGTGCTTCATTGAGTACATATACATACCACGTGGCAGTTGGTATCACCTGTGTGCTACACCTGTGACACCTGTGTGGTAGTAACAAGAGAATATTGCCATGTTGTGGTATCCTTACTGTTACAAATAGCAACTGTCTGATTCAAAAACCTGGGTCCTTGTCCCGATCTGTACCTTCGAGAAAGACTGGTGTTCGTGGCGGCATGCGGCTAGAAGGGGAGCCCTTGGCAGCTCTCAGCAGAGCCAGCAGGAAGACCACGTGCTGCAGCAGAGCAATCATCACAGTGACTTTTGGCTCATAGATGGCTAAAACGGGTAGGCGGCTAGAAGGGGCATGCGGCTAGAAGGGGCAGCCGGCTAGAAGGGGAGCCCTTGGCAGCTCGCAGCAGAGCCAGCAGGCAGTCCACTTGCTGCAGCAGGTCACTGGTATCAGAGCGAAGCTGCTCCCCTTTGCTGCTTGGCCGGAAAAAGGTCTCTGAAACGTGTGCCGTTGGAACCAACTGCTCATCATCATCATCACCGTTGATTTTCTCTGACAGCTTGTCTGGCAGCAAATCCACGCCCTCCATCACTTCTGCCCAGTCTGGGTCATTGTCACACCCACCATTGCCACACCCACCATTGTCACACCCGCCATTGTCACACCCGCCATTGTCACACCCGCCATTGTCACACCCGCCATTGTCACACCCGCCATTGTCACACCCGCCAGTGTCACACCGCCATTGTCACACCCGCCAGTGTCACACCCGCCAGTGTCACACCTGCCATTGTCACACCCGCCAGTGTCACACCCGCCAGTGTCATACCCGCCATTGACACACCCGCCAGTGTCACACCCGCCAGTGTCACACCCGCCATTGTCACACCCGCCATTGTCACACCCGCCAGTGTCACACCCAACTACCCGTGTATCAGGGTCACGCTTTTCACCCTCCTCTGAAAACTCTATCTCATTCTCCTCGTTACAAACACACTCCTCACACTCACACTCCTCCCCATGCTCACTGTCTGCCGTATCCGCATTATTTGCCGAAACCTCCCCACCTGCACTTCCCACCAGCTGCACCACTTTCAACCCCTCTCCACCCAACCGACCTACATCACACTGGTTTTGTGCTGCCTCAAGACCAAATTCCTCTACACCCATCGCAACCGCAGTACACTGGTCTGCATCGCTCACTAGTTGGCACGTGAAGTCTATCGCAGGAACTTCAATGGGCATATCAGCGAGTGGAAGGTCGAGCGTGGTGGGTAGAAGGTCAACGCTGATAGGTGGAAGGGTAAGGTCCGATGGAGAGTGGTGAAGTTCGGTGGGAGAGAGGCGGAGGTCGGTTGGGGAGTGTCTAAGGTCGGTTGGGGAGTGTCTGAGGTCGGTTGGGGAGTGTCTGAGGTCGGTTGGGGAGTGTGTGAAGTCGGTTGGGGAGTGTGTGAGGTCGGTTGGGGAGTGTGTGAGGTCGGTTGGGGAGTGTGTGAGGTCGGTTGGGGAGTGTGTGAGGTCGGTTGGGGACAGGCCAAGGTCAGCCTTGAGATCAGTGATCGAATAGCGCCGGCTGTGCCTGCGTTGCACTTGCTGCACTTGCTGCACTTGCTGCACTTGCTGCACTTGCTGCACTTGCTGCACTTGATGCTCATGCTGCTTGTGCTGCACTTGCATCTGCGCTTGTTGCTGCACTTGCTGCAGCGGCGGCTGCACTTTCGGCTCCAGCTGCTCCGCTTGCTCTTCGTCTGGCTGCTGATGCCAATGGTAATCATAATGGTAATCCCCATGTTCCCTATGCTCTGGATACAAGCCTTCCTGTCTGCTAAGCAACTCAGAGGAAGGTTCTCGGAAGGCAGGTGGCGGAGCAAGGGGAGGAGCAGAGGGGGGCGAGGACTGGGAAGGGATGAAGGGATGGAGGAGGGCGAGAAGGGATGCCAGATCAGGAGGAGGAGGTTGGGGTGGGGCATGCGCAGAGGCGGGTGGAGAGTCATGTGCAGAGGGGTGTGAAGAGGTGTCTGGAGAGGTCTGTGGATTGGCGTGTGGAGTGGCAATGGGAGGCATAGTGTAAGGGGTTGGAGACGAGCAGAGGACAGGAGAAGGAGCAGATGAACAGGTAGCAGTGGCGTTAGAGTTGACGGCAGCAGCAGCAGCAGCAGCAGCAGCGGTGGTGGAAGGAGGGACAACCAGGGGAAGACTTGGAGTGGAAGCACTGTCGAGAGGGCATTCGGATTTCGTGAGGATGCGAGAGAGGAGGAGCGCGAGAGTCATGATAGCTGATGATGACGATTCCTTTGCAGCATCCTCGTTCCTCCTCCTCCTCCTCCTGCTCGTCTTCTTTCCAGTCCACGCGCTCTTACCTTCGCCCTCCCATCCTCCATCTTGCCCCTCCTCCCGTCCGCCTCTCATCCGCTCCTCCTGTTCCTCCGCCTCTCCAGCTTCCAACCTCCCTCTGAGCATCTCTTGCATCGCACTTGAGCCAGTCCCCAGCTCCTCAAAGCTGCTGGGCAACCTATACGCGTTATTGGCAGCCTCTTCATGACATCCAGCACCGTCGCCTAACCCTAGTGCGCGTTCAAACGAGTCCCACATCTGTGGTGTGCTCGAGCCGGCTAGTAACGATGCCAGTGATTGCTGCTGTTTCTGTTGCTGTTGCTGTTGCTGTTGCTGTTGCTGTTGCTGTTGCTGTTGCTGTTGCTGCTGCCACTGCTGCTGCTGCTGCTGCTGCTGCTGCTGCTGCTGAGCCTCTTTCTTTGGTTTCCACCATTCCTCACAATCACCCTCATCCTCAGCGCTTCGAATCACTCCACATGTAGGATCATATGCAACCTTGTTCCCCTGCTGCTGAGACCCATGGCTCCTCTCCTTCCTCCTCTTAGCTTCCCTTCTCCCCTGCTCTGCTCCCCACGACCCTTGAGGCGCTTCAAACATCGACTTAGCTTCTCTTTTCTCCTGATCTGATTCCCACCACCCTGGCCCAATGGCACCTGGAAGGACCTGATGTTGGTCGCCAGGCTCTATCTTGCCTCCTGGTAGGGTGTGGGGAGAAGTTGATTTCTGACTCGACTCAAGTGTCGCTCCTGCTTGCAGGATGTGGGGATGCGAAGGGAGTTCGGCTGTGGAAAACGCAGCGTCTGCTTCCGTGTGTTGTCGAGTCTGATTACAATGGGGACGAAGACTTAATCCCTCCGTTTCTGCTGCTTCCGCTGCTGCATTGTACCCATTAGCAGCAGCAGCAGCACCACCACCACCAGTCCCACCACCCAGTCCTTTCCGCCTCAGGGTGGAGTTCCAGTGGTTCTTTATCTCATTGTCCTCTTCCTTGCACGCCTCAGCAGCAGCACCGCCACTCCCACCACCCAGCCGTTTCCGTCTAAGAGTGGAGTTCCAGTGGTTCTTAATCGCATTGTCCGTCCGCCCAGGGAGGTACCTCGCGATCCGCGCCCACTTATTCCCGTGCCGCGTGTGTGCCTGCGCGAGAATCACATCCTCCTCTGCGCTAAAAGCACCGCGCTTCACGGCCGGGTCCAGCTGGTTGCACCACCGCAGCCGGCAGCTCTTGGCGCTCCTTCCCGGAACCTTCTCCGCGACCTTGTTCCAGTGCCGCCCGCCTAGCTTCCGCACCATCCTCAGCAAAATGGCGTCCTCCTGTTGTGGGTAACGAGGAAGGAGTGGGGGGAACAGGGGGAAGGGGAGAAAGAGGAAGGGGAGGGGGAGGGAGGGGAACTGAAGCGGTGCCTTGAAGATTGCCTGTTGATCAGTGGAAGAGTTTACTTAGGATCGGCCCATCCTATCCTGCCTGGTGCCAGATGCTAAGTTGGTGCTGCTGTTCCGTGCAGGGAATGCGCACCCAGACTGTCCAAGTTCCGCAGGCAGTAACTAATCGAACAAGGGGAAAAATGTGTACGTTAGAAATCTCAGAACCAAACTCGGAAGTTATATTTTGTTGCGGGGAACGCACCTCGGGAGTCCAAGATCCGCGGGCTGAGTCCAGAAAATCGTCTGCGGCGTCCGTTGACAGCTGCTCCGGCGCTGCTGCAAATGTTGCTGCTGCCGCTGCTGCTGCTGGAGGCGCTGCGGCTGATGCTGCAGCAGCAGCTCTCTGCGCTGGTTGGCTCGTGGCCATGATAGCTTCAACCCCGCTAGTCGCCGAATCTGGGGCTACAAACGGTCCATTTTGGGCTAGTGCGTCCGGCGTGTCAGTAGGTCGAGCACGGTACCACGAGGTCGAGCCTGTGAGCTCCCAATGGCGGAGCTCGTGAGGTTCACTGGCTACTAATTATCAACTGGGTAGCTATCCACGATTGCTGTTGGGAGTCATGTGTCCGTGTTTCTCTAACGATACGGTGCATTCGGCTATTTGGCTATTCGGCTCCGCGGTACGGTGCATTCGAAAACCTATTGAACCTCTAATGGTCAATGGAAGCAGGCGTGGAAAAATCAAATGACAAATACGTACGCAGGAAATCGCCTATACGTAACGGTAGCGTGAGGTTGCGCCGCCTCGCGAGTCGCAAGTTGCGACCTAAGACTCGTAGACAGGTCGCAGGGTGGAAAACTGGATCTCCGCGACCAATAAGAGGAGGAACGTTCGGCGTGATTTTTTCTGTTGCTGGTTGGTTCAAGAGAAACGTTTGGAATTCCGT
Source organism: Closterium sp. Naga37s-1 (assembly GCA_947471745.1). Lineage (NCBI taxonomy): Eukaryota > Viridiplantae > Streptophyta > Zygnematophyceae > Desmidiales > Closteriaceae > Closterium > Closterium sp. Naga37s-1. Next base: position 840,952 of record CANJKZ010000817.1, read on the forward strand.
CTGTCAGATACTAAGGAGAACGGCAGTGGCAGGGGTGAGTAGAACCCGTGAAGGAGCAAGCGTACGTAGTAGATAGGATACAAAGAAACCGCAGCAACATGTGTTGTGCTGCAAGCATGGTGGAAAGCTGATGGGATTCAATGGGGGCGATTTGGAAAAAGTGGTGCGAAGCGAAGCGAATGGTGTGTGATGTGAATGTGCGAAGCGAATGGTGTGTGATGTGAATGTGCGAAGCGAAGCGAAGATGTGATCGATCGGGTCGGGTCGGGTGACACCGCTCGCTTGCTCCGTTGCGTTGCATGTTGATCGAGGCGCACCGCATTTATTTTCTCACCCATCTGTGTTTCGTCAATGATCGAACAGACCATCTGCGTCGCAGATGTGGCAAGATGGCTTGATCTGGTCAGAAAGTGGCAACATCGCGTCGCGATGTCGCTGAATCACCAGATGCCAACATTCGGGGCGTCAGGTTATGGGCATGGGGTGGGAGTGTGGCTGCCAGCTGGGACCCGTGGTGGTGTGTGCAAAGGTGCGGTGAGTTGGTTTTTTTCAGAGTTGTTCGAGCTGAAAAAACAGTTGCAGTTCTAAACTCGTTATTATGTAAAGTACTCTGAAATCGAATCCTCCTTATACAGCTTCACCCAAGGCAAAGAACACATTAGTTATTTACATACTATTTAAGCACTAACCGCCCCTCATGAGGGGAGAAAAAACATGCAAACACATCCACCGCTTACAGCCCTCGCCCCCTCGTCTGTGGACTCCCCATACAGGGCCCAAATTATCAGGGTAAAAGACCCTGTTTGCCCTGATGGGCGGCCGCTTTTTCCCAGTTACCCTTTTCAAAACAGGGTATCAAAATTTTTACCCTATAGCAAAAAGGCTAAGTTTCGGTATTCACTGATAGAGATTCTGGTAACCCAAGCGGTGTCAGGGTACATTCTACACTACACTGACATCAAATCCTCAGTAGCGAAGTTTCTTCATTCAATGCGGCGAAGTATTGAGACGGTTCTAAGATTCGAACCTACGATCCTTCAAGACCTAATCTCACATTTAACCATCTGAGACACAACCCGTTAGCTCAAGACTACTAAAAACCATAACTCAGGGGATCATAAAATTTTTTAAGGCTGTTTTTGGCAGGGTATGAAAATTTCTACCCTATGAGTCAGGATAGAGCTGGCCTTAAACCCTGATAAGTCAGGGTGGGCCAAAACCAATTTTGGGCCCTGTCCCCATACTACGGCTCCTCATTATCTGAAGGAGCAAAATTCAAGTCAAACCCCAAGACGCGCGAGCGTGTTGGAGTGGTGTCTGTAGTCCCATGATTGTCGTTCTGAAGCTGTACAATTGGAGGCCAAAACCTTGCGACCCCACTTGGTCCAGGAACGCCGCTGACATCATTCTCGACATGCTGCTGCTGCTGTGAAACAGGATCAGGATAATTTTCACTCTCAAGCTCATGCTGCCGACTCACATAATCCAAACGGGGCAGTGCAGGAGGCAACAGAGCCAGGGCTGGTCCTAAACACCCTTTCCTCTCATGTTGCTGTGGGAGAGGGTCCACCAGGGGTGACACAGGAGGCACCAGCACATGGTCCGGCAGCATGGTGAGCCGATGGTGAGTCACCTGCTGATCTAACAGCAGCTGCTGCTTCTGTTGAGATGACATGCCTGCTTCAACAGGCAGCTGCTGCTGCTGCTGATCGCCCGTCCAAGGAATATCAGCTGGCTTCTCTGTTGAAACGGCACTCTGCTTCGCTTCCAAGCCAGGTGCGTCTGCACCTCTCTCGGCAATGCCAGAATTCTCCGGTGATGCTTTCTTCAGATCACACAACCTTTCCACAACCTCTTGAGTATCCGCCTCCACCTTCTTCTTGTGCATTAGCTTCAGCCTCTCTTCTGCAAAGCAGAACCAATAACAGTAAAATCTGAACAAACAAACCGAAAAAACGCAACCATTACTGCCACTCTAACAGGGCAAGCAACGTGCTGGAGCTGAAGCAGCGGCCAGCATACCTCGTCTATGTCTGGACATGTGTCCGCCCAGAGACTGAGGCAGGGAGAACGTCCTTCCACACTCCTTGCACTCGTACGTGGACGGCACTCTGGGTCCTGCTGCCTGTAGCTTCCGGAGTTCATCCTCCGGAGAAAAAAACGAACGAGCTGGATCCACGCAAGTGGGTGGCGTCACATGGGCGGACGGGGTGAATTCTGAGATGCCTGATGACACCAGGTGGCTGGTTGGCTGCATGGGGAGACTCCCAGTAAGGGGGTCAGTATGGCTCAAAGATTGTACGTTTCCCAGAAACAGGTCCCTGCGACTGGATTCCACAGGGGGGTTCCTGGTAAAAAGGTCCATGTGGCCAGAAGTTTGCACAGGAATGTTCCTGTTGATAGGGTCCATCAGGCTAGAATACTGCACAGGAAGGTCCCTAGAAAAGGGGTCCATAGGGCTGAATGTTTGCACAGGAAGGTTTCTGGTAAAAGGGTCCACGTGGCTGGAAGATTGCACAGGAAGGTTCCTGGCAAAAAGGTCTGCGTGAGCAGAAGATTGCGCAGAGAGATTCCTGGTAAAAGCGTCAGTAACACTGGATAACTGCAAAGAGAGTCTCCTGGTAAAGGGGTCAATGTGACTGGAAGCTGGCACAGGAAGGTCTCCGGTAGAAAGGTCCACATGTCCAGACGATTGCACAGGACGATTCCTGGAAAAGACGTCCGTTTGGACAGAAGATTGATCTGGAAGGCTCCCAGGCAGTCGATTCAAATAGCTGGACGACTGAACAGAAACACCCTGGATAAAAGGGTCCACATGGCTGGTGCTTAGTGCGAAACGTGGGAAAAAAATCAGAGAGGCCGCATCAGGCACAGGCAACCGGGAGGAAGAGGAGAGTGGAGCAGCTGGTGTGTGAGAGGAGCTGGGAATCATGGAGGGAGGGAGAGAGGAGAGCGGCGTTGGAGGGGGTTGGAGGGGGTCCAAAGGAGGTCCTGAGGTTGTATGACGGTGTGCTTGATGGATGATGGCTTGTAGCGCTCCTGCAGTGACGAATCGTTGTGACAGCATGATGAGACGGAGATACAGAGACGATTAGAGATAAGAAGGCAGGCTGAGAAGCAACAGGCGGATCATCTAAAACATGCACGCTCTACCAACTTTGCCGTCTCTGTTGGCCTAAAAGCCAGAGATTGAAAAAAAAGCAATCAACACGAGTAGAACAAGACAACGAAAAGCAGTCACCTGTGAAAGCAGCAGACGGGGCGGGAAGAAGCCTCGCGGAAATCAAGCGAGCAGCAAGAGCCTCGTCATCATCGCTAGCAGCAGCCGGCTTGATCTCCCCCTCGCTCGCCAGCGGATCTCTGCGCGATCTCTTCCGCTTCCGCCTCCCGCTGGACTCCCTCTGCCCTTTGGAAGGCCTGCGCCTCAACGTTCCGAGATCTGGCCCGGGAGGGAAGGCACCGATATGCCTCGCCGCAATCGCACGTGAATCTTGACTCATCGGATGAGGAATTCCCCGTGTGTCCTGAGTAGAGACGTTGCTCGCAATAGTAGCTCGCGATAGGACCGGAGCGTTCCATCGTGGCTCCTCTTGGCCATACGTATTCCCCCTCTCAATCGGACCATAACTCTCAAGAGGACTATTTCTCCTCTCATACCTCTCAAGAGGACTATTCCTCCTCTCAATCTGGCCGTACCTCTCCAGCCTTCCACGAGCAGGGCCAGTCGCCCCTAACCGTCCCTGATCCATCACAAGGAAAACGACTACTACCGCCGCGGGCGTATGCGTTAACGTACCAAATGGGTCGTATGGTAATACGGCTGATAGGGTCGCTCTTGAAGCTATAAGGCCTCTCATCCCTGCTCCAGGTGGCGAATCCGTTGCGGTTTCCGTACCACTGGCGTGGCAGCTTGGTGGAAGGGAAATAGATATCAACCCGGTGGATGGGAGACTACACCCGCGATGGGGCTATCCACATGATAACTCCTGCAACTTCTATACCAGTTGGCCGCCCTAAGCTCCTGAAACCGAACGCCCGCTGGGTTAACGCGGCTAAATTCCAAAGTCTGAAAGGACCTGGCATTGTCCCACAGGGCCTTGCATGCGAAGGGATGAGCCGCAATACCCCACTGGATGGCTACGTTACAAGTCACACCACCAGCCAGATCCGTCGGGGAAATCTGAAGGCGGCCCTCTGACGACCAATTCAGAGGTTGAAGCAGTTTCGAAGAAAGCCGGATGCGCAAGTCAGTTTGTAGCGAGCGGCAGCATTATTCGGGATCTGCGTCAGATGGGGGGGAAGCCGCGTGTTTGTGTGACACATGGGAACATCCTAGAAGTGGTCGACATGATCCAACGTCGCTGCGAGCTTCTTAAGGACGTCTTAGAAGGCTCCCGTTGTATGTAGCCGCGCGAACCCACCGGGCGTTCGGCTTCAGGAGATTTAGGGCGGCGATCTGGTGAAGAAGGTGCGAGAGGTATCATAAACGGCAGCCCCTCGCGCTGCTGCCCACTCAGCTCCAAACAATATGATGCAAGTGTTGTCGCATTCCTGGAGCTGCATGCTTTTAGAAGAATCGCGCTAGGAGGAGACGGCTTAGAGTTCATGGCGGCGAGGGGTAAAAAGCCGCAGGGATCGCGGAGAAGCCACGTGTAAAGAGAAAGCGAAGCTGCGACCTGGTCGTGTGGTGAAGGCTTTTGCCATGTGAGCTGCTAGAGGTGGCGTGGAGCCTTTCGTTTCGTTACCAAAGCCTCGACGAAATATCCAAACCCTCGTTGCCAGAGCCCTTGAATTCCAGGGCTGGGTTGCTGAAACTGAAATTGATGCCCGCGCGTCGCCCTGCCCTGCATCCCTCGTGCCGCCCTGCCCTGTAGCCCGCGCGCCGTCCTGCAGCTCACGCACCCTGCAGCCAGTGCGCCCTGCAGCTTAGGACATGTCCGTTTTCTGCCCGTGGCGCGCCTCTGCTGCTGCCCATTTTTCTACCCGTGGCGCGTCTCTAGAGTGCGCCCCTCCAGTATGTCAGAATGTATTTGCTGTTTAGCCTGCAGTGGGGTACTCTGTAGTGAGTACAACCCAATTTAGGGTTTGCTATTTGTATCCCAACTTCCTATAGTGAAACCATCCCTTTCTCGATTCTCCCTTGCACAATCCTCTCGACACTCTAACCTAGCTATGGCTCCTAAGCCTAAGTCACGCTAGGATTCTCACATGGTATTAAGAGCAACAATTTTCTAGGACCTAATCTCAATGGGCCCACCACCTACTGCCCTGCTAGCCTAGGCCCCGGCCCGTCGCCCCTAGCCCCTAGGCTCGGCCCCTTGGCCCCGTCGCCTCGGCCCCTTGGCCACGTCGCCTCGGCCCCTTGGCCCCGTCGCCCCTTGGCGTCGCCCCTAGCTGTGCCCCTCGGCCCCGCTGGCCCCGTCGACTACGTCGCCCCGCGCCCGGCCCGTACTTAGCCCGCGATCGGCCCGTACCTAGCCCGCGCTCTGCCTCCGTTCCGCGCCCCGCACCCGGCCCGTACCTCGCCCGCGCCTGGCCCCGTCCCTAGCCCGCGCCCGGCCCGTACCAAGCCCGCGCCTGGCCCCGTCCTTCGCCCAGCGCCTGGCCCATACCTAGCCCGCGCCCGGCCCGCACTTAGCCCGCGACCGGCCCGTACCTAGCCCGTCGCCCGGCCTCGTCCCTAGCCCAGCGCCCGGCCCAGTACCTAGCCCGCGCCCGGCCCCGTACCTAGCCCGCGCCCGGCCCAGTACCTAGCCCGCGCCCGGCCCCGTACCTAGCCCGCGCCCGGCTCAGTACCTAGCTCGCGCCCGCCCCCGTACCTAGCCCCGCGCCCGGCCCCATTCCGAGCCCAACACCCGGCCCCGTACCTGCCCAGCGCCCGGCCCCGTACCTGCCCAGCACCTGGCCCCGTCCCTAGCCCAGCGCCCGGCCCCGTACCTAGCCGCGCCCCTCGGCCCCACTGGCCTCGTCGCCCCTAGCTATGGCAAGAGGGGTGATGACTTCCTGCCCGCGTGCCCTGCAGTCGCACGCACAGCTCCGCCCCCGCCCCCCTCCCCCCCCTCCCCCTCCTCCATGGGGACGAGGGGGAGAGGGTGTGAGGGGGTGGCGGATGTGCCTCAGCAGCAGCAGCTGCCGCCGCGCCTCCTCCTCTATCTCTCCCTGCCGCACCTTGTGTTGGGAGAGGGGGGGGAGCTTGGAGGTTCAGAGGGAGGCAGGAGGGAATCTGCAGCACCAGCCCCCCCCCCGCCCCCCCCTTTCTCCTCCACCCCTGCTGCGGGTGCAGCAGTGGGGGGGAGGGGATCTGCAGCAGCAGCCCCCCCCTTTCTCCTCCACCCCTACTGCGGGTGCAGCAGTGGGGGGAGGGGATCTGCAGCAGCAGTGGGGGGAGGGGATTTGCAGCATCAGCCCCCCCCCCCCCACCCTTTTCTCCTCTCTCTCTCCCTGCCACACCCTGTGTTGGGAGGGGGGGGGGAGCTTGGAGGTTCAGAGGGAGGTAGGAGGGGATCTGCAGCACCAGCCCCCCCCGCCCCCCCCCCTTTCTCCTCCACCCCTGCTGCGGGTGCAGCAGTGGGGGGGAGGGGATCTGCAGCAGCAGTGGGGGGAGGGGATTTGCAGCATCAGCCCCCCCCCCCCTCCGCCCTTTTCTCCTCTCTCTCTCCCTGCCGCACCCTGTGTTGGGAGGGGGGGGGAGCTTGGAGGTTCAGGGGGAGGCAGGAGGGGATCTGCAGCACCAGCCCCCCCCTCCCCCCACCCCCCACTTCTCCTCCATCCCCCTGCTGCGGGTGCAGCAGTGGGGGGGAGGGGATCTGCGACAGCAGTGGGGGGAGGGGAGTTGCAGCATCAGCCCCCCCCCCCCCCCCCCCCTTCCCCAGCCCCCCCCCCCCCCCTTCCCCAGCCCCCCCCCCCCCACTTCTCCTCCATCCCCCTGCTGTGGGTGCAGCGGTGGGGGGGAGGGGATCTGCAGCCCTGTGCTGCCCTGCAGCCCTGCGCGCCCTGCGCGCCCTGCTGTCCTGCTGCCCTGCGCGCCCTGCGCGCACTGCAGCCCTGCGCGCCCCGCGCGCCCTGCTGCCCTGCAGCCCTGTGCGCCCTGCTGCCCTGCAGCCCTGTGCGCCCTGCTGCCCTGCTGCTGCCGCTACAGCACTTGCTGCTGCCGCTACAGCCCTTACTGCTGCCCTGCGCGCCCCGCGCGCCCTGCAGCCCTGCTGCGCCCCGCGCGCCCTGCTGCCCTGCAGCCCTGTGCGCCCTGCTGCCCTGCAGCCCTGTGCGCCCTGCTGCCCTGCTGCTGCCGCTACAGCCCTTGCTGTTGCCGCTATTGCTGCTGCCCTGCGCGCCCCGCGCGCCCTGCAGCCCTGCTGCGCCCCGCGCGCCCTGCTGCCCTGCAGCCCTGTGCGCCCTGCTGCCCTGCAGCCCTGTGCGCCCTGCTGCCCTGCTGCTGCCGCTACAGCCCTTGCTGTTGCCGCTACAGCCCTTGTTGCTGCCCTGCGCGCCCCGCGCGCCCTGCAGCCCTGCTGCGCCCCGCGCGCCCTGCTGCCCTGCTTCCCTGTGCGCCCCGCGCGCCCTGCAGCCCTGCTCGCCCTGCGCGCCCTGCTGCCCTGCTGCCCTGCAGCCCTGTGCGCCCTGCTGCCCTGCAGCCCTGTGCGCCCTGCTGCCCTGTTGCCCTGTGCGCCCCGCGCGCCCTGCAGCCCTGTGCGCCCCGCACGCCCTGCAGCCCTGCGCGCCCCGCGCGCCCTGCTGCCCTGCAGCCCTGTGCGCCCTGCTGCCCTGCAGCCCTGTGCGCCCTGCTGCCCTGCTGCTGCCGTTACAGCCCTTGCTGTTGCTGCTACAGCCCTTGCTGCTGCCCTGCGCACCCCGCGCGCCCTGCAGCCCTGCTGCGCCCCGTGCGCCCTGCAGCCCTGCGCGCCCTGCTGTCCTGCTGCCCTGCGCGCACTGCAGCCCTGCGCGCCCCGCGCGCCCTGCAGCCCTGTGCGCCCTGCTGCCCTGCTGCCCTACTGCCCTGTGCGCCCCGTGCGCCCTGCTGCCCTCTGCACGCGCCATGTACAGCCCCCCCCCCCCCCCCCGCCCCCCCCCCCTTCCCCCCCCCCCTCCCCCCCCTTTCTCCCCCCTCTCTCTGCTGTGGGTGCAGCAGTGGGGGGGAGGGTATGGGGGTGGCGGGTGTGGCGCGTCCTGCTGTCGCAGTGGGGGGGAGGGGATCTGCTGCGGGTGCGGCAGTGGGGGGGAGGGGATCTGCAGCACCAGCCCCCCCCCCCCCCCTCCCTTCTCCTACCTCCCCCTGCTGCGGGTGCAGCAGTGGGGGGGAGGGGATCTGCAGCACCAGCCCCCCCCCCCCGCCCCACCCCCCCCCCCCACCCCCCGCCCCCTCCCTTCTCCTACCTCCCCCTGCTGCGGGTGCAGCAGTGGGGGGGAGGGGATCTACAGCACCAGCCCCCCCCCGCCCCCCCCCCCCACCTCCCCCCCTTCTCCTCCATCCCCTGCTGCAGGTGCAGCAGTGGGGGGAGGGTGTGGGGGTGTCGGGTGTGGGTGCAACTGCGGGGTGGCGGGTATGGGGGTGGCGGGTGTGTGAACCGTCCCCTGCTCCTCCTCCTCCTCCGTCTCCCACTACTGCAGCCGCCGCTGAGGGGGGTGGGTGTGTGGGAGCCGAGGGAGTGGTGCTAGGGGGGTGACGTGGGAGTGGAGCTAGGGGTGCAGCAAGGGGTGTGTGTAAGGGGGGTGGGACAGTTGGGGGAGGTTGAGCGGAGGCTGCCGTCTTATCGTCCGCAGCACCTATAGTCCGGGGCTCTGCTTCTGGTAGCTCAGAGAGCGTGCTGCGCCTGTCGCCTGTGGGTCCGTTCCTCCTGCCGATCAGAGTTAGCCGCAGAGCCAGTTACTCCTGTAGTCCGGGGATACGGCCCCGGTAGCCACAGTGCGCGCCGCTCCTGTTGCCCGTGTGTCTGCAGCATCAGCCGTCGCCTCCTATCTCCTCTCCTCTCACAGTCCAGCCTCCTCCTCCTCACTTGCCCTTTGTGAATGCCTCTAGCTTTGCTTGTACTTGTGAACCTGCTCTATGACTGATTGCTCTGCTGATTATACCCCACTTTGACTATGGGGGTGTGTCAGAATGTATTTGCTGTTTAGCCTGCAGTGGGGTACTCTGTAGTGAGTACAACCCAATTTAGGGTTTGCTATTTGTATCCCAACTTCCTATAGTGAAACCATCCCTTTCTCGATTCTCCCTTGCACAATCCTCTTGACACTCTAACCTAGCTATGGCTCCTAAGCCTAAGTCACACTAGGATTCTCACACAGTAGCCCGTCGAGCACCCTTAGCCCGCTTTCGTCCTACTGGCACCACCACTCCTACTACTACTGCCACTGCCTGCCATGGCAACTACCATTGTCCTACGTCAGCGGCAGCCGAGTGTGCAGGAGTCTCTCTTGCCGCAGCAGCTACGCGAGTGGGCTATCTGGTGGGGCAGCCTTGGTGGCGGAGCTAGCCGTGCTAGAGCTAGAGGTGCTGGTGCTCGCGATGCTCGTACTCCTCGGCAGGAGACGCTCTTGTTGCAGCAGCTTCGCGAGTGGGCTGTCCGGTGGGGCAGCCCCGGTGGCAGAGCCTGTGGTGCTACTACTGGAGGTACCTGTGAGTCTACTCCTACTGGTAGTGCTGTTTGTGGACGCGGAGGTTCTGGGGGTGGATAGCAGTGGCAGCAGCGTTCGCCGGAGACACTCTCGCCGCAGCAGCATTGTGAGTGGGCTGTCCGGTGGGGCAGCCCCGGTGGCGGAGCTTGGGGTACTAGTGCTGGGGGTGGAGAGGCACCTGGTGGTGTAGAGGCTACTAGTCTAGGTGCTTGTGACTCAGCTAGCATAGGTGCAGAGTCTGAGGAGGCCTTGCACACTTTCCTAGTCGACTCAGGCGCATCTCGCTGCTTCTTCCGCGACTGCACCACAGTCACACCGCTCACAGCCCCTGTCCCTGTCACTCTGGCCGACCCCTCTGGTGGCCCAGTTGTTGCACGTAGCTCCATTGTTCTCCCGTGTCCCGCAGCCCCCTCCGATTCCCTCACAGGTTTCCACCTCCCCTCGTTCGCTAGGAACTTGGTGGCTACAACTGTCATACAGGACCAATTTGTCACTGTTACCCAGCCTGGGGGAGAGCTCGTGGCAATCTGTACGGACTCACGCACTGGCGAGCACCTCGCCACGTTCACTCGGAGGCCCGGGTCTGGTCTGTACACACTGACCACTGAGTTCGCACAGGTGGAAGAGTCAGGTCAGGTAGCTGCGTCGGTTGAGGTAGCTGCGTCTTGTTCGTGTCATCTCCTCACGCACCAGACTCTCCTCTGGCACCACCATCTTGGTCACCCCTCCTTGCCACTGTCAAATGTAATATCTCACTGTAGGCTATATTGGGGTACTCACTAGGGGGTACAACCCATTAAGGTTTCCTACTTGTATGTTTGTACCCCTCATTCTAGTCATTCCTGTTTCCATATTCAAACATGGTATTAGAGTAGGTACGTTCCTTAGGGCCCACCGAACGTTCCGCCCTGCCCGGACTTTTTTTTTTTTTCCTGCCCTGCTGCTTAGTGCCAGTGTGCGCCTTACTGCCCTGCCCGCGCGCGCCCAGCTTCCCTGCTACTGAGCGCACTGCAACCCTGCCTGAGCGCCGCCCTGCCCGCGCGCGCTCTGTCTGCAGCTGCGCCACCGTGCCTGCCCGCGCGCTCTGCACGCGCACCCTGCTGCCCACAGCGCCAGCGCGCCCTGCTGCCCAACACGCCAGCGCGCCCCGCTGCCCAGCGCGCCAACGCGCCCCACTGCCTAACGCGCCAGCGCGCCCCGCTGCCTGACGCGCCAGCGCGCCCTGCTGCCCAGCGCCCCAGCGCGCCCCGCTGCCCAGCGCGCCAGCGCGCCACGCTGCCCAACGCGCCAGCGCGCCCCGCTGCCTAGCGCGTCAGCGCGCCCCGCTGCCCAGCGCGCCAACGCGCCCCGCTGTCCGACGCGCCAGCGCGCCCCGCTGCCCAGCGCGCCAGCGCGCCCCGCTGCCCAGCGCGCCAGCACGCCCCGCTGCCTAGCGCGCCAGCGGGCCCTGCTTCCCAGCACGCTAACGCGCCCTGCTGCCCAGCGCGCTGCCCTAAAAAAAAAACAACAACAACAACAAAAAAAGCCCTAGGTGCTGCTGGCCTAGGAGCTACTGCCTGCTACTGCCCTAGGTGCTGCCGCCTGCTGCTGCCGCCCTTGGTGCTACCGCCTGCTGCTGCCACCCGAGTGCGCTGCCCCGCGCTGCCCTACCCTGCGCTAGTGCCGCCTTGCCCCGAGTGTTGCTACGCTGCTACTGCTGCCTGTGCTACTGCTGCTATGCAGCTGCTGCTACTAGCTGCCACTGCCTGCCATGGCCACTACCACTGTCCTACGTCAGCGGCAGCCGAGTGTGCAGGAGTCTCTCTCGCCGCAGCAGCTTCGCAAGTGAGCTATCTGGTGGGGCAGCCCCGGTGGCAGAGCTAGCCGTGCTAGGGCTGGAGGTGCTGGTGCTGGCGGTCCTCGTACTCGTCGGCGGGAGCCGCTCTCATCGTAGCAGCTTCGCAAGAGGGCTGTCCGGTGGGGCAGCCCCGGTGGCGGAGCCTACTGTGCTACTACTGGAGGTCCCTGTGAGTCTACTCCTGCTGGTAGTGCCGCTAGTAGACGCGGAGGTTCTGGGGGTGGACAGCAGCGGCAGCAGCGTCCGCCGGAGACTCTCTCCCCGCAGCAACTTCGTGAGTGGGCTGTCTGGTGGGGCAGCCCCGGTGGCGGAGCTTGGGGTACTAGTGCTGGGGGTGTAGAGGCACCTGGTGGTGTAGAGGCTACTAGTCTTGGTGCGTGTGACTCAGCTAGCGCAGGGGCAGAGCCTGAGGAGGCCTTGCACACTTTTACTCTAGACTCAGGCGCGTCTCGTTGCTTTTTCCGCGACAGCACCACAGTCACACCGCTCACAGCCCCTGTCCCTGTCACACTGGCCGACCCCTCCGGGGGCCCGGTAGTCGTGCGCGGCGCTACTGTTCTCCCCTGTCCAGTGGCCCCTTCCGGCCTCCTCATAGGTCTCACCTCCCATCGTTCGCTAAGAACTTGGTGGCTACCTCTATCCTCCAGCATCGAGGCGAGCTAGTGGCGATCTGTACGGACGCGCGCACTGGTGAGCACCTCGCCACGTTCACTCGGAGGCCTGGGTCTGGCCTGTACACACTAACCACTGAGTCTGCACTAGTAGCTGAGTCAGGTCAGGTAGCTGCGTCGGTTGAGGTCGCTGCGTCTAGCTCGTGTCGTCTCCTTACGCACCAGACTCTCCTCCGGCACCACCGTCTTGGCCACCCCTCCTTGCCACGCCTTCGTGGCATGCACTCCCGTCTCCTTGTCTCTGGGCTTCCCAGGTCCCTGCCCCCGCTCCCGAGGTTGCTTGCACCGCCGCGCCTTCCCTGCGTCGAGGGGCGGCAGCGTGCCGCTCCTCACTCCTCGTTTCCTTCGACCACAACTCCTCTGCAGACCCTCCACATGGACGTGTGGGGTCCAGCCCGAGTCCCTGGATAGGGCGGAGAGTGCTACTTGTTGCTGGTTGTAGACGACTACACGCGCTACACCACGGTCTTCCCCTTGCAGAGCAAGGCGGAGGTCCGCAATGTCCTGATTCGCTAGATCCGCGCTGTCCGTCTCCAGCTTCGCACTCGGTTCCGTGAGGACCTCCCAGTCCTGCGGCTGCACTCTGACCGAGGTGGTGAGTTTTCCTCCGGCCTCCTCGAGGACTTCTGTGGTGCTGAGGGCATCCGCCAGACATTCATGCTTCCGGCCTCTCCACAGCAAAATGGGATTGCAGAGTGCCGCATTGGCTTGGTGATGGAGGTTGCTCGCACCTCCAACGTCCATGCGGCTGCTCCCCATTTTTTGTGGTCGTTTGCAGTCCGATACGCTGCTGAGCAACTCAACCTCTAGCCCCGTGTCTCCCACCCAGAGTCCTCTCCCACTCTGCGGTGGACGGGCGAGGTTGGTGATGCGTCGCCGTTTCGGGTCTGGGGTGCCCTTTCGCTTGTTCGCGACCCCCCTTGCGGGGAAGCTCTCTCCTCGCACTCTTCGCTGCGTCTTCCTTGGTTTCCCTACCGACGCCCCGGGCTGGCAGTTTTACCACCAGGGTTATCATCGTGTTCTCTCCTCCCAGGACGTCACTTTTGACGAGTCTGTCTGCTTCTACCGTCTCCACCCCCACCGCAGTTCACCCGTGCCCCTCCCGCCTCTCGCACGGGTCTTCGACCTCCCCCCGGTAGCCCCCCTCCCTCCTCCCGGTCCCGCTCCCTCAGGTGTGTCTCAGGTAGACCCACCCCCCTTGGTTGAGCCTTTGGAGGTCTCCTCAGACACCTCTGGCCCAGCTGAGGGGGGTGACTAGACTGCTACCGACACCGTGACCCCTCGCCGCTCCGCTTGGCGGTCCCTCCTGGTTTTCAACCTCGACCGTCTTCACCGCTTCTGCGGCTCGTCGCTGTGGACTCTGGTGCTGCTGGAGGTGGTGACACTGGGGGTGCGGACTCTGGGGGTGCTGGCTCTGGGGGTGCTGCGAGTCCTACAGGTGCAGGGGGTGCTGGAGGTGCTACTGCTGGAGGTTCTGCGGGTGGAGGTGCTGGTGGTGCTGGTGCTGGTGGTGCTGGTGCACGTCGGCAGGAGACTCTCTCGCCGGAGTGGCTTCGCGAGTGGGCTGTACATTGGGGCAATCCTGGTGGTGGCGCTTGGCGTGCTAGAGCTGCAGGTTCTGGAGGTGCTGGCCCTGGAGGTGCGAGGTTCTGCCAGAAGTTACTGGTAAATTTCGTGTCGCGGTCGCTGATGATCGCTGCTGGTATCCCGTGTAGTTGAGATGAAGAGGCGGGCTGTTTCTTCGGCTATGATTGATTTCTTGCAGGCTGCGAAGTGTGCTATTTTCGTCAGCCGATCGACGACGACCAGGATCGCGTCGTTCCCACTTGCTCCAGCTGGTAACCCCGTGACAAAGTCCATCGTCACCTGCTGCCACGTACGCTCTGGGGGTGGTATCGGCTGCAACTGTCCTGTCGGCCTTTTCCGTGATGATTTCATGAGTTGGCAGGTGGGACACGATGCCACGTGTCGCTGCTCCTCGGTCAGCATTTCGGGCCAGTAATAATACCGCTGCAGCTGCTGCCGTGTTTTTTCTACTCCGAAATGGCCTGAGTTAACTCCGTCGTGTGCCTCCTGTAGCAGTAATTCCCGTAGTAGCGTGTAGCCCGGTACCCATATTCGATCGGTGCCGGCTTTTACGTAATAAACTCCCTTTGCTGCTGCAAACTGCTGCGAATTTCCTCCTGTGAATAATGGGTCAGTCTGATAGCCGTGGGTAAATAGTCCTGTCAGTAGTGGGCTGGTCTAGGCGAGTAGTATAGCGTGGATTTGGGTTGTGGGGTGGGTTAGTGCGTCGGCGATGTTCGATGCCCCCTTTTTGTAGGTGACCGTGTAGTGAAAATTGGATTCGAGGTAGTCGAGCCAGCGAATCTGTCGTGGGTTGAGGTGGGGCTGTGCACGGAGGTAATGCAGTGATTTATGGTCTGTCCGTACTGTCACGTCTGCGTCGGTCAAGTAACAACGCCATACTTTGAACGCATGCACGATCGCAAGCATTTCGCAATCGTGTATCGGGTAGTTTTTCTCGAGCGGATGCAGTTTTCGTGACTCGTATGCGATGGGTTGTAAGCCGTTGCCGAAATCCCGTAGCAGTACGACTCCAATGGCGATGTCGCTTGCATCGGTAACCACTTTGAATGGGTGGTGTGGGTCGGCGATGCGTAGTACGGGCGATGAACAGAGGACATTTTTTAGGGCAGACAAGGCAGCATGCTCTTTCTCCCCCCACGTAAAAGCGACTCCCTTCCTCAGCAAATCTGTCAGCGGGGCAGTTAAGCATGCCATGTCGGGGACGAACTGATGCACATTATTAACAAACCCTTAAAAACTATGCAGCTCCGTGATGTTCGTCGGGGGGTGCCATGCTTTCACCGTGTCCAGCTTCTTTGGGTCGATTTCAACTCCAGCCGCCGAAATAGCGTGCCCTAAAAATTCTAACCTATCCTGGAAGAACTCGCACTTGGAACCTTTGGTTAGTAGTCTGTACTCGTCTAAAACCTTAAACATTGCTTCTAGATCTGCTAAGTGCTGCTGCTTATCACGACTGTAGACTAGGATGTGGTCGAGGTAAACTATCACGCATTTATCTAAGAGTGGCCTGAACGCCTCGTTCATGGTCATCTGGAATGTCGCCGGTGCGTTGGTCAGCCCGAAAGGCATTACTGAGTACTCAAATGACCCGTACCTAGTCCGAAATGTTGTCTTGGTACAGTCTGATGGTTCGACCCGAATCTGATGGTAACCTCCACGTAAATCGATTTTCGAAAAGACCCGTGCTGTTCGCAGTTGATCTATCAGTTCGTCGGCGCGGGGAATGTGGTATCGCGATTTGACTGTAACCCTGTTCAGTGCCCTGTAATCGATGCACATGCGAAAACCTCTGTCTTTTTTTGGTGTGAACAGTATTGGTGCGGCGAACGGCGACGAGCTCGGTCGAATGAATTTTTGTCAGAATATTATAGTGCTTATATTTGTGTAGGCTATAGTGGGGTAGCCCATAAGGGGTACAACCCAATTAGGGTTAGTACTTGTACCCAACTCTTTGCTAGTTCATTCATTCTCGTTCATTCTTCTGACATGGTTTCAGAGCAGGTCCTCCGCTAGGACCGTTTTTTTTTCCTTGGGCCCACCACAGCGCTACCCCGCTAGCCGCCCTCTGCAGCCCTCGCGCTGCCCCTACTGCCTGTCGCGACAGTTAGGCCCCTAGGCCCGTCGCCCTAGACCCGTCGCTACGCGGCCCGTCGCCCCTAGGCCCCGTCGCCCTCGGCCCCGTCGCCCCTCGGCCTTACGCCGCGGCCCCCGTCGCCCTAGGCCCCGTTGCCCCGCGGCCCCCGTCACCCACGGCCCGTTGCCCTAGGCCCCGTCGCCCTAGGCCCCGTCGCCCTCGGCCCCGTCGCCCCTCGGCCCTACGCCCTAGGCCCCGTCGACCCGCGGCCCCGGGCCTTCGTTTCTGGCCCCGTGGCCCTTCGTTCCTGGCCCCGCGGCCCGTAGCCCCTAGGCCCCCCGGCCCCTCGGCCCGTTGCTCCTGGCCCCGCGGCCCGTCGCCCCTAGGCCATCGGCCCCTCGGCCCCCCCCCCTTCGTTCCTGGCCGCGCGGCCCGTCGCCCCTAGGCCCCCCCTGGCCCGTCGCCCCAAGCCCCCCCGGCCCCTCGGCCCGTTGCTCCTGGCCCCCCCGCCCCCTCGGCCACACTGCTGCTACTGCTGCTGCTGCTGCTGCTGCTGCTGCTGCTGCTGACTGCCCTGTGCTCTTCGCTCCCCGCTCTGCGTGTTGCGCCGCTATGGCTTCGCTTCGAGTTCTTGCGTTTGATCATGAGGGTCGCCCGATCCAGCTTGACACGTGGCTGGACGACCTACAGTTGTACCTACTGAGCGACTCTTGGGATAGTGTTTCTTTGTTTGACCTCGTGTCTGGCACTGCTCCCGCCCCTCTCGCCACAGCTGACAGTGCGACTCGCTCACAGTGGCTCACTCGCGACGCTGCTGCCTGCTTAGCCATTCGCAACCACATGCCGTTAGCCGAATGCGCTCACTTCGGATAGCACAGGACAACACAGGCACTGTACGATGCTATCGTCTCTCGCTACTCCTCGCCTGCCACTGCTGCTCTAGGCCGCCTCCTCCTACCCTACCTGTTCCCCGAGCTGTCCGCCTTTGCCACAGTCGAGGACCTGGCTTCCCACCTTCGCGCTAGCGACGCTCGCTACCGCGCTGCCCTCCCAGCAGAGATCCTTGACAGGAACCCGCCCCCGATGTACATCACTCTCTACTTTATAGTCACCTGCCTCCCTGACTCTCTGCGCTCTGTCAGGGACCACTTCCTCTCCCTTGACCCCACCTCCCTCATTGTTGACCTACTCGAGCAGCACCTCCTTGCAGCTGAGACTAGTGCAGTAGCTGTAGGTGCTGCTCGTGGCACTCCGCGCACGCCCTTCCTTGAGGGGTACTCCCCCTCCCCCCTTGCCCCCTCCTACGCCTCTGCTGCTGCTGTAGACGTCCTTAGTTTTGAGGATGTCGAGGCTGCTTCTGCTAGTGCAAAGCGCCGCAGCAGCAAGGGCAAGGGTGGCAGGGGTGGTGGAGGGGGTAGCGGGAGTGGTGGTGAGAGCAGCAGTGGAGGAAGTGGCGGCAGTGGAGGTGGTGGCAGCGGTGGGAGTGGTGGAGGGAGTGGGGGCGTTGGTGGCGGCGGTGGGGGCAGCGGTGGGAGTGGCGGTAGTGGCAGCGGTGGCAGTGGTGGCGGTAGGACTGGAGCTCAGCGTGGAGGTTCTGGAGGAGGCCAGCGGCAACGGCAGCAGCGTCGGAGCGAGTCCCCTTCGCCCAAGCAGCTTCGTGAGTGGTTGTTTCAACGTGGGGCGTCTGTGGGTAGTGTGAGCTGCCCGTATGTAATTCGCACGGGTGACCGTGCTGGTCAAACATGCGGGAAGGCGCACACGCAGTACCGCTGCTTCTCCCGTCTCGACGACGCTTGGCGCGCTGAGTTTGGTGACGAGGTCGAGCGCCCCCACTGGGCAGAGCTGCTTAGGTCTGGTGTTGCGATCTTTGACCTAGACTATGATGCTATTCTTTCTGCTATGTATGCTTTGTCTGCTAGTGCTGAGGGTGACTATTACCGGTGTGTGCCGCCTGACCCAGGTATATACGCTGCTGCTCTAGGTGCTAGTGAGTCATTTCTCCCTGGTACTGCGCCTGCTGAGGCCTTGCACACCTTCACGCTGGACTCAGGTGCCTCACGCTATTTCTTTCGTGACAGCACCACTCTCACTCCTCTCCCTGCACCTGTCCCGGTCAGACTGGCTGACCCCTCTGGGGGCCCGGTCGTTGCCCGTTCCTCCACTGTCCTCCCGTGTCCGGCGGTTCCGTCCGGCTCACTGTCAGGTCTTCACCTCCCCTCGTTCTCTACGAACTTGGTGAGTACCGCTGCCCTTCAGGATGCGATGGTCACTACCACCACTCCTGGGGGTCAGCGTGTGTCAATCTGCACGTGTACACGGACGGGTCGTCACCTGGCCACGTTCACTCGTTGGCCAGGGTCGAGTCTGTACACACTGGCTACCGAGCCTCCTCAGGTAGCTGTGTCTTCTCAGGTGTCCGCGTCAGGTCAGGTAGCACCCCCTTGCTCGTGTCGCCTCCTGTCGCACCAGACTATTCTGTGGCACCACCGCCTGGGTCACCCCTCCCTGCCACGCCTTCGTGGCATGCACTCCCGTCTCCTTGTCTCTGGTCTTCCCAGGACTCTGCCTCCCCTACCACCCTCGCCTGCCCCGCCCTGCCTTCCTTGCGTTGAGGGGCGGCAGCGCGCCGTTCCTCACTCCTCCTCGTTTCCCCCGATGACTGCTCCCCTGCAGACTCTCCACATGGACGTGTGGGGCCCAGCACGCATTAGTGGACAGGGCCACGAGCGCTACTTTCTGTTGGTTGTTGACGACTACACGCGGTACACCACGGTCTTCCCCTTGCGCAACAAGGGTCAGGTCGTTGATGTCTTGATCCCTTGGATCCGTGCAGTACGTCTCCAGCTCCGCGAGCGGTTCCACCAGGACCTTCCTGTCCTGCGTCTGCACTCTGACAGAGGTGGTGAGTTCTCCTCTGACCTCTTGCGGGACTTTTGTCGTGGGGAGGGCATTCTCCAGTCGTTCACGCTTCCGGCCTCCCCTCAGCAAAATGGGATTGCTGAGCGCCGCATTGGCTTAGTCATGGAGGTCTCTCGTACCTCCATGATCCATGCGGCTGCTCCCCATTTTCTGTGGCCGTTTGCGGTCCGGTACGCTGCACATCAGCTCAACCTCTGGCCTCGTGTCTCCTTGCCGGAGACCTCGCCGACACTGCGTTGGACGGGGAAGGTTGGCGATGCGTCGGTATTCCGGGTCTAGGGCTCTCGTGCCTTTGTTCGTGATACTTCCGCGGACAAGCTCTCCACCCGCGCTATTCCCTGCGTCTTCCTTGGCTTTCCCCCTGACGCGCCTGGCTGGCAGTTTTACCACCCCACCTCGCGCCATGTCTTCCCCTCTCAGGACGTCACGTTTGACGAGTCGGTTCCCTTTTACCGTCTCTTCCCCTACCGCTCTGCCCCTCCCCCGCCCCCGCCGCTCTTCCTTGCTCCAGGTCCCCCTCTGGTAGACCCCCTCCCCCCCCAGGGTCCTGCTCCCTCAGGTTTGTCTCAAGTAGGCCCTCTCCCTGGTACTGCGCCTGTTGAGGTAGATGTCGGCTCAGGTGCTGCTCGAGGTGCTGTGTCTGGGGGTGCTGCGTCTGGGGGTGCTGAGCCTGGGGGTGAGGAGCCTGGGGGTGCTGAGCCTGCGGGTGTGGAGCCTCGGGGTGCTGGGACTGAGGGTGTTGGGACTGGGGATGCTGAGTCGGAGGGTGCGGAGTCTGGGGTTGCTGAGCCTCAGGGTGCTGCTTCGTCTGGAGGTCCTGCTGGTGCTTCGCCGGGACTGTCTCCGCAGCAGCTGCGTGAGTGGCTTGTTCGGCGCGCACGCCTTCGGAGTGGAGCTCCCGGAGCTGGAGGCGCTGGAGCCGCTAAAGCTGGAGGTACTGGCGTTACTACTGGAGCTGGTGGTACTGGAGGTACTGCGGCTACTGGTCCTGGAGGTGCTCGTACCAGGGGTACTGGAGCTGCCGGGACTAGTGGTGTTGGTGGCGCTGGAGCTAGAGGAGCTGGAGTTGGAGACACTTGCGCGGGAGGCGCTGGAGCTGGTGGCACTGCCGCTGGAGGTTCTGGAGTTGGAGGCACTGGCGCGGGAGGCGCTGGAGCTAGAGGAGCTGGAGCTGTTGATCCTGGAGGCACTGTGCGGCCGCGACCGTACTTCGTTCCTGTGCTTCAGCAGGTTCTTGGTGTCCCGTCTTCTACGAGCCTTACTCCTCCCCTCTTGTGTCCACCGCCTGACCAGTCGAAGCTGCCGTTACAGCCGGCCTCCCCACTGCCTGCTCCTTCTCGTTACACTGAGCAGTCCGACAATCTTACAGAGCGTCGTGAGCCTGCGTCTCGCCCTGTCTCGCCTGTTCGCACTGCTCGTCGCGTTCCTCATTCGCGTCTTTCTCCTGTCCCCAGCACGCACGCTATGGCACTTCGTCCTTCCTCTGTTCCACTTCGTGTTCCTCTGCCTGCTCCTCCTGAGTCCTCTCTTCCTGCGGTCCTTGACCCTACGTCTGACCGCGCTCGTGCTACCAGCCCCACTGTCCCTCGTCTCCTCGCCACTGCTGTCACTGACCCTTCCTTTGAGTCTGCTGCTGCGTCTGCCCTCGTTGCTGAGCTGCTTGACTTTGCTGCTGCCTGTCGTCTAGACTACGCCACTGCTCTTGTTGCTGAGTCTGCGTCTGCCAGTCCTCCGTCCGTCGGGGGTGAGTGTGCTCTTGGCACAGACGTCCTTGAGGACAGGCAGAAGGACTTTGAGTGTCTTGCAGCTGTTGTACCTTGTTTCGCTTCCATGCTGCTTGCCCCTGAGGGAGACCCGGATGCACCAGACATCCCGACCCCGCGCTCTTACGCAGAGGCGACTACGGGTCCTTACTCCTCTCAGTGGCAGGCAGCTATGGATGCCGAGATGGCATCCTGGAAGACCACAGGCACCTATGTCGACGAAGTTCCCCCACCTGGGGCGAACATAGTCGATGGCATGTGGATTTTCAGGGTGAAGCGGCCACCGGGTTCTCTGCCTGCCTTCAAGGCGCGTTACGTTGCTCGAGGCTTCAGTCACCGACAGGGGGTTGACTACTTCCAGACCTTCTCCCCCACCCTGAAGATGACTACTCTTCAGGTGTTGCTGCACGTTGCTGCTCAGCGTGACTACGAGTTGCACTCTCTGGACTTCAGTACAGCTTTCTTGCAGGGCAGCCTGCACGAGGAGATCTGGCTGCGCCGCCCACCTGGCTTCACTGGGTCGTTTCCTGCAGGTACCCAGTGGAGCCTCCGGCGGCCAGTCTACGGTCTCCGCCAGGCGCCTCGCAAGTGGCACGACACACTGAGGACTACACTTGCGGCTCTTGGGCTTGCTCCTTCTACTGCTGACCCGTCGCTGTTTCTACGCACCGACACCTCGCTGCTGCCGTTCTACGTCCTCGTGTACGTCGATGACCTCGTCTTTGCCACTGTTGACACCGAGGCACTGACCCTTGTGAACTTGGAGCTGCAGAAGAGACACACCTGCATTGACACGGGTGAACTGCGCAGCTATCTTGGCTTGCAGATCACCCGGGACAAAGAACAGCGCACCATCACCCTGACTCAGTCACACATGGTGCACCAGGTCCTTCAGCGCTTCGGCTTCCAGTTCTCCTCGCCACAGCCCACTCCTTTGTCTACCGGCCACTCGCTCTCAGCTCCACCTTCGGACGAGTCCGTAGAGCCGAGTGGTCCGTACCCAGAGCTTGTGGGTTGCCTCATGTACCCGATGACGTGCACACGACCTGACCTCGCGTACCCTCTCAGCCTTCTGGCTCGCTATGTGGCTCCCGGTAGGCACCGAAAGGTGCACTGGGATGCTGCGAAGAGGGTACTGCGTTACTTGTGCAGTACGTCGAGCATGGGGCTCGTGCTTGGAGGACGGGGTCCAGTTATCCTCACTGGTCACGCAGACGCTTCTTGGGTTGACGACTCAGCTACGCAGCGGTCGTCACAGGGTTACACCTTCATCCTTAGTTCCAGCTCTGTTTCCTGGTGGTCTACCCGCTCTTCTTCGGTTTTCAGCTCCAGTTGTGAGGCTGAGATCTACGCAGGGGCCATGGCTGCACATGAGCTACGCTGGCTCACCTACCTGCTGACTGACTTGGGAGAGCAGCCTCGTTCGCCTCCAGTTCTGTACGTAGACAACAAGGCCATGATTGCCTTGTGTCAGGAGCACAGACTGGAGCACAGAACGAAGCACATCTCTCTGCGATACTTCCTTGCTCGAGAGTTGTAGCAGCGTGGCCAGCTTCGTCTTGCGTACGTGGCCACTAGGGCCAACACTGCAGATATATTCACCAAGGCACTTCCGCCTGGTGATCATCAGCGCTTCTCTACTGTGTTAGGCCTTGTGCCGACTTTGCCTCACTTGCTCACTGCTTGACTCTGCTTGTACTGTGATCTATATATATATCTGCATGCTTACACTTGCTAGGGTATGATCACTGTATTGTTTGTTCTCTTTCATATAACTCTGCATGTGAATTGGCCTTGTGTCCCTTTGCTTGTGCTCAGACTGTGTGGTAATTTTGTGATCCACCCTGAGCTTACTTTGCTTTTCTTGACTGGTCTTGTTGTTAGAATATTAGCGAGAATGACGAAAATGAATGACTAGGAAAGAGGGAGGGGTACAAGTATAATGTCGAGAGAAATTGTGTACCCCCTAAGGCTAAACCCACTATAGCCTAGACAACTGTAAACACATAAACTAAGCCTGGATACAACTAAGCATATATGTTTGACACACCCCCATAGGCGAAGTGGGGGATAGCCAGAGCAAGCAATGGTCACAAGACCAGTCAAGAGAAGAAGCAAAGCAAAGCAAGCTCAGGGTGGATCACAAAGTCACCACACAGTCCGAGCACAAGCAAAGGGCCACAAGGCCAGTTCACATGCAGAGTTATATAAAGAGAACAAACAATACAGTGATCATACCCTAGCAAGTGCAAGCATGCTGGTATATAGATAGATCACAGTATAGGCAGAGTCAGGCAGTAAGTAAGTGAGGCAAAGTAGGCACAAGGCCTAACACAGTAACAAAGCGCTGATGATCACCAGGCAGAAGTGCCTTGGTGAAGACATCAACAGTGTTGGCCCGAGTGGCCACGTACGCTAGACGAAGCTGACCACGCTGCTGCAACTCTCGAGCAAGGAAGTATCGCAGAGCGATGTGCTTTGTTCTGTGCTCCAGTCTGTGCTCCTGACACAAGGCTATCATGGCCTTGTTGTCTACGTACAGGACTGGAGGCGAACAAGGCTGCTCTCCCAAGTCGGTCAGCAAGTAGGTGAGCCAGCATAGCTCCTGAGCAGCCATGGCTCCGACGTAGATCTCAGCCTCACAACTGGAGCTGAGAACTGAGGACGAGCGGGTAGACCGCCAAGAAACCGAGCCGGACCCAAGGCTGAAGGTGTAACCCTGCGACGACCGCTGCGTAGCTGAGTCGTCAACCGAGGAAGTGTCTGCGTGACCAGTGAGGACAATTGGACCCCGTCCTCCAAGCACAAGCCCCATGCCCGACATACTGCACAGGTAACGCAGTACCCTCTTCGCAGCATCCCAGTGCACCTTTCGGTGCCTACCGGGAGCCACGTAGCGAGCCAGAAGGCTGAGAGGGTACGCGAGGTCAGGTTGTGTGCAGGTCATCAGGTACATGACTCAGCTCTACGGACTCGTCCGAAGGTGGAGCTGAGAGCGAGTGGCTGGTAGACAGAGGAGTGAGCTGTGGCGAGGAACACTGGAAGCCGAAGCGCTGAAGGACCTGGTGCACCATGTGTGACTGAGTCAGTGTGATGGTGCGCCGTGCTCTGTCCTGGGTGATCTGCAGGCCTAGATAGCTGCGCAGTTCACCAAGGTCAGTGCAGGTATGTCTCTTCTGCAGCTCGGACTTCACAAGGGTCAGTGCCGCAGTGTCAGCCGTGGCAAAGACAAGGTCATCGACGTACACGAGGACGTAGAAGGGCGGCAGCGAGGTGTCGGTGCGTAGAAACAGCGATGGGTCTGCTGTAGAAGGAACAAACCCAAGAGCCGCAAGTGTAGTCCTCAGTGTGTCGTGCCACTCGCGAGGCACCTGGCGGAGACCGTAGACTGGCCGGCGGAGGCTCCACTGGGTACCTGCAGGAAACGACCCAGTGAAACCAGGTGGTCGGCGCAGCCAGATCTCCTCGTGCAGGCTGCCCTGCAGGAAGGCTGTACTGAAGTCCAGGGAGTGTAACTCGTAGTCACGCTGAGCAGCTACGTGCAGCAACACCCGAATAGTAGTCATCTTCGGGGTGGGGGAGAAGGTCTGGAAGTAGTCAACTCCCTGTCGCTGACTGAAAACTCGAGCAGCGTAGCGCGCCTTGAAGGCAGGCGGAGAACCCGGCGGCCGCTTCACCCTGAAGATCCACATGCCATCGACTATGTTCACCCCAGGTGGGGGAACCTCGTCGACGTAAGTGCCTGTGGACTTCCAGGATGCCATCTCGGCATCCATAGCTGCCTGCCACTGAGAGGAGTAAGGACCCGTAATCGCCTCTGCGTAAGAGCGCGGGGTCGGGATGTCTGGAGCATCCGGGTCTCCCTCAGGGGCAAGCAGCATGGAAGCGAAACGAGGTACAGCAGCTGCAAGACACTCAAAGTCCTCCTGCCTGTCCTCAAGGACGTCCGTGCCAAGAGCACACTCACCCCCGACGGACGGAGGACTGGCAGACACAGACTCAGCAACTAGAGCAGTGGTGTAGTCGAGACGGCAGGCAGCAACAAAGTCAAGCAGCTCAGCAACGAGAGCAGAAGCAGCAGCAGACTCAAAGGACGGGTCAGTGACAGCAGTGGCAAGAAGACGAGCGACAGTGGGACTGGCAGCACGCGCTCAGTCAGACTCAGGGTCAAGGACCTCAGGAAGAGAGGACTCAGGAGGAGCAGGCAGAGGAACACGAAGTGGAACAGAGGAAGGACGGAGTGCCATGGTGTGCGTGCCTGGGACAGGAGGAGGACGCGAACGAGGAGCACGACGAGCAGAGCGAACAGGCGAGACAGGACGAGACGCAGGCTCACGGCGCTCTGTAAGACCTCCAGACTGCTCAGTGTAAGGAGAGGGAACAGGCAGTGGGGAGGCTTGCTGTAACGGCTGCTGCGACTGGTCAGGCGGTGGACACAGGAAGGGAGGAGGAAGACCAGTAGAAGACGGGACACCAAGAACCTGCTGAAGCAGGGGAACGAAGTACGGGCGCGGCCACACAGTGCCTCCAGCACCTCCAGCTCCAGGGTCAATAGCTCCAGCTCCTGCATCTCCAGCGCCTCCTGCGCCAGGGCCTCCAACTCCAGCTACACCAGCTCCAGCGCCTCCGGCGCCAGCTGCTCCAGGCTCCGTAGGGTCTCCAGCTCCAGTAGTAACAGCAGCACCTCCAGCTCCAGCATCTCCAGGCTCGCCAGCCCCAGGGGCTCCACTCCGACGGTGTGGGCGCTGAACAAGCCACTCACGCAGCTGCTGCGAGGACAGTCGCGGTGAAGCACCAGCAGGACCTCCAGACGAAGCAGCACCCCGAGGCTCAGCACCCCCAGACTCCGCACCCTCCGACTCAGCACCCCCAGGCTCCGCACCCTCCGACTCAGCACCCCCAGGCTCAACACCCTCAGGCTCAGCACCCCCAGACCCAGCACCCTCAGACCCCGCACCCCCCGGCTCCGCACCCCCAGACGCAGCACCTGGAGCAGCACCTGAGACGACAGCTACCTGAACAGGCGCAGTACTAGGGAGAGGGTCTACCTGAGACACTCCCAAGGGAGCAGGACCCTGGGGCGGGAGGGGGTCCACCGGAGGTGGACCGGGAGCAAGGAAGAGCGGCGGGGGCTGTAAGAATGATAGGAATGAATGAACTACAAATGAGATGGGTACAAGTAGGAAACACAGAAGTGTTGTACCCTCTAAGGACTACCCCACTACAGCCTAAATAGACTATAGCATATATAAGTTTGACACACCCCCATAGGCAAAGTGGGGGAGAACAAGGGGTCACAAGACCAGTCAAGAAAGCAAAGCAAGCTCAGGGTGGATCACAACGTCAAAACACACAGTCTGAGCACAAGCAAAAGGGGCCACAAGGCCAGTTCACATGCAGAGTTAATTAAAGGAAAGCAAACAATACAGTGAACACAACCTAGCAAGTGTAAGCATGCAGGTATAAGTATATAGAGTACAGTACAAGCAGAGTCAAGAAGTCAGCAAGTGAGGCACAGTAGGTACAAGGCCTAACACAGTACAGAAACGCTGATGATCACAAGGCTGAAGTGCCTTGGTGAAAACATCAGCAGTGTTGGCCTGAGAGGCCACGTAAGCAAGATGAAGCTGGCCACGCTGCTGCAACTCTCGAGCAAGGAAGTAGCGCAGAGCAATGTGCTTCGTTCTGTGCTCCAATCTGTGCTCCTGACACAAGGCCAGCATGGCCTTGTTGTCGACGTACAGAACTGGAGGAGAACGAGGCGCCTCTCCCAAGTCGGTCAGCAGGTAGGTGAGCCAGCGTAGCTCCTGTGCAGCCATGGCCCCAGCGTAGATCTCAGCCTCACAACTCGAGCTGAGAACAGAAGAAGAGCGGGTAGACCGCCAAGAGACAGAACTGGAGCCAAGACTGAAGGTGTAACCCTGTGACGACCGCTGCGTAGCCAAGTCGTCAACCCAGGAGGCGTCAGCGTGACCAGTGAGGACAACTCGAGCCCGTCCTCCAAGCACGAGCCCCATGCCCGATGTACTGCACAAGTATCGCAACACCCTCTTCGCAGCATCCCAGTGCACCTTTCGGTGCCTGCCGGGAGCCACGTAGCGAGCCAGAAGGCTGAGAGGGTATGCGAGGTCAGGTCGTGTGCAAGTCATCAGGTACATGAGGCAGCCCACAAGCTCTGGATACGGGCCACTTGGCTCTACGGACTCGTCCGAAGGTGGAGCTGAGAGCGAGTGACCGGTAGGCAGAGGAGTGGACTGTGGCGAGGAGTACGTGAAGCCGAAGCGCTGAAGGACCTGCTGCACCATGTGTGACTGAGTCAAGGTAATGGTGCGCTGTGCTCTGTCCCAGGTGATCCGCAAGCCAAGATAGCTTGTGAGCTCACCCAGGTCTGTGCACGTGTGTCTCTTCTGCAGCTCAAACTTCACGTGGGCGAGTGCCTCAGTGTCAGCAGTAGCAAAGACGAGGTCGTCTACGTACACGAGAACGTAGAACGGCGGCAGAGTAGTGTCAGTGCGTAAGAACAGAGAAGGGTCAGCCGTGGAAGGAGCAAAACCAAGAGCAGCAAGAGTCGTCCTGAGTGTGTCGTGCCACTCACGGTGTGCTTGGCGGAGACCGTAGACTGGCCGCCGGAGGCTCCACTGGGTACCAGCAGGAAACGACCCAGTGAAGCCAGGTGGGCGGCGCAGCCAGATCTCCTCGTGGAGGCTGCCCCGTAGGAAGGCTGTGCTGAAGTCAAGCGAGTGGAGCTCGTAGTCACACTGAGCAGCAACGTGCAGTAGTACCCGAAGAGTGGTCATCTTCGGGGTAGGGGAGAAGGTCTGAAAGAAGTCAACTCCCTGACGCTGACTGAAGCCACGTGCAACGTAACGCGCCTTGAAGGCAGGCGGAGAACCCGGCGGCCGCTTCACCCTGAAGATCCACATGCCACTGACGATGTTCGCCCCAGGTGGGGGAACCTCGTCTACGTAGGTGCCTGTGGACTTCCAGGAAGCCATCTCGGCGTCCATGGCTGCCTGCCACTGAGAGGAGTAGGGACCCTCTATCGCCTCTGCGTAAGAGCGCGGGGTCGGGATGTCTAGTGCATCCGGGTCTCCCTCAGGGGCAAGCAGCATGGACACGAGATGAGGTACAGAAGCAGCAAAGCACTCAAACTCCTCCTGTCTGTCCTCAAGAACGTCCGTGCCAAGAGCACACTCACCCCTGACGGACGGAGGACGGACAGACACAGACGCAGCAACCAGACTAGCAGCGTAGTCTAGGCGACAGGCAGCAGCAAAGGCAACAAGCTCAGTAACAAGAGCAGACGCAGCAGAGGACTCAAACAGAGGGTCAGTGACAGCAGTGGCCAGAAAGTGCGTGACAGCTGGACTAGCAGCACGAAGGGAGTCAGACTCCGGGTCCGGACTGGCAGGAAGAGAGGACGCGGGAGGAGACGGCAGAGGGACACGCTGTGGAGCAGTAGAAGGACACAGAGTCATAGAGTGAGTGCCTGGGACAGGAGGGAGACGCGGACGCGAAACACGACCAGCGCGAACAGTACGGACAGGCGACGCAGCACGAGACGCAGGCGACACAGGACGAGACTCAGGCTCACGACGCTCCGTAAGACCTCCAGTCGGTCCAGAGTAAGGACCGGGCAGCGGAGAGGCCGGCTGCAACTGTGACTGGGACCGGACAGGCGGCGGACTCAGGAAAGGAGGAGGACCAGGAGAAGGCGGTGAGCTAAGAACCTGCTGAAGGAGCGGAACGTAGTACGGTCGCGGCCGCGCAGCGCCTCCAGAAACAGCAGAGACAGGACCGGTACCCTGAAACACGGATGGCTGAAACACGGTACCTCGAAGACGAGGCAGGGAGGGGTGACCAAGGCGGTGGTGCCAAAGGAGAGTCTCGTGCGCCAGAGGACGACACGAGCAAGGGGCAGACGCAGGACTAGACCTGGACGCGGCAGCAAACACCTGACTGGACGCAGCTACCTGACCAGACGCAGGGACCGGAGGAGGCGCAGTAGTCAGTGTGTACAGACTCGACCCTGGCCGACGGGTGAACGTGGCCAGGTGGCGGCCCGTCCGAGAGCAAGTGCAGTGGGTCACACGCTGACCTCCAGGGGTGAACTGGTCAACCCACGCGTCCTGGAGGTCAGCTCCACTCACCAAGTTCGTAGAGAACGAGGGGAGGTGGAGTCCCGACAGCAAGCCCGACGGGGCCGCAGGACACGGTAGAACCGTGGAGGAGTGTGCAAGGACTGGGCCCCCGGAGGGGTCAGCAAGGGAGACCGCAACAGGCCGACTGAGTGGCGTGAGCGTGGTGCTATCTCTAAAGAAAGAGCGCGAAGCACCAGAGTCAAGTGTGAAAGTGTGAAAGGACGCAGTAGGTGCAGTACCAGAGAGAGGAGACGTACCAGCACCTGGAGCAGCAGACGCACTAGCACCGAGAGCAGCAGCCGCACTAGCACCTAGAGCAGCAGCCACAGTGCCCGGGTCGGGCGGGACACTCAGGTAACAGTCACCCTCAGTAATATCAGCAAAAGCATACATGGCAGCAAGGATAGCATCAAAGTCTAGATCAAAGATAGGCACATTCTGCAGAAGCAGATCATGCCAACGAGGAAGCTCAACGGCGTCAGGAAACTGGGCACGCCAAGCGTCAGTCAAGCGGCCGAAGCAGCGCTGTATGGTGTGTGGGAGACCACACACCTCCCCACTCCGAGTGCAGGTGCGAAGAACGTAAGAGCAGGGACCCGCACCCCCAGACCTCCCACGCCCAGCGTACCACTCACGAAGCTGCTGGACCGACGGGGTCTCACGGGTGCGCTGCTGCTGCTGGCGCTGGCTGCCACCAAGGCCTCCACGCTGCGTGGCTGCACCGCGACCAGCACCACCTCCTCCGCTGCCTCCACCACCGCTGCCGCCGCCTCCACCTCCTCCGCCACCGCCGCCACGGCCTCCACTGCCGCCACCGACTCCCCCACTCCCGGTACCACCCCCACCACCACCTCCACCTCCTCCACCGCCTCCACCGCTTCCCCCACCGCCCCCTCCACCACCCCTGTTTCCCTTGCCCTTGCCGGTGCGGCGTCGCCCACTAGAGGCAGACGCAGCGCCAACCTCCTCAGTGCCAACGAGGTCGACAGCAGCAGCAGAGGCAACAGAGGGGAGAAGGGGGACAGGGGAACACCCCTCAAAGAAGGGGGTGCGACAGTCGCCGCGAGAAGCACCGACAGCTAAGATACTCTTCTCAGCTGCAGCAAGGCGCTCCTCTAGCAAGTCGACAGTCAGCTCGGTGGGGCAAAGGGAGAGAAAGTGGTCCCTGACTGAAGAGAGAGAGTCAGGGAGGCGGGTGACTAGGTAGTAAAGGGTGATGTACATGGGGGGGGAGTTCGTGGGAAGGAACGCAGTGGGAAGGGCAGCGCGGTAGCGGGCGTCACTGGTGCGAAGGTGAGCAACCAGGTCAGCAACTGTGGCAAAGGCGGCAAGGTCAGGAAAAAGGTACGGCAGCATGAGGCGGCTGAGGGCAGCAGTGGAAGGGGAGCTGTAGCGTGCAACTACAGCGTCGTACAGAGTCTTAGCACTCTTGTACTGACTAAAGTGCGCGCGCTCAGTAGACGGTAGGTGACTACGCACAGCAAGGCGGGCAGCAGCATCGCGCGTGGTCCACTGCGAGCGAACAGTACTGTCAGCATCAGCAGCAGGGGCAGTAGAGGCGCCAGACGTGAGATCGAACAGTGAGAGACCGTCCTTGCTATCGCACTGTAGGAAAAGCTGCAGATCATCTAGCCAGACCTCAAAGTCAACTGCTCGACCCTCAGCATCAAAAGTAAGAACACTGAGACTAGCCATGACAGGAGCAGCAGCAGTAGTGCAACTCAGCTAAGCAGGCTAGGCAGGGCAGCGCGGCACGGCGGAGCAGTGCGGTTCGGCAGCGCAGCTCGGCTCGGTGGTGCGCTTACCAGGGGCGAGGCCGGGGCAGGGCCGGGGGAGGGTCGTGGCAGGACTGGGACAGGTCCGGGGTAGGGCCGGGGCCGGGCCGCGAGAGATCCGGGGCTGGGCCGAGGCAGGGCCGCAACAGCACAGGAGCAGGGCAGGGGCAGAGTCGGGGCAGGGCCGGGGCAGAGCCGGGGCGAGGCCGCGACAGGTCCGGGACAGAGGTGCGACGGGGTCGGGGTAGGTCCGGGACGGGGCCACGACGGGGCCGGGGTAGGGCCAGGGTCGGGGGAGGTCCGGGACGGGGCCGCGACAGGGTCGGGGCAGGGCCGGGGTCGGGGCAGGTCCGGGACGAGGCCGCTACAGGGTTGGGGCAGGGCCGGGGTCGGGGCAGGTCCGGGACAGGGCCGGGGTCGGGGCAGGGCCGGGACGGGGCCGGGGAAGGGCCGGGGCGGGCCGCGAAGGGGCCGCGACGGGCCTAACAGGCCGCGAAGGGGCCTAACGGGCCGCGAAGGGGCCGCGACGGGCCGCGACGGGGCCTAACGGGCCGCGAACGGGGCCGGGGAAGGGCCTGGGCGGGCCGCGAAGGGGCCGCGACGGGCCTAACGGGCCGCGACTGGGCCGCTAAAGGTCGTAAAGGGGGGGGGGGGCGCGAAGGGGCCTAACGGGCCGCGAAGGGGGGCCGCGACTGGCCGCGAAGGGGCCTAAATGGCCGCGAAAAGGGCCGCTACGGGCCGCAAGGGGGGCCTAGCGGGCCGCGAGGGGGCCTAACGGGCCGCGAAGGGGGCCGCAACGGGCCGCGAAGGGGCCTAACGGGCCGCGAAAGGGGGCCGCAAGGGGGGCCGCTACGGGCCTCAAGGGGGCCACTACGGGACGTGAGGGGGGCCGCTACGGGCCGCGAAGGGGTCTCGAAGGGCAGGCGCGACGCGCGCGTCGGGCAGGTAAGGAAAAAAATATTTTCAGTGGTGGGCCCTTAGGGAAAATCGAACTAGCTCTATACCATGTGAGAATGATAGGAATGAATGAACTACAAATGAGATGGGTACAAGTAGGAAACACAAAAGTGTTGTACCCTCTAAGGACTACCCCACTACAGCCTAAATAGACTATAGCATATATAAGTTTGACAGGGGCTGGGAAGGGGCAGAGCGGTAGGGGAAGAGACGGTAGAAGGGAACCGACTCGTCGAACGTGACGTCCTGAGAAGGGAGGACACGGCGCAAGGTGGGATGGTAAAACTGCCAGCCAGGCGCGTCAGGGACAAAGCCAAGGAAGACGCACGGAATAGCGCGGGCGGAGAGCTTGTCCGCGGAGGTATCGCGAACAAAGGCACGAGAACCCCAGACCCGGAACACCGACGCATCGCCAACCTTCCCCGTCCAACGCAGTGTGGGCGAGGTCTCCGGCAAGGAGACACGGGGCCAAAGGTTGAGCTGATGCGCAGCGTACCGGACCGCAAACGGCCACAAAAAATGGGGAGCCGCCGCATGGATCATGGAGGTACGAGCGACCTCCATGACTAAGCCAATGCGGCGCTCAGCAATCCCATTTTGCTGAGGGGAGTCCAGAAGCGTGAACGACTGGAGAATGCCCTCCCCACGACAAAAGTCCCGCAAGAGGTCGGAGGAGATCTGTCAGAGTGCAGACGCAGGACAAGAAGGTCCTGGCCGAACTGCTCGCGCGGCTGGAGACGGACTGTGCGGATCCAAGGGATCAAGACAGCAGAGACTTCACCCTTGCTGCGCAAGGGGAAGACTGTGGTGTACCACGTGTAGTCGTCAACTACCAGCAGAAAGTAGCGCTCGCGGCCCTGTCCACTGACGCGGGCTGGGCCCCACACGTCCATGTGGAGGGTCTGCAGGGGAGCAGTCGTCGGGGGGAACGAGGAGGAGTGAGGAGCGGCGCGCTGCCGCCCCTCGACGCAAGGAAGACAGGGCGGGGCAGGTGAGGGCGGCAGGGGAGGCAGAGACCTGGGGAGACCAGAGACAAGGAGATGGGAGTGCATGCCACGAAGGCGTGGCAGGGAGGGGGTGACCCAGGCGGTGGTGCCAAAGGAGAGTCTGGTGCGACAGGAGGCGACACGAGCAAGAGGCGGCTACCTGACCTGACGCGGACACCTGAGCGGACGCAGCGACCTGAGGAGGCTTGGTAGCCAGTGTGTACGGACTCGACCCTGGCCGACGAGTGAACGTAGCCAGGTGACGCCCCGTCCGTGTGCACGTGCAGATCGACACACGCTGACCCCCAGGAGTGGTGGTAGTGACCATCGCATCCTGAAGGGCAGCGGTACTCACCAAGTTCGTAGAGAACGAGGGGAGGTGAAGACCGGACAGTGAGCCGGACGGAACCGCCGGACACGGGAGGACAGTGGAGGAACTGGCAATGACTGGCTCCCCAGAGGGGTCACCCAGTCCGACCGGAACAGGTGCAGGAAGAGGAGTGAGAGTGGTGCTGTCACGAAAGAAACAGCGCGAGGCGCCGGAGTCCAACGTGAAGGTGTGCAGGGCCTCAGCAGGCGCAGTACCAGGGGGAGTACCAGACGCACTAGCACCTAGAGCAGCAGCGGCTATTCCTGGGTCAGGCGGCACACACCAGTAACAGTCACCCTCAGCACTAAAAGACAAAGCATACATGGCAGAGATAATAACATCAAAGTCTAGGTCAAAGATAGCAACTCTTGACCTAAGCAACTCCGCCCAGCGAGGGCGCTCGACGTCATCACCAAACTCAGTACGCCAGGCGTCGTCAAGGCGGGCAAAGCAGCGGCGCTCAGTGTGAAACCTCCCGCATGTCCGGCCCGCACGGGCACCCGTGCGAATGACATACGGGCAGGTCTCACTACCCTCACCCGCCCCACGCTGAACCAACCACTCACGGAGCTGCTGGGGCGTCTGAGTCTCGCTCCGACGCTGCTGCTGCTGGCCCCGACCACCACCAGGGCCTCCACGCTGAGGTCCAGACCGACCACCACTGGTCCCACCGCCTCTACTGCCGCCACTCCCTCCGCTGCCTCCACCGCCGCCACCAGAGCCTCCACCTCCGCCACCGGTCCCACCGCCGCCACCACCTCCACCGCCTCCGCCTCCTCTACCGCTGCCCCCACTACCACTCCCACTGCCACCTCCACCACCACCGCTGCCTCCTCCACTACCCCGGCCACCCTTGCTCTTGCTGTTGTGGCGCTTTGCACTAGTCGAAGCAGCACCGACGTCCTCAGGAACAGAGACGTCTGCAGCGGCAGCAGAGGCGAAGGATGAGGAAAGGGGGGAGGGGGAGCACCCCTCAAAGAAGGGTGAGCGCGGAGTGCCACGAGCAGCACCTACAACAACTGCACTAGTCTCAGCTGCGAGGAGATGCTGCTCGAGGAGGTCAACAGTGAGGGAAGTGGGGTCGAGGGTGAGAAAGTGGTCCCTGACAGAGCGAAGGGAGTCAGGGAGGCGAGTGACTATGAAGTAGAGGGTGATGAACATGGGGGGCTGGTTCGTGGGAAGGAACTCAGCAGGGACGGTAGCGCGGTAGCGAGCGTCGCTAGTATGTAGGTGGGTAACCAGGTCGGCTACTGTGGCAAAAGCCGACAGCTCAGGGAACAGGTAGGGCAGTAGCAGCCTGCCAATAGCAGCAGTGGCAGGGGAGGAGTAGCGAGCAACGACAGCGTCATACAAGGCCTGTGCTGTCCTGTGCTCGCCAAAGTGAGCACATTCGGGCAGGTGGTTGCGAATGGCCAAGCAGGCAGTAGCGTCACGAGACAGCCACTGGGAACGAGTCGAAACGTCAGCTATGGCGGGAGGGGCTGGAGCGGCACCGGACACGTGGTCAAACAGTGAGACACTGTCCCGACTATCGCTCAGTAGGTACAGTTGCAGATCGTCGTGCCACGTGTCAAATGCTACAGGTCTGCCTTCCGGGTCGAACGGGAGAACTCGAAGCGACGCCATAGGGGCCGAGGGGCCAAACAGGGGGCCGGGCGCAGGGCTCTGAGGTGGGGCCGAGGGGCCTAGGGGCCGGGGGGCCAAAAAAGGGGCCGGGGGGGCGGGCGAAGGGCTCTGAGTTGAGGCCGAGGGGCCTAGGGGCCGCGGGGCCAAACAAGGGGCCGGGGGGCCTAGGGGGGGCCGAGGGGCCAATCACACGGGGCCGAGGGGCGGGGCCGGGGGGCCAAAGAAGGGGCCGGGGGGCCGGGCGCCGGGCTCTGAGGTGGGGCCGAGGGGCCTAGGGGCCGCGGGGCCAAACAAGGGGCCGGGGGGGCCTAGGGGGGCCGAGGGGCCTAGGGGGCCGAGGGGCCAAACAAGGGGCCGGGGGGGCGGGCTCCGGGCTTTGAGGTGGGGCCGAGGGGCCTAGGGGCCGCGGGGCCAAACAAGGGGCCGGGGGGGCCTAGGGGGGCCGAGGGGCCTAGGGGGCCGAGGGGCCAAACAAGGGGCCGGGGGGGCCGGGCGCCGGGCTTTGAGGTGGGGCCGAGGGGCCTAGGGGCCGCGGGGCCAAACAAGGGGCCGAGGGGGCCTAGGGGGGCCGAGGGGCCTAGGGGGCCGAGGGGCCAAACAAGGGGCCGGGGGGCCGGGCTCCGGGCTTTGAGGTGGGGCCGAGGGGCCTAGGGGCCACGGGGCCAAACAAGGGGCCGGGGGGGGTCCTAGGGGGGCCGAGGGGCCTAGGGGGCCGAGGGGCCAAACAAGGGGCCGGGGGGCCGGGGGCCGGGCTGTGAGGTGGGGCTGAGGGGCCTAGGGGCCGCGGGGCCAAACAAGGGGCCGGGCGCAGGTGTTGTCGGGCCGGGGCTAGGTGCGGGGCCGGGCGCTGGGCGAGGGACTGAGCCGGGCGCGGGCGTAAGGTACGGGGCCGGGCGCTGGGCTAGGAACGGGGCCTAGCGCGGGCTAGATACGGGGCCGGGCACTGGCAAGAACGGGGCCGGGCGCTGGGCAGGTACGGGGCCGGGCGCTGGGCAGGTACGGGGCCGCGCGCTGGGCAGGTACGGGGCCGCGCGCTGGGCAGGTACGGGGCCGGGGCGCGGGCTAAGTACGGGGCCCGGCGCGGGCGTTATACGGGCCTGGCGCGGGCTAGGTACGGGGCCAGGCGATGGCGACAGACGGGGCTGGGCGCGAACTAGGTACGGGGCCGGGCGCTGGCTAGGGTCGGGGCCGTGCGCTGGGCTAGGTACGGGCCGGGCGCGGGGCTAGGTACGAGCCGAGCGCGGGCGAGAGACGGGGCCGGGCGCGGGCAGGGTATGGGCCGGTCGCGAGGCTAGGTACGGGCTGGGCGCGGGGCTAGGAACGGGGCCGAGCACGAGGCTAGGTACGGGCCGAGCGCGAGGCTAGGTACGGGCCGGTCGCGGGCGTCGACGGGGCGCGGGCTAGGTACGGGGCCAGGCGCGGGTGTCGACGTGGCGATCGCGGGCTAGGTACGGGCCGGGCACGGGCGTGAGAAGGCACGGGCCGAGGGGCCAAACACAGTGGCCGCCGAGCGCGAGCTAGGTACGGGCCAAGCGCGGGCAGGAGACTGGGCCGGGCGCAGGCTAGGTACGGGCCTATCGTCGCGGTACGGGCGGGGCGCGGGGCTAGGAACAAAATAGTAGGTGGTGGGCCCAAGAGTAGCCTACTCTAATACCATGTTAGAATACTAGCGAGAATGACGAGAATGAATGACTAGGAAAGGGGGAGGGGTACAAGTACAATGTCGAGAGAAATTGTGTACCCCCTAAGGCTAAACCCACTATAGCCTAGACAACTGTAAACACATAAACTAAGCCTAGATACAACTAAGCATATATGTTTGACACTTGTGACCACTTGTTCTCCCCCACTTTGCCTATGGGGGTGTGTCAGAATATTATAGTGCTTACATTTGTGTAGGCTATAGTGGGGTAGCCCATAATGGGTACAACCCAATTAGGGTTAGTACTTGTACCCAACTCTTTGCTAGTTCATTCATTCTCGTTCATTCTTCTGACATTTTTTTCTCTAACAGGTAATCTAACTGCTTCCTCAGTTCGTCGAGCTCGGGCTGTGTCAATCTGAACTGTCGCTGTACGGTTGGTTGTGCCCCGGGTTCTAACTCTATTCGATGAGCGTGTGCCCACTGAGGTGGCAGTCCCTCCGGTAAGTCGTCAGGAAAAATCCACGGGTACCATTTCAAAAGTTCCTGTAGTTCGGGTGGTACTACCGTCAGCAGTTTCTGAAAATCGCTCGGCTGCTCTGCTTCTTCCACTACTGCGATATCCACCGCGTACACGTCAGCTCAAGCAGCGACAACCCGTTTCATTGTGATGGCGTTGACGTGGACCGTTGAAGACCCAGGCGACTGCCAGCGAGGTAGTTCAACCCAATTACCACTACTTCGCACAGTGCAGCTACCCGTTGTCCATTCGATTCGCGGGTTGTACCGTCGCAGCCAATCACGTCCCAGTAAAATGTCATGCCCATCCAATGTCGTCGCGAGCATTTCTTGTGTAAACCCGAAGTTTCCCCTGCAGCAGACTTTTACTCTTTCCACCTTATCCTGTATGGCCAGCGTCATCCCATCAACAAAGCGTGCATCTATCTCCAGTAAACACCGACTAAGTGCCAGTTGCAGTTTCCGTGCAGTCGCGGTATTAACTAAGCTGTGACTTGCGCCTCCGTCTATGAACATCTTCACTGCTGCTCCCTGTATTTTCCCGTAGATCAGTACTGGGCAATCCGTCGTTGTACCCTCCTTATTCATCCGAGCCCGATGGATAGCGTGAATCGGTACTGTGACTCGGTGAGGGTCGGTGAGGTTGGGCGAGTAGGCAGTCTCGTCAGTAGTTGGCCCAAATTCTACTGTTTGCTGGCGTTTCCCTGCCTCTGAGACTCCCGCCCCTGCTCTGTTCCCCGGCGCCTCAGCTCCTTTGGGCAATCACTCTTGCGATGGC
This sequence comes from Closterium sp. Naga37s-1, assembly GCA_947471745.1. NCBI lineage: Eukaryota > Viridiplantae > Streptophyta > Zygnematophyceae > Desmidiales > Closteriaceae > Closterium > Closterium sp. Naga37s-1. The sequence continues at coordinate 878,212 of CANJKZ010000817.1, forward strand.
CCGGCCGATTGCAAGCAAAGCAGCGCCCCTTAAACGTTGCGGTAGCTGCATTCGTCGCAACGGCGTGTACGGTGGCGTGCTCGATTGGTCCCCGAGGACGTGTCCGTAGTAGGACCTCGGTCTCGGACGGCGCAGAATGTCGATTTTCTCGGCAAGCGCGAGGATCTCATTAAAATTCGAGAGCCCGCATAGCATGATTTCGTGCGAGATGTCTGGATTCAGCCCTCCGACGTAACGGTCCACCCGCCACGCTTCGTGCATATAGCTAACTTGCTCGCATAATGCGAGAAAACCACTCGTGTAGTCTTGAACCGATCCGAGCTGCCGCCAAGTACGAAGTCTCTGACGCGCCGAAATAGAATCCGCGATCGGCTCGAAACGCGCCCGAAGCCCTGCGCACCACGCATCCCACGTGCTGTACTGGGCTGTCTTGCAAAATGAACTCCAGGTGACGGCTAGGCCTGTGGGCCCTTCCTCTTGCGATGGTGGCTCGTAGGCACGTGGCGACGTCACGATGACTTGCCAACAGTCCATGGCGGGGCCCCTCAGCAGCGAAACGGCGTAGCGAATCTTCGCTGCGTCCGACTCGACGTAATTCACGTAGAAAAACACATTCATCGTGAAGACCCACGATTGAACCGTCGGATCTACATGTTGGCTTGGATCGAAACAGGGCGTGAGTGGCATTGGTGCCATGATGTCGTGGTTGCCGCTTGTTGCTGCAAATTCCACGTGCCGACGAGCTTCACGAGGCTCACGTGGGCTTGGTGTGGCCCTAATTCTCTCCATGCCAGACATTGAGTGAGTGGCGCCATCGCTGGCTACGCCTGAGCGTTGTCCCACACTGTTGTTCTGTGTCGGTGTGCCTGATGAGACGGTGATCGGCTCCTCCGATTGTGCAGGTGCATTTGTTGGTGCTGGTGCGTTCGCGGTTGATTGCTGGCGAGCGGAATCGCGTTCCGCCGTGAGCATAGCGATTTCGAGGGCCGAATCTTCGAGTTGGCGCACGAGACGGTCGAGCTGCTCTTGCGTCAGTGTCGCAATATTAATTTCGGCCATGGCGGGGGTGTCGGGCAAGCTCAGCGAGAGCCTCTGTCGTGGCCGTGCGTGCTTACGAGAGAGCACTACGAGCGGCGGTGCTTGGTCGCTGAGAGACGTCCCCCCCTCCCAAAAATAGAGATAGTGGGGAAGCGAAGGTGTGGGTGCGGTCCGAGAGAAGATCGTAGGCTCTGATAACCAAGTGTTATAAGTGCAAGTGAGTGAGCGAGTGAGGATTGCACTATCGAGACAAGAATACAATGAGCGAAGGATTGAGCGAAGAATATATAGCGAAGCTACAGTGGTAACGGTAACGTGGAAAATGGGGTGCGCGACGGGCCCAGTGCCGAGGTTGGGAATTGTCGAGGCGGAGGTCCGGAGCGCAGGTTACCAACCGAGCCGTGAGGTTGGGTCGCGTCGTGAACAGTGGCGGGAATAGTGACGAGGCGAATGTCGCGAGTGGTAACGGATTATTGTTGGGTGCTGTTGGCGGGAAACAGTGGTGTACGCGCTGAGTAAGGAAGCGAAGTAAGGAAAAGGAATTTTCCATACAATAATAATTGTTGGCATTCATCTGTATGTAATTTGAATGAAATGCTGCCGTATCTCCTAAGAAAAATGGAGCCTAAAAAAACTTGAGAATTTCAAGATTCACTAAACTACTTGATGAACACAAGCATTTCATGGAAAATGAAACACCTGCTGCGTGTTTACAAACCCCAATGGCATCCTAGCATCCAGGTAGAACATTTATTTTAGTGTATAGTAGAAAAGGCTTCATTCCCTAACATTTGTTATGTATTCCTTCTCTTACTCCCATTTCCATGTGTAGTACAAGCAACAAGATCCAGGTGTCTTATCCAGACATCCCACCATTTCTCCATCCCAGCCTACACATCTGTTTCATCTTTCTCCTATTCCTCTGAGCGGCACTGCCTCTCGTTTTCTGCAGCCACTCCCCCCTTCGTCTCCACCTGGTGGTTCAAATCACCACACCACTCTGCACCTTTCAACCCCTCCAACCCCTGCCGCCTCAACTGAAGCCCCTCTCCGCCTGGTTGTTCCCCTATAAGCTGCTCCTGTAAGAGCAGCAACTGGCGAAGCTGTTCCAACTGTGCCAGCTTGTCCTCCTTGCTCCCTCCTGCCCGCTCCCCTTGCAATGGCCGCCCTGGCAGAGCGCCAGCCTCCTGCTGGCGGCTCAAGGCAGGCTGAGAAGTCAATGGCTGCTGCTGCTGGAGCAAGGCAGGCTGAGAGGCCAACAGTTGCTGCTGCTGCTTCTGCTGCTGCAGGCACATGGCCGGTTGAAAAGTCATTTGCTGATCGTGGTGGTGAAACACAGGCTGAGCAGTCTGCTGCTGCTGCTGGTCTAAGGCAGGCTGAGAGGCCAACAGTTGCTGCTGCTGGTGAAACACAGGCTGGGAAGCCAACGGCTGCTGCTGGCCAAAGGCGAACCCAGTGGTCCATGGCGCTTGCTGCTGCTGCACCAAGTTGGGCTGGGAGAACATAGAAGGTGTCTGCAAAGAGGAGAACGAGTGCTGCTGGCATGGTGGGATGGAGGCAGGTAGAATTGACTCCATGTGCGTATGGAGTCCAGGAGATGTAACGGCAGCACCTGAAGGACCATGAGATGTAACGCCACCAGCAGCTGAAGAACCGTACTGTGGAGTAAGCAGGCGAGCAGTGGCAGCAGGAGTTGTAACGGCAGACCCAGCAACCGGTGGAGGTCTAAGCAGTGAAGGCGTAAGCAGGGAAGGCGTAGCCAGTGGAGGCGTAACCAGTGAAGGCCTAACCACTGGAGGCGTAACCATTGGAGGCATGACCAGTGAAGGCGTAACCAGTGGAGACGTAACCACTGGAGGCGTAACCAGTGGAGGCGCGGCCAGTGAAGGCGTGACCAGTGAAGGCGTAATCAGTGGAGACGAAACCGGGGAAGGCGTAACCCCAGCAAGGGCAGAAGCAAGTGCAGAGGCAAGAGGCCCAGAGGTCAGGTAAGGAAGGGTCGGAGAAAGTTCAGGCATAGTCACAGCAGGAATAGTCACACCAGGGATAGTCAGAGCAGGCATAGTCACAGCAGGCATAGTCACAGCAGGCATACTCAAGCCATGGAGATACGAAGCTGCAGATGGCCAATCCAAGGCACTGAGACCATGCAACGCCCCCTCTCCCCCACCCACTCCTCCCACTCCTCGCACTACCTCCTGGACATCATGCTGTGGCCCCACACACGCTTCTCCTGGACGGCTCTCCCCCTGCTGCTCCTGCCCCTGTTGCCTCAACGTTCCACCCATGCCCGCCTGTGCTTGCTGCTCTGCCAACGCCAACAGCTGACTAAAGAACTCGTCCTCCTGTTGCTGTTGCTTCTGTTGCTGTTGCTGTTGCTGCTGTTGCTGTTGCTGCTGTTGCAGCTGCTGTTGTTGCTGCTGCTGCTGTTGCTGCTGCTTCTGTTGCTGTTGCTGCTGCTGCTGTTGCTGCTGCTGCTGTGGCTGCTGCTGTTGCTGCTGCTCTAGCTGTTGCTGCTGCTGCTGCTGTTGCTGCTGCTCCAGCTGTTGTTGTTGCTGCTGCTGCTGCTGCTGCTGCTGCTGCTGCGGCTGCTGCTGTTGCTGCTGCTCCAGCTGTTGTTGCTGCTGCTGCTGCTGCGGCTGACGCCCATGTGGTCGCAGCCATGGCACATTATCCCCACCGATCCAAAGCACCAACTCTGAACCGGCCCCTGACTCTCCTCGCAGAAAATCCCCTTGCCCTGTCACTTCCCCTGATATTTCCATTGGCTGCTGCTGCTGCTGCTGCTGCTCCTTCGACTCCAACCCTGCCACAGCACTGTGCTGTTCCTCTCCTGCTCCTGCTACAGGTGGAGCTGACGCTGGCCGTCCAGATGTAACGCCAAGTGGGCGTACATCAGATGTAACCCATGATGCCAACAAGGCAGGTGGCTTTGCTAGCAGCTGAGGAACGCCTACTGGTGAATTTTGGGACTGGTGCTGCTGAGAGGGATCAGTCACTGGAGGTACTGCAACCACAGGTAACGGTGAAAGGGACGGCGGAACAGAAGCAGGATGGGTAGGTGCGAAGGAGGACGCGGTGGTAACCGCACGAGGTGTTATATGGTTACCAGATGCTGCTCCTGGGGGCCACGAGTGGAGGACGAGAGATTGGAGGAGTTCAGGGGAGAGGGTGGAGAGGAAGGGGTCTGGGGAGGGACGAGGGCGCAGCGGATGGTGTGGTGAGAATGGGCTGGAGTGGGTGGACGGCTGCAAGGGTGTCTGGGTGGGCTGCCATGTGGGAGTGTGGGGAGGCAGGGATGTGAGAGTGTGGGGAAGAGATGAAGGCACGCCTTTCTGAGGCCTGCCAGGAACTGCCTCGGGTGGCCTGGGCTGGGTGAATCCTGATTGCTTGTGCCCCTGCGGCGGCTGCTGCTGTTGCTGCTGCTGCTGCGGATTAATCTGTCGAAACCCATGTTGTTGGTGCTGCTCCTGCTGCTCTTCTTGCTGCTGCTGCCACCACAACTGCTGCTCCTCTTGCTGCTGCAGGCACTGCAGCAGCCGATGCTGCTGCCGATGACGCTGCAGCAGCTGCAGCTGCTCTTGACGCTGGTTCTCCTGCCGCTGCTGTTGCTGCTGCAATTGATGCTGTTGCTGCTGTTGCTGCATTTGATACAGCCAAGTGCTTTGTGGATCTATCTGCATCTGCTCTTCTGGCCACACTCCTTGAACCATGGCATCGGTGGCAGCAGATGGACCCATGGCAGCAGATGCACCCATGGCAGCAGATGCACCCATGGCAGCCGGAGCACCGACAGCAGAGGCTCTGCTTGCAGCGCTGTGGGACACGCCACGTGAGAAACGGTGTGCCCCAGGCATGAGCTGCTGCTGTTGCTGCTGTGGCTGCTGCTGTTGAAGCAGGTCCTCCAGTTGCTGCTGGTAATTTTCTTTGGTGCTTTGTTCACTTTGGACTGGCGGCTGCTGAGGCTGTTGCAGCAGCCACTGCTGCTGGTATTGTTCCTCTTGTTGAAGCTCCTGTTGGTGCAACTGCACAACTTGTTGCTGCTGCTGCTCCTGCTGCTGCTGCTCCTCCTCCTGCTGCCGCTGCTGCTGCAAAGGCAGCTGTAGCCTCTGCTGCTGGCGCAGCTGTAAATCAGCCCGGGCTTGAGCCTCGGCCTTGCTCAGAAACGCGTCTTCTATCTTGCGCTCTGGCAATTGCAACAAGCACAATGGGTGTATTGAGTGCAATGAGTGCAATGAGTAGAATGGGTAAAATGAGTATAAAGAGTGCAATGAATGGACTGGCTGGGTGCAATAAGTGTGCATAAGCAGGCACCACTGCTGCAACTGTTAGTTCTGTTAGAAACCTTAAAACCCTTCACTAAGTTCTGGTGCATGTTAGTTCTGTCTGCTGCATGTTAGTTCTGTCTGGTGCATGTTAGTTCTGTCTGGTGCATGTTAGATCTGTCTGCTGCATGTTAGTTCTGTCTGGTGCATGTTAGATCTGTCTGGTGCATGTTAGTTCTGTCTGGTGCATGTTAGTTCTGTCTGGTGCATGTTAGATCTGTCTGCTGCATGTTAGTTCTGTCTGGTGCATGTTAGTTCTGTCTGCTGCATGTTAATTCTGTCTGGTACATGTTAGTTCTGTCTGGTGCATGTTAGTTCTGTCTGCTGCATGTTAGTTCTGTCTGCTGCATGTTAGTTCTGTCTGCTGCATGTTAGTTCTGTCTGCTGCATGTTAGTTCTGTCTGCTGCATGTTAGTTCTGTCTGCTGCATGTTAGTTCTGTCTGCTGCATGTTAGTTCTGTCTGCTGCATGTTAGTTCTGTCTGCTGCATGTTAGTTCTGTCTGCTGCATGTTAGTTCTGTCTGCTGCATGTTAGTTCTGTCTGCTGCATGTTAGTTCTGTCTGCTGCATGTTAGTTCTGTCTGCTGCATGTTAGTTCTGTCTGCTGCATGTTAGTTCTGTCTGCTGCATGTTAGTTCTGTCTGCTGCATGTTAGTTCTGTCTGCTGCATGTTAGTTCTGTCTGCTGCATGTTAGTTCTGTCTGGTGCATGTTAGTTCTGTCTGCTGCATGTTAGTTCTGTCTGGTGCATGTTAGTTCTGTCTGGTGCATGTTAGTTCTCTCAGGTCGCCACAACGCCCACCTCGATTGCAAAAGGCAAGGCCACTGCGAAACGGGTGCATCAGCGGAAAGGGATGACAAGGTTTGTGAAGGAGGAAAGGGAAGTGGAGGAGTGGTACTGACAAGAAGTGGCAGAAGGTTGAAGGAGCTTTGGTGATGCTCGCGCGAGCGCGCGCGCGCGCACACACACACGCACACGTACACGCACACACATAGATTCACACTAGTGCACGCGCATGCAAACACAGCATGTCTCACCTTTCCTGTGGAGATTCATGTGCCCTCCAAGCGCCCGATGAGAATCAAATCCCTTGCCGCAGAATCTGCACTCATGTTCTGCCTTGGGACCAGCACTTAACCCCCCTCGCCTCCAAAGCCTTCCACTACCTGGCACTTTGCTGGTAGCTAACAGCTGAAAATCCTGCTGCGGCTGCTGGTGCTGCTCCTGCTGGTCCTCTCGGGCTTCAGACTGCTGCTCCTGCTGCACCATCCCTTCCTCATCCTCTGCCAAACCTGCTGCTTCTTCAGATTCTCCCTGCTCTTCACCAAAACTCCAACCATGTGCCGGCGCTGCTCCTGCTGCCGCTGCTCCTGCCGGAGCTGCTCCTGCTACCGCTGCTCTTGTTTGCGATATCCCTGCCCTCCGCTCCCCTCTGTCGCTCCCCCCACTCCCGTCCACCCCAAGAGCTCGTCTCAAAGTGGCCCCAAGCGTTGGCCAATCAGTTGCAGCCTCCCTCACCTCATCCTCGCTGGGAAGCAACCGCTGCTGCTTCCTGGGGTTCCCACTTTGCCTGATTGTACTCCCACTTAGCCAAGAACTTCTCTTAAAACCATTAGGCCAAGCGTCTGTCCTCCCAGCCTCTGCCTCAAGCTCCTGTATGCTCATCCCCCTTGCTCTCCCTCCCTCTCCGGCCAAACTACCTTCAATCCTCTCCAAACCTCCAACACCCCTCCTTTCCACGGTTTTTCCTCCTGCTCCTCCTCCACTGCCTTCTCCTCTGCCTCCTTCTCTTCCTCTTCCCTGTCCTCTTCCTCTTCCTCTTCGTCCACCCTCATGCTCGCTCTCCCTGGTTCCTGGAAGCTTCTCAAACTCCTCATGCGGTTCCAGCTGAGGCCTCTCACGCGCTCTCCTGCTATTGCTGCTGCTTAAGCTACGAGCCAGGTTACTCCTTGCAGTACACTCCAGGGGACCATGGGGTGCGGATACATCCATAGACGAGCGTGCTTGTAACGGGGATACATTCTCTGCCGCAGCCTGAAGTCCTGGCGATGACAAAGCCTTAGCAGCGGAGGAAATGACTCCTGGAAGGGAGAAACGCCCAGCTGACGACTTCAGACGTGCTTCTGTTAGGGAAAGCTCAGTCACAGCATGTGGAAGAGCAAGGCCGGAGGTCACAGGTTGAGAACCGATTGCTGCAGACGCAAGGGAAGAAGGCTCTGGAATTAGAGCGGCAGTGGGGACGTCTGGGGGGAGAGCAGCGGGTGCAGAACCCGCGTGCTGACGTGCGGGATCCATGCTGCGAACTCTCGTGAAGGAGTGAGACGTATGTTGGGGTTCGTACGAGAAGCTGATGCACGCGATGCGTTGCGAGCGTTGCAGTGTGCTGCAAACAGCAGCTTTAAACGAGATTCGCCTCAACCAGGTAGGTGGTTACACACAGTGGACGATTCGCCTCAAATTTCCGGCGCCGCGGTTGCTGCTCTGAGGAGATGAAGGGGCTCCAGCTTTGATTCCTGGCAGTTACGGCTTCCCCATGTCCTCTTAACTCCAAACACAAGCGAACTACGTTCTGGGCTCAACGTGTTTGCTGCTCAAACGAAGGCCTTCGCTTGAGAACTGTTGCGATGAAAGATCCAACTTTTACATCTGCTTCCATAACTCTGGGAAGGAGAAACACGAAGCTCAGTTTCTGGCGTCTTGTCGTGTGGTCGTCCCACTGTGACGCTGCGCGTGAAGGAGGGAAGCTTGCCCCAGATGGGCGCTGTGTATTGACACGGACTTCTGGCTGGTACGTCGCAGTTGCTCATGCCTGCGGTGACAGGAAACTGGTACGCAGTATCTTCAGATTGTAGAGTTGAGATCTTGCACACGAGACGGACGGTGACAGCGAGAAGTGGCTGGCCTTCTAGGACGGCGGCGAATGGTATTCTCGAGCATGTCGGCTCGCATCGCAGAAACTTCGCGTTCATCACGTCACTTGATGACGTACGAGGAGTGACCAGGAATAAATGTTAGTGTGATCCGTGAACCTTAGGGCAGAAGGAAGCTTAGACCCGCAGGCTCTAAAAGCAGGAAGCTGGCCAATGAAGACCGGTAAACAATCTAGTACAAGAATATTCACTTGGGGAAGATGGAAGTATGGGGGCCGCACAACGGTTGATGGGAAAAAATGATAAGTTCTGACAAGCTGTCACGTATAAGCACCGACATACCATTTCCAGTTGCGAGCTCTGGAGACACGGCAACTCCTGATTGGCTGAGAACTAACATGCACCAGAGAGTTCATCACCCAGGTGCATGTAAGATGATACCGCTGGAGAAGAAACAAGGGCGCTTCGAAACCTCAGTGCCGACCATTTTTGCTAGTGGAAGTGGACCCGTCATCCTTCGATTGTCAAATCACAGGATTGTTATTCCCAGAGCGCCCTTCACCTGTGATCAGAGTCCTACTTCGCACGTGCCTCGTGCATGCGCGCCGCTTCTCGAGTTCTAAGGTCAAGGCTATGAAGGGATTAGCAAGACGACTCTTCAAGCACTCTAACGGTCATGAGAGGTGGTAATGTCTCGAAGAAAGGAAAAGCTGCTCCTTGGTAGATTGACGGATGCCTGAAACACCACACAGAAAAGTTAGAGCAGACACTAAGAGCAGATGTTTGTTTGTCACTTGGAAACATCACACTTGGTTCGCGAAAGCTGGCGAGACTGTATGTCTGTCACCCCTGTTCAAATACACGTGTGTATGCGGAGCGGGTCAGGGGCGCACGGCGAAATGGGAACGAGCAGCCGTAAAAAGCTTTACGAAAACCGCCGAAGTCAATTTCGGGCAAACTTTCCCACATTGTTACATTTTTACATTAGAGGAATGAGACTCCAAACTATCTGCAATTCCGCATAAATATGATATTTTAATAAATCAGAAGTTAGGAGGAGGCTCTCGCTGAGCGACTCTCGGAGAGGTTGAACAACGCTCCGCACCTTCTCCGCCATAGGGCGGCTATAGATTTCTCCGAGCGTGTCACGGGTCACATCCTCGTTACCATGCCTATGTTTAACTTCCGTTGCTTTAACAAACTTCGCCTTTAACTTTAACAGTGGACAACCAGTCATTTCTGCTGACATTGGTTACTCCAGTTATAAGGCGCAAAGCCTCGGTTTCTGTCAGGCATTCCCAGGATTCCTAACCGGTCATTTTTCGCGTCATGGATTATCAGACTCATATTTTTCTACGATCTACACAAGCAAGTCTACATTTACTAAGGGTACATTCCGCTGTGGACCATGTCCCAATCGATGTGTCCGAATCGAATATGGCGCGTACGTACAGCATATGCTGCCAGGTGTCAGAATGCCGGGCCGCCCGTGGTTGTCGCCAAATGTATTTATCATTGGGTGACGTGAAACACGGAGCAGTCGCCAGCTAATTGCAACACATTCCATCAGTCGCACGCGGTGCCAAATGTCAACACATGCAGCATGTATCTAGACGACATCTCCCCAAAACTCACTATCCCCATCAACGCGTACACTGCGTAGTGATTGGTCCAGACGACACACCCGGAATTATTGACAGGGACGCGCACGTCCCCGCCAGCGCGCCTTCCCCCAGTTCCAATGCTCCTTCCCTACAACTCCTCCACCTCCCAACACCTTACGGGTTCATCTTCGTGCACCATCCTTCCTGTTCCAATCTGTTCATTTCTCTCTGCTCCCGCTCCCTAAAGATCTATATCTAGAAGCACTCTATCCGCCAGCATGGATGAACCAGCAGATCGCCAACGGGCGCCATCCGAAGGGATTATCCGCGCCGCCCGTGCTTGACGGCCAGGGATCCAGTGCACAGTCGCCCAGTGCGGCCCCGTCACGTGTGCGCCGTCAGCCTGCAAGGACTGCTGCAACACACCGGCTTGTCGTGGAGCAAGATGCTGACGATAACGATGATGACGACCCCGAACAAGGCCTCGACACCGACGACGACGAGGAGGAACCGGAAGACGCTGGGATGTCGCCCAGCGACGGCGACGACGAAGATGAGGACGTCGAGGACGACGCGGAGGAGGAAGCGCAACCTGTGTCTCAGCCGCCGAAACGGAGCGCCGCACGCGCATCTGGGACGAACAAAGGCAAAGGCAAGGCGGCGCCACCACCGCCACGCCAGGAGCCACGGAAGAAGCGGTCGGCTGCACCAGTCGAGAGGGGCTTATGGTCGGACAAGGAGAGCACCATATTCGCCGCGGCGAAGTGGTTCATGAAAGAGGAGCTCGAGTCTCTCAAGGGGAAGCAGGGGATGCAATACTGGGTCCGACTACTTGCGCACATCAAGGAGTCGAACCCTGGATGGTGCAGGGGTGTCAACGCGTTGCAGAAGCAGTGGCGTAACTTGACGCTCCTCTGGCGGGAGTACAAGCGTGGCGACGGGGGGTCAGGCCACGGCTCGGTTGAGAAACCACCGTGGTATCCGTACCTGGAGCTGCAGAACCAGGACACCGCCGCAGCCGCACCGCATGCGGTGGACGGCGGCGGCGCCACGGACGTCAACGTGCCGGCCGGCATGGAGGTTCCAAGTTCGTCTCAGCCAGGCACGTCAACACCAACCTTTACGGGTGAGTCGTGCTTCTATCACCTCTAGCTTGATATGCGTTTGACTTATCGTAGTTTGAATACGAAGAATCCGTTTATTTTATTCGCCAATATGCAGGTTACATCAAACAAGGGTAGTCGGACTAATCGATTCTACTATTTTCCCCGCTCCTCTATCACAGCTCCGCCGCCGCCGACCACCGCAACACCTAGGCGCGCACGGGTGCATGAGACGGCTACCATGCAAGCAGCCATGCTGGTCTCCGCGACCATCAAGGATTGTCACGGTGACGCGATGACGCGCATTGAGAGCCTCGTCCGTGAATGGATGGCGCAGGACATGCGACTTGCCCGCGAGCGCATGACTGAATCGGCGCCCCCGGACATGCACCGTGCGCCGCCGGATTTCAGCCCTCCTCCGCCACGCGGGGAGTCCGCACCACCTCCGAAGCCGCACAGCATGGCGACGATGTTGGCGACGTCAACACCGTCACTCCGGGTGCTGAGGATGTGGAGATATGGGTGCGCGGCGCCGACGATTAGCGTAAGAGTCCTGTAGGGCCTCACCCAGTCTTTTCCGCCTCTCTCTCCGAGCCTGTTGTGTTGGGGGAACACAGGGTTCCCACTTGTGTGTCGCAATGGCACCCCGTGTCCACCAAGGGTCGCGGTTGCGGGGCAGATTGAACCAGGCCATGTTTGTCATAGGATCGAATTTCCACTCGAGAATGTTGCACTAAAGGTGAGTACAAGGCGTATTTATACTCAGAAATACATAGAAACATCAGATAATCCGAACCTTCGGGAACGCGCTCTTCTAGAATAGATTATCACAAGTGCGCATAAGCACGCAATGTGAGAAGGATTGCGTGGGGGAAAAGAATGAATAAACTAGAAATGAGATGGGTACAAATAGAAAACACATAAGTGTTGTACCCTCTAAGAGCTACCCCACTACAGCCTAAATAGACCATAGCAGATATAAGTTTGACACACCCCCATAGGCAAAGTGGGGGAGAGCAAGAGGTCACAAGACCAGTCAAGAAAAGCAAAGCAAGCTCAGGGTGGATCACAAAGTCACCACACAGTCTGAGCACAAGCAAAGGGCCATAAGGCCAGTTCACATGCAGAGTTATATAAAGGAAAGCAAACAGTACAGTGAACAAAACCTAGCAAGTGTAAGCATGTAGGTATATGTATATACAGTACAGTACAAGCAGAGTCAAGAAGTCAACAAGTGAGGCACAGTAGGTACAAGGCCTAACACAGTACAGAAACGCTGATGATCACAAGGCTGAAGTGCCTTGGTGAAAACATCAGCAGTGTTGGCCTGAGAGGCCACGTACGTAAGACGAAGCTGGCCACGCTGCTGCAACTCTTGAGCAAGGAAGTAGCGCAGAGCAATGTGCTTCGTTCTGTGCTCCAGTCTGTGCTCTTGACACAAGGCCAGCATGGCCTTGTTGTCGACGTACAGAACTGGAGGAGAACGAGGCGCCTCTCCCAAGTCGGTCAGCAGGTAGGTGAGCCACCGAAGCTCCTGTGCAGCCATGGCTCCAGCGTAGATCTCAGCCTCACAACTGGAGCTGAGAACAGAAGAAGAGCGGGTAGACTGCCAGGAGACAGAACCGGAGCCAAGGCTGAAGGTGTAACCCTGTGACGACCGCTGCGTAGCCAAGTCGTCAACCCAGAAGGCGTCAGCGTGACCAGTGAGGACAACTCGAGCCCGTCCTCCAAGCACGAGCCCCATGCCCGATGTACTGCACAAGTATCGCAACACCCTCTTCGCAGCATCCCAGTGCACCTTTCGGTGCCTGCCGGGAGCCACGTAACGAGCCAGAAGGCTGAGAGGGTATGCGAGGTCAGGTCGTGTGCAAGTCATCAGGTACATGAGGCAGCCCACAAGCTCTGGATACGGGCCACTCGGCTTTACGGACTCGTCCGAAGGTGGAGCTGAGAGCGAGTGACCGGTAGGCAGAGGAGTGGACTGTGGCGAGGAGTAGGTGAAGCCGAAGTGCTGAAGGACCTGCTGCACCATGTGTGACTGAGTCAAGGTAATGGTGTGCTGTGCTCTGTCCCGGGTGATCCGCAAGCCAAGATAGCTTGTGAGCTCACCCAGGTCTGTGCACGTGTGTCTCTTCTGCAGCTCGGACTTCACGTGGGCGAGTGCCTCCGTGTCAGCAGTAGCAAAGACAAGGTCGTCTACGTACACAAGAACGTAGAACGGCGGCAGAGTAGCGTCAGTGCGTAGAAACAGAGAAGGGTCAGCAGTGGAAGGAGCAAAACCAAGAACAGCAAGAGTCGTCCTGAGCGTGTCGTGCCACTCACGGGGCGCCTGGCGGAGACCGTAGACTGGCCGCCGGAGGCTCCACTGGGTACCAGCAGGAAACGACCCAGTGAAGCCAGGTGGGCGGCGCAGCCAGATCTCCTCGTGCAGGCTGCCCTGGAGGAAGGCTGTGCTGAAGTCAAGCGAGTGGAGCTCGTAGTCACGCTGAGCAGCAACGTGCAGCAGTACCCGAAGAGTGGTCATCTTCGGGGTAGGGGAGAAGGTCTGAAAGTAGTCAACTCCCTGTCGCTGACTGAAGCCACGTGCAACGTAACGCGCCTTGAAGGCAGGCGGAGAACCCGGCGGCCGCTTCACCCTGAAGATCCACATGCCACTGACGATGTTCGCCCCAGATGGGGGAACCTCGTCTACGTAGGTGCCTGTGGACTTCCAGGATGCCATCTCTGCGTCCATGGCTGCCTGCCACTGAGAGGAGTAGGGACCCTCAATCGCCTCTGCGTAAGATCGCGGGGTCGGGATGTCTAGTGCATCTGGGTCTCCCTCAGGGGCAAGCAGCATGGACACGAGATGAGGTGAAGCAGTAGCAAAACACTCAAGGTCCTCCTGTCTGTCCTCAAGGACGTCCGTGCCAAGAGCACACTCACCCCCGACGGACGGAGGACAGACAGACGCAGACGCAGACTCAACAACAAGACTAGCGGCGTAGTCTAGGCGACAGGCTGCAGCAAAGTCAACAAGCTCAGCAACAAGAGCAGACGCAGCAGAGGACCCAAACAGAGGGTCAGTGACAGCAGTGGCCAGAAAGCGCGTGACAGTAGGACTAGCAGCACGAAGGGAGTCAGACTCCGGGTCCGGACCGTCAGGAAGAGAGGACGCATGAGGAGAGGGCAGAGGGACACGCTGTGGAGCAGTAGAAGGACGCAGTGTCATAGAGTGAGTGCCTGGGACAGGAGGAAGATGCGGACGCGAAACACGACCAGCGCGAACAGGACGGACAGGCGACGCAGAACGAGACTCAGGCGACACAGGACGAGACTCAGGCTCACGACGCTCCGTAAGACCTCTAGTCGGACCAGAGTAAGGAGAAGGACCAGGCAGCGGAGAGGCCGGCTGCAACTGCGACTGGGACTGGAAAGGCGGTGGACTCAGGAAAGGAGGAGGAGGACCAGGAGAAGGCGGGGAGCCAAGAACCTGCTGAAGGAGCGGAACGTAGTACGGCCGCGGCCGCGCAGCGCCTCCAGAAACAGCAGAGACAGAACCGGTACCCTCAGCCCCAGGGTCTCCAGTCCCAGCAGCACCTCCAGCAGCTCCAGCACCAGCACCACCTCCAGCAGCGCCAGCACCTCCAGGAGCTCCAGCACCAGCAGCACCTCCAGCAGCTCCAGCACCAGCACCACCTCCAGCAGCGCCAGCACCTCCAGTAGCGCCAGTAGCACCCCTAGCACCTCCAGCACCAGCAGCACCTCCAGCAGCACCAGCAGCACCCCCAGCAGCGCCAGCAGCACCTCCAGCACCTCCAGCACCAGCAGCACCTACAGTAGCTCCAGCACCAGCAGCACCTCGACAGCGCCGAGAGTACCACTCATGAAGCCGCTGTGGAGAGAGGGGCTCTCGCCGCGACGGGACACCGAGAGAACCTCCAGACTCAGTACACGCAGGCTCAGCACCTCCAGACGCAGTACCCTCAGGCACCACACCCCCAGGCACAGCACCCCCAGACTCAGCACCCCCAGTCTCCGCACCCCCAGGCCCCGCACCCGCAGGGTAAGCACCCCTAGCAGCACCTGAGTCGACAGCTACCTCGACCGGCTTGGCAGGGTCTACCTGGGACACACCTGAGGGGGCAGGACCCTGGGGGGGGAGGGGGTCTACCAGGGGAGTACCTGGTGCGAGGAAGAGCGGCGGGGGGGGGGGAGAGGAAGTGCGGTAGGGAAAGAGACGGTAGTACGACACCGACTCGTCGAACGTGACGTCCTGAGAGGACAGAACACGACGCGAAATGGGGCGGTAGAACTGCCACCCGGGTGCGTCAGGAGGGAAGCCGAGGAAGACACAGGGAACGGCACGGGAGGACAGCTTGTCCGCAGTAGTATCGCGGACAAAAGCTCGAGATCCCCAGACACGAAACGCAGACGCATCGCCAACCTTCCCCGTCCACCGCAGAGTAGGTGTGGTCTCCGGCAAGGAGACACGAGGCTGAAGGTTGATCTGATGCGCTGCGTACTGAACCGCGAACGGCCACAGAAAATGGGGAGCAGCCGCATGGATCATGGACGTACGAGCGACGTCCATGACCATGCCAATGCGGCGCTCAGCAATCCCATTTTGCTGCGGGGAGGCCGGAAGCGTGAACGTCTCGCGGATGCCCTCCAAACGACAGAAGGCTCTCAGGAGGTCGGAGGAAAACTCCCCGCCTCTGTCCGAGTGCAGACGCAGAACAGGAAGGTCTGAGCCGAAACTCTCACTGAGCTGGCGACGAGCACCGCGGATCCAGTCGATCGACACCCCAGGGACCTCACCCTTGCTGCGCAAGGGGAAGACTGTGGTGTAACGCGAGTAGTCGTCAACGACCAGGAGGAAGTAGCGCTCGTGACCCTGTCCACGGACGCGGGCTGGGCCCCACACGTCCATGTGAAGAGTCTGCAGAGGAGCCTCAGTCGGAGGAAACGAGGAGGAGTGAGGGGCGGCGCGCTGCCGGCCCTCGACACAAGGAACACAGGTGGGGGCAGGCCCCGGAGGAAGGGGAGGGAGGGACCTGGGTAGACCCGAGACAAGGGCATGGGAGGCCATACCTCGAAGACGAGGCAGGGAGGGGTGACCAAGGCGGTGGTGCCAAAGGAGAGTCTCGTGTGCCAAAGGACGACACGAGCAGGGGGCAGACGCAGGACTAGACCTGGACGCGGCAGCAAACACCTGACTGGACGCAGCTACCTGACCAGACGCAGGGACCGGAGGAGGCGCAGTAGTCAGTGTGTACAGACTCGACCCTGGCCGACGGGTGAACGTGGCCAGGTGACGGCCCGTCCGAGAGCAAGTGCAGTGGGTCACACGCTGACCTCCAGGGGTGAACTGGTCAACCCACGCGTCCTGGAGGTCAGCTCCACTCACCAGGTTCGTAGAGAACGAGGGGAGGTGGAGTCCCGACAGCAAGCCCGACGGGGCCGCAGGACACGGTAGGACAATGGAGGAGTGTGCAAGTACTGGGCCCCCTGAGGGGTCAGCAAGGGAGACCGCAACAGGCCGACGGAGCGGCGTGAGCGTGGTGCTGTCTCTAAAGAAAGAGCGCGAAGCACCAGAGTCAAGTGTGAAGGTGTGCAAGGACTCTGTAGGTGCAGTACCTGAGAGAGGAGACGTACCAGCACCTGGAGCAGCAGACGCACTAGCACCTAGAGCAGCAGCCGCACTAGCTCCTAGAGCAGCTGCCACAGTGCCCGGGTCGGGCGGGACACGCAGGTAACAGTCACCCTCAGTAATATCAGCAAGAGCATACATGGCAGCAAGGATAGCATCAAAGTCTAGATCAAAGATAGGCACATTCTGCAGAAGCAGATCATGCCAACGAGGAAGCTCAACAGCGTCAGGAAACTGGGTACGCCAAGCATCAGTCAGGCGGCCGAAGCAGCGCTGCGTGGTGTGTGGGAGACCACACACCTCCCCACTACGAGTGCCTGTGCGAAGAACGTACGTGCAGGGACCTGCGCTCCCAGACCTCCCACGCCCAGCGTACCACTCACGAAGCTGCTGAACAGACGGGGTCTCACGGGTGCGCAGCTGCTGCTGACGCTGGCCGCCACCAAGGCCTCCACGCTGCGTGGCTGCACCGCGACCAGCACCACCTCCTCCGCTACCTCCACTACCGCTGCCGCGGCCTCCACCGCCTCCGCCACCGCCTCCACGGCCTCCACTGCCGCCACCGACGCCCCCACCCCCGGGACCACCCCCACCACCACCTCCACCTCCTCCACCGCTTCCTCCACCGCCCCCTCCACCACCCTTGCTTCCCTTGCCCTTGCCAGTGCGGCGTCGCCCACTAGGGGCAGACGCAGCGCCGACCTCCTCAGTGCCAACGAGGTCGACAGCAGCAGCAGAGGCAACAGAGGGGAGAAGGGGGACAGGGGAACACCCCTCAAAGAAGGGGGTGCGACGGTCGCCGCGAGAAGCCCCAACAGCTAAGATACTCTTCTCAGCTGCAGCAAGGCGCTCCTCTAGCAGGTCGACAGTCAGCTCGGTAGGGCAAAGGGAGAGAAAGTGATCCCTGACTGAGGAGAGAGAGTCAGGGAGGCGGGTGACTAGGTAGTAAAGGGTGATGTACATGGGGGGGGAGTTCGTGGGAAGAAACTCAGTGGGAAGGGCAGCGCGGTAGCGAGCGTCACTAGTGCGGAGGTGAGCAACTAGGTCAGAAACTGTGGCAAAGGCGGCAAGGTCAGGAAAAAGGTACGGCAGCATGAGGCGGCTGAGGGCAGCAGTGGTAGGGGAGGAGTAGCGTGCAACGACAGCGTCGTACAGAGCCCTAGCACTCTTGTACTGACTAAAGTGCGCGCGCTCAGTAGACGGCAGGTGATTGCGCACAGCAAGACGAGCAACAGCATCGCGCGTGAGCCACTGCGAGCGAACAGTACTGTCAGCATCAGCAGTAGGGGCAGTAGAGGCGCCAGACGTGAGATCGAACAGGGAGAGACCATCCTTGCTATCGCACTATAGGAAAAGCTGCAGATCATCTAGCCAGACTTCAAAGTCAACAGCTCGACCCTCAGCATCAAAGGTAAGGACATTGAGACTAGCCATGACAGGAGAAGCAGCAGGCTAGCAGCAGCAGCAGTGCAACTCGGCTAAGCAGGCTAGGCGGCGCAGCTCGGCAGGGCGGTGTGGCTCGGCAGCGCGGAGTTCTTACCAGGGGAGAGCCTGGGGCAGGGCCGGGGTAGGGTCGGGGCAGTTCAGGAGCAGGGCCGGGGCAGGGCCGGGGCAGAGCCGGGGCAGGGCCAGGGCAGAGCCGGGCCAGGGCCAGGGCAGTTCAGGGGCAGGGCCGGGGCAGTGCAGAAGCAGGGCCGGGGCAGTTCAGGGGCAGGGCCGGGGCAGAGCCGGGGCAGGGTGCAGGGCCGGGGCAGGGCCGGGGCAGGGCCGGGGCAGAGCCTGGGCAGGGCCGGGGCAGGGTCGGAGCAGGGCCGGGACGAGGCCGCGACAGGTCCGGGGCAGGGCCGGGGCAGTGCAGGAGCAGGGCCGGGGCAGAGCTGCGACAGGGCTGCAGCAGGGCCGGCGCAGGGCCTGATGGGGCCTGACGGGGCCGAGAACTGGGCCTGTCGAGGCCGTACGAGGCCTCTAACGGGGCCTGACAGGGCCGTACGGTGCCTGACGGGGCCTTACGGGGCCTTAAGGGGCCGTACGGGGCCTCTAACGGGGCCTAACGGGGCCTGAAACGGGGCCTGACGGGGCCATACGGGGCATTACGGGGCCTTAAACGGGGCCTGACGGGGCCTTACGGGGCCTTACGGGGCCTTAAACGGGGACGTAAACGAGGCCTTACGGGGCCTGACGGGGCCTTACGGGGCCTTAAGGGGCCTTACGGGGCCTTACGGGGCCTTAAGGGGCCGTACGGGGCCTCTAACGGGGCTAACGGGGCCTTAAACGGGGCCTGACGTGGCCTTAAACGGGGCCTGACGGGGCCTTACGAGGCCTTACGGGGCCTTAATCGGGGCCGTAAACGAGGCCTTACGGGGCCTGACGGGGCCTTACGGGGCCTTAAATGGGGCCTTACGGGGCCTTACGGGGCCTTACGGGGCCTTAAACGGGGCCGTAAATGGGGCCTTACGGGGCCTTACGGGGCCTTACGGGTCCTTACGGGGCCTAACAGGGCCTTACGGGGCCGTAAACGGGGCCTTAAGGGGCCTTACGGGGCCGGAAAAGGTGGGCCTTACGGGGCGGGCGCTGGCTCTAAGGGCAGGCGCAGGGGCTGCTACGGGCCTCGAAGGGAAAACGCGACGCGCGCGTCGAGCAGGCAGTGACGAATTTCAATGGTGGGCCCTTTTTAAAAATTCTCGCAACTAGCTCTATACCATGTGAGAAGGATTGACAAAAGAATGAATAAACTAGAAATGAGATGGGTACAAATAGAAAACACATAAGTGTTGTACCCTCTAAGAGCTACCCCACTACAGCCTAAATAGACCATAGCAGATATAAGTTTGACACGCAAGCCCATTGGCACTTCGGATTATGGCAAGATTACGCCTTGTACACCACTGTCGGTGCTGTCGGTGCCGTATAATGTAAATGTCGGTGCCGAAAATACCAAATAAGTGAAATAATCGGAAAGCTCTAGAAAATAGAATAGTAGTCCGATTGAGGTGAAATAAAGTGCAAATGAAAGAGGAAAATATGGAGAATAAGATGGAGTAAAAATATGGAAATGAGAAATATGTCGAACGTCGGCGTACTCTCATACTTCCCCCCCTCAAAGCTGGGTGGTAGATGTAACACCCTGCTTGACAAGATAGTCGCGGAGAGGACGTCGGGTGTTACTCATGTCTTCTTCAAAGACCCAGCTGTCCTCAGAAGGATCATAGCCTTTCCAGCGTACGAGAAACTCCAGGGCGCCATGCCGACGACGACGATATGCAAGCACAGATTCAACCTCGTACTCAAGGTCATCATTCACGAGGACTGGAGGCGGCGGCGGAGGTTGGCGTCCCCTGTACAGCTTATTTGGATCTTGATAGGGTTTAAGAAGCTGCACATGGAAGGCGTTATGAATCTTCCAAGAAGCTGGTAGGCGCAAGCGGAATGTGACTGGAGTGACCTGCTCTTCTACGAGGAAAGTGTTATAGTCACAATAGGCTTGAATGTGCCTAAAACGAAAGATAGAGTGCACAGTCGGATTTCTGCACAGCGGCTTCAAACGTTGATAGCGTTCTGCTCACAGCTGCAAATGACTTGATTCAACTTGGATCTGGAGCGTCTTACTGTCGCCTACAATATGCAATTTAGATTGCACGATTTGATAAAGGATTGACGACACAGCTTCGGTTTGAACGAACGGTACTATGGCAGCCACTATGGTCTTAGAACACAAGATAGGAAGAGTTACGAGTTGGGAATGACTCCCAGCTCCTACAAACCCCAAGAGCCGAGGTACAGTGATGTGGAACAGTGCCACACTGTCCCCAACCACGAAGGGTCTCGAAACTACCCTCCACAAGGGCCTACACCAAGAGAAATGTTACACTACACAAAGTAATGCAACTATTCTCACTATCTTAAAGTTTACCCTTTTGGAGAGCTTCGAAATCACTTGATTCTTGAAACCAAGGCTCTGGTTCTTCAAGGTAAATTCTTCCTTGAGTTCTTGGAAGTCTGCTGCGCACACCTGCGACACGCCGAACGTTCCACACACGACAAAATAGGAAACCGCACACGACACGCAAACGACGACGTGACACGCGACTAGCGATAACTCGCTATTGACTCGACATACACATTCAAAATCATGCCTCATCATTCACACACTATTGTAAGCATAAAATATATATTATTTCATGCCCTCATACCATTCCATGCACACACGCATGCACGCACACAGACAACAAGCCGAATGCAAACCGTAGGGTTGCACCAACAGAAAGGTCCGCAGAAGCGAGGTTGTAACTTGGATGGAAGGTGACCGAGGTTGAGGTTGCATGTGTCGAGAAGCACATGGTCACCAACCGCAATGGTATGATCACGTCGATGGCGATCGTCCAAGCGTTTCTGTGAAGACTGTATGTCCTGTAGACGCTTGTGTGTCCGATCCCAAAGCTGCTGTATTGTGGTAACGAAGTCGTGCGCGGGTTGGACAGTTGCAGGTACTGTCGGCTGTTGTGGAGTTAGTGGATGTCATCCGTAACAGAGGAAAAACGGGGTCTCTCCTGTTGCGGCATGCTTCGCATTATTGTAGGCGAACTCCAACACCGGCAAGTGCAAGTCCCACTTGTTAATGTCGTCCTTGCACGCTGCGCGCAAGAGTTGTTCCACAATTTGGTTCAAGCGCTCTGTCTGCCCATCGGTCTGGGGATGATATGCAGATGACATTGCTAGGCGTGTCCCCATGAGCGACATGAGCTCTTTCCAGAACTTGCTAGTAAACTTGGGTTCCCTGTCGGATATGAGGGTTGTTGGGATCCCGTGCTGTGAGATGATGTGTTTGAGGAATAGCTGTGCCGTTTCCTCCGTGCGTGCGGTTGTATGTGTCGGAATGAAGTGTCCCATCTTTGAGAATTTGTCGATGACGACCAGGATGGCGTCATGCCCCGCGTTGGTAGGTGGTAAACCGGTGATGAAATCCAAGCTGACCACTTGCCAAGGCTGTTCCGGGACGGGTAAAGGCTGAAGAAGTCCTGCTTTCTTCTGCTTACTGCTTTTCATCCGCTGGCACGTGTCGCACGAAGTGACAAACTTTTGCACGTCGTTTGCCATGTGAGGCCAGTAGTAGACTTTCGCAATCCCGGCAAGAGTCTTGTTACTCCCGAAGTGTCCAGCGTAGAGCACGTCATGGAATTCTTCGAGAAGCAACTGCCGAAGAGGCGGGTAGTTGGGTACCCATATCTTTGTTGATCCTTTGCGTAGTGCGACGTCGTGGTCGCACTGCAACAATTTCTTTTTCTCTGCTAAGGGAATCTCGGGGTCGATGGTATACCCGTGCGTGAAGAGTCCCTTGAGTAGCGGATTCATCCCCTCAATCTGTATGGCAGCAACGTGTCCAGGCCGGCTCAGTGCGTCTGCCTTATTCTTGTGTCCCGGCTTGTACACGATGTCGTAGTCGAAGTGCGTCTTGAGGAAGTCAATCCACCTGACTTGTCGTCTGGAGAGGGTCGGCTGCGTTTTCAGGTATTTTAGGCTGCAATGGTCAGTGTAGACCGTGGTCTTTCACCCTTCGAGGTAGCATCGCCATGTCTTGAATGTCGTGATGATTGCTAAGGCCTCTTTGTCGTGAATCGGGTAGTTGAGTTCTGCCCCGTGCAATTTCTTGCTGAGGTAAGCGATTGGTTGTAGTCCTTTCCCTTGGTCTTGCATCAAGACTGCTCCAACTGCTTGGTCGCTAGCGTCAGCTTCGATGACGTAGTCTTTTTCTGGATCTGGCAGGATCAGGACGGGTGCGGACGTGAGTGCGGTCTTCAACTGCTCCATGGCTTGCTGGTGCACATCCTCCCACTTGAACGGTGCATTCTTCTTCAGTAGATTGGTGAGAGGTGTTGCAATCTTCGCATACTGTGGCACGAACCGATTATAGTAGTTCGCAAAGCCAAGGAATTGCTGAAGTTCCTTCACATTCTCCGATGTCTTCCACGTACGTACGGCTTCGATCTTCTTTGGGTCGACATGGACTCCTTGAGCGCTCACCATGTGTCCAAGGAACTGAACTTTCTTCCAGGCAAACTCGCTCTTGGATAGCTTGACGTAGAACTTCTCCCGTCGAAGTATCTCGAAGACACGTCGTAGGTGTTCGATGTGCTGCTTCATGTCCCTCGAGTAGATCAGGATGTCGTCCAGGTACACCACCACGCATTCGTCGAGTAGAGGCCTAAGAATACGGTTCATTTCGGCCTGGAATGTAGCGGGTGCGTTGGTGAGTCCGAACGGCATGACGAGGTACTCGTAGGATCCGTATCGTGTCCGAAACGCTGTCTTATGGATGGAGTTATCTGCCATCCGGATCTGCCAATATCCCGATCTCAAATCGAGTTTTGAGAATACTGTGGCTCCACGAAGCTGGTCAAGTAGATCGTCGATCCGTGGAATCGGATACTTGTTCTTGATCGTCTGCTTGTTGAGGGCTCGGTAGTCGATGCACATGCGTAAGCTTCCGTCAGGTTTTGGTGTGAAAAGCACTGGTGCACCGTATGGTGATGTTGATGGTCGAATGAGTCCTTTGTCCAGAAGGTACTCGATCTGTTTCTTCATGTCGGCCAACTCGGTAGGGCTGAGTCGATATGGTGCTCGGAAGGTCAGTTTTGAACCAGGTTCTTCGATGATCTCGTGCTGGTGGGTTCGGTATGGCGGCAACTGGTCTGGAAGGTCGTCAGGGAGAACGTCTTCGAACTCTTCTAGAAGTTTCTGGATTGCTGGTGGAAGCTCGAGCGTTTTTCTCTCTCCTTCGTCCTCGTTGGTAACCAGTGCAACAAACCCTGCCATGGTTCGCTTCACGTCCTTCTCGAAGCGTGCGAGAGTCTCCTCCGGAATATATCCCGTGTTGCTCCAATTCGGAAGAGGAACTCTTCTGTCTTGATTGTAAATACTCGCCGTGCGGGTGACCCAGTTGATCTCGGGGTTGAACTTCTTCAGAAAATCTCTCCCAAGAATCAAGTCTAGCCCTTTGATGTTGGTGACGGGTAGGGTCGGTTTCCAGCGAAGAGGACCCATCTGCAGGTGTAACGCTGCTTCGCCGTAGACTTGTAATTTGCTTCCGTCAACCATCGTAGCTGTGAAGTTTGAAGGCGTGTACTTCTCATTGATGCGTTCGAGTGTTGCTTTGTCGCATACTGAATGGGATGCTCCGCTGTCCACGAGTGCTTGGAGGCGTCGTCCATTGCAGATCACCTCGAGCAAAAGTGGTTGGCGTTGCTCGTTGTACCCGTTGATCGTCTCGTTGATTGGATCATAGGGCATTTCCCATAGCTCTGTGTTTTCTCCTGGGGTGGTAGATGGCCGGTCCTGCCGTTCCCTATTGCCATGATTTTTTGTTGTCGTCGACGACGTGGTTCTCGAGCTCGTAGTAGAATTCATAGATGGGGTAGATACCGTAGATGTTTCAGATGTTGCAGATGCATGTTTGAGGTCGTCGCAGCTTCATGTTGACCTCCAGCTCCCTCTTGAGCTGCTTCAGCGCCACCGACTTCTTCCGTGGGGACCGGTTGGTCGACGTGGGCTGGTTTTTCAGAGAGAGGACGATGTCGTCGTTGGAAGGTCGATCTTCCACGCTCCGTTGTTGGTTCCCCATGCGCAGCTGCTGTAGTTGTCGTACCGGTACATTATTTTTCTTATGGAGCCTCTCTCGTGATTTCACAAAGGCCGTAGACCCAAGGGATTTTTTTCCAAGTAAAGCATCCTTGTATGATATTTTGAAGGGGTGCTTACTTTTTACAGGGCCTTTTTGGAGTTGTCCGGATCCAGCAGGGTCTTGTGTCGCGGAGATTTTATTTCCCTCTGCGATTTTCCCTGGTAGAGTCCGTTCGTGGTTTGAAAAATTCACTCCACGATCCTCCAATATTCGCATTAAATCTGCTCCACTGCTGCGGTCCCAAAGTGCTGAACGTGCAGTTTTCATTTCGTCACAATCGATGAGTCGATGTCCGGGATTGCCGCAGAAAGAACACTAAGATTTGTTCTTCTTTGGTCTTGCCTTCGCGTCGATTCGATCGAGTTCCATCGGGTCGGCATACGTGGGGTTAGCCAAGCGTCCTCCATGTCGTCTAGCTCGTCCATGAAGTCGTCGCGTTCCGATCGTGGTTACGTCGAAACGTTCCGCTGCCGAAACGACGTCGTTGTAGCTGCTCCAATTTGCGGCCGCAACATGTTGTCGTGTTTCTTTTTTCAGCCCCGCAATGAATTCTCTATTTTTTTCGCCTTCTGTGACGTCGGGGATGCGGTTGAACAACTCCTCCATTTGTTGTGTGTAGTTTGTGACGCTACCGATTTGTCGATGACGATGCATTTTGTCGCGGGGGATTAACGCTGCATTAATCGGCTCAAAACGTTGTAGTAATCCTTCACGGAACTGCTGCCTCGTCGTTTCACCTTGGTTTAATAAACCGCTTCTGCTTATCCATTCAATTGCTGGTCCGCGCAGTAGTGTTGCTGCAAAATTAATTCTGTTTCTGTCGAGTGCTGGTGCTGTCCATCCAATGGCGGCGAAATAAATTTCAATCGCCAAAAGCCAGCGCCTAGCGTCGATCTCCCCATCAAAGGTGTTGGGAGCTCGAATTTCTTGGGCCTTGGGAAAATTTCGCGACTGCTGCGAAGCCACGATCGATTCTGCTTCTGTCGCAATTTTCGCCATGACGCGCGCTTTCACCCGAAGTCGTTCGATCCGTCTCGCTACTTCTGCACCGCTCGATATAGGTCCCGACAATTCGCAATTGTCGTCCCTGTATCGCAAACGTTTTCGCCAACAATCGAACTCACGATCCTGTTCAAAAAACGCGCGAGGGGGGTTATTCAAAAAACGCGGAATCTGGTGCTTACCAGCGTCGGCGCCGAATTCGTCGCCCTCGGCGTTTTTTCTCGCTGCTTAGCTGAAACTCCGCGAGTGAAAACGGCTCTGAGTACCAAGTGTCACAGGATCGAATATCTCTCGAGAATGTTGCACTAAAGGTGAGTACAAGGCGTATTTATACTCAGAAGTACATAGAAACATCAGATAATCCGAACCTTCGGGAACGCGCTCTTCTAGAATAGATTATCAGAAGTGCGCATAAGCACGCAAGCCCATTGGCACTTCGGATTATGGCGAGATTACGCCTTGTACACCACTGTCGGTGCTGTCGGTGCCGTATAATGTAAATGTCGGTGCCGAAAATACCAAATAAGTGAAATAATCGGAAAGCTCTAGAAAATAGAATAGTAGTCCGATTGAGGTGAAATAAAGTGCAAATGAAAGAGGAAAATATGGAGAATAAGATGGAGTAAAAATATGGAAATGAGAAATATGTCTAACGTCGGCGTACTCTCACACCGTGCGCCGCCGGATTTCAGCCCTCCTCCGCCACGCGGGGAGTCCGCACCACCTCCCGAAGCCGCACAGCATGGCGACGATGTTGGCGACGTCAACACCGTCACTCCGGGTGCTGAGGATGTGGAGATATGGGTGCGCGGCGCCGACAATTAGCGTAAGAGTCCTGTAGGGCCTCACCCAATCTTTTCCGCCTCTCTCTCAGAGCCTGTTGTGTTGGGGGAACACAGGGTTCCCACTTGTGTGTCGCAATGGCACCCCGTGTCCACCAAGGGTCGCGGTTGCGGGGCAGATTGAACCAGGCCATGTTCTTGCGCCTTACGACTGCCATCTCTTCACACATGTTGTGCAGGATCACACAACACGCGGCTCCTGCGAGAATGCGCCACAACCTGCAGTCGTTGCGCCCGCCGAAGATACGCCATCTCCCTTTGAAGGCGCCGATGCACCTTTCCACCGCCATGCGTGTGGCGCTCTGGCAGTAGTTGAAACATTGGGCCCAATCGTCCATTAGGTCCTCTCCGCGCGGAGCATGCAGGGGGGTTAGGCAGTATTCTCGTAGCGGGTAGGCCGCATCCCCAACAATCTGGTATGGGGCTATGTCCCTGATGTGTAACCTCTCGAGTAGTGCAGACTCTTTGAAAACCCGCATGTCGTGCGCGCTGCCGGGATAGCCGATGAGGTAATCCCATATCCTGCCTCGTGCATCACACGTGATTTGGAGCTGAACGGCGTAGGCCGACTTCCTTGTCCAGTACTCCGCCCTGTGCCCTTCCATCCCTTTCATGTGGATGTGAGTCCCATCCACAGCCCCCACCACTGCAGGTACACCTTTGATGGCAGCGAATTCACGCGCCATCTCGGGAAGTTCATCGCGTGTGGGAAAGCGCACCCAGCCAGCCTTGAAGACTGAGGGGAACTCGGTGAGGAACACGTCAACAAGCTCGTGGCAGAGTGTCTTGGAGACACCGAACAGGTACGACATGTCGACGTATGATATCCCACTCGCCAAGTACTTTATTGGGATGAGCAAAGCAGTGTCCATTGTGATTATCGACCGATGGACGATGGGCTCTAGATATTGTCGCATCCCAGACTTTACATGTTCAAGTATGGCGCGGTTGATCCTGGATATGTTGTGGAAATCGTTCTCCCGCATGTGTTGCAGGTCTTCAACCCACAAAGCATGACGTCGCCGCCGAACACTCGCTCTCTGACGGCGGTTCTCCCCGGTGTTGTCCCCGGACGATGAGGACTGCTCGTCCGCGTCCTTAAACACACCGGACTCTATGAGGCCTACGAAGGACTTCGCGACATTTTCGTAGAAAATGGTGTAGTAGTAGGTGACCCAGGCGACGAGGAGGGGTAGGATGAAGGGGATGGCTCTAGGCTCTGCCATCATGCGTGGATTATGCGTGTGTAGTAATGGTGTCTGTGCTATGTTTGATTATAAAAACTCACGTACTAGAAGAGGAGTTGCAGATGTATGTGCCGTTGAGGCAATTATTGGCACTGCGGAGGAGTACTGTACCCTCCGCGACCTCCCTGGACATCACCAAGGATCTACCGCGGACCTGGAGGTGTTGGTGTATGTGCTGCGCAAGGACGAGTGGGCATGTTTATTCTCTGACCAATCACAAACGTTCACACATAATTGTCGCGCGTCTGTACAGAGTCGCAATATATCGATCGATTGGGACATGCAAACTCGAGACATTTGTGTCAGAGGTCCACTGGTGATCCCCGATTGATCCTAGGGAAGGGTTACAGGCATGTTGGCCTGGGGGGTTATGGGCGCACTTGTCAGAATCCCAGCCACTAGACCACTGGGATAAAAGGGCTTGTTAAGTAGCGGGTCCGTGCGCCCATAACCCCCCAGGCCAACGTGCCTGTAACCCTTCTCTAGGATCAATCGGGGATCACCAGTGGACCTCTGACACCCCCCCGCACTGGGATGCCCGAAGTGCATACACCGGGATTCGAACCCGAGACCTTCGCTCTGATACCATGTCAGAATCCCAGCCACTAGACCACTGGGATAAAAGGGCTTGTTAAGTAGCGGGTCCGTGCGCCCATAACCCCCCAGGCCAACGTGCCTGTAACCCTTCTCTAGGATCAATCGGGGATCACCAGTGGACCTCTGACAGCACTGACCCGCTACTTAACAAGCCCTTTTATCCCAATGGTCTAGTGGTTGGGATTCTGACATGGTATCAGAGCGAAGGTCTCGGGTTCGAATCCTAGTGTGCACTTCGGGCATCCCAGTGCGGGGGGGTGTCAGAGGTCCACTGGTGATCCCCGATTGATCCTAGGGAAGGGTTACAGGCATGTTGGCCTGGGGGGTTATGGGCGCACTGACCCGCTACTTAACAAGCCCTTTTATCCCAATGGTCTAGTGGTTGGGATTCTGACAATTTGAGCGCAACTCGGGCAAATCGTGATTGGGACACATCGATTGGGACATGGTCCACAGCGGAATGTACCCTAAGTATGATGCTTTCGAGGTCCCAACTTCGGGAATACATCACCAGTTTCATGAGCTACTGGATCCTGACAAGGCCAGAATGCTATATAATGGTTATATGCCCAGTCTTCAGGCATCATTCTCCTCGGTCATCAAGTGTGCTCGGCACACTCTCTCAGTGCCTGACTACTTTCATCATCGCACAATGTCGCACCCAGGTGATGTCCCAGTCCTTCCTAAGGGTCAGCGTTCCCGACCTGCTCTCGACCCGCCTGTTAACACGGATGTTGTTCTTTCTTCAACGGCTAACTTGCTCTCGGGAAGCGTGGCTGGCTCCACAGGTACTTCAGCTCCTGCAGTCAATGACAATGGCAAGGCACCACTTTCGTGGATCTGGCTTATCTACGAGCGACAAGGCTTCAACTGCTCCCTGTCAAAATGTTACACTACTTACTTTGTGTAGGCTATAGTGGGGTAGTCCATAAGGGGTACAACCTAATTAGGATTAGTACTTGTACCCAATTAGGGTTAGTACTTGTACCCAACTCTTTCATAGTTCATCCATTCTCGTTCGTTAGTTTGACATGGTATCAGAGCAGGTCCTTCGATAGGACCGAATTTTTAGGGCCCACCACAGAGCTGCCCCACTAGCTGCCCTGCCGCCATACCCTACTGACGCCCCGCCCTTCTGGCCGCGGTACCGTCCCTAGCAGCTCGTCGCGCCGCCCTTAGCAACCCACGAGCCGCCCCTGCAGCTAGCGCGCTGCCCCTGCAGCCCGCTCGCCACCTGCTCACGGCCCGCGCGCCGCCTCTGCAGCCCGCGCGTCGCCCGCTTGCGGCCCGCCCGCCGCCCCTAGGCCCGCTAGCCGCCCTTGCGGCCCGCTCGCCGCCCTTGCGGCCCGCTCGCCACCCGTGCGGCCCGCTCGCCGCTTGCTCGCGGCCCGCTAGCCGCCCCTGCAGCCCGCTTGCCGCCAGCTTGCGGCCCGCTACGCCGCCCCTGCCGCCCGCTCGCCGCTTGCTCACGGCCCGCTCGCCGCCCCTGCCGCCCGCTCGCCGCTTGCCTGCGGCCCGCTCGCCGCCCCTGTAGCCCCCTTGCTGCCTGCCTGCGGCCTGCTCGCCGCCCTTGCAACCTGCTCGCCGCCCGCTTGCGGCCCACTTGCCGCCCCTGCAGCCCACCCGCCGCCCACTTACGGCCCGCTCGCAGCCCCTGCAGCCCGCTCGCCGCCCTCTTGCGGCCCGAGCGCTGCCCCTTGCAGCCCGCTAGCTGCCTCTTGCAGCCCGCGCGCCGCCCCTTGCAGCCCGCTCGCCGCCCCTTGCGGCCCGCTCGCCGCCCCTTGCAGCCTGCGCATAGCCCTCTAGCAGCCCGCTCGCCGCCCCTTTGCATGCCCCCCCTGCTGCTTGCACCGCCCAGCTCCTGCCCGCCCTGCTGCTGGCCACCCTAGCCGTGCGCCGCCCTGCCCTGCCTGCGTGCTGCTCTGCTAGTAGCGCGCCACCCTGCTCTGCCCGCGATGGCTTCTCTCCATGTCCTACGTTCGATCATGAGGGCCGTCCGATCCAGTTCGACACGTGGCTCAACGAATTACAGCTGTACCTACTGAGCGACTCTAGAGACAGCGTTTCATTGTTTGACCACACGTCTGGAGCCTCTCTCGCCCCTCTCGCCACAACTGACAGTGCGACTCGCTCACAGTGGCTTACCCGTGACGCTGCTGCTCGCTTAGCCATTCGCAACCACCTGCCGTTAGCCAAATGCACTCACTTCGGACAGCACAAGACTGCCAAAGCACTGTACGACGCTGTAGTCGCCCGCTACTCCTCCCCAGCCACTACTGCTCTAGGCCATCTTATACTGCCCTACCTGTTTCCCGAGCTGTCCGCCTTTGCCACAGTAGAGGACCTCATTACCCACCTTCGCACTAGCGACGCTCGCTACCGCGCTGCCCTCCCAGCAGAGTTCCTTGACAGGAATCCCCCCCCCCCCCCCCCCCCTCCCCGATGTACATCACTCTCTACTTCATAGTCGTCCGCCTCCCTGACTCTCTTCGCGCAGTCAGGGACCACTTTCTCACACTTGACCCCACAGAACTCACTGTTGACCTGCTCAAGCAGCACCCCCTTGCAGCTGAGAATAGTGTAGTTGCTATAGGTGCCGCTCGTGGCACTCCTCGCACGCCCTTCTTTGAGGGGTGTTCCCCCTCCCCCCTTGCCCCCTCCTATGCCTCTGTTGCTGCTATTGACATCCTTGGTGCTGAGGATGTCGGGGCTGCTTCTACTAGTGGGAAGCGCCGCAGCAGCAAGGGCAAGGGTGGGAGGAGTGGTGGAGGTGGCAGCGGGGGTGGTAGTGGGGACGGCAGTGGAGGTGGTGGCAGCGGTGGGAGTGGTGGCGGGAGTGGAGGCTTTGGTGGCGGCGGTGGTGGCAGCGGTGGGAGTGGCGGTAGTGGTGGCAGTGGGAGTGGTGGCCGTCGGGGTGGAGCTGTTCAGAGGGGAGATTCTGGCGGTGGCCAGCAGCATCAGCGTCGGAGCGAGACCCCTTCGCCTCAGCAGCTTCGTTAGTGGTTTTCTCAGCGTGGGGCATCTGGGGGTAGTGTTAGCTGCCAATATGTCATTCGCACGGGTGACCGTGCTGGTCAGACATGCGGGAAGCCTCACACTCAACACCGCTGCTTCTCCCGCCTGGACGACGCTTGGCGCGCAAAGTTTGGTGACGAGGCCAAGCGCCCCCGCTGGGCAGAGCTGCTTAGGTCTGGAGTTGCTATCTTTGATCTTGACTATGATGCTCTCCTTGCTGCTATGTATGCCTTGTCTATTAGTGCTGAGGGTGACTATTACCTGTGTGTGTCGCTTGACCCAGGTATAGAGGCTGCTGCTCTAGGTGCTTGTGAGTCTGCTCTCCCTGGTACTGCACCTGCTGAGGCCTTGCACACCTTTACACTTGACTCAGGTGCTTCCCACTGTTTCTTTCGCGACAGCACCACCCTCACTCCTCTCTCTGCACCTGTACTGGTCAGACTGGTTGACCCCTGAGGGGGCCTAGTTCTTGCCTGTTCCTCCACTGTTCTCTCGTGTCCGGTGGTTCCGTTTGGCTCACTGTCAGGTCTTCACCTCCCCTCGTTCTCTACGAACTTGGTGAGTACCGCTGCCCTCCAGGATGCGATGGTCACTACCACCACTCCTAGGGGTCAGCGTGTGTCGATATGCACGTGTACACGGACGGGCCGTCACCTAGCCACGTTCACCCGTCGGCCTGGGTCGAGTCTGTACACCCTGGCTACCAAGCCTCCTCAGGTAGCTGCGTCTGCCCAGGAGTCCGTGTTAGGTCCGGTAGCACCCCCCTGCTCGTGTCGCCTCCTGTCGCACAAGACTCTCCTGTGGCACCACCGACTTGGCCACCCCTCCCTGCCACGCCTTCGTGGCATGCACTTCCGCCTCCTTGTCTCTGGTCTTCCCAGGTCTCTGCCTCCCCTTCCGCCCTCGCTTGCCCCGCCCTGCCTTCCTTGCGTCGAGGGGCGGGAGCGCGCCGCTCCTCACTCCTCCTCGTTTCCCCCGACGACTGCTCCCCTGCAGACTCTCCACATGGACGTGTGGGGCCTGGCCCGCATCAGTGGACAGGGTCGCAAGCGCTACTTTCTGCTGGTTGTTGATGACTACACGCTACTTTCTGCTGGTTGCGCAGCAAGGGTGAGGTCCCTGATGTCTTGATCCCTTGGATCCGCGCAGTCCGTCTCCAGCTCCGCGAGCGGTTCCACCATGACCTTCCTGTCCTGCGTCTGCACTCTGACAGAGGTGGTGAGTTCTCCTCCGATCTCGTGCGGGACTTTTGTTGTGGGGAGGTTATTCGCTCGCACCTCCATGATCCATGCGGCTACTCCCCATTTTCTGTGGCCGTTTGCGGTCCGGTACGCTGCGCATGAGCTCAACCTCTGGCCCCGTGCCTCCTTGCCGGAGACCTCGCCTACACTGCGTCGGACGGGGGAGGTTGGCTATGCGTCGGTGTTCCGGGTCTGGGGCTCTCGTGCCTTTGTTTGTTTGTTTGGATCTCCGCCCACGCTATTCCTTGCATCTTCCTTGGCTTTCCCCCAGACGCGCTTGGCTGGCAGTTTTACTACCCCACCTCACGCGGTGTCTTCCCCTATCAGGACGTCACGTTTGACGAGTCGGTTCCCTTTTACCGTCTCTTCCCCTACCGCTCTGCCCCTCTCCCCCCCCCCACCGCTCTTCCTCGCTCCAGGTTCCCCTCCGGTAGACCCCCTCCCCCCTCAGGGTCCTGCTCCTTCAGGTGTGTCTCAGGTAGACCCACTCCCTGGGGTTGTGCCTGTGGAGGTCGCTATAGATTCAGGTGCTACTCGAGGTGTTGCGTCTGAAGGTGCTGCGTCTGGGGGTGCTGCGTCTGGGGGTGCTGAGCCTGCGTGTGCGGAGCCTGGGGGTGCTGAGCCTGAGGGTGCGGGGTCTGGGGGTGCTGAGCCTGGGGGTGCGGGGCCTGGGGGTGCTGAGCCTGCTAGTGTGGAGCCTGGGGGTGCTGAGCCTGAGGGTGCGGAGCCTGGGGGTGCTGTGTCTGAGGGTGTGGAGTCTGGGGGTGCTGCGCCTAGGGGTACTGCTTCTTCTGGAGGTCTTGTGGGTGCCTCGCCAAGATTGTCTCCTCGACAGGAGCCTCTCTCCCTGCAGCAGCTGCGCGAGTGGTTTGCTCAGCGCACACGCCTTCGGAGTGGAGCTGCCGGAGCTGGAGGCTCTACCGCTGGAGGCACTGGAGCTGGAGGTGTTGGAGCTACTAGTCTTGGAGGTGCTGGAGTTCCTGCTGGAGTTGCTAGTCCTGGAGGTGCTCGTACTAGGGGTCTTGGAGCTACCGGGACTGGTGATGTTGGGGGCGCTGGAGCTGGAGGAGCTGGAGCTAGAGACCCTGGCGCTAGAAGCGCTGGGGCTGGCGACACTGGAGCTGGAGGCGCTGGAGCTGGAGGAGCTGGAGCTGGAGACCCTGGAGCTAGAGGCAGTGGCGCTGGCGGCCCTGGAGCTGGAGGAGTTGGAGCTGGAGACACTGGAGCTGTTGACCCTGGAGCTGGAGGTGCTGGCCCTAGGGGTGTTGTGTCTAGCGGTACTGGAGCTGGAGGCACTGTGCAGCGGCGCCCGTTTTTTGTTCTGCCGCAGCCGTCGTCTTTGCCGCCACCTGACTTGGTCCTTCGCCAGGTTCTTAGTCTCCCGTCTTCTACTGGTCTTCCTCCTAGCTTACTGAGTACACCGCCTCGCCTGTCGCTACCACAGTTACAGCCAGACTCCCCACTGCCTGCTCCTTCTCCTTACGCTGAGCAGACATACTCTTTTACAGAGCGTCGTGAGCCTGACTCTCGTCCTGCCTCGCCTGTTCGCGCTGTTTGCACTGGTCGTCGGGTTCCTCGTCCGCATCCTCCTCCTGTCCCCGGCACCCACGTTATGGCACTTCGTCCTTCCTCTGTTCCACTGCGAGTTCCTCTGCTGCCTCCTCCAAAGTCCTCTCTTCCTGCCGTTCCTGGCCCTGAGTTTGACCTAGCTCGTGCTACCAGTCCCACTGTCTCTCGTCTCCTCGGCACTGTTGTCACTAACCCTTCTTTTGAGTCCACTGCTGCGTCTGCCCTAGTAGCTGAGCTTGTTGACTTTGCTGCTGCTTGTCGTCTCGACTACGCTACTAGTCTTGTTGCTGAGTCTGAGTCTGACTGTCCTCCGTCCGTCGGGGGTGAGTGTGCTCTTGGCACGTACGTTCTTGAGGACAAGCAGGAGGACTTGGAGTGCCTTGCAGCTACTGTACCTCATCTCGTGGCCATGCTGCTTGCCCCTGAGGGAGACCCAGATGCACCAGACATCCCGACCCCGTGCTCTTATGCAGAGGCGATTACGGGTCCCTACTCCTCTCAGTGGCAGGCAGCCATGGACGCAGAGATGGCATCCTGGAATTCCACAGGCACCTACGATGACGCAGTGCCCCCTTTTGGGCCTAACATAGTCGATGGCATGTGGATTTTCAGGGTGAAGCGGCCACCGGGTTCTCCGCCTGTCTTCAAGGCTCTTTACGTTGCACGAGGCTTTAGTCAGTGATAGGGAGTTGACTTCTTCCAGACCTTCTTCCCTACCCCGAAGATTGGTCATCTTCGGGTGTTGCTGCACGTCGCAGCCCAGCGTGACTACGAGCTGCACTCTCTTGACTTCAGCACAGCTTTCCAGCAGGGCAGCCTGCATGAGGAGATCTGGCTGCGCCGCCCCCCTGGTTTCACAGGGCCGTTTCCTGCAGGTACCCAGTGGAGTCTCCGGCGGCCAATCTACGGTCTCCGCCAGGCGCCTCGCGAGTGGCACAACACAGTGAGGCCTACACTTGTGGCTCTGGGGTTTGCTCCTTCGACTGCTGGCCCGTCGCTGTTTCTATGCACCGACACTTCGTTGCCGCCATTCTACGTCCTCGTGTACGTCAACGACTTGGTCTTTGCCACTGCTGACACTGAGGCACTGGCCCTTGTGAAGTCGGAGCTGCAGAAGAGACACACCTGCACTGACCTTGGTGAGCTGCGTAGCTATCTTGGCTTGCAGATCACCCGGGACAGAGCACGGCGCACCATCACCCTGACTCAGTCACACATGGTGCACCAGGTCCTTCAGCGCTTTGGCTTCCAGTACTCCTCGCCACAGTCCACTCCTCTGCCTACCGGTCACTCGCTCTCAGCTCCACCTTTGGACGAGTCCATAGAGCCGAGTGGCCCATATCCAGAGCTTGTGGGTTGCCTCATGTACCTGATGACCTGCACTCGACCTGACCTTGCCTACCCTCTTAGCATCCTGGCACGCTACGTTGCGCCCGGGAGACACCGACCAGAGCACTAGGAGGCTGCTAAGAGGGTGTTGCGCTACTTGTGCAGTACTTCGGGCATGGGGCTCGTGCTTGGAGGACGGGGTCCAGTTGTCCTCAGTGGACACGCAGACGCTTCTTGGGTTGATGAATTGGCTATGCAGCGGTCGTCGCAGGGTTACGCTTTACGCCTTGGCTCTGGCTCTATTTCTTGGCGGTCTACTCGCTCGTCTTCTGTTCTCCGTTCCAGTTGTGAGGCTGAGATCTACGCAGGGGCCATGGCTGCACATGAGTTACGCTGGCCCACCTACCTGCTGACCAACTTGGGAGAGCGGCCTTGTTCTTCTCCAGTGCTGTACGTAGACAACAAGGCCATGATTGCCTTGTGTCAGGAGCACAGACTGGAGCATAGAACGAAGCACATTGCTCTGCGTTACTTCCTTGCCCGAGAGTTGCGGCAGCGTGGTCAGCTTCGTCTTGCTTACGTGGCCACTAGGGCCAACACTGCTGATATATTCACCAAGGCACTTCAGTCTGGTGATCATGAGCGTTTCTGTACTGTTTTAGGCCTTGTGCCTTTCTTGCCTCACTTGCTCACTGCGTGACTTTGCTTGTATTGTGACCTATATACATATACCTGCATATTTACTCTTGCTAGGGTATGATCACTGTACTGTTTGTTCTCTTTTATATAACTCTGCATGTGAACTGGCCTTGTGGCCTTTGTTTGTGCTCCGAATGTGTGGTGAATTCGTGATCCACCCTGAGCTTGCTTTGCTTTTCTTGACTAGTCTTGTGACCACTTATTCTCCCCCACTTTGCCTATGGGGGTGTGTCAAAATGTTACACTGCTTACTTTGTGTAGGCTATAGCTGGGTAGCCCATAAGGGGTACAACCCAATCAAGGTTAGTACTTGTACCCAACTCATTCATAGTTCATCCATTCTCGTTCGTTAGTTTGACACTTCCATGGGTCTTGCTGATGCTGACGGGTTCATTGATGACGACTCGGATGATGAAATGCTGATCGATCTGGTTAAGGAAGCGGGATCTGGTTTGCCCTCTATTGCGATTCTGTTGATCCCTTTCATGCTGGTGAAGGAGATTTCTTGTGTGATTGATGTTGTCAAGGCACTAATAAAGCACGGGTGGATTTCAGAGTTATCAGCTGACGTCGTGACGACGACAAAGTTTCAAGAGCTCCAGACGGTCTACATTGCCAACATGCGTTATTGTCGCCTGCAAGTTTCATTTGCAATGGAGTCAGATGCGGCATGGGTTCGGCAGAAAGAAGTGATTTACCTGAATATCTGGGGTCAGTTGGTCACTCTTCATTGGCAGCACACGGATGTGTTGAGATAGGTAGGAAGGAATGGGATGGATTAGGGCAAGGAGGGGGATACAATGAAGTGTCGAGCAACTTACTGTACCCCCTAAGGCTAAACCCACTACAGCCTAGATAGCAAAAAACATATAATCTGACACATCCCCATAGGCGAAGTGGGGGATAGCAAGCACAACAAGCAGTCACAAGACCAGTCAAGAGAAGAAACAAAGCAAAGCAAGCTCAGGGTGGATCTCAAGATCACCACGCACTTTGAGCACTAGCAAGCGGCCACAAGGCCCGATCACATGCGGTTTAATAATAAAGCAAGCAGTAAAATGATTACAGCCTAGCAACCAGAAACATGCAGGTTTATACATCAAAGTACAAGACAATGTCAAGAGACAAGCAGTGTTGGCCCGTGTGGCCACGTACAAAGGCGAAGCTGGGAACGCTGCTGCAACACTCGCACGGCAAAGGAACAAAGTGCAAAGTGCTACGTTCTGCTCGCTAGTCTGACTAGGTAGCGCAGCACCCTCCTAGCAGCCCTCCATTGCACTGGGTGGTGTCTCCCGGACGCAACGTAGCGAGTCCGGATGCTGAGAGGGTACGGCAGGTACTCCAGCTCAAACTGCCTGTCCTCAAGGACGTCACAGCCAAGGGCAAGCTCACCCCCACTGGACGGAGGGCACAAAGAGGCAGAAACGAGACCAGCAAGGTAGGCACGGCAGCAAGTAGTGGCAAAGCCTGCGAGCTCAGCTACTAAGGCACAAGCAGCAGCAGGCGAAGAAGCATGTGCATTCACAAGCGCGGCTAGAAAACAAGGGATAGTCGGGCGAGCAGCACAAGCAAGGTCAGACACAGGGTCAGGAACAGCAGGAAGAGAAGACAGGGGAGGTAATGGCAGGACAACAGGCTCCCGGGTAACACGAGAGGGAGCAGGGGAGGCGGCACAAGAAGCAGGCTCCCGACGCCCAGTCTGGGAGAAGGACAACGGGACGTATCGAGCAGGAGTAGGCAGTGGGGGGTCAAGCGGCAGAAACAACAGAGGAGGAGTAGTACAAGTGGGCGTCGGCTCAGGTAGCGACGACGACGGCTGCTCCAAGAAGATAGGCCGCCGCGGCAGCGACTGCAACGCACCCCCAGACCCAGCACCTCCAGCGCTAGTACCTCCAACTCCATCAACAAGAGGACTCCTAGCACCCCCAGAGGCAGCACCCCCAGAACCAGCACCCCCAGCATCATCACCCCCAACAACACCTGGGCCCCCGAAGTCCGCAGCGTCAGGCTGCAGAGGAGGCGAAGACGTCCGAGGCGGAAAACCCGGAATTGTCTCCAAGCACGGCAAGCGGCGAGAGGTCGTTGTGTCAGCAGCAGTAGGGTCACCCCCCTCGATCGAGCCAGAGGAGGTAGACGGGACTACGAGACACGAGAGAATAGTGGAGGGGTGCGCATAGACTGTGCTAGTAGGCGCACAAGCAGCGACACACGAAGGCTCTAACTCCTGGTGCCCGCCCCCGCCACTCCCGCCAGCTCCACTACGACCACCCTCGTTAGCTACAATGATGAGGTCTGACAGTGCAGGGAAGGTAAGAGGCAGCACAAGACAGCCTAGAACTTCAGGAGGGGGGGGGGGGGGGAGTAGTGCCTAACCACAGCGGAATACATAGCATGGGCCGACGGCACCTGGCGAAAGTTGGCTCTCTGGTCGAACGAGAGGTGAAGGCGGACTGCAAGTGTGGCGGCGGCGTCTCGCGACATCCTTCGCTTGTAGGCAATGTGAGCTGCACGGAACTGCGTCCGCACCTCCTCCCTAGCGTTAGCAGCAGGCTCAGCAGGAGCCTTAGGGGCCTGAAGAGACCCCGACGTGTGCTCGAACAGTGAGACGTCGTCGCGAGTGACACTATGGAGGTACAGGTGCAGCCCCTCTAGCTAGGAGTCGAACCCTAGAGGGTGCCCCACTGTGTCAAAGGCTAGAACAGTGGGAGTCGCCATAGCAGCAGGAGCGACAGCAAGCAGCAGGAGCGGCAGTTACGGCATCAGCGGCAGCACAGGTGGCAGCAGCAGCGCAGGTGGCAGCAGCACCTCAGACGGCAGCAGCAACCTAGCAGCAGCAGCAGCAGCAGCAGCGCAGGTAGGAGCAGCAGCTTAGCAGCAGCACCAGCGCAGCAGCAGCAGCACATGTGGCAGCAGTGTCAGAATGTATTTGTTATCTAGCCTGCAGTGGGGTACTCTGTAGTGAGTACAACCCAATTAAGGGTCTTGTATTTGCATCCCAACTCTTGCTAGTGAATCCACTTTCCAATTCTCTCGACACTAAACTCTCTCGATGCTCTAACCTAGCCATGGCTCCTAAGTCACGCTAGTATTCTCACATGGTATTAAGAGCAATAAGTTCTAGGACCTAAGATCAATGGGCCCACCAACTACGTACCTGCTAGCCTAGGCCCCGGCCCGTCGCCCCGTGGCGTCGCCCATAGCCCCTAGGCTCGGCCCCTTGGCCCGTCGCCCCTAGGCTCGGCCCCTTGGCCCGTCGCCCCTAGCTCGGCCCCTCGGCCCCGCTGGCCCCGTCGATTCCGTCGCCTGCGCCCGGCCCGTACCTCGCCCACGCTTGGCCCCGTATCTAGCCAGCAATCGGCCCATACCTAGCCTCGCGCTAGGCCCCGTTCCTAGCCCCGCGCCCGGCCCGTACCTAGCCTCGCGACCGGCCCGTACCCTGCCCGCGCTCGGCCCCGTTCCTAGCCCCGCGCCCGGCCCGTACCTAGCCTCGCGACCGGCCCGTACCCAGCCCCGCGCCCGGCCCCGTACCTAGCCCGCGCCCGGCCCCGTCTGTCGCCAGCGCCTGGCCCCGTACCTAGCCTCGCGACCGGCCCGT
Source organism: Closterium sp. Naga37s-1 (assembly GCA_947471745.1). Classification (NCBI taxonomy): domain Eukaryota; kingdom Viridiplantae; phylum Streptophyta; class Zygnematophyceae; order Desmidiales; family Closteriaceae; genus Closterium; species Closterium sp. Naga37s-1. The sequence continues at coordinate 917,595 of CANJKZ010000817.1, forward strand.
ACCCTGCCCGCGCTCGGCCCCGTTCCTAGCCCCGCGCCCGGCCCGTACCTAGCCTCGCGACCGGCCCGTACCCAGCCCCGCGCCCGGCCCCGTACCTAGCCTGCGCCCGGCCCCGTCTGTCGCCAGCGCCTGGCCCCGTACCTAGCCCGCGCCTTGCCCGTGTAACGCCCGCGCCAGGCCCCGTACTTAGCCCGCGCCCCGGCTCCGTACCTGCCCAGCGACCGGCCCCGTACCTGCCCAGCGCCCGGCCCCCGTTCCTGCCCAGTGCCCGGCCCCGTACCTGCCCAGCGCCCGGCCCCGTACCTGCCCAACGCCCGGCCCCGTACCTGCCCAGAGCCCGGCCCCGTACCTGCCCGGCGCCCGGCCCCCGTTCCTGCCCAGTGCCCGGCCCCGTACCTGCCCAGCGCCCGGCCCCGTACCTGCCCAGCGCCCGGCCCCGTACCTGCCCAACGCCCGGCCCCGTACCTGCCCAGAGCCCGGCCCCGTACCTGCCCAGCGCCCGGCCCCGTTCCTGCCCAGTGCCCGGCCCAGTACCTGCCCGGCGCCCGGCCCCGTACCTGCCCAGCGCCCGGCCCCGTACCTGCCCAACGCCCGGCCCCGTACCTGCCCAGCACCCGGCCCCGTCCCTAGCCCAGCACCCGCCCCGTACCTGCCCAGCGCCCGGCCCTGTTCCTAGCCATGGCCCCATCGCCCCTAGCCATGGCCCCTCGCGACCTGCCGCCCCTAACCGCGGCCCCGGTGCCCTGTTGCGCCATGGTGGGTGAGGGGGTGGCAAGAGGGGGTTCCTCCTGCCCGCGTGCCCTACAGTCGCACGTGCAGCTCCGCCCCCGCCCCCCTCCCCCCCCTCCCCCCCCTCCATGGGGATGGCGGGGAGAGGGGGGGAAACTTGGAGGTTCAGGGGGAGGCAGGAGGGGATCTGCAGCACCAGGTCCCCCACCTTTCTCCTACCTCCCCCTGCTGCGGGAGCAGCAGTGGGGGGGAGGGTATGGGGGTGGCGGGTGTGGCCAACCTGCGGGAGGCAGGAGGGGATCTGCAGCACCAGCCCCCCCCGCCCCCCCCTGCCCTGCTGCTGCCGCTACAGCCCTTGCTGTTGCCACTACAGCCCTTGCTGCTACCCTGCTGCCCTGTGCGCCCCGCGCGCTTTGCAGCCCTGCGCGCCCTGCTGTCCTGCTGCCCTGCGCGCCCTGCGCGCCCCGCGCGCCCTGCTGCCCTGCAGCCCTGTGCGCCCTGCTGCCTTGCAGCCCTGTGCGCCCTGCTGCCCTGTTTGCCCCGCGCGCCCTGCTGCCCTGCAGCCCTGTGCGCCCTGCTGCCCTGCTGCCCTGTGCGCCCCGCGCGCCCTGCAGCCCTGTGCGCCTCGTGCGCCCTGCAGCCCTGCCCGCCCCGCGCGCCCTGCTGCCCTGCAGCCCTGTGCGCCCTGCTGCCCTGCAGCCCAGTGCGCCCTGCTGCCCGGCTGCTGCCGCTACAGCCCTTGCTGTTGCCGCTACAGCCCTTGCTGCTGCCCTGCGCGCCCCGCGCGCCCTGCAGCCCTGCTGTGCCCCGTGCGCCCTGCAGCCCTGCGCGCCCCGCGCGCCCTGCAGCCCTGCTGTGCCCCGTGCGCCCTGCAGCCCTGCGCGCCCTGCTGTCCTGCTGCCCTGCGCGCCCTGCGGGCACTGCAGCCCTGCACGCCCCGCGCGCCCTGCTGCCCTGCTGCCCTGCAGCCCTGTGCGCCCTGCTGCCATGCAGCCCTGTGCGCCCTGCTGCCCTGCTGCTGCCGCTACAGCCCTTGCTGTTGCCGCTACAGCCCTTGCTGCTGCCCTGCGCGCCCCGCGCGCCCTGCAGCCCTGCTGCGCCCCGCGCGCCCTGCTGCCCTGCTGCTGCCGCTACAGCCCTTGCTGTTGCCGCTACAGCCCTTGCTGCTGCCCTGCGCGCCCTGCAGCCCTGCTGGGCCCGCGCGCCCTGCTGTCCTGCTGCCCTGCGCGCCCTGCGCGCACTGCAGCCTTGCGCGCCCCGCGCGCCCTGCTGCCCTGCTGCCTGTGCGCCCCATGCGCCCGGCTGCCCTCTGCACGCACCATGCACTGCCTCCCCCGCCCCCCCCTTTTCTCCTCCATCCCCTGCTGCAAGTGCAGCAGTGGGGGGGAGAGTATGGGGGTGGCGGGTGTGTGAACCGTCCCCTGCTCCTCCTCCTCCGTCTCCCACTGCTGCAGCTGCCGCTGAGGGGGGTGGGTGTGTGGGAGCCGAGGGAGTGGTGCTAGGGGGGTGAAGTGGGAGTGGAGCTAGGGGTGCAGCAAGGGGTGTGTGAAAGGGGGGTGGGACAGTTGGGGGAGGTTGAGCGGAGGCTCAGAGTCCAGCCTCCTCCTCCTCACTTGCCCTTTGTGAATGCCTCTAGCTTTGCTTGTACTTGTGAACCTGCTCTATGACTGCTTGCTCTGCTGATTATACCCCACTTTGACTATGGGGGTGTGTCAGAATGTATTTGTTATCTAGCCTGCAGTGGGGTACTCTGTAATGAGTACAACCCAATTAAGGGTCTTGTATTTGCATCCCAACTCTTGCTAGTGAATCCACTTTCCAATTCTCTCGACACTAAACTCTCTCGATACTCTAACCTAGCCATGGCTCCTAAGTCACGCTAGTATTCTCACAAGCAGCAGCACAGGCGGCAGCAGCAGCTCAGGCGCCAGCAGCAGCCTAGCAACAGCAGCAGCCTAGCAACAGCAGCAGCACAGGTGGTAGCAGCAGCTGAGCAGCAGCAGCAGCGTAGCAGTAGCAGCACAGGTGGCGGCAGCAGCGCAGGCGGCAGCAGCAGCTCAGGCGGCAGCAGTAGCCTAGCAGCAGCAGCAGCCTAGCAGCAGCAGCAGCAGCGCAGACGGGAGCAGCAGCTTAGCAGCAGCACCAGCACAGGTGGCAACAGCAGCGCAGGCGGCAGCAGCAGCTCAGGCGGCAGCAGCAGCTCAGGCGGCAGCAGCAGCCTAGCAGTAGCAGCAGCCTAGCAGCAGCAGCAGCAGCAGCGCAGACGGGAGCAGCAGCTTAGCAGCAGCACCAGCACAGGTGGCAGCAGCAGCGCAGGCGGCAGCAGCAGCTCAGGCGGCAGCAGCAGCAGCTGAGCAGTAGCACCAGCGCAAGCGGCAGCAGCAGCAGCAGCGCAGCAGCAGTAGCACAGGTGGCAGCAGCAGCTGAGCAGCAGCAGCAGCGCAGCAGTAGCAGCACAGGTGGCAGCAGCAGCGCAGGCGGAAGCAGCAGCGCAGGCGGCAGCAGCAGCTCAGGTGGCAGCAGCAGCCTAGCAGCAGCAGCAGCGCAGTAGTAGCAGCACAGGTGGCAGCAGCAACGCAGGCGGCAGCAGCAGCGCAGGCGGCAGCAGTAGCTTAGCAGCAGTTGCAGCGCAGGCAAGGCGCGCGCAGGCGGCGCAAGGCAGCGCGTAGGGCAGGGCAGGACTAGCGCGGGTGCGCGTCACTGGCAGAGCGCAGGGCAGGCGCTCGCGGGCGGCGCAGGACAGCGCGTAGGGCAGGGCAGGATAGCCGCGCGCGGGCGGGGCAGGGCAGCGCGTGGGTAGCGTTTGCAGGGCAGGCGTGCGCTGGAAGGGCAGGAAAATCGACGCGCCTACGGGCACGATACGGGCAGAAATTCGTCGTGCCTAAGGTCGCGATTCGGGCAGGAAAACCGTCGCTTCTAGGGGCGCGATTTGGGCAGGAAAACCGACGTGCCTAGGGGCGCGATTCAGGCAGGATAAAAAAGTGACGCGCCTAGGGGCGCAATTTGGGCAGGAAATCGAAGACTTAACGGTGGACCCTTTTAAAAATCTGGTCATAAGGACCTAATGGCTCTTAATACCATGTAGCACCAGTACCAGTAGCACCAGTAGCAGTAGCACTTCTAGGACTAGTAGCTCCGACACCTCCAGCACCAGCAGCACCTCTAGTACCTCCAGCACCAGCAGCACCTCCAGCACCTCCAGCAGTACCTCCAGTACCTCCAGCACCAGCAGTACCTCCAGGACTAGCAGCTCCAGCTCCAGCAGGACCATACCCTCCACCACCGGGACTGCCTCGCCGAACGATCCACGCACGAATCGCCTGCGGCGAGAGCGTCTCAAGTAGATCAGGCTGCGGTGGCTGTCCAGCTCCAGGACCTCCAGCAGGGTCACCCACAGCTCCACCGCCACTAGGACTCGCAGTACCCCCAGAGTCAGCACCCCCATTCGTACTACCCCAAGAACTAGCACCCCCAGTCACAGCACCCTCAGAACCAGCACCCCCAGTCGCAGCACCTCCAGAACCCGCACCCTCTGTCTCAGCACCCCCTGGCTCAGCACCAGCAGTCTTAGCTCCAGAGTCCACAGCAGCAGGCTGTGGAGGCGGTGAAGACGGCCAAGGCGGAAAACCAGGGGGGGTCTCCAAGCGTGGAGAGTGCCGAGTGGCCGCCGTGTCGGCGGCGGCGGGGTCACCCCCCTCAGCTGGGCCAGAGGAGTCAGAAGAGACCTCCAAAGGCTCAACCAAGGGGGGTGGGTCTACCTGAGACACACCTGAGGGAGCAGGACCCTGTGGGGGGAGGGGGTCAACAAGGGGGGGGACTGGTACCAAGAAAAGAGGCGCTAGGGGGACCGGGTGGGATGCGTGCGGGTGTAGCCTGTAGTAACAGACAGACTCGTCAAAGGTGACGTCCTGGGAGGAGAAGACTCGACGTGAGCGCGGGTGGTAAAACTGCCACGGCGGGGCGTCGGTGGGGAAGCCAAGGAAGACGCAGCGGAGAGTGCGAGAGGAGAGCTTGCTCGCTTTGGCATCGCGAACAAGGGAGAGCGCACCCCAGACCCGAAACACCGACGCATCGCCAACCTTCCCCGTCCACCGGAGTGTGGGCGAGGTCTCTGGCTCAGAGACACGGAGCCAGAGGTTGAGCTGATGCGCAGCGTATCGGACCGCAAACGGCCACAGAAAATGGGGAGCAGCCGCATGGATCATGGAGGTACAAGCAACCTCCATGATCAAGCCAATGCGACGCTCAGCAATCCCATTTTGCTGAGGAGAGGCTAGAAGCGTGAACGACTGGACGATGCCCTCGTCTCAACAGAACTCCGCAAGGAGGTCAGAAGAGAACTCACCGCCCCTGTCAGAGTGCAGACACAAGACTAGGAAGTCCTGACTGAACCGCTCGCGCAGCTGGCGACGAGTAGCACGGATCCAGGGGATCAAAACACCGCTGATGTCCGCCTTGCGCCGCAAAGGGAAGACAGTGGTGTAACGTGTGTAGTCGTCAACAACCAGCAGGAAGTAGCGCTCTTGGTCCGTTCCACCGATGTGGGCTGGGCCCCAAAGGTCCATGTGGAGAGTCTGCAAAGGAGTAGTGGTCGGAGGAAACAGGGAGGAGTGAGGAGCGGCGCGCTGCCGCTCCTCGACGCAGGGAAGGCACGGTGGGGCAGGCGAGCGCGGAAGGGAGGGCAGGGACCTGGGAAGGCAAGAGAAAAGGAGACGAGAGTGCATACCGCGGAGACGCGGTAGGGAGGGGTGACCGAGGCGGTGGTGCCAGAGGAGAGTCTGGTGGGAGAGTACTCGACACGAGCAAGACGCTGCAAGCTGACCAGACGCAGACACCTGACTCGACGCAGTCACCTGACCTGCCTCAGCCACCTGTGCAGACGCAGTGGTCAGTGTGTACAGACTAGACCCAGGCCGTCGAGTGAACGTAACTAGGTGACGGCCAGTCCGGGAGCACGTACAGATCGCCACACGTTGCCCTCCATGAATAAAGGTATCAACCCAGACATCCTGAATGGCAGCGTTGCTCACCAAGTTCGTCGAGAACGTGGGGAGGTGGAGACCTGACAGAGAACCGGAGGGGACTGCTGGACACGGGAGGACAGTGGAGGCTCGTGCGACTACTGGGCCCCCAGTGGGGTCAGCCAGTGAGACCGGTACCGGTGCAGCAAGTGGTGTGAGTGTGGTGCAGTCACGAAAGAAGCAACGTGACGCGCTTGAGTCAAGTGTGAAAGTGTGCAAGGCCTCAGCTGAGGAAGGACCTGTGGCGGGAGACGCACGAGCACCTAAAGCTGCAGCAGACTCACTAGCACTTAGTGCTGCAGCAGACTCACTAGCACCTAGTGCGGCAACAGACTCACTAGCACCTAGTGCTACAGCAGACTCACTAGCACCTAGTGCTGCAGCAGACTCACTAGCACCTAGTGCGGCAGCAGACTCACTAGCACCTAGTGCAGGAGTCTCGACATAACCAGTGACACATCGCTGAGGAAACAACTCACTAAGCACCTGAGGGGAGAAGGTCTCCTGCTGACTTTGCTGCCGCCTCTGTGCAGTACGTAGAAAACCAAAGCATCCACCACCTAGACGCGCTCGCTGAAGAACCCATTCGCGAAGCTGCTGAGGGTTGGGGTCGTCCGGGAGAGGCACTGAGCGCCGCTGTCCACCCATAGCCGCTGCAACTGCCGTGATAGAGGCCATGACAGGCAGTGACGGTCAGTAGTAGGTCCAGCACCTCCGGCACCAGCAGCACCTCCAGCACTCCCAGTCGCACGTCCCGCACCAGCAGCACCTCCAGCACTCGCAATCGTACCTCCAGAACCCCCATCTCCAGCAGCACTCCCAGCAGAACCTCCACTAGCAGCAGCAGTAGCACTAGCAGCAGCAGCAGTAGTGGCAGCAGGGCGGCTCGGTGGGGCTGGTGACAAAGGTAGGGCGGCGCAGCTCGGGTTGGGCAGGACGGCTCGGGCGGCGCGGCTTGGTCGGGCAGAGCATTCCGCGGGCTGCAGGACAGGGCGCGCGGTGGACAGGGCAGCAGGGCGCGCGCTGTGCAGGGCAGCAGGGCGCGACGTGTGGGGCAGCAGAGCGCGACGCGAGGGGCAGCAGAGCGCGATGCTCTGGCTGCAGTAGGGCGCGACGCGCTGGCTACAGCAGGGCGCGACGCGCAGGGCAGCAAAGCGCGACGCGCTGGCTGCAGTAGGGCGCGACGCGCTGGCTGCAGCAGGGCGCGACGCGCAAGGCAGCAGGGCGCGACGCACAAGGCAGCAGGGCGCGACGCGCTGGCTGCAGTAGGGCGCGACGCGCAGGGCAGCAGAGCGCGATGCGCTGGCTGCAGTAGGGCGCGACGCGCTGGCTGCAGCAGGGCGCGACGCGTAGGGCAGCAGGGCGCGATGTGCGGGGGTGGGGGGGAGGGGGGGGGGGGGGGGGGGGGGGGGGGGGGGGGGGGGCAGGCAGTGCAAGTAGCTGCAGGGCAGCGCGACACTGTGCTAGCAGGGCCTGACAACGCAAGGTCGCTTCGGGCAGGAACGATCGAAACTATCGGTGGGCCCTAAAAACTTAACAGGTTTCCTGCTCTGATACCATGTCAGAATAACTGTGCAGGAATGAATGAACTATGAATGAGTTGGGTACAAGTACTAACCCTAAAGTGTTATATCCCTTGTATGCTAACCCACTATAGCCTAGAGATAACACAAACATATAGTTTGACATGACAATGGCAAGGCACCAGTTTCAGTTGCCAGTGGATCTGGCTTATCTGCGAGCGACAAGGCTTCAACTCCTTCCATGGGTCTTACCGATGCTGACTGGTTCATTGATGACGACTTGTATGACGAAATGCTGATCGACCTGGTTAAGGAAGCATGATCTGGTTTGCGCTCTGTTGCCATTCTGCTGGTCCCTTTCATGCTGGTGAAGGAGATTTCTTGTGTGATTGATGCTGTCAAAGCACTTATAAAGCACGGGTGGATTTCAGAGTTATCAGCTGACGTTGTGACGACGACAAAGTTTCAGGAGCTCCAGACGGTCTACATTGCCGAGACGTGTTATTGTTGCCTGCAAGTTTCATTTGCAATGGAGTCAGATGCGGCATGGGTTTGGCAGAAAGAAGTGATTTACCAGAATCTCAGGGTCAGTTGGTCACTCTTCACTGGCAGCACACGGATGATCCCGCCTTCACCCTAGTCAGCGCGGAGGGTCAGGAACATCAGACCCTAGAAATCTTATCTGGAGCAAGAGGTCCCCTCTAGTTCCTGTCAGTCGGTATATGCTTGCCTTTTGGTGTATACTTTCAATTATCACTAAAAAAAAAAAAAAAACATTAGAGGAATGCACCACAGCATTGTAACAGGGTGTCCCCCACATTTGTTGGTGGGTTGCTTTCCGAAATGGTAAACACGGAAAGCTGTGCCAAACCGATTTCAAACCTTCCAAACCACACTATACGACAATAAGCGGATTAGCGCCTGGGACCAGAGCTCTGCAAAAAGGTTCCTTACGCCATGGGGGTCACTTATTGTGCCATGGGAGGGTGCATTGCGTGACTTGCGGGGCACTTACTGTGAGAGAGTGCATTGCGGCACATGCTTTCACGGGAACCCAGAGCACCAATCATTGGTGTCACAACAATACGCCGTGGAGACACCAATAATCGTCAGAATACATGCCTCGGACCGTACGTCGCCAAAGTAGAAAAGATGGAGGCGACTCGATCCGTCCTTGCCGCCGATGCGATCCGAGCCGCAGTCCGACTTGGCCCAAGCGTTCAAAAGGGACGGGCCCGCCGTGAGTTTCCCGTAACTCTCTCATTCCTTCCTGTCAACCAGCCGAAACGATGGTGGCCGCGAGTTTCCTTTCGACTACATTGGCACCCGTAGTACTAGTGGTAGTGCTGGTGACTCTCAATCTCTCAGTGATAGCCACGTCAGCATTTGACTTCTCAAGCTCCGAGGCCGGAAAAGTGCAGTGGTCGCTGAACTGCGACTGGAAGGGCAACGACATTGGCCGAACCGCCGGCATGGGCGAGACCTGCGGACCGCAGTGCCTCAGCCGCGCGGATTGCACGCATTTCACGTGGAGTGCCTTCAACGGCGGCACGTGCTGGCTCAAGGGGGCGATCAACGCGACTGAACTGGTCCCCGCCACTGGCACGTCGTGCGGTTACCGCGTCGGCGACAGCGCGACCGGCAACCCGTACACGGGAGTCCAGCAGTATCTCAACCGCGGGTACGCGGCGAGTGTGAAATCCGCAATGCTCGCCGCGTCTCGCGAGGACGCGCCGTTTTTCGCGAGCGTGGCGGAGAATCCGACGGCTGTGTGGCTCGACAATATGGCGTCCCTAGATTCCATCCCGGGCCACCTGGAAGAGGCAGCGATTCAAGGGGGTGCGAAGGCGATTCTCGTGCAATTCGTGATCTACGACCTCCCGGGCCGCGACTGCAAGGCGTGGTCGTCCAATGGGGAGATTCCCAAGGGCGGCCTCGACACGTACAAGGCCAAGTACATCGATGTTGCCGTGGCGCGCCTTAAAAACAAGGCGGCGAACGTGCGTCTGTCGCTCGTGATCGAGCCCGACTCGCTGCCCAACATCGCGACGAACATGGGGATGAATCGGTGCGACGCGACGACGGATAAGGAGTACACGGAGGGCGTCGCGTATGCCATCGCGGAGCTCTCGCAGATCCCCGACACCACGCTCTATCTCGACTCCGGCTTTGGCGGCTGGCTCGGTGAGTGTGTCTGCCGCACGTACGCTCGTGTGATTCAGTCCAATGCTGCAATCTATTCCGTTGCTTGACTTCACGCTTCCCCCCCACTCCACCTTCCCCCGTCGCGTGAGCAGGGTGGCCGGAGGGAATGAAGCGCGTGGTGGCGGTGTACATGAAGGTCCTCGCGCGCGCGCGGCAGATCCGCGCGAACGCCAAGATCCGCGGCTTCGCGTCTAACGTGGCCAACTACAGCCCGCTCTTCGCGAGGAGCTTCCCGCTCTTACCCTCCGTCTGTCCCGCCTTGGAGAAATGCCCGCTGGTGAAGAACCCGAGCACGGGCGAGACTAACTACGACTGGAACCCTTGCATCGACGAGAACCGATTTACCGCACGAATGAATGCGTACCTGGGAGCCTTGGGATTGCCGACCAGGTGGATCGTGGATACCAGCCGGTCCGGCCGCGCTGGCATTCGCAACCGCTGGGGGTCGTGGTGCAACGTGAAGGGCGCGGGGATCGGACAGCGTCCCGAGGCGAATCCCGGAAGTGCTCCGCAAGGTGAGCACTTGGTATCACTACCAGCATTCTGCGTGTTTGGTTCATTTTTCTGTTCTATCCCAGCGATTCTATTTGACTCACGAGGCTCCGTTCCTTTGGCGCACACCTTGCTTGCCCTGCTTGCAGTTGACGCTCTGGTCTGGATCAAGCCGCCTGGGGAAAGCGATGGCCACGCGTAAGTGTCGTACTACCGCCCGGGGTGCTCCTTCGGGTTATCTATCTTTCCAGATACCTTGGCTATGCTCTGATTTACATCGTCACTCATCACTCTTCCTCCCTCCCCACGAGGCATCTCTCTTCCCCCTCCTTCCCATTTGGGTTATCTATCTTCTCAGACACCTTCACTATGCTTTATTGACATCGTCACTCGTATCTCTTCCTCCCTCCCCACGCTGCATTTGATTCAGAAGGAAGATTCTGGGCGTGATTGCCGTGGATCGCGAATGCGACCCTCTGGATCCCCTGGGCCTGGACGCCCTGGCAGACGCGCCGCGAGCTGGCCAATGGTTCCAGTCGCAATTCGCCATGCTCGTTCGCAACGCCAACCCGCCCATGCCTGCTGGAAAGGTGGACCCGTGCATGTTTGATCCGAAAACGAGCCCCGCGTGCGATCCCTTCTGGGAGGACGTGGCCGTCAAGTACTCGCCGCAGTACAAGTTCCACCCCGACGAAACCATCTGGCCGATCACAATCGACGAGTACCTCACACATGTGACAGAGTCCATCGGTCAGTACACTGAGAACTACAAGACGAAAGAGATTCAGTACCAGGCGGGCCCGATCACTCCCGACAACCTCGATACCTTGCTGGGGGATGGGGTGTTGAAGACCGACCGTGGCCGAACTGTCCTGCTCAGTTCGCGCGAAGAGATTACCAAGGATACGGACTGGGTGAAGGACTCGGCGCACAACCCATCAAAAGGAGGCACGAAGGTGTACACGATCATCTATAATCCGAAGCCGGACGACGCTGACTCGTTTGTGGAGATTCAGTATTGGATGCTCTACCCCTATGTGAGTATTCCAACTAGTCTGCTGGTCTGGATTCACTCCACTTGTTTCCTTCCCTCACACACTCCCCCATTCCACTTGTTTCCTTCCCTCCCACACTTCCCCCCCTCCCCCATTCCACTTGTTTCCTTCCCTCCCACACTTCCCCCCATCCCCCTCTCCACCCCAACTCTTTCAATAAGCTCCTGCCTCTTTTGTGACGTTTTATCGCTGATCTATCCCTGCTTCTATATTCACAGAACTACGCCTCCATCCTCCGCGAGTACAACCACATCACGGATCTGGTGGCGATTGCGATCCGCTTCTCAAAGACCGGCCAGCCGCAGCGCATTTGGTACGCGCAGCACGGCGACGGCCCCGTGTGGGCGTGGGACACTGGGGCTGACTGGAATGACAAAAAGTCAAAGAACTTCGCTACAGTGCTGGGAACGCATCCCATTGTGTATGTCGCGAAGGGGAATCATGAGCATTACCCGAGCGCTGGTGAGTAGTAGCTTGAGTAACACCTGGTATCTTTCCAGCGCTTCTTTTACGCAGAGGCTGAACCTCGTTGCTGCTCTAACTTCTCATTTCAGGTGATTTCAATTGCCACTTCGGTGTTTGCGACAACACTGCCAACGAAGGAGTTGCATGGGCGCCCTTTGACAACCCAAACTCTGCCTTTGAGTATGTTCACGTGAAAAGCGTGATGTCCGATTCCATGCCAAATGCGGACCGCGGGAAGCTATTCACAGGGAGAAACAAGTGGATGGCTTACAACGGAAAAATTGGTGGATACAGTAAGTGGGTTTGGCTTGCCCTTCGCACCATGGTGGGTAATCGTAACCTTCAAATGACGGATGCTGACCAAGTTTGCATTTGTTTGCAGTATGGAGTCATCAGATAAGGGTTTCGACGCAGGTGGAGCTCATGACTGGAGTGAGTGCGATATCTTTCCAGAAGAACCAGGGAAAGGTGACCTTGAGACTCGCTACTGGCCATTCTGATTTTTTTTCATCTGTCGCATGTCAAGCAAATCAGGTTCTAATAATGCCTCTTCTTGCACCTGCAGTTCACAGAAGAGCTAAAGGCGGCGTAAGCACAGGGGGCGTATATCATGAGGGTGCTTGCTCTCAAACAAGGCAGCTGGAAATACGGCTATACCGGCAGCTTGTGTCACGTGTGGGTCCTCCCTTAGCAACTCTTCTGGTCCAGCCCCTCGGAGCTTCACACCAGCCAGAAGGACCCTGAGGGTGCTTGCCAATACGGTTATAGCTCCTGTGGGACCTTTCCTACCAACTCTTCTTGCCCCTCGGAGCTTGAAACCAGCCAGGACCCTGAGTTAGCTAGGTACGGTAATAAATAATGTCCTTGCTTACTCCACCTATGATGTGTTGGTTTGGGTAATAAACCGCGTCCATGATTTCTCCAGCCACTTCCTTTACCATACTTCAATGGAGTGATGTGATGGTACCGTATGGATATTACCCAGGAAATAGCTCAACTTAATGGCCAGGCCATTACGCGTACACAACATTTCCACACATAGCACTGCAACTGCACCACAAATCCTGCTCACCCAAGGTATATGCTTTAGCACACCCAATATTTGACCTACTCTCCGCCTCGTGCCGTGAAACCAGCGGGCTGCCCGAGAGATATTTCAGGACAGCTGCCCGAAGAACCCCTGTCCCAAGCCCATGCACAATGAAGAGCACAGCACCAGTCGGGCTGGACTGCACTGCTAGGTCCACCGCTGCTAATGCATCCTCTGCACTCCGCCCCCTCACATCCACTGTGTTCCGTGCTGTCTGTACTGCTGCCTCTCTCACTGCTTGCAACGGCATGGAAGAGGCGGGGGACTGGGAGGGGAACTGACTGCCACGAGCCGTTTTGCCAATAAGAAGAGCGGATCGAGAATACTTTGGAGGTTTGAGGAGGAACTAGAGGGGTGCAAAGAAGAAAGAGCACGAAGAGGAAGAGCATAGACAGCGAGGTGATGGAACTGAGCGGGAGTTTCTTCACTGCATGCACCCTAGTAGCGATGATCAACCATTCAATACAAGAACGGTCTGTCGTAGCCACCTGTTGCCCTGCACCACATGCCCATGCGTGCATGCACACACGCACATGCATGCATGTTAATACTCGCACACATACATCCATGCACACATACATCCATGCACACATACATCCATGCACACAGACACGAATATGTGCAAGTGCTCATGTGCGCAAGCGCAAACACACAGAGAGCATGTAACATCGTACCCTCAATACCACCATTCCCTCAGCAACACCATACCTACATCTCCTCTCCCTCATTTCTCCGTATCAACACCCCTACTGTCCGCATCCCACGATGCCCCCCCCCTTCTCCCCACCCAGCAGGAAGGAGCGGTGCAGAGGGTGGCAGCAGTGGGAGGAGGCGGCGTGGCATTGAGATAGAAGGAGGGTGGGAGCAGGCGCAGGGGTACATGGAGAGCATGGACAGTGGAGGAGGGGTGATAGGGACGGAGAAGATGAAGGCAGGGGAGGTGTGATGGGATTGAGTGAGAGCGATGCAAAAGGTTGTGCTGGTGTTGGTGCAGCGAGTGGCAATAAAGCGACGGGGAATATGTCAGACGGAGAAGGAGCGGGTGAGTAAGGAGCGAGGGAAGGGGGGAACACAGGGGAAGATCAAGCGAGGGAGGAAGCTGCACGGGTGATGGAGTCGTTTCTTCTGAGGCCAGTGCCTTACGAGGTGAGGACTCACCACACTCATGGCTGTGTTGTCTTCCATTACAGCCAGCATCTGCGACACAATGAGAACCACGTCAGCACCACCGTACCCTCTGCACTACCATACCACCAGCACCACCATACCATCAGCACCACCATATAACCCTCAGCACATCATGTCCGACCTGTCAACATGAACTCCCTCTCCCGCAAATCACTCTTTCTCAATCGCCCCATGCTGCCCTCTACCACCGGCCCGTGGTTATTCAGATCGCCATGGGATAACGTCCAGGCTCAGCTCACACTACGCACAAGGCGTCTCTGCTGCTCCCACTTTGTGCCAAGGGATAATTCTCTGCTGCTCTCTTTCTTGTCTCACTTCCTAACCAGTCCCATCCCAGTCTCTAGCCCACTCCAGTCCCATCAATCCACGCATTGCCCAACTGCTTCCTCCTCTTCCCAAACCCACCTTCCAGCAAGGAGCGGAATAGAGGGTTGCAGCAGTGGTGAAACCAGCGTGCCAGCTGTCACAAAGGGAGAGGGTCGGCTGCCGTGCTGACCCCTCACCTCTCCTCTCCCTCACTCCTCCTTATCAACACCCTTACTATCCGCATCCCACCACGCCCTCCCGCTTCTCCCCACCCAGCAGGAAGGAGCGGTAGCAGTAGCGGGAGGAGGCGGTGGGCCACTGAGATCGCAGGAGGGTGGGAGCAGGCGCAGGGGTATATGGAAAGAGCGGACGGTAGAGGAAGGGAGTTAAGAGCGAGGAACAGGGGGGTCAGAGGAGACGTGATGGGATTGCGTCAGAACAATGCAAGGTGGTACAGGGAGTGGCAATGAAGCAGAGGGGGAGACGTCAGAAGGAGAAGGAGCGGGTGAGCAAGGGGCGAGGGAAGGAGGGACGCAAGGGAAGAGCAGGCGAGGGAGGAAGCTGGTTTGACGGCAGCACTCAAGTCACACGTCCACTGGGACCCACCCCACCCCACTCCACTCTCCATGAGATGCACAAAGCGTCTCCCCGCGTCCCCTTCCACTGCCACCATTCTCCACATTCCCATTCCTTCCCATTGGCGCGTTATTGAACCCCATTCCTTCTCATCCGCCCCTCTGATCCTTCACCTTCAGTCTCCCCTTCATCACTCTCCCCTCATCCTCCGCTGCTGACCTGGGCAATGGGTGCAGACCAAACTCGCTCCTCTCCGAACGCTGCAAACACGCCTTCCAGTCGCAAAAATGCCATGTCAGCACTTGTCACGTCAGCGAGTGCCAGCTCAGCCTCAGCGGTGCGACTATCGAGAGGGGGGTGGGGCGGCGTTCCCACGTTGGGGGAGACATGTCTTGCTTGGCTCGGAGCTACCTTGTCTGGGCGGGAGCGGATGACGGCGAGTGGGAGAAAAGGGGTGGAGGGTTGGGGTTGCAGGAAGAGAGGTGGGATGAGAGATGGGAGAAGAGAGGCCATTTAGGCTGAGTGGCCTGGCTGGGGTGGGAGACATGGGGAGACATTTCTGGCTTGGGTGGGAAGTGGGCTGGCTGAAAGGGGAAACGAGGAAGGTGAAGAGGAGAGACGGAGGAGGAGGGAAGAGAGGAGATGAAATGGCAGCCATGGGGTGACAAAAGGAATGACAAATAAAGGAAAGCTGGAGGCAAGAGAAATATAAAACATACTCATCATGGCTGGAAAGTGGCCTGTCTTAGGGGAGAGGGGGAAAGGGGCGGGTTGGGGAGGGATGGGGAGGGTGGTGGGGAAAGAGAGGAGTGAAAGCAGCAGAACCGGGGATATGCGAAGAGGAAACGCCAGCATTGTGGCCAATGAGGAGGGGACACGTGTAGCCAGGCTAGGAGCGGAGCGCATGGAGGTAAGTGGCGGCTGGGGAGGAGTTGGAAAGGTGGGAGGAAAGATAGTGGATAGGAGAGCGGGCACAGCATGGCATGGTGTATGGGGAGGAAATGGAAAGGCATGGTGGATGGGGAACGGCATGGCATGGCAGCATTTGAGGTGAGAATGCAGCAGGGTGGTTGGGGCAGTGGTGTGGTGGCGTTGGTGATGCTGGCGATGATGCACATCGTGCACAGGCAGCTAGGGCGAATTGCGGCACACTGTGAGGAAGAAACCCTGCATGTGCGTGGGCTTGCACAGCAGCTGACTTGACTCACACCTGCCTTGCTGACGCATGGCTGCTGCAACCCTACCCTGAGAGCAAGCAGCCCTGCAGCGGCGGCCCCTTGAGCCTGGCTGCTGCAATCCACCTTGAGGGGAAGATTTCCTGCTGTGGCGCTACGTTGAGAAAGGAAGCAGCCGTGCGTGTGGGAGCACACTGTGGGCATCAAGGTCACGTGCCTTTGTGCGTGTGGCACACGGAGTGCTGCTCCCACTCATGCTGCTCCCGCTCGTGCTGCTCCCGCTCGTGCTGCTCCCGCTCGTGCTGCTCCCAATCGCGCCGCTCCCACTCGTGCTGATCCCGCTCGTGCTGCTCCCGCTCGTGCTGCTCCCGCTCGTGCTGCTACCACTCATGCTGCTCCCACTCTCGCTGCTCCTCCCACGTCGCCCGCCGCTGCTCCTCGCTCAACCCCGACCCACCCGCACGTGCACCTGGCACAGCTGATGGCGCGCCTGGGGATGGGTGGAGCGGGGAGCAGGGGTGAAAACAGGCGGAGAGGCACAGAGTGACGCAGCGAAGGGAGGTACAGCTGGCGCAGCCTATGGCGCTGGCAGCGGGGATGAGGGGAGGTACAGCTGGCGCAGCCTATGGCGCTGGCGCAGCCTGCCTGCTCGCGCCAACCCTCCACATTGCCTGTGCTGCCATGACTCCCGCTACCGCCACCGTTCGTAGTACCGCTGCTGGTTTTGCTGGTAGCGCTGGTAGGTATTTTGTTCCCCGCGCCGTGGCACTCCCCGCCTTGTCATGCGAATGCCATGGCGCGCCGGACAGCCCGCTCCGGAGTTGCGACTCCGCCTGCACGATCCGACCCTGCAGCCATCCCGCGAGCACGGCGCGCAACGAATCGGGGTTCGAGCCTACGCGTTACTGTCGGTCGAGGAGACAAAAAGATTGTTCCATAATCGTACCAGGAGGGTTACGATGGTGAAAAGCAGCTGGTTGGGAGTTGACGAGTAAGTGGTTCATGTGAGGCACTCCTCGAACAGGATCGTTAGCGCATGGGCCTGACATGGGGAAACATTGTACTTATATTAGATCAAAGAGCAGACACTAAGAGCACGAGTGGTGTTTTAGCGCATGCACCTCAACCAAGTTAAAATGTCTAGGGTTTCTTAATGCTAAGTTGAATTTTAAAATAGATGCTCCTAGGTTACATTGTTTTGAGATTCACAGCGGACATGTTATGAGTTGTAATGGAGAGTGCGCAGATTAACGAATAACGAGAATGTGATTCAACAGACTGATCATACAATGAAGGCACACGCTAATGTAGTGGCTAGCCTAGCTAGGAGGGAACTTCGGGTGAGTGAGGTGGTTGGGTGCAGGTTTGGCGAAGGAAAACGCCGAAGGCGACGTGAGGAGGCTCGGCATCGTTGATGTCGGCCAAATGTGCAGAGTCCGAAAATCGGGGCTGTACGCGAAGCAGTCAACCCCGATAAGGAATTCGGGAAAATTCCTTACAGGACAGATGTTCAGTTTATCTCCAACATGAAGAACGTCAAAACCGTATTTGTCATAATCGTAGGCTAAAAGTGGTGTCGACTATCGAGGGGGTTGGTACAAAGAAAATGAACCTAAGGGGTTGTACCCCACAGTGTGTACCCCACTAAGCCTACCCAAGCTATAACATAGATATACATGTCGAAAGGCTAGTGATGATTCAACTATCGAGAGTGTTGGTACAAGAGAAAAAATCTAAGGGGTTGTACCCCACAGTGAGTACCCCACTACAACCTATCTAACTTAAACATATAAACATATGTTTGACAATACATATGTTTGACACACCCCCATAGGCAGAGTGGGGGAGAACAGAGGGTCACAAGACCAGACAGGAAATGCAAAGCAAGCTCAGGGTGGATCACAACGTCACCACACAATCTGAGCACAAGCAAGAGGCCACAAGGCCAGTTCACATGCAGAGATATATGTGTAACAACAACAGCACATTGATATCAGCCTACAAGAGCAAGCATGCAGGTATACATATAGATCACAGTACAAACAAAGCCTACAGCAAGTGAGGAAGTGTGGGCACAAGGCCTAAAAAAGTACAGAAACGCTGATGATCACAAGGCGGAAGCGCCTTGGTGAATATATCAGCAGTGTTGGCCCGAGTGGCCACGTAAGTAAGACGAAGCTGGCCACGCTGCTGCAGCTCTCGAGCAAGGAAGTAACGGAGAGCGATGTGCTTTGTTCTGTGCTCCAGTCTGTGCTCCTGACACAAGGCGATGGCGGCCTTGTTGTCGACGTACAGAACTGGAGGAGAACGAGGCCGCTCTCCCAAGTCTGTCAGCAGGTAGGTGAGCCAGCGTAGCTCCTGCGCAGCCATGGCTGTGGCGTAGATCTCGGCCTCACAACTGGAGCCGAGAACTGAAGACGAACGTGTAGAACGCCAGGAAACTGAACCAGAACCAAGTCTGAAGGTGTAACCCTGTGACGACCGCTGCGTAGCCTGGTCGTCAACCCAAGAGGCGTCCGAGTGACCAGTGAGGACAACGTCACCCCGTCCTCCAAGCACGAGCCCCATGCCCGATGTACTGCACAAGTAGCGTAGTACCCTCTTAGCAGCATCCATGTGCACCTTTCGGTGTCGACCAGGAGCCACGTAGCGAGCCAGAAGACCAAGAGGGTACGCAAGGTCAGGACGAGTGCAGGTCATCAGGTACATGAGGCAGCCCACTAGCTCTGGGTAAGGACCACTCGGCTCTACGGACTCGTCCGAAGGTGGAGCTGAGAGCGAGTGACCTGTAGCCAGAGGAGTGGGCTGTGCTGAGGACCAGGTGAAGCCGAAGCGCTGAAGGACCTGCTGCACCATGTGTGACTGAGTCAGTGTGATGGTGCGGCGTGCTCTGTCCCGAGTGATCTGCAAGCCAAGATAGCTGTGCAGCTCACCCAGGTCTGTGCACGTGTGTCTCTTCTGCAGCTCCGACTTCACCAGGGCGAGAGCCTCAGTGTCAGCAGTGGCAAAGACCAAGTCGTCGACGTACACGAGGATGTAGAACGGCGGCAGCGAAGTGTCGGTGCGCAGAAACAGCGACGGGTCAGCAGTCGACGGAGCAAACCCAAGAGCCGCAAGTGTCGTCCTCAGTGTGTCGTGCCACTCATGTGGCGCCTGGCGGAGACCGTAGACTGGCCGCCGGAGGCTCCACTGGGTACCAGGAGGGAACGACCCAGTGAAGCCAGGAGGGCGGCGCAGCCAGATCTCCTCGTGCAAGCTGCCCTGTAAGAAGGCTGTGCTGAAGTCAAGAGAGTGTAGCTCGTAGTCACGCTGAGCGGCAACATGCAGCAGCACCCGAAGAGTGGTCATCTTCGGGGTGGGGGAGAAGGTCTGGAAGAAGTCAACTCCCTCTCGCTGACTGAAGCCTCGAGCCACGTAACGAGCCTTGAAGACAGGCGGAGAACCTGGAGGCCGCTTCACCCTGAAAATCCACATGCCACTGACAATGTTCGCCCCAGGAGGGGGAACCTCGTCAACGTAAGTGCCTGTGGACTTCCAGGATGCCATCTCTGCGTCCATGGCTGTCTGCCACTGAGAGGAGTACTCACCCGCGATCGCCTCAGCGTAAGAGCGCGGGGTAGGGATGTCTGGTGCATTCGGGTCTCCCTCAGGGGCAAGCAGCATGGACACGAGATGAGGCGCAGCGGCTGCAAGACACTCAAGGTCCTCCTGTCTGTCCTCAAGGACGTCCGTGCCAAGAGCACACTCACCCCCGACGGACGGAGGACAGACAGACTCAGACTCAGCAACAAGACTGGCGGCGTAGTCTAGACGACAGTGAGCAGCAAAGTCAACAAGCTCAGCGACTAAGGCAGATGCAGCAGCAGACTCAAACGATGGGTCAGTGACAACAGTGGCAAGCAGACGCGGGACAGTAGAGTGCTCAGCACGAAACAGGTCAGACGCAGGGTCAGCAACGACAGGCAGAGAGGACGCAGGGGGAGGCAGCAGAGGAACACGCGACGAAGGAGAGGAAGGACGACGAACTACAAGGTGAGGGTCGGAGACAGTAGGCTGTCTCTGACTAGGAACACGACGACCGGAACGACCAGAACGGACAGGTGAGACAGGACGCGACGCAGGCTCACGACGCTCTGCAAGGCCACTAGTCTGCTCTGTGTACGGAGAAGGAGCAGGCAGCGGTGAGCCAGGCTGTAACGGAAGACCAGTAGACGAGGGAAGACTGAGAACCTGGCGAAGTGCAGAGTCAGGTGGTGGCTGAGACGACGAAGATGGCGGAGCGAAGAACAGGCGCGGCTGAGCAATGCCACCAGCACCAGTAGCTCCAGCACCACCAGCAGCTCCAGTACCTCCAGCAGCTCCAGGACCCTCAGCAGCTCCAGCACCGCCAGTAGCTCCAGGACTCTCAGCAGGTCCAGTACCGCCAGCAACCGCAGGACCCTCAGCACCTCCAGCACCTCCAGCACCTCCAGCACCTCCAGCAGCAACACCGCCAGCCCCAGCAGCTCCAGTACCCCCAGTACGAGCACCTCCGGGACCAGCGACACCAGCAGAAGAACCCCAAGCAGTAGAGCCCAGAGGTGCAGAAGTGCGACGCTGACGGCGACCGTACCAGTCGTGCAGCTGCTGGGAGGTAAGGGGCACACGCGAACGAAGACGACTGCTCCAGGGAGACAGCGTAACAGCAGTCTCAGAACCCTCAGGCGACTCACCCCCAGACTCAGAACCCCCAGGCTCCGCACACGCAGGCTCAGCACCCCCAGACGCAGCACCCCCAGACGCAGCACCTCCAGGCTCCTCACGCGTAGGCTCAGCACCTCCAGGCTCCACACGCTCAGCGCCCCCAGACCCAGCACCACCAAGCTCCGCACCCCCAGGGACAGCACCACTAGCAACAGGACCTGAGTCACCAGTGACCTCAACAGGCGCAGGCGCGGGGGGGTCTACCTGAGAGACACCTGAAGGAGCAGGACCTGGCGCGGGGAGGGGGTCTACCTGGGGAGGACCTGGGGCAAGAAAGAGCGGCGGCGGGGGGGGGGAGGAGCAGTGCGGTAGGGGAAGAGGCGGTAAAAGGGGACGGACTCGTCAAAGGTGACGTCCTGAGACGCAAAGACACGGCGCGAGGCGGGGTCGTAAAACTGCCAGCCAGGCGCGTCAGGGACAAAGCCAAGGAAGACACAAGGAATGGCGCGAGGGGAGAGCTTGTCCGCAGTGGTATCGCGGACAAAGGCACGAGCACCCCAGACCCGGAAACGCGACGCGTCGCCAACCTTCCCCGTCCACAGCAGTGTGGGCGAGGTCTCCGGCAAGGAGACACGGGGCCAGAGGTTGAGCTGATGCGCGGCGTACCTGACCGCAAACGGCCACAGAAAATGGGGGGCAGCCGCATGGATCATGGAGGTACGAGCGACCTCCATGACTAAGCCAATGCGGCGCTCAGCAACCCCATTCTGCTGCGGAGAGGCCGGAAGCGTGAAAGTCTGGCGGATGCCGTGCTCCGCACAGAAGGCTGCCAAGAGGTCTGAGGAGAACTCACCACCTCTGTCAGAGTGCAGACGCAGGACAGGAAAGTCCAACTGGAACCGCTCGCGGAGCTGGAGACGAGTAGCGCGGATCCAGGGGATCAAAACATCAGGGACATCCCCCTTGCGTTGCAAGGGGAAGACCGTGGTGTAGCGCGTGTAGTCGTCGACAACCAGCAGGAAGTACCGCTCGTGGCCTTGTCCACGGACGTGGGCTGGGCCCCACACGTCCAGGTGGAGAGTCTGCAGTGGAGCCTCTGTGGGAGGGAACGAGGAGGAGTGAGGAGCGGCGCGCTGCCGCCCCTCGACGCAGGGAATGCAGGGCGGCGCAGGCAAGGGAGGGAGGGGAGGCAGAGACCTGGGAAGACCAGAAACCAGGAAGCGGGAGTGCATGCTGCGTAGGCGAGGCAGGGAGGGGTGACCAAGGCGGTGGTGCCACAGGAGAGTGTCGTGCGACAGCCGGCGACACTCACACTGTGTAGCTACCTGAGCAGACGCGTGCAACTGGGGAGACAAAGGGGCGGAGCGTGACGCAGTGGTGAGGGTGTACAGACTGGACCCCGGCGCACGAGCGAACGTGGCCAGGTGGCGACCAGACTGGGAGCACGTGCAAATCGCCACACGCTACCGGCCAGGGGTGAAGGTGTCAACCCCCGCATCCTGGAGGACAGCGTTACTCACCAAGTTCGTAGAGAACGAGGGGAGGTGGAGACCAGACAGCTCACCAGACGGGACCGCCGGACACGGAAGCACAGTGGAAGACCGTGCAAGCACTGGGCCCCCAGAGGGGTCAGCCAGTGAGACAGGAACAGGTGCAGGGAGGGGAGTGACTATGGTACTGTCGCGAAAGAAACTGCGGGAAGCACCAGAGTCAAGTGTAAAGGTGTGCAAGGCCTGTGCAGGCACAGTACCAGGGGGAGCAGACTCACAAGCACCAAGTGCTGCATGGGCTATACCAGGGACTATACCAGGAGCCGGCGGCACACACAAGTAGCAGTCACCCTCAGCACTAACAGACAATGCATACATAGCAGCAAGAATTGCCTCATAGTCAAGATCAAAGATAGGGACATCACGCCTAAGAAAGTCTGCCCAGTTGGGGAACTCAGGAGCATCAGGAAGCTTGGCACGCCAGGCGTCGCTAAGTCGAGCGAAGCAGCGCTGCTCAGTGTGAAAACCTGTGCACTGGCGACCAGTGCGGGGACCAGTGCGGATAATATAGGGGCAGCGACCAGGACCCCCAGAAACCCCACGCCTGGCATACCAGTCAAGAAGCTGCTGGGAAGTGGGGGTCTGGCGCTGACGCTGCTGCTGCTGGTGCTGCTGCTGCTGCTGCGGCTGCTGCTGGCCCTGACCACCACTGCCACCACCGCTCCCTCCTCCCCCACCGCCGCTGCTCCCCCCTGCACCGCTCACAGTGCCTCCGCCGCCCCCACCACCACCTCCACCACCTCCACCCCCACTACCACCCCCACCACCTCCACCTCCCCCGCCACCTGCACCACCGCCACCTCCACCGCCACCCCCACCGCCCCTGCCACCCCTGCCGCCCCTGCCGCTGCGACGCTTCCCTCTAGGAGCGGAAGCAGCTCCGACCTCCTCAGCACCAAGGTAGTCGTGAGCAGCAGCTGCGGATGCGTAGGAGGGGGTGAGAGGGGAGGGGGAGCACCCCTCAAAGAGGGGAGATTGGGGAGTGCCACGAGCAGCACCTACAGCGAGGATGTTCTTCTCTGCTGCGAGGAGGTGCTTCTCGAAGTCGTCGACAGTGAGAGTGGTGGGGTCTAGCGCTAGGAAGTGGTCCCTGACAGAGCTAAGAGTGTCAGGGAGGCGGGTGACGAGGAAATAGAGAGTGAAGTACATCGGGGGGGGGGGTTTGCGGCGCAGAACTCGGCTGAAAGAGCGGCACGAAAGCGAGAGTCAGTAGCACGTAGGTGAGAAACTAGGTCCTCAGCAGTGGTGAACGAGGAAAGATCGGGGAACAGGTACGGTAGCATGAGGCGACCTACGGCTGCAGTGGCCGGGGAGGAGTAGCGCGCAACTACAGCGTCGTACAGTGTCTTAGCAGTTCTGTGCTGGCTGAAGTGCGCTCGCTCAGTAATCGGCAGGTGGTTCCTAATAGCTAGGCGTGCAGCAGCATCACAAGTCTGCCACTGGGAGCGTTCTAGAGCAGGAGCATCAGCAGCAGGAGCAACGGCAGTGCCAGAGACGTAATCAAACAGGGAAACGCCCTCTTTGGCATCAGTCAGAAGGAACAGCTGGAGATCGTCTAACCACACAGTGAACTCGATGGGACGACCGTCAGGCTCGAACGCTAGAACGTTAGGCGTCGCCATATTGGCTTAAGGCAGGAGGCAGCAGGCAGCAGGCAGCAGGCAGAGGCAGCAGGCACCAGGTAGGAGGCAGGAGGCAGAGGCAGGAGGCAGAGGCAGGAGGCAGGGGCAGCAAGCAGCAGGCAGGCGGCAGCAGGCAGCAGGCAGGCGGCAGGCAGGCGGCAGCAGGAAGCAAGCAGCAGGCAGGTAGCAGGCAGGCAGCAGGCAGGCTGCAGGCAGGCGGCAGCAGGCAGCAAGCAGGCAGGCGGCAGGCAGGCGGTAGCAGGCAGCAAGCAGGTAGGCGGCAGCAGTCAGCAAGCAACAGGCAGGCAGCAGGCAGGCAGCAGGCAGGCTGCAGGAAGGCGGCAACAGGCAGCAAGCAGGCAGGCGGCAGCAGGCAGCAAGCAGGTAGGCAGGCAGGTGGCAGGCAGGCGGCAGCAGGCAGCAAGCAGCAGGCAGGCAGCAGGCAGGCAGCAGGCAGGCGGCAGGCAGGCGACAGCAGGCAGCAAGCAGCAGGAAGGTAGCAGGCAGGCAGCAGGCAGGCTGCAGGCAGGCGGCAGCAGGCAGCAAGCAGGCAGGCGGCAGGCAGGCGGCAGCAGGCAGCAAGCAGGCAGGCGGCAGCAGTCAGCAAGCAGCAGGCAGGCAGCAGGCAGGCAGCAGGCAGGCTGCAGGCAGGCGGCAGCAGGCAGCAAGCAGGCAGGCGGCAGCAGGCAGCAAGCAGGTAGGCAGGCAGGTGGCAGGCAGGCGGCAGCAGGCAGCAAGCAGGTAGGCAGGCAGGCAGGTGGCAGGCAGGCGGCAGCGGGCAGCCGAGGCGCGCGTAGGCAGGCAGGTGTGGTGGGCCCTAATCCTAGGTCCTAAGGACCTATGCTCTATACCATGTCATAATCGTAGGCTAAAAGTGGTGTCGACTATCGAGGGGGTTGGTACAAAGAAAATGAACCTAAGGGGTTGTACCCCACAGTGTGTACCCCACTAAGCCTACCCAAGCTATAACATAGATATACATATGTTTGACAGTATTCTCCCGGACATAGCACCCTAGGGTATAGCTAAAAATACAGGGAAAAAATGGGGGGGGGTCTGTTGAAATGCTAGGCAGAATCAAGAAACAACAAAAGAGGGTTTTCACTAGCATGCAGTTCAGTACATATAGCAAACCCTAATTCGAGTTGTACTCGCTATAGAGTACCCCACTGCAGGCTACACAAACATAACATTCTGACACACCCCCATAGCCAAAGTGGGGTGTAATCAGCACAACAAGCAAAGCAAAGCAAAAACAAGCTCAGGGTGGATCACAATGTCACCACACATTCTGAGCACAAGTACAAAAAGCAACAGTTTACAATGATAAGCAAGGCTAGAGGCAGTCACAAAGGGCAAGTGAGGAGGAGGAGAGACTGTGAGAGGAGTGAAGATAGAAGGCGACGGGTGAAGCCGCAGACACACGGGCAACAGGAACGGCGCGCACGGTGGCTACCGGAGCACTCAACCTCCGGACTACAGGAGTAACTGGCTCCGCGCTAAGCAGCAGCAGGAGCAACAGACCCACGGGCGACTGGCAGCAGCAGGCTCGCTGGGCTACCGGAGTACTCAACCCCCGGACTACTGGCGCTGCAGACGTCACAACGGCAACCTCCAGTCAACCTCCCCCAACTGTCCCACACCCCGTTCACACACTCCCTGCTGCACCTCTAGCACTGCTCACACGCCACCCCCCTCGTACCACTCCGACGGCTCCAACACATCCACCCCCCTCAGCGGCAGCTGCAGCAGTGGGAGACGGAGGAGGAGGAGGAGGAGTAGGGGACGGCACACACACCCGGCACCCCCATACTCTACACCCCCAAACCCTAACACAGGAACGCAGGCAGCAGCGGGGGTGGGGCGCAGTCAGGAGCTCGGGGGACGGCGTGCGGCAAGGGGGGAGACAGTACGGGCCGCTCACGGGCTTGGTGCAGCCCGTACGAACCGTGCGCGGGCTGCCCAAGCCGCGCGCGGGCCTGGCGCAGCCCGTACGGGCCGCGCGCTGGGCTGGCGCAGGCCGTACGGGCCGCGCGCGGGCCTGGCACAGCCCGTACCGGCCGCGCGCGGGCTGTACAGGCCGCGCGCGGGCCTGGCGCAGCCCGTACGGGTCGCGCGCGGGCCTGGCGCAGCCCGTACGGGCCGCGCGCGGGCCTGGTCGGGCGACGGGGGGCGACGCGACGGTTCGACGGGGCAGAAAACCGCCGCGCGCCTCGGGGCGCGCGGCAGGAAGAAAAATCGCTGCGCGCCCGTAGCGCGCGGCAGGCAGGAAACAGCACGCGCCCGGGGCGCGCTACAAGCAGTAGAGTAGCGGAAGCATCGGGTGGGACCCACCCACAGGATCGACCCAGGAGGGTCGACCTGCTCTGATACCATGTTGAAATGCTAGGCAGAATCAAGAAACAAGAAAAGAGGGTTTTCACTAGCATGCAGTTCAGTACATATAGCAAACCCTAATTCGGGCTGTACTCGCTATAGAGTACCCCACTGCAGGCTACACAAACATAACATTCTGACAGGGTCTCCTCATAGGAAAAAAATACATAATACCCGGGTCTTTACATATGGTATATTTTAGTGTTAGTGTTTATTTAATTAGACGATGTGGGTGTTTTGATTTTCATTTTAACATCACTGTCTGAGGCGCGAATGTGGGTTTCGGCCACGAGCTTCATCACCCCCACGAAAATTGTCAGAATGTTATGTTTTGTCTAGCCTGCAGTGGGGTACTCAATAGTGAGTACAGCCCAATCTAGGGTTTGCTATATATACTCAACTGCTTGCTATTACAATCATTCCGCTGCTCTTCTTCTCATTCCTGTTTAATTCTTCACATGGTATAGAGCTTCTTCGATCCTTGGGCCCACCTCAAAAATTTTTCTGCCCTGCACTTAGCGCGTTTCGCGCTCTGCCCTGCTGCCCGTCGCGGCCCTTCGTGGCCCCTTCGTGGCCCCTTAGCGGCCCCGTCACGGCCTCGCCCCGGCCCTGCACCGTCGCCCGGCCCTGCCTCGTCGTCCGGCCCTGCCCCGTCGCGGCCCCTCGTCGCGGCCCCCTGTCGCGGCCCCCCGTCGCGGCCCCCCGTCGCGGCCCCTTGTCGCGGCCCCCTGTCGCGGCCCCCCGTCGCGGCCCTCGTCGCGGCCCCCCGTCGCGGCCCCCCGTCGCGGCCCCCCGTCGCGGCCCCCCGTCGCGTCCCCCCGTCGCGCCCCCCCGTCGCGGCCCCCGGTCGCGGCCCCCCGTCGTGGCCCCCCGTCGCGGCCCCTCGTCGCGGCCCCCTGTCGCGGCCCCCCGTCGCGGCCCCCCGTCGCGGCCCCCCGTCGCGGCCCCCCGTCGCGGCCCCCCGTCGCGGCCCCCCGTCGCGGCCCCGTCGCGGCCCCGTCGAGGCCCCGCCCCGGCCATGCCCCGTCGCCTGTCGCGGCGCACCGGGGACCCGTGCACCGCCCCCCCCCCCCTTTTCCCGTCGCCCGTCGCGGCTCCCTGGGGGGCCGCGGGGCGCGCGTCGCCCCTTCTGCCGCCTGTTCTGGCGCCCTGGGAGGCCGTGTGTCGGCCCCCCCGTAATCCCCCCCCCCCCCCCCCCGTAACCTCCCTACCCGCCATCCCCCCCTGCCTTGTGTTAGGGTTTGGGGGTGGCAAGTAGGGGGTAACGGGTGTGTGGTCTCCCCTGCTCCTCCTCCTCCTCTGTCTCCCACTGCTGCAGCTGCCGCTGAGGGGGGTGGATGTGTGGGAGACGATGGAGTGGTGCTAGGGGGTGGAGTGTGAGTGAACCTAGGGGTGTAGCAGGGGGTGTGTAAAAAAGGGGGTGAGACAGTTAGAGGGAGGTTGGGCGGAGGCAGCCGTCGTGTCGCCTGCAGCGCCAGTAGTCCGGAGGCTACAATCTCCGGTAGCCCAGCGAGCCTGCTGCGACAGTCGCCCATGGGTCCGTTGCTCCTGCAGCTCAGAGTTAGTCGCGGAGCCAGTTACTCCAGTAGTCCGGAGGCTACAATCTCCGGTAGCCACAGTGCGCGCCGCTCCTGTTGCCCGTGTGTCTGCAGCTTCACCTGTCGTCTCCTATCTCTTCTCCTCTCACAGTCCCTCCTCCTCCTCACTTATCGTCTGTGACTGCCTCTAGCTTTGCTTACATTTGTGAACTATAAACTGCTGCTGCTTGTACTTGTGCTCAGAATGTGTGGTGACATTGTGATCCACCCTGAGCTTGTTCTTGCTTGCTTGTTGTGCTGATTACACCCCACTTTGGCTATGGGGGTGTGTCAGAATGTTATGTTTTGTCTAGCCTGCAGTGGGGTACTCAATAGTGAGTACATCCCAATCTAGGGTTTGCTATATGTACTCAACTGCTTGCTAGTGCAATCATTCCGCTGCTCTTCTTCTCATTCCTGTTTAATTCTTCACAAAAATGCCATGTGGCACCTCTCTTGCCACTTGCAGCGGAAGATTCGCCTGCACGTGGTCACAGCGAAGTAGTGCGAGGGGGGAAATCTCGGTAGATTGTAAGTGAATGTGCCGCGAAATTTCATCTAGGGAGAAATTTTCGCGATATTCTTCAATATTGCAGCTACTCGTTAACGATTATTATAGCGAATTCGTAAGAAAAGTGGGGTGTTATAGAAAATCAGCAAAAAAGGGGGGTATAGTAGAAACGAGGCTCCCCATAACACCCACCCCGCACAAGCTACCCGGGGGTGTACAATTATGGGGGGGTGTTTTGTCCGGGAGTATACGGTATAAAGATCAACTTGCCCAGCGCTGCGTATAGTACAACAATTACCGTACATGCATTCCATGTTTAAAGGCCCTGTGATCCCCTTGGAATCTCATTCAAGTCTAAATGCACCTGCCTTGCGTCACACAAATGGTTCCCGGCAATCAGCCCCAGCCCATGTCCAGGATCGACAACAGACATCCATGGTCTCTCACTTGTCTTCTCCAACTTCCTACCCACTAGCTTGCGTGGCAGCCGTTTCACCCCAACGAACCCACCAATCCCCCCCATGGGAGGCACGTCATCTTCCACGGCCTGCTTCCGGCGAACCCTCCGCTCACCCTGATTTGCGCAGCTCAACCATTGACGATCGGACCTGGAAGGTTCCAAAGCAGGTCTGGCAAGTTTCAGATGAGCACCGGGTGGCTCGGAGTCAGCCCGGTGTGGAACTGTGTCGGCCTGAGATGGCTTCACATCAAAAGGGGATGATGGGTCGACACTGGTCCTGGATGGCACTGAAATAACCTGCAGTGGCTCCGAGTCAGGCCTAGGCAGCAGAGAGTTGAGGATGGGTTGCTCAGAGCGGATAAGGTTTGGCTCTGCCACTCCAGCTTCCACGTTGCACGCTACCTGTTGTGCTTGGAATTCATGAGGAGCATAATTCTGAAAAGGGGGATAGCTCGGGTGGAGGGGGATCGGGCCCAGAAGGCCAGACTGCTGCAGCAATCCGGTAAACCCTGGCAGCAAGGAGAGAGCTTGTGGGCAGCAAGGGAGGTGACTCTCACCACCAGCTTTCCCTGCCTCCACTACCGTAGCCGCTTCAACTGCTTCCGCTGACAGGAGAGGACCACACGTGGCTTGTGCAGGTAGCGGTGTGGCGTTGTGTTGCCTTTCATGTCCCGCCATTTCTGCGATCTTCATTCTTGCTTCTGCACCCAGAATAAACATTGGCCAGTTAGACGTTTCTGATATAAATCAGGTCTGTAAGCAAAATGTCAGTCCCTAAATCTGGATCTTTTAGGTAGGACCCAATAACACCATAGACGGCTATTAGAGTGCTTACCCCGTCGGTGCTTTGTAACGTGGCCACCATAAGCCTGCCTCGATCCGAACGATTTCCCGCAGTCTGTGCACGTGTAAACAGGTGGCAGTAGGGGCGCCAAGCTACCGATTCCAGCTGGCCGGGCTGGAATTATAGAATCCTGCTGTGCAGGCTCCTCCGGACGCGGAATCTGAGCCCTCAGCTGGCTCGCACGCGCCTGCAGTGCCAGCAGACGCGATCGTATTTGATGCTGGATCTGATGCTGCGTCTGTTGCTGCATGCCTTGATAAACCTGCTGCTGCAGCTGTTGCTGCATCTGCTGCTGTGTCTGTTGCTGTGTCTGCTGCTGCGTCTGCTGCTGCGTCTGCTGCTGCGTCTGTTGCTGCATCTGCTGCTGTGTCTGTTGCTGCGTCTGTTGCTGCGTCTGCTGCTGTCTCTGCTGCTGCGTCTGTTGCTGCATCTGCTCCTCCGTCTGTTGCTCCATCCGTTGCTGCATCTGCTGCTGCATCTGCTGCTGCATCTGCTGCTGCGCCTGATGCTGGTGCGTCTGCTGCTGCTGCGTCTGTTGCTGCTGCGTCTGTTGCTGTGTCTGTTGCTGCGTCTGTTGCTGCATCTGTTGCTGCAACTGTTGCTGTTCCTGTAAATGAGTCTCTTGGTGCATCTGTTCCTGCACGCCTTGATGCACCTGCTGCTGCACCTGCTGATGCATCTGTTGCTGCGTCTCTTGGTGCATCTGTTGCTGCGTCTCTTGGTGCATCTGTTGCTGCGTCTCTTGGTGCATCTGTTGCTGCATCTCTTGTTGCCTCTGCTGCTGCATCGGTTGCTGCATCTGCAGCTGCATATCTTGTTGCAGCTGCAGGAAATTGGGAAGCTGCTGAATAGGAGCTCCTGCCGATGACAAATTGGTGATCAGCTGATGCAGCCTATGCAATCTGGAAGAGTCAGCAGCACCCGCAGCAAGTTCGTTAGGAGGTTGCAGATTCAGCATGTTAGTACAAACAGCTGGCACAGATGCACTCACATGGGTGCCAAGCGGATTTCCGTGCAGGTCAGAGTTGAAAGGTTGAGGACAAGGGTTGAGAGACTGAATAAAGGGGAAGAGAGATTGTGGACAGGAGCTGAGAGGTTGAGTGGAAGGAATAAGGGATTGAGAACAAGGGTTAAGAAATTGCGTAGAGGGAATGAGAGATTGTGGACAGGAGTTGAAAGATTGAGCAGAGGGGAAGAGGGCTTGAGGTGCTGAAAGAGTGTTTGGAGCCAAGGGAAGGATTGAAGGCAAAGGGTTGAGAAATTGAGGAAGGGATTGAGCAGAAGCGGCTGGTGCAGGGAGAAATGCTTGGAGCGGAGCTTGTAGTGGAGCTTGTAGTGGAGCTTGTACCGGGGCTTCCAGTGGAGCTTGTACCGGGGCTTGCAGCAGGGAAGTAGGCAGCAGAGCTGCTGGATCGATATGAAAGTGCAGGGGTCTTGCTGGAATGTCCGATCCTGCACAGTGGGGAGAAAGACTCGAAGCGTAAGTCACCAAACTGCAAGATCACAGACCCAAAGCACGAGTCTCAAGAGCACACGACTATACACACAGAATAAGACTTTCTGGTCATCATTCCCTACCAGAAGCCGCTGCTCCCGTCGCATGCATCTCGCTTGGAATCGAAGCCCAGCAGACCTTCCGCTTTCTGCTCCCGCTACCAGCGCTTTCGAGCCCGCTTCCGCTTCCGCGTCCGTGAAAGCCTATAGCTGGCGTTGATTCAACAAATGTGCTGCCATCGCTGGGGTTGGTGCTGCCGATGCCACTCGGAAAAGACGACGCCATTTCATAGCCCACTCGGAGGTGCGACAGTGCTGCAACCCAATCGGCTCTGCCGTAGGGCAAAAAAGGCACGCCGTGTGTTTCGCCGAGGCTGCTGTGGCCGCCGCTATTCCGCGGGTCGAAACGCCCGGTCGCGAAGAGACGCGTGGGATCGTCTGCAGAGTCGTTTGATCTCTGATCCATGGCAGGGGATGGGCTACCAACAGCTAGTAGTGGCTAGTCCAGCGAGAATGCGAGTCGCTGAAACGTGATAAGGCGCTCGTTCTGCTCGTTATGCGGCCAAATCTTAGTCGCTCCGCTGCCCCTTGTAGTGGTGAGGGTCACAGACGCTGAAAGAGGGGAGAAACGAAATGTTAACGGAAAAACGGGTTGCACGTCAGTGCGGGGACTCGATCTGACGGACCAATCGCCCTCAATCCGAAGTAGATCTTCGACCGAAGCAGGCACGCCGATATGTCCACCAAGAACGTGAGCTTCACGCTTCCCGAAAAGTCGAGAAGATTCTGTGCTGACTTCAGAAGAAACGAATGCACAAAGCCGCCCATCAGTTTAAGTGCCAACCCGGCTTTACGCGCTGCAAATGTTCCAGCACCTCCATCTGACCAGCTTTTCACGATCAGAGCGCGCCGAAATTACCCGTACCATGGAGATTTTATTATCCTCCTTTTTCCGGGTCACAAATACTTCCCGTGCTCGTGCAGCCATGATCTTTCCACCCTGGAATGAATGCTGCATCGCGTGGCTAACGTCGCCAAAACCATCCCAAAGAAGATAATCGTTCTCACGTGACAGCAGAGCGCCTCCTTCCATGTGAGCCGAGCTTCTCGAACCGCCCTTTTGTGTGCGACGAATTATTTAATGCTGTCAAAACGACATGCTGGCTCACACGTGTCCATCTAGGCTAGGAGAGCATAGTGCTCACGAGGATGCTTGCAAGCAATGAAGCTTCCACTCACCAACGCGTTGTATTATTGATTGAATATTGACGCGTAGTACAGATAATGTACACCCAGGAAAAGTCTTTTAAACCTCGATAGAAATAGCACAGATAAAGAAGTTGGGACTGCTAAGGTGTGGTACCTCGGTTTTTTATAGACGCTACCCATTCCACTGAGATATTCTAGCAAATAGAGAGCCTCTTAAATCTATATACATCCGTGTCACTCCAACTCCCCCCCTCGTTAGAATGCTTCAAGTCAACACCATCGCACAACTCCTTCAGTTCGGTTAAGCTTTTGGCCCTCTGTTCCTTCAAATTCAAGGCGTCCCCTTGCACCTGGTCTCGCAACTGTTCTTGCAGCCTAGCAATCTCGTCCTCCAACCTCCCTATCTCTTCATCCTGGGGCACGTTGCTGCCAGACCCCTGCCCTGCCTGACCTAGGCTGGGGCTAACAACTCCAAGAGCTGAAGCAAGCTGCTTATAGCATGGTTGCTGCATCAGCTGGTAAATCTCTTTAAGGCTCTGCTGCTGCTGCTGCTGCTGCTGCGGCAGCGTCAGTTGCTGCTCCTGTGATTGAACAGGTGCTGCTCCTAGTGGCAATGCTGCTGCTGGCGGGGGCACTCCTGCAGGAGCTGGAGCAAGGGACGCAGGTGGAGTAGGAAATGCACCGCGGATATCCAAAGCACCAGATGATGCAACCTGAGAAGGTGTCTGCATCGCAGGAAGTGTAACACCTGGCAGTGAAAACAACTGCTGCTGCTGCTGCTGTTGCAGCTGTTGCTGTTGCTGCAATTGCTGCTGCTGCTGCTGCTGCTGCTGCTGCTGCTGCAGCTGCTGCAGTAGCTGCTGTTGTTGCAGTTGCTTCTGCTGCTGCTCCCACGCTCCCTGCCCCTGCTCCAGCCCACGCGGTTGCAGCCATGACTGTGGCTGAGAAACCCTCGGATCACGCAACTTGAGAGCATGAGGCTGGGAACCACGAAACCGAAAACCATGAGGCTGGAAAGCACGAGACTGCGAGCCATGAGGCTGAAAATCCTGCCACATGGGAGCCCCCTCGGATAGAGGCTGAGATATAGGAGACTGCCAGACAGGGGGCTGAAGCAGAGGAGGGTGAGGCAGAGGAGGGTAAGACAGAGGGGGCTGTGGAATGGGGGGTTGGGACAGAGGGGGGTGAGACAGAGGAGGCTGAAACAGAGGAGACAGAGGAGGCAGCATGGCAGGAGGGCGAGAAGAAGGAACTTGGGGTTCAGACGGTGGGATGTAACGGGGAAATTGAGGCAAGGATGAAGAAGCAGTGCCAACCACAGGTGCAGAAGGAGGGGCTGTAGCAGCTGTAGCAGCTGCGGAGCCTGTGGGGACTGGGGGGGCTGTAGTGGCGGGAACAAATGTTCCCGGAGCATGAGTCTGGAGGAAGAGAGACTCTAGAAATTCAGGTGTCATGGAAGTGAGAAAGGGGTTTCCGGAGTTGAAGTGCAGGGATGCTGAAACGTTGCTGGATTGTTGTGGTAGCCGCGTTCGGGCTGATGGCGTGTGCTGCAGGGGTGTGTGGGGCAGAGACGACACAGACGGTGGCACCTGTTCATGGAATCTAAGATCTGGGAGCTCCGGGGGTCTTTGCTGTGTGAACAGTGGAGACAGAGGAAGAGGCACACAAGCTGATTCCATCTGAGGCATCCTCGGAAATGCAGGAGGAGGCAATCTGGCTGCTGCTCTGCTGCCCGTCTCCGTTGAGAATCCTAAGGCATGAGGGAGAGTGCGGTGTTGTGGAAACAGCAGCTCAGCTGGTGGCTGTGGTGGGAGGAGTGCTCGTGCTGCTGATGTAGCTGTTGCCGCTGGTGTTGCGTGCAGTGCTGGCATTGTGAACCCCGCTGGTGTTGCTGGTAGTGTGAACCCCGCTGGTGTTGCTGGTAGTGTGAACCCCGCTGGTGTTGCTGGTAGTGTGAACCCCGCTGGTGTTGCTGGTAGCGTTAGCGCCGCTGGTGGAGCTGGCAGCACTCTTGTTGATGCCACACGGCCAGGTTGCTGTTGCTGCTGAAGTTGCTGCTGCTGCGGCTGCAGTTGTTGCTGCTGTTGCCTTTGTTTCTCTTGTTGCTGCTGTTGCAGTTGCTGCTGCTGCTGCAGCTGCTGTTGCTGCTGCTGTTTCTGTTGCTGTTGCTGTTTCTGCTGCTGTTGCTGTTGCTGTTGCTGCTGCTGACGCGCCTGCTGCAATTGCTGCAAGCACTCCACCCGAGCCTGCTGCTGCTGTTGCTGCTGCTGCGATCGCATCTCCGCCACTGCCCTCTCGCCTGCCTGCAGCACAAGCCGATCCTCATATTGTTTTTCTAATAAAAGAAAAGGGACAACAAACATGTAACGCAAACCAAGTGTAAGCACAATGACGCGAAAAAAAAACAATCAGCGCGGAGCACGACAAAAAAAATCCAAAAGGCAGAGCCATTTTTTTGAAGTTCGCACTATCATGCCTCACCGCGCTTCAGCCCGCCTCACCTCGCCTGTGCATGTTCATGTGACCTCCCAGCGCCCGAGGGGAATCAAATCCCTTGCCACAGAATCGGCAGTGCTTCTGCTTCTGCTGCATCACCAGCTGCTGCTCCTGCTGCTTCTCCTGTAGCTGCTGCTGCTGCTCCTCCTGCTGCAGCAGCTGCTGTTGTTGATGGTGCTGCTGCTGCATCAGCTGCTGCTGCTGATACTGTTTCAGCTGCAATTGCTGCAATTCCTCTTCCTGGTGCTGCTGCTGCTGATTCTGCTGTTGCTGCTGCTTGTACTGCTGTTGCTGCTGCTCATACCGCTGCAGCTGTTGCTGCTCCTGCTGTTGCTGTAGCTGCTGCTGCTGCTGATACTGCTGTTGCTGCTGCTGCTGCTGCCGATACTGCTGTTGCTGCTGCTGCTGCTGCTGCTGCTGCTGCTGCTGCTGCTGCTGCTGCTGCTGCTGCTGCTGCTGCTGCTGCTGCTGCTGCTGCTGCTGCTGCTGCTGCTGCTGCTGCTGCTGCTGCTGCTGCTGCTGCTGCTGCTGCTGCTTCTGCTGCTGCTGCTGCTGCTGCTGCTGCTGCTGCTGCTGCTGCTGCTGCTGCTGCTGCTGCTGCTGCTGCTGCTGCTGCTGCTGCTGCTGCTGCTGCTGCTGCTGCTGCTGCTGCTGCTGCTGTTGCTGCTGCTGCTGCTGCAGTTGATACTGCTGTTGCTGCTGCTGCTGCTGCTGCTGATACTGCTGTTGCTGCTGCTGCTGCTGCTGCTGCTGCTGCTGCTGCTGCTGCTGCTGCTGCTGCAGCTGATACTGCTGTAGCTGTTGCTGTGGTAACCACTGCACCGCAGGCGATCCTGACTGTTGTTGCATGCGTAACAGCCTCTCTTGCTCTTGACCGCCCCCCCTCACTCCCCCCATACTGCCTCCTCCTCCTCCTCCTCCTCCTCCCCCTGCTCCTCCTCCTACCCCTCCGCCTTCCCCCGTGTCAGCAGCAGCCTGCTTCAGCTCCACCTCGCTCGGAAACACCCGCGGATGCTTCCTGCGGCTGCCACTCCTCCCCCTTCCCCTCCCCCTGCTCCTCCCCGTACCCCTCTCCGTACCCCTTCCCGTATCCCTCCCCTCCTGGCCACTCTGCGCAGAGCCTCTCTTGAAGTCCGACGCGTTGCCGTTGACTGTCGCCTCTCTTTCACCTTCCCCCTCCTGGAAGGTCCACGCCCATCCCCCTCCTCCGCCTTCCTCTCCTGCCTCCGCCATGTCCTCAGTCTGGAGCAAGTCATCCACACCACAGGGCTGTAGCTGTGAATCTATTCGAGCACGTCGTCTACCGGTGTTGCTGAGACCTCCAGCTGTAGCGCTTCCTGCAGAACACTCCAAGGTGGGGATTGACGCTACTGCCGTAGGCGGGAGTGCTGATAGCGGGGACAACGAGTGTGGTACAGACGAATGTTCTGGTAACGACTCAGTTATGGCGCCAAAGGGAGTCTCTCCAAAGGTCCAATCGAAACCAGACGAAGGAAGAGTCAAGGCAGGTACGGTTTCGGAATGTTCCAAGGCTCCAGAGCTGGCGAATTCGCTTGTACCTGCTGAGGCAGACGAGCCAATCACAGCAAACGACGATTCGGCCGGCGCAGAGGACCCAGCCGGTGCGACTGATGTTCTCTCCATTGGTCCTCTGTAAGGTGACGAAGGGTCAGACATCAAAATGCACTGAAACACTACAATTCGCTTGCTGCAATTCTTAACTGGCAGTTCGGAAGCTTGTGTGCGTGTCAGAAAGTGCTGCTATCCCTTAAGAAGCAACTAGGACTGGCCACTGATTCCAATTCAAGCCATTTTCCGAGCGAGGATTTCCTGGCTGACTGCCAACCAAACAAAGCGTCTGGGTTCGTGAAGTCCCTTGTAACAATCAGCTGGTGGTGTAGAGGGGATCAGGCAGAAGGGGTTTTCCTTGAGCCCTACAAGAGCAACCTGCAACAGGTGCCTAGGATGCTTGCAGTTCTGTTCGCAATGCTGTCGCTGTAAGCCTGACCGATTTCTCTTCTGTCGGCATAAAAGCACGCTCGGAAGCGATTCGCCCATGATTTGGAGGCCGAGTGACGTTGCGAATCTTCGATGAGGCGTGCCAAATCTACTCCGGAACGTCATCATCATCACGTGATAGGGTGAAGGTCGGGGGTGAAATCTCCGACTCGCTCAAGGAATTTGAGACACGTCGACGCGATTTGCATGTCGGTCTGCTCATTTTCTCGACCGCGACAAATCACGCGGAGGAGCAAGATCGTTTGCTTGGCCCGAGTAGCAGCGAAACGACGTTTTCTTGAGTAAGCTTGCAGCGAGAGCGACATGGTGAGGCCCCGGCGTGATGTGCGTCGTC
This sequence comes from Closterium sp. Naga37s-1, assembly GCA_947471745.1. NCBI lineage: Eukaryota > Viridiplantae > Streptophyta > Zygnematophyceae > Desmidiales > Closteriaceae > Closterium > Closterium sp. Naga37s-1. The sequence goes on from CANJKZ010000817.1 coordinate 954,595, forward strand.
CATGCAAGGTCACTGCGCTGCGACTCAGTGACGAGATATGTTCTTGCAGACGAATTCTTGGAAGACATGTCTGGTCAGCACAGCTGTCAGCAGGGCCCTAGGGGAGCTTCTGAGGCCCCTGGCGTTACTTAGGTTCAGCAGTAGAGCACTCGGGGAGGTGTGACAATAGGGAGGTGACGTGAAACCCTCCGATTACGTCCAGAAACTCGAAGGAGGGGCGAGCGTTGAAGCTACTTGCTAGCAGGAGTTGCACACAACCAGGCAGATCCAGGCTCCTGCTTTGTGACAGAAACGGTGTCAGGACAACATCATGCACACAGCAGAAAGCATTCAATTCAACCAAATGCTCTTGGAGTTCGGGTTATGATGTGAAAGTTGTCTGGTTGGACGAATCATGGGAGACATGCAGGGAAGGATAGGGTCTGTTGTGCTGACGTCAATTGCATGCGTCGGCTCACATCGCACGAGGGTGGTGTTTTTCAATACGCGTTAGAGGTACTCATATTGAGGAAGCAGATGACTCGTTTATTGACCTTGCAAAAAAAAATGAAATCTACTAAGAGACGCTGACTCAATATTGCTACTGGAGAAATGCTTTTTGTTGCAACACTAGTAGAGAAGGGCATACCGTTCACTAAAATCAGCACCTTTTCTAACAAAGAAGCAACGAAAGAATTATGTCATCGTGTATAGAACAGACGCACGTCACGCATCTGCATCGCTCGCAGGAATCGGATTCAAATCAATTAATACTACCACTAGCACTTGCACCCTGATGCTGATCAGTTGAAGACCGAAACCCCTCATGGACATTCCAAATTGCCCCTCATCCCTTCCATGGACTCATCCTCCCCCCTCTTCCTTCCAACAAACCCAGAGATCCCACCTGGTGGGAGGGCTTCGCAGATGCCATTCTCTTGAACGGCTGCAGAACGGCTGGCAGGTACATCTTGTTCCACAACCTGGTCCACCAGGTGTGATGCAGGAGGCACCAGCACGCTATCTGGCAGCATGGAGAGCCGATGGTGGAGTAACTGCTCATAGAGCAGCAGCTCCTGTTGAGATGCAACGACTGCCTGAAGAGATGGCTCCCATTGCTGCTCATCCAGTACATATATTGCTGGGATGTTGCTCCTCTGCTCTTTTTGCTCAAGAGCATCAGCAGGACATTCAGCCATGCCAGAGCTCACACAGGAGGTTGATGAATTCAGCAGCTGACATAAGCTTTCTGCCACCTTCCGAGCATCTGCTTCCACCTTTTTCGTGCGCCTTATCTTCTGCCTTTCCTCTGCATATTTGGGTCAACGATGATAGCATGAGAAACTTCAAAAGGGAAAAATCAAATACAATTGGAACATTAAAGAAGGCTAATAGATTATGCTTGCAGCGGGTTTCATGCAAAAAAGCGGCCAGCATACCTCGTCTATGTCTGGACATGTGTCCTCCCAACGCCTCAGGCTGGGTGAACATCCTCCCACACTCCTTGCACTCATACGTGGTCGGCACTTGAAGCTTGCTCGCCGCTGCCTGTAGCCTCTGGAGGTCGTCTGCAAGGAAAAACCAGGTGAGTGCTGGGTCCATGCAGCTGAACAGTGTCGGCGTCACATGGATGGGTGGGTTAAAGGAATTCACTGACCCCACAGGGCTAGATAAAAGCAAGGGAAAACTCCTGGTGAGAAGGTCCATATTGCTGGAAGATTGCATAGGAAGATTCCCAGCAAGAAGATCGATACTGCTGGACGGTTGCAAAGGAGGGATCCCCTTAAGAAGGTCCGCATAGCTATTTTCCAAAGCCATAAGGGGGGCGGAATTCAAGGTAGTCATACTGGGCCCAGGGAGTTGGGATAAGGAGGCGAGAGGCGCAGCTGTCACGGAATTCGGAGAGTGGAGAAGGGACAAGGACGGAGGCACATGTGCCAGGGCCTGACGAAGGCGTTCTTCAATGGTGATAGCCTGAGGCGCGTCTGCAGTGGGTATTGTCAGGTAAGCGGCATGAAAAGAAACCCATATTTGACAAGGCAACCGACAAAAGATAGGCAGATCCGTGCACAGTGATCCACAGACAGACCAGTACAGACGCGATTAGCACCTATGATGGCCTGAAAGATGAGACAGAGCAGGAAAGATGAGCAAAACCGCCCGAGGTTTGATCATTACACACCTGCAAAAACGGATGACGGTCGAGCGAGAATTTTAGCCGCAGCCAGAAGAGCAGCAGGAGACTCATCATCACCGCAAGCAGCAGCCGCCTTGACCTCCCTCTCGCTCGGAAATGTATCTCCGTGCGATCTTTTCGGTTTCCGACCCGCACACTTCCGCTTGGGCGCTCCCAAACCGTATACGGACAGAGAGCCGCCTTCTTCCACCACCATGAGTCGTGAAGCTTGTTGAAAATCCGCTATCCGAACTGGATGAAGATGTTGTTTGTAGATCGCACTAGCATCTCCGTGCTCCATGCGGACTTTCCTTGGTGACAGAAATCTACAGAGCTCCACAAACCGCAATCGCGCTTCCTACCCTCTCGTCCATCGCAGTCAGAAAAGGTGGTCTCTTCTGTCTTACGGTACTGTAATGAGACTCTCTCAAATATATACACTCTGGTTAAGAACTATGTCCCTGCTATCAGCATGCTTTCCAATAGAGCAATGGTCCCACAGGAGCTCAACCAGCCTGCTGGAAGGGCAGAAAGAATCAGCAGGCTGGGGGTGGAGATTGGAGCGAGAGGCGGCATTGCACGCGGTTGATCGAAGTGCGAGTGGATCGCAATCCATACAACGCACGGGGCCATCGAGTCCAGCGGACAGACTCAGAAGGCGGCGGCTGCATGTGGCAACTGACCGCGTTAGGTTCGCGAAACACCGGACGCGCGTGCAACCATTCGTAGCAAAAGGAAGACAGTGTCGCCTGAAAATCTGCGTGTCAAGTGACACGTAGCCCTTTCTTTAGGGTCAGGAAGGTAGTAACTCCATCGTTTGGATGAAACTCGTGAGAACACTACTGCGGATGATCCAACGCCGGAGAGCGTCGCTCTCGTTCTTTACAACACCCTACGGTGACTTGAATAAGATGGGTCATTGGGTGAAACAGGCATCGAGAGTTGCACGGGGAGATTATGACTCAGCCCTGACATACGTCCAAACTCATCGATGCACGACGTGTCCCACGCACCGCATGCCAACGAGGGGAATCCTCGTGACACGGAGACTGTAGGATCTGGATCCATGGCGAGTAAGTAAAGCGCAGCGGCACACGTGGAAGTACGCATGTGACGAGAGAGCCGAATGGTGAACATCACGAGGAGAGCTAATGGGGCACTAGAGACAGGATTGCCTGTGCTGTAAATGGACTTCTGCATGTGGAGGTGCTCCCGAACAACGTCGTGAAATCATATTAGGGAAGGAAATATTGTACAACCCTGGTGTTACTTTCATCATCATAATATATCCACCTACATTAGAACATGCCACTACATAGAGCATAAAGCGCATGAAGGAGCTGTCACAGTTTTAGTTGTCCATTGAGGTGGTCCAGCCTGAACATTTCTTTGGTTGTATGTATGAACTCACCCTCACCTTGGAACGCCTTCAAACAGGTTATATCTATCGTACTAGAACCTTTTTTCCAATATCAAGTGCCTGCAAGGTGCTCAGAGTGCCCTTGAAAAAGTTCACCAATCATGCTCTCTACTTCTTCCAGGCTGTATTTCTTATGCTTGACCAGAGGATCCTTGGAACCAGGAAAGTTACGAGGAACGACCGATAAGCTGGGACAACCAGTTCTCCAACAAGAAGCTGGGCTGATGTGCGAAGCTCCACATCAGGAATAGCCCAAAGCCGATGTTTCGCAATGAGCTCCTCAAATGTGGTGCTGAACAACTTGAGTCTGCAACAACAACCTTCATGGTGTAAGAGTACAAGGAGCTACCCACATGTATCCAGTGAATCTAATGTGCCATACCTTTCTTTTATAGTGCCTTTGCTGATCGACTGCAGGTCTGCTTGCACTGCTCCAGCTGCTTCTCCACTGAGAGATAATAGGCTGAACACCTGCACTTGGTTGGTGAGCAAAATGCAATCACGGCAATTGAAAAGCACCTACAATTACCTTGCCCCAAGCAGCACGTCTGTAGGCTGAAGCCGACTGCTGAACAGACATCTTTTGCTGTTGAGCCCACGCCTTCCCAAGAACTTCGCTAAGCTCGCACCTGGATGCCAAACGCAGTTGGCAGTTTAAACACTTCGAAACTAACAAACAGAACAATACCAATTTTAACGGAATAAATCCTGCGAAGTCCCACCTCTGGATTTGGTGCACAATGTGATGCACGTTATTCATCATAAAAACGCATCCCAGGCCGGGATCCTTGTACTGCTTAGACTTCTTATCCAAGTTCTTCAGCAACATCTCAAGTATCGAGTGGGTAAGCTGTGAGAACGAACCAGGTCCCCTCTCCACTTCCACAAACATCCGCTCTAAAACTGAAGAGCGCCTGCAGTTAAGCAAACATTTGTTAAGTGCAAATCACTCAAGATGATTGGTCAAACGGCTGGTCTGTTGACACCTTACTCGTGACAGCACTTCAGGTAGTTGATCACATAGCTGGTTAGAGGGTGAACTGTGCCATTCAGAAGCTGCTTGCTGTCATCATGATCAATCGCTGATTCAAGCTGATGAATGGTTTGAACAGTCACCAAGCATAACTTCTCCTTAAGTGAAGAAACTCGCTTTACAATGTCATCCCATTTCTCCAGTGTGACCTAATGTAATAGTGCTCCAGCTTAGATACCTCGTAGAAGCCAAATACGATGAAGTTGGACAACACCACTCACCTGTGTCAAAAGTTCTTCTGCGGCCTCATACATGTCAAGAGTCGCAAACAGCTTCTCAGGTGACTTGAGAACAATGGTGAATGTAACCCCGGTGTCAACAAGAATTCCCATGATGTAAGCCAAAGCTCCGGTCTTAGCCCTCGCCCCCAAGACATCCATGCCTTTGAATATTCTCATGGCTAAGAGGCCCTCAGTGCTCATCACTGTGCTTGTCTGTCATGCAAATAAAGGAAGTCAATAACAAATCCAAGAAAAATCACGAAGATGAGGTGCTGATACTGACCAATACAGCTGACATATGCATCCAAGTCTGAAGTTTCCCTTCCATGTCCTTCCACTTCAAAGAAGCAGGATCAGCTATTTTCAAGGACTTCCAGTCAATATGAGAACGTTGTAGAAACTCTTCAACACAGGTTCTCCTCACATCCCTGCTCATAACCTCTGTGAGTCCCACAGTCCAATATGCTTCTGGCATACTTTTCACAGTATTTATCTTACACGTAAATCTTGATGCAGTCTTCCGCAAAGCCCAGCTTCACCAGTGCTTGGACCAAACCAACAAGGCGAGAGACAAGAACCGAACTCCCGTCGTTTCCCCTTACGTCGTCGGAAATGTCAAGATCGTTCCTGCTAAGACAACCAAGCTGGGTAGTTCTTACATCCAGACAACCCATCTGCTGGTCGACGAGGGGAAATAACAAAAATTGGAGAACGCCAGTGCCGGGGAACAGCCTGTAGACGGAAAGAGTGACCTACAGTTCCAGCAGTTCCTTTCTGAGAGCATCTTTCATGTTCCGTATTCCTTCTTGAATGAGCTTCTTCGCGCAGAACAACGCATGCGAAGCATCTTCTTGTTCCGCGTGTCGCTCGAAGAATGCGATAATGCCAACCAATCGGTCTAGAGCTTGCCTGTACTTCACTAAATCTCTTGAACCGCCAGCCTCAATTATTCTCGCGACCTGATTATTGAAGAGTCATCAATAAGAAGCTGTCGGGACACAAGAAGCTGTGGCCATCTTACCTCTCGAAACTTCTCGTATTGCTCGATCATGAAGGTTGCTGCGTCAAGGGCCTTGGTCACGTTACTGTGAATGATTTGGTGATGTCTTGTGGATGCCTGCACGACGACCGTGTTAGCAACCACAGACATTCGTAGGCAGGTACGAATTCGTCAACACTCCACCTGCACTGGTCTAATTCCACGCTCCAACTCCGATAGTCGCTCGTCGAATGAGTCTAAGGTAAATATCATGTTGTCTGTCATGTCCTGGGAGTTTGCAAGGGCTGCTCTCAGTGCAGCTGCGTGAGCCACCAGACCTTTCTCGGGAGTGCCCATAGCAACAGCAGGAGAATGGTGACTAGTGTTGAACTCCTACTCCAGCTGAGTAGAGAGCAGAGTTGATATTGAACTGAAAGCTCCAAAAGCAGTTGAGTTGAGAAGTGCCCGCTTCACCTGCTGATGAATTGGTTGGGTTTGGTTGGGTTGGAGAACAAGTACGTGTAGAAATGTTTCCATCACTACCCATTGTTTTCCATTTCCAGCTACTGGTACCTTTCCGAGCTGCCACAAGCGGAGTGGTCACTGCAGGAGTTGGTTGTTTTGCCACCAAAACGATTTTGTTTCTGTAAGGAAAATCCCTTTTCCTAACTTCGCGTCCCTGCTCAGCGCGTACACCACTGTTCCCGCCAACAGCACCCCACAATAATCCGTTACCACTCGCGACATTCGCCTCTACCCCATTCCCGCCACTGTTCACGATGCGACCCAACCTCACGGTTCGGTTGGTAACCCGCGCTCCGGACCTCCACCTCGACATTCCCCAACCTCGGCACCAGGCCCGTCGCGCACCCCGTTTTTCCACACGTTACCGTTACCACTGTTGTCAAACATATGCATATATGTGTTATAGTTTGGGTAGGCTTAGTGGGGTACTTATTGTGGGGTACAACCCCTTGGGTTTTCACTTTGTACCAAACTCTCTCGATAGTTCATGACAATTTTCCCGTAAGATTCTTGACATGGTATAGAGCATAGGTCCTTAGGACCTACGATTAGGGCCCACCACGATTATCTTACCTAGTGCCTACGCGCGCCTCAGCTGCCCGCGCGCGCCTCGGGCGGTCCTTTTTTTTTTTTTTTCCCACGTGCGCCGTCTCAGCAGCCCGCGTAGCCCGTTTCGGCCCCACCTGTGCGCCCCCCCCTTACGCCGCCCGTGCGAAACCAGATTAGGCCACGCCAGAGCGGCCCGTCGCCCAGCGTAGCCCGTAGCGCAGCGACCAGCCCGCAGCTGCACACGTGCGGCCCGTCGCCCAGCGCAGCCCGCAACCGCACGTAGAATGCGGCCGCGCACGCTGTAGCCACGCACAGCCCGCAGCTGCAGGCAGCCCGCAGCTCGCGCAATCCGTCGCCGTCCGTAGCCTACGGCCGCGCGCGCTACCTGTAGCCACGCGCAGCCTGTAGCCTCGTGCAGCAAGCCGCCACACGCAGGCCTCAGGCCGCTCCTGCCAGCTGCCTGCTGCCTGCCTGCTGCTTGCTGCCTATAGCCTGCCTGCCTGCCTGCTTGCCGCCTGCCTGCCGCCTGTCTGCAACCTGCCTTCTGCCTGCCTGCTGCCGCCTGCCTGCCTACTGCCTGCATGTCAAACATATGCATAGCTATGTTATATTTTGGGTAGGCTTAGTGGGGTACACCATGTAGGGTACAACCCCTTAGGCACATTTTTCTCTTTGTACCACCATCTCGATAGTCGAGACTCACTCATGGCTAACTCTTAAGATGGTATCTAGAGCATAGGTCGTTAGGACCTAAGATTAGGGCCCACCGATTACTGCATTACTTCGCCTGCCTTGCCTGCTGCCCGCACGCGCCTCGGCTGCACGCGCGCGGCCCTTTTTTTTTTTCCGTGCGCGTCACTTAAGCAGCCCACGCGTAGCCCATTTTCGGCCCCGCGAGCCACGTCAGCCACCCGCGCAGCCTACCGCCGGCCCGCGCGCCGTGTAAACCGCTCGTGCGCAATCTGCTTAGGCCCTGCGCGCCGCGTCCGTGTAGCCCGTTTTAGGCCCCACGCGCCGTGTAGCCCGTTTTAGGCCCCCACGCGCCGTGTAGCCCGTTTTAGGCCCCTCACGCCGTGCCAGCCGCCCACGCAGCCTGCCGCCAGCCCGCGCGTCGCCACGAGCAGCCCGCAGCTGCGCGCGATGCCCGTAGCCAAGTGCAACCTGCAGCCTCGTGCAGCAAGCCGCCACACGCAGCCAGCAGCCTCACGCAGCCCTCAGGCCACTCCTGCCTGCTGCCTCACTGCTGCCTGCCTGCCTGCCCACTTGCTGCCTGCTGCCGCCTGCCTGCAGCCTGCCAGCTGCCTGCCTACTGCTTGCTGCCTGCTGCTGCCTGCCTGCTTGCTGCCTGCTGCCGCCTGCTGCCGCCTGCCTGCCGCCTGCCTGCCTGCCTGCAGCCTGCCTGCTGCCTGCCTATTGCTTGCTGCCTGCTGCCGCCTGCCTGCAGCCTGCCTGCTGCCTGCCTGCTGCCTGCCTACTGCGTGCTGCCTGCCTGCAGCCTGCCTGCTGCCTGCCAGCTGCCTGCCTACTGCTTGCTGCCTGCTGCTGCCTGCCTGCTTGCTGCCTGCTGCCGCCTGCTGCCGCCTGCCTGCCGCCTGCCTGCATGCCTGCAGCCTGCCTGCTGCCTGCCTATTGCTTGCTGCCTGCTGCCGCCTGCCTGCTGCCTGCCAGCTGCTAGCCTGCTGCTTGCTGCCTGCTGCCGCCTGCCTGCTTGCTGCCAGCTGCCAGCCTGCTGCCTGCCAGCTGCCAGCCTGCTGCTTGCTGCCTGCTGCCGCCTGCCTGCTTACTGCCTGTTGCCGCCTGCTGCCGCCTGCCTGCCGCCTGCCTGCCTGCCTGCAGCCTGCCTGCTGCCTGCCTACTGCTTGCTGCCTGCTGCCGCCTGCCTACTGCCTGCCAGCTGCCAGCCTGCTGCTTGCTGCCTGCTGCCGCCTGCCTGCTTGCTGCCAGCTGCCAGCCTGCTGCTTGCTGCCTGCTGCCGCCTGCCTGCTTGCTGCCTGCTGCCGCCTACCTGCCAATATGGCGACGCCTAACGTTCTAGCGTTCGAGCCCGACGGTCGTCCCATCGAGTTCCCTGTGTGGTTAGACGATCTCCAGCTGTTCCTTCTGACTGATGCCAAAGAGGGCGTTTCCCTGTTTGATTACGTCTCTGGCACTGCTGTTACTCCTGCTGCTGATGCTCCTGCTCTAGAACGTTCCCAGTGGCAGACTCGTGATGCTGCTGCACGCCTAGCTATTAGGAACCACCTGCCGATTACTGAGCGAGCGCATTTCAGCCATCACAGAACTGCTAAGACACTGTACGACGCTGTAGTTGCGCGCTACTCCTCCCCGGCCACTGCAGCGATAGGTCGACTCATGCTACCGTACCTGTTCCCCGATCTTTCCTCGTTCACCACTGCTGAGGACCTAGTTTCTCACCTGCGCGCTACTGACTCTCACTTTCGTGCCGCCCTTTCAGCCGAGTTTTGCGCCGCAAACCCCCCCCCCCCCCCCGATGTACTTCACTCTCTATTTCCTCGTCACCCGCCTCCCTGACACTCTTAGCTCTGTCAGGGACCACTTCCTAGCGCTAGACCCCACCACTCTCACTGTCGACGACTTCGAGAAGCACCTCCTCGCAGCAGAAGAACATCCTCGCTGTAGGTGCTGCTCGTGCACTCCTCGCTCTCCCCTCTTTGAGGGGTGCTCCCCCTCCCCTCTCACCCCCTCCTACGCCTCCGCAGCTGCTGCTCACGACTACCTTGGTGCTGAGGGGGTCAGAGCTGCTTCCGCTCCTAGTGGGAAGCGTCGCAGCGGCAGGGCCGGCAGGGGTGGCAGGGGCGGTGGGGGTGGCGGTGGAGGTGGCGGTGGTGCAGGCGGCGGGGGAGGTGGAGGTGGTGGGGGTGGTCGTGGGGGTGGAGGCGGTGGAGGTGGTGGTGGGGGCGGCGGAGGCACTGGGAGCGGTGGAGGGGGCAGCAGCGGCGGTGGGGGAGGAGGGAGCGGTAGTGGCATTGGTGGTCAGGGCCAGCAGCAGCCGCAGCAGCAGCAGCAGCAGCAGCAGCATCAGCGTCAGCGCCAGACCCCCACTTCCCAGCAGCTTCTTGACTGGTATGCCGGGCGTGGGGCTTCTGGGGGTCCTGGTCGCTGCCCCTATATCATCCGCACAGGTCCCCGCGCTGGTCGCCAGTGCACAGGTTTTCACACTGAGCAGCGCTGCTTCGCTCGGCTTAGCGACGCCTGGCGCGCCAAGTTTCCTGATGCTACTGAGTTCCCCAACTGGGCAGACTTGCTTAGGCGTGATGTACCTATCTTTGATCTTGACTATGAGGCAATTCTTGCTGCTATGTATGCCTTGTCTGTTAGTGCTGAGGGTGACTGCTACTTGTGTGTGCCACCGGATCCTGGTATAGCCCCTGGTATAGCCCCTGCAGCACTAGGTGCTTGTGAGTCTGCTCCCCTTAGTACTGCGCTTGCACAGGCTTTGCACACATTTACACTTGACTCTGGTGCTTCCCGCTGTTTCTTTCGCGACAGTACCACAGTCACTCCCCTCCCTGCACCTGTTCCTGTCTCACTGGCTGACCCCTCTGGGGGCCCAGTGCTTGCACAATCTTCCACTGTGCTTCCGTGTCCGGCGGTCCCGTCTGGTGAGCTGTCTGGTCTCCACCTCCCCTCGTTCTCTACGAACTTGGTGAGTAACGCTGTCCTCCAGGATGCGGGGGTTGACACCTTCACCCCTGGCCGGCAGCGTGTGGCGATTTGCACGTGCTCCCAGACTGGTCGCCACTTGGCCACGTTCGCTCGTGCGCCAGGGTCCAGTCTCTACACCCTCACCACTGCGTCACGCTCCACCCCTTTGTCTCCCCAGTTGCACGCGTCTGCTCAGGTAGCTACACAGTGTGAGTGTCGCCGGCTGTCGCACGACACTCTCCTGTGGCACCACCGCCTTGGTCACCCCTCCCTGCCTCGCCTACGCAGCATGCACTCCCGCTTCCTGGTTTCTGGGCTTCCCAAGTCTCTGCCTCCCCTCCCTCCCTCGCCTGCGCCGCCCTGCATTCCCTGCGTCGAGGGGCGGCAGCGCGCCGCTCCTCACTCCTCCTCGTTCCCTCCCACAGAGGCTCCACTGCAGACTCTCCACCTGGACGTGTGGGGCCCAGCCCGCGTCCGTGGACAGGGCCACGAGCGGTACTTCCTACTGGTTGTCGACGACTACACGCGCTACACCACGGTCTTCCCCTTGCAGCGCAAGGGGGATGTCCCTGATGTTTTGATACCCTGGATCCGCGCTACTCGTCTCCAGCTCCGCGAGCGGTTCCAGTCGGACTTTCCTGTCCTGCGTCTGCACTCTGACAGAGGTGGTGAGTTCTCCCCAGACCTCTTGGCAGCCTTCTGTGCGGAGCACGGCATCCGCCAGACTTTCACGCTTCCGGCCTCTCCGCAGCAAAATGGGGTTGCTGAGCGCCACATTGGCTTAGTCATGGAGGTCGCTCGTACCTCCATGATCCATGCGGCTGCCCCCCATTTTCTGTGGCCGTTTGCGGTCCAGTACGCCACGCATCAGCTCAACCTTTGGCCCCGTGTCTCCTTGCCGGAGACCTCGCCCACACTACTGTGGACGGGGAAGGTTGGCGACGCGTCGCGTTTCCGGGTCTGGGGTGCTCGTGCCTTTGTCCGCGATACCACCGCGGACAAGCTCTCCCCTCGAGCCATTCCTTGCGTCTTCCTTGGCTTTGTCCCTGACGCGCCTGGCTGGCAGTTTTACGACCCCGCCTCGCGCCGTGTCTTTGCGTCTCAGGACGTCACCTTTGACGAGTCCGTCCCCTTTTACCGCCTCTTCCCCTACTGCACTGCTCCTCGCCCCCCCCCGCCGCTCTTTCTCGCCCCAGGTCCTCCCCAGGTAGACCCCCTCCCCGCGCCAGGTCCTGCTCCTTCAGGTGTCTCTCAGGTAGACCCCCCTGCTCCTGCGCCTATTGAGGTCACTGGTGACTCCGGTCCTACTGCGAGTGGTGCTGTCCCTGGGGGTGCGGAGCTTGGGGGTGCTGAGTCTGGGGGCGCTGAGCGTGTAGAGCCTGGAGGTGCTGAGCCTGCGCGTGAGGAGCCTGGAGGTGCTGCGTCTCGTGGTACTGCGTCTGGAGGTGCTACGTCTGGGGGTGCTGAGCCTGTGTGTGCGGAGCCTGGGGGTGCTGAGTCAGAGGGTGGGTCGCCCGAGGGTTCTGAGCCTGCTGTTACGCGGTCTCCTTGGAGTAGCCGTCTTCGTCCGCGTGTGCCCCTTACCTCCCAGCAGCTGCACGACTGGTACGGTCACCGTCAGCGTCCCACTTCTGCACCTCAGGGCTCTCCTGCTGGAGGTTCTTCTGCTGGTGTCGCTGGTCCCGGAGGTGCTCGTACTGGGAGTACTGGAGCTGCTGGGGCTGGTGGTTGTGCTGCTGGGGGTACTGGAGCTGCTGGCGGTGCTGGAGCTACTGGAGGTGCTGGAGCTGCTGGGGGTGCTGGAGCTGCTGGAGGAGCTGGAGCTGCTAGAGCTGCTGGAGCTGCTGGAGGTGCTGGAGCTACTGGAGCTGCTGGAGGTGCTGGAGCTACTGGAGGTGCTGGAGCTGCTGGAGGTGCTGGAGCTGCTGGAGCTGCTGGAGCTGCTGGAGGTGCTGGAGCTGCTGGTGGCACTGCTCAGCTGCGCCTGTTCTTTGCTCCGCCGTCTCTGTCGTCTCAGCCACCACCTGACTCTGCACTTCGCCAGGTTCTCGGTCTTCCCTCGTCTACTGGTCTTCCGTTACAGCCTGGCTCACCGCTGCCTGCTCCCTCTCCGTACACAGAGCAGCCTGGTGGCCTTGCAGAGCGTCGTGAGCCTGTGTCGCGTCCTGTCTCCCCTGTCAGTTCCGGTCGTCGTGTTCCTCGTCAGTGCCAGCCGGCTGTCTCCGCCCCCCCCCTTGTCGTTCGTCGTCCTTCCTCTCCTTCACCGCGTGTTCCTCTGCCGCCTCCCCCTGCGTCCTCTCTGCCTGTCATTGCTGACCCTGCGTCTGACCGCTTTCGTGCTGAGCACTCTACTGTCACGCGTCTGCTTGCCACTGTTGTCAATGTCCCGTCGTTTGAGTCTGCTGCTGCGTCTGCCTTAGTCACTGAGCTTGTTGCCTTTGCTGCTCACTGTCGTCTAGACTACGCCGCCAGTCTTGTTGCTGAGTCTGTCTGTCCTCCGTCCGTCGGGGGTGAGTGTGCTCTTGGCACGGACGTCCTTGAGGACAGGCAGGAGGACCTTGAGTGTCTTGCAGCCGCTGCGCCTCATCTCGTATCCATGCTGCTTGCCCCTGAGGGAGACCCGGATGCACCAGACATCCCTACCCCGCGCTCTTACGCTGAGGCGATCGCGGGTGAGTACTCCTCTCAGTGGCAGACAGCCATGGATGCAGAGATGGCATCCTGGAAGTCCACATGCACCTACGTCGACGAGGTTCCCCCTCCTGGGGCGAACATTGTCAGTGGCATGTGGATTTTCAGGGTGAAGCGGCCGCCAGGTTCTCCGCCTGTCTTCAAGGCTCGTTACGTGGCTCGAGGCTTCAGTCAGCGAGAGGGAGTTGATTTCTTCCAGACCTTCTCCCCCACCCCGAAGATGACCACTCTTCGGGTGCTACTGCACGTTGCCGCTCAGCGTGACTACGAGCTTCACTCTCTTGACTTCAGCACAACCTTCTTACAGGGCAGCCTGCACGAGGAGATTTGGCTGCGCCGCCCTCCTGGCTTCACTGGGTCGTTCGCTCCTGGTACCCAGTGGAGCCTCCGGCGGCCGGTCTACGGTCTCCGCCAGGCGCCACGTGAGTGGCACGACACACTGAGGACGACACTTGCGGCCCTTGGGTTTGCTCCGTCGACTGCTGACCCGTCGTTGTTTCTGCGCACCGACACTTCGCTGCCGCCGTTCTACGTTCTCGTGTACGTCGACGACTTGGTCTTTGCCACTGCTGACACTGAGGCTCTCGCCCTGGTGAAGTCGGAACTGCAGAAGAGACACACGTGCACAGACCTGGGTGAACTGCGCAGCTACCTTGGCTTGCAGATCACCCGGGACAGAGCACGCCGCACCATCACACTGACTCAGTCACACATGGTGCAGCAGGTCCTTCAGCGCTTCGGCTTCACCTGGTCCTCAGCACAGGCCACTCCTCTGGCTACAGGTCACTCGCTCTCAGCTCCACCTTCGGACGAGTCCGTAGAGCCGAGTGGTCCTTACCCAGAGTTAGTGGGCTGCCTCATGTACCTGATGACTTGCACTCGTCCTGACCTTGCGTACCCTCTTGGCCTTCTGGCTCGCTACGTGGCTCCTGGTCGGCACCGAAAGGTGCACATGGATGCTGCCAAGAGGGTACTACGCTACTTGTGCAGTACATCGGGCATGGGGCTCGTGCTTGGAGGACGGGGTGACGTTGTCCTCACTAGTCACTCGGACGCCTCTTGGGTTGACGACCAGGCTACGCAGCGGTCGTCACAGGGTTACACCTTCAGCCTTGGCTCTGGTTCAGTTTCTTGGCGTTCTACACGCTCGTCTTCAGTTCTCGGCTCCAGTTGTGAGGCTGAGATCTACGCCACAGCCATGGCTGCACAGGAGCTTCGCTGGCTCACCTACCTGCTGACTGACTTGGGAGAGCGGCCTCGTTCTCCTCCAGTGCTGTACGTCGACAACAAGGCCGCCATTGCCTTGTGTCAGGAGCACAGACAGGAGCACAGAACGAAGCACATCGCTCTCCGTTACTTTCTTGCTCGAGAGCTGCAGTAGCGTGGCCAGCTTCGTCTCACCTACGTGGCCACTCGGGCCAACACTGCTGATATATTCACCAAGGCACTTCCGCCTGGTGATCATCAGCGTTTCTGCACTTTGTTAGGCCTTGTGCCCACTCTTCCTCACTTGCTGTAGGCTTTGTTTGTACCATGATTTATATGTATTCCTGCATGCTTGTTTTTGTAGGTAGATATCACTGTACTGTTGTTGTTACATATATCTCTGTGCATGTGAACTGGCCTTGTGGCCTTCTTGCTTGTGCTCAGACTGCGTGGTGACGTTGTGATCCACCCTGAGCTTGCTTTGCACTTCCTGACTGGTCTTGTGACCCTCTGTTCTCCCCCACTCTGCCTATGGGGGTGTGTCAAACATATGCATAGCTATGTTATATTTTGGGTAGGCTTAGTGGGGTACACCATGTAGGGTACAACCCCTTAGGCACATTTTTCTCTTTGTACCACCATCTCGATAGTCGAGACTCACTCATGGCTAACTCTTAAGACTGCAGCCTGCCTGCCTGCCTGCTTGCTGCCTGCTGCCGCCTGCCTGCAGCCTGCCTGCCTACTGCCTGCCTGCTGCTTGCTGTCTGCTGCTGCCTGCCTGCTTACTGCCTGCTGCCTGCCTGCTGCTTGCTGCCTATAGCCAGCCTGCCTGCCTGCTTGCCGCCTGCCTGCCGCCTGTCTGCAGCCTGCCTTCTGCCTGCCTGCTGCCGCCTGCCTGCCTACTGCCTGCAGCCTGCCTGCCTGCCTGCTTGCTGCCTGCTTGCTGCCTGCTGCTGCCTGCCTGCCGCCTGCCTGCTTGCTGCCTGCTGCCGCCTGCCTGCAGCTTGCCTCCTGCCTGCATGCTGCTTGCTGCCCCTACCTCCTGCCTCTGCCTCCTGCCTCCTACTTGGTGCCTGCTGCCTCTGCCTGCTGCCTGCTGCATGCTACCTCCTGCCTTAAGCCAATATGGCGACGCCTAACGTTCTAGCATTCGAGCCTGACGGTCGTCCCATCGAGTTCGGTGTATGGTTAGACGATCTCCAACTGTTCCTTCTGACTGATGCCAAAGATGGCGTTTCCCTGTTTGATTACGTCTCTGGCTCTGCCGTTGCTCCTGCTGCTGATGCTCCTGCTCTAGAACGCTCCCAGTGGCAGACTCGTGATGCTGCTGCACGCTTAGCTATTAGGAACCACCTGCCGATTACTGAGCGAGCGCATTTCAGCCAGCACAGAACTGCTAAGACACTGTATGACGCTGTAGTTGCGCGCTACTCCTCCCCGGCCACTGCAGCCATAGGTCGACTCATGCTACCGTACCTGTTCCCCGATCTTTCCTCGTTCACCACTGCTGAGGACCTAGTTTCTCACCTGCGCGCTACTGACTCTCGCTTTCGTGCCGCCCTTTCAGCCGAGTTCTGCGCCGCAAACCCCCCCCCGATGTACTTCACTCTCTATTTCCTCGTCACCCGCCTCCCTGACACTCTTAGCTCTGTCAGGGACCACTTCCTAGCGCTAGACCCCACCACTCTCACTGTCGACGACTTCGAGAAGCACCTCCTCGCAGCAGAGAAGAACATCCTCGCTGTAGGTGCTGCTCGTGGCACTCCTCGCTCTCCCCTCTTTGAGGGGTGCTCCCCCTCCCCTCTCACCCCCTCCTACGCCTCCGTAGCTGCTGCTCACGACTACCTTGGTGCTGAGGGGGTCGGAGCTGCTTCCGCTCCTAGTGGGAAGCGTCACAGCGGCAGGGGCGGTAGGGGTGGCAGGGGCGGTGGGGGTGGCGGTGGAGGTGGCGGTGGTGCAGGCGGCGGGGGAGGTGGAGGTGGTGGGGGTGGTCGTGGGGGTGGAGGCGGTGGAGGTGGTGGTGGGGGCGGCGGAGGCACTGGGAGCGGTGGAGGGGGCAGCAGCGGAGGTGGGGGAGGAGGGAGCGGTGGTGGCAGTGGTGGTCAGGGCCAGCAGCAGCCGCAGCAGCAGCAGCAGTCGGAGCAGCAGCAGCTGCATCAGCGTCAGCGCCAGACCCCCACTTCCCAGCAGCTTCTTGACTGGTATGCCGGGCGTGGGGCTTCTGGGGGTCCTGGTCGCTGCCCCTATATCATCCGCACAGGTCCCCGCGCTGGTCGCCAGTGCACAGGTTTTCACACTGAGCAGCGCTGCTTCGCTCGGCTTAGCGACGCCTGGCGCGCCAAGTTTCCTGATGCTCCTGAGTTCCCCAACTGGGCAGACTTGCTTAGGCGTGATGTACCTATCTTTGATCTTGACTATGAGGCAATTCTTGCTGCTATGTATGCCTTGTCTGTTAGTGCTGAGGGTGACTGCTACTTGTGTGTGCCGCCGGATCCTGGTATAACCCCTGGTATAGCCCCTGCAGCACTAGGTGCTTGTGAGTCTGCTCCCCTTGGTACTGCGCCTGCACAGGCTTTGCACACCTTTACACTTGACTCTGGTGCTTCCCGTTGTTTCTTTCGCGACAGTACCACAGTCACTCCCCTCCCTGCACCTGTTCCTGTCTCACTGGCTGACCCCTCTGGGGGCCCAGTGCTTGCACGGTCTTCCACTGTGCTTCCGTGTCCGGCGGTCCCGTCTGGTGAGCTGTCTGGTCTCCACCTCCCCTCGTTCTCTACGAACTTGGTGAGTAACGCTGTCCTCCAGGATGCGGGGGTTGACACCTTCACCCCTGGCCGGCAGCGTGTGGCGATTTGCACGTGCTCCGAGACTGGTCGCCACCTGGCCACGTTCGCTCGTGCGCCGGGGTCCAGTCTGTACACCCTCACCACTGCGTCACGCTCCGCCCCTTTGTCTCCCCAGTTGCACGCGTCTGCTCAGGTAGCTACACAGTGTGAGTGTCGCCGGCTGTCGCACGACACTCTCCTGTGGCACCACCGCCTTGGTCACCCCTCCCTGCCTCGCCTACGCAGCATGCACTCCCGCCTCCTGGTTTCTGGGCTTCCCAGGTCTCTGCCTCCCCTCCCTCCCTCGCCTGCGCCGCCCTGCATTCCCTGCGTCGAGGGGCGGCAGCGCGCCGCTCCTCACTCCTCCTCGTTCCCTCCCACAGAGGCTCCACTGCAGACTCTCCACCTGGACGTGTGGGGCCCAGCCCGCGTCCGTGGACAGGGCCACGAGCGGTACTTCCTGCTGGTTGTCGACGACTACACGCGCTACACCACGGTCTTCTCCTTGCAGCGCAAGGGGGATGTCCCTGATGTTTTGATCCCCTGGATCCGCGCTACTCGTCTCCAGCTCCGCGAGCGGTTCCAGTCGGACTTTCCTGTCCTGCGTCTGCACTCTGACAGAGGTGGTGAGTTCTCCTCATACCTCTTGGCAGCCTTCTGTGCGGAGCACGGCATCCACCAGACTTTCACGCTTCCGGCCTCTCCTCAGCAGAATGGGGTTGCTGAGCGCCGCATTGGCTTAGTCATGGAGGTCGCTCGTACCTCCATGATCCATGCGGCTGCCCCCCATTTTCTGTGGCCGTTTGCGGTCCGGTACGCCGCGCATCAGCTCAACCTTTGGCCCCATGTCTCCTTGCCGGAGACCTCGCCCACACTGCTGTGGACGGGGAAGGTTGGCGACGCGTCGCGTTTCCGTGTCTGGGGTGGTCGTGCCTTTGTCCGCGATACCACCGCGGACAAGCTCTCCCCTCGCGCCATTCCTTGCGTCTTCCTTGGCTTTGTCCCTGACGCGTCTGGCTGGCAGTTTTACGACCCCGCCTCGCGCCGTGTCTTTGCGTCTCAGGACGTCACCTTTGACGAGTCCGTCCCCTTTTACCGCCTCTTCCCCTACCGCACTGCTCCTCCCCCCCCCCGCCGCTCTTTCTCGCCCCAGGTCCTCCCTAGGTAGACCCCCTCCCCGCGCCAGGTCCTGCTCCTTCAGGTGTCTCTCAGGTAGACCCCCCCGCGCCTGCGCCTGTTGAGGTCACTGGTGACTCCGGTCCTGCTGCGAGTGGTGCTGTCCCTGGGGGTACGGAGCTTGGGGGTGCTGAGTCTGGGGGCGCTGAGCGTGAGGAGCCTGGGGGTGCTGCGTCTGGAGGTGCTGCGCCTGGGGGTGATGCGCCTGCGTGTGCGGAGCCTGGGGGTGCTGAGTCTGGGGGTGAGTCGCCTGAGGGTTCTGCGACTGCTTTTCCGCGGTCTCCTTGGAGTAGCCGTCTTCGTCCGCGTGTGCCCCTCACCTCCCAGCAGCTGCACGACTGGTACGGTCGCCGTCAGCGTCGCGCTTCTGCGCCTCAGGGCTCTACTGCTGGGGGTTCTTCTGCTGGTGTCGCTGGTCCCGGAGGTGCTCGTACTGAGGGTACTGGAGCTGCTGGGGGTGGCGGTGTTGTGACTGAGGGTACTGGCGCTGCAGAGGGTGCTGGAGCTGCTGAGGGTACTGGAGCTGCTGGAGGTGCTGGCGGTGCTATAGCTGCTGAGGGTACTGGAGCTGCTAGCGGTGCTGGAGCTGCTGAGGGTACTGGAGCTGCTGGAGGTGCTCGACCTGCTGAGGGTCCTGGCGCTACTGACGGTGCTGGAGCTGCTGGAGCTGCTGGAGGTGCGGGAGCTGCTGGTGCTGGTGGCACTGCTCAGCAACGCCTGTTCTTCGCTCCGCCGTCTCCGTCGTCTCAGCCACCACCTGACTCTGCACTTCGCCAGGTTCTCAGTCTTCCCTCGTCTACTGGTCTTCCGTTACAGCCTGGCTCACCGCTGCCTTCTCCTTCTCCGTACACAGCGCAGACTAGGGGCCTTGCTGAGCATCGTGAGCCTGCGTCGCGTCCTGTCTCCCCTGTCCGTTCTGGTCGTTCCGGTAGTAGTGTTCCTCGTCAGCGGCAGCCGGCTGTCTCCGGCTCTCACCTTGTAGTTCGTCGTCCTTCCTCTCCTCCGCTGCGTGTTCCTCTGCCGTCTCCCCCTACGTCCTCTCTGCCTGTCGTTGCTGACCCAGCGTCTGACCAGTTTCGTGCTGAGCACTCTACTGTCACGCGTCTGCTTGCCACTGTTGTCACTGACCCGTCGTTTGAGTCTACTGCTGCGTCTGCCTTAGTCGCTGAGCTTGTTGACTTTGCTGCTGCCTGTCGTCTCGACTACGCCGCCAGTCTTGTTGCTGAGTCTGAGTCTGTCTGTCCTCCGTCCGTCGGGGGTGAGTGTGCTCTTGGCACGGACGTCCTTGAGGACGGAGCGGCTGCAAAGACACTCAAGGTCCTCCTGTCTGTCCTCAAGGACGTCCGTGCCAAGAGCACACTCACCCCCGACGGACGGAGGACAGACAGACGCAGACTCAGCAACAAGACCGGCGGCGTAGTCTAGACGACAGTGAGCAGCAAAGGCAACAAGCTCAGTGACTAAAGCAGACGCAACAGCAGACTCAAACGAAGGGTTAGGGACAACAGGCA
The DNA here is from genome assembly GCA_947471745.1 of Closterium sp. Naga37s-1. Classification (NCBI taxonomy): domain Eukaryota; kingdom Viridiplantae; phylum Streptophyta; class Zygnematophyceae; order Desmidiales; family Closteriaceae; genus Closterium; species Closterium sp. Naga37s-1. The sequence continues at coordinate 974,552 of CANJKZ010000817.1, forward strand.
GAGAGGACGCAGGGGGAGGCGGCAGAGGAACACGACGACCGGAACTGACAGGGGAGACAGGACGCGACACAGGCTCACGACGCTCTGCAAGGCCACTAGGCTGCTCTGTGTATGGAGAAGGAGCAGGCAGCGGGGAGCTAGGCTGTAACGGAAGACCAGTAGACGAGGGAAGACTGAGAACCTGGCGAAGTGCAGAGTCAGGTGGTGGCTGAGACGACGAAGACGGCGGAGCAAAGAACAGGCGCGGCTGTGCAGTGCCACCAGCACTAGCAGCACCAGCCCCACCAGCAGCTCCAGCACCTCCAGCAGCTCCAGCACCCCCAGCAGCTCCAGCACCTCCAGCAGCTCCAGCACCCCCAGCGGCTCCAGCACCTCCAGCAGCTCCAGCACCTCCAGCAGCTCCAACACCACCAGCACCTCCAGCAGCTCCAGTACCCTCAGCAGCTCCAGCACCGCCAGTAGCTCCAGTACCTCCAGCAGCACCACCACCAGCCCCAGCAGCTCCAGTACTCCCAGTACGAGCACCTCCGGGACCAGTGACACCAGTAGAAGAACCTCCAGCAGGAGAACCCTGAGGTGCAGAAGTGGGACGCCGACGGCGACCGTACCAGTCGTGCAGCTGCTGGGAGGTGAGGGGCATACGCGGACGAAGACGGCTACTCCAAGGAGACCGCGTAACAGCAGTCTCAGAACCCTCAGGCAACTCACCCCCAGACTCAGCACCCCCAGGCTCCGCACACACAGGCGCAGCACCTCCAGACGTAGTACCACGAGACGCAGCACCTCCAGGCTCCGCACGCGCAGGCTCAGCACCCCCAGGCTCCACACGCTCAGCACCCCCAGAATCAGCACCCCCAAGCTCCGCACCCCCAGGGACAGCACCACTCGCAGCAGGACCGGAGTCACCAGTGACCTCAACAGGCGCAGGCGCAGGGGGGTCTACCTGAGAGACACCTGAAGGAGCAGGACCTGGCGCGGGGAGGGGGTCTACCTGGGGAGGACCTGGGGCGAGAAAGAGCGGCGGGGGGGGGTGAGGAGCAGTGCGGTAGGGGAAGAGGCGGTAAAAGGGGACGGACTCGTCAAAGGTGACGTCCTAAGACGCAAAGACACGGCGCGAGGCGGGGTCGTAAAACTGCCAGCCAGGCGCGTCAGGGACAAAGCCAAGGAAGACGCAGGGAATGGCGCGAGGGGAGAGCTTGTCCGCGGTTGTATCGCGGACAAAGGCACGAGCACCCCAGACCCGGAAACGCGACGCGTCGCCAACCTTCCCCGTCCACAGCAGTGTGGGCGAGGTCTCCGGCAAGGAGACACGGGGCCAAAGGTTGAGCTGATGCGCGGCGTACCGGACCGCAAACGGCCACAGAAAATGGGGGGCAGCCGCATGAATCATGGAGGTACGAGCGACCTCCATGACTAAGCCAATGCGGCGCTCAGCAACCCCATTCTACTGCGGAGAGGCCAGAAGCGTGAAAGTCTGGCGGATGCCGTGCTCCGCACAGAAGGCTGCCAAGAGGTATGAGGAGAACTCACCACCTCTGTCAGAGTGCAGACGCAGGACAGGAAAGTCCGACTGGAACCGCTCACGGAGCTGGAGACGAGTATCGCGGATCCAGGGGATCAAAACATCCGGGACATCCCCCTTGCGTTGCAAGGGGAAGACCGTGGTGTAGCGCGTGTAGTCGTCGACAACCAGCAGGAAGTACCGCTTGTGGCCCTGTCCACGGACGCGGGCTGGGCCCCACACGTCCAGGTGGAGAGTCTGCAGTGGAGCCTCTAGGGGAGGGAACGAGGAGGAGTGAGGAGCGGCGCGCTGCCGCCCCTCGACGCAGGGAATGCAGGGCGGCGCAGGCGAGGGAGGGAGGGGAGGCAGAGACCTGGGAAGACCAGAAACCAGGAAGCGGGAGTGCATGCTGCGTAGGCGAGGCAGGGAGGGGTGACCAAGGCGGTGGTGCCACAGGAGAGTGTCGTGCGACAGCCGGCGACACTCACACTGTGTAGCTACCTGAGCAGACGCGTGCAACTGGGGAAACAAAGGGGCGGAGCACGACGCAGTGGTGAGGGTGTACAGACTCGACCCTGGCGCACGAGCGAACGTGGCCAGGTGGCGACCAGTCTGGGAGCTGTCAACATATATTTTATATGTGTTGTTTAGGTTAGTCTAGGTGTTACGTTTCTACTTACTTGCATGATTAGGGTTTGCTATATCTAGGGTTGTACTTCACATTTTCTATCAATTCATTCTTATCGTAACATGGTATAGAGCTAGGTTTCCCTTAGGCGATTTTTCCCCTAGGCGATTTTTTCCCTTAGGCGAAATTTCTCTCGATAGTCTATGGGCCCACCACCCGCGCGCCTCGTAGCGCCCGAGTAGGTTGCGCCCCCCCGTCGACATCGCGCGTCACCCGTTTCTGCCCTGCGCCCCACCCGTTTTTGCCGTGCGTCACTCGTTTTCTGCCCCGCGCCCCACTCGTTTTACCCCGCGCGTTTCCCCCCAGCCCTCTAGCGCGCAGCAGACGAACGCGCGTAGCTGCGCGCGCAGCCTTAGTCGCACCCGCAGCTTCGCGCTAGTACGTCGCGGCCGCGCGCACGTGCAGCCCACCGTCCTAACCGCCCCCCAGACCTGAAAACCCGCCATTACAGACCTGAAAACCGCCGCCGAACTTGGAAACCCGCCGCCCCAGACCTGAAAACCGCCGCCCCAGACCTGACAACCGCCGCCCCACCTGGAAACCTGCTGCCCCACCCGTTCCAGGCACCTCACCCGGGATCAGCCGCCCCACCCAGTCCTCTCCACCGCATTGAACCGTACAGAACTGCACATAACTGCACAGAACCGCACAGAACCGCCGCCTTAACAGCTTCCCCACCTGAAAACCACCGCCCCAGACCTGACAACCGCCGCCCCACCTGGAAACCTGCTGCCCCACCCGTTCCAGGCCCCTCACCCGGAATCAGCTGCCCCACCCAGTCCTCTCCACCGCATTGAACCTCACAGAACCGCACAGTACTGCACATAACCGCACAGAACTGCACAGAACCGCCGCCTCACCCGTAGCCCGCTGCCTTAACAGCTTCCCCACCTGAAACCTGCCTCCCCACGACCTACCACACCCGCCGTCAGTAGCCCCAGCCGATTACACTGCCGCCAGCTACACCAGCAGCAGCATAGGCTGCCCCCAGCGCACCAGCAGCAACGTAGGCTGCCCCCAGCAGAACCAGCAGAACCAGCAGAACCAGCAGAACCAGCAGAACCAGCAGAACCAGCAGAACCAGCAGAACCAGCAGAACCAGCAGAACCAGCAAAACCAGCAGAACCAGCAGAACCAGCAGAACCAGCAGAACCAGAACCAGCAGAACCAGCAGAACCAGCAGAACCAGCAGAACCAGCAGAACCAGCAGAACCAGCAGAACCAGCAGAACCAGCAGCAGCATAGGCTGCCCCCAGCGAACCAGCAGCAGCATAGGCTGCCCCCAGCGCACCAGCAACAGCTTAGGCAACTGCCTGCGCACTAGCAGCAGCATTGGCTGCCCCCTGGAGAACCAGTAGCAGCCTAGGCTGCCTCTCAGCAGAACTAGAAGCAGCACAGGCTGCCCCCAGCGCACCAGCAGCAGCTTAGGCTGCCCTCAGCAGAACCAGTAGCAGCATAGGCTCACATGGCATGTACTAGGGTTCTACAGCAGCAGGGCCAGCCGCAGCACTCCCGTCAGTTGGGGCCTGCGGGTCCAAAGTGTGGCGCCCCCAGCAGTGGCTCAGCTAGCAGTGGGCGAGACGTCGGCCCCTGCGGGTACCGGGCCCTGACAGGCCCTGGTGCTGGCACTACCTGCTGGAGTCCTGACCACACTGCGTCCAGCTGCTACCGTCGACTCGACGACCTCCACCGTGAGCGTTTTGGTCCTCACGCTATTACACCGCACTGGCCTTCGCGCCTTCGCCAGCGCACTACTGCACCAGTTGAGTCTCACCTGCCTGGTCTAGGACCCTTTCCGGCTGCACGAGTAGAGACCTGTGTTTCCAGTCTTGGTGCGTGTGTTGTTTCCAGTCCCGGCGCCTCTGAGGGTCTTTGTGTAGAAGCTGCAGCTACCACTAGTCTAGCACTAGCCTTTGTAGCTGGTTCGGGTGCAACCCCACAGACTGCACAGCTTTCCTTCACCCTAGATTCTGGAGCGTCCAGCTGTTTCTTTCGCGACTGTACCGACCTCACACCACTGCGCACTCCAGTCACTGTCGCCTTGGCTGACCCCTCTGTGGGACGTGTAGTTGCTAGCAGCACCACCACTCTTCCGTGTCCGGCGGCTCCCTCAGGTTTTCTTACAGGTTACTACACCCCCTCGTTCTCTAGGAACTTGGTGGGTGTCAGTCACCTTCACGACCTAGGCGTAGTCACTACTTTCCCACTGGACGAGCCTGTTGCCTCCTGCACTGTCGGTGCCACTGGGGCGCCCCTGGCCACATTCCACAGAGAGCCGGGATCTGGTCTGTACTCACTACACACTGGGTCCCACCACACTGAGTCGGGTCAGGTCAGGTCAGGTCAGGTAGCTGCTGTGTCGTGTGACTGTCGGTCCCTCACCCACCCGTCGGTCCTCTGGCACCACCGTCTAGATCACCCGTCGTTCCCGCGTCTCAGTAGGATGGCACGTTATCGTCTGGTCTCAGGTCTCCCAGGGTCGCTTGCACCGCTTCCCCGCTCTCCTGCGCCGCTGTGCACTCCTTGCGTCGAGGGTCGGCAGCGCGCTGCCCCTCACTCCTCCTCGTTCCCCCCCACCACGGCTCCCTTCGAGACCCTGCACTTGGACGTCTGGGGCCCCTCTCCGGTCCTTGGCCCACGTCAGGAGCGCTACTTCCTGATTGTGGTGGACGACTACTCCCGCTACACCACGGTTTTCCCCTTGCGACGGAAGGCCGACGTGCCTACCGTCCTCGAGCCGTGGCTACTAGCGTGGGGTGGCGCCCAGGGCCTGTGTGGGCTTCGCCTACAGTCGGACCGTGGTGGTGAGTTTTCTTCCACTCGCCTGGAGACGTTCTGTCAGGGTCGGGGGATCATCCAGTCTTACACGCTACCAGCATCACCGCAGCAGAACGGGGTAGCCGAGCGACGCATCGGCCTGGTCATGGAGGTTGCCCGGACCTCCATGTGCCATGCCGGTGCCCCCCAGTTCTTGTGGCCCCAGGCAGTCCGCTACGCCGCGCACCAGCTGAACCTGTGGCCCAGTGACGCACGGCCAAGGGTGACGCCGGTCTCCCTTTGGACAGGTTCTCCGGGCGTAGCAGCTGACTTCCGCGTCTGGGGTTGTCTGGCTCACGTTCGCGCCCCTGGCGCGAACAAGTTGTCTCCGCGCACTCGTGCCTGCGTCTTTCTTGGCTTCCCTTTGGACGCCTCCGGCTGGGTGTTCTACGACCCGGTCACCTACCAGTTCTTCGCTTCGCAGGACGTCACGTTCGACGAGTCTGTCTGTTACTACAGGAGTCGCCCCCACCGAGGTACTCAGGCCTTTTCCCCCCCGCTGTTCCTCACCCTTGAGCCCCCACCAGTCGCCCCGGTAGCCCCCCCCCCTTCGCGTCCTGCCCCGTCAGGTGTGTCGCACGTCACTCCGCAGTCTTCCCCCCCGCAGCGTCCAGTCCCTGTCGTGTCTGGGGGTGCGGGAGGTGCAGTTGCGGAGGGTGAGGGTACTGGGGCTGCAGGAGCTGGTGGTGACGGCTCTGGGGGTGCAGGGGTTGTGGGCGTGGAGGTCACTCCTGTGGAGGACACGGCAGCCTCGACTCGGCGGCCTCGCCCTGCCTCACCCCCTGGCTTCCCGTCCGTCCCGCAGTTTCCTCCTCCTTCTTCTCTGCGGTCGGTTGCTGCGGAGCCTGGGGGTGTTCCTGCGGGAGGTACTGGAGGCCCCGGGGGTGTTGGTGGTGGAGGTGCTGGTTCTGGGGGTGCTGGAGCTGGAGGCACTGGCACTGTGGCGCCTACACCGCGCACTGTACGTTTCCTGACCCGTGAGCAGCGTCTCCTCCGGTTGGAGAGGGAGGAGCGTGAGCGATTTGAGAGGGCACAGCAGCAGCAGCAGCAGCAGCAGCAGCAGCAGCAGCAGCAGCAGCAGCAGCAGCAGCAGCAGGAGAGAGTAGAGGAGGAGTCACAGCAGCAGCACGAGAGGGTAGCGCAGGAGTCCCGGTCGCAGCAGCGGGTGCAGCTGCAGCCGCAGCAGGAGAGGGTAGAGGAGGAGTCACGGCCGCACCAGGAGAGGGTAGAGCAGGAGTCCCGCCCGCAGCAGCAGGTGCAGTTACAGACACAGCAGGAGAGAGTAGAGGAGCAGTCACGGCCGCACCAGGAGAGGGTAGAGCAGGAGTCCCACCCGCAGCAGCAGGTGCAGTTCCAGACGCAGCAGGAGAGAGTAGAGGAGGAGTCACGGCAGCAGCAGGAGAGGGTAGCGCAGGAGTCCCGGTCGCAGCAGCGGGTACAGCTGCAGCCGCAGCAGGAGAGGGCAGAGGCGGAGCCACAGGAGCAGCAGCAGGGGCCGGTACCGTCGCAGCAGACGCCAGAGGAGGCGGAGCAGCAGCGACTGCGACTACGCGACCTCCCCGACCCAGCACCTGCACGCTTTGTTCGTGGTCCCCTGTCGTCCCCTCCTGTTCCACCAGTTGAGTCCCTTTCCTCCTCCCAGTGGACTCGTCGTCCTCCCCTCAGTCGTGCTGTGTCTCCACAGCCCCGTCGGTCCCGTTACCGTGCAGACGGTCCGTTTCACCTTGTTCTCCGCTCTCGTGTTCCACCTCCTCCTGTCCTTCCACAGCCCCCTGAGTCGTCCCTCACTGTGCTTCACGACCCGTTGTCCGACTACCTCCGTGCCTCCCGTCCTGTCGTCTCCCGTGTTTTGTCCGCGTTGGTCACTCACCCGACTGCACCTCTGTCGTCTGTCTCAGCACTTGTTACCACTGTCTCTGGCTTTGCCTCTTCCCACCGCCTTGACTACGCCGCTCACTTGGTGAGTGGCCCTGCACGTTCTCCGTCCTCTGGGGGTGCTCCTGTCTTTCCCCTGGAGGTCGTAGAGGACAGGCAGTTCGAGCTTGGTTTTCTTGCGGCCGCTGTTCCTCATCTCTGCGCCATGCTGCTTGCCCCTGAGGGGGATCCAGACGCCCTTGACATCCCGATCCCTCGCACTCACGCCGAGGCGGTCTCGGGACCCTGGGCTTCGTACTGGATAGCAGCTGAGGAGGCAGAGATGGCATCTTATAGGTCCACAGGCACTTACGTCGACGCAGTCCCACCACTTGGGACGAATGTCGTCAGTGGCCGATGGCTCTACAAGGTGAAGCGGCCGCCTGGATCACCACCTGTGTTCAAGGCACGCTATGTTGCGAGAGGCTTCAGTCAGCGAGAGGGGGTGGACTTCTTCCAGACCTTCGCTCCCACCCCGAAGATGAGTACTCTTCGGGTGTTGCTGCATATTGCAGCCCAGCGCGACTACGAGTTGCACTCCTTGGACTTTTCCACCGCGTTCCTTCAGGGGAGCCTGCACGAGCAGATCTGGCTGCGTCGCCCGCCTGGCTTCACTGGCTCTTTCCCACCTGGGACCCAGTGGCAGCTGCGTCGACCAGTCTACGGCCTGCGTCAGGCCCCACGTGAGTGGCACGACACACTTCGCTCGACCCTTGCAGCTCTTGACTTCTTTCCGTCGTCTGCTGACCCGTCACTGTTCGTTCGCCGTGGCTCGACCCCGTTCTTTGTCCTGGTCTACGTCGACGACCTAGTGTTCGCCACTCCCGACCGACGCGCGCTGGCCTCCGTGAAGGAGGAACTGCAGAGGAGACACACTTGCACTGACCTTGGTGAGCTGCAGCACTACCTTGGCCTGCAGATCACCAGGGACAGGGCAGCTCGCACCATTACGCTGACTCAGTCGCATATGGTCGAGCAGATCCTCACGCGGTTTCGCTTCCCGTTCTCCAAGGTACAGCTCACCCCTCTTGGTGTGGATCATGGGCTCACGGCTCCACCTTCGGACGAGTCATTTGAGTCCAGTGGTCCATATCCTGAGCTGGTGGGTTGTCTCATGTACCTGATGACCTGTACTCGCCCAGACCTAGCTTACCCTCTTAGCGTCCTTGCGCGCTTTGTTGCGCCTGGGAGACACCGACCTTCCCACTGGTACGCTGCTAAGAGGGTGGCGAAGTATGTGGCGAGTACATCAGGCATGGGACTTGTCCTTGGAGGGAAGCAGCCAGTTACACTCACAGGTTACTCGGACTCGTCGTGGGCCGACGACGCGGAGACGCGTCGGTCTACACAGGGGTACTCCTTTAGCCTCGGGGCAGGTGCTGTTTCGTGGCGGTCGACTCGGGCGTCGTCTGTCGCCGGTTCCAGCTGTGAGGCAGAGGTGTACGCTGCGGCCATGGCCGCTCAGGAGCTTCGCTGGCTGTCTTTCCTTCTCACCGACCTTGGTGAGCGGCCTCGCTCTCCCCCAGTCTTGTTCGCCGACAACAGGTCTGCTGTCCTGTTGTGTGAGGAGCCCCGACTGGTTGGGAAGGCGAAGCACATCCAGCTTCGTTACTTCCTTCTGCGTGAGTTGCAGCAGCGTGGACAGGCACTCGTTCGACGTGTGGTCTCTGAGGCAAACACGGCAGATATCTTCACCAAGGCGTTGCCGCCTTGTGACCACCAGCGTTTCTGCACCCAGCTTGGCCTTGTGCCTGCCCGTCCTCACTTGCTTGCTTAGAGATGCCTTGTTCTGCATGTCTTGTACTCTTGCATCTCTTTATATTTGCTATATACCTGCATGTGGACTGGCCTTGTGGCCCCTTGCTTGCTCTCGGAGTGTGTGGTGACTTTGAGCTCCACCCTGAGATTTGTCTTGTTCTTGTAGACTGGTCTTGTGACCGTTGCTTGCTCTTGTTGTTTCTACAGGACTTCCGTCACCTAGACTATGGGGGTGTGTCAACATATATTTTATATGTGTTGTTTAGGTTAGTCTAGGTGTTACGTTTCTACTTACTTGCATGATTAGGGTTTGCTATATCTAGGGTTGTACTTCACATTTTCTATCAATTCATTCTTATCGTAACAGGAGCACGTGCAAATCGCCACACGCTGCCGGCCAGGGGTGAAGGTGTCAACCCCCGCATCCTGGAGGACAGCGTTACTCACCAAGTTCGTAGAGAACGAGGGGAGGTGGAGACCAGACAACTTACCAGACGGGACCGCCGGACACGGAAGCACAGTGGAAGACCGTGCAAGCACTGGGCCCCCAGAGGGGTCAGCCAGTGAGACAGGAACAGGTGCAGGGAGGGGAGTGACTGTGGTACTGTCGCGAAAGAAACAGCGGGAAGCACCAGAGTCAAGTGTAAAGGTGTGCAAAGCCTGTGCAGGCGCAGTACCAAGGCGAGCAGACTCACAAGCACCTAGTGCTACAGGGGCTATACCAGGGGCTATACCAGGATCCGGTGGCACACACAAGTAGCAGTCACCCTCAGCACTAACAGACAAGGCATACATAGCAGCAAGAATTGCCTCATAGTCAAGATCAAAGATAGGTACATCACGCCTAAGCAAGTCTGCCCAGTTGGGGAACTCAGTAGCATCAGGAAACTTGGCGCGCCAGGCGTCGCTAAGCCGAGCGAAGCAGCGCTGCTCAGTGTGAAAACCTGTGCACTGGCGACCAGCGCGGGGACCTGTACGGATGATATAGGGGCAGCGACCAGGACCCCCAGAAGCCCCACGCCCGGCATACCAGTCAAGAAGCTGCTGGGAAGTGGGGGTCTGGCGCTGACGCTGATGCTGCTGCTGCTGCGGCTGCTGCTGGCCCTGACCACCAATGCCACTACCGCTCCCTCCTCCCCCACCGCCGCTGCTGCCCCCTCCACCGCTCCCAGTGCCTCCGCCGCCCCCACCACCACCTCCACCGCCTCCACCCCCACGACCACCCCCACCACCTCCACCTCCCCCGCCGCCTGCACCACCGCCACCTCCACCGCCACCCCCACCGCCCCTGCCACCCCTACCGCCCCTGCCGCTGTGACGCTTCCCACTAGGAGCGGAAGCAGCTCCGACCCCCTCAGCACCAAGGTAGTCGTGAGCAGCAGCTACGGAGGCGTAGGAGGGGGTGAGAGGGGAGGGGGAGCACCCCTCAAAGAGGGGAGAGCGAGGAGTGCCACGAGCAGCACCTACAGCGAGGATGTTCTTCTCTGCTGCGAGGAGGTGCTTCTCGAAGTCGTCGACAGTGAGAGTGGTGGGGTCTAGCGCTAGGAAGTGGTCCCTGACAGAGCTAAGAGTGTCAGGGAGGCGGGTGACGAGGAAATAGAGAGTGAAGTACATCGGGGGGGGGTTTGCGGCGCAGAACTCGGCTGAAAGGGCGGCACGAAAGCGAGAGTCAGTAGCGCGCAGGTGAGAAACTAGGTCCTCAGCAGTGGTGAACGAGGAAAGATCGGGGAACAGGTACGGTAGCATGAGTCGACCTATGGCTGCAGTGGCCGGGGAGGAGTAGCGCGCAACTACAGCGTCATACAGTGTCTTAGCAGTTCTGTGCTGGCTGAAATGCGCTCGCTCAGTAATCGGCAGGTGGTTCCTAATAGCTAAGCGTGCAGCAGCATCACGAGTCTGCCACTGGGAGCGTTCTAGAGCAGGAGCATCAGCAGCAGGAGTAACGGCAGTGCCAGAGACGTAATCAAACAGGGAAACGCCCTCTTTGGCATCAGTCAGAAGGAACAGCTGGAGATCGTCTAACCACACAGTGAACTCGATGGGACGACCGTCAAGCTCGAACGCTAGAACGTTGGGCGTCGCCATATTGGCTTAAGGCAGGAGGCAGCAGGCAGCAAGCAGACAGAGGCAGCAGGCACCAGGTAGGAGGCAGGTGGCAGGTAGGCGGCAGCAGACAGCAAGCAGGCAGGCTGCAGCAGGCAGCAAGTAGCAGGCAGGCAGCAGGCAGTAAGTAGCAGGCAGGCAGCAGGTAGGCAGCAGGCAGGCGGCAGGCAGGCTGCAGCAGGCAGGCAGCAGGCAGCAAGCAGCAGGCAGGCAGCAGGCAGGCAGCAGGCAGGCGGCAGCAGGTAGCAAGCAGGCAGGCAGGCAGGCGGCAGGTAGGCGGCAGCAAGCAGGCTGCAGGCAGGCGGCAGCAAGCAGCAAGCAGGTAGCAAGTAGCAGGCAGGTAGCAGGCAGTAAGTAGCAGGCAGGCAACAGGCAGGCTGCAGGCAGGCGGCAGCAGGCAGCAAGCAGGTAGCAAGTAGTAGGCAGGCAGCAGGCAGTAAGTAGCAGGCAGGCAGCAGGCAGGCGGTAGGCAGGCGGCAGCAGGCAGCAAGCATCAGGCAGGCAGCAGGTAGGCAGCAGGCAGGCAGCAGGCAGGCTGCAGGCAGGCGGCAGCAAGCAGCAAGCAGGTAGCAAGTAGCAGGCAGGCAGCAGGCAGGAAGTAGCAGGCAGGCAGCAGACAGCAAGCAGGTAGCAAGTAGCAGGCAGGCAGTAGGCAGTAAGTAGCAGGCAGGCAGCAGGCAGGCAGCAGGCAGGCAGCAGGCAGGCGGCAGGCAGGCGGCAGCAGGCAGCAAGCAGCAGGCAGGCAGCAGGCAGCAAGCAACAGGCAGGCAGCAGGCAAGAGGGCTGCGTGAGGCTGCTGGCTGCGTGTGGTGGCTTGCTGCACGAGGATGCAGGCTGCGCGTGGCTACAGGCAGCGCGCGCGGCCGCAGGCTGCGTGCGGCGACGGAATGCGCGGGCTGCGGGCTGCTTGCAGCTGCGGGCTGCGCGTGGCGACAGGCAGCGTGCGCGGCTGCAAGCTGCGTGCTGCTGCGGGCTGCTCTGGGCGATGGGCCGCACGTGCGCGGCTGCGGGCTGGTCGCGAAGCTACGGGCTGCGCTGGGCGACGGGCCGCGCTGGGCGACGGGCCGCGCTGGCGTGGCCTAACTAGGTTGCGCGCGGGCGGCCTAAGTGGCGCACAGGTGGGGCCGAAACGGGCTGCTTGGGCTGCTAAAACGGCGCACGTGGGAAAAAAAAAAAAAAAAAAAAAAAAAAAAGGACCGCCCGAGGCGCGCGCGGGCAGCCGAGGCGCGCGTAGGCATTAGACAAGGCAGGCAAGCGTGGTGGGCCCTAATCCTAGGTCCTAAGGACCTATGCTATGATACCATGTTAGAATCATAGGCAAAAGTGGATGTCGACTGTCGAGAGGGTTGGCACAAAGAAATGAACCTAAGGGGTTGTACCCCATAGTGTGTACCCCACTAAGCCTACCCAAACTATAACATAGATATACATATGTTTGACATGTCACTCAAGCCGCAGCGGCCGCCTTGTTTCGACCCGAGCCAACGTGGGGGTCCGACGGTTCAGTCGTGGGTCTTCACGATGAACGTTTTCTTCGACGCGAACTACGTCGAGTCGGACGCAGCGAAGATTCGCTACGCTGTTTCGCTGCTGAGGGGCCCTGCCATGGACTGGTGGCGAGTCATCGTGACGTCGCCACGCGCCTACGAGCCACCGTCGCAAGAAGACGGGCCCACGGGCCCAGCAGTCACCTGGAGTTCATTCTGCGAGACAGCCCAGTACAGCACGTGGGATGCGTGGTGCGCAGGGCTTCGGGCGCGTTTCGAGCCAATTGCGGCTTCGATTTCGGCGCGTCAAAGGCTGCGCACTTGGCGGCAGCTTGGATCGGTTCAAGACTACACGAGCGGTTTTCTCGCATTATGCGAGCAAGTCGGCTATATGCATGAAGTGGAGCGGGTGGACCGTTACGTCGGAGGGCTAAAGCCGGACATCTCGCACGAAATCATGCTACGCAGGCTCTCGAATTTCAACGAGATCCTCGCGCTCGCCGAGAAAATCGACATCCTACGACGACCGAGACCGGGGTCCTACTACGGACAACGTCCTCGGGGACCAATCGAGCACGCCACTGTACACGCCGTTGCGACAAATGCAGCTGCCGCACCGTTTAAGGGGCGCTGCTTTGCTTGCAATAGGCCGGGCCATCGCAAGAGTGAACGCCCAGAGGAGCTGAGGCGCTGCGGAACAGAGCAGGGGCGAGAGTCTCAGAGGCCGGGAAACGCCATCAGTCAGTAGAAGTTGGGCCAACTACTGACGAGACTGCCTGCTCGCCCAACTTCACCGACCCTCACTGAGTCACAGTACCGATTCACGCTATCGATCGGGCTCGGACGAATAAGGAGGGTACAGCGACGGATTGCCCAGTACTGATTCACGGAAAAATACAGGGAGCAGCAGTGAAGATTTTTATAGACGGAGGCGCAAGTCACAGCTTAGTTAACACCGCGACTACAAGGAAGCTGCAACTGACACTTAGTCGGTGTTTACCAGAGATAGATGCACGCTTAGTTGGCGGAACGCCGCTGGCCATACGGGAAAAAGTGGAGAGAGTAAAAGTCCGCTGTGGGGGGAGCTTCGGGTTTACACGGGAAATGTTTGCGACGACATTGGATGGGCACGACATTTTACTGGGACGTGATTGGCTGCGACGGTACAGCCCGCGAATCGACTGGACGACGGGTAGCTGCACTGTGCGAAGTAGCGGTAACTGGGCTGAACTACCTCGCCGGCAGTCGCCTGAGTCTTCAACGGTCCACGTCAACGCCATCACAATGAAATGGGCTGTTGCCGTTGGAGCTGACGTGTACGCGGTAGATGTCGCAATGGTGGAAGAAGCAGAGCAGCCGAGCGATTTTCAGAAACTACGGGCGGCAGTACCACCCGAACTACAGGAACTATTGAAACAAATCCGTGGGATTATTCCCGACGACTTACCGGAGGGACTGCCATCTCAGCGGGCGCACGAACACCGAATAGAATTAAAACCCGGGGCACAGCCAACCGTACAGCGACAATTCAGAGTGACACAGCCCGAGCTCGACGAACTGAGGAAGCAGTTAGATTACCTGTTAGAAAAAAAAATCATCCGACCAAGCTCGTCGCCGTTCGCCGCACCGATTTTGTTCACACCAAAAAAGGACTGAGGGTTTCGCATGTGCATCGACTACAGAGCACTGAACAGGGTTACAGTCAAATCGCGATACCCCATCCCCCGCGCCGACGAACTGATAGATCAACTGCGAACAGCACGGGTCTTCTCGAAAATCGACTTACGGGGAGGTTACCATCAGATTCGAGTCGAGCCTTCGTACTGCGCCAAGACAGCATTTAGTGTTAGAATAGTGAACGAATGAATGAACTAGAAAGCAGGTGGGTACAAGTAGGAAACCTAAAAGTGTTGTACCCTATAAGAACTACCCCACTACAGCCTAAACAGACTATAGCATATAAGTTTGACACACCCCCATAGGCAAAGTGGGGGAGAACAAGAGGTCACAAAACCAGTCAAGAAAGGCAAAGCAAGCTCAGGGTGGATCACAAAGTCACCACGCAGTCTGAGCACAAGCAAATGGCCACAAGGCCAGTTCACATGCAGAGTTATATAAAGGAGAACAAACAATATAGTGAACACAACCTAACAAGTGTAAGCATGCAGGTATATGTATAGAGAGTACAGTACAAGCAGAGTCAAGAAGTAAGCAAGTGAGGCACAGTAGGTACAAGGCCTAGAACAGTACAAAAACGCTAATAATCACAAGGCTGAAGTGCCTTGGTGAAAACATCAGCACTGTTGGCCTGAGAGGCCACGTAAGGAAGACGAAGCTGACCACGCTGCTGCAACTCTCGAGCAAGGAAGTAGCGCAGAGCAATGTGCTTCGTTCAGTGCTCCAGTCTGTGCTCCTGACACAAGGCAAGCATGGCCTTGTTGTCGACGTACAGAACTGGAGGAGAACGAGGTGCCTCTCCCAAGTCGGTCAGCAGGTAGGTGAGCCAGCGTAACTCCTGTGCAGCCATGGCCCCAGCGTAGATCTCAGCCTCACAACTGGAGCTGAGAACAGAAGAAGAGCGGGTAGACCGCCAAGAGACAGAACCGGAACCAAGACTGAAGGTGTAACCCTGTGACGACCGCTGCGTAGACAAGTCGTCAACCCAGGAAGCGTCTGCGTGACCAGTGAGGACAACTCGAGCCCGTCCTCCAAGCACGAGCCCCATGCCCGACGTACTGCACAGGTAGCGCAACACCCTCTTCGCAGCATCCCAGTGCACCTTTCGGTGTCGACCGGGAGCCACGTAGCGAGCCAGAAGGCTGAGAGGGTATGCGAGGTCAGGTCGTGTGCAAGTCATCAGGTACATGAGGCAGCCTACAAGCTCTGGATACGGGCCACTCGGCTCTACGGACTCGTCCGAAGGTGGAGCTGAGAGCGAGTGACCAGTAGGCAGAGGAGTGGACTGTGGCGAGGAGTACGTGAAGCCGAAGCGCTGAAGGACCTGCTGCACCATGTGTGACTGAGTCAAGGTAATGGTGCGCTGTGCTTGGTCCCGGGTGATCCGCAAGCCAAGATAGCTTGTCAGTTCACCCAAGTCTGTGCACGTGTGTCTCTTCTGCAGCTCAGGCTTCACGTGGGCGAGTGGCTCAGTGTCACCAGTAGCAAAGACAAGGTCGTCTACGTACACGAGAACGTAGAACGGCGGCAGAGTGGTGTCAGTGCGTAAAAACAGTGACGGGTCAGCAGTGGAAGGAGCGAAACCAAGAGTAGCAAGAGTCGTCCTCAGTGTGTCGTGCCACGCACGGGGTGCCTGGCGGAGACCGTAGACTGGCCGCCGGAGGCTCCACTGGGTACCAGCAGGAAACGACCCAGTGAAGCCAGGTGGGCGGCGCAACCAGATCTCCTCGTGCAGGCTGCCCTATAGGAAGGCTCTGCTGAAGTCAAGCGAGTGGAGCTCGTAGTCACGCTGAGCAGAAACGTGCAGCAGTACCCGAAGAGTGGTCATCTTCGGGGTGGGGGAGAAGGTCTGGAAGAAGTCAACTCCCTGTCGCTGACTGAAGCCACGTGCAACGTAACACGCCTTGAAGACAGGCGGAGAACCTGGCGGCCGCTTCACCCTGAAGATCCACATGCCACTGACGATGTTCGCCCCAGACGGGGGAACCTCGTCGACGTAGGTGCCTGTGGGCTTCTAGGAAGCCATCTCGGCGTCCATGGCTGCCTGCCACTGAGAGGAGTAGGGACCCTCTATCGCCTCTGCGTAAGAGCGCGGGGTCGGGATGTCTAGTGCATCCGGGTCTCCCTCAGGGGCAAGCAGCATGGACATGAGATGAGGTACAGCAGCGGCAAAGCACTCAAAATCCTCCTGTCTGTCCTCAAGAACGTCCGTGCCAAGAGCACACTCACCCCCGACGGACGGAGGACAGACAGATGCAGACGCAGACTCAGTAACAAGACTAGCGGCGTAGTCTAGGCGACAGGCTGCAGCAAAGTCAACAAGCTCAGCAACGAGAGCAGATGCAGCAGAGGACTCAAATAGAGGGTCAGTGACAGCAGTAGCCAGAAAGCGCGTGACAGTAGGACTAGCAGCATGAAGGGAGTCAGACTCCAGGTCCGGACCGTCAGGAAGAGAGGACGCAGGAGGAGAGGGCAGAGGGACACGCTGTGGAGCAGTGGAAGGACGCAGTGTCATAGAGTGAGTGCCAGGAACAGGAGGAGGACGCGGACGCAAAACACGACCAGTGCGAGCAGTGCGGACAGGCGACACAGCACGAGACACAGGCGACACAGGACGTGACTCAGGCTCACGACGCTCCGTAAGACCTCTAGTCGGTCCAGAGTAAGGAGAAGGACCAGGCAGTGGAGAGGACGGCTGTAACTGCGACTGGGACTGGGCAGGCTGTGGACGAGGAGTAGGACCAGGAGAAGGCGGTAGACCAAGAACCTGCTGAAGGAGCGGAACGTAGTACGGCCGCGGCCGCGCAGCGCCTCCAGAAACAGCAGAGACAGCACCAGTACCCTCAGCTCCAGGGTCTCTAGTAACAACTCCCGCAGTACCACCAGCTCCAGTACCTGCAGCTCCAACGCCTGCAGCACCACCAGCCCCAGCAGCTCCAGTACCTCCAGTACGAGCACCTCCAGGACCAGCAGCTCCAGCAGCTCCAGCACCAGCAGCACCTCCAGCAGCACCAGCACCAGAAGCGCCTCCAGCAGCTCCAGCACCAGCAACACCTCCAGCAGCTCCAGCACCAGCAGCACCTCCAGTAGCTCCAGCACCAACAGCACCTCCAACAGCTCCAGCACCAGCAGCACCTCCAGCAGCTCCAGCACCAGCAGCACCTCCGGTAGCTCCAGCACCAGCAGCACCTCCAGCAGCTCCAGCACCAGCAGCACCAGTAGCACGGCGACAGCGCCGAGCGTACCACTCACAAAGCCGCTGCGGAGAGAGGGGCTCCCGCCGCAACGGGACACCCGGAGAACCTCCAGACTCAGCACGCGCAGGCTCAGCACCCCAAGACGCAGTACCCCCAGGCTCAGTACCCCCAGGCTACACACGCTCAGGCTTAGCACCCCCAGACTCCACACGCTCAGGCTCAGCACCCTCAGGCTCCGCACCCCCAGTCCCCGCACCCGCAGGCTCAGCACCCCCAGACTCCACACGCTCAGGCTCAGCACCCCCAGGCTCCGCACCCCCAGTCCCCGCACCCGCAGGCTCAGCACCCCTAGCAGCACCTGAGTCGACAGCTACCTCGACTGGCTCGGCAGGGTCTACCTGAGACACACCTGAGGGGGCAGGACCCTGAGGGGGGAGGGGGTCTACCGGAGGAGTACCTGGTGCTAGGAAGAGTGGCGGGGGGGGGGAGAGAGGCAATGCGGTAGGGAAAGAGACGATAGTAAGACACCGACTCGTCAAACGTGACGTCCTGAGAGGACAGAACACGACGCGAGGTGGGGTGGTAGAACTGCCACCCGGGTGCGTCAGGGGGGAAGCCAAGGAAGACGCAGGGAACGGCACGGGAGGACAGCTTGTCCGCTGAAGCATCGCGGACAAAAGCTCGAGATCCCTAGACACGGAACGCGGACACATCGCCAACTTTCCCCGTCCACCTCAGAGTAGGTGTGGTCTCCCGCAAGGAGACACGAGGCTGAAGGTTGATCTGATGCGCAGCGTACTGAACCGCGAACGGCCATAGAAAATGGGGAGCAGCCGCATGGATCATGGACGTACGAGCGGCGTCCATGACCATGCCAATGCGGCGCTCAGCAATCCCATTTTGCTGTGGGGAGGCCGGAAGCGTGAACGTCTGGCGGATGCCCTCCGCACGACAGAAGGCCCTCAGGAGGTCTGAGGAAAACTCACCACCTCTGTCTGAGTGCAGACGCAGAACAGGAAGGTCCGAGCCGAAACGCTCGCTGAGCTGGCGACGAGCACCGCGGATCCAGTCGATCAACACCTCAGGGACCTCACCCTTGCTGCGCAAGGGGAAGACTATGGTGTAACGCGAGTAGTCGTCAACGACCAGCAGGAAGTAACGCTCGTGACCCTGTCCACGGACGCGGGCTGGGCCCCACACGTCCATATGAAGAGTCTGCAGAGGAGCCTCTGTCGGAGGGAACGTGGAGGAGTGAGGAGCGGCGCGCTTCCGGCCCTCGGCACAAGGAACACAGGTAGGGGCAGGCCCCAGAGGAAGGGGAGGGAGGGACCGGGGTAGACCCGAGACAAGGGTACGGGAGGCCATACCTCGAAGACGAGGCAAGGAGGGGTGACCAAGGCGGTGGTGCCAAAGGAGAGTCTCGTGCGACAGAGGACGACACGAGCAGGGGCCAGACACAGGACTAGACTTGGACGCGGCAGCAAACACCTGACTAGACGCGGCTACCTGACCAGACGCAGAGACCGGAGGAGGCGTAGTAGTCAGTGTGTACAGACTCGACCCAGGCCGACGGGTGAACGTGGCCAGGTGGCGGCCCGTCCGAGAGCAAGTGCATTGGGTCACACGCTGATCTCCAGGGGTGAACTGGTCAACCCACGCGTCCTGGAGGTCAGCTCCACTCACCAGGTTCGTAGAGAACGAGGGGAGGTGGAGTCCCGACAGCAAGCCCGACGGGGCCGCAGGACACGGTAGAACCATGGAAGAGTGTGCAAGGACTGGGCCCCCAGAGGGGTCAGCCAGAGAGACTGCGACAGGCCGACTGAGCGGCGTGAGTGTGGTGCTGTCTCGAAAGAAAGAGCGCGAAGCACCAGAGTCAAGTGTAAAAGTGTGCAAGGCCTCAGTAGGTGCAGTACCAGAGAGAGCAGACTCACCAGCACCTGGAGCAGCAGACTCACCAGTACCTGGAGCAGCAGACGCACTAGCACCTAGAGCAGCAGCCTCAATGCCTGGGTCGGGCGGGACACGCAGGTAACAGTCACCCTCAGCACTATCAGTCAAAGCATACATGGCAGCAAGGATAGCATCGAAATCAAGATCAAAGATAGTAACATTCTGCTTAAGAAGATCACCCCAGCGAGGGAGCTCAACAGCGTCAGGAAACTGGGCGCGCCAGGCGTCAGACACGCGACCGAAGCAGCGCTGCGCAGTGTGTGGCAGCCCGCACGTCTCCCCACGACGACTGGCGGTGCGAAGAACGTAAGTGCAGGGACCAGCACCCCCAGACCTCCCACGCCCAGCGTACCACTCACGAAGCTGCTGGGCCGACGGGGTCTCACGGGAACGCGGCTGCTGCTGGCGATGGCTACCACCAAAGCCTCCACGCTGCGCGGCTGCACCTCGACCAGCACCACCGCCACCGCCACCTCCGCCACCGCTGCCGCTGCCTCCACCACCGCTGCCGCTGCCTCCACCACCTCCGCCGCTGCCTCCACCACCTCCACTGCCGCCACTGAAGCCCCCACTCCCGGCACCACCCCCACCTCCACCGCCACCCCCTCCGCCTCCTCCACCGCCTCCGCCGCCGCCCCCGTCATCCCCTCCACCACCCTTGCTCCCCTTGCCCTTGCTGTTGCGGTGCCTCCCACTAGGAGCAGACGCAGCCCCGACCTCCTCAGTGCCAACGAGGTCGACAGCAGCAGCAGAAGCAACAGAGGGGAGAAGGGGGACAGGGGAACACCCCTCAAAGAAAGGGGTGCGAAGGTCGCCGCGAGAAGCACCTACAGCTAAGATACTCTTCTCAGCTGCAGCGAGGCGCTCCTCTAGCAGGTCGACAGTGAGCTCGGTGGGGCAAAGGGAGAGAAAGTGGTCCCTGACTGAAGCAACGGAGTCAGGGAGGCGGGTGACTAGGTAGTAAAGGGTGATGTACATGGGGGGGGGGGGTTCTTGGCACAGAAATCAGTGGGAAGGGCAGCGCGGTAGCGGGCGTCACTAGTGCGGAGGTGAGTAATGAGGTCAGCGACTGTGGCAAAGGCGGCAAGGTCAGGGAAAAGGTACGGCAGCATGAGGCGGATGAGGGCAGCAGTGGCAGGGGAGGAGTAGCGCGCAACTACAGCGTTGTACAAAGACTGAGCAGTCTTGTACTGGCCAAAATGCACGCGCTCAGCCGGCGGCAGGTGACTACGAACAGCAAGGCGAGCAACAGCGTCTTGAGTGGTCCACTGCGAGCGAACCGTACTGTCAGCAGTGGCAGCAGGTGCAGTAGAGACACCGGACATGTGATCTAAAAGGGATACCCCATCCCTAGAGTCACACTGAAGAAAGAGCTGCAGGTCGTCAACCCACACGTCAAAGTCAACTGCACGTCCCTCAGCATCAAAGGTGAGAACAGTAGGGCTAGCCATAGCAGCAGTAGCAGCAGTAGCAGCAGTAGCAGCAGTAGCAGCAGAGGCAGCAGTAGCAGCAGGAGCAGTGCAGGCAGGGCAGTGCGGCTCAGTAGGGCGGCGCGGCTCGGTAGGGCGGCGCGGCTCAGTAGGGCGGCGCAGCTCGGCAGAGCGGCGCGGCTCGGCTGGGCGGCGCGGCTCGGCTTGGCGGCGTGGCTCAGCTCCTGGCGGCGCGGCGCAGCAGGGCGGCGCGGGTGCTTACCAGGGGCGGGTGCAGGGCAGGGCCGCGACAGCAGGGGCCGTGACTGCAGGGGCCGCGACAGCAAAGGGGCCGTGACGGTAGGGGCCGCGATAGCAGGGGCTGCGACGGCAGGGGTCGCGATGGCAGGGGCCGCGACAGCAGGGGCCGCGACGGCAGGGGCCGCGACAGCAGCAGGGGCCGCGACGGCAGCAGGGGCCGCGACGGCAGCAGGGGCCGCAGCGGCAGTAGGGGCCGCAGCAGCAGCAGAGGCCGCAGCGGCAGTAGGGGCCGCGACTGCAGCAGGGGCCACGACAGGCGGCGACGGAAGGGCCGCGACAGCAGGGGCTGCGACGGGCGGGGGCAGTTGGGAGCACGACGGCAGCAACTGGACCAGACACTGGAACCTGACCTGACACAGCTACCTGGGGAGACGCGGCAACCTGGTGAGACGCGAGAACCTGACGGGGGACAATGACAAGGGTCGGGGGCAGTAGCTGCTACTGCCGCTGCTGCTGCTGCTGCCCTCGGGGGCCAGTGTGAAGTGTGTAGAGACCAGAGCCTAGCTCAGCAGTAAAGGTGGCGAGAGGCGCGTACGTGTCCCTGTCGACACAAACCGCAGTCTCGCCAGAAGGCTCAATCCACACACCCACGTGCTGACTCACGAGCGGCCTCACGCCCACCAAGTTCCTCGAGAACGAGGGGACGCGGAAGCCGGTCAGAGAACCGGAGGGAACAGCGGGGCACGGAAGCGTAGTAGTGTAGCGAGCAGTGACTGGTCCCGAAGTGGGATCAGCCAGTGCTACAGAGACCGGCGTAGGAAGTGGGGTAAGTGTCGTGCGGTCGTGGAAGAAACAGTGGGAAGCTCCGGAGTCCAGAGTGAAAGACAGCGAAGCGTCCTCCGGAGCAGCTCATGGATTAGTGTCTACACAAGTACCTACACTAGCAACAGGCACCTCAGCAAGACTAGCACCTAAGCTAACAACGCTCGAGTAAACAGAGTCAGAAGCACTAGAGTCAACAATAGCATACATAGCATGAGGAGTTCCTAAGAGACCAACCAACTGAGAAGCCGGCATGCCCTACAGAGCGGGGCCGTACGTCTGAACAAGGGGAAGCTAGTCAGGGGCAGGGCCGTCAACGCCGTAGGCCAATCGAACCATGTCAGTAAGCTGAGCAAAGCACTGACCCGGTGGGTGGCTGCGGCCACAAGGCTGGCTGCGGCGGGCACCTGTCAGAACGTGATAGGTGCAGGGAGGGTGGACGACACCGCGCTGCAGTTAACGCTGTCCTGACCCCTGCCCCGAAACCTGTTGCTGCCGCTGCTGCTGCTGCTGTGGCTGCTGCGAGGGGAGGGGCTGCTGCTGTCGTCGAGTCAGGTACCACGCCGCTGCTCCACCCCCTGCGGCTGGCAGACCGGTAGGTGCCTGACGAACCCGGGCGTCACCTCCATCAGCTGTAGCAGGGGAGTCATCGGCCGCTGCACGAGGCGCTCCTCCAGCGCCTGCACTCCCGCCGCCGCCGCTCGCCATGTCACCCCCACCGCCTTCGCCGCCTCCGCCTACACCCTGACTGCCCCTCCTGCCACTCCTACCCCGAGACCGCGAAGAAGTCGTAACAGCAGTTGCGGTCATGTCAGTAACGGCAGTGGCGAGGGAGGGAGTAAAGGTGGGCAGCTGAGGGACAGTGCACCCGTGGAACAGTGGAGGGGGCACAACACCAGAGGCAGAGGCTACCGAGCGGAGGTTGCTCTCGGCGTCCTTGAGGGTCAACTCAAGGACCTCGATAGTGAGCTCGCTAGGGTGCTTCAGAAGAAGCGCGTCACGAATCGAAGCAAGGCGGTCAGGGAGGCTAGTGGCGATGAAATAGATAGAAATCGCCATGGGGGGAGGGAGCAGTGCAAGCTGTGCGTTAGTGCAAGCAGTGTTAGAATGAAAAGGAATGAATGACTGAACTAGGAAGCAGTTGGGTACAAGTGGGAAACCTAAAAGTGTTGTACCCTATATGAACTACCCCACTACAGCCTAAACAGACTATAGCATATAAGTTTGACACACCCCCATAGGCAAAGTGGGGGAGAACAAGAGGTCACAAGACCAGTCAAGAAAGGCAAAGCAAGCTCAGGGTGGATCACAAAGTCACCACGCAGTCTGAGCACAAGCAAATGGCCACAAGGCCAGTTCACATGCAGAGTTATATAAAGGAGAACAAACAATACACAGAACAAAACCTAGCAAGAGTAAGCATGCAGGTATATGTATAAAGAGTACAGTACAGGCAGAGTCAAGAAGAAAGCAAGTGAGGCACAGTAGGTACAAGGCCTAACACAGTACAGAAACGCTGATGATCACAAGGCTGAAGTGCCTTGGTGAAAACATCAGCAGTGTTGGCCTGAGAGGCCACGTAAGCAAGACGAAGCTGGCCACGCTGCTGCAACTCTCGAGCAAGGAAGTAGCGCAGAGCAATGTGCTTCGTTCTGTGCTCCTGTCTGTGCTCCTGACACAAGGCCAGCATGGCCTTGTTGTCGACGTACAGAACTGGAGGAGAACGAGGCACCTCTCCCAAGTCGGTCAGCAGGTAGGTGAGCCAGCGTAGCTCCTGTGCAGCCATGGCCCCAGCGTAGATCTCAGCCTCACAACTAGAGCTGAGAACAGAAGAAGAGCGGGTAGACCGCCAAGAGACAGAACCGGAGCCAAGACTGAAGGTGTAACCCTGTGACGACCGCTGCGTAGCCAAGTCGTCAACCCAGGAGGCGTCAGCGTGACCAGTGAGGACAACTCGAGCCCGTCCTCCAAGCACGAGCCCCATGCCCGATGTATTGCACAAGTATCGCAACACCCTCTTCGCAGCATCCCAGTGCACCTTTCGGTGCCTGCCGGGAGCCACGTAGCGAGCCAGAAGGCTGAGAGGGTATGCGAGGTCAGGTCGTGTGCAAGTCATCAGGTACATGAGGCAGCCCACAAGCTCTGGATACGGGCCACTCGGCTCTACGGACTCGTCCGAAGGTGGAGCTGAGAGCGAGTGACCGGTAGGTAGAGGAGTGGACTGTGGCGAGGAGTACGTGAAGCCGAAGCGCTGAAGGACCTGCTGCACCATGTGTGACTGAGTCAAGGTAATGGTGCGCTGTGCTCTGTCCCGGGTGATCCGCAAGCCAAGATAGCTTGTCAGCTCACCCAGGTCTGTGCACGTGTGTCTCTTCTGCAGCTCGGACTTCACGTGGGCGAGTGCCTCAGTGTGAGTAGTAGCAAAGACGAGGTCGTCTACGTACACGAGAACGTAGAACGGCGGCAGAGTAGTGTCAGTGCGTAGAAACAGAGAAGGGTCAGCAGTGGAAGGAGCAAAACCAAGAGAAGCAAGAGTCGTCCTGAGTATGTCGTGCCACTGACGGGGTGCCTCGCGGAGACCGTAGACTGGCCGCCGGAGGCTCCACTGGGTACCAGCAGGAAACGACCCAGTGAAGCCAGGTGGGCGGCGCAGCCAGATCTCCTCGTGCAGGCTGCCCTGTAGGAAGGCTGTGCTGAAGTCAAGCGAGTGGAGCTCGTAGTCACGCTGAGCAGCAACGTGCAGCAGTACCCGAAGAGTGGTCATCTTCGGGGTAGGGGAGAAGGTCTGAAAGAAGTCAACTCCCTGTCGCTGACTGAATCCACGTGCAACGTAACGCGCCTTGAAGGCAGGCGAAGAACCCGGCGGCCGCTTCACCCTGAAGATCCACATGCCACTGACGATGTTCGCCCTAGGTGGGGGAACCTCGTCTACGTAGGTGCCTGTGGACTTCCAGGAAGCCATCTCTGCGTCCATGGCTGCCTGCCACTGAGAGGAGTAGGAACCCTCTATCGCCTCTGCGTAAGAGCGCGGGGTCGGGATGTCTGGTGCATCCGGGTCTCCCTCAGGGGCCAGCAGCATGGACACGAGATGAGGTACAGAAGCAGCAAAGCACTCAAACTCCTCCTGTCTGTCCTCAAGAACGTTCGTGCCAAGAGCACACTCACCCCCGACGGACAGAGGACAGACAGACGCAGACGCAGACTCAGCAACAAGACTAGTGGCGTAGTCTAGGCGACAGGCTGCAGCAAAGTCAACAAGCTCAGCAACAAGAGCAGACGCAGCAGAGGACTCAAACAGAGGGTCAGTGACAGCAGTGGCCAGAAAGCGCGTGACAGCTGGACTAGCAGCACGAAGGGAGTCAGACTCCGGGTCCGGACCGTCAGGAAGAGGGAACGTAGGAGGAGATGGCAGAGAGACACGCTGTGGAGCAGTAGAAGGACGCAATGTCATAGAGTGAGTGCCTGGGACAGGAGGGAGACGCGGACGCGAAACACGACCAGCGTGAACAGTACGGATAGGCGACGCAGAACGAGACGCAGGCGAAACAGGACGAGACTCAGGCTCACGACGCTCCGTAAGACCTCTAGTCGGTCCAGAGTAAGGAGAAGGACCAGGCAGTGGAGAGGCCGGCTGCAACTGCGACTGGGACTGGACAGGCGGTGGACTCAGGAAAGGAGGAGGACCAGGAGAAGGTGGGGAGCCAAGAACCTGCTGAAGGAGCGGAACGTAGTACGGCCGCGGCCGCGCAGCGCCTCCAGAAACAGCAGAGACAGAACCGGTACCCTCAGCCCCAGGGTCTCCAGTCCCAGCAGCACCTCCAGCAGCTCCAGCACCAGCAGCACCAACACCAGCAGCACCTCCAGCAGCTCCAGCAGCACCTCCAGCACCAGCAGCACCTCCAGCAGCTCCAGCAGCAGCAGCACCTCCAGTAGCTCCAGTAGCACCAGCACCTCCAGCACCAGCAGCACCTCCAGTAGCTCTAGCAGCACCTCCAGTACCAGAAGCACCTCCAGCAGCTCCAGCAGCAGCAGCACCTCCAGTAGCTCTAGTAGCACCAGCACCTCCAGCACCAGCAGCACCTCCAGTAGCTCCAGCAGCACCTCCAGCACCAGCAGCACCTCCAGCAGCTCCAGCAGCAGCAGCACCTCCAGTAGCTCCAGTAGCACCAGCACCTCCAGCACCAGCAGTAACTCGACAGCGCCGAGAGTACCACTCACGAAGCCGCTGTGGAGAGAGGGGCTCCCGCTGCGACGGGACACCTAGAGCACCTCCAGACTCAGCACGCGCAGGCTCAGCACCTCCAGACACAGTACCCTCAGGCTCCACACCCCCAGGCTCAGCACGCCCAGACTCAGCACCCCCAGACTCATCACCCCCAGTCTCAGCACCCCCAGTCCCTGCACCCGCAGGCTCAGCACCCCTAGCAGCACCTGAGTCGACAGCTACCTCGACCGGCTCAGCAGGGTCTACCTGGGACACACCTGAGGGGGCAGGACCCTGGGGGGGGAGGGGGTCTACCGGGGGAGTACCTGGTGCGAGGAAGAGCGGCGGGGGGGGGAGAGAGGCAGTGCGGTAGGGAAAGAGACGGTAGTACGACACCGACTCGTCAAACGTGACGTCCTGAGAGGACAGAACACGACGCGAGGTGGGGTGGTAGAACTGCCACCCGGGTGCGTCAGGAGGGAAGCCAAGGAAGACACAGGGAACGGCACGGGAGGACAGCTTGTCCGCTGTAGTATCACGGACAAAAGCTCGAGATCCCCAGACACGGAACGCGGACGCATCGCCAACCTTCCCCGTCCACCGCAGAGTAGGTGTAGTCTCCGGCAAGGAGACACGAGGCTGAAGGTTGATCTGATGCGCAGCGTACTGAACCGCGAACGGCCACAGAAAATGGGGAGCAGCCGCATGGATCATGGACGTACGAGCGACGTCCATGACCATGCCAATGCGGCGCTCAGCAATCCCATTTTGCTGTGGGGAGGCCGGAAGCGTGAACGTCTGGCGGATGCCCTCCGAACGACAGAAGGCCCTCAGGAGGTCGGAGGAAAACTCCCCACCTCTGTCCGAGTGCAGACGCAGAACAGGAAGGTCTGAACCGAAACTCTCACTGAGCTGGCGACGAGCACCGCGGATCCAGTCGATCAACACCTCAGGGACCTCACCCTTGCTGCGCAAGGGGAAGACTATGGTGTAACGCGAGTAGTCGTCAACGACCAGCAGGAAGTAACGCTCATGACCCTGTCCACGGACGCGGGCTGGGCCCCACACGTCGATGTGAAGAGTCTGCAGAGGAGCCTCAGTCGGAGGGAACGAGGAGGAGTGAGGGGCGGCGCGCTGCCTGCCCTCGACACAAGGAACACAGGTGGGGGCAGGCCCCGGAGGAAGGGGAGGGAGGGACCTGGGTAGACCCGAGACAAGGGCACGGGAGGCCATACCTCGAAGACGAGGCAGGGAGGGGTGACCAAGGCGGTGGTGCCAAAGGAGAGTCTCGTGCGACAGAGGACGACACGAGCAGGGGGCAGACGCAGGACTAGACCTGGACGCGGCAGCAAACACCTGACTAGACGCAGCTACCTGACCAGACGCAGAGACCGGAGGAGGTGCAGTAGTCAGTGTGTACAGACTCGACCCTGGCCGACGGGTGAACGTGGCCAGGTGGCGGCCCGTCCGAGAGCAAGTGCAGTGGGTCACACGCTGACCTCCAGGAGTGAACTGGTCAACCCACGCGTCCTGGAGGTCAGCTCCACTCACCAAGTTCGTAGAGAACGAGGGGAGGTGGAGTCCCGACAGCAAGCCCGACGGGGCCGCAGGACACGGTAGAACCGTGGAGGAGTGTGCAAGGACTGGGCCCCCGGAGGGGTCAGCAAGGGAGACCGCAACAGGCCGACTGAGCGGCGTGAGCGTGGTGCTGTCTCTAAAGAAAGAGCGCGAAGCACCAGAGTCAAGTGTAAAAGTGTGCAAGGCCTCAGTAGGTGCAGTACCAGAGAGAGCAGACTCACCAGCACCTGGAGCAGCAGACTCACCAGTACCTGGAGCAGCAGACGCACTAGCACCTAGAGCAGCAGCCTCAATGCCTGGGTCGGGCGGGACACGCAGGTAACAGTCACCCTCAGCACTATCAGTCAAAGCATACATGGCAGCAAGGATAGCATCGAAATCAAGATCAAAGATAGTAACATTCTGCTTAAGAAGATCACCCCAGCGAGGGAGCTCAACAGCGTCAGGAAACTGGGCGCGCCAGGCGTCAGACACGCGACCGAAGCAGCGCTGCGCAGTGTGTGGCAGCCCGCACGTCTCCCCACGACGACTGCCGGTGCGAAGAACGTAAGTGCAGGGACCAGCACCCCCAGACCTCCCACGCCCAGCGTACCACTCACGAAGCTGCTGGGCCGACGGGGTCTCACGGGAACGCGGCTGCTGCTGGCGATGGCTACCACCAAAGCCTCCACGCTGCGCGGCTGCACCTCGACCAGCACCACCGCCACCGCCACCTCCGCCACCGCTGCCGCTGCCTCCACCACCGCTGCCGCTGCCTCCACCACCTCCGCCGCTGCCTCCACCACCTCCACTGCCGCCACTGAAGCCCCCACTCCCGGCACCACCCCCACCTCCACCGCCACCCCCTCCGCCTCCTCCACCGCCTCCGCCGCCGCCCCCGTCATCCCCTCCACCACCCTTGCTCCCCTTGCCCTTGCTGTTGCGGTGCCTCCCACTAGGAGCAGACGCAGCCCCGACCTCCTCAGTGCCAACGAGGTCGACAGCAGCAGCAGAAGCAACAGAGGGGAGAAGGGGGACAGGGGAACACCCCTCAAAGAAAGGGGTGCGACGGTCGCCGCGAGAAGCACCTACAGCTAAGATACTCTTCTCAGCTGCAGCGAGGCGCTCCTCTAGCAGGTCGACAGTGAGCTCGGTGGGGCAAAGGGAGAGAAAGTGGTCCCTGACTGAAGCAACGGAGTCAGGGAGGCGGGTGACTAGGTAGTAAAGGGTGATGTACATGGGGGGGGGGGGTTCTTGGCACAGAAATCAGTGGGAAGGGCAGCGCGGTAGCGGGCGTCACTAGTGCGGAGGTGAGTAATGAGGTCAGCGACTGTGGCAAAGGCGGCAAGGTCAGGGAAAAGGTACGGCAGCATGAGGCGGATGAGGGCAGCAGTGGCAGGGGAGGAGTAGCGCGCAACTACAGCGTTGTACAAAGACTGAGCAGTCTTGTACTGGCCAAAATGCACGCGCTCAGCCGGCGGCAGGTGACTACGAACAGCAAGGCGAGCAACAGCGTCTTGAGTGGTCCACTGCGAGCGAACCGTACTGTCAGCAGTGGCAGCAGGTGCAGTAGAGACACCGGACATGTGATCTAAAAGGGATACCCCATCCCTAGAGTCACACTGAAGAAAGAGCTGCAGGTCGTCAACCCACACGTCAAAGTCAACTGCACGTCCCTCAGCATCAAAGGTGAGAACAGTAGGGCTAGCCATAGCAGCAGTAGCAGCAGTAGCAGCAGTAGCAGCAGTAGCAGCAGTAGCAGCAGAGGCAGCAGTAGCAGCAGGAGCAGTGCAGGCAGGGCAGTGCGGCTCAGTAGGGCGGCGCGGCTCGGTAGGGCGGCGCGGCTCAGTAGGGCGGCGCAGCTCGGCAGAGCGGCGCGGCTCGGCTGGGCGGCGCGGCTCGGCTTGGCGGCGTGGCTCAGCTCCTGGCGGCGCGGCGCAGCAGGGCGGCGCGGGTGCTTACCAGGGGCGGGTGCAGGGCAGGGCCGCGACAGCAGGGGCCGTGACTGCAGGGGCCGCGACAGCAAAGGGGCCGTGACGGTAGGGGCCGCGATAGCAGGGGCTGCGACGGCAGGGGTCGCGATGGCAGGGGCCGCGACAGCAGGGGCCGCGACGGCAGGGGCCGCGACAGCAGCAGGGGCCGCGACGGCAGCAGGGGCCGCGACGGCAGCAGGGGCCGCAGCGGCAGTAGGGGCCGCAGCAGCAGCAGAGGCCGCAGCGGCAGTAGGGGCCGCGACTGCAGCAGGGGCCACGACAGGCGGCGACGGAAGGGCCGCGACAGCAGGGGCTGCGACGGGCGGGGGCAGTTGGGAGCACGACGGCAGCAACTGGACCAGACACTGGAACCTGACCTGACACAGCTACCTGGGGAGACGCGGCAACCTGGTGAGACGCGAGAACCTGACGGGGGACAATGACAAGGGTCGGGGGCAGTAGCTGCTACTGCCGCTGCTGCTGCTGCTGCCCTCGGGGGCCAGTGTGAAGTGTGTAGAGACCAGAGCCTAGCTCAGCAGTAAAGGTGGCGAGAGGCGCGTACGTGTCCCTGTCGACACAAACCGCAGTCTCGCCAGAAGGCTCAATCCACACACCCACGTGCTGACTCACGAGCGGCCTCACGCCCACCAAGTTCCTCGAGAACGAGGGGACGCGGAAGCCGGTCAGAGAACCGGAGGGAACAGCGGGGCACGGAAGCGTAGTAGTGTAGCGAGCAGTGACTGGTCCCGAAGTGGGATCAGCCAGTGCTACAGAGACCGGCGTAGGAAGTGGGGTAAGTGTCGTGCGGTCGTGGAAGAAACAGTGGGAAGCTCCGGAGTCCAGAGTGAAAGACAGCGAAGCGTCCTCCGGAGCAGCTCATGGATTAGTGTCTACACAAGTACCTACACTAGCAACAGGCACCTCAGCAAGACTAGCACCTAAGCTAACAACGCTCGAGTAAACAGAGTCAGAAGCACTAGAGTCAACAATAGCATACATAGCATGAGGAGTTCCTAAGAGACCAACCAACTGAGAAGCCGGCATGCCCTACAGAGCGGGGCCGTACGTCTGAACAAGGGGAAGCTAGTCAGGGGCAGGGCCGTCAACGCCGTAGGCCAATCGAACCATGTCAGTAAGCTGAGCAAAGCACTGACCCGGTGGGTGGCTGCGGCCACAAGGCTGGCTGCGGCGGGCACCTGTCAGAACGTGATAGGTGCAGGGAGGGTGGACGACACCGCGCTGCAGTTAACGCTGTCCTGACCCCTGCCCCGAAACCTGTTGCTGCCGCTGCTGCTGCTGCTGTGGCTGCTGCGAGGGGAGGGGCTGCTGCTGTCGTCGAGTCAGGTACCACGCCGCTGCTCCACCCCCTGCGGCTGGCAGACCGGTAGGTGCCTGACGAACCCGGGCGTCACCTCCATCAGCTGTAGCAGGGGAGTCATCGGCCGCTGCACGAGGCGCTCCTCCAGCGCCTGCACTCCCGCCGCCGCCGCTCGCCATGTCACCCCCACCGCCTTCGCCGCCTCCGCCTACACCCTGACTGCCCCTCCTGCCACTCCTACCCCGAGACCGCGAAGAAGTCGTAACAGCAGTTGCGGTCATGTCAGTAACGGCAGTGGCGAGGGAGGGAGTAAAGGTGGGCAGCTGAGGGACAGTGCACCCGTGGAACAGTGGAGGGGGCACAACACCAGAGGCAGAGGCTACCGAGCGGAGGTTGCTCTCGGCGTCCTTGAGGGTCAACTCAAGGACCTCGATAGTGAGCTCGCTAGGGTGCTTCAGAAGAAGCGCGTCACGAATCGAAGCAAGGCGGTCAGGGAGGCTAGTGGCGATGAAATAGATAGAAATCGCCATGGGGGGAGGGAGCAGTGCAAGCTGTGCGTTAGTGCAAGCAGTGTTAGAATGAAAAGGAATGAATGACTGAACTAGGAAGCAGTTGGGTACAAGTGGGAAACCTAAAAGTGTTGTACCCTATATGAACTACCCCACTACAGCCTAAACAGACTATAGCATATAAGTTTGACACACCCCCATAGGCAAAGTGGGGGAGAACAAGAGGTCACAAGACCAGTCAAGAAAGGCAAAGCAAGCTCAGGGTGGATCACAAAGTCACCACGCAGTCTGAGCACAAGCAAATGGCCACAAGGCCAGTTCACATGCAGAGTTATATAAAGGAGAACAAACAATACACAGAACAAAACCTAGCAAGAGTAAGCATGCAGGTATATGTATAAAGAGTACAGTATAGGCAGAGTCAAGAAGAAAGCAAGTGAGGCACAGTAGGTACAAGGCCTAACACAGTACAGAAACGCTGATGATCACAAGGCTGAAGTGCCTTGGTGAAAACATCAGCAGTGTTGGCCTGAGAGGCCACGTAAGCAAGACGAAGCTGGCCACGCTGCTGCAACTCTCGAGCAAGGAAGTAGCGCAGAGCAATGTGCTTCGTTCTGTGCTCCTGTCTGTGCTCCTGACACAAGGCCAGCATGGCCTTGTTGTCGACGTACAGAACTGGAGGAGAACGAGGCGCCTCTCCCAAGTCGGTCAGCAGGTAGGTGAGCCAGCGTAGCTCCTGTGCAGCCATGGCCCCAGCGTAGATCTCAGCCTCACAACTAGAGCTGAGAACAGAAGAAGAGCGGGTAGACCGCCAAGAGACAGAACCGGAGCCAAGACTGAAGGTGTAACCCTGTGACGACCGCTGCGTAGCCAAGTCGTCAACCCAGGAGGCGTCAGCGTGACCAGTGAGGACAACTCGAGCCCGTCCTCCAAGCACGAGCCCCATGCCCGATGTATTGCACAAGTATCGCAACACCCTCTTCGCAGCATCCCAGTGCACCTTTCGGTGCCTGCCGGGAGCCACGTAGCGAGCCAGAAGGCTGAGAGGGTATGCGAGGTCAGGTCGTGTGCAAGTCATCAGGTACATGAGGCAGCCCACAAGCTCTGGATACGGGCCACTCGGCTCTACGGACTCGTCCGAAGGTGGAGCTGAGAGCGAGTGACCGGTAGGTAGAGGAGTGGACTGTGGCGAGGAGTACGTGAAGCCGAAGCGCTGAAGGACCTGCTGCACCATGTGTGACTGAGTCAAGGTAATGGTGCGCTGTGCTCTGTCCCGGGTGATCCGCAAGCCAAGATAGCTTGTCAGCTCACCCAGGTCTGTGCACGTGTGTCTCTTCTGCAGCTCGGACTTCACGTGGGCGAGTGCCTCAGTGTCACCAGTAGCAAAGACAAGGTCGTCTACGTACACGAGAACGTAGAACGGCGGCAGAGTGGTGTCAGTGCGTAAAAACAGTGACGGGTCAGCAGTGGAAGGAGCGAAACCAAGAGTAGCAAGAGTCGTCCTCAGTGTGTCGTGCCACGCACGGGGTGCCTGGCGGAGACCGTAGACTGGCCGCCGGAGGCTCCACTGGGTACCAGCAGGAAACGACCCAGTGAAGCCAGGTGGGCGGCGCAACCAGATCTCCTCGTGCAGGCTGCCCTATAGGAAGGCTCTGCTGAAGTCAAGCGAGTGGAGCTCGTAGTCACGCTGAGCAGAAACGTGCAGCAGTACCCGAAGAGTGGTCATCTTCGGGGTGGGGGAGAAGGTCTGGAAGAAGTCAACTCCCTGTCGCTGACTGAAGCCACGTGCAACGTAACACGCCTTGAAGACAGGCAGAGAACCTGGCGGCCGCTTCACCCTGAAGATCCACATGCCACTGACGATGTTCGCCCCAGACGGGGGAACCTCGTCGACGTAGGTGCCTGTGGGCTTCCAGGAAGCCATCTCGGCGTCCATGGCTGCCTGTCACTGAGAGGAGTAGGGACCCTCTATCGCCTCTGCGTAAGAGCGCGGGGTCGGGATGTCTAGTGCATCCGGGTCTCCCTCAGGGGCAAGCAGCATGGACATGAGATGAGGTACAGCAGCGGCAAAGCACTCAAAATCCTCCTGTCTGTCCTCAAGAACGTCCGTGCCAAGAGCACACTCACCCCCGACGGACGGAGGACAGACAGACGCAGACGCAGACTCAGTAACAAGACTAGCGGCGTAGTCTAGGCGACAGGCTGCAGCAAAGTCAACAAGCTCAGCAACGAGAGCAGATGCAGCAGAGGACTCAAATAGAGGGTCAGTGACAGCAGAAGCCAGAAAGCGCGTGACAGTAGGACTAGCAGCATGAAGGGAGTCAGACTCCAGGTCCGGACCGTCAGGAAGAGAGGACGCAGGAGGAGAGGGCAGAGGGACACGCTGTGGAGCAGTGGAAGGACGCAGTGTCCAAACGCAAGGACTCAGTAGGTGCAGTACCAGAGAGAGCAAACGCACCCGCACCTGGAGCAGCAGACGCACCAGCACCTGGAGTAGCAGACGCACTAGCACCTAGAGCAGCAGCCGCAATGCCCGGGTCGGGCGGGACACTCAGGTAACAGTCACCCTCAGCACTATCAGCAAGAGCATACATGGCAGCAAGGATAGCATCAAAATCTAGATCAAAGATAGGCACATTCTGCAGAAGCAGATCATGCCAGCGAGGGAGCTCAACGGCGTCAGGAAACTGGGCACGCCAAGCGTCAGTCAAGCGACTGAAGCAGCGCTGCGTAGTGTGTGGGAGCCCACACACGCAGCGTACCACTCACGAAGCTGCTGGACCGACGGGGTCTCACGGGAGCGCAGCTGCTGCTGGCGCTGGCTGCAACCAAAGCCTCCACGCTGCGCGGCTGAACCTCGACCAGCACCACCGCCACCTCCACCTCCACCGCCGCCGCCGCTGCCTCCACCACCGCCGCCGCTGCCTCCACCACCTCCGCTACTGCCGCCACCACCTCCACCGCCTCCACTACCTCCGCCTCCTCCACCTCCTCCACTGCTTCCCCCGCCGCCCCCGCCACCACCCTTGCTCCCCTTGCCCCTGCTGGTGCGGCGTCTCCCAGTAGGGGCAGACGCAGCTCCGACCTCCGCAGTGCCAACGAGGTCGACAGCAGCAGCAGAAGCAACATAGGGGAGAAGGGGGACAGGGGAACACCCCTCAAAGAAAGGGGTGCGACGGTCGCCACGAGAAGCACCTACAGCTAAGATACTCTTCTCAGCTGCAGTAAGGCGCTCCTCTAGCAGGTCGACAGTCAGCTCGGTGGGGCAAAGGGAGAGAAAGTGGTCCCTGACTGAAGAGAGGGAGTCAGGGAGGCGGGTGACTAGGTAGTAAAGGGTGATGTACATGGGGGGGGGGTTCTTGGCACAGAACTCAGTGGGAAGGGCAGCGCGGTAGCGGGCGTCACTAGTGCGAAGGTGAGCAACTAGGTCAGCGACTGTGGCAGGGAAAAGGTACGGCAGCATGAGGCGGCTGAGGGCAGCAGTGGCAGGGGAGGAGTAGCGCGCAACTACAATGTCGTACAAAGACTGAGCAGTCTTGTACTGGCCAAAATGCGCACGCTCAGCTGGCGGCAGGTGACTACGAACAGCAAGACGAGCAACAGCGTCACGAGTGGTCCACTGCGAGCGAACAGTACTGTCAGCAGTGGCAGTAGGAGCAGTAGAGGCACCGGACGTGTGATCGAAGAGGGATACTCCATCCCTAGAGTCACACTGAAGAAAAAGCTGCAGGTCGTCAACCCACACGTCAAAGTCAACTGCACGTCCCTCAGCATCAAAGGTGAGAACTGTGGGGCTAGCCATAGTGGCAGTAGGGGCAGTAGCGGCAGCAGAAGCAGCAGTAGTAACAGGAGCAGTGCAGGTAGGGCAGTGCAGCTCAGTAGGGCGGCTCGGCTCGGCTGGGCGGTGCGGCTCAGTTAGGTGGCGCGGCTCGGCTGGGCGGCGCGGCTCGGCTGGGCGGCACGGCTCGGCTGGTCAGCGCGGCTCGGCCAAGCAGCGCGGCTCGGCTCCTGGCTGCGCGGCGCAGCAGGGGGGGGGGGGGGCGCGGGTGCTTACGAGGGGCGGTTGCAGGCAGGGCCGCTACTGGGGCGGCAGCAGGGCAGGGCCGCTACAGGCGGCGCAGGCAGGGCCGCTACTGGACGTCTGCAGGGCCGGGCCGACGGGCGGCGGGCCGGCGAAGGGCGACAGGCCGGCGACGGGCGGCAACGGGCCAGCTACGGGCGGCAACGGGCCGGTGACGGGCCGGCGACGGGCGGCAATGGGCGGCAATGGGCGGCAACGGGCCAGCGACGGGCCGGCAGCGGGCGGCAACGGGCCGGCGACGGGCGGCAATGGGCCAGCGACGGGCCAGCAAAGGGCGGCAACGGGCCGGCGACGGGCGGCAATGGGCCAGCGACGGGCCAGCCACGGGCGGCAACGGGCCGTCGACGGGCGACGGGTGGCCGGCGACGGGCGACGGGCCGGCGACGGGCGGCAACGGGCCAGCTACGGGCCAGCGACGGGCGGCAGTAGGGTAGGGCCACGAGGGGCCTCTAAGGAAAGGGCCACGACGGGCCAGCAAGGCAAGGCCACGACGGGCGGCACGAGGGCAGGGCGCGTGACGGCGCAGGTGAAACAGGCGCGAAGCGCGCTTCGGGTAGGAAGAAAAATCGTGGTGGGCCCTAAAAAAAACGTTCCCACTAGGGAACCTGCTCAGAATACCATGTTAGAATGAGAAGGAATGAATGACTGAACTAGGAAGCAGTTGGGTACAAGTGGGAAACCTAAAAGTGTTGTACCGTATATGAACTACCCCACTACAGCCTAAACAGACTATAGCATATAAGTTTGACACGAAGTGGTTACCGACGCAAGCGACATCGCCATTGGAGCCGTATTGCTACATAATTTCGGCAACGGTTTACATCCCATCGCATACGAGTCACGAAAACTGCATCCGCCCGAGAAGAATTACCCAATACACGATCTCAAAATGCTTGCGATCGTGCATGCATTCAAAGTGTGGCGCTGTTACTTGACCGGCGCCGACGTGACAGTACGGACAGACCATAAATCACTACAGTACCTCCGCGCACAGCCCCACCTCAACCCACGACAAATTCGCTGGCTCGAGTACCTCGAGTCAAATTTTCACTACACGGTCACCTACAAAAAGGGGGCATCGAACATCGCCGACGCAAAAACCCGGCCCACAGCCCAACTCCACGCCATACTACTCGCCCAGACCAGCCCACTACTGACAGACCTATTTACCCACGGTTATTAGACTGACCCGTTTTTCACAGGCGGAAATTCGCAGCAATTTTTTGCGGCAAGAAGAGTCTATTACGTAAAAGCCGGCACCGATCAAATCTGGGTACTGGGCTACACACTTCTACGGGAATTGCTGTTACAAGAGGCACAGAACGGAGTCACCTCAAGCCATTTCGGAGTAGAAAAAACACGGCAGCAGCTGCAGCGGTATTATTACTGGCCCGAAATGCTGACCGACGTGCAGCGACACGTGGCATCGTGTCCCACCTGCCAACTCATGAAATCATCACGAAAGCGGCCGGCAGGGCAGTTGCAGCCGATACCACCCCCAGAGCGTGCTTGGCAGCAGGTGACGATAGACTTCGTCACGAGGTTACCGGCCGGAGCAAGTGGGAACAACGCGATCCTGGTCGTCGTCGATCGGCTGACAAAAATGGCACATTTCGCAGCCTCCAAAAAATCAATCACAGCCGAAGAAACGACCCGCCTCTTCATCTCAACCATCGTTCGATTACACGTGATACCAGCAGCAATCATCAGCGACCGCGATACGAAATTTACCAGCAATTTCTGGCGGAACTTGTGGCAGCAGTTCGGCACGAGACTGCAATTCAGTTCTTCGTACCACCCCGAAATCGACGGACAGACAGAACCGACAAATCAGACCATGGAACAGTTAATCCGTGCCACATGCGACGACCCGACCAGCTGGGAACAGCAACTGCCACTCATCAAATTCGCGTACAACAACTTGCCATCCGCCACGACCTAACAGTTACCGTTTTACTTGAACTACGGACAAGACCCTACAGTACCCATGACCCCGAATCCCGACAACCCAGTACCACGTGCGCAACAATTTGCGAAAATATTACAGGCAGCACGAACCAGGGCAGCCGAGGCAATAAAAAATGTCAAGAAGCTAGAGTAACTTAGGCTTAGGAGCCATGGCTTGAGTAGCTTGGGGACATAGGTTTGAGTATCGAGAGAGTTTTGCAAAGGAGAAAGATGGTTTCACTATAACAAAACAAGAACATATATGGGGAAGAGAAGGGGTGCACCACCAAAACAAGAAGCATATAGCTACACTAGGATCTACTGTAGGTAGGTATATTAATGTATACAAATACATTTCAACACACCCCCTAGCTGCCTACAGTGAGAACCATGTGCAACAGCACCCCCAAAAGGGGTACACCAGGCGCAGCTGAGGAAGGAGAGTGACAGAAGAATGAACGAGAATGGATGAACTAGGAAAGAGTTGGGTACAAGTACTAACCCTAATTGGGTTGTACCCCTTATGGGCTACCCCACTTTAGCATACACAATATAAGCTATACAACATTTTGACACACCCCCATAAGCAAAGTGGGGGAGAACAAGGCATTCATGACCTTGTTGTCTACGTACAGAACTGGAGGCGAACGAGGCTGCTCTCTCAAGTCAGTCAGCAGGTAGGTGAGCCAGCGTAGCTCCTGTGCAGCCATCGCCCCTGCATAGATCTCAGCCTCACAACTGGAGCTGAGAACCGAAGACGAGCGGGTAGACCGCCAAGAAACAGAGCCGGAACCAAGGCTGAAGGTGTAACCCTGTGACGACCGCTGCGTAGCTGAGTCGTCAACCCAAGAAGCGTCTGCGTGACCAGTGAGGACAACTGGATCCCGTCCTCCAATCACGAGTCCCATGCCCGACGTACTGCACAAGTAACGCAGTACCCTCTTTGCAGCATCCCAGTGCACCTTTCGGTGCCTACCGGGAGCCACGTAGCGAGCCAGAAGGCTGAGGGTACGCGAGGTCAGGTAGTGTGCAGGTCATCAGGTACATGAGGCAACCCACAAGCTCTGGGTACGGACCACTCGGCTCTACGGACTCGTCCGAAGGTGGAGCTGAGAGCGAGTGGCCGATAGACAGAGGAGTGGGCTGTGGCAAGGAGAAATGGAAGCCGAAGCGCTGAAAGACCTGGTGCACCATGTGTGACTGAGTAAGGGTGATGGTGCGCCGTGCTCTATCCCAGGTGATCTGCAAGCCAAGATAGCTGCGCAGTTCACCCAGGTCAGTGCAGGTGTGTCTCTTCTATAGCTCCGACTTCACAATGGTCAGTGCCTCAGAGTCAGCAGCGGCAAAGACGAGGTCGTCGACGTACACAAGGACGTAGAACAGCGGCAGCGAGGTGTCGGTGCGTAGAAACAGCGACGGGTCAGCAGTAGAAGGAGCAAACCCAAGAGCCGCCAGTGTAGTCCTCAGTGTGTCGTGCCACTCGCGAGGCGCCTGGCGGAGACCGTAGACTGGCCGCCGGAGGCTCCACTGAGTACCTGCAGGAAACGACCCAGTGAAGCCAGGTGGGCGGCGCAGCCAGATCTCCTCGTACAAGCTGCCCTGAAAGAAAGTTGTGCTGAAGTCCAGAGAGTGCAACTCGTAGTCACGCTGAGCAGCGACGTGCAGCAACACCCGAAGAGTAGTCATCTTCGGGGTGGGGGAGAAGGTCTGGAAGTAGTCAACCCCCTGTCGCTGACTGAAGCCTCGAGCAACGTAACGCGCCTTGAAGGCAGGCGGAGAACCTGGCGGCCGCTTCACCCTGAAAATCCACATGCCACTGACAATGTTCGCCCCATGTGGGGGAACCTCGTCGACGTAGGTGCATGTGGACTTCCAGGATGCCATCTCGGCATCCATGGCTGCCTGCCACTTAGAGAAGTAAAGACCCATAATCGCCTCTGCGTAAGAGCGCGGGGTCGGGATGTCTGGTGCATCCGGGTCTCCCTTAGGGGCAAGCAGCATGGAAGCGATACGAGGTACAGCAGCTGCAAGACACTCAAATTCCTCCTGCCTGTCTTCAAGGACGTCCGTGCCAAGAGCACACTCACCCCCGACGGACGGAGGACTGGCAGACGCAGACTCAGCAACAAGAGCAGTGGTGTAGTCTAGACGAAAGGCAGTAGCAAAGTCAAGCAGCTCAGCAACGAGGGCAGACGCAGCAGCAGACTCAAAGGAAGGGTCAGTGACAGCAGTGGCGAGGAGACGAGAGACAGTGGGACTGGCAGCACGATCGCGGTCAGGCTCAGGGTCAAGGACCTCAGGAAGAGAGGACCCAGGAGGAGCAGGCAGAGGAACACGCAGTGGAACAGAGGAAGGACGAAGTGCCATAGCGTGCATGCCGGGGACAGGAGGAGGACGCGAACGAGGAACGCGACGAGCAGTGCGAACAGGCGAGACTGGACGAGACGCCAAGCGTCGTCGAGACGGGAGAAGCAGTGGTGTTGCGTGTGCGCCTTCCTGCATGTCTGACCAGCACGGTCACCCGTGCGAATGACATACGGGCAGCTCACACTACCCCCAGACGCTCCACGCTGAAACAACCACTCACGAAGTTGCTGGGGCGATGGGGTCTTGCTCCGACGCTGCTGCCGCTGCCGCTGGCCTCCTCCAGAGCCTCCACGCTGAGCTCCAGTCCTACCGCCACCACTGCCACCGCTACCACTACCGCCACTCCCACCGCTGCCTCCACCGCCGCCACCAACGCCCCCACTCCCTCCACCACTCCCACCGCTGCCACCACCTCCAGTTCCTCCACTGCCTCCACTGCTGCCCCCACCACCACTCCCGCTGCCCCCTCCACCACCCCTGCCACCCTTGCCCTTGTTGCTGCGGAGCTTCGCACTAGTAGAAGCAGCCCCGACATCCTCAGTACTAAGGACGTTAGTAGCAGCAGCAGAGGCGTAGGAGGGGGCAAGGGGGGAGGGGGAGCACCCCTCAAAGAAGGGCGTGCGCGGAGTGCCACGAGCAGAATTTATAGCTACCGCACTAGTCTCAGCTGCAAGGAGGTGCTGCTCGAGTAGGTCAACAGTGAGGGAGGTGGG
Source organism: Closterium sp. Naga37s-1 (assembly GCA_947471745.1). NCBI lineage: Eukaryota > Viridiplantae > Streptophyta > Zygnematophyceae > Desmidiales > Closteriaceae > Closterium > Closterium sp. Naga37s-1. The sequence goes on from CANJKZ010000817.1 coordinate 1,014,805, forward strand.
GTAAAGGGAGAGGAAGTGGTCCCTGACAGAGCGCACAGAGTCAGGGAGGCGGGTGACTATAAAGTAGAGAGTGATGTACATCGGGGGCGGGTTCCTGTCAAGGAACTCTGCTGGGAGGGCAGCTCGGTAGCGAGCGTCGCTAGCGCGAAGGTGGGAAACCAGGTCCTCGACTGTGGCAAATGCGGACAGCTCGGGGAACAGGTAGGGTAGGAGGAGGCGGCCTAGAGCAGCAGTGGCAGGCGAAGAGTAGCGAGCGACTACAGCGTCCTACAGTGTCTGCGCTGTCCTGTGCTGTCCGAAGTGAGCACATTCGGCCAACGGGAGGTGGTTGCGAATGGCTAAGCGGGCAGCAGCGTCGCGAGTCAGCCACTGTGAACGAGTCGCACTGTTAGCTGTGGCAGGAGGGGCGAGAGCGGCGCCAGACGTGTGGTCAAACAACAAAACACTGTCCCTAGAGTCGCTCAGTAGGTACAGATGTAGGTCGTCAAGCCACGTGTCAAACTGAATCGGTCTGCCCTCATGATCAAACGCGAGAACTCGAAGCGAAGTCATAGCGGCGCATCACACAGAACGGGGAGCAAAGAACACAGGGCAGGCAGCAGCAGCAGCAGCAGCAGCAGCAGCAGCAGTAGAAGCAGCAGCAGCAGCAGCAGCAGCAGCAGCAGCAGCATCAGCAGCAGCACGCAGGAGCGGCAGCAGCAGCAGCAGAGGGGCCGAGGGGCCGGGGGGGGGGGGGAGGGGGGGGGGGGGCAGGAGCAACGGGCCGATGGGCCGGGGGGGCCTAGGGGCGACGGGCGGGGGGGGCCAGGAAAGAAGGGGGCCGAGGGGCCGGGGGTCTAGGGGCGACGGGCCGCGGGGCCAGGAGCAACGGGCCAAGGGGCCTGGAGGGGCCTTGGGACGACGGGCTGCGGGGCCAGGAACGAAAAAGGGGGGGGGGGGGGGGGGGGGGGGGGGGGGGGGAGGGGCCGGGGGCCTAGGAGCAACGGGCCGAGAGGCCGGGGGACCTAGGGGCGACGGGCCGCAGGGCTTAGGAGCAAAGGGGGCCGAGGGGCCGGGGGCCTAGGGGCGACGGGCCGCGGGGTCAGTAGCAGCGGGCCGGGGGGGGCTAGGGGCGACGGGCCTCGGGGCCAGGAACGAAGGGGGGGGGCGAGGGGCCGAGGGCCTAGGGGCGACGGGCCGCGGGGCCAGGAACGTAGGGGGCCGAGGGGCCAGGGGCGAAGGGGCCGCGGGGCCAGGAACGAAGGGGCCGAGGGCCCAGGAACGAAGGGGCCGCGGGGCCGGGGGCCTAGGGGCGATGGGCCGCGGGGCCTAGGGACGACGGGCCGCGGGGCCTAGGAGCGACGGGCCGCGGGGCCAGGAGCGACGGGGCCTAGGGCGACGGGCTGCGGGGCGACGGGGCCTAGGGCGACGGGCGACGGGGCCTAGGTCGAAGGGCCGAGGGGCGACGGGGCCTAGGGCGACGGGCCGCGGGGCGACAGGGCCTAGGGCGACGGGCCACGGGGCGACGGGGCCTAGGGCGAAGGGCCGAAGGGCGACAGGGCCTAGGGCGACGAGCCGCGGGGCGACGGGGCCTAGGGCGACGGGCCGCGGGGCGACGGGGCCTAGGGCGAAGGGCCGAGGGGCGAAGGGGCCGAGTGGCCTAGGGGCGACGGGCCGCGGGGCGACGGGTCTAGGGCGACGGGCCTAGGGGGCTAAGGGTCACGACAGGCAGTAGGGGCAGCTCCAGTGCTGCAGAGGGCGGCTAGCGGGGTAGTGCTGTGGTGGGCCCAAGGAAAAAAAAAACGGTCCTAGCGGAGGACCTGCTCTGAAACCATGTCAGAAGAATGAACGAGAATGGATGAACTAGGAAAGAGTTGGGTACAAGTACTAACCCTAATTGGGTTGTACCCCTTATGGGCTACCCCACTATAGCCTACACAATATAAGTTATACAACATTTTGACAGAGAGGGCAAGTGACGAGGAGGAGGGACCATGAGAGGAGAGGAGGTGGTTGGTGACGGCTGAAGCTGCTGGCACACGGGCAACTGGAGCAACTGGCACACTGGCAAATGGAGCAACTGGCACACGGGCAACTGGAGTAACTGGCTCCACGGCTAAGCAAGCGGCAGGAGCAACTGACTCACGGGTGACAGGAGCAACGGGCTAACGGGCAACTGGCGCAACGGTCTCACGGGCGACTGGAGCTGCTGGCTTCACGGCGTTCACCCCCTGTCACCTTCCCCCATTTCCCCAAACCTCCCTTTCACACCCCTCAGCATCCCTACCGCCACTCCCTCAACTCCCCCACACCCTCCCCCCCCCCTCTCCCACAGCGGCATGTGCAGCAGTGGGAGAGAGAGGAGGAGAGGCGGCAGCAGTTCACCCACACCCGCCACCCCCATACCCTCCCCCCCACTGCTGCACCCGCAGCAGGGGGATGGAGGAGAAGGGGGGCGGGGGGGCTGGTGCTGCAGATCCCCTCCCCCCCCACTGCTGCACCCGCAGCAGGGGGAGGGAGGAGAAGGGGGGGCGGGGGGGGCTGGTGCTGCAGATCCCCTCCCCCCCACTGCCGCAACCGCAGCAGGGGGGGGGAGGAGAAGGGGGGGCGGGGGGGGCTGGTGCTGCAGATCCCCTCCCCCCCACTGCCGCACCCGCAGCAGGGGGATGGAGGAGAAAGGGGGGCGGGGGGGGGGGCGGTGCAGGAGCCGCTCGGGCGACAGCAGGGCGCGCGACGGGCATGAACCCGTCGTGCGCCACACCCGCCACCCCCATACCCTCCCCCCCACTGCTGCACCCGCAGCAGAGGGATGGAGGAGAAGGGGGGGGGCAGGGGGGGGCTGGTACTGCAGATCCCTTCCCGCCACCCCCATACCCTCCCCCCCACTGCTGCACGAGCAGCAGGGGGATGGAGGAGAAAGGGGGGGGGGCGGTGTAGGAGCCGCGTGGGCGACAGCAGGGCACGCGACGGGCATGAACCCGTCGTGCGCCACACCCGCCACCCCCATACCCTCCCCCCCACTGCTGCACCCGCAGCAGAGGGATGGAGGAGAAGGGGGGGGGTGGGGGGGGGGGGCTGGTACTGCAGATCCCTTCCCGCCACCACCATACCCTCCCCCCCACTGCTGCACGAGCAGCAGGATGGAGGAGAAAGGGGAGGGCGGGGGGGGGGGGGGGGGGGGGGGGGGGGGGGCGCGGTGTAGGAGCCGCGTGGGCGACAGCAGGACCGTCGTTCGCCACCCCCGCCACCCCCATACCCTCCCCCCCTTGCTGCACGATCAGCAGGGGGACGGAGGAGAAGGGGGGGCGGGGGGGCGGTGCAGGGGCTGCGTGGGCGACCGCAGGTCGCACGAAAAACAGCCGCCACCCCCTCACACCCTCTCCCCCACTCCCCCCACAGCAGCAGGCGCAGCCGTGAGAGGGGAGGAGGCGAGGCGGCAGCTGCTGCTGCTGAGGCACATCCGCCACCCCTTCACCCTCCTCCCACAGCAGCAGGTGCAGCCGTGAGAGAGGAGGAGGCGTGGCGGCAGCTGCTGCTGCTGCTGGCTTGGTGACGAAGCAGAGCAGCAGGGCGCTGGAGGTGCAACCACCCCCAACCGCCACTCCTGACTCCCCCCAACACCCTCCCCCTCCCCCCCCTAGCCCAAACTGCTGCACGCGAAGTAGGAGAGGTGTTGGTGCAACCCTACGGTTTGCATTCAGCTTGTTGTCCGTGTGCGTGCATGCGTGTGTGCATGGAATGGTATGAGGGCATGAAATAATATATATTTCATGCTTACAATAGTGTGTGAATGATGAGGCATGATTTTGAATGTGTGTGTCGAGTCAATAGCGAGTTATCGCTAGTCGCGTGGCACGTCGTCGTTTGCGTGTCGTGTGCGGTTTTCTATTTTGTCGTGTGTGGAACGTTCGGCGTGTCGCAGGTGTGCGCAGCAGACTTCCAAGAACTCAAGGAAGAATTTACCTTGAAGAACCAGAGCCTTGGTTTCAAGAATCAAGTGATTTCGAAGCTCTCCAAAAGGGTAAACTTTAAGATAGTGAGAATAGTTGCATTACTTTGTGTAGTGTAACATTTCTCTTGGTGTAGGCCCTTGTGGAGGGTAGTTTCGAGACCCTTCGTGGTTGGGGACAGTGTGGCACTGTTCCACATCACTGTACCTCGGCTCTTGGGGTTTGTAGGAGCTGGGAGTCATTCCCAACTCGTAACTCTTCCTATCTTGTGTTCTAAGACTATAGTGGCTGCCATAGTGCCGTTCGTTCAAACCAACGTTGCGTCGTCAATTCTTGATAAAATCGTGTGATTCAACTTGCCTCGTGTAGGCGACAGCAAGACGCTCCAGATCCAATTTATAGCAAGTCGTTTGCAGCTGTGAGCAGAACGCTATCAACGTTTGAAGCCGCTGTGCAGAAATCCGACTGTGCACTCTATCTTTCGTTTTAGGCACATTCAAGCCTATTGTGACTATAACAAGTGGTATCAGAGCCCCTTGGAGCAGTTTCGACAATGGCTGGACCTGAGGAAAGGGGTGGCAGAGGTGCTGGTGGCAGTGGAGAAGCCCAAGCTCAAGGCCAGCCCCGTGATTCAGCCATGGCGCCCATGCAACCAAGTCTTGGCCCACCTAGGGATGAGCCTAGGGTGTTTGGGCTTGACAAGTTCAACGGCGACAACTTTGCTGAATGGTCCTTCAAGATGGAGAACATCTTTGACCATTATGACCTGCTGGAGGTGATGGAAGGAACGGAGAAGCGCCCCGAGAACGACCCGGAGAAGAGCCCGTGGGAGCGGAAGAGCGCACAAGGCTATCTCCTACTTGGGCAAGCGTTGGGGAGCAGCCAGATCCGTCACATCAAGCCATTCCAGCGTGAACCAGAGAAGGGACCAAAGGCATGGGCTGCTCTCAAGGGTGTACATGCTCCTGCAACAGCGGCGGTAGCGGTGGTGTTGGAATGGCAAATGGCGGCACTACGAATTGAAGAAGACGAAGCGGTTGAAGAAGGGGTGCAGAAATTCTTTGACTTGTTGACGCGGCTTGAGGGAGCTGATTTGAACTACAGTGAGCTCCAAAAGAAGACCAAGTTGCTGGCCTTACTCCCAGAGTCATGGTCCTCTCTCATCATCAACCTCAATCGTGACTTGCCCCGCCTCTCGCTCGAAGACGTGAAGCGAGCGATCCTTTAAGAGGATTTCCGTCGCCGTGAGTTGGCGAGTGCGGATGGCGCCGGGGCAGCAAGTATCGGCCGTGGATATGGCCGTGGAAGGGGCAGAGGACGAGGAGGAGGAAGGTTTGGAGGCAGCAACTTCAACGGAGGCCGCGGGAGTAGCGGATACGGCAATGACAACAAGAACAACGGACGCGGTCGCGGACGGTTCGACGGCGAGTGTCATTTTTGCCACAAGAGCGAACACATGTGGCGCGATTGCTACAAACTCCCTGATGGATGGACTCCTGCTCAAGGCCAAGAGGGTAGAGCAGTAGGAGGAGGGAGAGGAAGAGGCCGTGGAGGTCGTGGCGGTCGCGGAGGTGGTGCTGCAAGTATGAAGAGTGCCGGCAACGAGAGCGAGTCGAGGGACGATCGCTTTCCGGGTCAATTCTTCTTCGTGTCCACGCAAGCACCGGCTGGTCCAGAGAAGGATGAAGGCTTTGAGGAGCCAGCAGCTGTGGGAAAGGTCACCCTACACTCCCTGGACTATTGGGTGATCGATAGCGGCGCTACCTATAGCATGACACCTCGTGCGGACTTGCTCACCGAACTTGAGCCGTCACCGGTGAAGCATGTGACATCGGCTTTGGGGCAACTAGCAGAGGTGAAAGGCATGGGCAAGGCCATGTTCAAGGGTGCTGATGGGAAGATGGTGGGCCTCAAGAACGTGCTTTGGGTGCCCAACCTTGCTGCCAACCTAATTTCCGTGCGGCGGTTGCAAAAGGCCGGCATGGACACGAGCTCGAAGGGAGCTAAGACCTACACCGCGAGGCTTGGCGAGCGGATTCTTTGGGACCTTCACGAGGATAGGGATGTCTACAACGAGATGTGGCAGATCCCTGTGGTCCCCATGCCTAAGGAGAGGCAAGTGGCAGCAAGCATCAGCACCAAGGGTGAAGCGGTTGGTAGCGGTGATGGCGCGAACGGTCGCACTAAGGAGATTGAGTCCAAGAAGTGCAATCTTGGAGAGACCAGCAAGCTTGGTGAACATGAGGAGAGTGGTGCAGCAGCCAAGGAGCAGCACAAGGGTGAGGAGAACCCCAAGGCAGTAGCGGAGGAGGAGTGCGGAGAGAGCATGTGGGGCACCATTGCGAGTGCGGCATTCTCCAATCCGACTTCGGCTACGGGGGAGTGTGATTGGCTCACCTTGCATCGGCGCATGGGGCATGTGGCCCTGCCCATCTTGCAGCAGCTAGTGAAGAATGAGATGGTTGCTGGCATACGTGTGAAGGGGGAGCCCGATGAGGTACTTGGCTGCCCGACGTGCATGCAAGCCAAGTTCACCCGTTACCCGTTCTCTAGTTCGGAGGCAACGGCTAAGGCACCACTTGATGAGGTGGTGATGGACGTGGTGGGCCCCCTGAAGCTTGGAGCTGCTGGAGCTGAGTACTTTCTCACCATTGTGGACGTCTACACTCGCATGACTTGGGTGTACGTGCTATCCAAGAAGAGTGACGTGGCTGAAACGGTGAAGACCGATTGGTTGCCGATGGTGGAGCGGCAACAAGACCGGTTAGTGAAGGCAATTCGCACCGATCGAGGAGGAGAGTTCCTGAGCAAGGAGTTCTCATTGTGGCTAAAGAAGAATGGCATAAGGCACTCCCTTACCATGCCATACTCCCCTGCAATGAACGGCATCGCCGAGCGAGCGAACCGGACAATCACGGAGACGGCGCGTGGGTTGCTCATTGAAGCCGGGCTACCCGAATATTTCTGGCCTGATGCGGTGCGGAGTGCGTGTGTGGCCAAGAACAGAGCCTTGACTCATGTGGGAGCAGACAAATGGGTGCCCTATGTGGAGTGGATTGGAAGGAAGCCAAAGGTGGATATGCTTCGGGTGTTTGGGTGCATGTGCATGGCGCTCGTGCCTAAGCATCTTCGGCACAACAAGCTCGGTGCCAAGGTGATATGGGCTGTGCACTTGGGCATGGCTCAAAACAGCAAGGGGTGGCTTCTTTGGGACCCATTCACTAAGAAATTCTTGGTGAGCAGGGACTGCAAATTCATGGAGAATCTGATGTACAAGGATTGGAAGGCGGAGAATGAGGCGAAGATAGGCATGCGGTTTGGGGAGGTAAAGGGTTCCGGTTTGGAGCATGTGGAGCTGCCCTTGGAGCTGAGCAGCAGCAGCACCACCACAAGGCAATCTTCCCTTGTGAATGGGGGAGAGGAGGCCAAGGATGCAGAGGAAGAAGAGGAGGAGGTGCAGCAAGTGAGCGAGCGTGCACCGACACTTCCTTCTCGCACTACGAGTGCTCCACGGATCCGAGTCACCCCGCAGCAACGCCAAGGCCTTCATGTCCCTGCAGTTGAGGAGGAAGGAAGGGGCAAGAGGAGAATTCAAGCCCCTAATAAGCTGACCTATGATGCACTGGGAAAGCCAGCCAAGTCAGCCTTGGCCGGAGCGGCACTTATAGTTGGAGATGACGAGGAGAGTGACTACGAGGAGTGTGCCTTCGTGTTCTTCTCTCCGGTGGAGATGCCGGGGGAACCAGCAACTCTCAAGGAGGCCTTGGAGAGTAGTGATGCTGAGGAGTGGAAGAAGGCAATGGAGAGTGAGCTGAAGAGCATTGAGGAGAACGGTACGTGGGAATTGGTGGAGCTACCGGAGGGGCGTAAGGCGATTACGTCCAAGTGGCTCTTCAAGATCAAGTCTGACGCCGACGGCAAGATCGAGCGCTACAAGTCTAGGCTTGTGGCCAAGGGGTACCAGCAGAAGGAGAAGGTGGACTATAAGGAGTTGTTTGCTCCTGTGGTGAAGCCGACGACGCTGAGAACCCTACTCGCGGGTGCTGCCATCAAAGGATGGGTGGTGAAACAAATGGATGTCACAACGGAATTCCTCAACGGCGTCCTTGAGGAAGAGATTTTTATGGCGCAGCCAGAGGGGTTCGATGATGGTAGTGGCAGAGTTTTGAAGCTGAAAAAGGCCCTTTATGGACTGAAGCAGGCCCCTAGGCAGTGGTACTTGAAGCTGCGAGGAGTTTTGGAGGAGATCGGCTTCACTCCCTCAACGGCCGATCACTCATTGTTCATGCTTGGAGAGGGGGAGCAGAGGAGTTTCATGGTGGTTTATGTGGATGACATCCTCATTTTCTCACCCTCTTCTGACCTTGTGAAGGAGGTGATGCTGAAGCTTCAAGACAAGTTCAAGTGCAAGGCCCTTGGTGACGTGAGCTTCTACCTCGGGCTTCACATTGAACGCGATGTGGAGAAGCGGTGCATGCGGGTGCATCAACGAAAGTACCTGGAGGCATTGGCTGCCAATTTTGGGCAGAGTGAAGGCCATGTGGCTACACCCTTTCCCTCTGGGTTCAAGTGTGTGAAGGGACCAGAGGAGGAGAGCGTTGGTGAAGAGGAGAGGCGCCGTTTTCACTCGTTGGTGGGCAGCCTCATGTATGCGGCGGTCAACACCCGACCGGACGTCGCGTTTGCTACCAGACAGTTGGCTAGGGTTGTTCAATGCCCTAATGAGGAGCAGGTAGCAGCTGGAATGAGGGTGGCCAAGTATCTTGGCCAAACACCGACCGTTGGGCTGCAATATTCGGCGGCGGCACAAAGGCGCCAAAAGGGCGCGGATGGTGTTGAACCCGGGCGTTTGTTCCTCACCGCATTCTCGGATGCTTCTTTTGCATCAGAACCAGAGGACATGACAAGTGTTGGAGGGTTCATTTGCTGTGTTGGTGGAGGCCCAACTGCTTGGGAGAGCAAGAAGCAGGTGGATCAAGCATTGAGCTCGGTGGAGTCCGAGTATATGGCACTCTTCCGTGCCGTACGAGAGATTGTGTGGCAGCGGCGTTTGTTGGCTGAATTGGGGGAGGAGCAGCAAGGACCTACCCCACTCTACTGTGACAGCCAGGGAGTCATTGCTCTTGCTAAGAACCCTGTGCTGCATGGCCTCACCAAGCACATGAGGGTGAAATGGCATTGGACGAGGAGCATGGTGGCCGCGGGTGAAGTTGAGTTGCACTATGTGAAGACGACAAGGCAGCCAGCTGACATGATGACCAAGAGGCTGGTGGAGCAGCAGCATTGGAAGTGTTGCAAACTGGCTGGGATGGCTCTGAACTGAGAGAGCAAGTTCCTAAGGCCAACAATCCGAGGGGGAGTTTGTTGGTGCAACCCTACGGTTTGCATTCGGCTTGTTGTCCGTGTGCGTGCATGCGTGTGTGCATGGAATGGTATGAGGGCATGAAATCATATATATTTCATGCTTACAATAGTGTGTGAATGATGAGGCATGATTTTGAATGTGTGTGTCGAGTCAATAGCGAGTTATCGCTAGTCGCGTGTCACGTCGTCGTTTGCGTGTCGTGTGCGGTTTTCTATTTTGTCGTGTGTGGAATGTTCGGCGTGTCGCAGGTGTGGGCAGCAGACTTCCAAGAACTAAAGGAAGAATTTACCTTGAAGAACCAGAGCCTTGGTTTCAAGAATCAAGTGATTTCGAAGCTCTCCAAAAAGGTAAACTTTAAGATAGTGAGAATAGTTGCATTACTTTGTGTAGTGTAACATTTCTCTTGGTGTAGGCCCTTGTGGAGGGTAGTTTCGAGACCCTTCGTGGTTGGGGACAGTGTGGCACTGTTCCACATCACTGTACCTCGGCTCTTGGGGTTTGTAGGAGCTGGGAGTCATTCCCAACTCGTAACTCTTCCTATCTTGTGTTTTAAGACTATAGTGGCTGCCATAGTGCCGTTCGTTCAAACCAACGTTGCGTCGTCAATTCTTGATGAAATCGTGTGATTCAACTTGCCTCGTGTAGGCGACATCAAGACGCTCCAGATCCAATTTATAGCAAGTCGTTTGCAGCTGTGAGCAGAACGCTATAAACGTTTGAAGCCGCTCTGCAGAAATCCGATTGTGCACTCTATCTTTCGTTTTAGGCACATTCAAGCCTATTGTGACTATAACAAGAGGGAGGAGGAAGTTGGCGGCGGGGACGACGGGAAGCAGGGCAGCGGGGCCCCCGTGCGACGGGCAGAACACCGTCGCGTGCTGGGGGCGCGCGACGGGCAGAAAACCGACGCACGCCCGGGGCGTGCGACGGGCAGAAACCGCCACACGCCCGGGGCATGCAACGAGCAGAAAAACCGACGCACGCCCGGGGCATGCGACGGGCAGAGAACCGACGCACGCCCGGGGCGTGCGACGGGCAGAATCCGACGCACGCCCGGGGCGTGCGACGGGCAGAATCCGACGCACGCCCGGGGCGTGCGACGGGCAGAAACCGACGTACGCTCGGGGCGTGCGACGGGCAGAAACTGCCACGCGCTCGGGGCGCGTGACGGGCAGGGGTGCTGCATGACGAGCAGCGCGACTGGTGGGCCCATAATAGTAGGTCCTATGATCAGAACCACTCTGATAACATGTCAAGAAGCTAGAGTAACTTAGGCTTAGGAGCCATGGCTTGAGTAGCTTGGGGACTTAAGAGAGAGTTTTGCTAAGGAGAAAGATGGTTTCACTATAACAAAACAAGAACATATATGGGGAAGAGAAGGGATGCACCACCAAAACAAGAAGCATATAGCTATACTAGGATCTACTGCAGGCAGGCATATTAATGTATACATATGCATTTCAACAAAAAAGGCCAACGTCATCGCTAAGTGCAACGCCGACCGCCACCGCAGACCCGTCACTTACCAGCCCGACGACTTAGTTTTACTCGACACTCAAAACCTCCGCCTGCCCATAACCCCAAAACTCCGCCCTCGATATTGCGGGCCATTTCGCATCAGCCACATGATCACACCTGTCACCGCCCACCTCCTCCTCCCTGCTGACTGGTACGTCAGCCCGTCTTTCCACGTCAGCCTGCTTCGCCCCTACATCCCATCCACCAGCCAACTGGCCCGAAATCGCCCAGCCAACATGACACGACCACCGACAGAACCAGTCATCACGCCCGAGAAGATTCTGAGCCACCGAGTTCGTGACTCACGAGGAGCTCGAAGGGTCGAATTCCTGATCCGCTGGAGAGACCGCATATCCACCGATGACAATTGGGTTCCCCTGGACAGAATCGAAAACAACCCTGTCCTCACCGAGCATCTGCGCAGCCGGAATTTTCGGGATGTACACGCGCTTTCGTAAGGGAGGCCTCTTTAGGGGGGGGGGTAGTGTAATGAAAATCCCTTTTCCTTAGCGTCCCTGCTCAGCGCGTACACCACTGTTCCCGCCAACAGCACCCCACAATAATCCGTTACCACTCGCGACATTCGCCTCGACCCCATTCCCGCCACTGTTCACGATGCGACCCAACCTCACGGTTCGGTTGGTAACCCGCGCTCCAGACCTCTGCCTCGACATTCCCCAACCTCGGCACCAGGCCCGTCGCGCACCCCATTTTTCCACACGTTACCGTTACCACTGTACCTTCGCTATATATTCTTCGCTCAATCCTTCGCTCATTGTATTCTTGTCTCGATAGTGCAATCCTCGCTCGCTCACTCAATTGCACTCGTAAGAGTTTAGAACAATACACACCCTAATGTTGCTCGTCTACAATCCAACACCACCAATCTATCCCCCACAACAGGACACCCACCCTCTGAACCTCTGGTTCTAGATGGATTCCTGTCTTTCTGGAAGCTTTCGCCGTCACCAATTTTTCTGTCGGAGTTGCTTGGGCCTCATAGCTGCTACTACCAAGAAACCACTTCTCATTTCTGTCTCGACAATACGCACGGTCGTTAGTTTCACACGAGTTATTACGCAAATCTCGACCGCGCTTGGTGTCAGGAAAGTCTAAACCGTTTTATTCGCAAGTTCCGTGCTTATAGATTGTTTAACACAAGCGTTGCGTGTCGGTTACGCCATAAGTAGTCAACCATGGTGGCGGGAGGCCCGTGGCTCCAGCGTGTGATTCAGTACGTTGCAAACGAGCTGATCGTTGATCGGTTAGCGAACAGCCCTACCTTTCAGCGATTTGCTGTCAGATCCAACAAGAAGCTGCAGGAGCTAGCACAGAAAGGTAGAGCAGATCCTTACGTTTTAATGGTTTTTAAGTGAGGTTAATTATCTTCAGGGAAGAGTTCTCATGCGGCTTTTGCGTTGTCGTCCATCTTGTTCGCGTTTCAGGAGTGGCGCAGCGGCAGTCTCTGATGGAGCAGGTCAAAGAAATCAGTGAACAGGTACCTATCAGTCCCCCCTCTCTCTCCCTCCCTCGCTCCTTCCCTCCCACCCTCCCACCCTTCGTCCCCGCACCCTTTCTTATCCTTCACCCATGTATGCATGTCCGTGTGCCTATATTGCATGATGTTTCGTGAATTCCCGTCACCACCTCCTGACCCCCTCCCCCCCACACCCCCTTCTCCCCCCTTTTTGTTGCTGGTGCTGTCTCAGCTCAAGCAAGGAGCAGCAGGCTCTGGAGGAAGAAGTTGATTTCCCTTGCAGCAAAATGTTGAGCTTTGGTGTTATATTGTTGTAACACACATATGTACAGTATCAGTTGTATGTGTCTGCCAGTAAAAGTGTCACTTAGGACAGATTGACTATTGCGAACTTGCAACAAGTCCACGAACTACCAAATAACAAGAGAGCAAATTCTAAGGAAGGGTTTACAGAGAGACTAGGCTCATGTCAAGAATGAAAGTGTTGGTTTCACTTGTTGGGCTGAGAAAAGCCCTTAGGATCTTTGCAGGACTAAATTCTGAGTAGGACAATGTAATAGCGGAAGCGTTAAATAAAGACTTGTGAACCACCTTGCGCTGGTATGTGAGGGCAAAGTAGATTGATTAATAACAAAGAGATACTGGCTTTTATAAGAATACAAGGGAATATGAAGGGTCATAACTAATAACCGTTTTACCATTGATGTTGCGGTTCGATACAGTGACGACTCGGGCAACTGCTCAATAGCGAGTCAGTTGTTTGTCCTTGCTGTCGCGCTGTATTTGTCAGGTCAAAGGTCGCTGACCTTTGACTTTCGCGTAACCTCCAGCAGTTGTTCAACCTCCGAGGGTTGACTTGCTGATGCTTCGATATGTTCTGCTTCGCTTCTAACTTGGTGTTTCGACACGACAGAGGCGCTTAAATCAATTGTTTCCAACATCACTAAGGTTGGTTGGGGTACAAATACCTAACCCTAACAGTTGCACTCCCTATAACACACATCACTAAGACTACAACATTTGACACACCCCCATAGTCTAAGTGAGGGGTGTCAAGGAAAACCAAAAGTGTACGGTCACAAGACTAGTTCAAGAGTTCAACAAAGCTCAGGGTGGATCACAACGTCACCACACACTCCGAGCACAAGCAAAAGAGCCACAAGGCTAGTTCAAGAGTTCACAGAGGTATATGTAAAGTGTCAGAATCCCAACCACTAGACCATTGGGATAAAAGGGCTTGTTAAGTAGCGGGTCAGTGCGCCCATAACCCCCCAGGTTAACGAGCCTGTAACCCTTCCCTAGGATCAATCGGGGATCACCAGTGGACCTCTGACAACCCCCCGCACTGGGATGCCCGAAGTGCACACACTGGGATTCGAACCCGAGACCGCTCTGATACCATGTCAGAATCCCAACCACTAGACCATTGGGATAAAAGGGCTTGTTAAGTAGCGGGTCAGTGCGCCCATAACCCCCCAGGTTAACGAGCCTGTAACCCTTCCCTAGGATCAATCGGGGATCACCAGTGGACCTCTGACATAAAGTGTATAAACAAAGCAAGGAGAGAACTCAAGACTATGCAAGGCGAGAACCTGTGTCAACGAGACCTAACTGCACACAACACCTCTGGTGGTCACAAGGCGGCAGGGTCTTGGTGAAGATGTTTGCAGTGTCAGAGGTCCACTGGTGATCCCCGATTGATCCTAAGGAAGGGTTACAGGCATGTTGGCCTGGGGGGTTATGGGCGCACTGACCCGCTACTTAATAAGCCCTTTTATCCCAATGGTCTAGTGGTTGGGATTCTGACATGGTATCAGAGCAAAGGTCTCGGGTTCGAATCCCAGTGTGTGCACTTCGGGCATCCCAGTGCGGGGGGGTGTCAGAGGTCCACTGGTGATCCCCGATTGATCCTAGGGAAGGGTTACAGGCATGTTGGCCTGGGGGGTTATGGGCGCACTGACCCGCTACTTAATAAGCCCTTTTATCCTAATGGTCTAGTGGTTGGGATTCTGACATGCAGTGTTGGCCTCGGACTCAACAAAGTCGAAACGAGCCTGTCCACACCAGGGCTAATTTTATCTGTGTAAATCACCCTGATACCCTGATTATCAGGGTGGTTTTTGGTAGTCACACTGATGGCCTAGGTTATTTTTTCGTGGAGCTAGGATTTTCCTGATATGCCAGGGTTTACATTTAAGGCACACTGATGCCTCAGGGTTACCGTTCATCGTAACGAGTTTTACCCTGAAGCGAAAACCATACACCCCCCCCCCCCCCTCCCCCCCCCCCCCCCCCCCACTTCCCCCACCCCCCCTTCCCCGTAACCCGGGATTCCCGATTGCCAACTGTCGAAACCGGAATTTCAGCCAGCTGAAGTAACTAACTGTCAGAATGTTATGTTTGTGTAGCCTGCAGTGGGGTACTCTATAGCGTGTCAAACATATGTGTATATAGGTTATAGTTTGGTTAGGCTTAGTGGGGTACTCACTGTGGGGTACAACCCCTTAGGTTTCTCCTTTGTACCTTTCCCCTCGATAGTCGAAACCCACTTTTCCCGTAAGATTCTAACATGGTATAGAGCATAGGTCCTTAGGACCTACGATTAGGGCCCACCACGATTGCCTGTCTTGCCTAGTGCCTACGCGCGCCTCGGGCGTGTGAGAATCGAGAATGAAATGAGAAGGAATGAATGCACTAGAAAGCAATTGAGTACATATAGGAAACCCTAACAGGGTTGTACTCACTATTGAGTACCTCACTGCAGACTAGAGAAACATAATATTCTGACACACCCCCATAGTCAAAGTGGGGTATGATCAGCACAACAAGCAATGGTCACAAGACCAGTCAAGAGAAGAAGCAAAGCAAAGCAAGCTCAGGGTGGATCACAAAGTCACCACACATTCTGAGCACAAGTACAAGAAGCAACAGTTTATAGTTCACAGCAAATAAGTAAAGCTAGAGGCTATCACAGAGGGCAAGTGAGGAGGAGGAGGCTGGACTAATAGGAAAGGAGAGAGGGGGCAACGGCGGAAGCTGCAGACACACGGGCAATAGGAGCGGCTCGCACTGTTGCTACCGGAGGCGCACCTCCGGACTACAGGAGTAACTGGCTCCGCGGCTAAGACGAGCGGCAGGAGCAACGGACCCACGGGCGACTGGCGCAGCGGCATCACTGGGCTACCGGAAGCGCACCTCCGGACTACTGGTACTGCTAGCAACACGACAGCTACCTCCACCCAACCTTCCTCTACTGCCGCACCCCCCATTCACACACCCCCTACTACACCCCTAGGTTCACTCACACCCACCCCCTAGCACCACTCCGTCGACTCACACACACCCACCCCCCTCAGCGGCAGCTGCAGCAGTGGGAGACGGAGTAGGAGGAGGAGCAGGGGATGCAACACACCCGCCACCCCCATACCCTCCCCCACTGCTGCACCTGCAGCAGGTGATGGAGGAGAAGGGGGGGGGGGGGGGGGGGGGGGGTGCTGCGCATGGCGCGTGCAGAGGGCAGCAGGGCGCACGGGGCGCACAGGGCAGCAGGGCAGCAGGGCGCGCGGGGCGCACAGGGCTGCAGGGCGCGCGGGGCGCACAGGGCAGCAGGGCAGCAGGGCAGCAGGGCTGGCGGGTTGGCCACACCCGCCACCCCCATACCCTCCCCCACTGCTGCACCCGCAGCAGAGAGATGGGGAGGGGGGGGGGGGGGGCGGGGGGGGGGGCAGGCAGGTGCTGCAGGTCCCCTCCCCCCACTCCCGCACCCGCACCAGGGGGATGGCAGATCCCCTCCCCCCCACTGCTGCACCCGCAGCAGGGGGAGGGAGAGGAGAAAAGGGCGGAGAGGAGGGGGGGGGGGGGGGGGGGGGAGGGGGCTGGTGCTGCAGGTCCCCTCCCCCCACTGCCGCAACCGCAGCAGGGGGATGGCAAATCCCCTCCCCCCCACTGCTGTACCCGCAGCAGGGGGAGGTAGGAGAAGGGGGGGGGGGGGGGGGGGGCTGGTGCCGCAGATCCCCTCCGCCCCCACTGCTGCACCAGGGGCGGCTGCTCCAGGGGCGGCTGCACCAGGGGCGGCTGCAGAGGTCCAGGAGCAGCTGCACCAGGGGCGGCTGCTCCAGGGGCGGCTGCACCAGGGGCGTCTGCACCAGGGGCGGCTGCTCCAGGGGCTGCTGCACCAGGGGCGGCTGCTCCAGGGGCGGCTGCACCAGGGGCGGCTGCACCAGGGGCGGCTGCTCCAGGGGCGGCTGTACCAGGGGCGGCTGCTCCGACGCGTGCCCCCCCCCCCCCCATAGGTCGCCCCTCCCGTCGCCTGTTGAGGCAACCTGAGGGGGGGGGGGGGGGGGGGGGAGGAGTACGGGGGCCGACGCGCGGCCTCCCAGGGCGCCAGAGCAGGCGGAAGAAGGGGCGACGCGCGCCCCCCCAGGTCGCGCCCCCCCCCCTCCCGGGTCGCCACGTAAGGCGACGGGAAAAGGGGGGGGGGGGCGGTGCACGGGCCCCTGGTGCACCACGACCGGCATGAGGAGGGCGGGGCCTGGGCAGGGTCGGGGCATGGAAGGGGCAGGGCCGAGGTCGGGGCAGGTCCGGGACGGGGCCGCGACAGGGTCGGGGCAGGTCCGGGAAGGGGCCGCGACGGAGGCCTAACGGGCCGCGAAAGGGGGCCGCGACGAGTCGTAAAGGGGGGGGCCGCGAAGGGGCCTAACGGGCCGCGAAGGGGCCTAAACGGGGGCCTAACGGGCCGCGAAAGGGGCCGCGACGGGCCTAGCGGGCCGCGAAGGGGGCCTAACGGGCCGCGAAGGGGCCTAACGGGCCGCGAAGGGGCCGCGACGGGGGCCTAACGGGCCGCGAAAGGGGCCACGACGTGCCTAACGGGCCGCGAAAGGGGCCGCGACAGGGCCTAACAGGCCGCGAAGGTGCCTAACGGGCCGCGAAAGGGGCCTCTATGGGCAGTGAAGGGGCCAAACGGGCCGCGAAAGGGGCCTCTACGGGCCGTGAAGGGGCCACTACGGGCCGCAAGGGGGGCCTCGAAGGGCAGGCGCGACGCGCGCGTCAGGCAGGTAAGGAGAAAAAGTTTCAGTTTCAGTTTCAGTGGTGGGCCCAAGGATCGAAAAAAAAACAGCTCTATACCATGTGAGAATCGAGAATGAAATGAGAAGGAATGAATGCACTAGAAAGCAATTGAGTACATATAGGAAACCCTAACAGGGTTGTACTCACTATTGAGTACCCCACTGCAGACTAGAGAAACATAATATTCTGACAGGGCAGTCCTTTTATTTTTTCCTCACGTGCGCCGTCTCAGCAGCCCGCGTAGCTCGTTTCGGCCCCGCCTGTGCGCCCCTTAAGCCACCCGTGCGAAACCTGATTAGGCCACGCCAGCGCGGCCCGTCGCCCAGCGTAGCCCGTAGCTTAGCGACCAGCCCGCAGCCGCGCACGTGCGGCCCGTCGCCCAGCGCAGCCCGCAGCCGCACGTAGAATGCAGCCGCGCACGCTGCCTGTAGCCACGCACAGCCCGCAGCTGCAAGCAGCCCGCAGCTCGCGCAGTCCGTCGCCGCACGTAGCCTGCGGCCGCGCGCGCTGCCCGTAGCCACGCGCAGCTCATGCAGCCTCGTGCAGCAAGCCGCCACACGCAGCCCTCAGGCCGCTCCTGCCTGCTGCCTGCTGCCTGCCGCCTGCCTGCTGCCTGCTGCCTGCCGCTCTTGCCTGCCGCCTGCCTGCTACTTGCTGCCTGCTGCCAGCCTGCTGCTTGCTGCCTGCTGCCGCCTGCCTGCTGCCTGCCTGCCTGCTGCTTACTGCCTACAGCCTACCTGCCTACCTACTTGCCGCCTGCCTGCCGCCTGCCTGCAGTCTGCCTCCCCTCCCTCCCTCGCCTGCGCCGCCCTACATTCCCTGCGTCGAGGGGCGGCAGCGCGCCGCTCCTCACTCCTCCTCGTTCCCTCCCACAGAGGCTCCACTGCAGACTCTCCACCTGGACGTGTGGGGCCCAGCCCGCGTCCGTGGACAGGGCCACGAGCGGTACTTCCTGCTGGTTGTCGACGACACCACGGTCTTCCCCTTGCAGCGCAAGGGGGATGTCCCTGATGTTTTGATCCCCTGAATCCGCGCTACTCATCTCCAGCTCCGCGAGCGGTTCCAGCCGGACTTTCCTGTCCTGCGTCTGCACTTTGACCGAGGTGGTGAGTTCTCCTCAGACCTCTTGGCAGCCTTCTGTGCGGAGCACGGCATCCGCCAGACTTTCACGCTTCCGGCCTCTCCGCAGCAGAATGGGGTTGCTGAGCGCCGCATTGGCTTAGTCATGGAGGTCGCTCGTACCTCCATGATCCATGCGGCTACCCCCCATTTTCTGTGGCCGTTTGCGGTCCGGTACGCCGCGCGTCAGCTCAACCTTTGGCCCCGTGTCTCCTTGCCGGAGACCTCGACCACACTGCTGTGGACGGGGAAGGTTGGCGACGCGTCGCGTTTCCGGGTCTGGGGTGCTCGTGCCTTTGTCCGCGATACCACCGCCGACAAGCTCTCCCCTCGCGCCATTCCTTGCGTCTTCCTTGGCTTTGTCCCTGACGCGCCTGGCTGGCAGTTCTACGACCCCGCCTCGCGCCGTGTCTTTGCGTCTCAGGACGTCACCTTTGACGAGTCCGTCCCCTTTTACCGCCTCTTCCCCTACCGCACTGCTCCTCGCCCCCCCCCGCCGCTCTTTCTCGCGCCAGGTCCTCCCCAGGTAGACCCCCTCCCCGCGCCAGGTCCTGCTCCTTCAGGTGTCTCTCAGGTAGACCCCCCTGCGCCTGCGCCTGTTGAGGTCACTGGTGACTCCGGTCCTACTGCGAGTGGTGCAGTCCCTGGGGGTGCGGAGCTTGGGGGTGCTGATTCTGGGGGTGCTGAGCGTGTGGAGCCTGGGGGTGCTGAGCCTGCGCGTGCGGAGCCTGGAGGTGCTGCGTCTCGTGGTACTACGTCTGGAGGTGCTGCGCCTGTGTGTGCGGAGCCTGGGGGTGCTGAGTCTGGGGGTGAGTCGCCTGAGTGTTCTGAGACTGCTGTTCCGCGGTCTCCTTGGAGTAGCTGTCTTCGTCCGCGTGTGCCCCTCACCTCCCAGCAGCTGCACGACTGGTACGGTCGCCGTCAGCGTCCCACTTCTGCACCTCAGGGCTCTCCTGCTGGAGGTTCTTCTGCTGGTGTCGCTGGTCCCGGAGGTGCTCGTACTGGGAGTGCTGGAGCTGCTGGGGCTGGTGGTGGTGCTACTGGAGGTCCTGGAGCTACTGGCGGTGCTGGAGCTGCTGAGGGTACTGGAGCTGCTGGAGGTGCTGGAGGTGCTGGAGCTGTTGGAGGTGCTGGAGCTGCTGGAGGTGCTGGAGCTGCTGGAGGTGCTGGAGCTGCTGGGGGTGCTGGAGCTGCTGGAGCTGCTGGAGGTACTGGCGCTGCTGGAGGGGCTGGTGCTACTCGTGCTGGTGGCACTGCTCAGCCGCGCCTGTTCTTTGCTCCGCCGTCTCCGTCGTCTCAGCCACCACCTGACTCTGCACTTCGCCAGGTTCTCAGTCTTCCCTCGTCTACTGGTCTTACGTTACAGCTTGGCTCACCGCTGCCTGCTCCTTCTCCGTACACAGAGCAGCCTGGTGGCCTTGCAGAGCGTCGTGAGCCTGCGTTGCGTCCTGTCTCCCCTGTCTGTACCGGTCGTCGTGTTCCTCGTCAGAGCCAGCCGGCTGTCTCCGGCCCTCCCCTTGTAGTTCGTCGTCCTTCCTCTCCTCCTCCGCGTGTTCCTCTGCCGCCTCCCCCTGCGTCCTCTCTGCCTGTCGTTGCTGACCCTGCGTCTGACCGGTTTCGTGCTGAGCACTCTACTGTCACGCGTCTGCTTGCCACTGTTGTCACTGACCCGTCGTTTGAGTCTGCTGCTGCGTCTGCCTTAGTCACTGAGCTTGTTGCCTTTGCTGCTCACTGTCGTCTAGACTACGCCGCCAGTCTTGTTGCTGAGTCTGCGTCTGTCTGTCCTCCGTCCGTCGGGGGTGAGTGTGATCTTTGCACGGACGTCCTTGAGGACAGGCAGGAGGACCTTGAGTGTCTTGCAGCCGCTGCGCCTCATCTCGTATCCATGCTGCTTGCCCCTGAGGGAGACCCGGATGCACCAGACATCCCTACCCCGCGCTCTTACGCTGAGGCGATCGCGGGTGAGTACTCCTCTCAGTGGCAGACAGCCATGAACGCAGAGATGGCATCCTGGAAGTCCACAGGCACCTACGTCAACGAGGTTCCCCCTCCTGGGGCGAACATTGTCAGTGGCATGTGGATTTTCAGGGTGAAGCGGCCGCCAGGTTCTCCGCCTGTCTTCAAGGCTCGGTACGTGGCTCGAGGCTTCAGTCAGCGAGAGGGAGTTGACTTCTTCCAGACCTTCTCCCCCACCCCGAAGATGACCACTCTTCGGGTGCTGCTGCACGTTGCCGCTCAGCGTGACTACGACCTTCACTCTCTTGACTTCAGCACAGCCTTCTTACAGGGCAGCCTGCACGAGGAGATTTGGCTGCGCCGCCCTCCTGGCTTCACTGGGTCGTTCCCTCCTGGTACCCAGTGGAGCCTCCGGCGGCCGGTCTACGGTCTCCGCCAGGCGCCACGTGAGTGGCACGACACACTGAGGACGACACTTGCGGCTCTTGGGTTTGCTCCGTCGACTGCTGACCCGTCGCTGTTTTTGCGCACCGACACTTCTCTGCCGCCGTTTTACGTTCTCGTGTACGTCGACGACTTGGTCTTTGCCACTGCTGACACTGAGGCTCTCGCCCTGGTGAAGTCGGAGCTGCAGAAGAGACACACGTGCACAGACCTGGGTGAACTGCGCAGCTACCTTGGCTTGCAGATCACCCGGGACAGAGCACGTCGCACCATCACACTGACTCAGTCACACATGGTGCAGCAGGTCCTTCAGCGCTTCGGTTTCACCTGGTCCTCAGCACAGGCCACTCCTCTGGCTACAGGTCACTCGCTCTCAGCTCCACCTTCGGACGAGTCCGTAGAGCCGAGTGGTCCTTACCCAGAGTTAGTGGGCTGCCTCATGTACCTAATGACTTGCACTCGTCCTGACCTTGCGTACTCTCTTGGCCTTCTGGCTCGCTACGTGGCTCCTGGTCGGCACCGAAAGGTGCACATGGATGCTGCCAAGAGGGTACTACGCTACTTGTGCAGTACATCGGGCATGGGGCTCGTGCTTGGAGGACGGGGTGACGTTGTCCTCACAGGTCACTCGGACGCCTCTTGGGTTGACGACCAGGCTACGCAGCGGTCGTCACAGGGTTACACCTTCAGCCTTGGTTCTGGTTCAGTTTCCTGGCGTTCTACACGTTCGTCTTCAGTTCTCGGCTCCAGCTGTGAGGCAGAGATCTACGCCACAGCCATGGCTGCACAGGAGCTGCGCTGGCTCACCTACCTGCTGACCGACTTGGGAGAGAGGCCTCGTTCTCCTCCAGTTCTATACGTCGACAACAAGGCCGCCATTGCCTTGTGTCAGGAGCACAGACTGGAGCACAGAACAAAGCACATCGCTCTCTGTTACTTTCTTGCTCGAGAGCTGCAGCAGCGTGGCCAGCTTCGTCTCACCTACGTGGCCACTCGGGCCAACACTGCTGATATATTCACCAAGGCGCTTCCGCCTGGTGATCATCAGCGTTTCTGCACTTTGTTAGGCCTTGTGCCCACTCTTCCTCACTTGCTGTAGGCTTTGTTTGTACCATGATTTATATGTATTCCTGCATGCTTGTTCTTGTAGGTAGATATCACTGTACTGTTGTTGTTACATATATATTTATGCATGTGAACTGGCCTTGTGGCCTTCTTGCTTGTGCTCAGACTGCGTGGTGACGTTGTGATCCACCCTGAGCTTGCTTTGCACTTCCTGACTGGTCTTGTGACCCTCTGTTCTCCCCCACTTTGCCTATGGGGGTGTGTCAAACATATGTGTATATAGGTTATAGTTTGGTTAGGCTTAGTGGGGTACTCACTGTGGGGTACAACCCCTTAGGTTTCTCCTTTGTACCTTTCCCCTCGATAGTCGAAACCCACTTTTCCCGTAAGATTCTAACATAGCGAGTACAGCCCGAATTAGGGTTTGCTATATGTACTGAACTGCATGCTAGTGAAAATGCTCTTTTCTTGTTTCTTGATTCTGCCTAGCATTTCAACATGCTATCAGAGCAGGTCGACCCTCCTGGGTCGATCCTGTGGGTGGGTCCCACCCGATGCTTCCGCAGCTCTACTGCTTGTAGCGCGCCCTGGGCGCGTGCTGTTTCCTGCCTGCCGCGCGCTCCGGGCGCGCAACGATTTTTCTTCCCGCCGCGCGCCCCGAGTCGCGCGGCGGTTTTCTGCCCCGTCGAACCGTCGCGTCGCCCCCCGTCGCCCGACGCGGCCCGCGCGACCTGCGCCAGGCCCGCGCGCGACCCGTACGGGCTGCGCCAGGCCCGCGCGTGGCCCGTACAGCCCGCGCGCGGCCGGTACGGGCTGCGCCAGGCCCGCGCGCGGCCGTACGGCCTGCGCCAGCCCAGCGCGCGGCCCGTACGGGCTGCGCCAGGCCCGCGCGCGGTTCGTACGGGCTGCACCAGGCCCGTGAGCGGCCCGTACTGTCTCCCCCCTTGCCGCACGCCGTCCCCCGAGCTCCTGACTGTGCCCCACCCCCGCTGCTGCCTGCGTTCCTGTGTTAGGGTTTGGGGGTGGAGAGTATGGGGGTGCCGGGTGTGTGTGCCGTCCCCTACTCCTCCTCCTCCTCCGTCTCCCACTGCTGCAGTTGCCGCTGAGGGGGGTGGATGTGTTGGAGCCGTCGGAGTGGTACGAGGGGGTTGGTATGTGAGCGGTGCTAGAGGTTCAATAAGGGGAGTGTGAAAGGGGTGTGGGACAGTTGGGGGAGGTTGACCGGAGGTTGCCGTTGTGACGTCTGCAGCGCCAGTAGTCCGGGGGTTGAGTACTCCGGTAGCCCAGCGAGCCTTCTGCTGCCAGTCGCCCGTGGGTCTGTTGCTCCTGCTGCTGCTTAGCGCGGATCCAGTTACTCATGTAGTCCGGAGGTTGAGTGCTCCGGTAGCCACCGTGCGCGCCGTTCCTGTTGCCCGTGTGTCTGCGGCTTCACCCGTCGCCTTCTATCTTCACTCCTCTCACAGTCTCTCCTCCTCCTCACTTGCCCTCTGTGACTGCCTCTAGCCTTGCTTATCATTGTAAACTGTTGCTTTTTGTACTTGTGCTCAGAATGTGTGGTGACATTGTGATCCACCCTGAGCTTGTTTTTGCTTTGCTTTGCTTGTTGTGCTAATTACACCCCACTTTGGCTATGGGGGTGTGTCAGAATGTTATGTTTGTGTAGCCTGCAGTGGGGTACTCTATAGCGAGTACAGCCCGAATTAGGGTTTGCTATATGTACTGAACTGCATGCTAGTGAAAACGCTCTTTTCTTGTTTCTTGATTCTGCCTAGCATTTTAACACTAACGACGAGCAACACCCATGTGGCATGTATGATGATCTAAAAATTTTACTGTGTGCAACGATAATATCACTTCATCAGGGTTTGCTAAACTGGTACCGTCATACTCCGGATATAAGCGCCACCCGCGGATAAGCACCTGGCGCTTTTAATTGGCGTGTGGCGCTTATATCCGGTGCTCGATTATAAGCGCATACCTAAAAGGCTTACGGATTATAACCGCATACCTGTGCCTTACATTTTATAACCGCCACCCAGTTTTTTTCATTTTTTTTTTTCATTTGAAGACCTTTTACATAATTAGTATACTAAAACATCATGTTAATTACTCTACAACTAGTTAATCTACTACTACCTACGAGCCTCACACAGGCTTCACCATTTTCTACACTAGTTAATCTACCCTACTCTAATAATCAGCTGCAGTGGGGTCATCTGGGTCGGCCTCAGAGTCCGACTCAGGTTCCTCTACGTTGTTGCAGAAAAAACCGTGTGCTGCAATTTCATCATCCATGTCGACCTCCTCGCCCTCGAGCTCGTCTCGCCTGTGTTGCAGGCAGAGCTTGTCCTGGGACCCATCCAGGGCGTTGCTGATGGCGCAGGTGAGGAACGCCCGTTGAATGAGCTCCTTGGGCACGGACTTCCAGGCCGCCGAGATCCACTTGAGCGTCAGCTCGACAGGAGGCTTCTTGATGTTGCCTGCCACGCAAATCCAGAAACCGGGTCAGCACGGGTTAAAGAAATAAAAACATAAACATAAGAGCTGCACCTCTCAAGTGCGATCGAGACGGCGAGGCACTTCTTGCGGTGGGCGAGATGGGTGGGGCCTTTTTTTATTCGGAAGGGGAAAGGAGGGAATTGGAAGGTGCTCGTGGAGACCGTCAGCAGCCCAGAACTCCACGTCGTCGTCCGCACCGGTAGCGGATTCGTCCAACGGGCAATCAGCCGGCGCTCCCCATCGTGGCTCCGGTGCGGAGGAAGATCCTTCGCCGCCGCTGCGTTCAGGCTCGGACAGGAAGGCGTCGAACGCCGAGTAACCAGGGGGGAGGAGAAGCTGCAGAACCCCCTGTCGCGGAACACCAACAGCAGGCGGGTCAGGAGGGGCCGGAGGAATGGGAGGAATAGGAGGCGCCGGGGGAGCGGGAGGAGTAGGAGGCGTAGGAGGCGTGGGAGGAATGGGAGGCACTACTGGTTGTGGTGGAGGGACGGGCGCAGGGCGCGTCTGCCATTGAGAGTAGTCACGAGTGTCTCTGCGGGTATTTTGTCTAGCAGCAGGTTGGCGGCGGAACAAGAAATGCGTGCCTGGAAGGCCCGCCATGGCCACGGCAGGCCAAACGAACGAAGAAAACTGAACCAAAAGTTGGGAATGAGGGCCGTATGAAGCCCTCGCCCGAGACCCCTTCAGTTTCGCGGCCCGGCCTCCTCTGCGGGGAAAGTGTGGCCACAGTCAAGATTCCCCGCAGAGGAGCTGAAAGGGACAGCTCTTTGCCTCGGTGGCAGGGAATCTTGCTGTTGATGGGCACGTCGTGGCTGAACCACGACGTGCCCACGATCGCATGCAACCCTGATTGGGCCGCTGTGATGCGAAGTACGTGTGCCCTGGCATGGGCCAGGTTCACGTTCGATGAACCTGGCCTGGCCAACACAAGGCGTGGAAGGCGTGATGCCACGCCTTGTTGGCCGTTTCACGCGCAAAGCATGCACAGAGTCGAACGTTCTCGACTCAGGTGAATCCGCCTTTGAGAATGCTTCGATTTGGTATATTTAAAAACAATTTTCATTTTTGACATAACATAAACGCCGGCGCTTATAATTTTACTATATTATAAGCCCACCCCCTAAAAAAAACATGTTTTATTAGTGCCCCCCATGGGGGTATATCCAGGGTATGACGGTACACTGATGCCACAGGGTTGGAATTTCAAAAACAAGAAAAACACTGATGGATCAGGGTTTGAAGGTGTCACACTGATAATCAAGTTTTTGAACAGGTGCAACACTGATCACAAGGGTTGCTCAAAACGAAAAATTAGCCCTGGTCCACACCTCTGCAACTCTCGCAGAAGAAAGTACCTGGCGTTAATGTGCTTCACTCTGCTCTCCAGTCGCGGCTCTCGACAGAGGAGAATTGTCGCCTTGTTATCAGTGAACAAGGTCGGCGCAGAGCTCAGCCGCTCACTAAGGTCAGTGAGCAAGAACATCAGCCAGCGCAGCTCCTGTGCAGCCATAGCCCCAGCGTAGATCTCGGCCTCAGCAGTAGAGGTCGAGACCGAGGAGGAACGTGTGGACCTCCACGAAACAGCTCTAGAGCCCAGGCTGAAACAGTACCCCTGAGTAGACCTGTGCGTCTCGGCGTCGTCAGCATAAGAAGAGTCACAGTGACCAGTAAGCACGACGTCTTGTCTCCGTCCAAGAACCAGCCCCACGCCTGATGTCGTCGCTAGGTACTTCGCCACCCTCACAACAGCTGTCCAGTGAACTGGACGGTGTCTCCCTGGCGCAACAAAGCGAGCAAGGATGCTGAGAGGGAAGGCGAGGTCCGGGCGAGTACAAGTCATCAGATACATGAGGCAACCCACAAGCTCTGCGTAAGGACCACTAGGCTCGAACGGCTCGTCAGGAAAGGGTTCGGTGAGTCTGTGGTCATCGGCAAGAGGTGTGCGCTGTATAGTAGAGTGCTGAAGCTCGAACCGCTGAAGGACCTGCTGCACCATGTGTGATTGTGAGAGTGTAATGGTGCGAGCAGCTCTGTCCCTGGTGATTTGCAAGCTAAGGTAGTGGCGCAGCTCACCAAGGTCAGTGCAAGTGTGTCTCTTTTGCAATTCGAGCTTCACGTCAGCCAAAGCAACCCTGTCAGCAGTGGCGAAAACCACTGGGTCGGTAGAAGAAGGCTGGAAACCAAGGTCAGAAAGGGTAGAGCGAAAGGTGTTGTGCCACTCACGAGGAGCCTGACGGAGACCGTAGACCGGTCGCCTAAGCCTCCACTGGGTCCTAGGAGGGAAAGTGATAGTGAAGGCAGAGGGATGACGTAACCAGACCCTTGTATAGGCTACCATAAAGGAAAGCAGTGGAGAAGTCAAGAGAGTGTAACTCGTAGTCTCTCTGTGCTGCTACGTGCAGTAACACCCGAAGAGTGGTCATCTTTGGGGTAGGCGTGGAGGTCTGAAAGAAGTCAACTCCCTCGCACTGACTGAAACCTCTGGCCACATAGCGCGCTTTGAAGACCGGAGGAGATCCCGGTGGCCGCTTCACCCTGAAGATCCACATGCCATTGACTACGTTCGCCCCAAGGGAGGGAACCTCGTCGACGTAGGTGCCTGTGGATCTGTAGGAGGCCATCTCTGAGTCCATGGCAGCTCTCCACTGAGAGGCCCAAGGCCCTGACACTGCCCCAGCGTAAGTGCGAGGAGTCGGTATGTCAAGGGCATCGGGGTCTCCCTCAGGGGCGAACAGCATGGCACACAAATGAGGGGAAGCGGCTGCCAGAAACTCCAGCTCAAACTGCCTGTCCTCTAGGGCGTCATAGCCAAGGGCAGACTCACCCCCGACCGCTAGAGGACTGGTAGGAGGAGCAGCCACAAGACGGGTGGCGTAGTCAAGGCAGCGAGTAGAGACAATATCAGTGACTACGGCAGTAAGAGCGGAGACAGAGGACAGAGAAGCACGTGGGTCGATAACAAGAGAGGCGAGAACACAAGAGAGAACAGGACGGTACATGCGGTAATAGTCAGTGACAGGAGTAGAGAGGGAAGCAGTGAGAGCCAACTCAGGAGGAGAAGGAAGTACAGAAGGAGACAAACGAGGCGGACTAGAACGAAACAGGGCAGTACGAAGGTGAGTGAAGGGAACAGGGGACGAGAGACGAGCACGAGGAGAGCGACGCGAAGGCCAAGCGTGAGAAAGAGGAGGGGACAACGAGGGCAGAGGAGGAGGGAAAACAGCTGGGGAGGGGTCAGGGGGAGGAAGCGGAGGACCAGAGACAGGAGGAGAGGGGGGGGAGGGAGGAGAAGGAGAGGGGAGACCGAGGGTCCGAAGACCAGAGACAGGAGGAGGAGGTGGCTGCTGCTGCTGCGGCTGCTCCTGCTCCGGGTGCCGCTGCTGCTGCTGATGATGCTGCTGCTCCTCCAGCCGCTGTAGCTCCAGCAGCTTCCACTCCAACTCTCTCTCCTCTCGCTCCAACTGCAGCTGCTCCTCACGGGCACGGCAAACACGGGCCTGGTTCCGGGTCGGGTAGGGGTGGGGGGGAGGAGTAGTGTCCGGAGAGGTGGTAGCCCCAGGACCGCTCTCCAAAGAACCAGTCGCACCACCCCCAGAGCCAGCACCACCAGAAGTAACAAGGTCCGTCCCAGGCTCTCCAGATCCAGCAGAGGGCGCACCCCCAGTCGTAGCACCCCCAGGGAAAGCTCCACTAACACCAGCTCCCCAATGACTAGAGTCTCCTGCAATCACGGGCTCAGCTCCAGCTCCAGCACCCCCAGAACCAGGACCTCGCACAGGTACGCTCTCTGCTCCAACTCCAGCACCTCTAGAGCTAGCACCTCCAGGGTCTTCGCCACAAAAACCGGCTCCCGCAGGGTCTGCTATAGGCTGGGAGGAGGACTGCGGGGAAGGAGGCTGCACCTGAGGGGCTACCGAGGGGGGAGGGGTAGCGTGGGACACACCTGACGGGGCAGGACCAGGGGGGGGAGGCTGTACTGGGGGAGAAGGAGGGGGAGCTGAAGTCAGGAAAAGAGGGTCAGGAGGAACTGGGAGACCTCAACAGGGGTACCTGACGTAGTAGGGGACGGACTCGTCGAAACGGACGTCAGAAGAGTCAAAGAACCGGTGAAGGGGAGGGTGGTAAAAGGTGTAGTCAGACGAGTCCTCAGGGAAACCAAGGAACACGCAGGAAACAGCGCGAGGCGAGATCTTGTCCGCGGAGGTGTCGCGAACAAGTGCCAAGCAACCCCAGACACGAAAACGCAATGCAGCACCAAGGGACCCGGTCCAAAGACTGGTCGGTGAAACCTCTGGCCGAGAGACACGTGGCCAAAGGTTCAGCTGGTGAGCGACGTACCGAACAGCGTAGGGCCACAGAAAATGGGGGGCACGGGCGTGAGTCATGGAGGTGCGGGCGATCTCCATGACCAAGCCTATGCGGCGCTCAGCAACCCCATTCTATTGTGGGGACTCTGGAAGCGTCCAGGACTGACGGATGCCCTACTCGCGACAGAATCCAGCGAGAATGCCAGAGCGAAACTCACCCCCGCGATGGGAGTGAAGACAACTGACACGACGACCACGAGTGTCCGTAGTGGTAAGCAACCACCGGATCAGCGTAGAAGTCACGTCGGACTTCTTCGCCAGGGGGAACACTGTGGTGTAGCGGGAGTAGTCGTCAATGACCACGAGAAAGAAACTCTCTCGCTAAGGGCCAGGGCGCGAGGAGGGGCCCCAGACTTCCAAGTGGAGAGTCTCGAAGGGCTTGGTGGCCGGACGAAGGGAGGAGTGAGGGGTGGCGTGCAGCCAAACCTCGACGCAGGGACCACAAGGTGGCGCAAGCGAAGGCGGCAACAACGGCAAGACACGCGGGAGGCCTAAGACAAGACGCTGACTAGACATAGCGCGCAGGCGAGAAATGGACGGGTGCCCCATCCGGTGGTGCCACAAAACAGTGGGGTAGGCAAGCGACCGGCAGGAGCACGACGCAGCAACTGGACCAGACACTGGAACCTGACCTGACACAGCTACCTGGGGAGACGCGGCAACCTGGTGAGATGCGGGAACCTGATGGGGGACAATGACAAGGGTCGGGGGCAGTAGCTGCTGCTGCCGCTGCTGCTGCTGCTGCCCTCGGGGGCCAGTGTGAAGTGTGTAGAGACCAGAGCCCAGCTCAGCAGTAAAGGTGGCGAGAGGCGCGTACGTGTCCCCGTCGACACAAACCGCAGTCTCGCCAGAAGGCTCAATCCACACACCCACGTGCTGACTCACGAGCGGCCTCACGCCCACCAAGTTCCTCGAGAACGAGGGGACGTGGAAGCCGGTCAGAGAACCGGAGGGAACAGTGGGGCACGGAAGCTTAGTAGTGTAGCGAGCAGTGACTGGTCCCGAAGTGGGATCAGCCAGTGCTACAGAGACCGGCGTAGGAAGTGGGGTAAGTGTCGTGCGGTCGTGGAAGAAACAGTGGGAAGCTCCGGAGTCCAGAGTGAAAGACAGCGAAGCGTCCTCCGGAGCAGCTCATGGATTAGTGTCTACACAAGTACCTACACTAGCAACAGGCACCTCAGCAAGACTAGCACCTAAGCTAACAACGCTCGAGTAAACAGAGTCAGAAGCACTAGAGTCAACAATAGCATACATAGCATGAGGAGTTCCTAAGAGACCAACCAACTGAGAAGCCGGCATGCCCTACAGAGCGGGGCCGTACGTCTGAACAAGGGGAAGATAGTCAGGGGCAAGGCCGTCAACGCCGTAGGCCAATCGAACCGTGTCAGTAAGCTGAGCAAAGCACTGACCCGGTGGGTGGCTGCGGCCACAAGGCTGGCTGCGGCGGGCACCTGTCAGAACGTGATAGGTGCAGGGAGGGTGGACGACACCGCGCTGCAGTTAACGCTGTCCTGACCCCTGCCCCGAAACCTGTTGCTGCCGCTGCTGCTGCTGCTGTGGCTGCTGCGAGGGGAGGGGCTGCTGCTGCTGCTGCTGTCGTCGAGTCAGGTACCACGCCGCTGCTCCACCCCCTGCGGCTGGCAGACCAGTAGGTGCCTGACGAACCCGGGCGTCACCTCCATCAGCTGTAGCAGGGGAGTCACCGGCCGCTGCACGAGGCGCTCCTCCAGCGCCTGCACTCCCGCCGTCGCCGCTCGCCATGTCACCCCCACCGCCTTCGCTGCCTCCGCCTGCACCCTGACTGCCCCTCCTGCCACTCCTACCCCGAGACCGCGAAGAAGTCGTAACAGCAGTTGCGGTCACGTCAGTAACGGCAGTGGCGAGGGAGGGAGTAAAGGTGGGCAGCTGAGGGACAGTGCACCCGTGGAACAGTGGAGGGGGCACAACACCAGAGGCAGAGGCTACCGAGCGGAGGTTGCTCTCGGCGTCCTTGAGGGTCAACTCAAGGACCTCGATAGTGAGCTCGCTAGGGTGCTTCAGAAGAAGCGCGTCACGAATCGAAGCAAGGCGGTCAGGGAGGCTAGTGGCGATGAAATAGATAGAAATCGCCATGGGGGGAGGGAGCAGTGCAAGCTGTGCGTTAGTGCAAGCAGTGTTAGAATGAAAAGGAATGAATGACTGAACTAGGAAGCAGTTGGGTACAAGTGGGAAACCTAAAAGTGTTGTACCCTATATGAACTACCCCACTACAGCCTAAACAGACTATAGCATATAAGTTTGACACACCCCCATAGGCAAAGTGGGGGAGAACAAGAGGTCACAAGACCAGTCAAGAAAGGCAAAGCAAGCTCAGGGTGGATCACAAAGTCACCACGCAGTCTGAGCACAAGCAAATGGCCACAAGGCCAGTTCACATGCAGAGTTATATAAAGGAGAACAAACAATACACAGAACAAAACCTAGCAAGAGTAAGCATGCAGGTATATGTATAAAGAGTACAGTACAGGCAGAGTCAAGAAGAAAGCAAGTGAGGCACAGTAGGTACAAGGCCTAACACAGTACAGAAACGCTGATGATCACAATGCTGAAGTGCCTTGGTGAAAACATCAGCAGTGTTGGCCTGAGAGGCCACGTAAGCAAGACGAAGCTGGCCACGCTGCTGCAACTCTCGAGCAAGGAAGTAGCGCAGAGCAATGTGCTTCGTTCTGTGCTCCAGTCTGTGCTCCTGACACAAGGCCAGCATGGCCTTGTTGTCGACATACAGAACTGGAGGAGAACGAGGCGCCTCTCCCAAGTCGGTCAGCAAGTAGGTGAGCCAGCGTAGCTCCTGTGCAGCCATGGCCCCAGCGTAGATCTCAGCCTCACAACTGGAGCTGAGAACAGAAGAAGAGCGGGTAGACCGCCAAGAGACAGAACCGGAGCCAAGACTGAAGGTGTAACCCTGTGACGACCGCTGCGTAGCCAAGTCGTCAACCCAGGAGGCGTTAGCGTGACCAGTGAGGACAACTCGAGCCCGTCCTCCAAGCACGAGCCCCATGCCCGATGTACTGCACAAGTATCGCAACACCCTCTTCGCAGCATCCCAGTGCACCTTTCGGTGCCTGCCGGGAGCCACGTAGCGAGCCAGAAGGCTGAGAGGGTATGCGAGGTCAGGTCGTGTGCAAGTCATCAGGTACATGAGGCAGCCCACAAGCTCTGGATACGGGCCACTCGGCTCTACGGACTCGTCCGAAGGTGGAGCTGAGAGCGAGTGACCGGTAGGCAGAGGAGTGGACTGTGGCGAGGAGTACGTGAAGCCAAAGCGCTGAAGGACCTGCTGCACCATGTGTGACTGAGTCAAGGTAATGGTGCGCTGTGCTCTGTCCCGGGTGATCCGCAAGCCAAGATAGCTTGTCAGCTCACCCAGGTCTGTGCACGTGTGTCTCTTCTGCAGCTCGGACTTCACATGGGCGAGTGCCTCAGTGTCAGTAGTAGCAAAGACGAGGTCGTCTACGTACACGAGAACGTAGAACGGCGGCAGAGTAGTGTCAGTGCGTAGAAAGAGAGAAGGGTCAGCAGTGGAAGGAGCAAAACCAAGAGAAGCAAGAGTCGTCCTGAGTGTGTCGTGCCACTCACGGGGTGCCTGGCGGAGACCATAGACTGGCCGCCGGAGGCTCCACTGGGTACCAGCAGGAAACGACCCAGTGAAGCCAGGTGGGCGGCGCAGCCAGATCTCCTCGTGCAGGCTGCCCTGTAGGAAGGCTGTGCTGAAGTCAAGCGAGTGGAGCTCGTAGTCACGCTGAGCAGCAACGTGCAGCAGTACCCGAAGAGTGGTCATCTTCGGGGTAGGGGAGAAGGTCTGAAAGAAGTCAACTCCCTGTCGCTGACTCAAGCCACGTGCAACGTAACGCGCCTTGAAGACAGGCGGAGAAACCGGCGGCCGCTTCACCCTGAATATCCACATGCCACTGACGATGTTCGCCCCAGGTGGGGGAACCTCGTCTACGTAGGTGCCTGTGGACTTCCAGGAAGCCATCTCTGCGTCCATGGCTGCCTGCCACTGAGAGGAGTAGGAACCCTCTATCGCCTCTGCGTAAGAGCGCGGGGTCGGGATGTCTAGTGCATCTGGGTCTCCCTCAGGGGCCAGCAGCATGGACACGAGATGAGGTACAGAAGCAGCAAAGCACTCAAACTCCTCCTGTCTGTCCTCAAGAACGTCCGTGCCAAGAGCACACTCACCCCCGATGGACGGAGGACAGACAGACACAGACGCAGACTCAGCAACAAGACTAGTGGCGTAGTCTAGGCGACAGGCTGCAGCAAAGTCAACAAGCTCAGCAACAAGAGCAGACGCAGCAGAGGACTCAAACAGAGGGTCGGTGACAGCAGTGGCCAGAAAGCGCGTGACAGCTGGACTAGCAGCACGAAGGGAGTCAAACTCCGGGTCCGGACCGTCAGGAAGAGAGGACGCAGGAGGAGACGGCAGAGAGACACGCTGTGGAGCAGTAGAAGGACGCAGTGTCATAGAGTGAGTGCCTGGGACAGGAGGGAGACGCGGACGCGAAACACGACCAGCGCGAACAGTACGGACAGGCGACGCAGAGCGAGACGCAGGCGACACAGGACGAGACTCAGGCTCACGACGCTCCGTAAGACCTCTAGTCGGTCTAGAGTAAGGAGAAGGACTGGGCAGTGGAGAGGCCGGCTGCAACTGCGACTGGGACTGGACAGGCGGTGGACTCAGGAAAGGAGGAGGAGGACCAGGAGAAGGCGGGGAGCCAAGAACTTGTTGAAGGAGCGGAACGTAGTACGGTCGCGGCCGCGCAGCGCCTCCAGAAACAGCAGAGACAGAACCGGTACCCTCAGCCCCAGGGTCTCCAGTCCCAGCAGCACCTCCAGCAGCTCCAGCAGCTCCAGCAGCTCCAGCACCAGCAGCACCAGCACCAGCAGCACCTCCAGCAGCTCCAGCAGCACCTCCAGCACCAGCAGCACCTCCAGCAGCTCCAGCAGCAGCAGCACCTCCAGTAGCTCCAGTAGCACCAGCACCTCCAGCACCAGCAGCACCTCCAGTAGCTCCAGCAGCACCTCCAGTACCAGCAGCACCTCCAGCAGCTCCAGCAGCAGCAGCACCTCCAATAGCTCCAGTAGCACCAGCACCTCCAGCACCAGCAGCATCTCCAGTAGCTCCAGCAGCACCTCCAGCACCAGCAGCACCTCCAGCAGCTCCAGCAGCAGCAGCACCTCCAGTAGCTCCAGTAGCACCAGCACCTCCAGCACCAGCAGTAACTCGACAGCGCCGAGAGTACCACTCACGAAGCCGCTGTGGAGAGAGGGGCTCCTGCTGCGACGGGACACCTAGAGCACCTCCAGACTCAGCACGCGCAGGCTCAGCACCTCCAGACACATTACCCTCAGGCTCCACACCCCCAGGCTCAGCACGCCCAGACTCAGCACCCCCAGACTCAGCACCCCCAGTCTCAGCACCCCCAGTCCCTGCACCCGCAGGCTCAGCACCCCTAGCAGCACCTGAGTCGACAGCTACCTCGACCGGCTCGGCAGGGTCTACCTGGGACACACCTGAGGGGGCAGGACCCTGGGGGGGGAGGGGGTCTACCGGGGGAGTACCTGGTGCGGGGAAGAGCGGCGGGGGGGGGAGAGAGGCAGTGCGGTAGGGAAAGAGACGGTAGTACGACACCGACTCGTCAAACATGACGTCCTGAGAGGACAGAACACGACGCGAGGTGGGGTGGTAGAACTGCCACCCGGGTGCGTCAGGAGGGAAGCCAAGGAAGACACAGGGAACGGCACGGGAGGACAGCTTGTCCGCTGTAGTATCGCGGACAAAAGCTTGAGATCCCCAGACACGGAACGCGGACGCATCGCCAACCTTCCCCGTCCACCGCAGAGTAGGTGTAGTCTCCGGCAAGGAGACACGAGGCTGAAGGTTGATCTGATGCGCAGCGTACTGAACCGCGAACGGCCACAGAAAATGGGGAGCAGCCGCATGGATCATGGACGTACGAGCGACGTCCATGACCATGCCAATGCGGCGCTCAGCAATCCCATTTTGCTGCGGGGAGGCCGGAAGCGTGAACGTCTGGCGGATGCCCTCCGAACGACAGAAGGCCCTCAGGAGGTCGGAGGAAAACTCCCCACCTCTGTCCGAGTCCAGACGCAGAACAGGAAGGTCTGAACCGAAACTCTCACTGAGCTGGCGACGAGCACCGCGGATCCAGTCGATCAACACCTCAGGGACCTCACCCTTGCTGCGCAAGGGGAAGACTATGGTGTAACGCGAGTAGTCGTCAACGACCAGCAGGAAGTAACGCTCGTGACCCTGTCCACGGACGCGGGCTGGGCCCCACACGTCCATGTGAAGAGTCTGCAGAGGACCCTCAATCGGAGGGAACGAGGAGGAGTGAGGGGCGGCGCGCTGCCTGCCCTCGACACAAGGAACACAGGTGGGGGCAGGCCCCGGAGGAAGGGGAGGGAGGGACCTGGGTAGACCCGAGACAAGGGCACGGGAGGCCATACCTCGAAGACGAGGCAGGGAGGGGTGACCAAGGCGGTGGTGCCAAAGGAGAGTCTCGTGCGACAGAGGACGACACGAGCAGGGGGCAGACGCAGTACTAGACCTGGACGCGGCAGCAAACACCTGACTAGACGCAGCTACCTGACCAGACGCAGAGACCGGAGGAGGCGCAGTAGTCAGTGTGTACAGACTTGACCCTGGCCGACGGTTGAACGTGGCCAGGTGGCGGCCCGTCCGAGAGCAAGTGCAGTGGGTCACACGCTGACCTCCAGGAGTGAACTGGTCAACCCACGCGTCCTGGAGGTCAGCTCCACTCACCAAGTTCGTAGAGAACGAGGGGAGGTGGAGTCCCGACAGCAAGCCCGACGGGGCCGCAGGACACGGTAGAATCGTGGAGGAGTGTGCAAGGACTGGGCCCCCGGAGGGGTCAGCAAGGGAGACCGCAACATGCCGACTGAGCGGCGTGAGCATAGTGCTGTCTCTAAAGAAAGAGCGCGAAGCACCAGAGTCAAGTGTAAAAGTGTGCAAGGACTCAGTAGGTGCAGTACCAGAGAGAGCAAACGCACCCGCACCTGGAGCAGCAGACGCACCAGCACCTGGAGTAGCAGACGCACTAGCACCTAGAGCAGCAGCCGCAATGCTCGGGTCGGGCGGGACACTCAGGTAACAGTCACCCTCAGCACTATCAGCAAGAGCATACATGGCAGCAAGGATAGCATCAAAATCTAGATCAAAGATAGGCACATTCTGCAGAAGCAGATCATGCCAGCGAGGGAGCTCAACGGCGTCAGGAAACTGGGCACGCCAAGCGACCGAAGCAGCGCTGCGTAGTGTGTGGGAGCCCACACACCTCCCCACTACGAGTGCCGGAGCGAAGAACGTAAGTGCAGGGACCTGCAGCCCCAGACCTCCCACGCCCAGCGTACCACTCACGAAGCTGCTGGACCGACGGGGTCTCACGGGAGCGCAGCTGCTGCTGGCGCTGGCTGCCACCAAAGCCTCCACGCTGCGCGGCTGAACCTCGACCAGCACCACCGCCACCTCCACCTCCACCGCCGCCGCCGCTGCCTCCACCACCGCCGCCGCTGCCTCCACCACCTCCGCTACTGCCGCCACCACCTCCACCGCCTCCACTACCTCCGCCTCCTCCACCTCCTCCACTGCTTCCACCGCCGCCCCCGCCACCACCCTTGCTCCCCTTGCCTCTGCTGGTGCGGCGTCTCTCAGTAGGGGCAGACGCAGCTCCGACCTCCGCAGTGCCAACGAGGTCGACAGCAGCAGCAGAAGCAACAGAGGGGAGAAGGGGCACAGGGGAACACCCCTCAAAGAAAGGGGTGCGACGGTCGCCGCGAGAAGCACCTACAGCTAAGATACTCTTCTCAGCTGCAGTAAGGCGCTCCTCTAGCAGGTCGACAGTCAGCTCGGTGGGGCAAAGGGAGAGAAAGTGGTCCCTGACTGAAGAGAGGGAGTCAGGGAGGCGGGTGACTAGGTAGTAAAGGGTGATGTACATGGGGGGGGGGTTCTTTGCACAGAACTCAGTGGGAAGGGCAGCGCGGTAGCGGGCGTCACTAGTGCGAAGGTGAGCAACTAGGTCAGCGACTGTGGCAAAGGCAGCAAGGTCAAGGAAAAGGTACGGCAGCATGAGGCGGCTGAGGGCAGCAGTGGCAGGGGAGGAGTAGCGCGCAACTACAGCGGCGTACAAAGACTGAGCAGTCTTGTACTGGCCAAAATGTGCACGCTCAGCTGGCGGCAGGTGACTACGAACAGCAAGACGAGCAACAGCGTCACGAGTGGTCCACTGCGAGCGAACAGTACTGTCAGTAGTGGCAGTAGGAGCAGTAGAGGCACCGGACGTGTGATCGAAGAGGGATACTCCATCCCTAGAGTCACACTGAAGAAAAAGCTGCAGGTCGTCAACCCACACGTCAAAGTCAACTGCACGTCCCTCAGCTTCAAAGGTGAGAACCGTGGGGCTAGCCATAGTGGCAGCAGTAGTAACAGGAGCAGTGCAGGTAGGGCAGTGCAGCTCAGTAGGGCAGCTCGGCTCGGCTGGGCGGTGCGGTTCAGTTAGGCGGCGCGGCTCGGCTGGGCGGCGCGGCTCGGCTGGGCGGCGCGGCTCGGCTGGGCGGCGCGGCTCGGCCAAGCAGCGCGGCTCGGCTCCTGGCTGCGCGGCGCAGCAGGGGGGGGGCGCGGGTGCTTACCAGGGGCGGTTGCAGGCAGGGCCGCTACTGGGGCGGCAGCAGGGCAGGGCCGCTACGGGCGGCGCAGGCAGGGCCGCTACTGGACGTCTGCAGGGCCGGGCCGACTGGCGACGGGTCAGCGACGGGCGGCAGGTCGGCGACGGGCGGCGGGTCGGCGACGGGCGGCGGGCCAGCGACGGGCGACGGCTGGCCGGCGAAGGGTGTCAGGCCGGCGACGGGCGGCAACGGGCCAGCTACGGGCGGCAACGGGCCGGTGACGGGCCGGCGACGGGCGACAACGGGCGGCAATGGGCGGCAACGGGCCAGCGACGGGCCGGCAACGGGCGGCAACGGGCCGGCGACGGGCGGCGATGGGCCAGCGACGGGCCAGCAAAGGGCGGCAACGGGCCGGCGACGGGCGGCAATGGGCCAGCGACGGGCCAGCCACGGGCGGCAACGGGCCGTCGACGGGCGACGGGTGGCCGGCGACGGGCGACGGGCCGACGACGGGTGGCAACGGGCCAGCTACGGGCCAGCGACGGGCGGCAGTAGGGTAGGGCCACGAGGGGCCTCTAAGGAAAGGGCCACGACGGGCCAGCAAGGCAAGGCCACGACGGGCGGCACGAGAGCAGGGCGCGCGACGGCGCAGGTGAAACAGGCGCGAGGCGCGCTTCGGGTAGGAAGAAAAATCGTGGTGGGCCCTAAAAAAAAACGTTCCCACTAGGGAACCTGCTCAGAATACCATGTTAGAATGAGAAGGAATGAATGACTGAACTAGGAAGCAGTTGGGTACAAGTGGGAAACCTAAAAGTGTTGTACCCTATATGAACTACCCCACTACAGCCTAAACAAACTATAGCATATAAGTTTGACAAGCGGCGCGGTAGCTAGAATCGAGCGAGCGCAGATGAGTGATCAAGTCAGCAGTGCGCTCAAACGAGGCGAGGTTAGGAAACAGGAACGGAAGGAACAGGCGACCAAGAGAGACAGTGGTGGGAGTAGCGTAGCGGGCCTTGATCGCAGTCAGGAACTCACTAGCCGTGCGAACTTGAGTGAAGTGGGTCTCCTCAGACTCAGGGAGGAGGCTGCTGAGGGCGATGCAGGCCGCAGCGTCACGCGACTTCCACGCTGTCACGTCAGCACGCTCGCGTGCATAACGGTCACTGTCTGCAGGTGTGGGGTCAGCTGCTAAGGGTGCAGGGTCAGCTAGCTCAGGTAGGTCACCGGAAGCGTGCGCCCACAGAGTCTCGTGTGCCTGAACCTGGCTCTCTAGGAGGCGGCGCGCACGCATGAGCCAGGCCGAGAACTCGAGCGGCCTACCCTCAGCGTCAAAGCGCAGGACCCTAGGGGTCGCCATAGCGGAAGCGTAGAGGTGGATATTGCTGCTGCCGAAACCCTAAACGCCTAAAGGGTCTGCGTAGGGCGTGACAGACAGTGCGACACGACGGGACGGACGCGACTGGCAGGGACGGGCGGGGCGGGGCAGGGCGCACGGGGCGCGACGGACGGGCAGGGCGCAACGGGGGCGTGACGGACGGGCAGGGCACACGGGGCGCGACGGACGGGCAGGGCGCACGGGGCGCGACGGACGGGCAGGGCGCACGGGGCGCGTGCGACGGGACGGGACGGGAAGCGCGATACGGACGGGACGGGACGGGACGGACGGCGCGACGCGGCGGGACAGAAGGGGGGCGACACGATGGGACAGCAGGGACGACGGGACGGGACGGGACAGCAGGGACAACGGGACGGGACAGGACAGCAGGGGGCGACGCGACGGGACAGCAGGGGCGACGGGATGGGACGGGACAGCAGGGGCGACGCGACGGTAGGGGCGACGGGACGGGACAGCAGGGGCGACGGGACGGGACGGGACAGCAGGGGCGACGCGATGCAGGCGCAGCGGGCGCTAGGGCACGAGAGAGACGAGCGCGAGAGTCGCTAGGGGACAGTACGGGCGTAACAGGCACTAGGGTACGGGACAGGCTCGGGCGCTACGGACATGAACGAGAGGAACGGGATCCTACAGGATCCTAACCTAGGTGATACCATGTCAAGAATGAAAGTGTTGGTTTCACTAAGGTTGGTTGGGGTACATAAACGTAACCCTAACAGTTGTACCCCCTATAACACACATCACTAAGACTACAACATTTGACAGCTCAGATCTCCTACTTATCAGCTACTGTGAAACGTTGACTTGCTGCGGCACATGATCCTCCCCATCCAACCCATCAAAACATTTCTCCCCCACCTCCCCCTCCCCCCAGCCCAGCCCCATCTCTTCCCCACTTCTCTCCCCACCCCACCAAACTATCCTCGCTCCATATGAGCCTCCATTTTTCCGAGCTCAACCTCACAGCGCATTGGCAGCGTCCCCCTCCCACCCATGCACGGCCTGGAACATCCCCTGGGCCAGCGCATCCCTCTCCGCCACGGCAGCAGGGGACTCCTCATCGGCTCTCTTGGCGGGCACAAAGTCATCAAATGCTTCATACGCCCAGTCAGGGTCAAACGCCTCTCCCTTCTGCTCCAAAAAGTTGTGCAGCGCACAGCACGCCCCCACCAACCGCGGCAGCTCATGCAGCTTCCCCTCAGCCCGCCTCAGCAGAATCCGCCACCGTCCCTTCAGCCGGCCAATAGCGTCCTTCCCCACCGCAGTCCCCTTCTCTATGCACTCATTGAAGGTCGTCTGGTACCACGTGGCGCTGTCTGATTGGGCGTACGGAACCAGCAGCCAATCCAGAAGCGGGTACGACCGTAACCCAATGACCTTAACTCCCTGGAGCTCTCCGGCTTGTCCTTTCTGGTGGAGGGTCGACTGCTGCAAAACCTCCTCGTCAGAAAGCGCGCCAGGCAGCCCGATGCAAAGGTCTAAAAACTGCCCGTTGGCATCGATGGCCGTCTGCATGGCTATAGAGTAAGAAGGGCGGGCGAAACGCTCGGTGTGCTGCTTGTTGTGGTATTTTGCAAGGTTGGACCGTGGCGTGTTGATGGGCAGGTGCGTTGTGTAGAGAGTTGCAATCAGCTTCCCGTTTCCCAGCTGCTGCGCCACAGACGAAGCGTGATCCAGCCCGCACAGGTCCAGAAACTGGGAAGAAATTTCAGCTGCCCGGGTGCTGCCCGGCTCAGGCCAGACAACCACCTTGGGCAGAACAACTTCGTTCAGCGCCTTAAGAACGTCATTCGAGACGAAATGCACGGTGGTCTGGCCGAGCCCGAACCTCCTGGAGATCAAATGGAGAGGCTCGGCTGTGGCCAGGCGCCAGAGCGACGCTCCAATCCTGATGTCTACAGGTATCGCCTCCCTGATTCTGGTTGATCGTTTCACAATCAGCGGCCCCAGAATGTCACAGAGCTCCATGAACGTCTCCCGGCTCATCCTAAACGTCTTTCGGAACGTTTCCGGAGGGTAATTCGGGTCAATACACTCCTCCCACCACGCGCGGGAGCGCGGCCGCGTCCACAGCCGCCGGTAAACGATCTGGTCCTGCGAGAGCGTGGCGCCAGCTGTCATGCCGGCCATGCAGACGCGTCTCAGCCGTTGGATCTCCTGCTGGCGGATCGCGTTGTTGTCTGCGATGTCCCGATGGAGGTTTAGCTCAATAGATCTCACGAGGGAGTGGTGGCGTAGCAGGTACTCCGAGCGAATCACTCGCAGGCGCTTCAGGAAGAAAGAGGTTTCTTTGGTGGCGCGTTGCTCTTCCAGCAGCAGCAGGAGCACCATGGCAATGGCATCCTCGTTAGAGGAGCTCTGGATGCAGGTTAAGAGCTCTTGGAATTCAGCTTCGGAGCAGAGGAGAGGTGAGGGAGTCGTGGGGATGGATGGGTAAAGCAGGGCGATGCCCTTGTTCACTCCATCGCCTTCCTTTCCTTCCTCTCCATCCCCTTCTCCCTCCTTGTGTTCCCCTCCTTTCTTCAACTTTCCCGATCTCCCCTCTCTCCCTTCTTCCTCCTCCCCCTCCTCTACATCACCTTCAACTCCCCCTTCCTCCTCTCCTTCCGTCTGGCCTAAGTCCTCCAGCCGCCTCTTCCTGCTCTCTCTCCCACCCACCACCCCTCCAGTTTCCCCATCTCCTTCCCTTTCTCCCTCTCCACCCTCCTCCTCGGCTTCATCTCCCCCCAACCGAGCCACCTCAACCGCATCCAAATCGAATGCGTCTGCTCCGTCCGATGCCAAGCCTGCCACTGCCGAACCTACAAGTTCCAAACCTGCTACTGCCGAGCCCACAAGTGACAGGTCCGCTGCCTCCGAACCTACAAGTCCCAAACCTGCTTCTGCCGAAGCTGCAGGAGGCTCGGCGGGAAGACCACCCTCACTGGAAAACCCCTGCAGCTCGTGCTGCTGCTCCTCTTCCTCATACTCTTCTTCAGCCTCGTCCTCCTCCTCCACCTCCTCGTCTTCTTCCTCCTCCTCTTCCTCCTCCTCCGCCTCCTCGTCGTGCCGCCGCCGCTGCTGCTGCTGTTGCTGCTGCGGCTGCAACTGATTCTCCTGCTGCTGGTTGTAGTATGAACTTTGCTGCAACTCCTGCTGCTCATGCTGTTCCTGCGCTCCCTGCTGTTGCTGCTGATCCTGCGGCTCCTGCTGCTGCATGAACTCGAGGAAATACGGCTGATCAAGCTGCTGCTGTTGTTGCTGTTGCTGCTGCTGTTGCTCCACCACCTGCTGCTGCTGGTACTGCTGCTGCTGCTGCTGCTGCTGCTGCTGCTGCTGCTGCTGCTGCTGCACCTGCTCCTGCTCCATCTGCAACTGCTCCTGTGCCTGTTGCTGCCGGTAAACCTCCTGTTGCTGCTGGTATGGTTCTGATCGCTCCTGCTGATTGTACCCTTGCTGCTGCTGCTGCTGCTGCTGCTGCCAGTTTGTCTGAAGGTTTCGCTGCTGTTGCATCAGATATTGAAGCATTTGTTGTGGATCCGCTACTGGTGCCTGCTGCTGCTGCTGCTGCGGCTGTCGCTGATGTTGCTGCTGCGGTTGTTGCTGCTGCTGCTGCTGATGATGCTGTTGCGAGTGTTGCGGCTGATGCTGCTGCTGCCGGAAAATCTGTTGCTGAAACATTTGTTGCGGCTGCAGCTGCTGCGGCTGCATTTGCTGCCGCTGCTGCTGCTCGTGCAGCCGAAACTGGCTTTGCAGCAACTGCTGCTCCCGCTGATGCGGCTGCGGCTGCGTCTGCTGCTGCTGTTCCTGCTGCTGATAAGAATACGGCTGATGCTGTTGGAATTGCTGCGGCTGAAGGTTAGCCCGTTGCAAGGGCGCCTGGCGACTGAACTGCTCTTCGTCATACACGCCCTGCGACGGCTGATGCGACGCTTGCTGCGCCACTGCGGACAGCAGCTGCGATTCTAGCAACGCGAACTCAAGCGCAGCTGCGGGAGATGGCGCGGAAGGCGCAGGAGGCGCGGAAGGCGCGGAAAGCTGCGCCTCATTGCGCAGAAAGGGCTGCGCGGCTGCCGCGGAACGGTCCGCGGGGGAGCCACCGGTTGCGCCGAAGGCGGAAGCATCCGGGGGGTTGAAGTGAGTGGGGAGGAAGTGGGAGATGGAAACAGCCGCGGAGGCGGCAGCCGGGGAAACGTTGGCGATGGCGCTGACGGGAGCGGGGGGCCAGGGAGCGGAGAAATCGTCGTTTACTTCCAAAGGTTGTGGATCGAAGGGAAATGCACCCCGCCGGCTGTGGCCATGATGACGGCGGAAAGGGTTGCCGTCCATTTTTTACCCTGACTATGATGTTGACCCTGCAATGACCAACTCTCCTCCTTACAATTGCCGTTTACAAGGAGTAGCAGCTGTTCTCGCTTTTTGCAATGCTCGAATAAAGTTTCGGACACTGTAGGACTGGGAAGAGTTTATCGGCTGGAAAAGCGTCACGCTGATGCTAAGCTTCGAAGAGTGTCTCGTCAAGCAAATCAGGCGTTTGCACTTGAGCAAAGTTCAAGTTTGAACTCTCGAATCAAACCGTGAACCCAAGAAGTAATGAAACCGCCATAGCCTTCACGCAGGAGCTGGGAAATGAAAAGCCTAGGAGTGCGTTCAGTGGTTAAAGCGACGGTGCACATTTGCCACCCGAAACCCAAAACCCTGGCGAACTGTTACTGCGGAGGAAAAGTGTCCGCACGAAATCCAGGTTTTCGTTGGCCAACACTTTCGCGCTGGCAAGCCTGGATCAAAACAAAAACTTCTGAACCCCCGCTTGTCAAATCTAGACCCTCGTTTTAAGCTTCACTGGCTCTGCGAGTGGTTGGAAATGTCAGCCTAGATTGTGCCGAACTGGCACTTCTCGCATCCAACCAAACACGGTCTGTGGATCCCGAGAAAACTGGGAACCCCAACAGATCACGCCTTCAGGTTTATGTCAGGCACACTCAATTCTCACCATTCAGTCTAGTAGAGAATTCACTATACCGAAACGCCAAAGCGTAACCTGTCGGGCTTTCCCAAACCTAGGCTCAAACAGTAGGGTGTGGAGGTTAGGTGGAGCTTGAACACCAGCTGGTCCGAACCAGATTTGAGGCAAGGGCCAGCTTCAGGACGTCAGTCCCTAGGCCACAAAAAGGCCAAGATGTACCACGCCCCTAGGGTTTCCATTTGCTTTCGCCATCGTTCAGGCCATGGCGGTATCGGTTCCTAATGCGTTCCCATTCAGTGTTTGCTTTGAAAGTTCAAACTTGAACTTACTTTCAAATGCGAACCAACGCACGACTGTTGTGACGAGTCAGGCCCTGATTTCTGAAGCGTAGCATCAGTCTGACGCTTCGTGGTTGGATGATGCAGCCTATTCCCCAGCCGTGTCGCGTCTGAAACAACTACTGTCCAACTTTCGCGTTTATAAGGCACGCTTTTCTGACGCTACTCTCTAGGCATTGCTAGGAGCTGCAAGTGCTTCTACTTCTACGCGACGCGCCAGCGTAGCTAGTGATCATTGTAAGGGAAATTAGTCAGTGATCACTGTAAGGGTACCTTAGTCGGTTGTCATTGTAAGGAATTTTTCAGTCAGTGCTCTTTGTAAAGGGATATTCGTTAGTCATTAACGATGGACGGTAACTCCTTTGGTCGTCATCATCGCAACAACCGTGGAGGTGCATTTCCATTCGACCCACAACCTCTCGAAGCAAGCGACGATTTCTCCGCTCCCTGGCCCGCTCCCGCCAGCGGCATTGCCGGCGTTTCCCCCGCTTCCGCCTCCGCCGCTGTTTCCATCTCCCACTTCCTCCCCACTCACTTCAACCCGCCAAATGCTTCCGCTTTCGGCGCAGTCGCTGGTCCCCCCGCGAACCGTTCTGCTACTGCCGCGCAGCCCTTTATGAGCAATGACGCGCAGGTTCCGGTGCCTTCCGCGCCTTACGCGCATTCTGCGCCTTCCGCGCGTTCCGCGCCTCCTGCGCCTTCCGCGCCTTCCGCGCCGTCGCCGGCAGCTGCGCTTGAGTTCGCGCTGCTTGAATCGCAGCTGTTGTCCGCAGTGGGGCAGCAAGCGTCGCAGCAAATGTCGCAGGACGTGTATGAGCA
This sequence comes from Closterium sp. Naga37s-1, assembly GCA_947471745.1. Lineage (NCBI taxonomy): Eukaryota > Viridiplantae > Streptophyta > Zygnematophyceae > Desmidiales > Closteriaceae > Closterium > Closterium sp. Naga37s-1. The sequence continues at coordinate 1,059,800 of CANJKZ010000817.1, forward strand.
GTTCGATCGCCAGGCACCCTTGCAGCGGTCTCGCCTTCAGCCGCAGCAATTCCAGCAGCATCAGCAGCAGCAGCAACAGCGGCAGCAAGAACAGCAGCAGCAGCAGCAGCAGCAGCAGAAGCAGCAACAGTTGCTCCAGCAACACATATTTCAGCAGCAGCATCCGCAACAACACTCGCAGCATCATCAGCAGCAACAGCGTCAACAGCCGCAGCAGCAGCAGCAGCAGCAGCAGCAGGCGCCAGTAGCGCATCCAGAGCAATTGCTTCAGTACATGGTGCAACAACAGCAAAATATTCAATCAAAGTGGCAGCAGCAGGAGCAGCAGCAGCAGCAACAACAACAACAGCAGCAGCAGCAGCCGCAGCAGCAGCAGGCGCCAGTAGCGTCGGGTCCAGAGCAATTTCTTCAGTACATGGTGCAACAACGGCAAATTATTCAATCAAAGTGGCAGCAGCAGGAGCAGCAGCGGCAGCAACAACAACAGCAGCAGCAGCAGCAGCAGCAGCAACAGCAAAGGTACGATCAGTATGAGCGGCCAGAACCGTACCAGCAGCAGCAGGTCTACCGGCAGCAACAGGCTCAAGGGCAGTTGCAGATGGAACAGCAGGAGGTGCAGCAGCAGCAGCAGCAGCAGCAGCAGCAGCAGCAGCAGCAGCAGCAACAACTAGATCAGCCGTATTTCCTTGACTTCTTGGAACAGCAGCAGCCGCAGCAGCAACAGACACGAGAGCAGTTGCAAATGGAACAGCAGCAAGAACAGCAGCAGCAACAAGAGCAGCTTGATCAGCCGTCTTTCCTCGAGTTCCTGCAGCAGCAGCAGCAGCAGCAGCAGCAGCAGCAGCAGCAGCAGCAGCAGCAGCAGCAGCAGCCACAGGAGCAGCAGCCACAGCAGCATCCACAGGAGCAGCCACAGGAGGCACAGCAACGTTCATACTACAACCAGCAGCAGGTGCAGGAGCAGCAGCGACAGCCGGGAGAACAGGAACAGCATCAGCAGCAGGAGGTGCAGCAATGTTCACTCTACAACCAGCGGCAAGAGCAGCAGCAGCAGCAGCAGCAGCACGAAGAGGAAGTGGTGGAGTTGGAAGAGGAGGAAGAGGAGGAGGAAGAGTATGAGGAAGAGGAGCAGCAGCACGAGCTGCAAGGGTTTGCCAGCGAGGGATGTCTTAGCTCGGCAGTAACAGGCTTGGAGCTTGTAGGTTCGGCAGTCGCAGGCTTGGCAGCGGACGGAGCAGACGCTTTTGATCTGGACGTTGTTGAAGTGGCTCGGGTGGGGGTGGAGGGAACGGAGGAGGAGAATGGGGAGAGGCAGAGAAAGGAGAGAGGGGATGGGCTGGAAGTAGATGGGGAGGCTGGTGGGGTGTTTGGTGGAAGAGAGAGCAGAAAGAGACGGCTGGTGGACTTACACTTGACGGAAGGAGAGGAGGGAGTTGAGGTCGATGAAAGGGAGGAGGAGGACGAGGAGGGTGAGGAGGAGGAAGGGAGGGAGGGAGGGTTGGAAAAGAGGAAAAAGGGAGGGAAAACTAAGGAGCGAGAAGGTGAAGGAGAGGGGGGAATAGAAGGCGATGCAGTGAATGGGAGAAACAATGCCGCCCTGCTTCGCCCATCCATCCCCACGACTCCCTCGCCTCTCCTCTGCTCGGAATCCGAATTCCAACATCTCTTAACCTGCATCAAGAACGCTCCTAACGAGGATGCCATTTCCCTCGTGCTCCTGCTCCTACTGGAAGAGCAGCGCACTGCCAACGAAACCTCCTGCTTCCTGCAGCGCCTAAGAGTGGTTCGCTCGGAGTACCTGCTCCGCCACCACTCCCTCGTTCGCTCCATCGAGCTCAACCTCCTCCGAGACATCGCTCACAACGACGCCGTCCATCAGCGCGAGATCCAACGGCTGAGACGCGTCTGCATGGCCGGCATGTCTGCTGGCGCCACGCTTTCGCAGCATCAGGTGTTTTATCGAACGCTGATCACGCGGCCGCGGTCACGCGCGTGGTGGGAGGAGTGTATTGACCCGAATAACCCTCCGGAATTGTTCCGGAAAAAGTTTAGGATGAGCCGGGAGACCTTCATGGAGCTCTGTGGGATGCTGGGGCCGCTTCTTGGGAAAAAGCCGAGAAAAAACCCGAATCTCTTGGACATCAGGATCGGAGCGGCAATCTGGAGGCTTGCCACCGCCGAGCCTCTCCATCTGGTTTCCCGGAGGTTCAATCTCAGCCGGACCACGGTGCATTTCGTGGGGAATGATATTCTCAAGGTGCTGAATGATGTTATTCTGCCCAAGGTGGTCGTATGGCCCGAGCCGGGCAGCACCCGGGCAGCTGAAATTTCTTCCAAGTTCCTGAAGCTGTGCGGGGTGGATGGTGCTTCTTCTGTGGTACAGCAGCTGGGGAACGGGCAGCTGATTGGGACTCTCTACACAACACACCTGTGTATCAACACGCCGCGGTCCAACATGGTAAAATACCACAACAGGCAGCTCACTGAGCGTCTTGCTCGGGAATCTTACTCCCTTTCCACGCAAGCGGTCGTCGATGCTAACGGGCAGTTTATCGATCTTTGCATCGGGCTGCCCGGCGCGCTTTCTGACGAGCAGGTGTTGCAGCAGTCAACCCTCCACCAGAAAGGACAAGCTGGAGAGCTCAAGGGAGCGAAGGTGATCGGGTTATGGTCGTACCCGCTTCTGGATTGGCTGCTGGTTCCCTACACCCAATCAGAGAGCGCCACGTGGTACCAGACGACGTTCAATGAGTGCATAGAGAAGGGGACTGCGGTGGGGAAGGACGCTATTGGCCGGCTGAAGGGACGGTGGCGGATCCTGCTGAGGCGGGCTGAGGGGAAGCTGCATGAGCTGCCGCGGTTGGTGGGGGCGTGCTGTGCGCTGCACAACTTTTTGGAGCAGAAGGGAGAGGCGTTTGACCCTGACTGGGCGTATGAAGCATTTGATGACTTTGTGCCCGCCAAGAGAGCCGATGAGGAGTCCCCTGCTGCCGTGGCGGAGAGGGATGCGCTGGCCCAGGGTATGTTCCAGGCTGTGCACGGGTGGGAGGGGGGAAATTAAGGCAGGTATTTTCCCATCTTATGGTTATGGGTGTTACGAGGTTGTGGAATGCACAACATGGGGGGATGACTGGACCTTAACATATCAGCCGCATTGTGTTGGGTAGGAGTTCCCAAAGCCATCTTGTTTGCCATCCATGCCATCAGGCCATTTCCGTAACAAGTTAGGGTGTGTTCCGATCCTACAGCCCCCTACCAGGCAACTCCTTATCAGAATGCCTGATAGAATGCGCAAAGAGTCTTGGGTTTACGTGAATTTCAGTGTGATGCAGAGTGAGTCTGATACCTAAGAGGTTGCCTGATAAGGGGCCGTAGGAACACGTCCTTACAAGCACATGTTCCAAAGAATCTCTTGCAACCGGTCGCCAAAAACTTTCCTAGAAAACCGTTCCTCCACATGTGCTCGGGCAACCTGACCCATGGAAGCTGCCCGAGAAAGATCAGCCCAGAGTAGAGTAAGCGCAGCGGCAAACGATGTGGGATTTGGAGAGCAGAGGAAGCCTGTAGCGCCATCAAGTATGCTCTCTGTGGGCCCCCCACTGTTGCATGCCACTACTGGCTTGCTTGCTGCCATTGCCTCCAACGGCACGATGCCAAAATGCTCGTTCTGCACACACATAAGGCAGAGAGCAAAAGGGCAACCAGGCTCAGTCTATGGCAAACCAAACAAGCAAACAAATATGAAAGATGATGTGCGGAATCTCCATGTGTTGGGCGTATGAGGAATACTAACTGGAGGGGTGTAGACTACAGCAGTGCAGCAGGCCAGTAGCTGAGCCTTGAGCAAGTCGTTGATGGAGGTGAGGAAAAGGACGTCGGATGCCACCCCTTCCATAACAGCTAGTTGTTTCAGCTCCTGCAGATACTCCACATTCTCCCGCACGCGCGCGTCACACCCACCTGATTCATCGGTGATGAAGGGAAGGGAAGAAGTGATAAGGTGGTGAGTCGAAGAAACAAGGGAATGGAAGCCAAGGGTTTAGGGTGTGGAAAACGTCTGGTTGAGAGACAGTGGGACAGTTGAGTTCTGTTGTAAGAGGTGGCTTCATGCGTCACAACCTTCGATGCACACGACACATTTCTCCTCGCCTTCCTCAGCACCATCACCAACTCACCTGCAACGACAAGTCGTGGCCGCTGGCTCTTTGCCGAAGCAGCTGCGCCATCCTGGCTGCCTTTTTCCTGGCTGTCGGAAGCGTCTGTGTGCACTGACGAGCGGGTGAGCAGCCCCAGAGCAGAGATGGCAGTGGCGATCTCTTTCTTGCGCTCGTACCGGTTGATGGACAGGAAGAAGGGGCTGGGGGAGGGGGAGGAGAGGGAGGGGGAGGGGGGTAGAGGGCGAAGACGTGTGAGTCCAGGTCAGGGGCTGTAGGCAGGGACCTATTTCTTGCGCTCGTAGCGGTTGATAGACAGGAAGTAGGGACTGGGGGTGGGAAGGTGGGGGGGGGGGAGAGTTGGGGGGAACTCAGTGATGGGAGAGAGGTCATAACAGAGCAGAGGTGGCAGTGGTGCTGAAGGTCTGAAGGTTTGAGAGGCCGGAAGGAAGGGAAGAAATTGATATATATATATATATATATATAACGGAAGCAAATTCATCATGGGAGATAATGTGCACACCATTCCATCCAGCCCTCTCAGCTCAATCCGTCTCAATTGCCCTCCAAAAATCACCTGTTAATATCAATCCCAAGTTTCTCTGCTTCGTCAACAGAAGGGCCTGGGGGAGCACACATATTCCTGCTAGCAGTGCTGGCAGTGGCAGAGGAAGAAGCTGGTGGGGAATCAAGTGCTACAGCTGGGTAGAGCACAGCGGGGCGAATTCCGTGTGATGCTAGCGAGGGGAAGGTGGAGGCGAATGTGGCTGCAGTGAAGTGACTGTTGACCACTATGGTGTCCGCCATGCCTGTGAGGATACAGAAAGGATGGAGAGGCGATGGGAAAAAGATGGAGAGGAGGAGGTGGTGAGAAGATGGACAGAAGGTGACTTGTTCCACCCAGTGAGCTCGGTAGAGCGAGCGCAGAGTGCGTGATCCACACTATCATGCACTTGCCAGCATACACACATGCCAGTACACATGCCAACAACACGCACCAGTGGTGACCTGTTCCACCCAGTCAATGGGAGCTCGGTAGAGCGAGCGCACACTGGGTGATCAATGGCATCATGGACGTTCAGGGATGAACATGAGCATGCACACACATGAAATGTCATGTCAAGTCATGTCAAGTCAAGTCATGTCATGTCATGTCATGTCATGTCATGTCATGTCATGTCAAGTCAAGTCATGTCATGTCATGTCATGTCATGTCAAGTCAAGTCATGTCATGTCATGTCATGTCATGTCAAGTCACGTCATGTCATGTCATGTCATGTCATGTCAAGTCAACACCATCCTGCATGCACGCACCAGTGGTGACCTGCTCCACCCAGTCAATAGGAGCTCGGTACAGCGAGCGCAGCCACGAGCCTCGCTGGGCCAGCAGCAGGTCTGGGAAGTGACAGTAGAAGAGGATCTGTTATGGGGGGTCAGGCACGGGGGACACTTGTGTTAGTTTTTATAAATTCTCCCAAATAACACAAGCATAGTCTCGCTGGGTCAGCAGCAGGTCCAGGAAGTGACAGTAGAAGAGGATCTGTTATGGGGGGGTAGGGATGGGGAAAGCACGTGCTGCGATAGGAAACGTTACACAGGAACATGAAACAAGTGCCAAGATATATCTTTTTCGGTTCTACTTTGATGCGCCTTAGAAGTTGGTTGCGCAGAGGCATGTGACACGTGGTGAGAGAGAGGATAGGGTTGACACGCGGGGCTGGGCTGCTCAGCATCGGATAGACAGGAGAGCAGAGCGTAGGTGAGACAGGAAACGGAGGGAAGGGAAGGGGACGGGGAGAAGGAAGGAAAAGGAGAAGTGGAAGGGGGGAGGAGATGGGAAAGGAAATAGGGAAGGGGAAAGGGAAAGGGGAAGGGGAAGGGGAGGGTAATGAACCCACCTTGGCAGGCAGCAATCTGAGGATGGGATGGACGGCTGAGACTTGATCTGTGATGATCCCATCAACGGCTGGGATCCACCGGAGCCAAACCGAGACGACGATGCAGAGGGCCGCCCAGAGGCACCTGAGGTAGGTGCAGACTGCGTGTTAGACTGCATTTCGTCATCACTCATTGCGAGCAAATACACACCCTAGCTGAGAAAAAACTGATGGCAGCACCTGAGGTAGGCGCAGACTGCGTGAAATCGGCCGGCAATGTGGCGGGGGAGGAAGCTTCCATGCACGTGCACAGGGAAGGTGCCTGATGGAGAGGGGAGTGTAGGCGGTGGGGATAAAAAACATGGTGATGCGTTAGTAACTGAAAGCCCCAAGGGCGAAAATTGAGTCACAACGGCTTGGAAGATCAGCTTTACAACTTTGTTGCAATGCTTTCAAATGTCAATGCACCAAGGTTACAACAGTCTCTACTGAGAAACTACAAATCCATCCTTCCAGGAATGCAGCAGCATATAGTACCATGAATAGTCACCGCGAATCATCGTACCATCAATGGTCTCGGGGAAACATCTGTGGGGGTCATGACGGGATGTGAAGTCACGCACAATGTGGCCTCTTGACGCCAGCAATGGGTCATGATGGGCTTTAAGACAGCATATAGTCACCAGGAAGCATCTGTGGGGGTCATGATGGGCTGTGAAGGGGTGACCTCACAACTTAAAATCGATCATTTTAGGACATCTAACAGCATATAATACCATCGATGGTCTCCGGGAAGCATCTGGCTGGATCGTGATGGGCGGTGAAGACCCGCACGCTGTGGCCTCTTGACGCCAGCTCCGCTGCTGCATCCACTATCAGCCTCTCCGCTCCTCCTGTGTGCATGCATGGAATGGAGGGGATCGAAGGGATGGGTGGAATGGATGGGATGGATGCATGGGTACGCGGATGGAGTGGCCTCTTGACGTCAGCTCCGCTGCTGCATTTACTATCAGCCTCTCCGCCCCGCCTGCACGCATGCATGCATGCATGGATGCATGGATGCATGGATGCATGGATGGAATGATGATCAGGACGAAAAGAGAAGCAGTAGGAAATAGCCGGAAAGATGAAACCACGGCAAAGGGGAGGACGACGGACGGAAAGAGCGGGAATAACATAGGAGTCCTAGAAGTGCATAATGGCTCACAGAACGAGGAAATACAGGAAATTGAATACGAGTCTTGCGACGTTGCAGCGACACGTTGGGATTCTAACTAGCACTGCTTCGTCATATCCGTTCGGCAACGGCTGCGGAACCCGAATCTTCTTCAAGGCTACAATCAGAAGAGTATGCAATCAGAACATTGACTTCACCTCTTCCCATCATGGATTTTTTCTTCGTAACCACTTGATACGTTCGGCGGTCGAGCACCCGCGACGCGACTCACCTATCCCCAAATCCGGATGGCAAAAAACAACGTGCAGCTTCCTTTCATCGCGCGGCGACGACGGCAGATCCTGCTGACTCCCCATGGCTCTTGGGAATTCCGAGCTATGAACCTAAACGAATCTTTGTCGCATTATCATTAACAAAGATACATAAACGATTATGAGAAAGCCCTCAGAGAGCTCGCAAACGAAATAACGTTAGTGGTAGAGCACAGGACTATTGCACACACATGGCGATCTGGCGAGCAACGGTTCATGAGATTTGGACTATGAGATGGGAGCGCAGATTCTTTAAAGCGACGGGCAACTTTTGGCAGTGTTGGGTTCAGAAGTTTTTTTTTTGAACCAGGCTTGCCAGCGCGAAAGTGCTGGCTGGCGAAAACCAGGATTTCGTGCGGACACTTTCCATCCGCAGTAACAGTTCGCCAGGGTTCTGGGTTTTGGGTGGCAAATGTGCACCGTCGCTTTAAGTAATCAACCTGCTGTGAAAGACAGCACAATATGATATCTGACCTGCTAAAAGCGTTCAAATACAAAACGCTTCGTTCATTGCGCCGGTACTTTTGCTCATCACATTCCTCGCTAAATAATGTTGCTACTCCTTTGTATTTAATTAACAAATGAAGTGGATTTAATTTGAAGTGCTACCTGTTTCCTGAATCATTTCCAGGATTCTCTGAATGGTAATCTCCTCCACCTTCCCTAAGCTGCTGTTCTAACCACCTAATTCTAGCCTCAATGTTATCTAACCCCACAGCACCCCTTGTCAAACCTTCAACACCAGCATCGGCCTCACGAGAACCCAGGGGTGCTAACGGTATAGACGCCATAATTTGTGGATCTGCAGCATTATCAAGAACCACTCCCATCCCAACCCCTCTTTCTAGAGGATCGGCAGACAGGAGCCCTGTCACCAGATCTTCTGGATTCCTTATCCCTTCCCGGAGGTCTGCCGATGTGTGGGGAGGGTTGGGGTCGGGCCGCTGAGGCAAAACGTTGGGGAAAATGGGTTCCGTGGGCCAGAGGTGACTGGATAATTGATTGGACAGGTTAGTGTAGCTCGGTGACTGGGATTGCAGCAAGCTTGCTAGTGCTGGGTCAGCAAGGATTGTTGCCATAGCAGACGGATCAATTTGAGAACCCACTGTAGGGGTGATTCTTTCAGCCATTGCAGCAGAACGTGCAGTTTCCTGTAGAGGACCTGTTTGAAATGGCCAGAGAGGAGTGTGTAGTGACGCAGATGCTTCTGATGCTGCCAACGCTGCTGCTGCTGCTGCTGCTGCTGCTGCAGCCGCTTCTGCTTCTGCTGCTGCTTCTACTGGTGCTGTTGTTGCTACTGGTCGAGAACCTGATGCTGGAGCAGGCAACGCCGCACCTTGCAATGCCAGGCCATAGTTCTGACCCATCAGCGGCACCAACCCAGCTGCCCTCACACCTGATCCTACCCCTGCTGCATCCCCCAGAGAATTCACCTCTCCCACACCGCCAACAGGCCTTACCACGGGTAGAAACGGGGAGGGCCGGGCAGCCACAGAGGAGGAGACAGTAGCAGGAACGCTTTGCCCTTGGCTCATTCTGCTGGTGCATGTGCTGGCCTTGCTGGGCTGCCTGTCACTGCCGCTCGCCGCAGTGGTAACCCCACTTCTGTAACTACCGCTGCTGTAGCTTCTGCTGCTGTGGCTGCTGCTGTTGTAATCCCTCTCGCTTCCATGATTGCTGCTGCTGAGCCCTGAACGTGTGGCTGGTTGTGCAATCGACTCCCTAGCGGCTACATTCTGAGAAGCGCTACGTTGAGAGAGTCTGCTCCCACAAGCGGAGAGAGACTGCATGCCTTGGCTTAGTGCCTGGTCCCTCAGTGCTTGTTCCCTTGATTCTTGGTCTCTTGGTGCTGGCTCCCTCATTTCCTCCTGCTCACTTAATGCTTCTTCCCCTGCTGGTTCTCCTGTAGCTGTGGCAGCAGGTGGGGCAGAGAGAGCTGGTAAGCTGACTACTGGCTGCAGTGCAGAGGCTCTTGGTGCCGCAGCTGTGGATGCCGATGGGATGTTGAAGCTGGCCTCTAACGATTCTGCTGCTGCTGCTGCTGCTGCTGCTGCTGCATCAACATCTGTTGCTAACGGCAAAGAATCTAAAACTTCCGGAGTTGCTCCACCTCCCACCCCTACTCCCCGACCACTTGTTCCCCTTGCTCCTGCTCCTGCTCCTACTCCCTTTTCTCCTCCCCTTTCCCCCCCTCTTGATCCCACACCTGATGCTGTCCCTCTACCATCACCTCCTACTCCTAATGCCACTTGTACTGGTTCCACTTGCACAGGTGCTACGGCTCTCTGTGCACGTGCTGCTGCCCCTCCTCCTTCTACTGCTGCTTCTACCATTGCTGCTGATCTCGCTCTTGCTCCATCTTCTGCTGCTGAAGCCACAGCGGCTGTAGCTGCTTCTCCTGCCGTTGCTACTAACGCTCCTCCAATTGCAACCGCCAGAACCTCTGGCAGCAATGCTGCCAGCAGGGCCCCGTCCAATGTTTCCCCTAACGCCCCTCCTCCCGCCAGCAGAGCACGAGTTACAGCAGGAATGCACCCCAGCGATTCTTCTCCAGTCGAGCCCACTACAGGCGTGCCACTTGCCATGGGAGGAGGGAGATTCGTGCTTCCCACAAGCTGGGACGAGGGGAAAATTGGTGCTGACGGGTTTGGAGGAAGAATAGGCAACATGTCGATGGGAGGTAGAGGGGGCAGAGAGAGTGGCAAACGTGGCGGAAGGGAGGCGAAACGAGTGAGGGATGACCGAGTGGCATTAGGACGAACGGCGGCGGGCAAGGACGGTCGACGGAGAAGGGAGCCTAGCTGCTGCTGATGCTGCCGCAAAATGGAAAAGGCAGTGGGGGGGTGAGGAGGTGGCAGCATTGCTGGCTGGATCTGTGGCAGCATTTGCAGTTGATGTTGGGATAGGGTCCATGGCTGTGGTTGGAAGGAGGGATGCTGCTGTGAGAGAGGTATTGGATGGTGCCATGGCAATGAAACTAACGGCTGTTGCTGATGCTGCTGCTGTTGCTGTTGATGTTGCTGCTGCTGCTGCTGCTGCTGCTGTTGCGGCTGTTGCTGTTGCTGAAGCTGCTGCTGCGGCTGCTGCTGTTGCTGCTGCTGCAGCTGCTGTTGTTCCGACTGTTGCTGGTGCCGTTGCTGATGCTGATACTGCTGCTGCGGCTGTTGCTGTTGCTTTGGCTGCTGCTGTTGCTGTTGCTCTTGCTCTTGCTGCTGCTGTCGCCATTGCTGCTGCTGCTGCTGCTGCTGCTGCTGCTGCAGCTGCAGTTGTTGCTGCTGCTGCTGCTGCAGCTGCGACGGCTGAAGCAAGACCAGATCCCTCTGTTGTTGTGAAAGCTGCAGCAACAGCGCCAACTGTTGAATGCTTAAACTCTCAAGAGAAGTTGGTATGAGCGAGCCCATTCCTGAACCTAGAGCTAATCCATGTGCAGGGCCGTCAGACGAACTAGGAATGGCAAAATGAGCACCAGAATTCGACTGTAACCGCAACTGATCCGGCAGCTGTCTTCGCAAGCTATCTGTGAGCATTGCCTGCTCTTGCAACCCCAAACTCCCCCCTTGCAACCCTCCATACTGCCAGTAAGAGTTCCCAGAAGTACCTTGCTGTTCAGCAACCCCTCCAGTTTCTGCTGTCCCCGCGCCTTCCTGCCCTGCAGTTCCTGCAGCACCTCGCGTATGTGAATCTGTTTCCGCGCGCACTAGTGCCGCTGCTGCAGCCTGAGCCAAAAGCCTCTCAAGTGCAAGCTGAGTCTGCTGGCCGGCTGAATATTGACTCTGCCGATCTGCTACAGCCTGATCAGCTAGAGTCTGTCTCTGCCGTTCTGCTACAGCCTGGTCGGCTAGAGATTGCCTCTGCCGTTCTGCTACAGCCTGGTCGGCTAGAGATTGCCTCTGTCGTTCTGCTACAGCCTGGTCCTCCGCCTGGGCTCGCTGCTGCCACCGCTGCTCCAGCTCCTGCTGGCTATCCATGAACCGCTCAAAGTCAATTTCTGCACGCACGTGGCAACATGCAAGGAATGAGAGATAGAAACAACCTGGTGTTAATCTCTTTCTGTGTGTACCCGCAACATTTGACACACTTCTAAAACCCATAAAGAAATTTTCTTGTTGCTTGATACAGATCCAGAGCCAAGGTAGGTATGATCCATCCATGTCAAAAGCTCACGACGCCTGCACAGGTTCACATGGCTTTTTTTAAACGCCTCATAGTAACTGAATCTTGGAAAGGAAGGGGAGGGGAGACGCTCATACCACGTCTGCAGGCTCATGTGACCTTTTGTTTAGTCTCCTCAAAAGGAAGGAAAAGGACTCGTGCAAAACACGACTGTGATTCACGTGACCCTTCGCCTCAAAAGTCACCTCAAAAGATGGGGGGCAAAAGATGAGCATACCACGCCTGTCCAGGTTCATGTAGCCTTTTGCTGGGTTTGAAAAGACACCTCGGAAAAGGGGAAAGGAGGTGATCATACCATGCCTGGGCAGGTTCATGTAGCGTTCGCTTTAAAACCGGAGGGCCAAGAAGGCCTAAATTGGTTCAACCTTCCTAAGGTTGACTTCGGTTGAGTTTGGCCCTGACACCCAAAATCTTGGCCAATTGCATTGCTCGCCCCAACCAACCTTCCTAAGGTTGAACTTCTTGGCCCCCGGATTTTAACTCAAAAGGCAGGTTGGAAAAAAAGGGCGAAAGATGAGCATACCACGCCTGTGCAGCTTCATGTGGCCTCCCAGTGCTCGCGGATCCTGAAACTCCCGCTTGCAGAAACGACACTCCACCCCCCGTTCTATCGCGGGAACAAAGCCTCTGTCAGGGGGAGTCCCTGAATCGGCGCCTCCAGTCTGATTCGCCCTCTCGTGACCCCTACTGCTAGGTGAATCTCTTCCTCGTGCTTCGCTACTTTGACCTCTGCCTGACATGGGTGAGCGGTTAGTAACATTCCTGTGTCTTCTTGACGGGGAATTGGGGTTTCCCAAAGCAGGATTATTCGTTACTGGGTTTTTGGAACCATGCAAACTTGATCCAGATGATGCAGATGCTGTCCTAAAGGACGCACTCTGCGCGGACGCGCTCTGAGTAGCGACACTCTGAGCGGACCGAGAAGGTAGGAGAGAACCCGAGGGAATCCGAGACAGGAAATCTGATACTGGGGGGTGAAATTGTGCATGTGAGTGTGCTCTCTGGGCTGAAAACGGCTCAAAACCCCGTGTGCTGCTGCCTACACCAGCAGCATCGTGATCAGATCCTCCTAGCAGGCCTCCTCCGAAAGGAGCCAAGGCCAGCAACCCTCTGGAGGTCGCTGCACCTGCTGCTGCTGCTGCTGCTGCTGCTGCTGGGCTGAAAACATCATGCCAATCTTTTGCTGCTTCCTTCACCTCTGCTTCGCTCGGAAGCACCTTCATCTGCCCACGTCGTCTACGCCTCTTCTTGTATCCGCTCCCACCGTTCTGATGGTCTTCTTGCTGCTGCTGATGATCCTCCTGCCGCTGCTGCGGCTGCTGCTGCTGCTGCTGTTCCAGCTCCAACTGCCTCTCGTCCTGTTGTGGCTCTTGCTCTTGCTGTTGCTGTTGCTGTTGCTGTGGTTGCTGCTGCTGGACCTGGTCTGGCTCTTGCGGCTGCTGTGCATCCTCGGCCAATTCCAGCAGCTGCGGTTGCTGAGAATCGGCTTGAAGCCTCTCAAGCATCTCTTGTGCCAGGCGAGCCTGCTCCTTCGCCCTTAACTCGTCCATGAGATCCCTTCAGCTATCTCCAATGTTTCTGCTGCTCATTTATACTAAACCCCATCACCATCTTCAGTGGTTCAAAAACTCACCACCGTAAGACACAGTGACGGCGGTGGTACACCATCATGGTGTGGAATAATCCCTCATTTATCCAACGCCTTTCCTTGAATCCAGTAGAACACAAGAAAATATTAACCATCCAAACCATTCTGCGTACCACTGCAGTCCATCGGACTCTATAGGGACCACTCTGAGTCTCACGACAATTTCTGTCCTAAGATCATCCTCGGATGACGGAAGAGGGACTTTTCGGACGAGCGGGAGTGCACGCAATCGCCGCCTTTGCCGCGAGGTTCGGAACCTCCTAGATGTTTTGTGCTTGAGTAACAAGTTGAGGCAATCTTCTTGCTGCACTTTGTGCTCATGCAAGCGTGCGTTGTTGGACGACACGTGGCGAAAAAACCCAAATATGCTCGTCATCGTAATCATGATATGCGTTAGGAGTCTGCAGGTTTGAGGACACTGCCTTTGCAAGCGAAGTGCTTACAGTTACAGGGACCTCTTGTAAGGATGGGAGCTACCTCCTGCAGCTGGGGGTGCTCGTGATTCTTGAATCTATCTCGATTCCGCGAGATATGCAACTTGTACCGCGCGTGAGGGAGCATGTTTAGTTGAGATTGGGACGCGTGAGACGCATATCCTGCTCTGCCACGCAGGAATTTGCACTTCTGCCAGTCAAATGGGTGAACTGTCCAAACGAACGCCGCATGTGGCTGAAGCAGAATTCGACGGGGACTAGGATTTTGAGGGCGTGGTCGGTGTAAATAAATCCTCGGAACACCGACTGAGTCGAACCTCCTCGTCCACGTGCTGAACGACAAACTCATGCCGCTTTTTCCAATTGAGTAAAGTTAAGAGATCCAGCTGTTGACCGACGATCCGCCGCCACTGCAGATATCCTTGTTGGCGCAGGTCGACAACTACAGCTGGATTGGCGACTATTCCGAGGTTCACATTGTTTGCAGATCACCACTGACATCGAACGCGTGATTTATCTAAGTTCAGCTACGGTACACTCTTTTGTTGAACGCGTCAGGTACACTCGGGCTTGAAACTTTGCAACCAGCACAGGCAGAACCCAACTATTTTGCTGAACACTATTCGATGATGAATGGTCCGTGCGAATCAAAACTGGGGTCGGGAAAATTGTCAAAGCAATTTGCCAGGCAAAGGTGTTGGGCACCTGTTACGAGTGCAATTGAATGAGCGAGCGAGGATTGCACTATCGAGACAAGAATACAATGAGCGAAGGAATGAGCGAAGAATATATAGCGAAACTACGGTGGTAATGGCAACGCGGGAAAATGGGGTGCGCGATGGGCCTAGTGCCGAGGTTTGGGGAACCGTCGAGGCGGAGGTCCGGAGCGCGGGTTACCAGCCGAACCGTGAGGTTGGGTCGCATCGTGGACAGTGGCGGGAATGTTTGTCGAGGCGAATGTCGCGAGTGGTAACGGGATAGTGTGGGGTGCTGTCAGTCTTGTACGCGCTGAGCAGGGACACGTAGGAAAAGGAAATTTCCTTACACTACCCCCCCCCCCCCCCCCTCAAGGAGACCTCCCTTACGAGAGCGCGTGTATATCCCGGAAATTTCTGCTGCGCAAATATTCGTTGACGATGGGGTGGTTTTCGATTTTATCCAGGGGAACCCAGTTGTCCTCGGTGGGCGTGCGGTCGCTCCAGCGTATTAAAAATTCGACCCGTCGGGCTCCTCGTGGGTCACGGACTCTGTGGCTCAAAATCTTTTCGGGCGTGATGACTGGCTCGGTCGGTGGTCGTGTCATGCTGGCTGGGCGATGTCGGGCCAGTTAGCTGGTGGATGGGATGTAGGGGCGAAGTAGGCTGACGTGGAAGGAGGGGCTGACGTACCAGTCAGCGGGGAGGAGGAGGTGGGCGGTGACTGGTGTGATCATGTGGCTGATGCGAAATGGCCCGCAATAACGAGGGCGAAGTTTTGGAGTTATGGGCAGGCGGAGGTTTTGGGTGTCGAGTAGAACAAAGTCGTCGGGTTGGTAAGTGACGGGTCTGCGGTGGCGGTCGGCGTTGCGCTTAGCGATAATATTGGCTTTTTTAATAGCGTCTGCTGCCCTGGTCCGTGCTTCCTGTAGGACCTCTGCGAATTGTTGTGCTCGTGGTACTGGGTTGTCGGGATTCGGGGTCATGGGTACTGTAGGGTCTTGTCCGTAGTTCAGGTAAAATGGTGACTATTGGGTCGTGGCGGATGGCGAGTTGTTGTACGCGAATTCGATTAGTGGTAGCTGCTGCTCCCAGATGGTGCGGTCGTCGCACGTGGCGCGGATTAACTGTTCCATGGTCTGGTTTGTCCGTTCTGTCTGTCCGTCGGTTTCGGGGTGGTACGAGGAACTGAACTGCAGCCTCGTGCCGAACTGTTGCCACAGGTTCCGCCAGAAATTGCTGGTGAACTTCGTATTGCGGTCACTGATGATCGCCGCTGGTATCCCGTGTAATCGAACAATGGTTGCGATGAAGAGGCGGGCTGTTTCTTCGGCTGTGATTGATTTTTTGCAAGCTGCGAAGTGTGCCATTTTCGTCAATCGATCGACGACGACCAGGATCGCGTCGTTCCCACTTGCACCCGCCGGTAACCCCGTGACGAAGTCCATCGTCACCTGCTGCCAAGCACGCTCTGGGGGTGGTATCGGCTGCAATTGTCCTGCCGGTCGCTTCCGTGATGATTTCATGACCTGGCAGGTGGGACACGATGTCACGTGTTGTTGCACGTCGGTCAACATTTCGGGCCAGTAGTAGTACCGCTGCAGCTGTTGCTGTGTTTTCTCTACTCCGAAATGCCTTGAGGTAACTCCGTCGTGTGCCTCCTGTAGTAGTAATTCCCGTAGAATTGTGTAACCCGGTACCCAGATGCGATCAGTGCCGGCTTTTACGTAATAGACTCCTCTTGCTGCTGCAAACTGCTGCGAGTTTCCGCCCGTAAAAAATGGATCAGTCTGGTAACCATGGGTAAATAGGCCTGTTAACAGTGGGCTGGTCTGGGCGAGTAGTATGGCGTGAACTTGGGCTGTAGGTCGGGTTAATGCGTCGGCGATGTTCGATGCCCCTTTTTTGTAGGTGACCGTGTAGTGAAAATTCGACTCGAGGTAATCGAGCTAGCGGATTTGTCGTGGGTTGAGGTGGGGTTGTGCGCGGAGGTACTGTAGTGACTTGTGATCTGTCCGTACTGTCACGTCGGCGCCGGTCAAGTAACTGTGAGAATAATAGGAAATGAATTGGGTACAAATATGAAACCCTAGGAAACTGTACCCCATAGTGTCTACCCCACTACAGCCTAAACAGACTATAGCATATAAGTTTGACACACCCCCATAGGCAAAGTGGGGGAGAACAAGGGGTCACAAGACCAGTCAAGCAAAGCAAAGCAAAGCAAGCTCAGGGTGGATCACAACGTCACCACACATTCCGAGCACAGGTTCAAAGGCCACAAGGCCAGTTCACATGCATGAGTATATATAAGAGGTAAACAAGCAAGTGCAAGTATATATATAGATCACAGTACAAGTAAAGTCAAGAGGTAAGCAAGTGAGGCAAAGTAGGCACAAGACCTAGCATAGTACAGAAGCGCTGATGATCACAAGGCTGAAGTGCCTTGGTGAAGATATCAGCAGTGTTGGCCTGAGAGGCCACGCAGCTGACCACGCTGCTGCAGCTCACGAGCAAGGAAGTAGCGAAGAGCAATGTGCTTTGTTCTGTGCTCCATCTTGTGCTCCCGACACAAGGCCAGCATGGCCTTGTTGTCTACGTACAGAACTGGAGGAGAACGAGGCGGCTCTCCCAGGTCAGTCAGCAGGTAGGTGAGCCAGCGTAACTCCTGTGCAGCCATGGCCCCTGCGTAGATCTCAGCCTCACAGCTGGAGCTGAGAACAGAAGACGAGCGGGTAGACCGCCACGAAACAGAGCCGGAACCAAGGCTGAAGGTGTAACCCTGTGACGACCGCTGAGTAGCCAGGTCGTCAACCCAAGACGCGTCTGCGTGACCAGTGAGGACCACTGGACTCCGCCCTCCAAGCACGAGCCCCATGCCCGACGTACTGCACAAGTAGCGCAACACCCTCTTCGCGGCAACCATGTGCTCTGGTCGGTGTCTCCCAGGAGCAACATAGCGTGCCAAGATGCTAAGAGGGTATGCCAGGTCAGGACGAGTGCAGGTCATCAGGTACATGAGGCAGCCAACAAGCTCTGGGTACGGGCCACTCGGCTCTACGGACTCATCCGAAGGCAGAGCTGAGAGTGAGTGGCGAGTAGACAGAGGAGTGGCCTGAGGCGAGGAGTACGTGAAGTCGAAGCGCTGAAGGACCTGCTGCACCATGTGTGACTGAGTCAGGGTAATGGTGCGCCGTGCTCTGTCCCGGGTGATCTGCAAGCCAAGATAGCTGCGCAGTTCACCCAGGTCTGTGCACGTGTGTCTCTTCTGCAGCTCGGACTTCATGTGGGCGAGTCCAGCAGTGTCAGCTGTAGCAAAGACCAAGTCCTCGACGTACACGAGGATGTAGAACGGCGGCAGCAAAGTGTCGGTGCGAAGAAACAGCGACGGGTCAGCAGTAGAAGGAGCAAACCCAAGAGCCGCAAGCGTAGTCCTCAGTGTGTCGTGCCACTCACGGGGCGCCTGGCGGAGACCGTAGACTGGCCGCCGGAGACTCCACTGGGTACCAGGAGGAAACGACCCAGTGAAGCCAGGTGGGCGGCGCAGCCAGATCTCCTCGTGCAGGCTGCCCTGTAGGAAAGCAGTGCTGAAGTCAAGAGATTGAAGCTCGTAGTCACGCTGAGCAGCGACATGCAGCAGAACCCGAAGAGTGGTCATCTTCGGGGTCGGGGAGAAGGTCTGAAAGTAGTCAACTCCCTGCCGCTGACTGAAGCCTCGAGCCACGTAACGCGCCTTGAAGACAGGGGGAGAACCCGGCGGCCGCTTCACCCTGAAAATCCACATGCCACTGACGATGTTCGCCCCAGGTGGGGGAACGTCGTCGACGTAGGTGCCTGTGGACTTCCAGGAAGCCATCTCTGCGTCCATGGCTGACTGCCACTGAGAGGAGTAGGGACCCTCTATCGCCTCTGCGTAAGAGCGCGGGGTCGGGATGTCTGGTGCATCTGGGTCTCCCTCAGGGGCAAGCAGTACGGACACGAGATGAGGTAAAGCAGCAGCAAAACACTGGAACTCCTCCTGCCTGTCCTCAAGGACGTCCGTGCTAAGAGCACACTCACCCCCGACGGACGGAGGACAGACAGACTCAGACTCAGCAACAAGACTAGCGGCGTAGTCTAGACGACAGTGAGCAGCGAAGTCGACAAGCTCAGCAACTAAGGCAGACGCAGCAGTGGACTCAAAGGAAGGGTCAGTGACAACAGCGGCCAGGAGACGCGTGACAGTACGACTGGCAGCACGAAGAGAGTCAGACTCCGGGTCAGCAAGAGCAGGAAGAGAGGACTCTAGAGGAGACGGCAAAGGGACACGCTGCGGCACAGTGGAAGGACGCAGTGCCATCTGATGCGTGCCCGGTGTCAGAATGTTATAATTGTCTAGCCTGCAGTGGGGTACTCTATAGCGAGTACAGCCCCTTAGGGTTTGCTATTTGTATCCTGCTGCTTGCTAGTTCAATCATTCCTTCTCAATTCTGTTCCTACACACATTCCTAGCTCGTACTTGGCTCCTCGTTACTAGTCCTACTGTGGCCTAGGCTACTAAGCCTAGGCCGTACTCCTACTGGTTCTGACATGCTATCAGAGCAGGTCGATCCTGTGGGTGGGCCCACCACCTCACTGCTTCCGCTGCTACTGCTACTCTGTGTGTTGCACGCCCCGTGGCGTGCGACGGATTTTTCATCCCGCCGCGCGCTCGGAGCGTGCGGCGGTTTTCTGCCCGCCGTGCGCCCCGAGGCGCGCGGCGGTTTTCTGCCCGCCGTGCGCCCCGAGGCGCGCGGCGGTTTTCTGCCCGCCGTGCGCCCCGAGGCGCGCGGCGGCTTTCTGCCCCGTCACTCCGCGCGTCGCTCCCGGGAGGCGCTGCGACGGGCGACGGGGACCCGCGCGTCGCCCCCCGTCGCCCGTCGCGGCCTGCGCGACCTGCGTAGGGCCCGCGCGCGGCCCGTACGGGCTGCGCCAGGCCCGCGCGCGGCCCGTACGGGCAGCGCCAGGCCCGCGCGCGGCCCGTACGGACTGCGCCAGGCCAGGGCGCGCCTCGGGCCGCCCGCACGCGGTTCGTACGGGCTGCGCCAGGCCCGTGGGCGCCCTGTTTTCTCTGCCCCTGCGCTGCCCGCTGTCCCCCGTGCTTCTGACGGCGCCCCACCCCTGCTGCTGCCCGTTCTCCTGAATTAGGGTTTGGGGGTGGGGGGTATGGGGGTGCAGTTTCTGTGCGTCGTCCCCTGCTCCTCCTCCTCCTCCGTCTCCCAGTGCTGCAGCTGCCGCTGAGGGGGGTGGGTGTGTGGGAGCCGAAGGAGTGGTACTAGGGGGGTGACGTGCAAGTGGAGTTAGGAGTGAAGCAGTGGGTGTGTGGGGGGTGTGTGGGACAGTTGGAGGAGGTTGAGCGGAGACTACTGTCTTGTCGTCCGCAGCACCTGTAGTCCGGGGCGCACTGTCCTGGTAGCCCAGAGAGTCTGCTGCGCCTGTCGCCCGAGGGTCCGTTGCTCTTGTAGCTCGTCGTAGCCCGTGAGCCAGTTACTCCAGTAGTCCGGGGCGCACTGTCCCGGTAGCCACTGTGCCAGCAGCTCCTGTTGCCCGTGTGTCTGCAGCTTCAGCCGCCGTCTCTCATCTTCTCTCCTCTCACAGTCCCTCCTCCTCCTCACTTGCCCACTGTGATTACCTCTAGCTTTGCTTCTTATTGTGAACTCCTGCTATACCTGCTCATTGTGCTGATTACACCCCACTTTGGCTATGGGGGTGTGTCAGAATGTTATAATTGTCTAGCCTGCAGTGGGGTACTCTATAGCGAGTACAGCCCAATCTAGGGTTTCCTATATGTACTCAACTGCTTGCTAGTGAACCTCCTCCTTTCTTCATTCTTACTTTCTACTGCTAGTTCTGACACCCGGGACCGCAGGAGGACGCTGACGCGGAACACGACGACTAGTGCGAGCAGCACGAACAGGTGACGCAGGACGCGACTCAGGCTCACGACGCTCAGCAAGACCTCCAGTAGGACCAGCGCAGGGAGAAGGAGCAGGCAGAGGGGAGGCCAGCTGTAACTGTGACTCGGACTGGACAGGCGGTGGACACTCTAAGGAGGGAGTAGGACCAGAAGAAGGTGGAAGACCAAGAACCTGCTCAAGGAGCGGAACGAAGTACGGCCTCGGCTGCGCAGCGCCTCCAGAACCAGCAGGGACAGCACCAGCACCTCCAGTGTCAGCACCAACTCCAGCAGCACCACCAGCACCAGCAGCACCTCCAGCAGCTCCAGGAGCGCCAACTCCAGCACCCACAGGAGCACCGGCGTCAGCAGCACCTCCAGCTCCAGTACCTCCAGCAGCTCCAGCTCCAGCAGGACCACCGGAAGACGCAGCAGCTCCGGCTCCAGTACCTCCGGTAGCACCTACTCCAGCAGCACCACCAGCTCCAGCTCCGTCAGTAGCCTCAGCACCAGTAGCACCACCAGGCCCAGCAGCTCCAGTACCTCCAGTACGAGCACCTCCGGGACCAGTGGCTCCAGAACCCCCAGCAGCTCCAGCAGCAGCAGGAACTCCAGCGCCCGTAGCACCACTAGCTCTAGCAGGACGGCTCCAGCGGCGAGCAAACCACTCGCGCAGCTGCTGTGGAGAGAGTGGCTCCCGCCGGGACGAAGCACCCGAAGGACCTCCAGGCGCAGCACCTCCAGACTGCACACGCGCAGGCTCAGCACCCTCAGGCTCCGCACCCCCAGACTCAGCAACCCCAGGCTCAGCACCCCCAGACTCAGCACCCCCAAACTCAGCACCTTAGGCTCCGCACGCTCAGGCTCAGCACCCCCAGACCCGGCACCCGCAAGCTCAGCACCCCTAGCAGCACCAGAGTCAACAGCTACCTCGACAGGCTCGACTGCGTCTACCTGGGACACACCTGAGGGGGCAGGACCCTGAGGGGGGAGGGGGTCTACCGGGGGAGGACCTGGCGCGAGGAAGAGCAGCGGGGGGTGTCAGAATATTATGTTTGTCTAGCCTGCAGTGGGGTACTCCATAGTGAGTACAGCCCAATTTAGGGTTTGCTATATGTACTCAACTGCTTGCTAGTGAAACCTCCTCTTTCTCGTTTCTAAACTTGCAACTGTTTCTAACAGGGGGGGGAGGGGGGCAGTGCGGTAGGGGAAGAGACGGTAGTAAGGAACCGACTCGTCAAACGTGACGTCCTGAGAGGACAGAACACGGCGCGAGGTGAGGTGGTAAAACTGCCAACTAGGCGCGTCAGGGGGGAAGCCAAGGAAGACGCAGGGAACAGCGCGGGAGGACAGCTTGTCCGCAGACAAGTCGCGGACGAAAGCTCGAGATCCCCAGACACGGAACGCAGACGCATCGCCAACCTTCCCCGTCCACCGCAGAGTAGGTGTGGTCTCCGGCACGGAGACCCGGGGCTGGAGGTTGATCTGATGCGCAGCGTACTGAACCGCGAACGGCCACAGAAAATGGGGAGCAGCCGCATGGATCATGGACGTACGAGCGACGTCCATGACCATGCCAATGCGGCGCTCAGCAATCCCATTTTGCTGTGGAGAGGCCGGAAGCGTGAACGTCTGGCGGATGCCCTCCGCACGACAGAAGGCTCGCAGAAGGTCGGAGGAAAACTCTCCACCTCTGTCGGAGTGCAGACGCAGAACAGAAAAATCCGAGCCGAAACGCTCTCTGAGCTGGAGACGAGCAACGCGGATCCAGTCGATCAACACCTCAGTGACCTCATCCTTGCGGTACAAGGGGAAGACGGAGGTGTAACGCGAGAAGTCGTCAACCACCAGCAGGAAGTAACGCTCGTGACCCTGTCCACGGACGCGGGCTGGGCCCCACACGTCCATGTGGAGAGTCTGCAGCGGAGCCTCTGTCGGAGGAAACTCGGAGGAGTGAGGAGCGGCGCGCTGCCGCCCCTCAACGCAGGGAACGCAGGTAGGGGCAGGCCCCGGGGGAAGGGAAGGGAGGGACCGGGGGAGACCAGAGACAAGGACACGAGAGGCCATGCCTCGAAGACGAGGCAAGGAGGGGTGACCAAGGCGGTGGTGCCAGAGGAGGGTCTGGTGGGACAGGAGGCGACACGAGCAGGGGGCAGACTCAGGACCTGACCGAGACGCTGCAGCAAACACCTGACTCGACGCAGCTACCTGACCAGACGCAGCAACCGGGGGAGACTCTGTGGTCAGTGTCTACAGGCTCGACCCCGGCCGACGGGTAAACGTGGCCAAGTGGCGGCCCGTCTGAGCACACGTGCAGTGGGTCACTCGCTGACTCGCAGGAGTGAACTGGTCAACCCCGGCATCCTGAAGGTCAGCACCACTCACCAAGTTCGTAGAGAACGAGGGGAGGTAGAGACCAGACAGGGAGCCGGACGGGGCCGCCGGACACGGGAGGACAGTGGAGTAGCGAGCAAGAACAGGACCCCCAGAGGGGTCTGCCAGGGAGACCGCAACCGGCCGACTGAGCGGCGTAAGGGTGGTGCGGTCTCGAAAGAAGGAGCGGGAAGCACCCGAGTCGAGGGTGAAGGTGTGCAAGACCCGAGCCGACGCGGTACCTGAGAGAGCAGACTCACCAGCACCTAGAGCAGCAGACTCACGAGCACCTAGAGCAGCAGCCTCAATGCCCGGGTCAGGCGGAACACACACGTAACAGTCACCCTCAGCACTAATAGACACAGCATACATGGTAGCAAGAATAGCATCAAAGTCAAGATCAAAGATAGCTACACCCGACTTGAGCAGATCACCCCAGCGAGGGATCTCAGTGGCGTCAGGGAACTGGGTACGCCAGGCGTCAGTCAGGCGACCAAAGCAGCGCTGGGTGGCGTGCAGGCCGCCACACTGCTCTCCAGTGCGGTCGCCGGTGCGCAGGACGTAGGTACAGGGACCAGCACCCCCAGACCCCTGACGCCCTGCGTACCACTCACGAAGCTGCTGTGGCGACGGGGTCTCACGAGAGCGCGACTGGTGCTGGGGTCCCCGCTGCCCAGCTCCGCCTCGACCAGCTCCACCTCCGCCGCCGCCGCCTCCGCCGCCTCCACCCCAACCGCCACTGCCACCCCCGCCTCCGCCTCCACCGCCACTACCTCCTCCTCCGCCACCTCCTCCAGCGCCCTTGCCCCGCTTGCCCTTGCCGTTGCGGCGCCTCTCGCTAGGAGCAGACGCAGCGCTGACCGACTCGGTGCCAACAAGGTCGACAGCAGCAGCAGAGGCAACGGAGGGCAAAAGAGGAACGGGGGAGCACCCCTCAAAGAAAGGGGTACGGGGGTCACCACGAGAGGCTCCTACAGCGGTAATACTAGTCTCCGCTGCAAGGAGACGTTCCTCAAGGAGGTCAACGGTGAGTGTGGTAGGGCAAAGAGAGAGGAAGTGGTCCCTGACCGAGCGAAGGGTGTCAGGGAGCCGTGTGACTAGGTAGTAGAGGGTGATGTACATGGGAGGGGGGTTCGTAGCGCAGAACTCAGCAGGAAGCGCAGCACGGTAGCGGGTGTCACTAGTGCGGAGGTGCGTAATGAGGTCAGTGACTGTGGCAAAAGCGGCGAGGTCAGGGAACAGGTACGGTAGCATGAGGCGACTAAGCGCAGCGGTGGCAGGGGAAGAGTAGCGTGCAACAACAGCGTCGTACAGAGTCTTAGCACTCTTGTACTGACTAAAGTGCGCGCGCTCAGTAGACGGTAGGTGACTACGCACAGCAAGACGGGCAGCAGCATCGCGTGTGAGCCACTGAGAGCGAACAGCACTGTCAGCATCAGCAGCAGGGGCAATAGAGGCGCCAGACGTGAGATCGAACAGTGAGAGGCCATCCTTGCTATCGCACTATAGGAAAAGCTGCAGATCATCTAGCCAGACATCGAAGTCAACTGCTCGACCCTCAGCATCAAAGGTAAGAACACTGGGACTAGCCATGACAGGAGTAGCAGTAGCAGTGCAACTCGGCTAAGCGACGCGGCTAGGCAGGGCAGCGCAGCTCGGCAGGGCGGCTCGGCAGGGCAGCGCGGCTCGGCAGCGCGGTTCGGCCCTGCAAAGCTCTTACCAGGGGTGAGGCAGGGGCAGGGTCGGGGGAGGACCGGGGCAGGGCTGCGACAGGTCTGGGGCAGGGCCGGGGCCGGGCCTCCAACGATCCGGGGCCGGGCCGGGGCAGGGCTGCGGCAGGTCCGGGGCAGAGTCGGGGCAGAGCCGGGGCAGGGCCAGGGCAGAGCCGGGGCAGGGCCGCGGCAGGGTCGGAGCAGGGCCGGGACAGGGCCGAGGCGCCGCGACAGGGTCAGGGCAGGGTCGGGGCAGGGCCGGTGCAGGTCCGGGACAGGGCCGTTACGGGGCCGGGGCGGGGCCAGGGCAGAGCCGGGACAGGGCCGAGGCCGGGGCAGGTCCGGGACAGGGGCCGCGACAGGGCCGGGGCAGGGTCGGGGCAGGTCCGGGACAGGGCCGGGGCAGGTCAGGGACAGGACCGGAGCAGGGCCGCAGCAGGGCCGAGGTAGGGCCGCGACAGGGCCGGGGAAGGGCCGGGGCGGGGCCGGGGCAGGTCCAGGACAGGGCCGCGACAGGGCGCGACTGGGCCGCGACAGGGCCGCGACAGGGCGGTGAGGCAGGGCCGGGGCAGCACCGCGACAGGGCCGCGACAGGGCGGCTTCTGGCGACGGGGCAGGGCCGGGGCGGGGTCGCGACGGGGTCGCAACAGGCGACGAGGGGGCCGCGTAGGGGCCGGGTAGGGGGGGGTCGCGACAGGGTCGCGCTAGGCGACGAAGGGGCCACGTGGGGGTCGCGAAAAAGTTTAGGGCAGGGCGTGAAACGCGCTTCGGGCAGCGAAAAAAAAAAATTAGGGTGGGCCCTTAGGAAGGAACGATCCCATTAGGGAACCCGCTCTATACCATGTGAGAATAATAGGAAATGAATTGGGTACAAATATGAAACCCTAGGAAACTGTACCCCATAGTGTCTACCCCACTACAGCCTAAACAGACTATAGCATATAAGTTTGACAGTAACAGCGCCACACTTTGAACGCATGCACGATCGCAAGCATTTCGCGATCGTGTATCGGGTAATTCTTCTCGGGCGGATGCAGCTTTCGTGATTCGTATGCGATGGGCTGTAACCCGTTGCCGAAGTCCTGTAGCAGTACGGCTCCGATGGCGATGTCGCTTGCGTCGGTAACCACTTCGAATGGGCGGTGTGGGTCGGCGATGCGCAGTACGGGTGGTGAACATAGGACATTTTTCAGGGTGGAGAAGGCAGCATGCTCTTTCTCCCCCCACGTAAAAGTGACCCCCTTCTGCGGCAAATCCGTTAGTAGGGCCGTTAAACGTGCCAGGTCGGGGACGAACCGGCGCACGTAATTAACAAAACCCAAA
Source organism: Closterium sp. Naga37s-1 (assembly GCA_947471745.1). Lineage (NCBI taxonomy): Eukaryota > Viridiplantae > Streptophyta > Zygnematophyceae > Desmidiales > Closteriaceae > Closterium > Closterium sp. Naga37s-1. The sequence goes on from CANJKZ010000817.1 coordinate 1,085,591, forward strand.
AAACTCTGTAGTTCCGTGATGTTCGTCGGGGGGTGCCACGCTTGTACCGTGTCTAATTTTTTCGGGTCGATTTCGACGCCAGCCTCCGAAATAACGTGCCCCAAAAACTCTAGCCTGTCCTGAAAAAACTCGCACTTGGAACCCTTGGTCAGTAGTCTGTGTTTGTCTAGAACTGTAAATACTGCTTCTAAATCTTCTAAGTGCTGCTGCTTATCCTGGCTGTGTTAGAATATGGAACGAATGAATGAAACAGAGAAGAAGGGGTTTCACTAGCATGCAGTTGAGTACATATAGCCAACCCTAAATTGGGCTGTACTCACTATTGAGTACCCCACTGCAGGCTAGACAAATATAACATTCTGACACACCCCCATAGCTAAAGTGGGGTGTAATCAGCACAACAAGCAAAGCAAAACAAGCTCAGGGTGGATCACGATGTCACCACACATTCTGAGCACAAGTACAAGAAGCAGCAGTTTATAGTTCAAAAATATAAGCAAAGCTAGAGGCTGTCACAGACGGTAAGTGAGGAGGAGGAGGGACTATGAGAGGAGTGGAGATAGGAGACGACGGGTGAAGCTGCAGAAACACGGGCAACAGGAGCGGCGCGCACTGTGGCTACCGGAGATTGTAGCCTCCGGACTACTGGAGTAACTGGCTCTGCGGCTAACTTTGAGCGGCAAGAGCAACAGACTCACGGGCGACTGGCGCAGCAGGCTCGCTGGGCTACCGGAGATTGTAGCCTCCGGACTACTGGCGCTGCTGGCGACACGACGGCTGCCTCCGTCCAACCTCCCTCTAACTGTCTCACCCCCCTTTCACACACCCCCTGCTGCACCTCTAACACTGCTCACACGCCACCCCCTTAGTACTACTCCGACAGCTCCCACACACCCACCCCCCTCAGCGGCAGCTGCAGCAGTGGGAGACGGAGGAGGAGGAGGAGCAGGGAAGGCCACACACACCAGTCACCCCCATACGCGCCACCCCCAAACCCTAACACAGGCAGCACGGGGCGGCGGACGGGTTGCAGGAGGGGTAGCGCGCGGGCCCCCTCCGAGGGCGCCTTGACGAGCGACAGAGGTGGGGGTCGCGCGTGCCCCCAAGAGGGCGCCACGACGGGCGGCAGGAAAGGGGCCGCGCGTCGGCCCCTGAGGGCGCCACGACGGGCGACTGGAGGGGGGGGGGGGGGGGGGGGGGGGGGGGGGGCGCGCGCGGGCCCCCTAGGGCGCCACGACGGGCGTCAGGAGGGGGGCCGCGCGCTGGCCCCCGAGGGCGCCACGACGGGCGACGGGAGGGGGCCGCGCGCAGGCCCCCGAGGGCGCCACGTCGGGCGACTGAAGGAGGGGGGCGCGCGGGCCCCCGATGGCGCCTCGACGGGCGACGGGAGGGCCGCGCCCGAGCCCCCGGGGCGCCGCGATGGGCGACGAAAACGCCACACGCCCCGGGGCGCGCGACGGGCAGGGCACCGTCGCGCGCCACGGGGCGCACGACGGGCAGAACAGGGCGCCGCGCTGCCCCCAGGGCGGCGCGATGGGCAGAAAACCACCGCGCGCCCCGAGCGCGCGGCGGGAAGAAAAATTGGCGCGTGGCAGGCAGAAAAATAGCGCGCGCCCGAGGCGCGCGATGGGCAGGACAGCAGCAGCAGTGGAAGCTAACGGTGGGCCCATGCACTGGATCGACCCGTGAGGGTCGACCTGCTCTGATTCCATGTTAGAATATGGAACGAATGAATGAAACAGAGAAGAGGGGGTTTCACTAGCAGGCAGTTGAGTACATATAGCCAACCCTAAATTAGGCTGTACTCACTATTGAGTACCCCACTACAGGCTAGACAAATATAACATTCTGACAGGCTGTAGACTAGGATGTCGTCGAGGTAGATGATTAAGCATTTATCTAAGAGCGGCCTAAACGCCTCGTTCATCATTTTCTGGAAAGTCGCCGGGGCGTTGGTCAGCCCGAAAGGCATCACCGTGTATTCAAACGACCCGTACCTAGTCCTAAAAGCTGTCTTGGCGCAGTCCGACCGTTCGACCCTAATCTGGTGGTAACCTCCCCGTAAGTCAATTTTCGAAAAGACTCGTGCTGTTCGTAGTTGATCTATCAGTTCGTCAGCGCGGGGGATGGGGTACCGCGATTTAACTGTAACCCTGTTCAGTGCTCGGTAGTCGATACACATGCGAAACCCGCCGTCTTTCTTCGGTGTGAACAGGATCGGTACGGCGAATGGGGACGAGCTCGGTCGGATGATTTTTTTCTCTAACAGGTAATCTAACTGTTTCCTTAGCTCGTCGAGCTCGGGCTGTGTCAGTCTGAACTGTCGCTGTACGGTTGGCTGCGCCCCGGTCTCTAATTCTATTCGGTGATCGTGCGCCCGCTGAGGTGGCAGTCCCTCGGATAAGTCATCGGGGAAGATCCCCGGGAATCGTTTCAACAGGTCCTGTAGTTCCGATGGTACTGATTCCAGTAGTTTCTGAAAATCACTTGGTTTGTCCGCTTCTTCCACTATCGCGATATCCACCGCGTACACGTCAGCTCCAGCGGCGACAACCCGTTTCATCGTGATGGCGTTGACGTGGACCGTTGAAGACTCAGGCGACTGCCAGCGAGGTAGCTCCACCCACTTACCGCTAATTTGCACAGTGCAGCTGCCTGTCGTCCAGTCGATTCGCGGGTTGTATCGTCGCAGCCAATCACGTCCCAGTAAAATGTCGTGCCCATCCAATGTTGTCGCGAGCATTTCCTGTGTAAAACCAAAATTCCCCCCACAGCAGACTTTTACTCTTTCCACTTTCTCCCGTATGGCCAGTGGCGTTCCGTCAACTAAGCGTGCGTCGATCTCTGGTAAGCACCGACTAAGTGTTAGTTGCAACTTCCTTGCAGTCGCGGTATTAACTAAGTTGTGACTTGCACCTCCGTCTATAAAAATCTTCACTGCTGCTCCCTGTATTTTCCCGTGAATCAGTACTGGGCAATCCGTCGCTGTACCCTCCTTATTCGTCCGAGCCCGATCGATAGCGTGAATCGGTACTGTGACTCGGTGAGGGCCGGTGAAGTTGGGCGAGCAGGCAGTCTCGTCAGTAGTTGGCCCAACTTCTACTGACTGCTGGCGTTTCCCGGCCTCTGAGACTCTCGCCCCTGCTCTGTTCCGCGGCGCCTCAGCTCCTCTGGACATTCACTCTTGCGATGGCCCGGCCTATTGCAAGCAAAGCAGCGCCCCTTAAATGGTGCGGCAGCTGCATTCGTCGCAACGGCGTGTACGGTGGCGTGTTCGGTCGGTCCCCGAGGACGTTGTCCGTAGTAGGACCTCGGTCGTCGTAGGATGTCGATTTTCTCGGCGAGCGCGAGGATCTCGTTGAAATTCGAGAGCCCGCGTAGCATAATTTCGTGCGATATGTCCGGCTTTAGCCCTCCGACGTAACAGTCCACCCGCTCCGCTTCGTGCATATAGCCGACTTGTTCGCATAGTGCGAGAAAGCCGCTAGTGTAATCTTGAACCGACCCGAGCTGCCGCCAAGTGCGCAGCTTCTGAAGCACCGAAATCGAAGCCACGATCGGCTCGAAACGCGCCCGAAGCCCTGCGCACCACGCATCCCACGTGCTGTACTGGGCTGTCTCGCAGAATGAGCTCCAGGTGACGGCTGGGCCTGTGGGCCCGTCCTCTTGCGACGGTGGCTCGTAGGCGCGTGGCGACGTCACGATGACTCGCCACCAGTCCATGGCAGGGCCCCTCAGCAGCGAAACAGCGTAGCGAATCTTCGCTGCGTCCGATTCGACGTAATTGGCGTAAAAAAACACGTTCATCGTGAAGACCCACGACTGAACCGTCGGACCCCCACGTTGGCTCGGGTCGAAACAGGGCAGACGCTGTGGCTTGAGTGGCATAGGTGCCATGACGGCCTGTTCGCCACTTGTCGCCGCAAATTCCACGTGCCGACGGGACTCGCGGGGCTCCCGTGGGCTTGGTGCGGTCCTGTTCCGTTCCATGCCAGGCATCGAGTGAGCGGCGCCTTCACTGGCTGCGCCTGAGCGTTGTCCCACGCTGTCGTTCTGTGTCGGTGTGCCGGAGGAGATGACAATCGGCTCCTCCGAATGTATAGATGCATGTGTTGGTGCTGGTGCGTTCACCGTTGATTGTTGGCGGGCAGAGTCACGTTCCGCCGTGAGTGTGGCGATTACAAGCGCGATTCTTTGAGTTGGCGCATTAATCGATCTAGTTGCTCCTGTGTCAACGTCGTGGCATTGAGTTCTGCCATGGCGGGGGTGTCGGGCAAGCTCAGCGAGAGCCTCTGTCGTGGCCGTGCGTGCTTACGAGAGAGCACTACGAGCGGCGGTGCTTGATCGCTGAGAGACGTCTACCCCCCCAAAAAAATTGATAGTGAGGAAGCGAAGGTGTGGGTGCGGTCCGAGAGGAGATCGTAGGCTCTGATAACCAAGTGTTACGAGTGCAATTCAATGAGCGAGCGAGGATTGCACTATCAAGACAAGAATACAATGAGCGAAGGAATGAGCGAATAATATATAGCGAAACTACGGTGGTAACGGTAACGTGGGAAAATGGGGTGCGCGACGGGCCTAGTGCCGAGGTTTGGGGAACCGTCGAGGCGGAGGTCCGGAGCGCGGGTTACCAGCCGAACCGTGAGGTTGGGTCGCATCGTGAACAGTGGCAGGAATGTTTGTCGAGGCGAATGTCGCGAGTGGTAACGGGATAGTGTGGGGTGCTGTCAGTGTTGTACGCGCTGAGCAGGGACGCGAAGTAAGGAAAAGAAATTTTCCTTACAGCACCCAAAATATCGATTTCACGAGACCACAAATCAATAGTTACTTCATGTTACGGGTGCAATGAATCGAGGTAGCGAGGATTGCACCATAGTGTTCAATGAGTACAAAGTATAAGCGAAGGCATGAGCGAATACTTATACGCAAAAATGTGCAAATGGTAACGCGGTTCGTGCGAGCTAGCTAGTGCTACGATGGCGCAAGGTTCGGGCTAGTCCCGAAGCGTAGGCCTACTCGGCTGCTCCAGCATTGCGAGGTTTGGTGAAACAGTGCGCGCGAAGTTGGCGAAGCCCCGTTAGCAGTAACGGGCAAACAAGGCTGCTGCTGTACGCGATGTGGACGTTCGCGGTAAGGAATAGCGAGAAAAATCCTTACACTTACCCCCCCCCCCCCCCCTCAAGAAGCCCCCTCCGCTACGCAAGTGCGTGTGTATCGCGGAAACCCCGGCTCCTCATGTACACTTGCAGGGCAGGGTGGTTTTCGATGTTGGCCAGGGGCACCCAGCTATCCTCAGTTGGCGTGCGGTCCTTCCAGCGAACGAGGAACTCGATCCTCTTGATGCCTGTGGGGTGGCGAATCCGATGGCTCAGATTTTTTTCAGGCTCGATGGTCGGCTCCGATGCAGGGCGAGTCATGGATGGCGGGCGGTGACAAGGCAGTTGGCTCGTGCTTGGGATGTAAGGGCGAAGCAGGCTGACGTGGAATGATGGGCTGATGTACCAGTCTGTCGGCAACAGTGAGTGGGCGGTAACTGGGGTGATCATGTGGCTGATTTGAAATGGTCCACAGTAGTGCGGTCGTAATTTCGGTACAACGGGCAGTCTTAAGTTCTGTGTGTCGAGCAGTACGTAATCTCCTGATTGGTACGTGACTGGGCGGCGGTGGTGGTCAACATTTCGTTTTGCGATGACGTTGGCTTTTTAATTACTTCTACGGCTCTGGTGCGGGCAGCTTGCAGAATCTCGGCGAATTGTTGTCCGCGTGGCGTTAGGTTGTCCGGGCTCGGTGTCATGGGCACTGTTGGGTTTTGCCCGTAGTTCAGGTAAAACGGGGACTGCTGCGTTGTCGCTGATGTGGCATTGTTGTATGCGAACTCGATCAGCGGCAGTTGCTGCTCCCATGTTTTTGGGTCGTCGCACGTGGCACGGATCAACTGCTCCATCGTCTGATTCGTCCGCTCCGTTTGACCGTCGATCTCGGGGTGGTACGACGAGCTGAACTGTAGCCTGGTCCCGAACTGCTCCCAGAGGTTCTTCCAGAAGTTGCTGGTAAATTCCGTGCCGCGGTCGCTGATGATTGCGGCTGGTATCCCATGCAGTCGATGTCAAACTTATATCTTGCATGTTGTGTAGTCTGTAGTGGGGTAGCCCATATGGGGTACAACACAACTTAGGGTTAATACTTGTACCCATCCTGCTATTAGTTCATCCATTCTCGTTCATTCTTCTGACATGGTTTCAGAGCAGGTCCTTCCCTAGGACCGTTTTTTTAGGGCCCACCACAGAGCTGCCCCACTCACTGCCCTACCCTAACAGCGCGCCGCCCTGCAAGCCCACGCGCCGCCCACTGCAGCATAGCGCGCCGCCCCTGCAGCCCCGCGCGCCGCCCTTGCAACCCCGCGCGCCGCCTCTGCAGCCTCGCGCGCCGCCCCTGCAGCCCCGCGCGCCGCCTCTGCAGCCCGCGCGCCGCCCCTGCAACCCCGCGCGCCGCCCTTGCAGCCCCGCGCGCCGCCTCTGCAGCCCGCACGCCGCCTCTGCAGCCCGCGCGCCGCCCTTGCAACCCCGCGCGCCGCCCTTGCAGCCCCGTGCGCCGCCCCTGCAGCCCCGCGCGCCACCTTTGCAGCCCGCACACCGCCCCTGCAGCCCCGTGCGCTGCCTCTGCAGCCCCGCGCGCCGCCCCTACAGCCCCGCGCGCCGCCCCTGCCGCCCGCTCACCGCTTGTCTGCGGCCCGCTCGCCGCCCCCTGCAGCCCGCGCGCCGCCCGCTTGCGGCCCGCCCACCGCCCCTGCAACCCGCGCGCCGCCCACTTGCGGCTCGCCCGCCGGCCCTGCAGCCTGCTCGCCGCTTGCCTGCGGCCAGCTCGCCGCCCCTGCAGCTCGCTTGCCGCCCCTTGCAGCCCGCGAGCCGCCCCTCTTGCAGCCTGCGCGCCGCCACTTGCAGCCCGCTCCCCGCCCCTTGCGGCACGCATGCCGACCCCCCCCTGCTGCTTGCACCGCCCGGCTCATGCCCGCCCTACTGCTGGCCACCCTAGCCGTGCGCCGCCCAGCTCTGCCTGCGTGCTGCTCTGCTGGTAGCGCGCCACCCTGCTCTGCCCACTATGGCTTCTCTCTGTGTTCTCACGTTCGAACATGAGGGCCGTTCGATCCAGTTCGACACGTGGCTCGACGACTTACAGCTGTACCTACTGAGCGACTCTAGAGACAGCGTTTCGTTGTTTGACCACACATCTGGAGCCTCTCTCGCCCCTCCCGCCACAGCTGACAGTGCGACTCGCTCACAGTGGCTTACCCGTGACGCTTCTGCTCGCTTAGCCATTCGCAACCACCAGCCGTTAGCTGAATGCGCTCATTTCGGCCAGCACAAGACAGCTAAAGCACTGTACGATGCTGTAGTCGCCCGTTACTCCTCCCCTGCCACTGCTGCACTAGGCCGTCTTATACTGCTCTACCTGTTTCCCGAGCTATTCGCCTTTGCCACAGTCGAGGACCTCGTTACCCACCTTCGCACTATCGAAGCTCGCTACCGCGCTGCCCTCCCAGCAGAGTTCCTTGACAGGAACCCGCCCCCGATGTACTTGAATCTGTACTTCATAGTCACCCGCCTCCCTGACTCTCTTCGCGCTGTCAGGGACCACTTTCTCGCACTTGACCCCACAGACCTCACTGTTGACCTGCTCGAGCAGCACCTCCTTGCAGTTGAGACTAGTGTAGTCGTTGTAGGTGCTGCTCGTGGCACTCCTCGCACGCCCTTCTTTGAGGGGTGTTCCCCCTCCCCCCTTGCCCCCTCCTACGCCTCTGCTGCTGCTACTAACGTCCTTGGTGCTGAGGATGTCGGGGTTGCTTCTGCTAGTGGGAAGCGCCGCAGCAGCAAGGGCAAGGGTGGCAGGAGTAGTGGAGGTGGCAGCGGGGGTGGTAGTGGGGGCGGCAGTGGAGGTGGTGGAGGTAGTGGAGGTGGTGGCAGCGGTGGGAGTGGTGGCGGGAGTGGGGGCTTTGGTGGCGGCGGTGGTGGCAGCGGTGGGAGTGGCGGTAGTGGCGGCAGTGGGAGTGGTGGTAGTCGGGGTGGAGCTGTTCAGAGGGGAGGTTCTGGCAGTGGCCAGCGGCAGTGGCACCAGCGTCGGAGCGAGACCCCTTCGCCCCAGCAGCTTCGTGAGTGGTTTTCTCAGCGTGGGGCGTCTGGGGGTAGTGTTAGTTGCCCGTATGTCATTCGCATGGGTGACCGTGCTGGTCAGACATGCGGGAAGCCTCACACTCAACACCGCTGCTTCTCCCACCTAGACGACGCTGGCGCGCATAGTTTGGTGACAAGGCCGAGCGCCCCCGCTGGGCAGAGCTGCTTAGGTCTGGAGTTGCTATCTTTGATCTTGACTATGATGCTATCCCTCCTGCTCCTGTCGCCTCCTTGTTTGTTAGTCCGGTAGCACCGATCTCTTGCGGGAATTTTTTCGTGGGGAGGGCATCCTCCAGTCGTTCACGCTTCTGGCCTCACCGCAGCAAAATGGGATTGCTGAGCGTCGCATTGGCTTAGTCATGGAGGTCGCTCGTACCTCCATGATCCATGCTGCTGCTCCCCATTTTCTGTGGCCGTTTGCGGTCCGTTACGCTGCGCATCATCTCAACCTTTGGCCCCGTGTCTCCTTGCCGGAGACCTCGCCCACACTGCGTTGGACGGGGAAGGTTGGCGATGCATCGGTGTTCCGGGTCTGGGGTTCTCGTGCCTTCGTCCGCGATACGTCCGCGGACAAGCTCTCCGCCCGCGCTATTCCCTGCGTCTTCTTTGGCTTTCCCCCTGACGCGCCTGGCTGGCAGTTTTACCACCCCACCTCGCGCCGTGTCCTCCCCTATCCAGACGTCACGTTTGACGAGTCGGTTCCCTTTTACCGTCTCTTCCCCTACCGCTCTGCCCCTCTCCCACCCCCGCCGCTCTTCCTTGCTCCAGGTCCCCCTCCGGTAGACCCCCTCCCCCCTCAAGGTCATGCTCCCTCAGGTGTGTCTCAGGTAGACCCACTCCCTGGTACTGTGCCTGTTGAGGTCGATGTAGACTCAGGTGCTACTAGAGGTGCTGCGTCTGGGGGTGTTGGGTCTGGGGGTGCTGAGCCTAGGGGTGCGGAGTCTGGTGGTGCTGAGCCTACGGGTGCGGAGCCTGGGGGTGCTGAGTCTGAGGGTGCGGGGTCTGGGGGTGCTGAGCCTAGGGGTGTGGAGCCTGGGGGTACTGAGTCTGCAGGTGCGGAGCATGGGGGTGCTGAGCCTGCGGGTGCGGAGTCTGGGGGTGCTGAGCCTGAGGGTGCGGAGCCAGCGGGTGCTGAGTCTGAGGGTGCGGAGTCTGGGGGTGCTGAGCCTAGGGGTACTGCTTCTTCTGGAGGTCCTGCGGGTGCCTTGCCACGACTGTCTCCCCGGCCGGAGCCTCTCTCCCCGCAGCAGCTGCGCGAGTGGTTTGCTCAACGCACACGCCTTCGGAGTGGAGATGCCGGAGCTGGAGACTCTGCCACTGGAGGCACTAGAGCTGGAGGTCCCGGAGGTTCTGGAGCTGCTGGTCTTAGAGGTGCTCATACTAGGGGTACTGGAGCTGCCGGGGCTGGTGTACGCAGTTCCCCCTCCTAGGGTGAACATAGTCGATGGCATGTGGATTTTGAGGGTGAAGCGGTCGCCGGGTTCTCCGCCTGCCTTGAAGGCTCGTTACATTGCACGAGGCTTCAGTCAGCGACAGGGAGTTGACTTCTTCCAGACCTTCTCCCCTACCCTGAAGATGACTACTCTTCGGGTACTGCTGCACGTCGCCGCTCAGCGTGACTACGAGCTTCACTCTCTTGACTTCAGCACAGCTTTCTTACAGGGCAGCCTGCACGAGGAGATCTGGCTGCGCCACCCACCTGGCTTAACTGGGTCGTTTCCTGCAGGTACCCAGTGGAGCCTCCGGCGGCCAGTCTACGGTCTCCGCCAGGCGCCTCGCGAGTGGCACGACACACTGAGGATGACGCTTGCTTCTCTTGGGTTTGCTCCTTCTACTGCTGACACGTCATTGTTTCTACGCACTAACACTTCGCTGCCGCCGTTCTACGTCCTCGTGTACGTCGACGACTTGGTCTTTGCCACTGCTGACACTGAGGCACTGGCCCTTGTGAAGTCGAAGCTACAAGAGACACATCTGCACTGACCTGGGTGAGCTGCGCAGCTATCTTGGCTTGCAGATCACCCGGGACAGAGCACGGCGCACCATCACCCTGACTCAGTCACACATGGTGCACCAGGTCCTTCAGCGCTTCGGCTTCCGGTACTCCTCGCCACAGTCCACTCCTCTGCCTATCGGTCACTCGCTCTTAGCTCCACCTTCGGACGAGTCTGTAGAGCTGAGTGGCCCGTATCAAGAGCTTGTGGGCTGCCTCATGTACCTGATGACCTGCACTCGACCTGACCTTGCCTACCCTCTTAGCATCATGGCACACTACATTGCGCCCGGGAGACACCGACCAGAGCACTGGGAGGCCACTAATAGGGTGTTGCGCTACTTGTGCAATACTTCGGGCATGGGGCTCGTGCTTGGAGGACGGGGTCCAGTTGTCCTCACTGGACACGCAGGCGCTTCTTGGGTTGACGACTTGGCTACGCAGCGGTCGTCACAGGGTTAAACCTTCAGCCTTGGATCCGGCTCTGTTTCTTGGCGGTCTACTCGCTCGTCTTCTGTTCTCAGTTCCAGTTGTGAGGCTGAGATCTACACAGGGGCCTTGGCTGCACAGGAAATACGCTGGCTCACCTACCTGCTGACTGACTTGGGAGAGCGGCCTCGTTCTTCTCCAGTTCTGTACGTAGACAACAAGGCTATGATTACCTTGTGTCAGGAGCACAGACTGGAGCACAGATTGAAGCACATCGCTCTGCGTTACTTCCTTGCTCGAGAGTTGCAGCAACGTGGTCAGCTTTATCTTGCTTACGTGGCCACTAGGGCCAACACTGCTGATATATTCACCAATGCACTTCAGTCTGGTGATCATCATCGTTTCTCTACTGTTTTAGGCCTTGTGCCTACTTTGCCTCACTTGCTCACTGCGTGACTTTGCTTGTACTGTGATCTATATATATACCTGCATGCTTACACTTACTAGGGTATGATCACTGTACTGTTTGTTCTATTTTATATAACTCTGCATGTGAACTGGCCTTGTGGCCTTTGCTTGTGCTCGGAATGTGTGGTGACTTCGTGATCCACCCTGAGCTTGCTTTGCCTTTCTTGACTGGTCTTGTGACCTCTTGTTCTCCCCCACTTTGTCTATGGGGGTGTGTCAAACTTATATGTTGCATGTTGTGTAGTCTGTAGTGGGGTAGCCCACATGGGGTACAACACAACTTAGGGTTAGTACTTGTACCCATCCTGTTGCTAGTTCATCCATTCTCGTTCATTCTTCTGACAGTCGAACGACGGTTGCGATGAACAGGTGAGCGGTTTCTTCGGCTGAGATCGGTTTCCTGCACGAAGCAAAATGAGCCATTTTTGTCAGTCTGTCAACGACGACTATTGCCGCGTCGTTACCCCCAGGGTTCGAAGGTAACCCTGTGACGAAATCCATGGTAACCTGCTGCCAGGCGCGCTCGGGCGGTGGAATCGGTTGCAACTGACCCGCCTTTCTTTTTCGCGAGCTCTTCATCACCTGACATGTAGGACACGAGCCCACGTGGTGCTGTACGTCGGTCAACAGCTCCGACCAGTAGTAATACCGATGTAGTTGCTATCGCGTTTTTTCTACCCAGAATTGACCCGAGGTAACCCTGTCGTGTGCCTCCTACAGTAACAATTCCCTCAGTAGCGAGTACGCGGGTACCCAATGTCAGTTTTGCTTTGCTTGTTGTGCTGATTACACCCCACTTTAGCTATGGGGGTTTGTCAGAATGTTATATTTGTCTAGCCTGCAGTGGGGTACTCAATAGTGAGTACAGCCCAATCTAGGGTTTGCTATATGTACTCAACTGCTTGCTAGTCCAAACCCTCTTTCTTCTTTCTAACTTTCAACTGCTATTCCGACATGGAATCAGAGCAGGTCGACCCTCACGGGTCGATCCTGTGCATGGGCCCACCCAATACTTCCGCTGCTGCTAATCTGTCTATCGCGCGCCTCGGGCGCGCGCTGCCTGCCTGCCTACCTGCCTGCCGCGCGCCCATGGCGCGCGGCCATTTTTCTTCCCGCCGCGCGCCTGACCGTCGGGCCGCCCTTGGGGCCGCGCGACGCTCTCCTCTGCCCGTCGTGCGCCCCGTGGCGCGCGGCGGTGCCCTGCCTGTCGCGCGCCCCGGGGCGCACGGCGGTTTCGTCTCCCCGGAGGGGCTCGTGCGCGGCCCCCCTCGTCGCCTGTCGTGGCGCCATCGGGGGCCCGCGCGGCCCCGTCACCTGTCGTGGCCCCGTCACGGCCTCGCCCCAGCCCTGCCCCGTCGCTCGTCGCGGCCCCGTCGCGGCCTCGCCCCGGCCCTGCCCCGTCGCCTGTCGCGGCGCACCGGGGGCCCGTGCGCCGCCCCCCCCCCCCCCCCCCCCCCCCCCCCCCGTCGCCTGTCGCGGCACACCGGGGGCCCGCGCACCGCCCCCCCCCCCCTTCCCGTCGCCCGTCACGGCGCCCTGGGGGGGCCCTCCGTCTTCATCGTGGTGCCCTGCCCTACAGTTGCCCTGCCCCCCCCCCCCCCCCCCCCCTTCACCTCCCTTCCCGCCATCTCCGGCCCTGCCCTATGTTAGGGTTTGGGGGTGGCGAGTCGGGGGTGGCGGGTGTGCGGCCTCACCTGCTCCTCCTCCTCCTCCGTCTCCCACTGCTGCAGCTGCCGCTGAGGGGGGTGGGTGTGTGGGTGCCGACGGAGTGGTGCTAGGGGGTGGAGTGTGAGTGAACCTAGAGGTGCAGCAGGGGGTGTGTCATAGGGGGGTGGAACAGTTTGGGGAGGTTGTCGGGGGGTGGCCGCCGTGAAGCCAGCAGCTCCAGTCGCCCGTGAGCCCGTTGCGCCAGTCGCCCGTGAGCCCGTTGCTCCAGTTGCCCGTGAGCCCATTGCTCCAGTTGCCCGTGGATCCGTTGCTCCTGCCGCTCAGAGTTAGCCGCGGAGCCAGTTACTCTAGTAGCCCGTGAGCCAGTTGCTCCAGTTGCCAGTGTGCCTGTTGCTCCAGTTGCCCGAGTGCCAGTTGCTCCAGTTGCGTCGTGTGCCAGCAGCTTCAGCTGCCGCCCACTACCTCCTCTCCTCTCATAGTCCCTCCTCCTCCACACTTGCCCTCTGTGATAGCTTCTAGCTTTGCTTATTATTATTGTGAACTATTGCTTGCTTACTTGTGCTCAGAATGTGTGGTGACATTGTGATCCACCCTGAGCTTGTTTTTGCTTTGCTTTGCTTCTTGTGCTGATTACACCCCACTTTGGCTATGGGGGTGTGTCAGAATGTTATATTTGTCTAGCCTGCAGTGGGGTACTCAATAGTGAGTACAACCCAATCTAGGGTTTGCTATATGTACTCAACTGCTTGCTAGTCCAAACCCTCTTTCTTCTTTCTAACTTTCAACTGCTATTCCGACACCCAAATGCGGTTGGTGCCTGTTTTTACGTAATAGACTCCCTTGGCTTCTGCCATTTGCTGTGAATTTCCGGTCGTGAAAAATGGGTCGGTGCGATATCCGTGGGTGAATAGGCCTGTTAACAGTGGGTTTTTTTGGGCGAGTAGTATGGCGTGCAGTTGGGCGGTAGGGCGGGTGAGTGCGTCGGCAATATTTGATGCGCCTTTTTTGTACGTGACAGTGTAGTGGAAGTTGGACTCCAGATAGTCCAACCAGCGGATCTGTCGCGGGTTGAGATTCGGTTGGGCGCGGAGGTACTGTAGTGCACGATGGTGTGTCCGTACTGTCACGTTGGCTCCTGTCAGGTAGCACCGCCACACCTTGAACGCGTGCATGATCGTCAGCTTCTCGCAGTCATGTATCGGGTAGTTGCGTTTGGGCGGGTGAAGTTTGCGGGACTCGCACGCGATTGGCTGAAGGCCGTTCCCGAATTCCTGCAACAGTGTTGCTCCCACAACGATGTCACTTGCGTCGGTGACGAGCTCGAACGGAATGTGAGGATCTGCGATGCGAAGCACGGGCGGCGAGCACAAAAAAAAATTGAGGGCCGAGAAGGCAGCTTGCTCTTTCTCCCCCCACGTGTACTCAACCCCCTTCCTCAACAGGACGGTCAACGGGGCAGTCAACTTCGCCATGTCGGGGACGAAACGGCGCACGTAGTTGACGAACCCCAAAAAGCTCTGCAGCTCGGTCAAGTTTGTCGGCGCGTGCCATGCTTGAATCGTCGTGATCTTCTTCGGGTCTATTTCCACTCCTTCAGCTGAAATAATGTATCCCAAAAACTCCAGTCTGTCCTGTAAAAACTCACAGTTAGATGCTTTCGTCAGTAGGCGGTTCTCACTCTGTATTTTAAAAACTGCTTCAATGTCCTGTTGGTGTTGTGCTCTGTCTGGGCTGTAAATCAGTATGCCGTCGGCAACTGGCAGTCTCAGTTTTCGTGCCGTGGCGGTGTTGATCAGGCTGTGGCTGGCTCCCCCGTCTACGAATATTTTAACTAAGTCTGTCCCAATTTTCCCGCTAAGCAGTATGGGGCTGTCTACCGTAGTACCCTCCTTATTCGGCCAGGTGTGGTTGATTGCGTGAACCGCCACAATCACTCAGTGAGGGTCGGTTGGGTCGGGCGAGCGGCGTGACCTGTCAGTAGAGGGCCCGTCTGCTACTGACTCCCAGCGTTTCCTTGCTGCTTGGTCTGTTTCTGCTGCTCAGCTTCCCCCTTTCCCTTAGCGTTTTCCGGGCATTCGCTCTTGCGGTGTCCTGGCCGATTGCACGCGAAGCAGCGCCCTTTGAACGGTGCGGTAGTGGCATTCGCGGCGACGGCACATATCGTGGCGCCCTCGTTCGTCCCACGAGATTGATGTCCCCAGTTGCTGTTGCTTCCGTAGGACCCCGGCCTCGGTCGGCGAAAGAAGTCGAGCTTCTCCGCCATGGCGAGAATTTCCTGGAAATCGGTGACGCCGCGGAGCTGAATTTCTTGGGCGATATCATGCTTCAGGCCGCCGATGTAGCGGTCGATGCGCTCGCTTTCGTGCATGTAGCCCACTTGCTCACATAGCGCCAGGAACCCGCTAGTGTAGTCTTGGACGGAACCGAGTTGGCGCCAAGTGCGGAGCTTCTGACGCGCCGCGATCGAAGCCGCAATTGGCTCAAATCGAGCACGCAGACCTCCGCACCACGTGTCCCACGTGCGATATTGGGGCACCTCTACGAAATACGACGACGCCCAGGGTCCGGTTTGTCCTTCACGTGTCGGTAGAGTCGCGTAGTCCATCGGCTTCGTGACGATGACGCGCCACCAGTCCATGGCGGGTCCTCGCAGCAGCAACATGGCGTAGCAAATCTTCGCCGTATCATCTGAGTCGTAGTTGGCGTAAAAAAATACGTTCAACGTGAACAACCACGTCTGAATGGTAGGACCACCCCGTTGACTCGGGTCAAAGCATGGCGGACGCTGCGGCTTCAGCGGCATCGGTGACGGTAGTGCCGAATCATTGGTCGGTGCCGAAATTGTGACGCAAGGCTGGCTCCTGGCCGCATTCGTCGCTTCGGGGTGTGTCGTGTCGTGGTCGTCGTCTCCGTCATGGCGGACGACGCCATCACTGGCCGCGCTCGCGGGTTGCCCCACACTTCCGTGCTGCGATGCCTGTGGTGCAGGTTGTCCTGGAGTGCCAGGTGCTTGTGATTGTGCTTGCTGTGCTCGTGCGATGTCATTTTGCAGGGACGTGCGTTCGGCCGTCAGTGCCGTGATTTCTTCAGAGCTTTCGTGGAGTTGTCGGAGCAGCTCGTTCAAACGGTCCTGCGTGAGCGTCGTGACGTCGATATGTTCAGCCATAACGAAGGGCGTCAGCTCAGCTTAGTCTAGGCGCAGTCGTGGCTGCACGCGTTTACGAGAGAACGCGAGGACAGCGGCTCCTAGGTGCTAATGGGCGTGAGTTCCTTCGAGTGAAAAAACATAAGTTGGTTTCCTAGGGTGCGGAGAGGTGCAGTCCGAAAGAAAGTGGCTATGATAACCAAGTGTTACGGGCGCAATGAATCGAGGTAGCGAGGATTGCACTAGAGTGTTCAATTAGTACAAAGTATGAGCGAAGGCATGAGCGAATACTTAAACGCGAAAATGTGCAAATGGTAACGCGGTGCGTGCGAGCTAGCTAGTGCTACACTGGCGCGAGGTTCGGGCTAGTCCCGAAGCATAGGCCGACTCGACTGCTCCAGCAGTGCGAGGTTTGGTGAAACAGTGCGCGCGAAGTTGGCGAAGCCCCGTTAGCAGTAATGGGCGAACAACGGCTGCTGTTGTACGCGATGTGGACGGTCGCGACAAGGAATAGCGAGAAAATTCCTTACACTTTACAACAAAATTTCGCCGGCAAGCAAATTTGAATGTTACCAGTAGTTCTAACTGAATGGCATCATGGTTACCTGAAAAAAACTAATAAATTTGACTGAATGAAAGCATTAAGTCTTAGGCAATACACTAGGGGGGACCAATGGATGAAACCTTGGAAAACAATGTTGGGGTACAGGTAGAGAAGTGCATTGTTTGAAGACGACGTGAGGAAATAGGGGCGAGCGAGCGTACATCCTAAGTTAGTGTTGTGCTGTGCACAATGTTGGGGTACAGGTTGAGATGTGCATTTGCCACCCATTCTCAGTTTTTTTAGCCATCATTTCCAAAACATATTGCATTAAGCCTCCACTCTAATGATCGTGGTATTGCTGATTAGATTCCTAAAGCAAATGGTAACCAATGTGAACACACTACAATAACCATCCACGAACTGTGACACAGCAATGATTACTGCATCAAAGCAGCAGCACCCTTCCCGTTGTTACGTTAACTACTGCTGAAGGACAGGACAAATGAGCTGCACAAACCATCAACGTCATCCTACACAGCAATCGTTACCGCGTCACGACAGCAGCACCCTGCCAGTCGTCACATCGACCACCAGTGCAGGCAGCGAGAAATGCGATGCATGAACCGAGTCATTCGCCGAAACAGATCCGGACGAAGCACTAGGATTGTCAGCGGCACAAACAATTGAATGTTCTGTGGGCTCGAAAGCAGCAGCAGGTACTCGAGAAGAGGTGACGGCTGAGTCGAGGGAGAGGGGGGAGCGCCAGAGGTGGTGGGCGGCAGCACTCATGCTCTGCGCCTCACTAGCCCGCATGGGGAAGGCATGCAGGGTAGCTGCATAGCGCTCTGGTGGGGTTGAGGGCAGCATGGAGCAGCATTGACAGTGGGAGTGGATGGTTTGGAAGGGTGAGCGAGACTGTGAATCATTCTTTTGAGGCGCCTCAAAAATAGTTTGGAAGGGTGAGCGAGAGTGTGAATCATTCAGTGCTCTCTACACTGGCCCACATGAGGAAGGCCTGCAGGCCAGCTCCATAGCGCTCTGGCACGGCATAACAAAACTGAGAATGCGATAGGGTCAAGCTGCTAGGTCGTAGCAGTCCTGACCTTGGTGCAACGGTCTTCGCTCATAGTGGAAGAGCAGCAATTCTAAAGAGTGACGCTTCCCTTTCCTGGAGAAACGATCAGCTGCTAGGTGTAGCGGTCCTTACCTTGGTGCAACGGGAAGAGGAAAGTGCGGCACTACTCACTGAGTGCGAATGCGATGAGGTCCAGCTGCAGCACTCGGTTCTTCCGGTCCTTACCTTGGTGCGCAAGCAAACTGAATGCTTGCAAGAAAACTTACAGGTGCAAGCAACTTTGGTGGGCGCTTTGTATACTTAACTCAACTCACCAAGAGTGAATGCGTTAAGGTCCAGCTGTAGCACTCAGTTCTTCCGGTCCTTACCTTGTCGTGCAAGCCAACTAATTTTGTTGACTCGTCGCAACAACCTGAAGATGGACTCACCGAGGGTGATTGCAATAAGGTCTAGCTGCAGCACTCGATTCTTCCGATCCTTTAGCTGCTCTGCACTCCCACGCACCCATGCACATGCCACAGGGAAGAACACGTCTTTTTCTCAGAAAATATGTTCAAACTTCGCGTGGCATTATTGTGAGAAACACATCGCATATGGCACAGAACACCAGAGCACAGAACGCATATGCACACATGAATATTGTGTCGCTTTTGTGATTTTTCAAAAGTGAGACAAGCATAGTCATACATTTGTTTGCATTTTGATCTGCAGATGGGCCTCCTGCTGCTGCGAGCAACAAAAAACACGGCATAGCACATTGAACACCGCACACAGCACAGCAGCCCAACAGCACAACAGCACAGCAGCACAGCAGCACAGCAGCGCGTGTGATGGCATACCTTCGTCTGTGACTTGATCTGCAGTCGAGCCCCCTGCTGCCCCTGCGAGCAGCGACAGCCTGTGATCCACATTGTCCCACTGTGCCGCCCCCAGGAGTGCCAGTGCACATAGCAAACAACACACACAGCGCAAAGCACACAACTCTCACCTTCGTCTGGGTCTTGATCTGCAGCCAAGCCATTTGCCCCTGCGAGCAGCGACAGCCTGTGATCCAGATTGTCCCACTGTGCCGCCCCCAGGAGTGCCAGCGCCCGGCGAAAGAGGCCCTGATAGGCACGGACGGAGCAAGGTGGAGGAGCAAGGTGGAGGAGCAAGGTGGAGGAGCAAGGTGGAGGAGCAAGGTGGAGGAGCAAGGTGGAGGAGCAAGGTGGAGGAGCAAGGTGGAGGAGCAAGGTGGAGAATAGCGTGCAAGAAAGAACAGGAGTGTCCCACTGTGCTGCTCCCAGGAAGGCCAGTGCTCGGAGAAAGAGACCCTGACAGCCATGGGTTAAAAAGTAGGCGGAACAAGGCGGAACAAGGTGGAACAAGGCGGAACAAGGTGGAACAAGGTGGAACAAGGCGGAACAAGGTGGAACAAGGTGGAACAAGGCGGAACAAGGTGGAACAAGGCGGAACAAGGTGGAACAAGGTGGAACAAGGTGGAACAAGGTGGAACAAGGTGGAACAAGGCGGAACAAGGCGGAACAAGGTGGAACAAGGTGGAACAAGGCGGAACAAGGCGGAACAAGGTGGAACAAGGTGGAACAAGGCGGAACAAGGTGGAACAAGGTGGAACAAGGCGGAACAAGGTGGAACAAGGCGGAACAAGGCGGAACAAGGTGGAACAAGGTGGAACAAGGCGGAACAAGGTGGAACAAGGTGGAACAAGTACCTCAGCAATCGTGCCCCCATGTGCTGCAGCCTGCCTTGCTGGACGCATGTGTCGCTCAGAAGTGAAAACAGGGGCGACTTTTGAGGCACCTCAAAAGTCGTCACAGGGGTGCAGCAACCAGCAACACCAGCCGAGACTCACAGCAAGCCCCTACCTCTATGCAAACGAAGGGTTCACAACACCTACCTCAGCAATCATGCCCTCCCCTGTGTGCTGCAGCCGGCCTCTCTGAGCATATGTGTCGCCCAGCAGGGACAGCACGGCCCCCACCATTGGATTGAAGTCTGAGGTATCTGCCGTGGTGGGAGCATGGGGCGCGGAGAGGGGGGAGGGTGGCAGCTGGTGGTGGGTGTGTGTGCCAGCAGTAGAGACAGCACGGCTCCCACCATCAGATTGAAGTCTGAGCTATCTGCCATGGTGGGAGCATGGGTGTTGAAGGGGTAAGGGCGGGGAAAGGAGGTCAGATGGTGGTGTGACTGAAATGGTGGTGATGGTCGCAGGTGTGTGAGCCAGCAGAGACAGCACGGCTCCCACCATGGGATTGAAGTCTGAGCTATCTGCATGGTGGGGGCAATGCTAGGTGTAATACAAACGGCGGTGTGTGTGTGTGTGTGTGTGTGTGTGTGTGTGTGTGTGTGTGTGTGTGTGTGTGTGTGTGTGTGTGTGTGTGTGTGTGTGTGTGTGTGTGTGTGTGTGTGTGTGTGTGTGTGTGTGTGTGTGTGTGTGTGTGTGTGTGTGTGTGTGTGTGTGTGTGTGTGTGTGTGTGTGTGTGTGTGTGTGTGTGTGTGTGTGTGTGTGTGTGTGTGTGTGTGTGTGTGTGTGTGTGTGTGTGTGTGTGTGTGTGTGTGTGTGTGTGTGTGTGTGTGTGTGTGTGTGTGTGTGTGTGTGTGTGTGTGTGTGTGTGTGTGTGTGTGTGTGTGTGTGTGTGTGTGTGTGTGTGTGTGTGTGTGTGTGTGTGTGTGTGTGTGTGTGTGTGTGTGTGTGTGTGTGTGTGTGTGTGTGTGTGTGTGTGTGTGTGTGTGTGTGTGTGTGTGTGTGTGTGTGTGTGTGTGTGTGTGTGTGTGTGTGTGTGTGTGTGTGTGTGTGTGTGTGTGTGTGTGTGTGTGTGTGTGTGTGTGTGTGTGTGTGTGTGTGTGTGTGTGTGTGTGTGTGTGTGTGTGTGTGTGTGTGTGTGTGTGTGTTTGTGCGCAGAGACAATGTGGCTGCCGCCATTGGGTTAACTGAGAGCGATAGGAGCATGGAAGGGAAACGGTGGTGTGACTGAAATGGTGGCATGATTGACTAGCAGAAGAGAGAAGAGGCGGAATGGGAGAAGGGAAGATGGGGAAAGGGGTGAGGGGGTAAGGGAGGGGGATGAGTGGAAGGGCAATAAGAGACGGCTGAATCAACATGGAGTGGTGAGGCAGGGACGAGTTACCATCAATGACTTGTGCCTCTTTTAGAGGGTAAGGGGTAAGAGAAAGAGATGAGTGGAAGGGCAGTCAGAGAGGGTTAAAGTGGAGTGGTGAGTCAGGGAGGAATCACCATCCATGGCCTCAGCCTCTTTGAGAGCTTCCGTGAAATGCTCCTCTGCTCCTTTAAAATCCCTACTCAGAACACAAGGATAAGCAAACGCACGGATAAGCAAACGCACGGATAAGCAAACGCAAGGATAAGCAAACGCAAGGATAAGCAACAGGAAAGAGCAAAGACGCAGGGGAGTGAACGAAGCTGAGAAGGGCAGGTAGAGAGAGCAGGTGAGCAGAAGGCAGCCGAGCCGAGTGCGATAGAAAGGGGCAAAGGAAGCATGGCAAGGCAAAAGAGTCGACAATTTTTTTGACAGAAAAATCGGCAAGGAGAGCCACGCCTTGTACAGCAGCACCTGTAACTGAGGTGACATTTGAGTCGACTCAAAAGTCACCTCGCTGCAAGGAGAGACAAGCCTCCCCTTCTGTTAATCGTGTCTCGAAACTTGAAAGTCGCTTTTGCGAACTCGAACTCTCAGAAGTGACTCCTTTAGCAGCACCTGCAAACAACGTGTGTTTTTTGAGAATTCTCAAAAAACACACTTAGCAGCAGCTGCAAAAAACTGCCGTGTTGAAAGGACTCACCTTGTCCCTCTTGTGTGCGCACCCCTCAAGAATCAATAGTCCCACCCACTCCCACTCCACCACGCACCCACCCACCAACCCCTATTTTTGAGGCCCCTAAAAAATCGACTCACCTTGTCCCTCTTGCTTGCACACTCCACAAGAGTCAATAGTCCCACCCCACCCCACCCCACCACGCTTCCACCCACCAACCCTTGCAGAGCCTCGATCTCGGCTAAAATAAAATTTGAGAACCAGAGGACCTACCCTTGCAGCAGCAGCAACTGCCCTAGCCCTGACAGCGCCCCCACACGCACTGCTGCCCCCGCATGCAGTGAGGGCGTGAGGGACAACGCGGGTGATGGTGGGGGTGAGATGGAGGAAGAGGAGGGATATGAGGAAGTGGATCGGACATAACACAGCACTTACCCTTGCAGCAGCAGCAGCAGCTGCCCCAGGCCTGCTAGCGCCCCCACACGCACTGCTGCCCCCGCATGCAGTGAGGGCGTGAGGGACGATGCGGTGGGTGATGCAGTGGGTGATGCAGTGGGTGAGGAGGAGGATGGGGAGGAGGGTGAGGAGGGAGAAGGTGCGGTGAAGCATTGGATGAGCTGGGAGTAGTATGACGTGGCTTGCTCCCATTGGCCGACGGAGTGCAGGTGCAGCGCCATTGCCAGCCGGGCGAGCCCTGTGGTCGGCACCGAGTTGCAGTCAAGCGGCTCGAGCTCGTCTGCTTCCTGGAAGTGCTCCCGAGCTGGGCGGCAGGAGTATGGGCGGCAGAGAACGGAGGGGACAACAACAGAGGAAAAGGTCACCAGAAGTGCAATAAATTACAGAACAAACACTGACTCATTTACCTAAGAATCCACATACAACGATTCCCTACAGCAGCAAGTACATTTCATGCAATCACCAAGCCCTCCACATGGTTACCAAAGGACAGTAATTAAGGTTACAAGCGAACTGTTACACACTTTTCAAGAGCACAGTTACATGCTAACCAGCAGCAAAATTAACAGCAATGCTACAGGGTTACCAGCACCAGCATGTTACAGGGTTACCAGTGGCGATGTGGCCGCACAGTGCTCCACCAGCCCCACAGGGCAGAGCACTTAATTACAAGGAGCACTTTTACTCGGTTACCAGCAGCCGCTCAATAAAGGCTTACCAGTGGCAATGTGGCCGCAGAGCTGCTCCACGAGCCCCACGGAGCAGAGCACTCGGAAGCGCAGGAATGCCAGCCCCGGTGGTGCTGCTGATGGTGATGCTGATGGTGATGATGGGGATGGTGGTGATGCTGATGGGGCGGGTGTTGGTGGTTGCAGCAATGCAGCGGCTCTCCCGGCAGACTCCATAGCATGTGCGTCCTGGGGGGGAGGGGAGGAGAGGGGAGAAGGCGGGAAGGAAAGAGAGAAAAGGAGAAAAGAAAGGTGCACGACAGACAAAAATCAGGGTGGAAAGATGCAACGAAGCAAGAGAAAAGAAACAGAATTTCACAAGGGAAACGAAGTTTAGAATATCATTGTTATTATTATTATAGTACTCAATAACTTACAAGGAGATGAGACATGCAGAATTACGCAGATTCTTAGGAGGAGAGAACGAATAAACAGCAACATTATTATAAACGTGTATAGGCAGGATGACACACACATGATTAGATTGCATTGTGTTGTGCTGCACCACTCAGCAACCTTGGCACAAGCCAAGCTACTAAAGCCACTAGTATGGAAACGAATCAGCCCTCGTTACAAGAACACTCACTGCATGGCCGCTGAGGTGGATCCGAACCACCTCTTCCAACACCCCAACTGCCACATGCCAAGCAAAGATCCGCTGATCAAATATAAAAAGCAGGTTGAAACCACGCCATACTATCCAAGCCTCACAGGTAACAGGCACGGCATGACATTACATTGGAGAATTCTCAAAAGCAACTCCAACATGGAGTGGCATGGGATTACTGCTACCGGGTAACTTCTGTGAGTGGTGTACTTTTGAGGCTCCTCATAAATAAAATCGACTTTTGAGGCTCCTCATACATAAAATCGACTTTTGAGGCTCCTCATAAATAAAATCGACTTTTGAGACGTCTCAAAAATCATGCCATACTATCCAAGCATCACTCACAGGTAACAGGAGTGGCATGGGATTACTGCTACCTGGTCATTTCTGTGCGTGGTGTACGTACAGGACATATTGGCGCAAGTGGTAAAAGTGAAGTTTTGAGACGTCACAAAACCAGGTCATTTCTGTGCGTGGTGTACGTACAGGACATACTGGCGCAAGTGCCCATGGCTGCAGGAGCAAACAAGTCAGCAGCCATAGCCGTGGCCACACAGGAGGTTCAATCAAAAGCAGCTGGCGTCAGGCGAGGTGAGTTTAGGCAAGACAGTTGCTTCTGAAACTCCTGTGTGGCCACGGCTGCTGTGACGCTGCGTTGTTTGCTCCTGCAGCCTTGACCACTTGTGTTTCTGTGTCCTGAACACCACGCACAGGAATGGACCGCGTACACGCCACAGCCCACAACAGCCCATACCATCCTTCTCAGATACATGCCCCTATCTTTATCTCATGCCACCCTTCAACCACGCACCCAGCTCTCCCACCCCACTCCTCCAGCTCTCGCCACGCAACCCCCTCCCTCCCCCCCCCCCACGGCTCTGCCCCCCACGCCCATATCCCCACGCCCTCTCTCCCCATGCCCTGCCCACCTCGCTCGCACAGCCCCGCATCCCCCATTGCCGCCACCTCCTCTAATGCCTCCACTGCTCCGCTGCTGTCGTGGCTGTGGGGTGAACAGCATGGGGTATGGGGGTGTGGGGAGGGGGCGCGGGCGTGAGAGAGGGAGAAAGAGGACACTAGATAGGGGAGGACGCGACAACAACCAATCCCTAAAGAGCAAACGTACACTTTCAGGTGCAGAGCTGCCTGCCTCCAAACAGAGCAGCCGCGCTGACGTTTGTAAGACTCAGTGGTGGCAATTCTGTAGGCTTGAAAGCCCAATCCCCAGCAGAGAAAACGCACACTCTCAGGTGCAGAGCTGCCTGCCTCCAAGCAGAGCAGCCGCGCTGCCTGTTGATTCGACTCACACGAGTTACACCAAACCATTCTGTAGGCTTGAAAGCCCGATCCTCAGCACGGCGAGCGTACACTCTGAGGTGCAGCGCGGCCTTGAAGCAGCACAGCAAAAGCGCTGGCCTTTTTATCGACTCACACAAGTAGCCCCAAGCCTACTCTGAGAACGTGAAAACCCAAAACTCACGCCAACTTGGAAGCAGACGTACACTCTGAGGGGCAGCGCGGCCTTGAAGCAGCACAGCAGCCGCGCTGCCCTCATGGTCGACTCGAATGTCGAATCCCCAAGCAGGCCAGCTCAGTCCCCCTCAAAACTCAAGCCCCAACCCAATCCCTCACGACGGCGAACGTACACTCTGAGGTGCAGCGCCGCCTTGAAGCGGAGCAACCGTGCTGCCTGCGACGCTGCTGCCTGCCCTCCCTGCGCCCTCAGCATGCTCGCCCCGTGCTCCACCACCCTCAGCGCCTCCTGTGCCGCCGCTGCTGCCAGGGGAGAGCAGCACAAACGAAAGAAACGAGCAGATGATATTCAAGAATAGGAATACCACGCAGTTACATCCCTCCTGCGCCTCCCCCCCGCCCTGCGCCCTCAGCATGGTCGCCCCATGCTCCACCACCCTCAGCGCCTCCTGTGCCGCCGCTGCTGCCAGGGAAGAGGGTGGCGGAGCAGAGGAAGGGAAGGGATCCGCAGCACAGGAGACCAAAGGGCCCAGTGGATCCCTTTTGTGGCGCCTCAAAAGGCGCCTCAGAAAGCGCCCTTTGCGGCGCCTCAGAACGGATCCACTGAAGAGAAGATCCCTGCCCTCTGAAGGGATTAGTGGATCCCTGCTCTGCTCGTCCAACTTATGAGACGTCTCAACCCAGACCAGTAGAGACAAGCAGAGCAAAGAGACTCCCTGAGTTGAGACTCGTCCTGACTCACTCACCGTCATCTAATCCTTCCCTCGCGAGGCACGTCTGCGCGAACGCAATCATCTCATCCGCAAGCCTCCGTTCCGACCCGCCTCCTGCTCCCTCCGCGTCATCCCCGCTACTAACTGCTCCGCTACGCGCAGCGGGGGCTGCTGCACCCGCAGAGCCGGCAGAACCAGCCTGGACTGCGGAAAGACGAGAAGCCGAGGAGAAATTTCTGGCCCCGAGAGTAGGAAACTCGTTGGGAGCACTGCGATGGCCAGTTGACAGTGGAAAAAGCGGAGTGCAAGCTTGGTGCGCGGGAAGCGGACTAGCAGCTAATCTAACCGACGAGGGCGGCTGCTTGCCGGTGGACGGAGATTGTCCGTCAAATCTGACGGCGCCAACAGACAGCTGCACGAAATCCGCTTGGAGGTCTGAAGTGGGTTGAACGGATCGCAAGCTGCTGTTTCCTGAAGAAGCTTCAGCAGCACCGCCAATGACTGAGGAGAATTTGCCATGATCGCTGGTATTCTGCTCATTCCTGACACGTGCGGTCCCGTCATGGTTGCTGCAACTGTGAAGGCACGACGAGAGGATCGCGTAGAACGGCGACGGTAACGAGGGATGTGACTGTATGAGAAGCAGCCGGCTGGCTGATTTGGCGGTCGAGCGCGAAACTGCCGCTACTGGAGCCATGATGCGAGAGGTTACGCTCCAAGACCACGTGTGCCTATTGAAACTCTACGGCGCAGAGCGCAACACGCTCGCGTCGCTTTGACACAAATTACTAGGATTACGATAAAAGCCGAGCAAGCGCAGCTCACGCAAGAAATGCTTCACGCAATATTGGCTGCTGCGGTTGTTGCTACAATGGGCCTCGGGCTGCGCCGACTGTAAGCTGATACGTTATTGGTGAGAACTCAGCATGAACTGTAGACTATTTTCCAAAGTGCACCAATTTCGAGAAAAATAAGGCTGCGAGGCGAATCAATCTTCCACCCTTTATGGAAGCATCGAAAAAGTCCTTGCGGCCACCAGAAGCGGTGACGTGGCAGTTGCGTGCTGGTTTGGAAGCGAATCGAACCTTCTGGGCCGCAAAAATGTGACACAAATTTCTTATTCCCGTATAGAAACATCCACCTACAGTAATAATTCCGGTGCGTATAACGAAAGCCCCTTCGTTCTGATTCACCTCGTTCCATCTCTCCTTGCCCCATGCGCCATGCCTCCTCTGCTCCTAGTTTAGTAGAATTCATGATTCAACTTGGCTCATTTGCTGCATGTTCAGCCTGATCGTCAGCTTTCTCGTTCCACCTCTCGCTCCAGCGTTCTCATTGCAGCGTCTCTGCCAGTCTCTGGCCTGAAGACTCTTCCTGGCCAGTGCTTCTTGCCCTTGAACACCCGCTAGCTCTTCCATATCGACTTAACTTCTTACCAGTATTCGCCTGATCGTGTCCGTTCATCACCTCCGTTCATCCTGAACATCCTCGATCCAACATCCATTTCGCTTCCCATCGTATTTTCCTCTCCACGTGTCGGATCCGATCGTTCTCGCGTCGATCAGACGAATCTAGTATCTAGGGGTTTCAGATCAGCGAGCAGCCATGTTCAGGAGCTTGTTGCGAGTGTCGCCGGCGGTTCGGGCTGCTGCAGCCCGTTCGTCCACCAATAATGGGAGCGCTAGCCACAGGTACGACTGCATGCGATCGAAACGACTGGACGAATATACTCGATGAAGTAGATGGTATGCGATCAGTGACTGCATGCAATCGAAATGATTGGGTGCTGTTGAGACTTAAACATGAGTTATTGTACCGAGGGTCGAGACTCTGAATAATATCCCTTAGTTTTGGATTCTGGTGGCCTCGACTCACGACACGACGGTTCCAGAACCATAGCACCAGGCACTGATCCGCTCTGAACCATAGCCGATCCGCTCTGATCAATGCACCAGGCACGTCCATGAAGCCACGTACGTCCTGAGACTCCAGAGTTACTAGGCATGTGTGTCTCTAGACATACTCTTCACCAGGCATGTCCGTGACCAGGCATGTCGCTGTATGGTATGCGTCTCTCTGATCCATACCATTATGCATGAATCTATTCGTTCCTGTTTTCCTGAACTTACTGATGGCTTTGATCGCGCTGATTGCGCTAGTGTTTCTGATTCATGGCATGAGGTTCGTCCAATATGTCGCTCGCGCCGTTGCTGCTCTCTATCGTTGCTCGCTCCTGTTCGTCCAGGGTTAAGAGAGTATTCGTTCTCCCGTTTGGTTAGGGCTCGCTTCTCCCGTTTCGTTTCATTACTCCGGGGTTAAGAGAGTATTCGTTCTCCCGTTCCTCTCTTTCCTGTGCCGTCTGAATGCGTGCGATTGATTCTCGTGCGACGCGCGGGCGATGGGGTCTATTGCTCCCTCAATCACGGACACCCTTTCAACGACCAGAGTCGCTCAGGTACGGATGCTTCAACAGCACACACCCTCTCTTTCTCGTGACCCCCAGCTTCCCTTTCACATTCGCACCCCTTTCTACATAGTCACACCCTCCACCGCAAGTACCACACCCTTATCCGCAAGCGTTCCAACCATCCTCCTGTTGGCAACCCAAAGTCGGCAAATGCGTCTCCTCCTGCTCGTCGCCGCATTCCACCCTCGTCTGCTCCTCTCCACCGCTCGTCCCCTCGCTGTCCGTTATCTGCACACCCTCGCATCAGTTGCAGAAGCAGAGATTCACTCTTACTGTTCCCCCGTTATTCATTTTCTTTGTGTGACGTTTCTGTAATGTTCCCTCCCTCCCTCCGTCCCTCCCTCCCTCCGTCCCTCCGTCCCTCCGCTTGTAACGTTGCCTCGGTGCGCAGCACCAATGGCAGCGCGGGTTCGCGGCGAAGGACATCCGGTTCGGCGTGGAGGCGCGGGCCGCCATGCTGCAAGGCGTGGAGCAACTCGCCGACGCCGTGCGGGTCACCATGGGACCCAAGGTACGGCAGGGATGTGCTCACATGGGCCTATGGTTGATGCGGGTACGGTAGTGGTGACGGCGTACGGGTCATCCAATATCACCAAAAACGGCGTGACGTTGCTCTCACACTCGATTCACCTTGTCTCGACTCTTTCTCGTCTCCTCCTCCTTCCTCTCCTCTCCCCTCTTCTCCCCTTCTCCACCTCCCCCTCCTCCCCCAGGGGCGACAAGTGGTGATAGAGCAGCCATACGGGTCGCCCAAGATCACCAAGGACGGAGTGACGGTGGCTAGGAGCATCGAGTTCTAAGGACAAGCTCAAGAACCTCGGCGCCAGCCTCGTCAAGCAGGTCGCCTCCACCACCAACGACACCGCGGGCGCCGGTGCCCCCACTCACCGCCCTTCCTCCTCTCCCCTTGTGCTCTCCCCGTGTACCCTCCTCTCCTCCCCTCTCCCCTGCTCCCCCCTCCTGTCCCTCCTCTCCCTCCTCTTCCCTTGTCCACCCCACCTCGCCCCCACCCCCCTCCTATTCCAGGGGCGGCAAGTGGTGATCGAGCAGCCATACGGGTCTCCCAAGATCACCAAAGACGGGGTGACGGTGGCGAGGAGCATCGAGTTCAAGGACAAGCTCAAGAACCTCGGCGCCAGCCTCGTCAAGCAGGTCGCCTCCACCACCAACGACACCGCGGGCGCCTTGCTGATCTCTTGTTCCACTTGAATCTCTAGGAAGAAAATTCTCTGTTTCGTTCTGTTTAGTTGCTTAAGCGTTTCTTCCCCCAGTCTGCTGCTGCTACTCCACTAAGAGCCTGGGTTCTCTTTTGTCAAGCAGGTCGCCTCCACCACCAACGACACCGCTGGCGACGGCACCACGTGCGCCACCGTGCTCACGCGCTCGATTCTCCTGGAAGGGTGCAAGTCCGTCGCCGCGGGCATGAACGCCATGGATTTGAGGAGAGGGATCTCGCTGGCAGTGGAGCGGGTGATTGAGCTGCTCAAGGAGCGCTCCAGACGCATCAGCACTTCCGAGGAGATCGCCCAGGTGAGACACGTGGCTTGGAAACTTTCCAAGTGAGAGATTCTGAAGTGCAGTCGTAAGAGGGGTGACAGGGAGTAGAGATTGTGATCAAGGCATTTTTTCCTCATCCCCGCTGCCCCTCCCTTTCTTACTCTTCTCTTCTCCGTTGCCAGGTTGGCACCATCTCGGCGAATGGCGAGAGGGAGATTGGGGATTTGATTGCGCGGGCCATGGAGAAGGTCGGCAAGGAGGGCGTTATCACTGTCGCGGTGAGTGCTTCATTTCCTTCTCTTTTTTCATTACTTTTTCTCGCTACGCTTCCCTCTCTTGCCACCTGTTTATGATTTATGAATGATGGATCGCAAGATGGCATGGTAACGAGTTGGGCGAACTTTGATTGTACCCTGCTTGCTCTATAACAGGACGGCAAGACGCTCTATAACGAGTTGGAGGTGGTGGAGGGAATGAAGTTCGACCGCGGCTACATCTCGCCCTACTTCATCACCAACCCCAAGACGCAGAAATGCGTGAGTGCTGCTCTTTTCCTAGATTCAACCCACGTGGTCAAGGATTTTGTAGTGTCAGGGTTTGGGGTTTCGGGGTTTCAAGGGTTCTGAAACCCATTTCATCTCACATACCCATTTTTCTCTCCCTTCCGCGCCTTTCACCCCTCCGCCCACCCTCCTCCCCTCTGCAGGAGCTGGAGAACCCGTTGGTGCTGGTGCACGAGAAGAAGATCGCTGGTCTCAGCTCCATCCTGCCCGTCCTCCCATTTACCCATTTCTCTCTTCTCCCCCGTCCGCCTGCCCCTCCTCCTCCTCGTCCTCCTCCCCTTCCCTTCCGCAGGAGCTGGAGAACCCCTTGGTGCTGGTGCACGAGAAGAAGATCGCGGGGCTCAGCTCCATCCTGCCCGTCCTTGAAATCGCCCTCAAGGTAAATCCTCAATCAAACCCTTTCCCCCCTTTTTCCCCCCTCCCCCCTGTCCTATCCCTACCTACGTCCCCGCCCGTCCGCGTGTTCCCACTCCATTTTCGTCCATACTCAGACCTCTCCTCGCCTCCTGCACCTCCCTCTCTTTCCCTTCTTACCCCCTCCTCCTTCTCCCCCCTCCCCCCGTTGATTTCCCTCTTGTCCCAACAGCCCCCTCAGTCCACCTCATGCATATTCCCTCCTGATGCCCCCCGGGCAGTTCACCCGTCGCACCTCACCAGCCGCCCCTGAAAAGCCCGGCCCCTTAACCTTGCGCCCACCCAGCCTTCTTCCCATAATTTTCTCATAGTCACCACCAGCACCAGCTCCATTATTATAACCAGAACCACCACCAACACCACCATCAACCATTCTTAACCAATGCCAACCTGTAGAGAGCCCCGAAGTCCTGTCTCCTACCGACCTTCTGTAGCCACTCTCAACCGTTTCTAACTCCTGCCTGCTATCTCCCTTGATTCCGTTTTCCCCCCCACCAGTACCAGCGCCCGCTGCTGATCATTGCAGAGGACGTGGAGAGCGAGGCACTGGCGACATTGGTGGTGAACAAGCTGCGGGCGGGGCTCAAGGTGAGATGCATACCTGTGCATGGGGTGGTTGGCGGAATCTAAGCGTCTTAAAGGGGATTTGGGGTTAGGTCACGTTGGCTCCGAGGGTCTGGGACGCTGGCGACATTGGTGGTGAACAATCTCAGGGCGGGGCTCAAGATGAGATGCGACGCCCGCCTTGTGACGGCTGGTGGGATGCTATGGGGTTAGAGGGTTCCACATGTGAGCAGGGATGTTCGCATGCGATCAGAGGGGCCGGGGCGCTGGCGACACTGGTGGTGAACAAGCTCAGGGCGGGGCTCAAGGTGAGAGCCATACTTGGGCTGAGTCTGGGTTGCCTGAGGGTGTCGCGTGGGTGGGGTTGGTGCATCAGTGCATTTGCATCTGAGTAAGGGGGTTGAGGACTTTGGGGTTGGAGGGGCTGGGGATATTTGCCGTGCAAGCATAGCAGATCAGAACAAGGCATTTATTTTTGTGTTGCCTTCTCCCTCTCTCGCTGCCTCTCTGCCTCCTCTCACTTTCGGCCTCTCTGCTGCGTTCTGCGCTCTGGCTGCGTGTCTCTGTGGTCGCTCTCTGCCTGCATGCTTGTTTGTTCCTCTCCGGCAGGTGTGTGCAGTGAAGGCGCCCGGGTTCGGCGAGAACAGGAAGAACAACATGATTGACATCGCCACGCTCACCGCCTCCCAGGTACGTTGCATCTGGACACTCCGCCTCGGACCCAGCTTCCATCTCTTTCTGATCTCAGACATCTCACCTTCCCCCTCCCCTCCCTTCCCCCCTCTTCCCAACCCACCCAAACCCATCTAAATTCCCCACCTATCAGCAAGCATCAGCACTGTAGCTCCTAGTGTTCATTTTTAACTCCTCTTCCACCCACATTCCCCCTTCCTCGTCGCCCTATTCCCCTGTTGTCTCTCCACCTCACACTCCTCTTCCCCTCCCGTCCCCCCGTCCCCCCTCCTATCTGCACGCGCAGCTGATCAGTGAGGACCTGGGATATTCGTTGGAGAAGGTGGACGTGTCCCACCCTCTTTCCCCCTCACACACACCCTCATTCTCTCCCTCCTCCCCCTGTTCCATCTCCGCGTGTTGTCCCTGCAGCTGATCAGTGAGGACCTGGGATATTCGTTGGAGAAGGTGGACGTGTCGCATCTGGGCTCCGCCAAGAAGGTGAGGGGATGGCTGTGTGTGCACATGAGTGTTGGGGGTGGGGGAGAAGAGGGGGTATGTGTGTATGTGTGTGTGCGTACATGC
Source organism: Closterium sp. Naga37s-1 (assembly GCA_947471745.1). NCBI lineage: Eukaryota > Viridiplantae > Streptophyta > Zygnematophyceae > Desmidiales > Closteriaceae > Closterium > Closterium sp. Naga37s-1. The sequence continues at coordinate 1,117,594 of CANJKZ010000817.1, forward strand.
GTGTGGGGCGAAGGGACCTGGGGTACACGCTGGAGAAGGTGGGCGTGTCTCACCTGGGCTCCGCCAAAAAGGTGCTCGGGTGGTTCTGTGTGCGTCTGTGTGGGGGGTGTGCGTATACTGGTGTGAGAGGTGGGCACCTGGGGTACTCATTGGAGAAGGTGGACGTGTCTCACCTGGGTTCCGCCAAGAAGGTGCGTGGGCGGCGGGGTGTGGGTCTATGTGTGTGGGGGAAGGTGGGAGGGTCGGAGGAGGGGAGAGGAGGGGGTAGGTGTGTGCACATGTTCGTGTGAGAGGTGAGGGACGTAGGGTATTCATTGGAGAAGGTGGGCGTGTCCCACCTGGGCTCCGCCAAGAAGGTGAGGGGGCGAGCGAGCGTCAGTGCGTGGGGATGTGTGTAGGTGCAAGCATGTGGGGTTATGCGTTTGCCTGGTGCGCGCTAGATGTGAGGGACCTGGGGTACGTTGGAGAAGGTGGGCGTGTCCCACCTGGGCTCCGCCAAGAATGTGAGGGACGATTCTGGGGGGCTCTATATGTGTGCAACTGCAGGGGAAAGGGGGGGGGTATGTGTGTGCGGATTCTTGAGGACCTGGGCGTTGGAGAAGGTGGGCGTGTCTCACATGGGCTCCGCCAAGAAGGTGACCGAGCGGCTGTGCGGGGTGAGGTGAAAGTATGCTGGCGGGAAAAAGGAGGGTGGGCTGGGCGAAGGAGTATGGGGCGGAGAAGGAATGATGGGGTGGGGTGGGGGGAGGTGGAATGGGGAGGTTTACTTTTGAGTCGACTTAAAGTCACCTTGGGCTGGGCGAAGGAGTATGGGGCGGAGAAGGAATGATGGCGTGGGGTGGGGAGAGGTGGAATGGGAGGGTTACCTGTGCTCATTGGGGTTACTGCTTCAGGGCTCTTTGCCTCTGCAGATTCTGTTCTTGTATTTGGAACTCATTCGATTCCGTGCTGCTCTGTGTCTGTGGCTGTGAGTGCCGCCCTCAGGTGACGATATCGAAGGACGACAGCATCGTTCTGGATGGAGCTGGCGACAAGAAGGCCCTGGAGGAGCGGTGCGAGCAGGTGAGGAGCGGTGCCATAAGATGAGAAGGAAGTTACATACTATGCTGGTCCTTTGAAACTTTCCGCCAATTAGTCAGTTACTTGACATCCCATGTGATTCTTCACATCTCTTTTCCTAGCCCCGCTCGCTTCTGTTTCACTCCACGCCCCTCATCTCCTCCACTCCTCTTACTCCCTCCGTTCCTTCCACTCCCTTTCTCCCAGATTCGTAGTAGCCAACGCCACTTGATGACAAGGAGAAGCTGCAGGAGCGCCCGCTTACTTTCACCTTACTCACCCCATGTCGCTCACTCACTGCTGTTGGCTCTCCTCTCCCACAGATCCGTGAGGCAGTGACCAATGCCACGTCAGATTGCGACAAGGAGAAGCTGCAGGAGCTGCCCCCCCTTTCACACTTTCTCATCCCACGCCCCCCCTCTCCCTCTTTTTCACTCATTCTCCCCTCTTTGCAGATCCGAGAGGCGGTGGCCAACGCCACGTCAGACTACGACAAGGAGAAGCTGCAGGGTCGCCCTCCTCATATGATCACACACCCTCTCCTGACGCTGCCCCTCTTCCTCTGTCGCTCCCTTCTCTCTGCAGATCCGAGAGGCGGTGGCCAACGCCACGTCAGACTACGACAAGGAGAAGCTGCAGGAGCGCCTGGCGAAGCTGTCTGGCGGTGTGGCCGTGCTCAAGGTGGGCGGACATGTGGGTGCTGAGTGGTGCTGAGTGGTGCTGAGTGGTGCTGAGTGGTGCTGAGTGGTGCTGGGTGGTATGTGATGAGTGATGAGTGCTGTGTCATCTGTGTTGGCTGCTGGGTGCTGTAGCCCCGGTGTGTTAGCCTCCTCCCATGTTCCGCCCTCCCCCTCTCTGCTCTCCATGCCTGCAGATCGGGGGGGCCAGCGAGGTGGAGGTGGGGGAGAAGAAGGACCGGGTGACGGACGCTCTGAACGCCACCAAGGCCGCCGTGGAGGAGGGCATTGTGCCGGGCGGCGGTGTGGCTCTGCTCTATGCGTCCAGGGATCTCGACACTCTTACCGCGGAGAACTTCGACCAGAAAGTCGGCATTCAGATCATCCGGGACGCGCTCAGGGTGAGTAAACGTCCCATCCGTTGTTTGCCTTCCACTAGTGGCTCTGCTGTACGCGTCTAGGGACCTTGACACACTCACTGCGAATAGTTTTGACCAGAAAGTGGGCACTCAGATCATCAGGGACACGCTCAGGGTGAGTGATCGTTTCATCCCATCCGCTGTCTGCCGTGAGCTAGTCGATCATTATCCACTCTCATGCTTCTCAAAACCCCAATTTCCTCACCTCCTTTTCCCCCTCTCCGCCCCTCTCCCCTCCCTTCATTTCCTCCCTCACCCCCCCTCCTCCTTCCCCATCCTACCAGACGCCAGCGCTGACCATTGCGAACAATGCGGGCGTGGAGGGGGCAGTGATCGTGGGGAAGCTGCTGGAGCAGACAAACCTCGACTGGGGCTACGACGCTGCCAAGGGTGCGTGCCCTGGGGCTGCTTGTGCTGATGGGGTGGCTCGGGCTGCTTGGGTGGATGGGTGGCTGGGGCTGTGGCTTGTATGCTGGGAGCAGTGATCGTGGGGAAGCTGTTGGAGCAAACCAACCTTGACTGGGGCTACGACGCTGCCAAGGGTGCGTGCCCTGGGGCTGCTTGGGTTGGCTAGGGCTGCTTGGGTTGGCTAGGGCTGCTTGGGTTGGCTAGGGCTGCTTGGGTTGGCTAGGGCTGCTTGTGTGGATGGGTGATGGGGGCTGTCTTTTGTATGCAGGGGGCAGTGGTCGTGGGCGAGTTGCTGGCTGGAGCAGACCAATCTTGACTGCGGCTATGATGCCGCCAAGGCTGGGTGACGGCATTGGGTGCCAGCTGTGGGGTGCTGTGGGGTGCTGTGGGCAAGGTGATGCGCACGGAGCTCGTGGATGCTGCCTCTGTCGCCTCCCTCGTCACCACCACCGAGGCTGCTCAAGGGCATCACAGCCTTGGCTCACCCACGTGTTTTGAACTGTTGTCTTTTCTCTTTCCCCTCCCCTTCTCCCCCATCACCCCTGCTCTCCCTCCCTCTCCCCCCCACCCCCCCCGCCTCCCTCCCTTCCCCAGGCGAGTACGTGGACATGGTGAAGGCGGGCATCATCGACCCTCTCAAGCTCTCACTCCTTGCGTTGTCTTCTCCCCACCCCACTCTCCGCTCCCCCATCCACCAGGCGAGTACGTGGACATGGTGAAGGCGGGCATCATCGACCCTCTCAAGCTCTCACTCCTTGCGTTGTCTTCTCCCCACCCCACTCTCCGCTCCCCCATCCACCAGGCGAGTACGTGGACATGGTGAAGGCGGGCATCATCGACCCTCTCAAGCTCTCACTCCTTGCGTTGTCTTCTCCCCACCCCACTCTCCGCTCCCCCATCCACCAGGCGAGTACGTGGACATGGTGAAGGCGGGCATCATCGACCCTCTCAAGCTCTCACTCCTTGCGTTGTCTTCTCCCCACCCCACTCTCCGCTCCCCCATCCACCAGGCGAGTACGTGGACATGGTGAAGGTGGGCATCATCGACCCTCTCAAGCTCTCACTCCTTGCGTTGTCTTCTCCCCACCCCACTCTCCGCTCCCCCATCCACCAGGCGAGTACGTGGACATGGTGAAGGCGGGCATCATCGACCCTCTCAAGCTCTCACTCCTTGCGTTGTCTTCTCCCCACCCCACTCTCCGCTCCCCCATCCACCAGGCGAGTACGTGGACATGGTGAAGGCGGGCATCATCGACCCTCTCAAGCTCTCACTCCTTGCGTTGTCTTCTCCCCACCCCACTCTCCGCTCCCCCATCCACCAGGCGAGTACGTGGACATGGTGAAGGCGGGCATCATCGACCCTCTCAAGCTCTCACTCCTTGCGTTGTCTTCTCCCCACCCCACTCTCCGCTCCCCCATCCACCAGGCGAGTACGTGGACATGGTGAAGGTGGGCATCATCGACCCTCTCAAGCTCTCACTCCTTGCGTTGTCTTCTCCCCACCCCACTCTCCGCTCCCCCATCCACCAGGCGAGTACGTGGACATGGTGAAGGCGGGCATCATCGACCCTCTCAAGCTCTCACTCCTTGCGTTGTCTTCTCCCCACCCCACTCTCCGCTCCCCCATCCACCAGGCGAGTACGTGGACATGGTGAAGGCGGGCATCATCGACCCTCTCAAGCTCTCACTCCTTGCGTTGTCTTCTCCCCACCCCACTCTCCGCTCCCCCATCCACCAGGCGAGTACGTGGACATGGTGAAGGCCGGAATCATCGATCCCCTCAAGGTAATCCGCACGGCGCTCGTGGACGCTGCCTCTGTGGCTTCTCTCATGACCACCACCGAGGCTGTTGTCGTTGACCTTCCGGAAGATCCCAAGCCCAGCCCCATGGGCGGCATGGGCGGTATGGGTGGCATGGGCGGCATGGACTACTAGATATAATTCTCGTGGTGCTGCCGGCGTGGGTGCGGTTACGACCACTCAGGCGGCCGTGGGTGGGCTTTGGAACTAAGGCCGCATTAGGTGGCGATTTGAGATTGAGTGGTACTGTACACGAGGATGCATCATGACGAGCAGTGGGTTGGGCTTGGAAGTTTTACGTAACTGCATTCTGCAGAGTAGGTTCTTTAGATGTGCACATAGCTGTGCCCTGCCCTTAGTTGGGGAGGGAGAAGCTAGGCTCCAAGAGGATGAATAATACCTCTTGTTCATAAGAAGTGCAAGTTTAACTGGATGGAGTTTTGGGTTCTACATTTTATTTCTGATTTAATTTCATTGCATCGAGCAAACTGATTGAAGTCATTCAGGTTCTGATTGAAGCAAATTGAGGGTTTGGTAGTATTTTACGTGTATTATAATTATTCGCTGACTTACCACTTTGAACCGCTCGATACTCAGCAGTATAATAAGCGCTGCTGAAACTACAAAACAACCGTTCTGATACGTCCTCGTCAAGTTGCCCCTAATCCAATCAGAACCCCGCCTTGCGACTCGGACCAGTAATTTTGCGGGGCAAATTGCCAATATTTCATGTAGCGGGCAGCTCAAATGCTTGGTGGTGACCGTGTCAGGGGCAATTGCAGCTGTCAGACCTTTGGCCTAGGCAACATCGCAGAAATTACCACCCACTTCGTTTTGCCTTCCTGACCAGCTGTGAGTTTTCCTACCCATGCTCTTCTTTGGTCAATGAGGCAACCCAGCGAACTCCCCTCGATGCGAATCGGGCCAGACGAGCCGCTTGGTTACCAGCACTTCGGCCGGCCAATCCCTGCTTGAATTTCATCCACGTGCACCGAGATTCGCATACCCTTACGAAATGATTTCTGGGTTAGCCTGCCCAGGTCCAAGTCTCCAACGCAACGTGCTGGCTTTGTGCGACAGTGAAGCACAGATCGCCTCGCCACATCTGACACCAAGAGAAGCGTCGCAGAGGTTTCAGCGAACCCATTCCCGCCTGTCGCAAAGCGTTCGCAGGGCTACTTGGCGCTGCGCCAGCTCGTCAATCTCCCCCACCTTGCGAACCTGGAAAACGCCATCCACCAGCAAATCGTGTGGAACAATCAGCGAGCCGCGCATTCGCCAACGGCATTTCCTATCACATTGTTCAGCGCAACTCGACGCGAGCCTCCAAGTCTGTTCCAGGCGTATCTGCATCGCTCTGTTGCACCTTCATGCCACAGCCCTCGTCAACTAGCGACCCGTCGAAGTTGGCGTCGCATTGAACCATTATCTCAATAAGCTTGCTTTCCACTTTGGCATTCGAAGCCATCGAACCAGCACCATCCACTCGATATCTCGGAAACGAAAGCGACACGCGTACTAGCGACGCTCGCAACTTTCATTCACAGCTATACTCTGTTAGAAGGGTGGCAGCGCGTGACGCGCGGAACAAAAGCACGCGATAACGACATAGAAAGGTGGAATCAAACAACGGCCACTTTTTAACGCGACGGCATGGCAACGCGTTGTGTACGAATGCTGGAGCTACGGTCGCACGCTCTGATGCTCACCGTAGCATTCGCAATAGTAGCGCTCTCGACTGTTACAGAGTCAGCCTCTTTCGGCGACACGGGACGAGCAACGGCCACCTTTTATGGCAGCGGCGACGGTGAGGTTTTTTCTTTATTTCTTTCTTTCTTATTTTCGGTTCGAACTTACTACGGAGGAACTGTAACGCAGTTAGTACCGCACCCTCATCTCACTTTCGTGCTACTTTCGTCTCTTGCCACCTTGATACATTGTAACTTGTTTCGCTCACTCGCATCCCAATTCCCTTCAACGATGTGCTGATAGGTGGCAATTGCGGTTACGGAGTCCTTGCGGAATCCGGCTACGGCCCGCTCATCGCGGCGGGAAGTGCGCCGCTTTACAAGGGCGGCAAAGGCTGCGGCGCCTGCTACAAGTAAGTCAGTTCTGCTCCACCCGTTGACCGTCTCTCGACCATCCCTCCCTTGAATATCAAGATCTCATCCTTTCTTCCCAATGCGATCAACACAGAAATTTCCTTCGCTTAGTTATCCCCTCAACACAGTCACCTCATGATCTTCCAAAAATTCATCCCTTCCCTTCTTCCTTTTCCCCTCCCCATCCCCCGCCCCGTTTTCCTTTCACCGCCGCAGGGTGCGGTGCGTGAACAGCCGGTGGTGCAAGCACGCAGGTATCACGGAACCCATACCCCTCTCTCCCTCTCTCTCTGTGATCCGCTCTCTTCTCCCCCAGGGTGCGCTGCGTGGACAGCAAGTGGTGCAAGGACGCGGAAATCACGGTGCCAATAACGGACTTCTGTCCGGGCGGCGGAGTGTGTTGCGCCACGTGCACGCACTTCGACCTCAGCCAGCCCGCGTTCGGCATCATCGCGGACCCCGTCGCAGGAGTCATTCCGCTCGCCTACCAGCGGTGAGTCATTCCACTCACCAACCAACGGTGAGCACGCATGGGTCCAAAGGTGGGGCGACGCTTGTTTCGTCCCGTACCAAGAGGTGAGCACACGAGTATTTCCTTTCATCGCGGACCCAGTCGCGGGAGACATTCCGCTCGTCTATCAGCGGGGAGTCATTCCGCTCGCCTACCAGCGGGGAGTCATTCCGCTCGCCTACCAGCGGTGAGCCACAAGCAAGTAAGGCCGCCTGTGTAGCACTGGTGAGCACACATGGGGCCAAAGCTGGTACCGCAAGCACACGATTATTAGATTTCACGGCAGTTGTCATGTCGTTTCAAGCTCCTGATCGCAAACAAACAAAAGCTTCGCCTTTTCTCTCCGTCACTCCCCTTCACTCTCCGTCACTCTCCGTCACTATCCGTCAATCTCCATCACTTCCCGTTCCCCTTGTTTCCCCGAACCAGCACACAATCCCTTGCTCGTTCCCCACATCAGTCGTGTTCACTTACCTATTCAAACTCCTTTCCTCCCTCCTATCCCAGAATTCATTTAATCCCCTCGCAGGGTGCCGTGCTCGTTCCCCACCTCCATCACCTTCCGCGTGACCGGCACCAACTACTGGATGAACGTGCTGCTGCTGCGCGTGGGGGGGGCTATCGCAAACCACTCTCTTTCCCCTCCTCTGTGCTACTATCCCCTAACTCCCCTCGCAGGGTGCCATGCTCGTTCCCAACGTCGATCTATCACGTTCAAGCCCCTGTTTCTAACCTCGCTATTTCCCCTCCTGTGCTTATGCCCCTGTAATTCCCGAATCCCCTCGCAGGGTGCCCTGCTCGTTCCCCACGTCGATCACCTTCCGCGTGACCGGCACCAACTACTGGATGAACGTGCTGCTGCTGCGCGTGGGCGGGCCGGGGGAGGTTGCTCTGGTGGAGGTGTCATCTAAGAACGACCCCAACTGGCGCCCGCTAACGCACGACTGGGGCACGAATTGGGTCAGCTGGACATATATCGAGGGGCCGTTGAAGTTTCGGCTTACATCGGGGATGGACGGGGCTGTGATTACAACGGGGGAGAATTGCGTTCCGGCGATTTATCCTGGGGATTACACTTGCGGCGCGCAGTTCACGAGTGGGTATAACAGTTCGGATACCAACGGGGATGGTGGGAGCAACAGCAGCGTGGGGAACAGCACAGAAGTACCTGAGAAGAAGAACGGCGACAATGGCAATAGCGGGAATGCCACTAACGGAGACAGCAACAACACCACCAACAACAGCAGCTCGACAGTACCTACCCCGTCAGCAGTACCCCCAGCAACAACGTCCCCAGCAACTACCGCACCAACAACCACTCCTCCTGTAACAACCCCCTCTGCAACAACTGCCCCTGTAACAACCACCAACCCTGAAACAACCGCCCCTGGAACAACCGCCTCTGGCACTACCGCCCCTGCAACAACTCCTCCTGTAACAACTGCCCCTGCCACAATTCCTGGAACCGAAGGCTCCTCCTTCGGCCGAAGCAGCACTGCTGGTGGCGGCCCCACCACCGGTACTCCCAATGCTGACGTGTCCCCTGCCGCGTCAGCATCCTCTCCTGCTCCCACCGGCCGCAAGGTCAATGCGGGCGGCAGCAGCACTGGCAGCCAAGGCAGCAGCAGCAGCAGCAGCAGCAGTGGCAGTGGCAGCAGCAGCAGCGGCAGTAGCAATGATCCCACCATCCCCTCAACCCTCATCCCCCCTCAAACCGGAGAAGACGTTCCTATAGCGTCGCAGACCACAGGGGGTGTGACTATACCGAATGCCAGCTACAGCATCGACTCAAACGGAGGAGCCGCCACCAGCAGCAATGCCCAGGTGGGGGCGGGCGGCACTGCAGCAGCAGGAGCAGTAGGTGCTGGTAACCCTGTAACTGCAGGTACAGTGAAGCGTGGGAAGAAGGCGAGGAGTGGAGTGGCGCCGGCTAAGAAGGCAGGAGGGGGGCACCCTGCAGGGAAAGGGCACAGAGCTGGTAAAGGACACCATGTGAAGGGCCAGCCAGTCTTGGCTCGGTAACACTTGGCTCGGTAACACTTGGCTCGGTAACACTTGGCTCGGTAACACTTGGCTCGGTAACACTTGGCTCGGTAACACTTGGCTCGGTAACCCTTGGCTTGGTAACACCCAATTTGGTGATACTTGGCTCGGTAACGCCCTGTTGGCCCGACAACTCTTGGCGCGGCAACACTCGGCTATGTAATGGTAGGCATGGTAGCAGTTCATGTGTTTATAGGTTTGGTCAACATGGCTTCAGTTACAGCAGGGATAGGATACTAGGCTAAGCATATGGCGTATTTGATTTTAGATACATAGGTTGCTTGCGTGGCAACCTTGCCTTGTGTATGTCAACATGGCTTGTGATGTGAGATTGGTTAAACCTGAGTGCTACACATGCGCATGATGACACATGCCCATGATAACACATGCCCATGATGACACATGCCCATGATGACACATGCCCATGATGACACATGCCCATGGTGACGCATGCCCATGATGACGCATGCCCATGGTGACGCATGCCCATGATGGCACATGCCCGTGATGGCACATGCCCGTGACGGCACATACCCATGATGAAACATACCCATGATGACACATACCCATGATGACACATACCCATGATGACACATACCCATGATGACACATACCCATGATAAGGTTGTACACCCGTAAGTGGATTGGTACCGTATGTGTGTTTCAATGGATGGACAGTTAACACACCGAATCTTCCCCTGTTCAAACGACACAAGCTAATTGGGCTGATTGATTAAGATAAGCAATGCTCAAATGCACATTGTAAGATCATAATTCTCTTAAAATCCCATCCAAACACAAACAGCCATTACACAAAACCCTGGAACAAAACCAACATGCTTCATCCCACTCCTTTCAACTAGAGTGACCTCCCTTCTGTTTCTCCAGGTACCTCCATTCTGCCCCACTTCCGGCTGCGCCAACCCCCCACCCCTCTTCCCCCTTCCACCCCAATGTATCCCCAATACCCCACCCTACCCTAGAATTCTCGGCCAGGTTTTGATCCCACACACTAGTCCAACTCTCGACTCGCCTCAGAAACCATGTTCACCCTGAGTTCCTAACCCTCACTCCATCTTCACCTTTGTGAATCACTTCCGAATCTTCTCTTCCAGCAGCAGATTAGGAACTAATCGAACCGTTAGTTCGCCACATATGGTACTACTCCATGTGCACCCAGAGTTCCTAACCCTCACTCCGTCTTCACCTTTATGAGCCGCTTCTTGATCTCCGCTTCCATCAGCGGCACCACGTACTGGTTCACATAGACAGCCGCAGTAATCGCCCCCGCATGTCCAGGAAACAAGGCCTTCGCCAGCCCTATCGCCGCCTTCTTAGCCGCCTTTTCCACCAGCGCCTTTTGCCTCTCGGGGTCCTTCGCTGCCTTGATGGGGCCTTTCATAACCTTGATTGCGTCCAGAACGGCATCGCTCGCCATTTTCGCGGCCTTGTCTTTCATTTTTGCCGCCTGGTTTTTCACCTTCCCGGTCGTGCTCATATCAGGATACGCCTTGAAAACCCGTTTGGGTTTCGGTGAATCGGCCAACGCGCGCCGGCTAGTAGTACGGGGAGTAATTTGCGCACTGCGTGGCGCCGTGGGATCGGCAGCAGAGAGGGTCAGCTTTTGAGTCGACTCCAAATCAGGACTGATTTGCGCGATTCGTGGCGCCGTGGAGTCGGCAGCAGAGAGGGTCAGCGCGAAGGCCGCAAGGAGGACGAGAAGGAGAGAGAGGTAGCGGAGAGCCATGGCGGATTGGGTATACCGGCGGTATGTATGAAGAATCAATGTGACGCCTGATTGAGTGTGCACAAGACGTACTGCGAAGTGACTTTGCGTGACGTGCGGTAGTGACATGCGATGTGAAAACAGCTGCGAGGAAGTTAGATCCTGATGTGGGAGATTCGAATCCCTGTCAGGAGTTGGATGGGCCTCACAACTGAACTACGAGCTTTTATATACTTCTGGAGGCATGGATGTGCAACCCCAACGGATGCCCATTGGCTGGAAGCTATGAGCTTATTGTCTGGCGTCGCACGGAATAATTGTGACGAATTTTGAATAAGGCAATTACCATTATCCCGACTCGCCAATAAGGAGAAGGGGGGTGCGATTTACGCTGCGGGGGACTGTGGTTTGGTCGCCCGCTTGACGCGGAGGGATTTTTGATTGGTCTTTTGCAGCCGCGTGATGCGGAGCGAGCTTCAATTGAGCTTGTGGCTGGCCGCGTATAACGGTGGAAAGCAGAACATACACTACAAGAAGCAAGGAAACACTTCTCATATGTGTAAATATTATAGCTACTTGGTGATGTGGTGCAGACTCAGAATGTTGGTATCAGATAGATTCTAGGTTTGTGAGGGAGAAGCGGAAATTTGTCTCATTATTTCCACTTGCAATGATGTGCAATGTGGGATAGAGGACCCTTTTAGGGTGTGTTTTCGTTTTTTTTTTTTTTTCATTCTACGAAGTGGCTGTGACCCTACAACTGTAAACGGTACACGGTATCCTCGTGACGAAGGAGTGAATGGTCCTAAACCCTCACCCCTCGCACGCGCAAACGCTGTCCGTTGGATCAAGCTTCAACTCCTATCTTCCCCGATTCCCTTTCTCTTCCTTTCGTTCTCTCACCCATCCTTCTCTCTGTGGCAGTTCTTCTGTGGCAGTCCTTCGAAACACCGGAACCCTATTTTGGCTCCAACGGCTACGGGCTTTTCCCTTTCCCGTAGTTCCATTTCTCTCTCCTCTCCCTCGCCTTGTGGGCAGTCCCCTAAACAGCCGCCGCCATGGGTCGTATGCACAGTCACGGGTCAGTAGATTTTCCGCGCGCTGCGATTCCTTTTTATGTCAGATTGTCAGGGTTAAGGAAAGCCATGCTGACGCGTGTAGTCCGCGTCTTTTCCTCTCTTTGCGTCTGCCTCGGTTAATGCAGAAAGGGTATTTCGCGCTCCGCCCTGCCCTACAAGCGCACTCCTCCGAGCTGGTTGAAGATCTCCGCCCCCGAGGCACGTTCTTTCTCTCCTTAGTGCGATTCTTCTAGATCCTTACTTTTAGGCCACCCGTCGTAGAGAAGCCCAGGAACCCCGAATCAACAAAATTGCATGCGCTAAGGACGAGCTTCTGTGTCTTTCGGAAAGACACAATGCCCGACGCTTTATTTCCGTTTGTGCTTCGCGTCGACCTGGAAAACAAATAGTGTTGGCTGGCATGCTCATACTACCTAGCACATCCGAAAACTCTCGACGAAAGGGTTGAATCTTCGATTCACGCTCTTTCTGACTTTGCGCTTGTTTTTCGTCCACTCATCGCCATCACCCTATGCCAGGTTGACGAGCACATCTGCAAGCTCGCGAAGAAGGGTCTGACGCCGTCGCAGATCGGCGTCATTCTGAGGGACTCGCACGGTATCGCGCAGGTGTCCGGCGTTACGGGCAGCAAGGTCCTGCGCATTCTCAAGGCTCACGGTACCTGACCTGAAAACTCTTCTCTGCTGGGGTAAACCCCCCTCGAATATTCCAACGTCCCTTTCTGTAAGCTTCACTGCGGGCCGCTTGGCCGGAGCAGTGAGCGGTCAGAGGGCGTTATCGGTATGTGCCGCTCCATTCCTCCATTGCACTCGGGCGCTCGTGTTCGTCCAGGTTCCCATTAGAAATTGATGTTTTCGGGTTTAGGTTAAGCTACAGGTTGCTGCTTTTTTCCTTGTCAATGTTTTGGATTTGGAACCCATCAACATTTTGTACTTCGATCGTCCTGGGTCTGGTGCCTGCAGTTTTCGAAAATAAAGGCTTCGGCCCTCAATAAAGCTTTCCCATTCCTTCACCCCCCACAGGCCTGGCGCCCGAGATCTTCGAGGACCTGTACCATCTGATCAAGAAGGCGCTGGCGGTTTGTAATCTTCCCCCCTCCCCCCAACCCGTTCCCCCCCTCCCCACCCGCGCGCCCCCATCCCCCTCCAATAGGTCTTGCACCGGAGATCCCCGAGGACCTGTACCATCTGATCAAGAAGGCGCTGGCGGTGCGCAAGCACTTGGAGCGCAACCGCAAGGACAAGGACTCCAAGTTCCGCCTCATTCTCATCGAGAGCCGCGTGCACCGCCTCGCGCGCTACTACAAGTGGACCAAGAAGCTGCCGCCCAACTGGAAGTAGTGAGTGCCCTTCGTTGCATGTGCTTTCTGAACAATTTGTTCAGTTTTGCTGGTATTGCAACAATATGAGCCGCGTGCACCGCCTCGCGCGCTACTACAAGTGGACCAAGAAGCTGCCGCCCAACTGGAAGTAGTAAGTGCACTAGGACTCTCTCCCCCCCCACCCCGCCCCCCCTCCTCTTCTGTCTCCCGCTCTTCTCTCTCCCTCTCTTCCTCTCTCCCTCTCTCTCCCTCTCCCTTTTTCTGCCTCTCTTTTCTCCCTCCCCCTCCTCTCCCCCCCTCCCCTCTCCTCTATCTCGTTTCATTGTGTGTATGCACTAACACCAATAAGCTGCCACTAAGTGGGAAGCAGTGGTCACCGTTTGAAGGCTTGGAATGCAACTTGAATCCTGCATGCATGACCTACCGTACCTGACTCATCTTCCCTTCTTCCATCCCACCCCCTGTGTGGCTACCTTGCAGCGAGTCCGGCACTGCCAGCACCCTCGTCGCTTAAGCTGGAAGCATGGATGCTGCTCCTTGTGCTCTCGTTCTGGTCCGCCCATAGGTGGGCTGCACTGTATTTTGGAATTATTTGAGTTACCAGACTTTCCTGTGTTGAGTGATTATGAAAGAAAATTGCAGTCCGTCCAAGTGAATCAAGTGAGGCAAGGAAGCAAGTACACCAAATTCCTTCATCTTTTGGTGCTCGTTTTGGAAGTAATGAAGGAGAGTTATTTTTTCTTGGCGATGCCATGTCAGCTAAGATATCTGAAGATAGTTTAGATATATTGTAATGACTTCTCATTAGGGGTGTTTATTGTCACGCACTCATATTAGCAATAGTAACTAAAAAATATTTTACATGGGGAAGATAGCCAAACTAGACTAATAAAGTAACTACACTCGCACAACCCAACCTCCAACTGCGGTTGAGCCTAACGAGAGTTCGGGGGAGAGACGAGAGCCGCGACATCCTCGTCCCAATCTGACGAGTACTCAGGTTCAGGCTCTGCGACGAAGGCAGGCTCGGCCGGCAGCAGCGCCTGCTGCGAAACGATCGACAGCTGCTTCATCTCCTCGTCGTCGCCCACCACCAGCTCGCGAATGCCCTCGTGCAACGACACCAGCTACTGCACGCAACCATGGTGAGAGAGTGAAGAAAATATAAACATGTTGAGGAGTCGCGTAGGAAGGAAAGATACCAGCAACGACGGATAGAGGCGAACAAATATTACAGGGATGGAAAGGGGCAAGGGGAAAAACAAGAAACGGGGGAGGTCCGGGGAGGATGGGGGAACTAAGGTACGCAGGGGAGAAGTTATGTACCGCGGCGTTGTTGCGCGCGGATTGCGCGATGACATCGAGGGCGAGGATGGGGAACGGATTCTCGATAATGACGCCGACCTCCTCGATGCAGAAAAAGACTCCCGCGCACATGGCGGTGACGGGGATCGTGAGCCAGCCGAGGGGGTCCCAGAGCGCGAGCGGCAGGAACATGTGGTAGAGCATGAGGAATCTCGAGGTGAGGCGCGTGTAGGAGAGCGGGATGGGCGTTTTGAACAGCCTCTCGCTTGTTGGAAGGAAACGGTGGTGGGGCGGTGGTATGCCCCCAACCCACCGAGGGCACTTCGGTGCCTTCGATCCCTTTGACTAGGGATCGGTGGGGTGGCACCGATTGACTTCGGGAGACTCACCCTTCGGTGCCACGTGGCGGCACCACATTCCAACCTTCAAGTGCAAGGCGAATTCGGTGTGTTCGGTGTGAAATTCGGTGGTCGAATTTCACCCCAACCGAAATGTTACACGCGGCGCATTCGCGACGCGAGTGTAGCGATGTGATGTTACATGTGCGGTTCGATGTAATGCATTTGCTATAAATCGACCTGCCTTGTATGCATGCTTTATACTGAAATCCTGAATCTTCTTGTACATGGTCCATTCGAACCAGAATTCCAGAGAGGTCTATCCTTGCTTCTAAGAGCACTAGCAATCACGTGAACGCCAATATCTCGGCGTATACTTGGGCGATTAACGTGTTTGACGGCTTGTTGGAAAGCCAAGACTGTGCTCTATCGTTTAGTGCAACTTAGAGTTCCTGCAAAGTAGAGGAGACGCCTCTACAACACCGCTCTCACCACGAATAAACCCGTCTTTGCTCCGTTTCACGCTTTGTTTCAAACACAGGTCGCCACGAACCGAGTTTGAATCTCTTACCCTGCGCCCTCCAACCACCTCATCCACCATGGATGCCCTTTCCACGCACTCCACTGTCGGATCATCTACTACCGAGGCGGTTTCGGAGGACAACGTGGATGCTGATGGAGTCTCTCCAGCATAAGACACTTCAGTCGCATTGGCCTGTGTTGCTGCGCTGTCGGAGTTGCTTTCAAGAGGTATATTGGCTCCTGAACGGGTGTTTGGGAGGATGGCTTTTGGGACGAAGATATCTAACAATGCGGCGGCGTTACTAATGCGCTGATAAAGAGTGTGGAGAGAAAATAACAAAAACGACGGGACTGCTGATTAAGGCACCTACCGATATATCGAGAAGCATATTGACGTGCCATCTTCTCCACGCCGCATAGCTCTGCCGCCAAAGCTTCTTCCCCGAGACTTCCGGCGGCAACTCTGAGGTTAATGCGTGCGGAGGAAGCCTCTTCTATTTCGAGAAGCTCTGGAAATACGGCCTTGACATTGTCGAATATCTCGTTCGCTTCACCCTGCCCGAGTGAGGCGGTGTCACTGGCGGTGTTCCTGCAGCGTTGCGTCCCACGAACCAGAGTTGACGTCAGAACCAAGGTGCATTAGAAAAATGTGGGGACTGCTTTTGAGTCGACTCAAATGCGTCCCACGAACTGGCGTTGACGTCAGAACCAATAGCCATCAGAAAAATGTGGGGACGTGCGAACTGTAGAGAGAATGCTGATGAGTTCGTTTGAAACCGGGTGCGGTGTGTCTGAGATACGGTAACAATATCTTCCTAGTATTGCCATTTCGGGGGGGGGGGGGGGGGTGGGGGGGGGTTACGCACCCATCGGCCAATGTAGCGGCGGAGTCTCGTGCAGAATAATCCATGTGGCTTGCGTAACGAACAGAAGGGCAACTGACGCGTAAGAAATATATTGCTGGAAAATGCCAGGCAGGGAAGCGACTGCTTATCGAATATGGCGGTTGTAAGGCAAATATGGCAGGCAAATATGACCACGATCGTGTGGTCGCGTCGGGGCTGCAAGTGAGTGGGATCGGAGCTGGACGGAACACCCAAGGCGCTTTGAATGAGTTGGAGTGGGGGGGCTCAGTTCTCCGCTGGTTCGGGGAGGAGATGCGCTGCTTGAGGGGCTGAAGAAATGTCTGGGGGCATTGACTTGGAAGTTGGATTCGAATTTTGAATTTGGCATTTGAGTATTGGTGCAGCTTGAATTCAAATTTCCCGAATCGCGGTTCCGCAGGAAGGCTACACCGAAAGTCACTATCTCAAATGTTAACGACCATAAGCCAAAGACAAATCAGAGAAAATGGTCATAATAATTGTTGGATCGTGAACACGTTAGTGAAAAAATCGCAATAAAAATACACCCCATCTGTCAGCTACCTCATTGTGTTGAACTCACTCAACCCCACCAACATCATATGAGCTGGTTTTTCTTAACCCTAATTCAATCACTTTTGCGGTGTATGGCAAGAAGTGTTATAGAAAGTGCTAAACAAAATCTCAAAGCGAACCTTCTGCATTATATGCGCTTTCCTTTCCGCCCGTGTTGTACGGATCACGAATTCAGCAATCACACGCCGACGACAATTATGCAAGGAGTGCAGAAGTGCTTGCATTCCTCCTCGCTGGTAAGTAGGATGACAATTGCAAGCACCCGCCGGGTTCGCCGCTCACGCCTTAACTTGCGGCGGGTAACGACGAACTCGCTGCTGCGGGGCGCACATTCTCCCAGCTCATCCTCCGCTCATCCGTCCCTATATAAGTGTCTGCATTAGTTGTAATTTAGCATCAGATCCACATCGATAATCCCCTCATTGCGAGTCCTTCAGACTGACTCACACCGTAAGATACTGACATTCCGAAGTGGCACCCAACGGTAGTTAGCATTTTCTCATTTTTCGCGACGAATCTCCAGGCTCATCATACCAGCTTCCCGCGAGACCCTAGCAGCCTCCTTCAAGGATACTAGCAATGGCTATCCGTCGCCTTTTCCTCGTCGCGCTTCTGTGCGTTTCGGTGCTCGCAGCGCTGACCCTTACCACCACGGCCTTCGAGCTTCGCGGCACTCCGGAAGATAGCGGCGCGACTCGTAGAAAAACTGTTGCTAGCAGGCGATCCCTCGCGGATTCACCGCGTTATGTCGCCATGCCGAGCTCTCCCAAGGCGAGCAGGTGGAGCAAGGCCAAGAAGGCTTGTGTAGGTGGGGCCAAGAAATGCGCGAAACTCGTCGCCGACAAGGTGACTTTCAAGGATGTGGCCAAAATGGCGGCCAACGAGGCGGCTTCGGGCAGCGGGATGGCGATCGACGCGGCGGGAGGCGTCGCAGCCGCGCGGAAGGGGGACAAAAAAGGCGTCAAGAATGCAGCGGTGAATGTCGCGAAGGGCGCTGGCTCACTCGCGGCTGCCGCGTTGGTTCCGCACGGCGCGCTCGCGTTCAGCGCGACGAGCTTCGCGGCGGGCAAGGCGAAACCCCACGTGGAAAAAGCGGTGAAGGAGCAGAAGGAGAAGCGTCAGGAGAAGCGCAACAGCAGCTTCCACCAGATGAAGTAGGCTGTCAAGCGGTGAAGGAGCAGAAGGAGAAGTATGCATATACAAGTAGGCTGTCAAAGCCGTCGGGGGGGGGGGGGGGGGGGAGGGGAGGATGGGAGGGGGGGAGAGGGGGAGGGGGGGGGGTTTGGGGGGGTTGGGAGTGTGTCTAGGCTAATCTGAAGAGAGAACATGGTTTCCTTTTTTGGACTATAGTGATAAATTTCCCTTCCTCTCAGGGCATGCCACGGTGATTCATAGAAAACGAACAACTAGCATAAACACACATAAGTTCTTAACAGACATATTATCTCTCCGTGAATACAGGGTCCGGCCTCGCTCTACATGGCGGGCTCGTCACCAAGGACCGTGTTAGTGTCACTGGCGAAACACAGTGCAGGAGGCTCACGGCTAGGGCCTAACGATGATTGAATGATGTTCCTAACGAAATTATTTGACGACTAGACACGTTCCTTTTTGGTGCAACCAGAAAACTTCAATAATTTTACAACGAAGCCAATATAACGCCGAACATCTAGTCGCTAGACAAGTGTTGCCTAGTAAAGAGAAGAGAAAGCGAGCATTTTCCAGAGGGGGTGTAGGCGGACAGGAAAGGGTAGGATAGACGCACTAAGGCATGAAAGAGGCACGCTGTGAAAATATTTCGAACACATACAGAGTGCAACCTGACCTGGCATATAGCTGATCACTAGGGGATGAGGAGGGCTGGCATGTTTGAGATGTGCTTTACCAGATGCTTCATTGGGATTTATTACAAGAACTGAGAACTAGCACAAATATACAAACAAAAAAAACAAATATTTCACACTGCATGACTCTCAAAAGCAGCCCTGATTCCCCAACAGCCCACAGTACGAATGTTGGCAACGCCTTCACATGCCGCCCCTATCTTTTTTTTTCCGTCTAGCACTCTTTAGCAGGTTCAGAAATCTGAACTAAGGCAGTATCTGGCCTTTCCTACAAGCGTTTCAGAAGCAATGAGAATTGTGTAGAGCTTAGTCCGAATCCTTGTTAGAGCATCTGCACTGTTGTCTCCTCGATTCGATTCCTTCTTACACCAGTTGCACCGGAATCTGCGCTTTGAGGTTCCGCTTGCAGTCGGACGAGACGGAGCTTCCGAAGTAGAGAGTCTGGCCCTTGTCGCCGTCCTTCACGGTGTACGAGTAGAAACCGATATACGACGCGGAGCTGAGGGTCCTCGCGAGCGTGAAGTCGCACACGGCGTAGCTCGCGCCATCGCTGAACATTACCACGTTGTGAGGCATCACCCACCGGAAAACTGAAGGGTTTGACGGGGGACCATGGGAGAAGCGGGGGAAGAGAAATCGTATTTTCAGGAGGGCGCAAGAAGTTACTCGCCGGAGGAAGCAGGAACGTAGATCGCGAAAACCAAGCAGTTACTATGCTTCAAGAAAAATGCTATTCTGATATTGAGAAAAAAAGACTAAAAGTCACGTGACGGCAAAACGGACATACTGTGTCAGTATCGTTCGCACTAATATCAGAACCACTACTGCGACTGACCAAGCTGATCGCCGGCGTAGACTTTGGGCGCCTTCCACTTGCTCACACCGAATGTCCACGGGCTGAACACCTGCCCGAAAAACGACCCGCTGCCCTTCCCCACCACGATGTACTTCGCGTCGGCCTGCATCGCGCCTGGAGAAAACGCAGCAACAAAAAAAAAAATAGAAACACGGGATTTCCAGAGAGAGAGAGAGAGAAAAAAAACACATCTATCACAGGGTCGCACAAATCTACCACATCAATTACGCATCGGCTTGAGAATGGATATTTGAGAGTGAGTGAGTGCAGCTGGAAGAAGCGGCAATGACAGTCCAGCGAAAAGGAAGCGGATGGAAGGATGACGGAGGAGCTTGGCGGGCAAAACTTTCGCCGGTTGAACGACAATTCGGTCGACTTACCTAAGAGCATGAGGCACAGGAGAACGCACACGTGTCGCCCTAATCCAGCCATTTCGTTTGCTCCCCGACAAGGATTGTGGCTCTAGCTGAAATGGTATCCTAAGTTTGTTTGACAAACGCAAGAAACTCAGATAAACTCTTATGAGATGAGCGCGAAAAATATCTGACAATATTGGTGCGTGAATTGAGACGACGAGCTCAGCTTTTGTAGTTGGGAGGTATCCTTCTGTCCGATTGTCTTGTTGATGGGAGGTGCTTGATTGCGGAGCTGTGCATCGACGATGCATCTGCCTGAGGGCAAGAACAGGAGCTATTTTCTTGCTTTGCACCGTCAAATCTTGAACCTCTTCGCCGCCCATCAAACGTTCGCGAACCATAGCTGATGTGCACAAAGAAGAAACGAAGCGAGATACCTCTAGTCGTTACGTTCGCATGCGTACCATGCGAATCACGCGAAAGGGAACCTTCGAATGCCGGGTGTATAAGGGCAACGATGGCTGCAAGATGCACTCGCATAAGAATGTTGCAAATGTAAATCTGTTGCGGCTCGGAGGCAGCCGAGTCGCTTATGTACAAACTCACTGCTGCTAGTGCAAGAAGTATATGGGTATTGTTTAGGCGTGTATTGAATAACTCTGGTAGAACGTTCTCCCTCCCTGAAACAACGGTTCGTACTTCAACCTCTCGCGGGACACTGCTCATGGCTACTAAACCTCAACACCTCTGCTCACTTGCAACGAGATGTACCTACCAGGACTCCCATCGGTTCCAGAACCCAACCTCCCAACTCCATGATTCTTTTACCCAATCACTTCGTGGGCCTTGAGTAGCGTTGTCTCATCAGTCAGTCTCTGAGTACTTACGCTTGGAATCCGCTTGTTTGCTTTTAGAAAACCTCAGCTCCTTAAACGGAAAGAGTTCAAGGTACAATACACTAGACTAATGCTGCTGCTGTCGGGTGGTCACCGACAATGGGTGAGACCGCAATGGTCGGCGTGCCTTCCGCTGTCGCTGCAAAGCTGAACCACCCACAAACCAACAAGCCAACACAAAGCTACCACGTCAGCGTGTGCCATGGAACGTGGGAGCCAGAAGTGCCGCATACGCGTCACTGTAATAGTCGGATTGAGATAACGAATACAACATTGCTTTATATTTTGATAAGACTTTCTGTAGATCTTTAGCAGACCTCAAATTAACCTACCGGACCTTGCTGTTAGCTCTGATTTCCACAATATTGATTCAGATGCATGTGTCCAACTAGATTATGGTAATCCGCATAATAAAACTGACTACTGAACAAGAAGATGCATGTGGAATATCTGTACCCATTATAAGAACAGCTTGTACGGTTCTCACAAAATTACCCCCACACCTCATCACAAGCGTGCACCACCACCACCACGCACAGGCAGACTGAGCTCTTCGCCTGAAGGCAGCGGTGCAAAGAGGTCCGAGACGGTGCGCGCCGATACCTGGGAGAGCTGAGCCGGGTTCCACTGCACAGGTAACAATTAATGAAACATGTGCGAAAGACTTATCACACGTGTGTTGCACAGTGTAACAATCCATGCTAAGATTCTCTGGAACTAACAAAACAAAATCTCAAATCCTTCCACCACCCACACCGCCCAAATAGAACGCAAACATCTCAAATCAAATGACGCTCACGTTCCTCAAAAGCACCACAACACCTCCAAAGCAGCAACACACGCCTCATACCCTCCTCAACATCCTCTTATCAACTTCTCACCACCTCCTTTACACAGGCTCACATGCTCAGCCGATACTCCTTCTGCAGGCACTGCGCCAGACTCTCCATCCCCTAAGTCCTAACATGACCCATGAACCACTGACATGACAACCAAACCCCAACCCGGAACACCTGATATTGTGCCCTTTCCATTCCACTCCCCTCACCCTCCCCCATCTCCCTCTCCCTAGCTGAACCTTCAAGTTCTGCAGTCTCACCTTGGGATTGCCATCCTTAACCACCAGCACGGCCCGCACGCCCTCGTAAAAATCCCCCGTCACCGCCTCGTTACAAGCGCGCACGCTCAGCCGATACTCCTTCTGCAGGCACTGCACCAGACTCTCCATCCTGCCGTCCCTCACGCTCCTAAAAGACACTTTTAAAGCCGTCGGCGACATTTTTGCGAGCAGCGCATGGGTCTCCTTCGCCCACACTGCATCGTCAGCGCTCCACCCCGGGTGCGTCGCTGACGTGGCAGACGCGTGATTTAAAAGAGCGGTGAAAACTCCCTCCACTGTTCTTTTACTGAAACAGGCTTCAATCGCAGCGGCCCTTGCTATAATCCCCCCTTTAGTGGGAAGCACACGTTCAGCATGCTCCTGAATGGCCAAATGGATTGCTTCGGGATCTCCCGTGCCTAGGCACCCGAGCCTGTTCTCGAGGCTCGGCAGGCGGTCGGAAGGTACGAAGTGGGTGGCTAGGCCCAAGGCAAGCATGTCAGGTGCGGGAACCCGGGCTCCAGTTAGGGCTAAGTACTCTCCTGCAGGGATGAAGGAAACATGGAATGGGGGGAAGAAGAAGGGGGGGAGAAACGAGGGAGGTTGGAAGTACGAAATTCAAGGTCTTGTGATTAACCGCCATTCCTCGGACAGGATTGGGCTGTTAGATGGTGTTACCATGACTTACGGATTCAGAAGTTTTCTTGGAAAGCAGACATGCGGAAACGCATTGGTTTATGGATGCTGTATGTGAGCACAATTAGCTGTTGTGAACAGTATTCTGGGTTCCTTATAACCAGCCCAAGAGCAAAGGGGGATGGATGAAGGAGGGTGAGGAACGAGGCGGAGGAGGCCACGCACCCATGTGGCCGGGAAGGCGAGAGAGGAAGAAAGAGGCACCGACGTCGGGATGCAGGCCAATGGCGGTTTCAGGCATGGCAAAGACCTGATGGGGGAAGAGGTGAAGCGAGGTGAGGTGAGGTGAGGTGAGGTGAGGTGAGGTGAGGTGAGGTGAGGTGAGGTGAGGTGAGATGAGGTGAGGCAAGAGGAATGAAGGAGGTATAAACACTGAAATGTTGCGCACACCCATTCACACCCACTCACAGCATTCTCAGTGACGACACGGAATGCCCCGTGCACAGATATGCCGTTACCACCGCCAAACACCACCCCGTTGATGAGAACAACGCGCGGCTTGGTGAGACACCCACACTCACACTCGCGCACACGCTCACACACAGACACATACTCTCACTCACTCCCTCACTCACAGCGTTCTCAGTGACCACTCGAAACGCCCCGTGCACGGATTTGCCGTTACCACCACCAAACACCACCCCGTTGATGAGAGCCACGTGCGGCTTGGTGAGACATTCACACCCACCTTTACCCACACTTACACAAACACTCACAGCGTTCTCAGTGACCACTCGGAATGCCCCGTGCATGGAGATGCCGTTACCCCCGCCAAACACCACCCCGTTGATCAGAGCCACATGCAGCTTGGTTTGACACTCACACGCACCTTCACACCTTCTCCCTCACACACACTCACACACACACTCACTCACAGTTACTCACAGCGTTCTCAGTGACCACTCGGAATGCCCCATGCACAGATATGCCGTTACCCCCCCCGAACACCACCCCGTTGATGAGAGCCACGTGCGGCTTGGTGAGCGTGGCGATGAGGTGGTTCAGCTGGTACTCTGTTCGGAAGAACTCACAGCACTCGTCAACCTGTGGCGGGACGGGAAGGAATTGGGAGGGGGAAGATAAGGGCATATCAAGGGGCAAAGAGAGGGATGTTCTGTGCGGCTTGGTGAGCGTGGCGATGAGGTGGTTCAGCTGATACTCTGTTCGGTAAAACTCACAGCACTCGTCGACCTGTGCGGGACAAGTGAGGAGCGGAGGGCATATGGGAAGGCGAACAGGACCCTGTCACGTGGGGCTTGGTGAGTGTGGCAACGAGGTGGTTCAGCTGGTACTACTCGGTGCAAAAGTCAATCCAGCATGCGTGCATGACTCACCTTGCCCTGCTGACTCATCTTGCCCTGCTGACTCACCTTGCCCTGCTGACTCACCTTGCCCTGCTGACTCACCTTGCCCTGCTGACTCACCTTGCCCTGCTGACTCACCTTGCCCTGCTTCCCCTGCTGGTAGACTGTCCGCACATCGCCACCCGCACAGAAGGCGCGCCCAGCTGCCTTGAGAAGGATACTCTTGACCGTTGGATCCTTCTCCCACTGGCTGTACAGCTGCTTCATACGCCTCACCTGGTGATGCGAGGATGGAGAGGTGGAAAAGAAGATGGGGTGTGGAGGGGGTGGGTGGGTCAAGGAGCTGTTTATTGAGCTCATTAGTCTATGCCTCTCTTGTCTCTTCTTGTCACATGGAATCTCAGCTCACCTCATCTCATGTCCTCATGTTTGATCTGTCATCCCATCTCTTCACGTCAACTCTCATTTCATTTCATTTCATTTCATTTCATTTCGTCTCATCTCATCTCATCTCAACTCAACTCAACTCAACTCAACTCTATACAACATCTCATCTCCTCACATAGAGTTTCACTTCATCTTGTTTCCTCACATCAAATCTCATCACCTCAGATCACAACAAATTTCATAAGATGTCACGTCATGCCATCACACTCACCATCACACCACCACATCATCAATATCACACCATCCACCATCATCACCATCACTCACACCCACCATCAACATCACATCCTCACCAGCCCCCCACCATCACCATCAACCCATCATCAACTTATCCCACGGCGTGTTACCACATGTTATTACCACGGGGTGTTACCACGGGGTGTTACCACGTGGTGGTACCACGTGGTGTTACACACCATGTACGTGTCGAGGGAGTTGAGAGCCTTGGGCCGATTCAGCACCACCGTGGCTGCTGACGTGTCCTTCTCCACCAAAATCGTCTCCTCGGATGACGCCATCGCTGACGTGGATTGCGTCTGCTGCGACGCGGCTTGACCGCGGGGTAGCAAGGAGGAATGAATCAAGCGCCGTCGATCTAACGCTCTAACTTGGAAAGTGGGACCGATATTAACAGATCCACCGATTAAAGAACCTTGCGGGAGTACTGAACGAACGGGAATAGAAGAAAGCCCCCTACATCCAATCCCCGTTACAGGAACTTCCGCTAACGGATTGCTGGTTCCGATACAAGCAGAACCGTTACTGGCCACCGGCTCAGCGGATAACGGTGAGACCCCCAGCGCCTGCAGGAACGGTCGGGTGGTGCGGGAAGCGCGGAGGATAGCCGTGCCGCGCCGCATGAAGCGCCGAAGGATTGGCTGAAAATTTGAAGCGATGTGACACAAGGCGGGTGCGCGGTGCGATGTCTGTCGCCCGGGGAGATTCTAGACGCGGGGATACCGAGAGAGGGACGGTTTCGAAGCGTCAGGACTCAGGAGCAAATCACGGCGAAAGTTCCGGACCTGATCTGTGTGTCTGAGGTGGAGAGTCTGTGGGAATGAAAAACTGGCGCGAAAGGCGAGTGTGGGGTGCTGATTCAGATGGTGCAGGTTCTGGCGTGGCCTTGACGCAGCAGAATTCATGTGGTCCCAACGAGCTCTCGAGGTGGTCCGTTAGGGAGTGATAATCGTTTCTGTATCGGCACTTCATGTTGAGAAGTATCATATACTATGATTCTCCGTTTTGTAGCATAGGAATCCATTTTCAGCTGGACACAACACGAAACTGGACTTCAGTTCAAAATGTGATTTGCGAGCAGGGCTAATTTTGGTGTTTAGCAACCCTTACGATCAGTGTTGCACATGTTCAAAACCCTGATTATCAGTGTGACCCCTTGTGAAAAACCTTTTCCATCAGGGTTTCTGCTTGTTCAGAAAATCCAACCCTGGTGTTAAGTTAAGAGTAACTTAGGTTTAGGATGCATAGGCTTAGGAGCCTAGGCAAGGAGGGTATCGAGGAGGTTGTACCAAGGGATAGCGAGAATGGAGAGTTTCACTATTGAGCAAGGTACAAGATATAGCAAGGAGAAAGCCACATGGTACACCACCTACAGCAAGTGAGATACACTACAGTCTACACTACAGACAGTTATAAAGAATATATAAGTATATTCTAACACACCCCCTAACTGCTTGTAGTGAAGAACCTTGTGCACAACACCCCCTGAAGGGGTACACCACAGTGCAGCGGAAGAAGGAGAGGGCAAGCGAGGAGGAGGAGTGAGAGATTGGAGAGGAGGAGGTGGGCGGCGGCTGAAGCTGCTAGCACACTGGCAACTGGAGCAACTGGCTCACGTGCTACTGGGGTAACGGGCTCGTACGGCTAGAGCAACTGACCCACGGGTGACTGGAGCAACGGGCTCACTGGCGACTGGCGCTGCTGGTGCTTCACGGCAGCCACCCCACTCCAACCTCTCCAACCTCTCCCCTCCCCCCCCCCCCCAAACCTCCCCTCACAACGGCGGAGACGACTGGAGCAAGGAGAAAACAACCGGAGGAGGAAGCGGCTGGAAATGGAGAGGAGAGAAGAGGAGGAGAGGTGAGGAGAGGCGGCTGGAGGAGAGGAGAGAGGAGGAGGAGAGGTGAGGAGAGGCGGCTGGAGAGGACAAGGAGAGATGAGGATAAGCGGAGAGGAGATGCGGCTGGAGGAGAGGAGAGGAGATGCGGCTGGAGAAGAGGAGAGGAGATGCAGCTGGAGGAGAGGAGAGGAGAGGAGATGCGGCTGGAGGAGAGGAGAGGAGAGGATATGCGGCTGGAGGAGAGGAGAGGAGATACACTGGAGGAGAGGAGAGGAGAGGAGATGCGGCTGGAGGAGAGGAGAGGAGAGGAGATGCGGCTATTCGTGCTGCCGGCTGTCTCCCGCCACCCTCTCACCCTCCTCTCCCCCCCCTCACAGCGACAGGCGCTGCAGGGAGACAGAGGAGAGAGGAGAGGCGGCGGCAGTGGCGTGGAGTCACGGCGTCATCCACCCCCGTCTCCCCTACTCACGGCCACCACCACCGCGAGGCGCAGCTGCTGGCGTGCAGATGCGCCGCTGCTGTTGGCGCGCTGGCTCGCTGCTGCTGTCGCGGTAGTCGCAGTCGCAGTAGAAGCAATGGCGCCGACGGGAGAAGCAGCGGGAATGACGGAGGAGCAGCAACTCCCGCCAACACCCTCACCAGCCCCCCCCACGGCAGAAACCGTAGCAGGGGCAGGGAGGCGGGGCAGGCGCAGCAGCGGGACGGCGGTGCGGCGTAAAGCGGCGGCTAGGGCGCATTCGACGGTGGGGCAGCGCGACGGGTGGGCCGCGAACGAGCTCGCCGTCGCTCCCGTTACGACGGTCGCTAGCTTCGCGACCGTCGTGAGCGAGGCGACGGAAGTCGCTGCTAACAGCGTGACGGGCGCCATGAAATGCGCGTGATACGGTGGGCCCATGAAAGTCGGGTCCTAGGCAGGAACCCGTTCTGATAGCATGTTAAGTTAAGAGTAACTTAGGTTTAGGATGCCTAGGCTTAGGAGCCTAGGCAAGGAGGGTATCGAGGAGGTTGTACCAAGGGATAGCGAGAATGGAGAGTTTCACAATTGAGAAAGGTACAAGATATAGCAAGGAGAAAGCCACATGGTACACCACCTAAGGGTGGTACTCACTTCAGGGTAAAACTCGCTAAGAGGAACGGCAACCCTGAGGCGACAGTGTGCCTTAATCGTAAACCCTGGCACATCAGAGAAAATCAAGCTAAAAAAAAAAATACCCTAAGGCATCAGTGTGACTGCCAAAAACCACCCTGATAATCAGGGTATCAGGGTGATTTACACTGATAAAATAAGCCCTGTTTGCGTGAGTATTGCACTAGTCGGTGAATCTAATATGTGTGCTGCTGCTTCATAATGATAGAGCTGCTGTTTCTCCGTGTAGTCACCCTAAAAGATATGATTCTCTATACAGTACAGAAATCGTTTTCAGCGGAATTTCACTGTACATGTGCTGTTCTCGCATATGTACAACACCCAACGTCGAGTTGGGTTGGAATTGGGGGGGACTGTGCTGTTGCTGTCGACTTGAAGAACATTTGCAGCCTTAGTTGGCATTCGCTGCACCAGATAGGGCGAGGAGTGTAGTAAGTTGCGTGAAGTCCCTACCTCATGCTGTTCCTCTCGTCTGTAGCTCCACTCCAACCGCGTTGCGGTTGCAAGTCCAACTTTCATGGCATTGTGCATCAACGCAGCTCCCATAGGTTCCGAAGTGGAGGGAAAAAGGACGAGTCGAACCAACGTCCGTCCTTGCCGCCTTTGTTTCACGAAGTCAATTCTCCGCTAGCCTAGACTCTACAGTACATGCTGAGTTATGGAAAGCATGAAGACGACGGAACTTGCTGTTGTTCCTTTGACCTGCCATACAAGTGACGAGACATGACAGAAGTCGTTACTCGTTCGACGACGAGAGTCGCGAAACGACAGGATAGAACACCCGGCAGTGCTGCGCAACCAGTCAAATTCAGCCATTTGTCCATCCATGTGTTGCTTAGCAGTAACGAGGACAAGCCTAGAACGATAGCGCAACGCCTTCTGCTAGAAGCCTCCACTACAAGGCTAGTGACCTTCGTGGTCAGTGGTGCTTTCTAGCATTGAAGCGACGCCTGATTTTTTCGGACTAGTTACAATCAGGGTGGTGTGATCAGCCTGACTGCTCCTGCTGCTGCCGTGTCACTCACTCAACCTGGACCGGCAACGTACTTGAACGAGTCATCATTCGGGTCCGAATCGAACCGCAGGCTGACTCTAGGGTTTCGTCTACCATTCATGAATCGTGACTCGTGAGCTTTCATTCAGGCGCGTACTGCACCACAGCATCCAGCATCACTGATGCTGAGCAATAACCATTTCTTGGTGGCACCAAGAAACTGAGCTTCGTCGTCTCATCTCTTTTTTCACATCTCGCCTCATCTCCTCTCGTCTTGCTCATCTTCCATCGTCTCCGCTAGCAAGACTTGGGCGAAATTCCAACCTACTCAGATCGGGTGGTTCGCGAGGTTCGCGAGGTTCGCGAATTTGCGAAGCGAACGTCGCCGCTCCTGCGGGGCCGTCTGTACCACGCAATCCCGCCCAATTGCTCGGTCTGTACACTACACTACATTCAGCCGTCTGCGGCAACGAGGCGCGTAAGGCGAGGTGTCTGAACCACTAGGTGTCAGTACCACTCCGGATGACTCCATCGGAGTTGGCTTTCAGTTCAGTTCAGTTCTGTACGAGAGTCTGACAACACACTGTTTTAGCAGACCCTGTTGGGGTTGGGCTTTCGAGGACGCTGTGCAGTGACCGTTGTGCGGTGACAGCACGCCTCCTTTGGCTTTGGAGGAGCTCAGTACTGTACTGTACAGGCAGCACACCTTAGATTCTATCGTCCTGCCAGTGGGCCATGGCAATGCCATGATGATGATGATGCGGGCTCCGTCACGCCCACTGCAGCTGTTTTGCGACAAGTTGTCGCTTTTCGCGGGAGTCTGCCTTGGCCAGAACTCGGCGAGTGCTGCCGCCGCGAGTAGCCTTCGTTGGGCTACAAGTTGTAGCCAGAGCGGCAATAACACGGATAAGAGAGGGTGTAACACGGCGTTCATTCGGTGACAACGGATAGTGCTACCACTACTGCCGGCTCTATTAGTACGTTCATTCTTGCAACGCTGCTCCCACTCCTCCTCATTGTCTCGCTGAAACAGCCTTTTGCCTCCAACTCAAGAACCGGTTTTTTTAGGCGTCTGGAAATCGTCTCCTCTCTTGCGGCTGCTCTCATTCCTCCTCTCCTCGTCTGAATTAGATTCTTTGTCTCGCGAGCACCGATCTCGCGAGCACCGATCTCGCGAGCACCGATACAAGACGGATTTCCGTCTCAAGCACTGACATTAGACGGTATCTCTGCCCGCGCTCCTAGAAAGAACCTCTTATCCTGATTCTCCCCGTCCCGAAACCGTACTTCCCCTCATGACTCCTGACCTTAGCACTTGAAACTCGCCATCCCGAGGCAGCAGCGACACAGCAGCAGCATCCACACGGGGATTTATCTCTGGTTCCCCTTCCTCTTCCCTACCCTGTTCTCTACCGATCACCCTACCGTTCTCGTTTTGAGACCACGTGTTAAAGATTAATTACACGAGGTCCCCTTCCTCTTCCCTACCCTGTTCCCCCTACCGTTACCCCCTACCGTTTCCCCCTACCGTTTCCCCCTACCGTTTCCCCCTACCGTTTCACCATACC
Organism: Closterium sp. Naga37s-1; assembly: GCA_947471745.1. NCBI lineage: Eukaryota > Viridiplantae > Streptophyta > Zygnematophyceae > Desmidiales > Closteriaceae > Closterium > Closterium sp. Naga37s-1. The sequence goes on from CANJKZ010000817.1 coordinate 1,147,627, forward strand.
GTTCCCCCCTACCGTTCCCCCCTACCGTTCCCCCCTACCGTTTCCCCCTACCGTTCCCCCTACCGTTCTCCCTACGGTTTCCCCCTACCGTTCCCCCCTACCGTTCCCTCTACCGTTCCCTCTACCGTTCCCCCTACCGTTCTCCCTACTGTTTCCCCCTACCGTTCCCCCCTACCGTTCCCTCTACCGTCCCCTCTACCGTTCCCCCCTACCGTTCCCTCTACCGTTCCCCCCTACCGTTCCCTCTACCGTTCCCTCTACCGTTCCCCCCTACCGTTCCCCCTACCGTTTCCCCCTACCGTTCCCCCTACCGTTCTCCCTACTGTTTCCCCCTACCGTTCCCCCCTACCGTTCCCTCTACCGTTCCCTCTACCGTTCCCCCTACCGTTCTCCCTACTGTTTCCCCCTACCGTTCCCCCCTACTGTTCCCTCTACCGTCCCCTCTACCGTTCCCCCCTACCCTTCCCTCTACCGTCTCCTCTACCGTTCCCTCTACCGTCTCCTCTACCGTTCCCTCTACCGTTCCCTCTACCGACCCCTCTACCGTTCCCTCTACCGTTCCCTCTACCGTTCCCTCTACCGTTCCCTCTACCGTTCCCTCTACCGTTCCCTCTACCGTTTCCCTATCCACCCCAAGAAGTCCCTGCAGCGTCTATAGACCCGTTCCCCCACAGCCCTTCTTTTGGAATTCTCAACGCATCCAATTTTCCCGTGAAGCAGCTTCCAAGGCGCCTCTGAGGAAGCTTCCCCGCACGTCTCTTCCCAACCCAAGTTTATGATGGTGATGATGATGAATGCGACAACAGTTGCCCACCACCAGCCTCAGGCTGCAGCGGAACGTGGCGCCGCCGCCGGCGCCGCCGCTGCTGCTGCTGCGGACGACGAACAGACCCTGGCTGTTGCCCAGCAAGGATTTGGGAATTCCCAGGAGAAAGAGAAATTGGGTAATTCTCAGCCGGAGCAGGGGCGGTGGGAGATGGCGGCGCGGCGGGAGTTGGAGGAGATGGTGGCGCGGGTGGTGGGCTCCGATGGGCACAACTGGCTCAAGTACGGCCAGAAGCAAGTGCAGCGCTCCAACGCCACCAGGTCAGCATCGCTGACTCCCGTTGAATCGCGTTGACTCCTGTTGACCCCTGCTGGCGTGTGTTTACTCCTCTTGACCCGTGTTGACTTGCGTTGTCTCTGTTGACTTGCGTTGACTCATCTTGAATTCTGTTGACATCTGTGGACTTGCGTTAACTTCTGGATCCTCCCTGTTGATCCATCATTCTCCACTCTCCCCTCGCGTCATCAGGTGCTACTACAAGTGCAGTCGTGCCAAGGCCAACCAGCGCTGCCCAGCCAAGAAGACCGTTGACATCAACTGCCGCACCAGCTCCGACCCGCTCTCCCCCGACGCCATCCAAGTCGCCTACCGCTGTTGCCTCCACAACCACGCCGCGCCTCCCAACCACAACGTGCCTCCCAACCACGCGAGTGCTGCCGCTGCAGCAGCCGCCACCGCCGCCGCCACTACTGCTGCTGCTTCCCCTCCTGTTGCTCCTGCTCCTGCTGCTGCTTCTGCTTTTCCTGGTGCTTCTACCGCGCCTGCTGTTTCTCCTGCTGCGGCTGCGTCTGCTGTTGCTCCTGTCACTGCTGCTGCTGCTGCTGCCGCTGCCGCCGCTCCTGTTGTTGCTGTTGCTCTTGCTCCTGCAGCTGCTTCTGCTACTCCTGCTGCTGCTACCGCGCCTGCTGTTGCTCCTGCTCTTGCCGGTCGAAATTCGGCGGAGATGATGCCTTTTTCCAGGGTCCTTCCTGTGCCCCTGTCGTTCAACGAATGCCACGGCAGCCCCGATTGGGCCCACCAGAAGCAGCAGCAGCAACACTCTAAGACGGAATGGGCGGGCATGTGTGACCCCCTCGCATGGCCCAGCCCATCCCCTGGCGCAGAGGAACACGCAGAGGAGGGTCGTGCGGGCATGTGTCACTCCCTTGCATGGCCCGGCATAGTACAAGGCGCGGAGAAGCACGCAGAGGATTATGAGTTAGTGGGCTTGCGCCGGAATTCCCTGGAGTCTTCTCTTGGCTCCCCCCTCGTGTTCCCCCTCGTGTTCCCCCTCGATCTTCCCCTCGACTCCCTCCTCCTTGATTCCCCCCTCGAATCCCCCCTCAACTCCCCCCTTGAGTCTATGGGAAACGCGCTCAATGCCTTCGGCTCGCAGGCAGTGGGAGCAGAGGATGAGATTATGTATGAGCTGGGAGTGGTAACCACGGGTGTAACACCGAGTGGTTGTAACCAGGGAGTCACATCTCGCAGCGAGTTTCTTTCGGGAAATGTAGCATTGAGTGCTGTCAGCGCTGGTGTCAACCCTGGTGTCAACCTTGATGTCAACCCTGGTGTCAACCTTGATGTCACTGACCATGATTGCCACACGCTGCTGATTCTTTCTGCTGGTCTCCTCTCTCCGCAGAAACACGACCGGGAGCAGCAAAGGCAGCGGCAGCAGGAACGACATATGCAGCATCCGCAGGTGCAGCAGGAGGGCGAGCAGCAGCAGCAAAGACAGCCGGAGCAAGAGCAGCAGCAAGGGCAGCAGCAGCAAGGGCAGCAGCAAGAGCAGCAGCAAGGGCAGCAGCAAGAGCAGCAGCAAGGGCAGCAGCAAGAGCAGCAGCAAGGGCAGCAGCAAGAGCAGCAGCAAGGGCAGCAGCAAGAGCAGCAGCAAGGGCAGCAGCAAGAGCAGCAGCAAGAGCAGCAGCAAGGGCAGCAGCAAGAGCAGCAGCAAGGGCAGCAGCAAGAGCAGCAGCAAGGGCAGCAGCAAGAGCAGCAGCAAGGGCAGCAGCAAGAGCAGCAGCAAGAGCAGCAGCAAGGGCAGCAGCAAGGGCAGCAGCAAGAGCAGCTGTCATTGGTGGTGCAGGAAGAGCAGCAACTGAAGATTATCCTGCTCGCTCTTTCAAACGCCATGCCACACAGCACACGTGCCAAGCGGCCTGCCTCAGCCATGGCTGCACCTGCTGCTCTGCCTGCCCTCCATACTCCTGCCTCTCGGCCCTGCACGCATCACACTCGTGACGCGGCCACTGAGGCGCATCAAACCTCTGCCATGGCTGCACCCGCTGCTCTGCCTGCCCTCTGCACTCCGGCCTCTCGGCCCTGCAGACATCACGCTCTTGCCACGGCTACTGAGGCACATCAGACCTCTGCCATGGCTGTGCCTGCTGCTCTGCCTGTCCCCGGCGCTCCTGCCTCGCGGCACGGGGCACATCACACTCTCAGCGCGGCTACTGATTCGAATCACACTCTTCTACCCTTCTCTGATGCCAGCACTGTGGACTGTGGCGTGGATGGGGGTGTGATGGAGCGAGCATGGAGTGCGATGGTGGAAGGACCAGGAACACCCACACGCAGCAGCAGCATGGGGGAGCGCAACCGTGCCTGCAGAAGGGCGTTTCAGGGGATGGCTACATGCACATGCAGCAGCAGCATAAGCGAGAAGAACAGTAAGCTGGTTGCAATGGCTATTAAGAATCACGTGGCAGCACGCAGCGGCAGCAGCAGCGGGAACACGTTTGGCCATGGGAGGGCGAGTGAGACTGCTGGTGGTGGTGTGACGTGCAATAGTCAACTCTCCTCAGAGTCCCTCTTGCCCTCTCTGACTGCTGTTGCTGCATCATGCAAGCGCCAGCACCTCATGGTGACTCACGAGGCGTGTGGGGGTGAGCTGAGGGCATGGGATGAGCTGAAGGCGTGTGGGGGTAAGCTGAGGACATGTGGAGCAATGTGGGATGCACAGCAACACTTGAGCCCATCCTGTTGTGAGACAAGGCTCAACCGTCGCCCTGCTTCAATTTGTGGAGCGCCATTGGTCGATCACAATGTGGTGTTTTCCGGCCCACCGGTGCAGCAGGAAATGTTTGGGCCGTTGATCCCTGAAGCAGTGTTTGCGTTCCTGGGAGGCGCCAGCACCACCCGGGTGTCAGACTTTGCAGCCGTTGGCATGCGCAGAGAGCTGCAGTCGTGGCTCGAGGGTGCAAGCTAAGAAGGAACGTTTCATTTCATGTCCTTGTAATTTAGCATGGTTTTAGCAGCACTTGCCAATGTGCAGTTAGTTGCACCCAGTTGTGCATTGGTTGAAGGCTCATCGGACATATATTGTTGGTTCACCTGATATATAGTAACACACTAATTTGTTTTTTTTGCAATGCGGTAGTACAACAGTGCATGCATGTACTAGAAGAATTTCTACATAAAGTAGGTTCTGGTGTCTGTAACCTAGCTTTCCTTGAGGAACTATCTGGGTGGAACAAAAGTGTATTCACCGCACTTTTGTAAGCGAGACGTTTACAATGGGGAATACAATCAAGCCACACTTCCTGACAACTCTTGTCAACGGTCATGCAAGGAATGCGCGGTACGAAGGGGCCTTGAGAATTGCGTGGTTCATTTGCGAGCTTGGTAATCCAGCTGCCCAATCAAGCTACTGCATCATGTTTTTTAACCAATCAGCTCGAGGCGTACCTTCTGCTGCTGCAGACTGCGCGCACATGGTAGATTGAACCTGGCGATCCTTGTTTCCTTGTTCGCGGTTGCCTTGCAATGCAAGAAGTCCTATTTTGACACTGGGAAGGCCCACTGTCAACTTCATTTGTCTCTTGGTGTTAGTCGCCATGCTAAGAATTTTGCGCTGTGTCTAGGAATTCAAGCCGAGAGGATTTTCAGTTGTTTAGGACGAGAAGACTGTTTCGCCATTGCGGGAGCGAGGGTAGTTCACTGCGACGACGCGCTGGCGTCATCACTCTCTGTAACCAAATCTCGGAATCTCGTTGACTTGATTACGTGTATGTGAGCTGTCATTCGTACGTGTAAAATGACGGGAAGAACAATCACTTGTTTCGCGACCGTACATGTACAGTAGAAGTGCAATTTGGAACCGCGAACATCCTAAACCCCTCGCACGTGGCGACGCATGGAGCAGAATGCGCAACAGGTAGGACGGTCACGAGAGTCGGCGCAAATGGTTGAGCAGCAGCGCGCCGTGGGCGGTGCCTGAGGACTAAAACTTTTGCACTACAACAGTGTGAAGAAAGAAGGGATTCATGTACAGTGTGTAGCTCTCCCGTTGCTCGTTTCTGAGATGACGGAAATATGATGCTAACCCTCAACCCTCTCACAAAAAAATCTTCCGTCGCGTGTTGCTAGGGTGATTCCGCTAACCAAAGTTGCTCCTTCCAAAAGAGGCCTTTCTTTCCCTCTCCGTCACCTCCTTTCCCATGATAACCGGGAGGGGAGTCCGCGTCGCGGATCAGCCCCGTCAGCAGTCACGTGGAGGTTTCGTTCGCTTCCCGGCGTGCAAATCACGACACGAATCACCGCAATCGACACCACACCCCTGGGCCAAGCTGTCGATCCGACTTGCAACGGCAAGTCCCGCTGGCCACGCCCGGCGTGTCTCGCCACTTGTCCGGCTGGCCACTGCACTGATTTGTGTGAATTCGGAGCCTCCGAGATAATCGGAGATAATCTTGCATGCGTGGTGGCAGATGATAGAGAGGGGGATTTTCTCCACGGTCCAGGCTAGGCAGCCCGTGCAAGGTGCGTCACGGCCTATCAAGGACTGTGGTGACTTTTGAACCACCTAGGGATTCTTTCCTCGGTCCAGGCTAGGCAGCATGTGCAAGGTGCGTCACGGCCTTATCAAGAAGGACTGTCCACAGGAAAGATGAGTGTGTTTGAGACGTCTCGAAAACACTCTTCTTTCACGTCACACGTGCTTATCAAGAAGGAAGGACTGTCCACAGGCCTCTTGAGCAGGCGGCAGTTGTCCCGCCTTTCCAAAAAGGGTCGGTGCATCTTCCGACGCACAGAGAGACTCGATGCGCGGGCCCAGCAAGACGCAACCACGCACAGAGAGATGCTACTTGACTGCTCCAGGCAGGAGGACAGTCATGTTTGTCAGTCCACTTATTCTGTGACTCTTCCTTTGAGTCTGAGATGTAGCGATCTACGTCTTAAAGTATCCTCTAAAAACTACTTCTACATCTAACGATCCTATTAGGCAGCACTATTGCTAGCCCTAATACGACCCACAGCCGCGGCTGCGGCAGCGCGAGCCTTGAAAGGATCCTTATTTCAACCCTCCAGCCAACCATAGCCAGCCTGTTGTGACAATCGTCTCTGTGACAAAAGGCTACTATCATGGCAATTGCCTCTGAGAACGACACGAGTTTGCACCAATCGTGCCGGCACTTGGCGAGTCCTCGGCAGGAGACTGCTAGCCGTCAGCTTTTTGGGCATGTGACGGCTAACTGTCAGCTCTCTGAGAATGAGTCGGGCAGCCGCGAGGAGTGGAAGCAGGACTGTGGGCGGCGGGGGTCGCGGCGGGAGTTGGAGGGGATGGTGGCGCGGGTGGTGGGCTCCGATGGGCACAACTGGCTCAAGTACGGCCAGAAGCAAGTGCAGCGCTCCAACGCCACCAGGTCAGCGTCCTCGACTCCCGGTGACTCGCGGTGACTCGCGGTGACTCGCGTTGACTCGCGTTGACTCGCGTTGACTCGCGTCCCGTTGACTCCCGTTGACTCCTGTTGATCCCTGTTGACTCTGGGTGGAATTCCAGCTTATTTTGTTTTTTTGCTGAACATTCTCGCCCCTGTGTGGATGTTTGTCCACTTCTGCTGGCTCCCTTCTGCTGATTCAGAGGTTTCTGTTTATCATAGTGTTTTTTTATATGAATGATGATATCAATGTATATTGTGCTCTTCGTGCTCCAAAGTCATCCTCTGACTCCCGTAGACTCGCGTTGACTCCGCTTGTCTTTGACAACATCTGTTTGAAATGCGTTGACTTCTGGTCCTCCGTTAATCATCACCCCTGCTTCCCGTTGATTCAGGCCCTCCGTCAATCATCACCCCTGTCGGTGCAGATTCCACAAATTTCACCATCTCATCATCTCACCCCGCCCTCTTGATCATTTCCCCCTCTGTCGATCCATCATCTTCCACTCTCCCCACCGAAACCAGGTGCTATTACAAGTGCAGTCGTGCCAAGGGCAACCTGCGCTGCCCGGCCAAGAAGACAGTTGACATCATCTGCCGCCACGGCTCGGAGCCACTCTCCCCCGACGCCATCCAAGTCATCTACCGTTGCCCCTTCCACAACCACACCGCGCCTCCCAACAACCCGAGTGCTGCCAACCACGCCAGTCCCACCAACCACCCGAGTCCCACGAACCATCCAAGTTTACCCAACAGCCCAAATCCCACCAACCACGCGAGTGCTGCCGCCGCAGCAGCTGCCACTGCCATTGCCACTGCTGCTGCTGCCGCCGCCGCCGCCGCCGCCGCTGCTGCTCCTGTTTTTCCTGCTCCTGCAGCTGCTACTGCCTCTCCTGTTGCTGCTACCGCGCCTGCCGTTGCTCCTTTTCTCGCCGGTCGAAATTCGGCGGAGATTGCGGCCTTTTCCAGGGTGCTTCCTGTGCCCCTGTCACTCAAGGAATGCAACGTCAGCTTCGATCGGGCCCAGCAGCAGCAGCAGCAGCAGCAGCAGCAGCAGCAACAGCAGCAGCAGCAGCAGCCTGAGGAGGAATGGGCGGGCATGTGTGACCCCCTCGCATCGCCGAGCTTTCTCAGGGGCGTGGAGGAACACGCAGAGGAGAATGAGTCAGTGCTCTTGCGCCCTACCTCGCTGGAGACTTCTCTTGGGTCCCCCCTCGTGTTTCCCCTCGTGTTTCCCCTCGTGTTTCCCCTGGATTTCCTTCTTGACTCCCCTGTTGACTCCCCTGTTGACTCCCCCGTTGACTCCCCCGTTGACTCCCCCGTTGACTCCCCCGTTGACTCCCCCGTTGACTCCCCCGTTGACTCCCCCGTTGACTCCCCCGTTGACTCCCCCCTCGACTCCCCCTTCGACTCTCCCTTCGACTCCCCTCTTGAGTCTATGGGAAACACGCTCACCGTCTTGGGCTCGCAGGCAGTGGGAGCAGAAGGAAGCGGCTGCCTGAACGGGGAGGCGGTAAATGAGTTTATGTATGAGCTGGGAGTGGTAACCACGGGTGTAACACCGAGTAGGTGTAACCAGGGAGTCTCAGCTAGCAGCGAGCATCGTTCGGGGGTTGTAGCATCGAGTGCTGTCAGCCCAGATGTTGAACCTGGTGTCAACCCAGATGTCAACCTAAATGTCAACCCTGGTGCCAGCCCTGGTGTCAACCCTGGTGTAAACCTTGAGGTCACTGAGTATGAATGCCACACACTGCTGATTCGTTCTGCTGGCCTCCTCTCTCAGCAGAAACAAGATCGAGAGCAGCAAAAGCAACAGCAGCATAAACGACATGTGCAGCATCCGCAGGTGCAGCAGGACGGCGAGCGTAGGAGCAGACAGCCGCAGCAAGAGCCCCAGCAGCAGAAGCTACATCTGCAGCAGCAGCCGCAGCAGCAGCAGCAAGAGCGGCTGTCATTGGTGCTGCAGGAAGAACAGCAACTGAACATCATCCTGCTCGCTCTTTCAAACGCCATGCCACACAGCACGCGTACCAAGCGGCCTGCCTCTGCCATGACTGCACCTGCTGCTCTATCTGTCCCCTGCACTCCTGCCTCTCGGCCCTGCACGCATCACGCTCTTGCCGCGGCTACTGAGGCATGCCCAACGTCGGCCATGGCTGCACCTGCTACTCTGCCTGCCCTCCACGCTCCTGCCTCTCGGCCCTGCATGCATCACACTCATGACGCGGCTAGTGATGCCTTTCTGCCGCCCCTTGATCTGAGCACTATGGACTGCGGCGTGGATGGGCGCGTGATGGGGCGAGGAGAGAGAGGGGGGGATGCTGGTGGTGGTGTGATGGAGCGAACGTGGAGTGGGGTGGAAGGACCAGGGACACCCACACGCAGCAGCATCGGGGAACGCAACAGGGTGGACGGAAGGGCCTCTCAGAGGATGGCTACATGCAGTAGCAGCATGAGGGAGAAGAATAATCAGTTGGTTGCTAGGGCTTTTAAGAAACACGTGGCAGCACGCAGCGGCAGCGGCAGCGGCAGCGGCAGCGGCAACACGGGTTGTCAAGAGCGAGCGAGTGAGATCGTTGGTGGTGGTCTCACGTGCAATTGTCAATTCCCCTCTGGGTCCCTCTTGCTCCCTCTGGCTGCTGTTGCTGCATGCAAGCGCCAGCAGCTCATGGCAACACACGAGGTGTCTGCGGTTGAGCCGGGGGCATGTACGGTTGAGCTCAAGGCGTGTGGGGGCAAGGTGAGGGCATGTGCGGGTAAGCTGAGTGCATGTGGAGCAATGTGGGACGCGCAGCAGCACTTTAGCTCACACAGTGGCGATACAGAGATCAACGAACTTCCTGCTTCTTTTTGTGGAGCCCCATCGGGTTATCACGACGTTTTTGCCTTATCAGCTCAGCATGGAGTGTTCGCCACGTCAGCACAGCTGAGGATCCCTGAGCCACCAGTTGAGCAGGAAATGTTTGGACCGTTGATCCCTGCAGCAGTGTTTGCGTTCCTGGGAGGGGCCAGCACCACCCGGGTTTCAGACTTTGCAGGCGTTGGCGTGCGTAAAGAGCTGCAGTCGTGGCTCGAGGTTGCAACCTAAGAGGGAATGCTCCGTTTCTTCATATCCTGGTTTTAGCAGCACTTGAATGTGGTAGTTGCACTTAGTGCTGCTGTTGGTTGAAGTATCACCAGATGTAGGTATAATGTTTCAATATTATATTGCAACGTGGTAGTATAAGAAATTGTATGTGATGGGATCCCATGGACAACATTTGTACCGTAATTGGGAAGTTTTGTACAGCCTGCTGTCTGCAGCCTAGCACAAGTTGAATGGAGATGGAGGTGGATTCGCTAAGACGAGGTGTTTACAATGGGGGATCTTTTCAAGCCATACTCGTCATGTATTCCATGCAATTTGCGTTCAGTCAACAGTCGGGCGACGAAAGCACGCACGGGTGGCGCCTTGGGAACAGGCCTGTCGAAGTTACTGGGGCCCATACTTGCGCTCCCCAGCTCCTCCCCATCTGACCCTGTTTTGCGTGTAGCTGAGCGTTTGGGCGCCCTTAACGGTCACGGGCGCACCCCAAAGTGAAAACTTGAAATCCGGGCTTGTGAAGAGTTTGCACTTTGTCAAAACATATGCATGTTATTATCTAGGCTATATTGGGGCTAGCCTTAGGGGGTACAGAAATGATATCGACACTCTAGTTTTGTACCCCAACCTTGACCTAATCATCATCCTCCTTGCCTAAGTTTCTAACATGGTATCTAGAGCAGTAGGTCTTTAGGACCTAAGATTAGGGCCCACCGGTTACCGCGTTACCTCACCTGCCTGCCTGCCTTGCCTACTGCCCGCGCGCGCCTCGGCTGCACGCGCGCGGCCCTTTATTTTTCCCGCGCGCGCCGCTTAAGCAGCCCGCGCAGCCCGTTTTCGGCCCCGCGCGCCGCGTTAGCCGCCCGCGCGGCCTGCTGCCGGCCAGCGCGCCGCCTAAGCCGCCCGCGCGCAGCCCGCTTAGGCCCTGCCCGCGCAGCCCGCCGCCGCACGCAGCACGCAGCCGCGCGCAGCCCGTCGCCACGCGCAGCCAGCAGCCGCGCGCAGCCCACAGCCGCGCGCAGCCCGTCACCACGCGCAGCCCGCAGCCGCGCGTGCCCTGCCAGTGTGCCGCCCGTGAGCCGCGCGCCTGCCTGTTTTAGCCTGCCTGGAGAGCCTGCCTTGAGTGCCTGCCTGCCTTGAGTGCCTGCTTGCCTTGAGCTGCCTTGCCTGCACTGCTACTATGGCAACGCTTAATGTGCTCGAGTTCGATTCAGACGGTCGTCCCGTAGAGTTCGCCACCTGGCTCGACGACCTACAACTGTTCCTCCTGATTGATGCCAAGGACGGTGTTTCCCTGTTCGATTACGTGTCTGGCACTGCCGTTGCTCCTGCTGACACTGAGACTGCTCTAGCCCGCTCCCAGTGGCAGACCCGCGATGCTGCTGCGCGCCTAGCTATTCGCAACCATCTGCCGATCACAGAGCGAGCGCATTTTAGCCAGCACAAGACTGCCAAGGCACTGTACGAAGCTGTAGTTGCCCGTTACTCTTCCCCGGCCACTGCAGCCTTCGGTCGACTTATGCTACCCTAGCTGTTCCCCGACCTGTCCTCGTTTACCACCGCTGAGGACCTCATCTCTCACCTACGCGCTAGTGACACTCGCCTTCGTGCCGCCCTTCCAGCCGAGTTCCTCGCAGAGAACCACCCCCCGATGTACTTTACTCTCTACTTCCTCATCACCCGCCTCCCTGACACTCTTCGCTCAGTCAGGGATCACTTCCTCGCCCTTGACCCCCATTCTCTCACTGTCGACGACCTCGAGAAGCACCTCCTAGCAGCCGAGAAGAACATTCTAGCTGTAGGTGCTGCTCGTGGTACTCCCGGCACTCCCCTCTTTGAGGGGTGCCCCCCCTCCCCTCTTACCTCCTCCTACGCCTCCGCAGCTGCTGCTGTCGACCTCCTCGGTGCTGAGCAGGTCGCAGCTGCTTCCGCTCCTAGTGGGAAGCGCAGCGGCTCCTGGGGAGGCAAGGGTGGCAGGGGTGGCGGACGTGGCGGTGGAGGGGGCGGTGGTGGAGGCGGCGGGGGAGGTGGAGGTGGTGGGGGTGGTCGTGGGGGTGGAGGTGGTAGTGGGGGCGGTGGTGGTGCCGGGAGCGGTGGCGGTGGCGGCGGCGGTGGTGGCGGAGGGGGGAGTGGTGGTGGCAGCGGTGGTGGGGGCTTGGGTGACACCCGTGGTGGCCAGGGGCAGCAGCAGCAGCAGCACCAGCAGCAGCGTCAGCGCCAGACCCCCACTTCCCAGCGGCTTCTTGACTGGTATGCCGAGCGTGGGGCGTCTGGGGGTCCTGGTCGCTGCCCTTATATCATTCGCACAGGTCCCCGCACTGGTCGCCAGTGCACAGGGTTTCACACTGAGTACCGCTGTTTTGCTCGGCTTAGCGACGCCTGGCGCGTCAAGTTTCCTTATGCTACCGAGTTCCCCAACTGGGCAGACCTGCTTAGGCGTGATGTACCTATCTTTGATCTTGACTATGAGGCTATTCTTGCTGCCATGTATGCATTGACTGTTAGTGCTGAGGGTGACTGCTACTTGTGTGTACCGCCTGACCCAGGTATAGTCCCAGGTATAGCGCCTGTGGCACTAGGTGCTTGTGAGTCTGCTCCCCCTGGTACTGCGTCCGCACAGGCCTTGCACACCTTCACACTTGACTCTGGTGCTTCCCGCTGTTTCTTTCGCGACAGCACCACAGTCACTCCCCTCCCTGCACCTGTTCCTGTCTCGCTGGCTGACCCCTCTGGGGGCCTAGTGCTTGCACGGTCTTCCACTGTGCTTCCGTGTCCGGCGGTCCCGTCTGGTGAGCTGTCTGGTCTCCACCTCCCCTCGTTCTCTACGAACTTGGTGAGCAACGCCGTCCTTCAGGATCATTGGGTTGACACCTTTACTCATGGAGGGCAGCGTGTGGCGATCTGCACGTGCTCTCGGACCGGCCGCCACCTGGCCACATTCACACGTGCGCCTGGGTCCAGTCTGTACACCCTCACCACTGCGTCACGCTACACCCCTTTGTCCCCCCAGCTGTACGCGTCTGCTCAGGTAGCTACCCAGTGTGAGTGTCGCCGCCTGTCGCACGACACTCTCCTGTGGCACCACCGCCTTGGTCACCCCTCCCTGCCTCGCCTTCGTAGCATGCACTCTCGCTACCTGGTCTATGGCCTTCCCGAGTCTCTGCCTGCCCTCCCTCCCTCGCCTGCGCCGCCCTGCATTCCTTGCGTCGGGGGGCGGCAGCGCGCCGCTCCTCACTCCTCCTCGTTCCCTCCCACAGAGGCTCCCCTGCAGACTCTCCACCTGGACGTGTGGGGCCCAGCCCGCGTCCGTGGACAGGGCCACGAGCGGTACTTCCTGCTGGTCGTCGACGACTACACGCGTTACACCACGGTCTTCCCCTTGCGCAGCAAAGGGGGAGGTCCCTGATGTTTTGATCCCCTGGATCCGCGCTGTTCGTCTCCAGCTCCGCGAGCGGTTCCACTCGGACTTTCCTGTCCTGCGTCTGCACTCTGACAGGGGTGGTGAGTTCTCCTCAGACCTCTTGGCAGCCTTCTGTGCGGAGCACGGCATCCGCCAGACGTTCACGCTTCCGGCCTCTCCGCAGCAGAATGGGGTTGCTGAGCGCCGCATTGGCTTAGTCATGGAGGTCGCTCGTACCTCCATGATCCATGCGGCTGCCCCCCATTTTCTGTGGCCGTTTGCGGTCCGGTACGCCGCGCATCAGCTCAACCTCTGGCCCCGTGTCTCCTTGCCGGAGACCTCGCCCACACTGCTGTGGACGGGGAAGGTTGGCGATGCGTCGCGTTTCCGGGTCTGGGGTGCTCGTGCCTTTGTCCGCGATACCACCGCGGACAAGCTCTCCGCTCGCGCCATTTCCTGCGTCTTCCTTGGCTTTGTCCCTGACGCGCCTGGCTGGCAGTTTTACGACCCAGCCTCGCGCCGTGTCTTTCCGTCTCAGGACGTCACCTTTGACGAGTCCGTCCCCTTTTACCGTCTCTTTCCCTACCGCACTGCCCCTCGCCCCCCCCCGCCGCTCTTTCTCGCCCCAGGTCCTCCCCAGGTAGACCCCCTCCCCGCGCCAGGTCCTGCTCCTTCAGGTGTTTCTCAGGTAGACCCTCAGTGCCTGCGCTTGTTGAGGTGACTGGTGACTCAGGTCCTGCTGGGGGTGGTGCTGTCTTTGGGGGTGCTGGGCCTGGGGGTGCGGAGCGTGGGGGTGCTGAGCCTGGGGGTGCGGAGCTTGGGGGTGCGGAGCCTGCGTGTGAGGACCCAGGAGGTGCTGAGCCGGGGGGTGCTGTGTCTGAAGGTGCTGAGCCCGAGCGTGAGGAGCCTGGTGGTACTGAGTCTGGGGGTGCGACACCTGAGGGTTCTGAGTCTGCTGCTGCGCGGTCTCCTTGGAGTAGCCGCCTTCGTCCGCGTGTGCCTCTCACCTCACAGCAGCTGCACGACTGGTACGGTCGCCGTCAGGGTCGAGCTTCTGGAGCTCGGGGCTCTGCTGCTGGAGGTACTTCTGCTGACGTCACTGGAGCTGGGAGTGGTACTGGTCCCGGAGGTGCTCGTACTGGAGGTACTGGAGCTGCTGGGGCTGGAGGTGCTGCTGAGCCTGAGGGTGCTACTGCTTGAGACCCTGGGTCTGGGGGTGCTGCTGTTGGTGGAGCTGGTCCTGGAGGAGCTGACGCTGCGGGTTCTGGGACTGCTGGAGGTGCTGGAGCTGCTAGGGGTACTGGAGCTGCTGGTGCTGGTGTCGCTGCACAGCCGTGCCTGTTCTTTGCTCCACCGTCTCCGTCGTCTCAGCCACCGCCTGACTCTGTGCTTCGCCAGGTTCTTAGTCTCCCTTCGTCTACTGGTCTTGCGTTACAGCCTGGCTCACCGCTGCCTGCTCCTTCTCCTTACAGTGAGCAGACAGGGGGTCTTACTGAGCGTCGTGCGCCTGCGTCGCGTCCTGTCTCGCCTGTCCGTTCTGGTCGTCGTGTTCCTCATCCGCGTCAGTCGGCTGTCCCCGACACCCACCTCGTAGTCCGTCGTCCTTCCTCTCCTCCGCAGCGTGTTCCTCTGCCGTCTCCTCATGCGTCTTCTCTGCCTGTTGTTCCGGACCCTGAGTCTGACCGGTTTCGTGCTGAGCACCCTACTGTCACGCGTCTGCTAGCCACTGTTGTCACTGACCCGTCGTTTGAGTCTGCTGCTGCGTCTGCCTTTTTCGCTGAGCTGGTTGACTTTGCTGGTGCCTGTCGTCTAGACTACGCTGCTAGTCTTGTTGCTGAGTCTGAGTCTGTCTGTCCTCCGTCCGTCGGGGGTGAGTGTGCTCTTGGCACGGACGTCCTTGAGGACAGACAGGAGGACCTTGAGTGTCTTGCGGCCGCTGCACCTCATCTCGTGGCCATGCTGCTTGCCCCTGAGGGAGACCCGGATGCACCAGACATCCGGACCCCGCGCTCTTACGCTGAGGCGATCGCGGGTGAGTACTCTTCTCAGTGGCAGACAGCCATGGACGCAGAGATGGCTTCCTGGGAGTCCACAGGCACCTACGTCGACGAGGTTCCCCCTCCTGGGGCGAACATCGTCGACGGCATGTGGATTTTCAGGGTGAAGCGGCCGCCAGGTTCTCCGCCTGTCTTCAAGGCTCGTTACGTTGCTCGAGGCTTCAGTCAGCGGGAGGGAGTTGACTTCTTCCAGACTTTCTCCCCCACCCCAAAGATGACCACTCTTCGTGTGTTGCTGCACGTTGCCGCTCAGCGTGACTACGAGCTTCACTCCCTTGACTTCAGCACAGCTTTCTTACAGGGCAGCCTGCACGAGGAGATCTGGCTGCGCCGCCCACCTGGCTTCACTGGGTCGTTCCCTTCTGGTACCCAGTGGAGTCTCCGGCGGCCGGTCTACGGTCTCCGCCAGGCGCCACGTGAGTGGCACGACACACTGAGGACGACACTTGCGGCTCTTGGGTTTGCTCCTTCGACTGCTGACCCGTCGCTGTTTCTGCGCACCGACACTTCGCTGTCGCCGTTCTACATCCTCGTGTACGTCGACGACTTGGTCTTTGCCACTGCTGACACGGAGGCTCTCGCCCTAGTGAAGTCGAAGCTGCAGAAGAGACACACGTGCACAGACCTGGGTGAGCTGTGCAGTTACCTTGGCTTGCAGATCACCCGGGACAGAGCACGCCGCACCATCACTCTGACTCAGTCACACATGGTGCAGCAGGTCCTTCAGCGTTTCGGCTTCACCTGGTCCTCGGCACAGGCCACTCCTCTGGCTACAGGTCACTCGCTCTCAGCTCCACCTTCGGACGAGTCCGTAGAGCCGAGTGGTCCTTACCCAGAGCTAGTTGGCTGCCTCATGTACCTGATGACCTGCACTCGTCCTGACCTTGCGTACCCTCTTGGCCTTCTGGCTCACTACGTGGCTCCTGGTCGGCACCGAAAGGTGCACATGGATGCTGCTAAGAGGGTACTACGCTACTTGTGCAGTACATCGGGCATGGGGCTTGTGCTTGGAGGACGGGGCGACGTTGTCCTCACTGGTCACTCGGACGCTTCTTGGGTTGACGACCAGGCTACGCAACGGTCGTCACAGGGTTACACCTTCAGTCTTGGCTCTGGCTCTGTTTCTTGGCGGTCTACGCGCTCGTCTTCTGTTCTCAGCTCCAGTTGTGAGGCTGAGATCTACGCCACAACCATGGCTGCACAGGAGTTACGCTGGCTCACCTACCTGCTGACCGACTTGGGAGAGAGGCCTCGTTCTCCTCCAGTTCTGTACGTCGACAACAAGGCAGCCATTGCCTTGTGTCAGGAGCACAGACTGGAGCATAGAACGAAGCACATCGCTCTGCGTTACTTCCTGGCTCGAGAGTTGCAGCAGTGGGGTCAGCTTCGTCTTGCTCACGTGGCCACTCGGGCCAACACTGCTGATATATTCACCAAGGCACTTCCGTCTGGTGATCATCAGCGCTTTTGTACCTTGTTGGGCCTTGTGCCTACGTTTCCGCACTTGCTGTAGACTCTGCTTGTACTGTGATCTATTTATATATACCTGCATGTTTGCTCTTGCTAGGTAGAGATCAGTGTACTGTTCTTGTTGCATATATACCTCTGCATGTGAACTGGCCTTGTGGCCTTTTGCTTGTGCTCAGTGTGTGTGGTGACGTTGTGATCCACCCTGAGCTTGCTTTGCTTTTCTTGACTGGTCTTGTGACCATTGCTTGCTCTGGCTATCCCCCATTTCGCCTATGGGGGTGTGTCAAAACATATGCATGTTATTATCTAGGCTATATTGGGGCTAGCCTTAGGGGGTACAGAAATGATATCGACACTCTAGTTTCGTACCCCAACCTTGACCTAATCATCATCCTCCTTGCCTAAGTTTCTAACACACTTACACTATCTTAACTCGTATTGGACGCTAAGGGAAAATTCGGGTGCTCCAAAGCTGACTTAGACACTTTACAAACACAGGATTGGCTAGAAAACGCTAAGGGAAAATTCCACTTCTCTCGTGCAACCTAAGGAGAAAGGGGGGGGGGGGGGGTCCTACAACCGGAAACCAAAACTTTGAGACAGGGGAAGGCCTGGTTTGGGCCCTTAACGCATCCGGGGAAGGGTCGAACGAGGCACTTAGTGGCACGGGTGCAGTGCGAATCTAAGAGCGTGTTCCTACACCTCGTATCAGAAACACCTCGTATCAGAAATACCTCGTATCACATGGTGCGGCTCCATGTGACAGTCCTGTCTAATCCAGGCCCAACTACGTCCGTCGCTACTAAACCGGCAGATCTTCGTTTCGTCGCTCCAAACCACGCGTTTCCAGTCGTCGATCGTCCAGTGCTGATGGTCCTTGGCCCACTGCCTGCGGTCCTTGACATTTTTCTCGGATAATCTAGGCTTCGACGGCTTTTCAATCGCCCTAACTCTGTGCCGCTTGAGAGTGTTTCGAATGGTGGCGCCAGTCACATTGATGCCATGCGTAGAAGCTATCATTCCCGCTGCGGCCTCGGCGGATTTCGATTCACCAGAAACTGAGAAGATTTGAACAAGAATGAATGAACTATGAAATGAAGTGAGTACAAATATGAAACCCTAATTGGTTGTACCCCCTATGGGATACCCCACTATAGCCTACACAACAGCATAAGCTATAATGTTCTGACACACCCCCATAGGCAAAGTGGGGGAGAACAAGGGGTCACAAGACCAGTCAAGCAAAGTAAAGCAAAGCAAGCTCAGGGTGGATCACAAAGTCACCACACAGTCCGAGCACAGGGTCAAGGCCACACGGCCAGTTCACATGCAAGAGTACACACATATATATAAAGCTAGACAAGCAAGAGCAGATATATATATGTGAGAGTACAGGCAAGGTCAAGAGGAGAGCAAGTGAGGCAAGACGGGCACAAGACCCAGCTGAGTGCAGAAGCGCTGATGATCACAAGGCGGAAGTGCCTTGGTGAAGACATCAGCAGTGTTGGCCTCAGAGGCCACGTACGCAAGCCGCAACTGACCACGTTGCTGTAGCTCACGAGCAAGGAAGTAGCGGAGAGCAATGTGCTTTGTTCTGTGCTCCAGTCGCTGCTCTCGACACAAGGCCAGCATGGCCTTGTTGTCTACGTACAGGACTGGAGGAGAACGAGGCGGCTCTCCAAGGTCGGTCAGCAGGTAGGTGAGCCAGCGAAGCTCCTGTGCAGCCATGGCCCCGGCGTAGATCTCAGCCTCACAACTCGAGCCAAGAACAGAAGACGAGCGAGTAGCCCGCCACGAAACAGAGCCGGAACCAAGGCTGAAGGTGTAACCCTGTGACGACCGCTGCGTAGCCTGGTCGTCAGCCCAAGAAGCGTCCGCGTGCCCAGTGAGGACCACTGGACTCCGCCCTCCAAGCACTAGCCCCATGCCCGACGTACTGCACAAGTAGCGCAACACCCTCTTCGCTGCAGCCATGTGCTCTGGTCTGTGTCTCCCAGGAGCAACATAGCGTGCCAGAATGCTAAGAGGGTATGCAAGGTCAGGTCGTGTGCAGGTCATCAGGTACATGAGGCAGCCAACAAGCTCTGGGTACGGGCCACTCGACTCTACGGACTCATCCGAAGGCAGAGCTGAGAGCGAGTGGCGAGTAGACAGAGGAGTGGCCTGAGGCGAGGAGTACGTGAAGCCGAAGCGCTGAAGGACCTGCTGCACCATGTGTGACTGAGTCAGGGTAATGGTGCGGCGTGCTCTGTCCCGGGTGATCTGCAAGCCAAGGTAGCTGCGCAGTTCACCCAGGTCTGTGCACGTGTGTCTCTTCTGCAGCTCGGACTTCACGTAGGCGAGTCCAGCAGTGTCAGCTGTGGCAAAGACCAAGTCGTCGACGTACACGAGGATGTAGAACGGCGGCAGAGAGGTGTCGGTGCGTAGAAACAGCGACGGGTCGGCAGTAGAAGGAGCAAACCCAAGAGCCGCAAGTGTAGTCCTTAGTGTGTCGTGCCACTCACGTGGCGCCTGGCGGAGACCGTAGACTGGACGCCGGAGACTCCACTGGGTACCAGAAGGGAAAGACCCAGTGAAGCCAGGTGGGCGACGCAGCCAGATCTCCTCGTGCAGGCTGCCCTGCAAGAAAGCTGTGCTGAAGTCAAGAGAGTGCAGCTCGTAGTCACGGTGAGCAGCAACGTGCAGCAGTACCCGAAGAGTGGTCATCTTCGGGGTGGGGGAGAAGGTCTGAAAGTAGTCAACTCCCTGCCGCTGACTGAAGCCACGAGCCACGTAACGCGCCTTGAAGACAGGCGGAGAACCCGGCGGCCGCTTCACCCTGAAGATCCACATGCCACTGACGATGTTCGCCCCAGGAGGGGGGACAGCGTCAACGTAGGTGCCTGTGGACTTCCAGGAAGCCATCTCTGCATCCATAGCTGCCTGCCACTGAGAGGAGTAGGGACCCTCTATCGCCTCCGCGTAAGAGCGCGGAGTCGGGATGTCAAGTGCATCCGGGTCTCCCTCAGGGGTAAGCAGTACGGACACGAGATGAGGTGAGGCAGCTGCCAGACACTGGAACTCCTCCTGCCTGTCCTCAAGGACGTCCGTGCCAAGGGCACACTCACCCCCGACGGACGGAGGACAGACAGACTCAGACTCAGCGACAAGACTAGCAGCGTAGTCTAAGCGACAGCGAGCAGCAAAGTCGACGAGCTCAGTAACTAGAGCAGACGCAGCAGTAGACTCGAAAGAAGGGTCAGTGACAACAGTAGCAAGGAGACGCGTGACAGTAGGACTGGCAGCACGAAGAGAGTCCGACTCCGGGTCGGCAAGAGCAGGAAGAGAGGACTCAGGAGGAGAAGGCAAAGGGGCACGCAGAGGAGCAGTGGACGGACGCAGAGACATCCGGTGCGTGCCAGGGACAGGAGGAGGACGCTGACGCGAACCGCGACCACGAGTGCGAGCAGCACGGACAGGCGACGCAGGGCGAGACGCAGGCTCACGACGCTCAGCCAGACCTCCAGTAGGACCAGTGTAGGGAGAAGGAGCAGGCAAAGGGGAGGTAGGCTGCAACTGTAGCTGGGACGAGACAGGCTGTGGACACTCTAAGGGAGGAGGAGGACCAGTAGAAGGTGGAAGACCAAGAACCTGCTGCAGGAGTGGCACAAAGTACGGTCGAGGCCGCGCGGCGACGCTAGAAGCAGCAGGGACAGCACCAGAACCCTCAGCAGGAGCACCCGCTCCAGCAGCACCACCAGTAGCTCCAGAACCTCCAGCAGCACCAGGAGCACCCCCAGTAGGACTGCCAGCGGTAGTCTCAGCGCCAGCACCAGCTCCAGTGCACCCAGGACGAGCACCTCTGGGACCCGCGACCGCAGCACCCTCAGCAGTCGAAGGACCTCCAGCACCAGCAGCACGCCTCCAGCGCCGGGCAAACCACTCACGCAGCTCCTGTGGAGAAAGTGGCTCCCGGCGAGACGAAGCACTCGGAGAACCTCCAGGCGGAGCACCTCCAGGCTCAGCACCCCCAGGCGTAGCACCCCTAGGCTCAGCACCCCCAGACGTAGCACCCCTAGGCTCAGCACCCCCAGGCTCAGCACCCCTAGGCTCAGCACCCCCAGGCTCAGCACCCCCAGGCTCAGCACCCCTAGGCTCAGCACCCCCAGGCTCAGCACCCCTAGGCTCAGCACCCCCAGACGTAGCACCCCCAGGCCCAGCACCCCTAGGCTCCGCACCCCCAGGTACAGCACCCCCAGCCTCAGCACCCTCAGCAGCACCAGAGTCACCAGTGACCTCGACAGGCTCGACTGCGTCTACCTGGGACACACCTGAAGGGGCAGGACCCTGAGGGGGGAGGGGGTCTACCTGGGGGGGACCTGGTACCAGGAAGAGTGGGGGTGGGGGGAGGGACGGAGTGCGGTAGGGGAAGAGGCGGTAGTAGGGGACCGACTCGTCAAACGTGACGTCCTGGGAGGACAGAACACGGCGAGAGGTGGGGTGGTAAAACTGCCACCCAGGCGCGTCAGGGGGGAACCCCAGGAAGACGCAAGGAGCAGCACGAGGGGATAGTTTGTCCGCAGACAGGTCGCGGACAAACGCCCGAGATCCCCAGACCCGGAACGCCGACGCATCGCCAACCTTCCCCGTCCACAGCAAGGCTGGGGAGGTCTCCGGCCTGGAGACCCTGGGGTGGAGGTTGATCTGATGCGCCGCGTACCTCACCGCAAACGGCCACAGAAAATGGGGGGCAGCCGCATGCATCATAGACGTACGAGCGACGTCCATGACCATGCCAATGCGGCGCTCAGCAATCCCATTTTGCTGCGGTGAGTCCGGAAGCGTGAAGGTCTGACGGATGCCCCGTGCACGACAGTAGGCACGCAGAAGGCCAGAGGAGAACTCTCCGCCTCTGTCCGAGTGCAGACGCAGAACAGGAAAGTCCGAGCCGAAGCTCTGCCTGAGCTGGAGACGAGCTGCGCGGATCCAGTCGATCAGCACCTCAGTGACATCACCCTTGCTGCGCAAGGGGAAGACTGTGGTGTAACGCGAGTAGTCGTCAACAACGAGCAGGAAGTAGCGCTCGTGACCCTGTCCACGGACGCGGGCTGGGCCCCACACGTCCATGTGAAGTGTCTGCAACGGGGCCTCTGTCGGAGGAAACTGGGAGGAGTGAGGGGCAGCACGCAGGCGCCCCTCGACACAGGGGACACAGGCAGGGCCAGGGCCCTGAGGAAGGGGAGGGAGGGACCGGGGGAGACCGGACACAAGAAGACGGGAGGCCATACCTCTGAGCCGAAGCAGAGAGGGGTGGCCAAGGCGGTGGTGCCAGAGGAGAGTCTCGTGAGACAGGAGACGACACGAACAGGGGGCAGACTCAGGACCAGACCTGGACGCCGCAGCAAACACCTGACCCGACGTAACTACCCTACCAGACTCAGCAACTGGAGGAGACGCAGTGGTCAGAGTGTACAGGCTCGACCCCGGCTGACGGGTGAACGTAGCCAGGTGTCGGCCTGTGCCAGCCTCTGTACAGTGGGTCACTCTCTGACGTGCAGGAGTGAACTGGTGGACCCCCGCATCCTGTAGGTCAGCACCACTCACCAGGTTCGTAGAGAACGAGGGGAGGTAGAGACCAGACAGGGTGCCAGAGGGAGCCGCCGGACACGGGAGGACTGTGGAGAAGCGAGACAGGACAGGACCCCCAGAGGGGTCAGCCAGAGACACTGCAACCGGTCGACTCAGCGGTGTGAGTGTGGTGCGGTCCCGAAAGAAGGAGCGAGACGCCCCAGAGTCAAGGGTGAAGGTGAGGGAGGCCGAAGCCGACGCAGTACCTGAGAGCGCAGACTCACCAGTACCTGAGGACGCAGACACACGAGCACCTAGAGCAGCAGCGTCGCAAGCACCTAGGGCAGCAGCCTCACCAGGACCTAGAGCAGCAGTCTCAATGCCCGGATCGGGCGGGAAACACCGGTAACAGTCACCCTCATCACTAATAGACACAGCATACATGGCAGAGAGAATAGCATCAAAGTCAAGATCATAGATGGCAACACCCGCCCTAGACAGCTCGCCCCAGCGAGGGATCTCGGAGGCCTCCGGGAACTGGTGACGCCACGCGTCCGTCAGGCGGCCAAAGCAGCGCTGGGTGGGGTGGGCACCCCCACACTGCTCACCCGCACGGTCGCCAGTGCGCAAAACGTAGGAGCACGGACCAAAACCCCCACCCCGCTGACGCGCAGTGTACCACTCACGAAGCTGCTGAGGGGACAGGGTGTCACGACCACGCTGCTGCTGCTGGCGCGAGCCACCACCGGAGCCACTCCTCTGCGAAGACCCGCGACCAGCACCACCGCCACCCCCGCCGCCTCCGACGCCTCCGCCGCCTCCGCTACTGCCGCCGCCTCCGCCTCCGCCGCCGCCTCCACCTCCGCCACCTCCGCCACCTCCGCTCCCACCGCCACCGCCGCCGCCACCTCCACCTCCACTGCCGCCACCGACCCCTCCACCCCCACCTCCACTCCCACCGCCACCCCCACTCCCCCAACTGCCGCCACCTCCACCTCCACCGCCCCCGCTCGCTCCTCCAGCGCCCTTGCCCCCCTTGCCCTTGCCAGAGCGGCGTCTCCCGCTAGGGGCAGACGCCGCACCGACCGACTCAAGAACAAGGAGGTCGGCCGCAGCAGCAGAGGCAACAGAGGGCAGAAGGGGGGAGGGGGAACACCCCTCAAAGATGGGGGTGCGCGGGTCACCACGAGAGGCCCCTACAGCGACTATGCTCTTCTCGGCCGCTAGGAGGGACTTCTCGAGGAGGTCAACAGTGAGAGTGGTGGGACAGACAGAGAGAAAGTGGTCCCTGACTACGCGAAGGGAGTCAGGAAGGCGAGTGACTATGTAGTAAAGAGTGATGTACATGGGGGGGGGGTTCCTGGCGCAGAAGTCAGGAGGGAGTGCAGCGCGGTAGCGAGTGTCACTAGTGCGGAGGTGCGTAATGAGGTCAGTGACTGTGGGAAAGGCAGTAAGATCAGGAAAGAGGTACGGTAGCATGAGACGGCTCAGTGCAGCAGTGGCAGGGGAGGAGTAGCGCGCAACTACAGCGTCGTACAAGGTCTGAGCACTCTTGTACTGACTAAAGTGCGCACGCTCGGAGGTAGGGAGGTGGCGACGCACAGCAAGACGTGCAGCAGCGTCGCGCGTGGCCCACTGGGAGCGAACAGTGGCGTCAGCATCAGCAGCAGGGGCAGTGGAGGTGCCAGAGGTGAGGTCAAAGAGAGAGAGGCCGTCTGCCCTATCGCACTGTAAGAACAGCTGCAGGTCATCTACCCAGACCTCAAAGTCAATGGCCCTACCCTCAGCGTCAAAGGCGAGAACACTAGGGGTAGCCATGACCCTAGACGACTAGCAGCGCAAACAGTGGGGTGAGGACAGTGCAGTGAAAAGGCGCTGTGCTCACCAGACTGGGCAGGTCGGGCGGCCCTGAAGGAGGGCGGCGCGGCGGCTCGGCGGCTCAGCTGCTGGGCGGCCCGGCGGCTCGGCGGCTCCGCTGCTGGGCGGCTCGGCTGCTGGGCGGCTCGGCTGCTGGGCGGCGCGGCCGCTGGGCGGCTCGGCTGCTGGGCGGCTCGGCTGCTGGGCAGCTCGGCTGCTGGGCGGCTCGGCGGCTCGGCTGCTGGGCGGCTCGGCTGCTGGGCGGCTCGGCGGCTCGGCTGCTGGGCGGCTCGGCTGTGCTGCTGCAGGGCACGGGGCCGCAGGTAAGGGCGGCGGGGCCGCTGGTAAGGTGGCGGGGCCGCAGCAGAGGGCGGCGGGGCCGCAGGTAAGGGCGGGGCCGCAGGTAAGGTGGCGGGGCCGCGAGGAAGGGCGGCGGGGCCGCTAGGTAGGGCGGCGGGGCCGCGCGATGGGGCGGCGGGGCCGCGCGATGGGGCGGCGGGGCCGCGCGATGGGGTGGCGGGGCCGCGAGGAAGGGCGGCGGGGCCGCGCGATGGGGCGGCGGGGCCGCGCGATGGGGCGGCGGGGCCGCGCGATGGGGCGGCGGGGCCGCTAGGTAGGGCGGTGGGGCCGCTAGATAGGGCGGCGGGGCCGCGCGATGGGGCGGCGGGGCCGCGATGGGGCGGCGGGGCCGCTAGGTAGGGCGGCGGGGCCGCTAGGTAGGGCGGCGGGGCCGCGCAATGGGGCGGCGAGGCCGCGAGGTAGGGCGGCGGGGCCGCGGAGACGGGTGGCGGGGCCGCAGTGCAGGGCCGCTAGGGCGGCTCGACGAAGTAAGGGCCCGAAGCGCGACTCGGGCTGAGCGCGCTTCGGGCAGGAAAAAAAAAAAAATCGATGTGGTGGGCCCTAAGCACAGTTCCCAAGGGGGAACCTGCTCGATACCATGAGAAGATTTGAACAAGAATGAATGAACTATGAAATGAAGTGAGTACAAATATGAAACCCTAATTGGTTGTACCCCCTATGGGATACCCCACTATAGCCTACACAACAGCATAAGCTATAATGTTCTGACAGAAACTATCGACCTTACGACTATCCTCGCGATTTGCTCTGGTAGCTTGCGCGGCCGACCAGGTTTCACCGGGGACGGCACTAGCTCCTCGTATGTTTTCGGACCGAGGTGGCGGAGGAGCTCGTCATGGACGGAGGACTTCGAAACTCCCAACTCCTTAGCGATTTGGCGGTAACTACGCCCCTCCGCAATTAGCTGCATGATGCGCTTCTGTTTCTCCACACTAAGGCGCTTCATGCTGCGGGGGTGTTAGCGCTACGCAAAGATCGTAGAAACCGCCCGTAATCTCCTCTGTACCTAGCTAGTCTAGATCTAACTGCGCACGAAATAAAGCACGGGACATTTCGGAAGGATTTGTCCGTGTGGGGTGTCGAGAGGGAAGAGCTGACTCGTTAGAGCGAGAGGTTGTTTGGGGGTTATAGGTAACCTACACAAACTGGTAACACACAGTCGCGAACACCAAACGCAATTTGTTTATTACAATACTTGCTTATTTTGCAATTGGGTGCAATTTCCTGTACAGATCGAATACATAAGGACAATAATTTCGTTCAGTGTAGGTCCCATATGTAGTCATTCTTTCTATTGCTATTCTATCATTCTGTATTCTTGTTTTGCTAGTAAACTCTTGTCAATCTGCTCTGTGAACTAGCAAGTAGTGAACACACAAGCAAAGCTACGATCTCTCAAGCCACATGTGCTTTCACCCGTAGTTCAGCTCCCACCGTTGTAGAGTGACTCCCCTCACTCACTATGAGGTGCCTCAAAACTAGTTTTAAGGCGCATAAGGAATCCTGCTCTGGTCCCGCCCTTCCCTTAATTACTCACCCTCCTGCTGTCACTGTGTGCATACGGTGACTTGTTTCCTCACCAACACAGTCCTTCAACCCGAAAGCCTGACATTTCCCTCCCTCCCTCACCCTGTCCCCCCGTCTTCCCTCTTCCATCCAGACTGTTGGAACGGTGAGCCGGCAACAAGATTTCCCTTTGTAGGCCCCTCAAACTTTAATCAGCGCATCCCCTCTCCTTCCTTCCTTGTTCTCGAGGCTGGAAGCAGATGGTGGAATGGTGGTCCGGCAGCAGGGCCTTCCTTTGCACGCATTATAGATATACTGGATCAGATTCAAGTGGAGATGAGCCGCCCTGGCAAGAATTGAAACGCCGAGGCATCTGACCCTCCAGGTTGTACAGACTTGTTGTGATGTAATGAAGACCGTGCAAATTTCCATATTTGTGCTCCTTGCAGTGTTTGGTGTAGCATTTTGAGTATGGCAGCAATGGTTGGCATTCACATACACAGTGAGCCAGAAGAATCTGCCGCAATCAATGACAGTTGGCATGCCCATGTCAGGGATTTTTAGAGTGTCATATACTGAATATGCTGTACATGGATACTTCTACAAAGTGTACCATAACTGTACAAGTAGTAACAAACTTCTCCTAAGCTGCACCCTTGAGCCACGACTGCAACTCAACGGCTACAAAGTATGTTGTACAGGGAAACTTCAACTACAGAGTGTACCATAACTGCACAAGTATAACAAACCAATAAAGGAATGAAAGATGGTCATCATAAGCTGTACTTTCAATCCATGACTATAGCTCCTTCCGCACGTCAACGGCTACGATGTCCGGAATGACTTTTGAGTCGACTCAAGAGTCAACTCGCTACAATGTCACACTAAGCTGCTCACGAAGCTGCACCCTAAGCTGCACCCTAAGCTGCACACTAAGCTGCACCCTAAGCTGCACCCTAAGCTGCACCCTAAGCTGCACACTAAGCTGCACCCTCGAGCCACGACTGCAGCTCCTTGCGCACGTCATCGGCTACAAAGTCTGAAACGACCTTTGAGTATACTCAAAGGTCAACTCGCTACAATGTCACACTAAGCCGCACCCTCGAGCCACGATTGCAGCTCCTTCCGCATGTCATCGGCTACAAAGTATGAAACACGGATGGTGCTCGCTCCCCCCAGGAACGCAAACACTGGCGCAGGAATCAAGGGCCCATACATTTCCTGCTGAGCCAGCGAACCACTCATTCCATTCCCTGCTGCGGCCTTGACAGCTGCAAGTTTAGGTGGATGAGGTTTGCGCATTGAAGGTACCGGTTCGCTTCTGTGGGCTTTGATCTGTTGGCTTGGGGCTGTATGCTGCACCAAGCCTGCACAAGGGATGGTCTGGCAATCGAGTTGATTGGATAAGCATACCTGAAGCTGCTGCCCTGAAAAGGCTCCATGTGTCATTCGTTCTCCCTGCATCTCCCGTGCACTGCATGTCCCTTCCTGCATGCCCTTATCAACCGTCGCTGCTGTACCAGGTGAGTTGCCTGTCAGGAGTGGCATGCCTGGGGTCCAGGGCTGGAATGCTGCTGGCGCTGGTGTGTGAGTAGCACGCTGCTGCCGCTTGCTTGAAGATCCAGGAGGATCCATCTGCCGCTGCTGTCTGCATGGTGATGGGGAGGAAGGGTCTGTGGATGGTCCTTCTGGGAAGGGAATGGCAACACCGATGGAGCATGTGCTGGGTGGTGCTTTGTCTGGCTGCTGTACTGTATCCGATGCTCCTCTGTTTCAGACCCCGAAGGAGCCGTTGACTCAAAAGTCACCTTTGACGGGCTGCTGTGCTGTCACTGATGCTGCTGGGTTTCAGACCCAGCAGGATGTGATGATGCTGCAGCAACAGCAGCAGCAGCTGTCAAAGCAGACGGATCAAGTGACAGCGTTGGTGCTGTCTCTAACTGATTCCTTCTTGCAGAGTAACAACACTGGTGTAAACCGACCTGCCGCAGCCGCGCCTGAGACTCTAACTGCCAATCTCCCAGCCTCTCTCCCTGCCCCTCTCTATGCCTCTTTTCCTGCCCCTCTCCATGCCTCTTTTCCTGCCTCTCTCCATGCCTCTTTCCTTGCCTCTCTCCATGCCTCTCTCCCCGCCACTCTTCCTGCCTCTCCTCCTACCTCTCTCCCTGCCTCTCTCCCTGCAATGCCGTCTGCTACTCTGTCTGACTCAGGCGCGTGTATATCACTGCCTCTTACAGCCACCACCTTTGGTACACGTGGGAATGTGCGGAAGCGACCCGCCTCAGCCATGGATGCACAGCCTCTTCCTCTCCGTGCCACTGACCAAGCCTGTGCCCAACTCTGTGACCAAGCCTGTGCCCAAGCCTGTGACCAAGCCTGTGACCAAGCCTGTGACCAAGCCTGTGCCCAAGCCTGTGACCAAGCCTGTGCCCAAGCCTGTGACCAAGCCTGTGCCCAAGCTTGTGCCCAAGCCTATGCCCAAGCCTGTGACCAAGCCTGTGCCCAAGCCTGTGCTCGCGTGGACCCTGAGACTGTGGTTTCACCAGAGGAGCTGCGCACCTGGAGCAGCAAACGTCCGTCCCACTTTTGTGCCTCTAATTTCAAGTCATGCCACACAGAATTCAAAACAAGTAGCACATAAATGAATACGAGCAGCTCGTATCATGAGGCTCCTCTAAACCCACCGGCTGGTATCAATTCAGTGTGTGCAGCTCCTTCAGACAACCTTGCA
The DNA here is from genome assembly GCA_947471745.1 of Closterium sp. Naga37s-1. Taxonomy (NCBI): domain Eukaryota; kingdom Viridiplantae; phylum Streptophyta; class Zygnematophyceae; order Desmidiales; family Closteriaceae; genus Closterium; species Closterium sp. Naga37s-1. Next base: position 1,176,105 of record CANJKZ010000817.1, read on the forward strand.
GTGTTTCCAACCACTTACAGGTGCCCAATGTTAGGCTCTTTGCAGCAGCAGCAAGCTAATATGTTAAAGCCGTTGATTCCGGCAGCAGTAGTTGCGTTTCTAGGGGGGGGAAGCACCATCCGGGTTTCAGACTTTGCAGCCGTTGGCGTGCGGAAGGAGCTGCAGTCGTGGCTCGAGGGTGCGGCATAGGAGGTACAGTATATATGTTATTTTTAGTTTTCAAGTACAGTGGTACTGTATATGCACTATTTGATACTTTGAGTAAGCTTGCGCTTGACGTACGGTAGTTGTGGTTGTCAATTGTGGCAGTATTTGTGGGACGTGGGACTTCCCCTGTCTATTGTCTTTCTGTACGGTATTTGTGAGTCCTTGCATTTGCACCAGTACGGCCGGTGCGTGGCATTTTGCTGAATTCTCTCTACACATGCTGCAATGCTGCCAATTGCTACAACTTATGCAACACTTAGGGCCAGATGGCTTCCCCGAATATGCTCCAGGTATCTCTATAACGTGTGCAAAGGAAGATTGTTCTGCCAGATTATGGTACTACTTGCAAAGGAGGGGGAGGGGGGTTGGGTTGGGGGTGTGGGGTGGGCTTGCTTGTGTTAGGAAAATGCTGAGGGAGTCTAAGGACAGGCCTCGCTGCCAAGTCACCATTCTGCAGTATGTTATTAGCTTGGAGGAGTGGAAACCCCTTTTTTGTTTTATTTGTTGGATACTGATATTGATTTCTGAAAATATAAACTATACATAACTGTATTGATACATCTCAATACTGTGAGAAACATCATTGAGCTTTTGATATCTATCATACGAAACGGCCAACACCTAACGTTTTTCCTCTGCCCGGCCGGTCGGGTAAGCCGGTGGCCGGCGACATGACGGCTAGCAAGCTGACGGCCGGCGAGTCAGTCGGTTAGAGAGGGTGTTTTTGTTCAGGCGATCATTCCGCACTTGAGTCATAACCACTTCGTTCGAAAAGGACAGGGGAGCGTGGATGGGGTGGGCGTGCTTGTGTTAGGAAAATGCTGAGGGAGTCTAAGGACAGGCCTCGCTGCCAAGTCACCATTCAGCAGTATGTTATCAGCTTGGAGGAGTGGAAACCCTTTTTTTGTTTTTATTTGTTGGATACTGATATTGATTTCTGAGAATATAAACTATACATAACTGTATTGATACATCTCAATACTGTGAGAAACATCATTGAGCTTTTGATATCTGTCGTCCGAAACGGCCAACACCTAACGTTTTTCCTCTGCCCGGCCGGTCGGGTAAGCCGGTGGCCGGCGACATGACGGCTGGAAAGCTGACAGCCGGCGAGTCAGTTGGTTAGAGAAGGTGTTTTTGTTCAGGCGATCATTCCCCACTTGCCCCTTGAAACCACATCGACACTACACATAGTTAGGCACCAAGTTTATAGATTATAGCGCTACAGCGCCATGGATTTCTTCAGGGTATTCAACCCGGCATTTCGTGAAGCAGAGTTATCAGTTGGCTTTAAGAACCACGGCATTGTACTCGCCTTATCACGACGAAGCGTTTGGTACACTTATCGTGTCCATCAGTCGGACATTGTATCAAAAGCTCCTCGGGATCTGCTGTTCAGGTTCTTCAGTCAATACAATCTCAAGGCTTTGCCATCTGTTATTCTAACAGCATTCCAGTGTGTTATCCAAGCGCTATCAAGGCGACAACATGATTGGCTCTCTTTATTTCAAGGCATTCTCAAGGCTACGAATATCCACCCAGTGGTTATGTCAGCAACATCTCATCATCTGCACCAGGAATACTGGTCAGACGGAGGATCACTACGGCTATATTATATTGGGCTCAGAGTTTCAGCAAGTCAACCTTGTCAGGCATTTGCAAGCCTCCTGATACTCAAGCTAACTCATCATTGCGCCATGCCGCGTGCGCCTCCGAAGGAACGAAAACCCCTGGTGCCGAAGCGTTCTGCTGCATCCTCTTCTGCTACCATGTCTGAAGACAAGGGAAAGACTGTGGTGGATCAGGAACCAGTCACTCCGGTTGCAGGAAGCTCTGGTTTATCTCTGGAGGAAAAGTTGACGGCGCTTACCTTGGCGCATGACAAAGCTGACGACGGAGAGTTCACGGATGATGACTCCGACGATGAACTGGAGTTTGAGATCTCCAAGGATTTTGCTGCGAAAATCCGTCACACGGCGATTCTGCTTCTCCCGCTGGTCCTTCAACCGGAAATGGCATCGGTTATTTTAACCGTGAAGCTGCTGTTGAAACGTGTCTGGTCCTCCTTATTCGCTGACGGTGCTAACACATTGATTGAGTTTCAGGATATCAATCCTGCCTACGTAGCAAAGACAAAGTACAGCCGCCTTCAGTTATCATTTCTGAAAGAAGAGGATGCGATCAAAGTGCGTCAGGCAGCGCTGGAGTACCAGAAGCCGAATGGAGCATCATTTACTCTACACTGGCTGCATGCTGAGAATGCAGCTTTTGCGAAGGAGAAAGCTACTAATCAATGGGCTATTGAAGTGGTTTTTAAGGACATACCTGCCAGTATTACGCCGGAGGCTGTTGAGGAGTTGCTGGTGAAGTACAAGCTGAAAATTCGCCAAGTCACGCCTTTCCTGGAGGGTCATTGCTTTCACCGCGTGGTGCATCCGGTTTCTGGAGCCAACACAGGGACTATTAAGGGATTGGTGGTTCCACACCCGGAAGTCAAAAAGCGGCGTTTTATTCACCAAGTCAACCACCCGCAGGAGCATGATAAGAAGCTCCTGGTCCACTACCCTATGCTCTCCTGCTGGCTCTGTGGGGGTCCGCATTATGAGAAATACCATGATGCCTTCACCACTGACCGGCAGCATAACATAGGGAAGTGGAACTTGAGCCTAGGTCATGTGCATGGGATCAATGGTAACAGTACACTTACACGCTTAAGCAGTTCAGATTGTCTTACCTGTTATCCAACTCCTAACCGTTTAGCCGCTTGTCGCAGCTGCTTCCCTGACTGCTTCGCGCCTGGTGCGTCCGATTCTGCTCGACCCGGCTATTGTCCTGATCTCCACCGGAAGCTCCAGGGAAGAGTGGATCTGTACTCAGATTTGTTGCGGGAAAGCGCATGGGATGCTGCTTGTCGCTGCTGCAGAGCACATAACTGCTGCGCGTCATCTGCACGGACAAGGGGAGCTGGGTGCGGTCACTCGTCTGACAAGGGAAAAGGAGAACCTGCATACAGTCCGCAAGGAGTATGGGATTTAACAGACCCAGATCGGCTTGCCATGGTGATATCAGTTGGAGCGGTAGTTCTTGGTGTACTCTGTCTTACCTGCCTGTGGATGCGTAGAGGCGATCAAGGAGTTATTAAATGAATACACGGAATACGCTGTCGTTTGCGGGCCTGAATGTTAACGGCCTGGGGGACTTCACGAAGCGGAAACGTACAACGGCATGGATTAACAGCAACAAAGGAGCAGATGTAATGGTTTTATCAGATACGCGAATAACAGACGATAACACCTACTGGTCTTCCCTCAATCTCACCTCTTTTGCTGCCACCTCCTCTGTGACTCGAGCCGGAGGTGTTGCAGTTCTCAGCCGGCGAACGGACCTTTCCTTTCACAACCCTTAAGCTCACCCCTCAGGAAGACTTGTTAAGACTGAAGTTCACTGTTCAAACCTTCGACTTACCCTGATAGCAACTTACTTACCTGCAGACAAAGCTGAGAAGCGAGCCTTCGTCAAGATAGTGCTTGGTCCGATTCTAGGCCAGATTCAGCCAGGCACCCACCTGCTCATCCTAGGTGACCTTAATACCATTGAGAATCCACTGCTTGATAAAACCTCCAGACACGGATCAACTAAAGAGAATGACTTCCTCTACCACCACTGTAAAGCCTTTGACGTCTCAGATGCTTTTGGATTCCTTCACCCAAGTGAACGAGAGTTCACCTTTTACTCACAATCACATCAGGAGAGTTCACGGATAGATCGAGCTTTAGCCTCTCAATCCTTGCTCCCGCGCCTGGTGTCAGCTACGCACGTCTCGCCGGATGAGCCGGTCTCTGATCATGGTTTTGCTGTCCGGGTAATCTTCAAGCTCAAATCGCAACTGAAACTGGGGCCGGGAATTTGGCGATTTCATCCCTCCCTGCTTGGGAGGCCAGGGGCTAAGAAGAAGATAGAGGAGGTGGAGCGGCTGGTCGCGCAAAATGGAAGAGGTTTTACAGCACTCATTTCGCGCCTGCATGCCAGCCTGCGAGCGTATGCAAGAGAAGAGAGCAAAAGGATCAGGGCAACTATCGTTCATCTCACCACATCGGTGGCTGCATTGAGACAGGAGTTCATGCAGCACCCGAAAGATCTGCTGCTGAAGGAACGGCTGAGTAAAAAGGAACATCAGCTCAAGGAGTATTTTGCGTGTCGAAGGGACAGAATGCACACCATGGCTGGAGTGGAAATGGCGTTGACGGGAGAAGTCCCCTCACCGCATCTGTCGGCAAGGATAAAGACGCGGAAAGTCAGGACTCAAATCACGGAGATTGCGGTACCAGGAGGGGTGGTGTCGGAGCCGAAACGGATCTTGGAGGCAGCGGCAGATTACTTCCGTAACCTCTTCGGAGAAGATAAGTGCACGATGACTTCGGATTGGCGTCCGGAAGCCGGGAAGAGGCTGCTGTATTCAGATGCGGAAAGTCTGCAAGAGGAATGGACAGAGAAGGAGGTCAGACAGGCGTTGCGGGAAATGGCGTGCAACAAATCACCAGGGAAAGATGGCCTGCCGAAGGAGCTATTTGATGCACACTGGGACACACTCGGAAAGCATGTTATGGGGTTGGTCAGCGACTTCACCCTCACGTCCTCGCTCTCCACCAACGTGAAAGATGCGGTGACAATCCTCCTGCATAAAAAAGGGGCGAAAGAGCAGTTGGATAACTACCGTCCTATCACGCTTTTAAACATCAGCTACAAACTACTGGCGCGGGTCTTGGCGAGCAGAATCAAGAAAGTGCTGCACAAGGTGATCTCACCAGAACAATTTGGCTTTATCCCCGGAAGGCGGATGTCTGATGCGGTGGGGCTGGTTGCTGACATAATCGACGCAGCCAAAAATGGGTCGGAGGACTGGTTTATGCTGCTTGTAGACTTCAAAAAGGCGTTTGACTCGGTTTCTCGAGACTTTATCTTCGAAGTGATGGAGAAAATGGGCTTTCTGGCTCGTTTCGTTGGCTGGGTGAAAGGTCTGCACACGAACACGAGGACGAGTTTGCTAATCAATGGCTGGATGGGCGAAGCGGTGAATGTGGTCTCGGGGGTGAGGCAGGGTTGCCCCTTAGCACCCTACCTCTTCCTCTGTGCGGTGGAGCCGCTGGCGCAGAAGGTGATGAAGCGGAAGATAGGGATTTCCCTCACCAGCTGTGTTGGCCAAAGGTTGGCTTACATCGGTTACGCCGATGACACGACCCTCCTGCTGCAGGGGAAGCAGCAAATCGGAAGAGCAGAGGAGGTGTTGGAGGAGTTCAAATGCATTTCCGGTTTGGAGACCAACAAGGGGAAGTCGGTGGTGATGCCACTGGGAGTTAACCTGGGGAAAAAGACATGGCGCACAGACGGGTTTCGATGGGCTGAGGAAAATGAAGCAGAAAGACTGTTGGGAGTGTGGGTCACGCCGAATGGAAGCTGCCAGCCGACGTGGGATAAGGCGCTTCAAAAAATCGCCGGAAAGATGTCGCTATGGCAACCGCAATTTCTCCCGATTAAGGCCCGGACAGCGGTGATGGACGGATATATTATGCCGATTGCGTGGTCCCAAGCTCAGGTGTACCCGCCGCCTGCGCAAACCTGGAAGGTCATCACAAGGATGACACAAAACTTCATGTCAGCTAACAAGGTCACATCGGACAAGTGCTTCAACCTCTGGAGCAAAGAGCTTCTGTTTACACCGGTACTGGAAGGAGGAGTGGGGGCGAAAAATCCTGAGGCGATGCTTACCTGCTTAACAGCTAGAAGGATCGGGCTGGTACTCACGGAGACGAACCAGCTAAAGCGGGAGCTGATGCGCCGAGCAGCTGACCTGCCAAGGGGGGTGGAGACGTTTATGGCGCACGAGAAGCTGTTGAAAACCTGGGAGGGGAAAAGTCAGAGGTGGAAATTGGCTTGTGCAAACTTCATGCGATCTCCGTTAGCGGTATCCACGGAGGAACGAGAGACCAAGGAGCTGCTGCTGGAGAGAATCGCATTTAACAGGCATATTCTCTTGAAAGGTACCACGCCAGTGGGAGGGCAGAAAGCGGCGAAGCGGCTTTGGGATGTCAGGCTGGGCGATCTGGTTGGAAGAGATGCGGACGGGAGGGGGATGCTGAAAAGCCTTGAAACCCTAGAGAGGGAGTTGCGGGGGAGAGACTCAGCAAGTCTTGCGCTCAAGGCTTTTGCAGCTGCGCCGGAGGCCTGGAGGAATCAGCTCATTTCGGCTGTACTCCCGAACATGAGCTTTGCGGACGAATACGAGGTTGGCAGAGGGGGACCCCTACAGCTCCGGGCAAAACTGTTGGCGGAAGGAAAAGCAATTCCGCTGAGGTCGCTCAGAAAGTACTGGAAGCATGGCAACCGTGGACAGAACAGGCGGGAGAAATGGGCGAGTCGTTGGGGCGGAAGTATTGACTGGAAGCGGGCAGTTCAGATTCGGGAGTCACTTGTTACCCCGAGCCGGCCAAGAGATGTTCTGCTGCGGATCCACTGCCTTAATCTACAAGTAGGGGAGCGTCTGGAGTTTCTCAGCAGCAAACCAGTCTGTCCTCACTGTGGGAGTTTTGAGACACTGGAACACTGTCTTTTGGAGTGCCCGAAAACCCAAGGGGTGACTTCAGCGGTTAAAAAGGCGCTACGGATGATCAATCCAGGCAGGAAATGTGACTCGCTCGGTGATTGGCTGTTTGGGAAAGCCGAGTCCCAGTCAGCATTTCCGGAGGCTACACTGGTCGCGATTGCCCTCCATCAGCTATGGGCGGAAAGGTGCGAAAGGGCCTTTCGAGGCTGTAAATTCCGCACGCGAAGGGTATTGCGGAGAATTGAGTCGGCCCTCCGCATGCAAGTGAACGTTTACCTGCGTGCTTCTGCGACAAGGATGCACCAGTGTGGGAAGGAACAGCAAGACATGTGGCGGAAAATGACAGTGCAAGAGCGTGATCTTCTGAACCGTATCAGAGTGGTGGATGGCAAAGGTTGGAAGTGGTCCAACAGCTTCGCAGCAGTCTGGGGCAAACCTCGCAGGCCCCGGATCCATGCTTGAGGATCAAATATTCTGAGGCGGGCTCCCCTGTCTCTCATGCACAGTTACGACTGTTTATGCGTTGTACACTTGTGTTCTGGTGTATAATTAATATAAGCAAAAAAAAAAAAAAAAAAAAAATTCCCCACTTGAGTCATAACCACTTCGTCCGAAAAGGACAGGGGAGCGTGGATGGGGTCTGTCATCCAGCCCAGGGCGAGGGGGGCAATTTGTTCGGTTGGCATCTCCGAGATGGTGAACTGACAGCCCGCGTTTTGCTATTTGCTAGTATTGTGAAATACCAGTGCATGCCCACTGTCGGAGAGAAGTTATTTTCTGACCGCAGCAAATCACAGTCATCATACAGTATACCGAATTCTAACCCCGTAAACTTGACTCGGTCTGGATTCTAGACATGCCTTCGCGCCATGAAGGTTCTGAATTTTGGCAACGACAACAAAAACGAACACGCATTCCGCACTTTCTGTTGGTGGGCATGTCCCCCAACACCCTTTGGGCACCTTCAGTAGAATCTCTCAGGAACCCAGCGGAGTATTCGTGCTCATAAAGTGACCGGCCGACGTTTAGGTTAATGTGTTTTTACAGCGTGAATTTGGAAGGCAGGCCTGCTGATATCTGAAATCACCCAGCAGCCCAGAAATGGCTCAAGTCAAAATTGGGGAGACCCGTTTACATGTCCTGCATACCATTGTTTACATGTCCTGCATAAAGGACAAGAAGAATCCACTCGCTCTATCTGATCATCTGATGCTGCTTTCCAGACTGTTCCTCATTGCACCCTGCATTGTCACGCGTGACAAACGCACGGACAGAATTCAGTGCAGCAATTTCTGGACGATTCGTGTTTATGAGCAATATGGAAAATGAAGCAATCCCGCGAGCCAAACTTCACTGTTACACTTTGTTCTGGGTTGCTAGTACACAGTGAAACATCACGGTGTACTAGTATTGAGACATTGGTGGTGGTGACATCACGGTGAAAGGCAAAAAAGGGGTCATCTCTTTCCCCAGAGAGCACCTGAACACGCTTCCCTGCGCAAGTCACGACGGCATGACTACCGAATTCGCAGCTTCCCATTTGATTTGAACCCTTGTAAGTTGAGACAGTATCCCCACTGGTGGTACCGCGCCACTCGTCCGTCTAAAGGATGGCCGCGCTTTCACCAAATCGGAGAGTTATCTAGCATGCGTATACGTCACTGCTGGTTGGCAGACGACCTAAAGGGGTAAATTCTCAAAGGGTATTTTACTAAGTTGGCCTTCTTATCAGGAATGACCATCCCGCTCCGAGCGCTGGTCCACAAGCGTGCTTGTCTGACCTTCAGCCTGCTCTGATGCTCCATCTTCCGGACAGAGCCGCCGCATTGGGCATCTTTCAACGGTTGAAAGTAGCACGGTGCTACTACAGCACTTCCTACGGTCGTGGGAAGGAACAATAGTGCTAGAACTCCTTGGTCTATAATGTGGCCACCGGGAGTCACAGTTGAATCATTCAACAAAGGACCCAGAAAGGCCCACACAAAGGACCCAGAAAGGACCCACACAAAGGACCCAGAAAGGACCCCAATCGGCAGGGATTCAGACGTTTGATTTTTGCAATGCATCTTATCTCCCACTCTGATTGAATTACTGATAGGATAGTAACATCCTACTAGTACTAATATGACAATTCCCTCCGAGATAGGCACGAGTAGGCTCTTGGAGAGTCCTCAGCAGGAAACGTCTAGCCGTCCGCTCTCTGAGCGCGCGGCGGATAGCCATCACCTCTGTGAGAATGACTCGGGCAGCCCGGAGGCGTGCGAGCAGGACTGGGGGAGGCCGGGGTGGGATGAGGTGGTGGCGCGGGTGGTGGGCTCCGATGGGCACAACTGGCTCAAGTACAGCCAGAAGCAAGTGCAGCGCTCCAACGCCACCAGGTCAGCCTCGTTGACTCCCGTTGACTTGTGTTGACTCAACAGCAGTGTTTTTGGGATATTTCCGGACCCGTTTCAGACCCTTTTGGACTCCTGAAGGATTCTTAGAAGGACGGCGCTGCGTAGAGCACGCATTGTAATTTGGAAGGAGTCCTTTTGTTGGTTCTGGGAATGACCCTTCCAGGACCCTAACTTAGGGAACGGACCCTTCTCGGCTGTGTTTCGGACCTTCTACTTCCGTGTCGGTCTTGCCTTAACTCCGGTTGACTGTGTAGATCAGCTTTCCATTGTCCATTGTCAGCAAATCATATGTTTATCATGTGAGTGCAGAGCCATGTCTCAAATCCATCGCCTTTGTAGCACGGTGTCGTCGTGCTGCTTTTGTTTTTTTCGGAAACGTTCGGGTAGGATACAGTTGGGTCACATTTTCTGCTCTTAAAGTTTTTTTCTACTCAATTTTGGGATTTGGGTTCATTCCAAGTCTGGAAAGAGCCATGAGGATACATTCAGGACATACAGTTTTTGTGCGTCACATCTTACCCATCCTGAGGTGCTTGAGCGGTTAATCTACTCATCCAGCTCACAAACTCCTGCTCCTTAACTCTTTCCCCTGTATCACAGGTGCTACTACAATTGCTGAGCTGCCGGATTTTCTCATCTTTTCCTTCTCTCCCCCCCTCTCTCCTACAGGTGTTACTACAGGTGCGCCCGCTCTAAGTCCATACCGCGCTGCCAGGCCAAGAAGACCGTTGACATCAACTGCCGCAACGGCTCCGAGCCACTCTCCCCTGACTCTATCCAAGTCGCCTACAGCAACAGAATCCACAACCACCCCTTGCCTTCCAGACGAGCCCGCCCGCTCACTCGCCACTTCCTCCCCGTTACTATCCCCACCAAGCGGCTAAAACAGCGCTTTACTGACCTCCCTATCAATCACCCTAACAACCACCCTATTTCCCAACCTACCAACCGTCCCACCGGCCTCGCTACCAGCTGTCATACGAACCTCGCGGTTTCAGACAGTGCTGGCCTGGTGGAAGCATGGCAGAATGAGAGAATGGAAGTGAGTGCTGCTGCTGCTGCTGCACCTCTCAATAGTGGTGCGGCTGCTTTTGCTGCTGCTGCTGCTGTTAGTAATAGTGGCGCTGGTGCTGCTGGTACTTGTGCGGCTGGTGCTGCTGATGATGATGGTGCTGATTGTGGTGATGCTTATGGTGCTGGTGCAGCTGGTTCAGCTGCTGCTGGTGGTGCTGCTGGTGGTGCTGATGGTGGTGCTGTTGCTACTGGTGCTGCTGATGGTGCTATTGATTATACAGACTGGGCCGCAGCAGCAGCAGCCATTTTTCACCCTCCCTATCAGGAGGAGTTGTTACTTGAGAATAGTTGCATGCCTGCGGGGGAATTTTCCCCAATGTCTTCCCTGCCAGCCAACCTAATTTCACCTCCTATGCGGCCTGATGCTCTCAGCCGTCAGTTTTTGGGAAATGATGATAGCCGTCAATTGTTCGATGATGAGGTAGATCCAACGGATGAGATGTACTATCTGCTGCAAGGGTCAATTCCGCCTATGAAGCAAGGCCTTCAAGAGCTGTCACTGTGTCACACCACCAACCACATGGGACCTTCACCAGAATTTAGGGAGATAGGGGGGGTTGAGGAGGAGCAGAGCGCAGGTGGTGTGATGGTGGGCAATGGGGAGAATTTCTGTCATTATTTGCATTACGATGGGGAGGGAGGGCCGGTGCACGACGCTTCAGAGCCGAGGATGGCAGCGCCAATGGGGTCTGGGCTAGGCCCTGCTTTGACTGACTACTGTGCTGATGCTACTGGGTTTGATACGCAGCAGGATGTGATAGTGCTGCAGCAACTGTGGCAGCAGCAGCAGCAGCAGGAGCAGCAGAAGCAGCAGCAGCAGTGGCGGCGGCAGCAAGAGCAGGAGCAGGCGCAGCAGCAGCAGCAGCAGCAGCAGCAGCAGCAGCAGCAGCAACGGCAAGAGCAAGAGCAAGAGCAGCAGCAGCGGCGGCAGCAGGAGCAGAAACAGCAGCGGCGGCGGCAGCAGCAACAAGAGCAAGAGCAGCAGTCACAGCAGATGGAACAAGAACTGCTGTCGCTGACCGATTCCTTCATACAGAGCAACAACAGAGCAGCATGCACCAATACTGGTGTAATCCGCCCTGCCTCAGCCATGCTTGAGACCTTCTTTGCGAATCTCCCTGCCACCCTCCCTGCCACCCTCCCTGCCACCCTCCCTGCCACTCTCCCTGCCACCCTCCCTGCCTCTCTCCCTTCCACTCTCCCTTCCACCCTCCCTTCCACCCTCCCTTCCACTCTCCCTTCCACTCTCCCTCCCACTCTCCCTAACACTCCGCCTCCCACTCTCGCTCCCGCTTTCCCTCCCACTCCCCCTCTCACTCTCCCTGAAGCCCCCTTTCCTTTTCCACTTGACTCAACCATGTGGATCTCAGACCCTCTAGCAGCCACCGGCCCCGACACGCAGGTGAAATGGAAGAATTGGCTGCCTTCTGCCGTGGACGCACAGTTGCCTGCAATGAATTCCGAGTCAATCCTAAGGTACCCAGCTGTGAGTGCCTCAGAACCCCTAACAGCCACTACCAGCCTTGGTGCGCTCGTGAACCTTCGGAAGCGCCCGGCTTCTGCAATGGATTCACCACTGCTGGCTCCCCCTGCCCAAGCCTGTGCCCAAGCCACTGACCAAGCCTATGCACAAGCCACTGACCAAGCCTATGCACAAGCGGCCCAAGCATGTGACCAAGCCTATGCACAAGCCTGTGACCAAGGCTATGCACAAGCTTGTGCCCAAGCATGTGACCAAGCCTACGCACAAGCCTGTGACCAAGCCTATGTACAAGCCTGTGACCAAGCCTATGCACAATCTTGTGCCCAAGCCTGTGACCAAGCCTACGCACCAGCTTGTGCCCAAGCCTATGACCAAGCCCATGCACAAGCCTGTGACCAAGCCTGTGCTCGTGTGGACCCCGAGAGAATGGCTGCACCAGAGGAACTATCCCCATTGCCCACCACCGCACCACCACCAGTCTGCTCCTCCTCGACCAATCCCACGTCAGGAAATTCTGGTAGAAGGCCCACGTGGTTGGCACTGTTAACGGGAGTGGAGTGTTGGCCCCGCCCTCGCTTGGGCAACGCCGACGACTTGGTCGGTACGGGAGAAGCAGCCGACCGTTCACAGTGGGAGAGCTGCTCGACGGGCTTCGTCGAGCTGCAGGGGAGAGCTGTGGTGTTGCCATCGACCAGGAGTGTTCGACGGCCTTCTTCCGCGGGACAAGGGCCGAGGAGGTGGTGGTCGACGGCGGGAGTGTTGGATCTACCACGACCCCGACCATCTCTCCTACGAATGCCCCGAACGCGACGACAGCGACGAGGACGACAACAAGGGAAGCCACGGTCGATCGGCCAGTCGTCGCCCCCGTCGAGATGAGAAGCCGCGCAAGGAGAACCAGACGTCGAAGAAGACGTCGTCGACGAAGGACGTCGGCAACTCCAGCGGCAAGGGTCGAGGCGACGGGGAGGCGTCGTGCTCGATGGTCGGCGTGGTGGAGCCGACGGTCTCGCTGGCGCCAGAGGCTGGCGAGGACTTCCAGGCGGTGGCGGCAGCTGTGCAGGCCAACCCGATGGCAGTGCTGCTCGACAGCGGTTACTCTCACCACCTGATGGGGACGAAGGCGGTCTTCGTCGACATGGCGCTGAGCGACGGCGTGAAGCACGTGCGTGGATTCAACGGGGCATTGCAACCTGTCGAGGGTCGCGGAAATGTCGCTCTGCAAGGGGAGGCGGGGAAGCAGGTCCTCATCCCCAACGTGCTCTACGTTCCGGGGAGGTGCTCGGTCGAGCACGCTACACCGGACGAGTCCTCTGCACCGACCTTCGCCCCTGCTCGACGCGGTCGCCGTCGACCGAGGTGGTGGCTCTGCGGACGATCTTCTCGGCGACGAAGTCGACCCCTGACCGGTTGCATGCTAGGCTCGCGCACGTCGGCGTCGACACGATCAAGAGCTCGGCGAAGCATGAAGTTGCTACTGGGCTCGCCATCACGCCGTCGACCGGTGCAGACCCGCCGTGTGTCTCGTGCGTCGGAGGAAAGCTGGCGCGGCACACCTTCCCCGACAAGGGCTCGGACGCCGAGGAGGCATTGGCTGTCGTGCACATTGATTTGTGCGGGCCATTTCGGGTGGCTGCCAAGGATGGCAGCTTGTACTTCCTGCTGCTGAAGGATCGCCACACTCGGTTCGTGTGGGTAATGCCGGTAGCTAAGTAGAGCCGTCGAAAGGAGCTCGACAGGAGGTCCGTCGACCAGGGGGTAGCTCGACAGGAGCTGTGGTCGACCAGAGGCACCTGGTGGTCGACCAGAGGCAGTGGTGGTCGACCAGAGAGAGCACTTGGTGGTCGACCAAGTCGACCGAGTAACCTGCTCGACGAGTTCTGCGGAGGCACGCGAACGTCGTCGAGGTCGCGATGGCGAAGGCGACTTCGGGCTGGTATCCCAAAGTCGATGTGGCTCGTCAGGCGCAGACAACAGCCGGCGGATGCACAACGGTGCAAGTCGGGCCAATCGTCTGCGCACACCTGCGAGCGTGCGCACTGCTGTCTTCTACGAGACAACGCTGGACAGCCGCTCCGGCGCAGCGTTGGCACGCCGTCGACCTGCAGTGTTGGCAGGTCGCCTTTCTGCAGTGCTAGCGCGGCTCCTCTACGCAACGCTAGCAGGCGGTCGACCATGCTGTGCTGTCGGACGACCAGGCTAGCTGCAGGGTTGCTAGGTGCCTGATGTAGTCATTTCTGTCATTGCTTGTTCAATCATTCTGTAATTTCGACTTTGCCTAGTCGAAACTTTTGCCGATTTCTCCCGTGAATGTGCAAGCACTGAGGAACTAAGCAAAGCTACGATCACTCCTAGTAGTTCGTGCCAACCCCCGCAGTCTAGCTCACTACCGTTGTAGAGTATCTCTCCGCAGGCACTGGAACGCAGTGACAGCTCTCGGGGATCTTGAAGGTCTTGATTCGGAGGCGATATTGCTCCCAGAGAGGAGTAAATCTCGTCCTTTGAATCGTCCTCCCGGCTACACAATCGGCGGCTGTCGTCTTCCCCGCATCAACAGTATCAACATTGTTGGGGACAGTGTAGCAACCACTAACGGGGATAATCCCAGCCAGACGCGGAGGAGATGCCTGGAGGCGGGTAGGCGGGAGAGACACTAGGGGGATGTCCCACACACGCAGGGGATTACTTTCGGGTGGCTGCTCCTGCTGGCAGGGAGAGTGCATGAGGGCTGTCATGGTCCAATCTGCATCTGCATCAGCAGCATCACCGATGCCACCACCATGGTGAGCAGAAGAATCAACATCAGCATGTGCACCAGCACCAGTATCGATACCACCATCCTCAGCAGCAGCAGCAGCAGCAGCAGCAGCAGCACAACCAGCATTGAAAGAACGGCCTGTAGCAGCACTCATGCCCTCATGCTGTAATGCCGGCACCAGGGCATTCAGAGGCCCACCAAAATCAGCACCCGGGGAATTCAGAGCTGCATTGGAGCGAGCAGCCGCGGAGTTCAGGGCTGCATCAAAACGAACAGCCGGGGAGTTGAGACTCTCATCGGAGTCAACAACTTGAACAGCGTTGGACGCAGTGAAGCCAACCCCACCGTGTAAAGCCAACCCCACCGTATGGTGGCTTATGGGTCTGTCGAGATTCCGATAAGTAGGCCGCTTGGTAGGGCCGTTAATGGGGACGATAGGGTGGTTGGACGGGCGGCGGATGGGAGGCGCGGGGTGGTTGTGAAGGCGGCAGCGGTAGGTGACTTGGATGGCGTCGGGGGAGAGTGGCTCCGAGCCATAGCTGCAGTTGATGTCAACTGTCTTCTTGGCCGGGCAGCGCGGGATGGTTTTGCCACGACTGCACCTGTAGTAGCACCTAGTGAGATGGAGGGGGGGAGAGGGGAGGAAGGGGATAGGGGGAGTGAGACCGGGGGGAGATGATGGATTCAGCAGCACAGCTCGGGGAAAAACGGTGAATTCCGCAGAGCAAAGGGGACAGAGGAAAATGGAGCAAAGGGGAGCATAATCCGCAGAGAGCTGACGGCTAGCCGACTCGTGTTCAGAAATCTGACGGCTAGCCGTCTCATGCTCAGAAAGCTGACGGCTAGCCGTTTCCTGCTGAAAACTTCTCGCCAAGTCACTCCGACTCGATTGATGCAGCCTCGTGCCTTGCTCAGAGGCAATCGCCATCATAATAACAGTGCTGGCTGTGGTTGTTCCGGGAACTGCCGGTTAGTTCGTAGGCGGGAGAAGTTGACGTTGAAAGCCACCTTGGAGGCTCAGCCTCCACACTGAGGCCAGGAGTAGGACTAGCAGTGGTGCCACTTAGTTTTGATAGAATAATTTTCAGAATCCGGGAAAATCGTGTGGAGTGAAAAACGTGACTGTCCTAGCTGTACTAAACGAATAACTGGTGTAGCCTCGCGCATTCCCCCCTCGAACGGCCTGTGGACGGTCATTGTTGATAAGGAAGGCCCCGCGACTTGCACATGCTGCCTGGCCTGGACCATGGATCAATGGATCATGGAGCAGAATCCCACTCACCGCCGACGAACGAGTGTCATCTAATCGGCAGCAGCAGAGCTAGCGGTGAGCACGCATGTGAGATAATCTCCGAGTTCAGACAAAAAGGTCGGTGGCCAGCCGGACTTGACGAGTGGCGCGCCACGCCGCGCGTGGCCAGCAGCCTTGTGGGTGCAAGAGTTTGTCGGATAGGTGACAGCATGTCTTGTGAATCGTGTCGTGACTCGCTCGAGACGTGAAGCCATTTCCTGCACGTGACTGCTGACAGGGGCTGAGCTCAGATGCGTGTTTGGGGGGGAGAAGGGCGATTGGAGGGTGTCTCCTCGGGGTATGAAAACGAGAGGGTGGAGGGGGGGGGAAAGGGGGGGGGGGGGGGGGGGGGGGGAGGGGGGGGGGGAGGGGGGGGGGAAGGAGGGGTGGGGGGGGTGGCGGGAGAATAGGAAGAGGGAAATGGAGAGAATGGACCCTTTCCTCCAGAGGGCAACTCAGCTCACCTGTCGCTAGATACGTACAACAGTCGCTCCGTAATTTTCCTTTTACGGTGCCAGTCACCATGAATTTCGAGGTCACCACGATGGTTTTCGTGACGCGCTGGGTTGAAAGCTGCTTAGGAGTTCCTCCCCTTCAAAATCTAGTACTCTACAGAAATTCATGATGGAATGGTCCAGGCTGCAAACAATCTGGTCCTGTTCGACAGGCAGCCACCTCCTTGCAGGGCTAGTGTTAGGCTAGTGTTCAGGGGAGTTTTCAGAGTAACTTCCCCTAGGCTAACCCCCTCCCCCCCCCCCACCCGACGAAGTCGGAACCAGCGCCTCCCGAGATCGGAAGGAGGGGGTCGTCAGGGGGATGTTGCAACCCCTCCTTCCACCATCTTCATCGTGGGCAGGGTGCAAAAGTTTGCACCGCATGCCATGGTAACCTGGGTAAAAATCAGGGGAAAACAAAAAACCCACACAGCCATCACGCGGACGGGGACGGGGATTTTTCAGGGCAGAGATGGGAATGGTTGGAGCATGGGTACGGGTGGGAAAACTTTCGTGGGGTATGGGGTGGGTATCCCCTCCCATATGGAACCCTAGCCTATCCCTTGGCCAACCTCCATTTTGGGGATGCGAGGGCTGGGCTGGAGCTAGGCTCATCTCTATGCGTGTGAGAAGGGCGTTGGAGGTTTCGGTGGGGATAAACCCGAAGGGTTAAAGTAGCGTTCGACAGGCATTGAAGTGTTTGGTTGGTTCGGGAGTGTTTGCTAGGTTCGGCGATAATTTCTGGGCTGACCAGCCAAGAAAACCCATTTACGAAACCTCCACACTTGTTCCGCGGAAGGGCTTGGCTGCCTGTCGAACACCACCTCTGTGCTATGCATGTGTGCACCGAAGTCAACGAAATTCCTACCTGAGTGATGAATGTCAGAACATTATAGCTTATGCTGTTGTGTAGGCTATAGTGGGGTATCCCATAGGGGGTACAACCAATTAGGGTTTCATATTTGTACTCACTTCATTTCATAGTTCATTCATTCTTGTTCAAATCTTCTCATGGTATCGAGCAGGTTCCCCCTTGGGAACTGTGCTTAGGGCCCACCACATCGATTTTTTTTTTCCTGCCCGAAGCGCGCTCAGCCCGAGTCGCGCTTCGGGCCCTCACTTCGTCGAGCCGCCCTAGCGGCCCTGCACTGCGGCCCCGCCACCCGTCTCCGCGGCCCCGCCGCCCTACCTCGCGGCCTCGCCGCCCCATTGCGCGGCCCCGCCGCCCTACCTAGCGGCCCCGCCGCCCCATCGCGGCCCCGCCGCCCCATCGCGCGGCCCCGCCGCCCTATCTAGCGGCCCCGCCGCCCTACCTAGCGGCCCCGCTGCCCCATCGCGCGGCCCCGCCGCCCCATCGCGCGGCCCCGCCGCCCCATCGCGCGGCCCCGCCGCCCTTCCTCGCGGCCCCGCCACCCCATCGCGCGGCCCCGCCGCCCCATCGCGCGGCCCCGCCGCCCTACCTAGCGGCCCCGCCGCCCTTCCTCGCGGCCCCGCCACCTTACCTGCGGCCCCGCCCTTACCTGCGGCCCCGCCGCCCTCTGCTGCGGCCCCGCCACCTTACCAGCGGCCCCGCCGCCCTTACCTGCGGCCCCGTGCCCTGCAGCAGCACAGCCGAGCCGCCCAGCAGCCGAGCCGCCGAGCCGCCCAGCAGCCGAGCCGCCCAGCAGCCGAGCCGCCGAGCCGCCCAGCAGCCGAGCTGCCCAGCAGCCGAGCCGCCCAGCAGCCGAGCCGCCCAGCGGTCGCGCCGCCCAGCAGCGGAGCCGCCGAGCCGCCGGGCCGCCCAGCAGCTGAGCCGCCGAGCCGCCGCGCCGCCCTCCTTCAGGGCCGCCCGACCTGCCCAGTCTGGTGAGCACAGCGCCTTTTCACTGCACTGTCCTCACCCCACTGTTTGCGCTGCTAGTCGTCTAGGGTCATGGCTACCCCTAGTGTTCTCGCCTTTGACGCTGAGGGTAGGGCCATTGACTTTGAGGTCTGGGTAGATGACCTGCAGCTGTTCTTACAGTGCGATAGGGCAGACGGCCTCTCTCTCTTTGACCTCACCTCTGGCACCTCCACTGCCCCTGCTGCTGATGCTGACGCCACTGTTCGCTCCCAGTGGGCCACGCGCGACGCTGCTGCACGTCTTGCTGTGCGTCGCCACCTCCCTACCTCCGAGCGTGCGCACTTTAGTCAGTACAAGAGTGCTCAGACCTTGTACGACGCTGTAGTTGCGCGCTACTCCTCCCCTGCCACTGCTGCACTGAGCCGTCTCATGCTACCGTACCTCTTTCCTGATCTTACTGCCTTTCCCACAGTCACTGACCTCATTACGCACCTCCGCACTAGTGACACTCGCTACCGCGCTGCACTCCCTCCTGACTTCTGCGCCAGGAACCCCCCCCCCATGTACATCACTCTTTACTACATAGTCACTCGCCTTCCTGACTCCCTTCGCGTAGTCAGGGACCACTTTCTCTCTGTCTGTCCCACCACTCTCACTGTTGACCTCCTCGAGAAGTCCCTCCTAGCGGCCGAGAAGAGCATAGTCGCTGTAGGGGCCTCTCGTGGTGACCCGCGCACCCCCATCTTTGAGGGGTGTTCCCCCTCCCCCCTTCTGCCCTCTGTTGCCTCTGCTGCTGCGGCCGACCTCCTTGTTCTTGAGTCGGTCGGTGCGGCGTCTGCCCCTAGCGGGAGACGCCGCTCTGGCAAGGGCAAGGGGGGCAAGGGCGCTGGAGGAGCGAGCGGGGGCGGTGGAGGTGGAGGTGGCGGCAGTTGGGGGAGTGGGGGTGGCGGTGGGAGTGGAGGTGGGGGTGGAGGGGTCGGTGGCGGCAGTGGAGGTGGAGGTGGCGGCGGCGGTGGCGGTGGGAGCGGAGGTGGCGGAGGTGGCGGAGGTGGAGGCGGCGGCGGAGGCGGAGGCGGCGGCAGTAGCGGAGGCGGCGGAGGCGTCGGAGGCGGCGGGGGTGGCGGTGGTGCTGGTCGCGGGTCTTCGCAGAGGAGTGGCTCCGGTGGTGGCTCGCGCCAGCAGCAGCAGCGTGGTCGTGACACCCTGTCCCCTCAGCAGCTTCGTGAGTGGTACACTGCGCGTCAGCGGGGTGGGGGTTTTGGTCCGTGCTCCTACGTTTTGCGCACTGGCGACCGTGCGGGTGAGCAGTGTGGGGGTGCCCACCCCACCCAGCGCTGCTTTGGCCGCCTGACGGACGCGTGGCGTCACCAGTTCCCGGAGGCCTCCGAGATCCCTCGCTGGGGCGAGCTGTCTAGGGCGGGTGTTGCCATCTATGATCTTGACTTTGATGCTATTCTCTCTGCCATGTATGCTGTGTCTATTAGTGATGAGGGTGACTGTTACCGGTGTTTCCCGCCCGATCCGGGCATTGAGACTGCTGCTCTAGGTCCTGGTGAGGCTGCTGCCCTAGGTGCTTGCGACGCTGCTGCTCTAGGTGCTCGTGTGTCTGCGTCCTCAGGTACTGGTGAGTCTGCGCTCTCAGGTACTGCGTCGGCTTCGGCCTCCCTCACCTTCACCCTTGACTCTGGGGCGTCTCGCTCCTTCTTTCGGGACCGCACCACACTCACACCGCTGAGTCGACCGGTTGCAGTGTCTCTGGCTGACCCCTCTGGGGGTCCTGTCCTGTCTCGCTTCTCCACAGTCCTCCCGTGTCCGGCGGCTCCCTCTGGCACCCTGTCTGGTCTCTACCTCCCCTCGTTCTCTACGAACCTGGTGAGTGGTGCTGACCTACAGGATGCGGGGGTCCACCAGTTCACTCCTGCACGTCAGAGAGTGACCCACTGTACAGAGGCTGGCACAGGCCGACACCTGGCTACGTTCACCCGTCAGCCGGGGTCGAGCCTGTACACTCTGACCACTGCGTCTCCTCCAGTTGCTGAGTCTGGTAGGGTAGTTACGTCGGGTCAGGTGTTTGCTGCGGCGTCCAGGTCTGGTCCTGAGTCTGCCCCCTGTTCGTGTCGTCTCCTGTCTCACGAGACTCTCCTCTGGCACCACCGCCTTGGCCACCCCTCTCTGCTTCGGCTCAGAGGTATGGCCTCCCGTCTTCTTGTGTCCGGTCTCCCCCGGTCCCTCCCTCCCCTTCCTCAGGGCCCTGGCCCTGCCTGTGTCCCCTGTGTCGAGGGGCGCCTGCGTGCTGCCCCTCACTCCTCCCAGTTTCCTCCGACAGAGGCCCCGTTGCAGACACTTCACATGGACGTGTGGGGCCCAGCCCGCGTCCGTGGACAGGGTCACGAGCGCTACTTCCTGCTCGTTGTTGACGACTACTCGCGTTACACCACAGTCTTCCCCTTGCGCAGCAAGGGTGATGTCACTGAGGTGCTGATCGACTGGATCCGCGCAGCTCGTCTCCAGCTCAGGCAGAGCTTCGGCTCGGACTTTCCTGTTCTGCGTCTGCACTCAGACAGAGGCGGAGAGTTCTCCTCTGGCCTTCTGCGTGCCTACTGTCGTGCACGGGGCATCCGTCAGACCTTCACGCTTCCGGACTCACCGCAGCAAAATGGGATTGCTGAGCGCCGCATTGGCATGGTCATGGACGTCGCTCGTACGTCTATGATGCATGCGGCTGCCCCCCATTTTCTGTGGCCGTTTGCGGTGAGGTACGCGGCGCATCAGATCAACCTCCACCCCAGGGTCTCCAGGCCGGAGACCTCCCCAGCCTTGCTGTGGACGGGGAAGGTTGGCGATGCGTCGGCGTTCCGGGTCTGGGGATCTCGGGCGTTTGTCCGCGACCTGTCTGCGGACAAACTATCCCCTCGTGCTGCTCCTTGCGTCTTCCTGGGGTTCCCCCCTGACGCGCCTGGGTGGCAGTTTTACCACCCCACCTCTCGCCGTGTTCTGTCCTCCCAGGACGTCACGTTTGACGAGTCGGTCCCCTACTACCGCCTCTTCCCCTACCGCACTCCGTCCCTCCCCCCACCCCCACTCTTCCTGGTACCAGGTCCCCCCCAGGTAGACCCCCTCCCCCCTCAGGGTCCTGCCCCTTCAGGTGTGTCCCAGGTAGACGCAGTCGAGCCTGTCGAGGTCACTGGTGACTCTGGTGCTGCTGAGGGTGCTGAGGCTGGGGGTGCTGTACCTGGGGGTGCGGAGCCTAGGGGTGCTGGGCCTGGGGGTGCTACGTCTGGGGGTGCTGAGCCTAGGGGTGCTGAGCCTGGGGGTGCTGAGCCTAGGGGTGCTGAGCCTGGGGGTGCTGAGCCTGGGGGTGCTGAGCCTAGGGGTGCTGAGCCTGGGGGTGCTGAGCCTAGGGGTGCTACGTCTGGGGGTGCTGAGCCTAGGGGTGCTACGCCTGGGGGTGCTGAGCCTGGAGGTGCTCCGCCTGGAGGTTCTCCGAGTGCTTCGTCTCGCCGGGAGCCACTTTCTCCACAGGAGCTGCGTGAGTGGTTTGCCCGGCGCTGGAGGCGTGCTGCTGGTGCTGGAGGTCCTTCGACTGCTGAGGGTGCTGCGGTCGCGGGTCCCAGAGGTGCTCGTCCTGGGTGCACTGGAGCTGGTGCTGCTGAGGGTGCTGGCGCTGAGACTACCGCTGGCAGTCCTACTGGGGGTGCTCCTGGTGCTGCTGGAGGTTCTGGAGCTACTGGTGGTGCTGCTGGAGCGGGTGCTCCTGCTGAGGGTTCTGGTGCTGTCCCTGCTGATTCTAGCATCGCCGCGCGGCCTCGACCGTACTTTGTGCCACTCCTGCAGCAGGTTCTTGGTCTTCCACCTTCTACTGGTCCTCCTCCTCCCTTAGAGTGTCCACAGCCTGTCTCGTCCCAGCTACAGTTGCAGCCTACCTCCCCTTTGCCTGCTCCTTCTCCCTACACTGGTCCTACTGGAGGTCTGGCTGAGCGTCGTGAGCCTGCGTCTCGCCCTGCGTCGCCTGTCCGTGCTGCTCGCACTAGTGGTCGCGGTTCGCGTCAGCGTCCTCCTCCTGTCCCTGGCACGCACCGGATGTCTCTGCGTCCGTCCACTGCTCCTCTGCGTGCCCCTTTGCCTTCTCCTCCTGAGTCCTCTCTTCCTGCTCTTGCCGACCCGGAGTCGGACTCTCTTCGTGCTGCCAGTCCTACTGTCACGCGTCTCCTTGCTACTGTTGTCACTGACCCTTCTTTCGAGTCTACTGCTGCGTCTGCTCTAGTTACTGAGCTCGTCGACTTTGCTGCTCGCTGTCGCTTAGACTACGCTGCTAGTCTTGTCGCTGAGTCTGAGTCTGTCTGTCCTCCGTCCGTCGGGGGTGAGTGTGCCCTTGGCACGGACGTCCTTGAGGACAGGCAGGAGGAGTTCCAGTGTCTGGCAGCTGCCTCACCTCATCTCGTGTCCGTACTGCTTACCCCTGAGGGAGACCCGGATGCACTTGACATCCCGACTCCGCGCTCTTACGCGGAGGCGATAGAGGGTCCCTACTCCTCTCAGTGGCAGGCAGCTATGGATGCAGAGATGGCTTCCTGGAAGTCCACAGGCACCTACGTTGACGCTGTCCCCCCTCCTGGGGCGAACATCGTCAGTGGCATGTGGATCTTCAGGGTGAAGCGGCCGCCGGGTTCTCCGCCTGTCTTCAAGGCGCGTTACGTGGCTCGTGGCTTCAGTCAGCGGCAGGGAGTTGACTACTTTCAGACCTTCTCCCCCACCCCGAAGATGACCACTCTTCGGGTACTGCTGCACGTTGCTGCTCACCGTGACTACGAGCTGCACTCTCTTGACTTCAGCACAGCTTTCTTGCAGGGCAGCCTGCACGAGGAGATCTGGCTGCGTCGCCCTTCTGCTTCACTGGGTCTTTCCCTTCTGGTACCCAGTGGAGTCTCCGGCGTCCAGTCTACGGTCTCCGCCAGGCGCCACGTGAGTGGCACGACACACTGAGGACTACACTTGCGGCTCTTGGGTTTGCTCCTTCTACTGCCGACCCGTCGCTGTTTCTACGCACCGACACCTCTCTGCCGCCGTTCTACATCCTCGTGTACGTCGACGACTTGGTCTTTGCCACAGCTGACACTGCTGGACTCGCCTACGTGAAGTCCGAGCTGCAGAAGAGACACACGTGCACAGACCTGGGTGAACTGCGCAGCTACCTTGGCTTGCAGATCACCCGGGACAGAGCACGCCGCACCATTACCCTGACTCAGTCACACATGGTGCAGCAGGTCCTTCAGCGCTTCGGCTTCACGTACTCCTCGCCTCAGGCCACTCCTCTGTCTACTCGCCACTCGCTCTCAGCTCTGCCTTCGGATGAGTCCGTAGAGTCGAGTGGCCCGTACCCAGAGCTTGTTGGCTGCCTCATGTACCTGATGACCTGCACACGACCTGACCTTGCATACCCTCTTAGCATTCTGGCACGCTATGTTGCTCCTGGGAGACACAGACCAGAGCACATGGCTGCAGCGAAGAGGGTGTTGCGCTACTTGTGCAGTACGTCGGGCATGGGGCTAGTGCTTGGAGGGCGGAGTCCAGTGGTCCTCACTGGGCACGCGGACGCTTCTTGGGCTGACGACCAGGCTACGCAGCGGTCGTCACAGGGTTACACCTTCAGCCTTGGTTCCGGCTCTGTTTCGTGGCGGGCTACTCGCTCGTCTTCTGTTCTTGGCTCGAGTTGTGAGGCTGAGATCTACGCCGGGGCCATGGCTGCACAGGAGCTTCGCTGGCTCACCTACCTGCTGACCGACCTTGGAGAGCCGCCTCGTTCTCCTCCAGTCCTGTACGTAGACAACAAGGCCATGCTGGCCTTGTGTCGAGAGCAGCGACTGGAGCACAGAACAAAGCACATTGCTCTCCGCTACTTCCTTGCTCGTGAGCTACAGCAACGTGGTCAGTTGCGGCTTGCGTACGTGGCCTCTGAGGCCAACACTGCTGATGTCTTCACCAAGGCACTTCCGCCTTGTGATCATCAGCGCTTCTGCACTCAGCTGGGTCTTGTGCCCATCTTGCCTCACTTGCTCTCCTCTTGACCTTGCCTGTACTCTCACATATATATATATCTGCTCTTGCTTGTCTAGCTTTATATATATGTGTGTACTCTTGCATGTGAACTGGCCGTGTGGCCTTGACCCTGTGCTCGGACTGTGTGGTGACTTTGTGATCCACCCTGAGCTTGCTTTGCTTTACTTTGCTTGACTGGTCTTGTGACCCCTTGTTCTCCCCCACTTTGCCTATGGGGGTGTGTCAGAACATTATAGCTTATGCTGTTGTGTAGGCTATAGTGGGGTATCCCATAGGGGGTACAACCAATTAGGGTTTCATATTTGTACTCACTTCATTTCATAGTTCATTCATTCTTGTTCAAATCTTCTCAGTTTCTGGTGAATCGAAATCCGCCGAGGCCGCAGCGGGAATGATAGCTTCTACGCATGGCATCAATGTGACTGGCGCCACCATTCGAAACACTCTCAAGCGGCACAGAGTTAGGGCGATTGAAAAGCCGTCGAAGCCTAGATTATCCGAGAAAAATGTCAAGGACCGCAGGCAGTGGGCCAAGGACCATCAGCACTGGACGATCGACGACTGGAAACGCGTGGTTTGGAGCGACGAAACGAAGATCTGCCGGTTTAGTAGCGACGGACGTAGTTGGGCCTGGATTAGACAGGACTGTCACATGGAGCCGCACCATGTGAAACAGACCGTCAAACATGGCGGCGGCTCCATCATGATTTGGGGGTGCATGACATACAACGGCGCGGGTTTTATGTGCAAGATAGAGGGAAGAATGAACGGGGAGTTATACCGTTCAATCTTGCAAGACGAGCTTCAGCAGACTATCGAGCATTACGAGCTGGATCCCGAAACAGTTGTGTTCCAGCATGACAACGACCCCAAGCATACATGCAAGATGGTCAAAACTTACCTAGCCGAGCAGCGGTACTCTGTTCTCCCATGGCCAGCATCTAGTCCGGACCTCAACCCCATAGAACATCTGTGGGTTTACTTGAAGAAGCAGCTGCTTGCTTACCCCCGCCCCCCTGCAGGCATTCTCGAGCTATGGGACAGAGTTCAAGTGGAATGGGAGAAAATCCCAGCGGCCTGGTGCAGTGAGCTGATCGACAGCATGCCTAGGCGTGTGCGGGCTGTGCTCAAGGCCAAGGGTCGCTGGACCAAGTACTGGATTCTGCTTGGTTTGCATGTGTGACTGTATTTGTAAAAATCTGTCCATATTCTAGTATTTGCCTAATTCTATATCCGCTGATTGTTCAACCGAGTTTAGGGCCTAGACGCCACGTCCTTCGATGTACAACACTCCGAGCTTTAACCTTATGGCGCCCTGTTATTAAGGCTTAAACCCAATAGCTACTAATGCACATTCATTTCTTGATTTTAGTGCATGTGGACAAAAATTTCGTTCAGTGTAGCTGCCTAGCGACCTCCAGCGCAGCAACGGGGCGACCTGCCAGCAGAGCAGGTTGACGGTCTGCCAACGCAGCTGGGAGGCTGCTTGCCAACTTTGCAAGTCGACGACCTGCCAGCGCTGCATCTGCGCGGCTTGCCAACGCTGCAGCAGAGTGGCTAGCCAGCGTTGTAGGCGCAGATGGCAATAACGCACGCGCGCACCCGCTTCGCAGGTGCTTGTAGGCGGTTGAGCACGTTATGCCTTATCCCGCCCGTCGCGTAGGCACCGAGTCGGCCACGTGCCGACGATCGCGCCAGATGCTCCACGTCGACCTCGGGATACCAGTCCGTAGGCAGACTTCGCCAACGCCTTCGAGGTGAAATTCGCACGCCTGCCAAGTATCGCAGCCGAGCAGCTTCGGTCGACCAGTTCGACGCTGCTCCGTCAAGCAGCACCTCTCGACGGGCTCGTCGGCCAGGTCACATCGAGGTCATTTGGTCGACCGGCTCGTCGGCCAGGGCCTGCTTGACCACCACTTCCGACGCCCAGGTTATTTGGTTGACCGGCTCCGAAGTCGGCGACGCCCTGGCGGGCGGTAGGAGCCCGCCAACTGCTGCACATGCTCGTCGACCGCCCTGGTCGACACCGTCCGCCGACTTTCCTACGTCGGCGTCCCCATAGGTCGACGAACTCGATCGTCGACCACCCAGGCCAAAGTCGGCCACCGATCTTCTTCATTGGCGGTTTCGCAGTGGTTCCGCGCAGGTCGACCAACTTCGTCGACCTGCTCGCCCAAGTCGGCTGCACCTCCTGCGCACTGTTAAGTTAGGTGCTTGACTTAGTAGACTTAGTAGCCTAGGGTTTAGCTAGAGGAAGGTCGAGGGTGATAATCAAAAGTGGAACGAGAATGATGTTCACTATGAGAAGAGTTACAAGTTATAGCAAGCCAAAGGATGCAACACATAATAGGACAGCAATATAACTACACTACAGCTAGAACTACATGCAAGTTATACAGAAATATATTCTTACACACCCCCTAACTGCATGCAGGAATAGCCATGTGCATAACACCCCCTGAAGGGGTACACCCTGCGCAACGGAAGACAACAGAGAGGAATGCAAGGAGGAGGAGACGAGAGAGAGAGAGGGGAGAGGAGAGGAATGAGGAGAGGAGGTGGGGGAGCCAAGCGGCGAGCCCCTCTTACGAACCCCCGTTTTACAAAGGGGGGGGTGAGAGAGGGATGAGGAGAGGAGGTGGGGGGAGCCACGCGGCGAGCCCCTCTTACGAACCCCCTCTTTACAAAGGGGGGGGGTGAGAGAGGGATGAGGAGAGGAGGTGGGGGAGCCAAGCGGCGAACCCCTCTTACGAACCCCCAAAGCCACACCCCTCAACCTTACCCCCCTTGTCAACCGCCCCCTGGAACCTCACGCCTTCCCGCCCAACCTTCCTCCAACGCCTTCCCCACCCACGGTGGTCCCTGCTCAAGCCTTCACACGGTGGCCAGAAGCCCGTCACCCCCTCACCCTCCCCCCCACAGCGGCACGTGCGGCAGTGAGAGAGAGAGAGAGGAGGAGGGGCGGCAGCTGGGTGCTCACACCCGCCAACCTAAACCCACCCCCCCCCACTGTTGCACGCGCAGCAGGGAGAGAGAGGGGAAGGCGAGCGGCAGCGGCAGTAGCTCCTCCCGCCACACCCACCACTCCACCCTCTCCACCCTCCCCCCCCACAGCAGCAAGTGCGGCCCTGAAAGAGAGAAGAGGAGGGTGGTGCTGTTGATGCCACCTCCCCCTTACACCACCTCCCCCTCCCCCCAAACTGCTGCACACGCAGTAGGGAGAGGGCAGAGAAGGGAGGGGGGGCAAGGTGCGCGATCTGGTGGGGCGGGCGCGGGCGGGCAGGGCGCACGAGGCGCCGGGCAGAGGCGCACGAGGCGCCGGGCAGAAACCGCCGCTGCAGTAGGAGCAGCAGGGGGGGAAAGGTAGAGGCGGAGGGGGGGGGCTGCTGGCTTGGTGACGAAGCAGAGCAGCGGGGCGCTGGAGGTGTAACCACCCCCCACCGCCACTCCTGCGTCCCCCCAACACCCTCCCCCCCCCCCCCCCCCCCCCCCTCCCCAAACTGCTGCACGCGAAGCAGGAGAGGGAGGAGGAAGCGGGCGGCGGGGACGACGGGAAGCACTGCGACGGGGCCCCCGCGCGACGGCCAGAAAGCCGTCGCACGCTGGGGGCGAGCGACGGGCAGAACACCGTCGCGTGCTGGGGGCGCGCGACGGGCAGAAACCGACGCACGCCCGGGGCGTGCGACGGGCAGAAACCGCCACACGCCCGGGGCGTGCGACGGGCAGAAACCGCCACGCACTCGGGGCGCGTGACGGGCAGGGGCGCTGCATGACGGGCAGCACGACTGGTGGGCCCATGAAAGTTAGGTCCTGGGAAGGACCAGCTCTGATACCATGTTAAATTAGGTGCTTGACTTAGTAGACTTAATAGCCTAGGGTTTTGCTAGGATGAGAGTAGCGAGAGGAAGGTCGAGGGTGATAACCAAAAGTAGAACGAGAATGATGTTCACTATGAGAAGAGTTACAAGTTATAGCAAGCCAAAGGGTGCACCACCTAACAGGACAGCAATATAACTACACTACAGCTCGAACTAAATGCAGTTATACAGAAATATATTCTGACACGCACCCGACCACGAAGTCGGCTTCGCCCAAGCGAGGGCGGGGCCAACTCCCGTCAACAGTGAGCACATCCATACAGCAGGGCACACCCATGCAGCAGGGAACACCCATGCAGCAGGGAACACCCATGCAGCAGTGAACACGCATGCAGCAGGGAACAACCATGCCAAGCCCTTCAACGTGCAGCAGGGTCGGAAAATCAAGCAACTCCGAGCCCAGAGATCAAAGCCCTCTGACGCGTACATTCAATGCGCAAAACTCAGCCAGCCCATCCGGAGCCCGGCTCATCCGGTGCATCCAATTCAGCTTGCACGGTTGCCGACCACAGCCGACCAGAAATTGTTTGGCTCGTTGGCCCAGCAGGAACACATTTGCCTGTTGATTCTGGAAGTAGTTTTTGAGTCGACTGGAAAATTTCCTGCAGCAGAACAGGAACTGTCTGGCCCATTGCCTTGGCCCGTTGATTCCGGCAGCAGCAGCTTGCGTTTCTCGGAAGGGCCAGCAGCGGACTTGGTAGCGCTGGCGTGCAGAAAGAGCTGCAGTCGCGGCTGGAGGACTTTTGAGACGTCTCAGAAGGTGTGAGCATTTTTTAGGTGGTGCCAACACCATTCAGGTTTCAAAATTTGTAGGCGTTGACGTGCAGAAAGAGCTGCAGTTGTGGCTGGAGGGCGCATCTTAGAAAGAAGGTTTGTTTCTGTTTCGCAAAAGAGCTGCTGTATTCTAATTGTGCAGTTACATACCGTACAAGGTATTTCGAGTTTCGAAGTAGTGTATGTACGGTAATGTAACCCGTTCATAGACCCTAGGGTCTATTTGACACTTGGCATAATCTTGAGGTTGATGCATGGCTGTGGTTATCGAATCAATTGTGGCTGACTCTCTTGGCTCTCTGTATTTGCGAGTGCTTACATTTGCACTATGCAATGGCAGGGCTCTATGTTACCGTAAATGCTATCCGCGCCATTTCTGCCATACGGTACTAGAAATGCTACACTACACCCATTGCTGCCACACTAACTATGCTACACCCATTGCTTGCCACACTAACAAACAATGCTACACCCATTGCTGCCACACTAACAATGCTACAACAAACACGGGAATGGAACGCAACACAAAGCTGTGATGCCGCACGGTTACATCGTTACAAGACTGTACAGCACGCATGGCCAGATGCCTTAGCGTTTGACCTTTTCCCTGTGGGGTTCATCTCCTCTTGAATCTGCTCCAGTATCTCTATAATGCGTGCAAAGGAAGGCCTTACTGCCGGATCTCCACTCCTGCAATCTGTTATCAGCCTGGTAGTGGGGAGGAAAGGAGATGGGGGAAAAGGGGGAGGGAATTTGGGGGGGCATGGTGGGGGGAGGGAGGGAGACAACAGGCTTTAGGGTTCACGGGTCGTGCAGGTGAGAGAACAAGTCGTCGTATGCACACGGCGAAGGCAGGAAGGTGAGTAATGATGGGAATGGCGGAACTGGTTGTGAGGTGCCTCAGAGGGAGCATGTTTTGTGGTACGATCAGCAGCAGGGCATACCCATGCGGCACACCCATGCGACACGCCCATGCGACACACCCATGCGACAAACCCATGCAACACACCCATGCGGCACACCCATGCGACACACCCACACGACACACCCATGCAACCCACCCATGCGACACACCCATGCGACAAACCCATGCGACACAACCATGCGACACACCCATGCAGCACACCCATGCGACACACCCATGAGACACAGCGCACACATGCAGCACACACATGCCGCACTCACTCCTTCATCCCCATGGGGTACGTTCGTCTGGTGAAGACAGGAGGAGCAATGTCAGGCGGCCTTGCTGCTTCCGGTGCTGCCTCCCCCTCACTCCCTCTCCCACCAGCACCAGCAGCAGCAGCACTACTAGCATCATTAGCAGCACCAGCAGAACCACCAACAGCAGCTGCACCACCACCACTGGCAGCAACCTCCTTGCTTCTCTCCCCCGCACTCCCCCCCCTGAACAACCCCCCACCCCTCAAGCTCCCCCCTCCATGGTGACTCCCCCCTCCGCTGTGGTGGCTTCCCCCTGCTCCCCCCTCTGCTCCCCCATCCGCGTAGCTGTGGCCGCTGCTGCTAAGTGCCAGCGGGAAAAGATTCCCCCCGTGGTTGGTTCCACCGGGTAGCAACTGGCGAATTCGGTCATATCCTTCAAACATCTGAGGAGGTGGAGGTGAGAGTGTGAGTGGAAGGAGGAGGTTGACTTGACTGGTATACGAGATTTGTAAATTTGACATGAGAAGAAAACGGGAAGGAAACATAGCACACACTGATTGATGGGGTTTACACAAAATATGTGCAAACGAAACACCTCAAGAGGATGACTGTCATTACGTGCACACTGTTACCTCAAATGAGAAAGACTCCAAATGAGCAACACTAAATCCTAACAAGAAAAACTCTTAAAATGAATTCTAACGAGCACACACAGAGTACCCCAAACACAAACTAAATGATTGCAATTGAGTACATACTGTCAAACAGAATGACTACAAACGAGTGTTCACTGTACCTCAAATAAAATGACTCCAAATGAGTATACATCGACACTCTTGTCGTACTCTTGCTGTGCCAACAACTCTGGTGCCGAATAAAGACCTGCGATGTAGTGCCGGGCGGATGGGGGTGGGAGAAGGATACAAGAGTGGAGAGGAATGGAGAATCATCAAAAGAGAAGGAACGAAAATTGTTTCGTTATTTTTTCCTCTTCTTGTTTTTTTTTTTTTTTTTTTTTCCGGAAAAGAAAAGGGCACAAAAGGATAAATTTTATGTTAACAAATTTGAGAGACAGAGAACAGAGGAAAGAAAAGGGAGCGAAAGAAAAGAACAGAGAAAAACGAAGAATGAGAGAAAAAAATATATCAGAAATTACACATGGGGCTTGTAGGGGGTGGGAGAGGGCGGGAGGGGGGACTGGGAGGAGATGGGAGGGGATGGAAAGGATTCAAAGGGCTGTATTTAAAGGGTTGCAAATGCTGAGGGTTGCTTACAGTGGCTGCGTTTGGAGAAGGTAAGCCGGCGAGAGAAGTTGGGCTGGAAGAGTGAGACAATGTTCGTGCCCCCCATCCCCATGCCTAGGCCCATCCCCATGCCCATCCCCATGCCCATCCCCATCCCCATGCCCATCCCATCCCCATGCCCATGCCCATGCCCAAGATCATGCCCATGCCCATGCCCATGCCCATGCCCATGCCCAAGATCATGCCCAGGCCCATCCCTGTGCCTAGGCCCATGCCCATGGGTTGCAAAGGGTTGCAAATTCTGAGGGTTGCTTACGGTGGCTGTGTTTGGAAAAGGTGAGGCGGCGAGAGAAATTGGGCTGGAAGAGCGAAACAATGTTTGTGGCCCCCATGCCTAGGCCCATCCCTGTGCCCAGGGAGGAACTGGGTGGAGCAGCAGCAGTGGCTCGGATGCTTGCCAGGCCAAAATCCGCCACCTTGAGATGGCCCGAGTCGTCCCGCAGGAGATTGCTGGCAGTGCGTTGGAAAAGGGGGAAACGGAAATGGGCACGGGGGAAGCGACATGGAAACGGGAGGGAAGAGACACTGAGGTTAGTACAAAATCCGCGACTTGAGATGCCCTGAGTCGTCCCGCAGGAGATTGCTGGCAGTGTGTGGAGGGGGGGGGGAGGGGGAAAGGGAGACAAGGGGGGAAGGGAGAAAGAGGGGAAAAGGCAGGAAGGCGGGAAAAGGGAAGGGAGAGTAAGTAGACGACAAACTTTCAGAGATTAAATAGAGACCAAAATGTGCCACCTTGAGATGGTTTGAGTTGCCCCACAGGAGATTGCCTTTGAGAATTCTCAAAAAATGGCCTGAGTTGTCGCACAGGAGATTGCTGCCTGTGGGAAGCTGTGTGGGGAAGAAGAACCAAGGGGGAAAAGGCGGCAAGGGAAAGGGGAAGGGGGTAAGGCAAGAAGGGGGGAAAGGGGAAACGGCAAGAAGGGGGGAATGAGGGAAAGAGGGACGTAGAGAAAAGTGACAGGGCTGTTCCTTGGTGTGCCTCCAAACTCATCCCACCCCCTCACTCACAACACCCCCCCCCCCCCCCCCCGTTCACTCATTCTCCCCCCCCACCCCCCCCATCCCCTTCACTCACTTTCCCCCCGCACCCCCCCCTCTCCGTTCACTCACTTCCCTCCCCCACCCCCCTCAGGCTTGCCCTATAGAATACCTGGGCGTGAGGTCGCGGTGAATGACGGGGTCTGGCCGGTGCGCGTGCAGATAGCACATGCCTCTGGGGGAGGGGGAGGGATTGGGGCAATGGGAGACGGGGGAGATGGGGAAAATGGGGGAGATGGGAGGGAAGGAGAGGGGAGGAGGGGAGACGAGAGACGAGAGGGAAGGAGAGGAGTGCAGAGGAGGGGAGGGTGATTGTAGAGGGCGAGAGAAATTGGTGGGCAGGGGGTTGTATGGATGGGGTGTGGTGGAGAGAGAGGAGGGAAAGCAACCGACTGACTTTTGAGTCGACTCAAAAGTCACCAAAGCAACAGTCTGCACAGGAGTCTGCTTTTGAGGCGCCTCAAACGGATGGGGTATGGTGGAGAGAGAGGAGGGAAAGCAACAGTTTGCACAGGAGGCGGCAACATCAAGGGCATAGCGCGGTGCTTCTGAGTCAACCCCAAACCAAAGGGGTACCTTGGAACATCGACGACGCACCCACCTGGCAACGTCAAGGGCGTAGCGCAGTGCTTCGTGAGCGGGCAGAGCGCCCTTCTTGCGAATGACATCCCTCAGATTCACCTGTGTGGGGGGGAGGCGGGGGGCAGGGGGCCGCATTGGGGGGCACAAAGAAGAGGGGGGGGTAGTGCTTCATGGGCCGGCAGAGCGCCCTTTTTGCGAATGACATCCCTCAGATTCACCTGTGGGATGGGGGTGGGGAGGGAGAAGGGGGCGGGGGGAAGGGGGCGCATGGGGAGGGGGGCGCATGGGGAGGGGGGCGCATGGGGAGGGGGGCGCATGGGGAGGGGGGCACATGGGGAGGGGGGCGCATGGGGAGGGGGGCGCATGGGGAGGGGGGCGCATGGGGAGGTGGGCGCATGGGGAGGTGGGCACAAGGGGAGGGGGCCGCATGGGGAGGGGTGCGCATGAGGAGGGGTGCGCATGAGGAGGGGGGCGCATGAGGAGGGGGGCGCATGGGGAGGGGGGCATTGGGGGACGGGGCAGGCAGAGCGCCCTTCCTGCAAATTATGTCCCTCAGATTGACCTGACAGGGGGACGCATGGGGGGAGGGGCGCGTGGGGGAGGGGCGCATGGGGGAGGGGCGCATGGGGGAGGGGCGCATGGGGGAAGGGGGCATGGGGGAAGGGGCGGATGGGGGGAGGGGCGGAATGGGCGGATGGGGGAAGGGGCGGAAGGGGCGGATGGGGGAAGGGGCGGAAGGGGGATGGGCGAAGGGGCGGAAGGGGCGGATGGGGGAAGGGGCGGAAGGGGCGGATGGGGGAAGGGGCGGAAGGGGCGGATGGGGGAAGGGGCGGAAGGGGCGGATGGGGGAAGGGGGCGCATGGGGGAAGGTGTGGATGGGTCGGATGGGGGAAGGGGTGGATGGGGCAGGCAGAGTGCCCTTGCTGCAAATAATGTCCCTCAGATTCACCTGACAGGGTCGAGCACAGAGGAGGGGAGATCATACAAGGGGGGGTATATATATATATATAATTTTTTTTTTTTTTTTTTTCAACTTAAAGCAAGCAACCCGACCTCACCTTGAGGTACTCTGTAACAATCATGTGCAGGTGCGACCTGGTGACGGTGAGGTGAGAGGCACTTAAAGCCAAGCATGCCCCACCTCACCTTGAGGTATTCTGTGACGATCATGCGCGGGCGGGACTTGGTGACGGCGCCCAAAAACTGCACGATGTTGGGGTGGCGCAGCGACTGCAGGATGCGCAGCTCTTGTCTGAACTCGTTGCTGCATGCATGGGGGTTGGGCAAGGGGGGAGGGCAGGGGGGGCGGGCACGGGGGGAGCGGAGGTGAGGGGACGGGTTTTTGAGTGGATTCAAGATGCACGATGTTGGGGTGGCGCAGCGACTGCAGAATGCGCAGCTCTTGTCGGAACTCGTTGCTGGAAGCATGGTGGGTGGGGAGGAAGACGGGCAGGGGGGCACGGACGGAGGTGGGGGGACGGGTGAGAGTCGGTGACGGGCCGACGGCTCCCAGGAACTGCACTATGTTGGGGTGGCGCAGCGATTGCAGAATGCGCAGCTCCTGCCGGAACTAGTTGCTGCACGCATGGGGGTGGGGGGCGGGCACGGGGGGGGGGGGCAGGCAAAGGGGGGGACGGAGGCAGGGGGGCGGGTTTTTAAGTGGCGCAGCGATTGCAGGAAGCGCAGCTCTTGCCTCCGTGCCCCACTCGTTGCTGCGAACCAAGGGGGATGGGGAGGGGGGGGCGGGCAGCGCGGGCGCGGAGTAGGGGGACGAGTTTTATTTTGTCGATACAAATTCAAAAAAAAAAAAAACACACATGTCTACATCTTACATACAGAGTGGCAGGGGAACAGCGAAGTGAGACAGCGAAGTGAGCTGGCTTACAGAGCAGCAGGGTTGGCAGCGTATTCATCTCGCAGCACCTTGACAGCGATGGGCGTGCCCCTCCAACTCGCCAGGCGTACCTCCCCAAACGACCCCTGGCATGGTGGAGAGCAGGCGAAGGGGAGGAGGGGAAGGGGAGAAGGGGAAGGGGAGGAGGGGAAGGGGAGGAGGGGAAGGGGAGGAGGGGAAGGGGAGCAGGGGAAGGGGAGGAGGGGAAGGGGAGGAGGGGAAGGGGAGAAGGGGAAAGGGAGCAGGGGACGGGGAGGAGGGGAAGGGGAGCAGGGGAAGGGGAGGAGGGGAAGGGGAGGAGGGGAAGGGGAGGAGGGGAAGGGGAGCAGGGGAAGGGGAGGAGGGGAAGGGGAGGAGGGGAAGGGGAGCAGGGGAAGGGGAGCAGGGGAAGGGGAGGAGGGGAAGGGGAGGAGGGGAAGGGGAGGAGGGGAAGGGGAGCAGGGGAAGGGGAGGAGGGGAAGGGGAGGAGGGGAAGGGGAGGAGGGGAAGGGGAGCAGGGGAAGGGGAGGAGGGGAAGGGGAGGAGGGGAAGGGGAGGAGGGGAAGGGGAGCAGGGGAAGGGGAGGAGGGGAAGGGGAGGAGGGGAAGGGGAGGAGGGGAAGCGGAGCAGGGGAAGGGGAGCAGGGGAAGGGGAGGAGGGGAAGGGGAGAAGGGGAAAGGGAGCAGGGGACGGGGAGGAGAGGATGGGAAGGGGAAAAGGGGAAGGGGAGTAGGGGAATAAAGGGACGGGTATTCTCTTAAAGCACCTTCACAGCGATGAGTGTGCCTACCCAACTCGCCAACCGTAGCTCACTCCCTCTCTCCCTGCCCCTTACTCTCCTCTCGGCCCTACCCCCCTGCTCATCCTCCTCATCTCGCTCACCCACTTCCAGCATCCCCTCTCCCTGCTCCTCACGCCGCACCTCCCTCACCTTCCTCGCCTCGCCCGTCCCTCTCGCCCGCCCTCCGCTTGCTCACCTTGTGATAAAAGAATCTCATCTCATCTCATCTCATCTCATCTCATCTCATCTCACTGCCATCGTGTTGGTTGAACAAGGTGACTATCTGACACACGTGCCCCCCATTCCCCCCCCTTCACACCCCTCCCTTTTCCCCTGCTCATCCCCCCATACACCCCCTCCCCCCCCAACAACCCCTCCCACCCCTGCGCACCTCGCCAATGACTTTGGACGTGCCCAGGTCGATCTCACTGCCGTCAATCTCGTAGTCGTGCTGATTGAACGAGTTGGATGCTGCATTGCGCATGCGCGCACTCTGATACGAGGAGGGAGGGGGGAAGTGGGGGAGGCGGGGGGGAGGGGGGGCGGGGGCGGGGGGGAGGGGGAACCGGTGGGGGGAGAGGGGAGTCGTGCTGGTTGAACAAGCTTGCTGCTGCATTGCGCACTCTGAGAGGGGTGGGGTGAGGGGAGGAGGGAGGGCGGGAGGGAGGAAAGGAAGGCGGGAGGGAATCAGGAGAGACGGAGGGATGGGGAGAGATGGAAGGAATGGGGAGAGGGGGAGGGAATGGGGAGAGAGGGAGGGAACGGGGAGAGAGGGAGGGAAAGGGGAGGGAGGAGGAAAAGGGGGGGGTTAGGGGGGGGGGGGGGGTGTGGGGGGGGATACGAAGCTGGGATGACTACCGGCGTAAGTAGGGGCTCGATTGTGATGTTCGTTGGAGGAATAGCTCTTTCTGGAATTCTCAAAAGTGATTTCAAGGATTTACAATGTAGGACTCACTGAAACGAAAGCGGGACAATGGGATCATTATGAGAAATGCAGGAGCGACAACGAAAACGCGGGAGGAAGGTATAGTGGGGACGGGGATGGGGAAGGAGAGAGAGAGGGGAGGGGGAGGGGCGGGTGGGAGCGGGGAGGGGGGAGGGAGATGGAGGGGGGTGGGGGTTGGGTTGGGGGGTGAGGAAAAACGTTTCGTTTGTCAGTGGATAAAGACTCAGCGGGCAAAGGAGACGGGAGGCAGACAGGGAATGAAGAGTGCATGGAGCATAGGAGGTCAAAGGGGAACGTGAAAGGGAGCTTCAAAGGAGGGACAGGGAGGAACAAGGGGATGCTTTGCTAGTTAGTGGACCGTGGACTAGGGGGGGCAAGGGGGCAAGGGAGAGGAAAGCAAGCATCGGATGCTGCCGAGCCTTCATGCTCCTCCTCGCCCCCCTTGCTGCTTTCCTCTACATTCCCCCCCCCTCTCTCTCCCCCCGGGTTCCCCTTTCCTCTAAATTCCCCCGCCCCCCTCTTTCCGCCCGGGTCCCCCTTTCCTCTACATCACCCCTCCTCCCGCGCACCTCACAGCACATGCCCCCCTGCCCCCCTCACCTCACAGAGCATGCCGCCCTTCTCCTTGAGCAGGCGGCAGATCTCCCCGGACCCGTACGACTGCGCATCAGCCAAAGGCTGCCAGGGAAAAGGGGGGGGTGAGGGGGTAGGCGGGAAGGAGGGGGCAATGGCCGCCATGCCATGCCGTGCCATCCCACGCCATGCCATAACATGCCATGCCATCTCGTGTCATGCCATCCCGTCCTATCCCATATGCCATCCCATGCCGTGCCATCCCATGCCGTGCCATCCCATGCCATGCCATAACATGCCATGCCATCTCATCCCTTCCAATCCCAACCAATCCCATCCCATCCCATCCCATCCCATCCCATCCCATCCCATCCCATCCCATCCCATCCCATCCCATCCCATCCCATCCCATCCCATATCATCCCATCCCATCCCATCCCATCCCATCCCATCCCATCCCATCCCATCCCATCCCATCCCATCCCATCCCATCCCACCCCACCCCACCCCACCTCGCCCCACCTCACCCCACCTCACCCCACGCCATGCCATCCCATTCCATGCTATCCCACTCCATGCCATCCCGTACCATGTCATGCCATCCCATGCCATGCCATGCCATACCATGCCATCCCATCCCATGACATGACATGCCATGCCATGCCATGCCATGCCATCGCATCCCATGCCATTCCATCCCATTCCATGGCAGAACAAGAATATTATGATGCCAGAGAATAGTGTAGAGTACAATGTGACGTCACGATGGTGCAATCCCGTTCACCAGATAATGAAGTGAAGCCACCACGATGGGAAGTCACCGTGTCAGGGGGGAAAACGAACCCACCGAGAGCAATGCCTCAAAGCCCTACCATGCGCCTCTCACGGTCTTTACCATAGATTCCTCTCACCGTGCTTCCGTGCTGCACCCCCTCTCACCGTGTTGCCATGGCGATCCGTGGAATTCACATCCGCGCCTCGCGCCAGGTGCACCAGCACCACATCCACCTTCCCTTAGCCCGCCGTTAGATGCAGCGATTTTAGAGTCGACTCAAAAAGTGCTGCATCCCCTCTCACCATGCTGCACCCCTTCTCACCGTGTTGCCATGCCGGTCCTTGGGGTTCACATCCGCGCCTCGCTCCAGCAGCACCCGCACCACATCCACCTTCCCTTCGCTCGCCGCCAGATGCAGCGCGGTTCGCCCGTCATAATCCGCCAGATCCGGACTCACGCCGCGATCCAATAGGTCTATAACCCCCTCGATTATGCCGCGGCTTGCGAGGAACAGCAGCTGCCCCGTCGCGTCGACCAGCTCGCGGTGCCGCGCTGACGTATTCGCCGCGTCTTGCCCGTTTCGCGTGTCAGTGATTGGCCCTTTCGGAGCGAGAATCGCGGCGTCAGTACTACTTGTACTAGGGGCAGTGAAAACAGACTGAGATAGACCTAGACCTTGATCGACGCCAGGGTTACTACCCTCATCTTTCTCGCCAAGGTCACTGGTACTACCTCGACCTTGTATTCTGTCAGTCTCCGGCGGTAACTCAGTCGCGGATGCTTCCGCCAATGCTTCCGCGGATGGCGGAGTCGCCGGCGCTTCCGCAAGTTGCGCGGCGGCGCCGGTTTCCGCCGCGTCGCGGGGTTCCCCCATCTCCACAGCTTCCGCAGCCTCCGCCGCTGCTACTATCGTTTCAGCAGGAGTACCCGCTGCTACCGTTTCTGCTGGTTTCCGCGCCGCGGATGGCATTTCCGCAGAAGGAGTTTCCGCGGCTGGCATTTCCGCAGCACGAGTTTCCGCGGCTGGCATTTCGCCTGGAGGTGTTGGCCTGTGCTCTGGCTGTGTTAGGGTTTCTGGTTCGAGTGACTCGAATGCGTGGTTACCAGCGTTACTTTCGCGAAGTGTCGCATCGTCTAACGAGAGACCAGTGCTGAGTATTTTCGCGGTTTCCATGTCAGATCAGCAAGAAGACTACCTAACGGACAGAAAGCCTAGACATCCGGCGCGTGATCGTTCCCGTTATAACATTACTATAGATAGTGAAGGCTAACACAAACGAGATATCAAACTAGATCCTTTACGTCGAGTTTAACTGGACGGAGCGTCTACCACGGGCAGCGGCACTTTTTCGACAAGAAAACCACCGTTGAGAGCTTCTACTACCAGCATCAGCAGCACCACTACAACCATGGCGGATTTTGGAGATAGCAGAAGGCTGGGCGTGTGGCTTTCGTTGAAGGTGATTGGTTTCCATTCCTCCAGCCAAAACAAACTTTGGAAGTGAACAGCCTCAATCAAATAGGTTTAATATGTTTACGAGGCGATGGAAAGGGTTTGACAGGGATGGGAGGGGATTTGCGAACGGGACTCACTTGCACTCCAACAAACCACACTCAGAACCTACAAACCCGAGGGAATGTGGAAATGGGTTGGGAACGGTTCATGGAATTTTCATGCAAATGGGCTACTTGGGAAACAATTCTGAACTACCTTATGTTAGCATGCTCATCTATAATTCATATGCTTCATACTTGCATAAGGGTGTCACATCATGTATGTCCTGTCAGATTACAATTGTATCTCTAGGCTACAGTAGGGTCACTCCTTAGTGAGTACAACACTTTAGGGTTAGGTTTCCCCTACTTGTACTCACCTCTTGCCTAGTTGAATCATTCATTCCTAGTTCTATTCTTGACATGTTATCAGAGTAGGAACCGTTCCTACATGGGCCCACCGTTCCGCCTAGTGGTAGCGCCACGCCCTACACAGTAGCCAGTGCGCTGGCGCCCCTAGCTCTCACTGTCGCGACCCTTGCAGCCCGTGCGCTGCCCCTGCGACCGCGCTGCCCCTGCAGCCGTGCTCGCCCCTACGACCGTGCTGCCCCTGCAGCCGTGCTCGCCCCTGCTACCGTGCTGCCCCTGCAGCCGCGCCTGCCCCTGTGGCCCGCGTGCTGCCCCTGCAGCCCGTACGTCGCTCCTGCAGCCCGTACGTCGCCCCTGCAGCCCGTTCACGCTGCCCCTGCAGCCCGTTCACGCTGCCCCTTCAGCCCGTTCACGCTGCCCCTGCAGCCCGCGCGCAGACCTACCGAGCCGCGCGTCGCCTCTGCAGCCCATCCACGCGGCCCCTGCAGCCCGCGCGTCGCCCCTGGAGCCCGCGCGCCGCCTCTGCGGCCCGTTCGCGCCGCCCCTACAGCTCGCGCGCGGACCTGCCGAGCCGCGCGTCGCCTCTGCAGCCCGTCCGCGCGGCCCCTGCAGCCCGCGCATCGCCCTTGGAGCCCGCACACCGCCCCTGGAGCCCGTGCGTCCTGCCCCTGCAGCCCGCGCCCTAACGCAGCCCACGAGTCGCGCGCTGCTGCCTCGCGCGTCGCGCTTTGCTGCAGCCCGCGCGTCGCGCCCTAAGGCAGCCCGTCGCGTCGCGCTCTGCTGCCCCTCGCGTCACGCACTGCTGCAGCTTGCGCCAGCGCCCTGCCCTGCGCCCGCGCCCTGCCCTGCGCCAGCGCCCTGCTATACCCTAAATATAATTAAATTGTTTATTAAAAAAAAAAAAAAAAAAAGGGGGGGCTAGGTGCTTCTGCCCTAGGAGCTACTGCCTACTACTGCCCTGCTGTGGCCGCGCGCCGCCCTGCTCTGGCCGCGTGCCGCTTTCCTGCTCTTACTGCTGCTGCTGCTACTCGTGTTACTGGGAGTGGTGGAGGTGCTGCTGGGAGTGCAGGAGGTGATGCTGGTGCTGTAGGAGCTGGAGGTGCTTGACCTACTCCTGACTGTCACTGTCAGTCATGGCCACTTCCGCGGCAGTTGCTGCGGTCAGGGGTGGACAGCAGCGGGCACTGCTTCTCCCGGACAACCCCACCTCTCAGCAGCTTCGTGAGTGGGTTATTAAGCAAGGTCGTCATGGTGGTGGAGGTTATCGTTTTGTTAAGACTGCTGCTCTTGGTGCTAGTGAGTCTGCTGCTACTCCAGCAAAATGGGATCGCTGAGCGTCGCATTGGCCTGATCATGGAGGTTGCTCGTACCTCCATGATCCATGCGGCTGCTCCCCATTTCCTGTGGCCGTTTGCAGTCCGATACGCCGCGCATCAGCTCAACCTCTGGCCCCGTGTCTCTGCTCCAGAGACCTCGCCCACACTCCGTTGGACGGGACAGCCTGGTGATGCGTCGTCGTTTCGGGTCTGGGGCGCGCTCTCCCTTGTTCGCGATACCAAAGCGAGCAAGCTCTCTCCTTGCACTCTCCGCTGTGTCTTCCTGGGCTTCCCCACCGACGCTCCACCCTGGCAGTTCTACCACCCTGCATCGCGTCGTGTTCTGTCCTCTCAGGACGTCACCTTCGACGAGTCGGTCTGTTACTACCGACTTCACCCACACGCATCCCACCCGGTCCCCCTCGCGCCTCTCTTCCTGGTACCAGTCCCCCCCCCCGGTAGACCCCCTTCCCCCACAGGGTCCTGCTCCCTCAGGTGTGTCCCAGCTAGACCCACCCCCCTTGGATGAGCCAGTTGAGATCTCTTCTGACTCCTCTGACTCAGCTGAGGGGGGTGACGCCGTCGCCGACGACACGGCGACCACTCGCCACACTCCTCGCTTGGAGACCCCCCCGGGTTTCCCGCCTCGGCCGTCTTCGCCACCTCCGCAGCCTGCTGCTGTGGACTCTGGAGCTGAGGCTGCTGTAGCTGGGCCTAGGAGTGGTACGTCTGGGGGTGACTGCTCTCCTCGTTTGGCTACCCCCCCCCGGTTTCCCGCCTCTGCAGCCTTCTGCAGTGGACACTGGAGCTGAGACTGAGCGTACTGAGCCTGCGGGTGCTGGGACTGAGCATACTGAGCCTGCGGGTGCTGGGACTGAGAGTACTGAGCCTGCGGGTGCTGGGACTGAGGGCACTGAGCCTGCGGGTGCTGGGACTGAGGGTACTGAGCCTGAGGGTACTGAGCCTGGGGGTACCGAGACTTTGGGTGCTGACTCTGGGGGTGCTGAGACTTCGGGTGCTGACTCTGGGGGTGCTGCGAGTCTTTCTGGAGGTCCTGGAGCTGGAGGTACTGGAGCTACTAGGCCTGGAGGTACTGGAGCTGCTGCTGGTGCTGGAGGTGCTGGAGCTGGGGGTACTAGAGGTGCTTCTGGTGCTGGAGGTGCTAGAGCTACCACTACTGGAGTTACTGGATCTGGACAGCCACCGCACCCTGCTCTACTTGAGACGCTCTCACCGCAGGCGATTCGTGCGTGGGTCGTTCGGAGAGGCAGTCCTGGTGGTGGAGGGTACGGTCCGGCTGGTGCTGGAGCTACTAGTCCAGGAGGTGCTGCTGGTGCTGGAGGTGCTGGAGGTACTACAGGAGGTACTAGAGGTACTGCTGGTGCTGGAGGTGCTGCTGGTGATGGGGGTACTGGAGCTGCTGCTGGTGCTGGAGGTGCTGGAGGTGCTGACCCTGGAGGTGCTCGTGCTGGAGGTACTGGAGGTGCTGGAGCTACTGGTCCCGGAGGTGCTCATACTGGAGGTGCTGGAGCTGCCGGAGCAGGTGGTGCTGCTGGTGCTGGAGGTGCTGGAGGTGCTACTGGAGCTGCTGGCACGAGAGGTACTGGAGGTACTACTGGTGCTGGAGGCGCTGGAGCTGGAGCTGGAGGCACTGGAGGTGCTGGAGGTACTACTGGTGCTCGAGGTGCTGGCGCTGTCGGAGCTCGTGGTGCTAGAGGTGCTGGTGCTACTGGTGTTGGAGGTGTTGCTGGGGGTACTGGAGGAGCTGCTCGTGCTGGAGGTACGGGAGCTACTGGTGCTCTTCGCCACCTTCTCAGTCTTCCGCCAGGTGCTACTGGCTTCCCTGTGGCCGGTACTACTCCTCCGTTGCTGTGTCCGCCGGCGGACCAGTCACAGCCACCGCTGCTACCACACTCCCCACTGCCTGCTCCTGCTCCTTACACTGCGGTGTCAGAGTCCCTGACTGAGCGTCGAGAGCCTGAGACTCGTGCTTCCACCCCTGAGCGTCGAGAGCCTGAGTCTAGCTTTGACCTTGAGCCTGAGCCTAGAGCTGCTGTCCGTGCTCGTGTTCCTCGTGTTCGTCGTCCGCGTGCTCCGGCTGTCCCCGGCACTCACGATATGACACTCCATCCTTCCTCTATTCCTCAGCGTGTTGTACTACTGTTACCTCCTGCGTCCTCTCTGCCTGACGTTGCTGACCCTCCGTCTGACCTTGCTCGTGCGTCCAGTCCGACTGTTACTCGCCTTCTTGCTA
Source organism: Closterium sp. Naga37s-1 (assembly GCA_947471745.1). Classification (NCBI taxonomy): domain Eukaryota; kingdom Viridiplantae; phylum Streptophyta; class Zygnematophyceae; order Desmidiales; family Closteriaceae; genus Closterium; species Closterium sp. Naga37s-1. Next base: position 1,219,409 of record CANJKZ010000817.1, read on the forward strand.
CGGTTGTGACGGACCCTACGTTCTCGTCTCCTGCTGCGTCTGCCCTAGTAGCTGAGCTCGTTGACTTTGCTGCTGTGTACCGCCTAGACTACCTTGCGAGTCTTGTCTCTGACCCTGTCCCTGCCTGTCCTCCGTCCGTCGGGGGTGAGACTGCTCTTGGCTGTACTGCCCTTGGCTGTGACGTTCTTGAGGACAGACAGGAGGAGCTGGAGTGCCTTGCTGCAGCTTCACCCCATCACGCGACCATGCTGCTTGCCCCTGAGGGAGACCCGGATGCACTTGACATCCCCACCCCGCGCTCCTACAGGGAGGCGATGTCGGGTGAGTACTCCTCTCAGTGGCAGACAGCCATGGACGCAGAGATGGCTTCCTGGAAGTCCACAGGCACCTACGTCGACGAGGTTCCCCCACCTGGGGCGAACATCGTCAGTGGCATGTGGATTTTCAGGGTGAAGCGGCCGCCGGGTTCTCCGCCTGCCTTCAAGGCACGTTACGTTGCTCGAGGCTTTAGTCAGTGTGAGGGGGTCGACTTCTTTCAGACCTTCTCCCCCACTCCGAATATGACCACTCTTCGCGGGTTGCTACACGTTGCAGCTCAGCGTGACTACGAGCTGCACTCCCTCGACTTCTCGACAGCTTTTTTGCAGGGTAGCCTTCACGAGGCCATCTGGTTGCGCCGTCCACAGGGCTTCACTGGGTCGTTTCATGGGGGTACCCAGTGGAGCCTACGGCGACCAGTGTACGGCCTGCGTCAGCCGCCCCGTGAGTGGCACGACACACTGAGGACGACACTTGCGGCTCTTGGGTTTGCTCCTTCGACTGCTGACCCGTCGCTGTGTCTACGCACCGACACTACTCTGCCGCCGTTCTACATCCTCGTGTACGCCGACGACTTGGTTTTTGCTACTGCTGACACTGAGGCACTGGCCCTAGTGAAGGCGGAGATGCAGGAGAGACACACCTGCACTGGCCTGGGTGAGCTGCGGAGCTATCTTGGCTTGCAGATCACCCGGGACAGACCACGGCGCACCATCACCCTGACTCAGTCACACATGGTGCACCAGGTCCTTCAGCGCTTCCGCTTCACTTGGTCCTCGCCACAGCCCACTCCTCTGTCTACCGGCCACTCGCTCTCAGCTCCACCTTCGGACGAGTCCGTAGAGCCGAGTGGTCCGTACCCAGAGCTTATGGGTTGCCTCATGTACCTGATGACGTGCACACGACCTGACCTCGCGTACCCTCTCTGCCTCCTGGCTCGCTACGTGGCACCTGGTCGACACCGGAAGGTGCACTTTGATGCTGCGAAGAGGGTACTGCGTTACTTGTGCAGCACATCGGGCATGGGGCTCGTGCTTGGAGGACGGGGTTCGGTGGTCCTCACAGGACACTCTGACGCTTCTTGGGCCGACGACCAGACGACTCAGCGTTCGTCACAGGGTTACACCTTCAGTCTTGGCTCTGGTTCTGTCTCGTGGAGGTCCACTCGTTCTTCTTCTGTACTTGGTTCCAGCTGTGAGGCCGAGATCTACGCTGGGGCCATAGCTGTACAGGAGCTATGCTGGCTGGCCTACCTGCTGACCGACTTGGGGGAGCGGCCTCGTTCTCCTCCAGTTCTGTACGTCGACAACAAGGCAATGCTTGCCTTGTGTCGCGAGCAGAGACTGGAGCTCAGAACGAAGCACATTGCTCTTCGCTACTTCCTTGCGCGTGAGCTGCAGCAGCGTGGTCAGCTGCGCCTTGCTTACGTGGCCTCTCGGGCCAACACTGCTGATGTCTTCACCAAGGCCCTTGGGTCTGGTGATCATCACCGTTTCTGCACTGCTCTTGGGCTTGTGCCCACTCTGCCTCACCTGCTGGTTGCTTGACTTGCTCTTGTTGTACACTGCTATATATCTTTATACCTGCATGTTTTCTCTTGCTAGGTTGTGATCAGTGTACTGCCTTGCTATTATATACCTCTGCATGTGAACTGGCCTTGTGGCCACTTGCTTGTGCTCAGAATGCGTGGTGACTTTGTGATCCACCCTGCGCTGTGTTCTCTTCTGCAGACTGGTCTTGTGACCGCTTGTTGTGTTTGCTGTCCCCTACTTTGCCTATGGGGGTGTGTCAGATTACAATTGTATCTCTAGGCTACAGTAGGGTCACTCCTTAGTGAGTACAACACTTTAGGGTTAGGTTTCCCCTACTTGTACTCTCTTGCCTAGTTCAATCATTCATTCCTAGTTCTATTCTTGACATGTCCTGCCTTTACATCAACACTGGTGTTCTCACCTTTACATTTACCCAGGGAATGCTGGCAACGACCCTCGACGTAACTGACTTTTTATTCAGATGGTATGGTTGCGACGACACAACCCACAGATAGACTGGACGGTGGGTGACTGCAGTGTGCGGGTCAATAGTAACAACATCGCCCGACATCGCTGGAGCTCACCTGAGTCTTTGTCGGTTCGATTCAACGCCATCACTATGAAACGCGTCGTAGCGGTAGTAGCTGGCATATACGTTGCTGACGTCCGGGAAGCCAATGCAGCAGGGAATCCGAGCGACTTACAAACGATGGCCCCTTCGAGCTCATCACCGACGCCAGCGACATCGCCATCGGAGCACTACTGGTACATGATTTTGGAAATGGCCTTCAACCAATCGCGTACAACTCCCCCAAACTTCACCCGCCCGAACGGAACCACCCGATACATGACATAAAGATGCTCACCATTGTGGACGCGCTCAAGGTCTGGCGCTGCTACTTGACAGGCACAGAAATGACAGTTATGACAGGTCATCGCTCGTTACAGTACCTTCGCACACAGCTGAACCTCAGCCCATGATAGATCAGCTGGTTGAACTATATGGAGTCCAATTTTCATTACACTGTCATATAGAAAAACAGTCCAACTCCACGCCATCCTACTTGCCCAATCCAACCCACTGCCAACAGAACAATTTACCTACAGTTATCGCACCGACTCAATCTTCACCAAGAGAAAATTGCAGCAGCTGATAGAAGCAAAAGGAGTCTATTACGTAAAAACGGGTACCAATCGCATATGGGTACCAGTATATTCACGGCTACAGAAACTGTTCCTGCTGGAAGCACACGACGGGGTTTCTGTGTGTAACACCTCGCTACCCACTGGGTCAAAACGAGGGTGATATTTGGCGCAGCGGAATGCCCATTAACACTGCCCACAGGCGTTACATTCGTCCCCCCTGGCGCTAACGTCCCCGTTGGCTCTCTACTTCAGGGAGTCGGCCCCCGCAGGGACCTATTCGCTGTGTTCCAAGCAGCGACTTCGCTTGGAGAGGTCAGCAGAGGACCGTTCGCTGGGTTCGAGCTAGTAACCACACATCAATTCTCGCCACAGACGGAAATTGTGGACCAGCCAGAATTCGAACCCTAGGCACTGATTCTAGTGTAACACCTCGCTACCCACTGGGTCAAAACGAGGGTGTTATTTGGCGCAGTGGAATGCCCATTAACACTGCCCACAGGTGTTACATTGTGGGTCACTTCGAGGTAGAAAAGACACGACAGCAAGTGCAGCGGTATTACTACTAGCCGGGGCTGTTAACAAAGATGTACCACCATGTGGGATCGTGTCCCACGTGACAGGTAATGGAGGCTTCGCGGAAGAAGCAAGAAGGGCAACTGCAGACAATCCCCGCCACCCGAACGCGTCCGGCAGCAAGTGACCATAAATTTCGTCACAATTTTACCTACGGGACCTAGTGGTAATGATGTTGTAATGGTTCTTTTGTCGCCTTTTTCGAATTTGGTACTGGGGTCCACCTTGTAATTGAGGAACAACTACGCGTGGTTAGTCGTGTTTGATGAAGTGTTGCAAAAAAATCACAAGCCATGAGAGAGGTGGAGGGAGGGCACAAGATGAGCAGGATGCCCGGTACATGCACGATACAGGACAACAAGATGCCATGCCTGGCCCGAAGCCTCCCTACCACTGGACGCGCTCTCCAGCTCAAACAGAGGAAGATTATGGTCAGTACCTACAAGATCGTGCTGTTAGAATCCCCACCTGTTACAATCTGAGCACAAGCAAGCTGCCACAAGGCCAGTTCACATGCAGAGTTATAATAGCAAGGCAATACACTGATTACAACCTAGCAAGAGTAAACAATCAGGTATAAAGATATATATCAGTGTACAACAAGTGCAAGTCAAGCAACCAGCAGGTGAGGCAGAGTGGGCACAAGCCCAAGAGCAGTGCAGAAACGGTGATGGTCACCAGACCCAAGGGCCTTGGTGAAGACATCAGCAGTGTTGGCCCGAGAGGCCACGTAAGCAAGGCGCAGCTGACCACGCTGCTGCAGCTCCCGAGCAAGAAAGTAACGAAGAGCAATGTGCTTCGTTCTGTGCTCCAGTCTTTGCTCGCGACACAAGGCAAGCATTGCCTTGTTGTCGACGTACAGAACTGGAGGAGAACGAGGCCGCTCCCCCAAGTCGGTCAGCAGGTAGGTCAGCCAGCGTAGATCCTGTGCAGCCATGGCCCCAGCGTAGATCTCGGCCTCACAGCTGGAACCAAGTACAGAAGAAGAACGAGTGGACCTCCACGAGACAGAACCAGAGCCAAGACTGAAGGTGTAACCCTGTGACGAACGCTGAGACCCCTGGTCGTCAGCCCGAGAAGCGTCAGAGTGTCCTGTGAGTACCACTGAACCCCGTCCTCCAAGCACGAGCCCCATGCCCGATGTACTGCACAAGTAACAAAGTACCCTCTTCGCAGCATCAAAGTGCACCTTTCGGTATCTACCAGGTGCCAAGTAGCGAGCCAGGAGGCAGAGAGGGTACGCGAGGTCAGGTCGTGTGCACGTCATCAGGTACATGAGGCAACCCACAAGCTATGGGTACAGACCACTCGGCTCTACGGACTCGTCCGAAGGTGGAGCTGAGAGCGAGTGACCGGTAGACAGAGGAGTGGGCTGTGGCGAGGAGTACTGGAAGCGGAAGCGCTGGAGGACATGGTGCACCATGGTGATGGTGCGCCGTGCTCTGTCCCGGGTGATCTGCAAGCCAAGATAGCTCCGCAGCTCACCCAGGTCAGTGCAGGTGTGTCTCTCCTGCAGCTGCGCCTTCACTAGGGCCAGCCCTCTGTGTCAGCAGTAGCAAAAACCAAGTCGTCGACGTACACGAGAACGTAGAACGGCGGCAGGGTAGTGTCGGTGCGCAGAAACAGCGACGGGTCAGCAGTCGAAGGAGCAAACCCAAGAGTTGCAAGTGTTGGCCTCAGTGTGTCGTGCCACTCGCGAGGTGCCTGACAGAGGCCGTACACTGGTCGCCGTAGGCTCCACTGGGTACCCTCAGGAAACGCCCCAGTGAAGCCAAGTGGACGGCGCAGCCAGATGGCCTCATGAAGGCTGCCCTGCAAGAAAGCTGTCGACAAGTCGAAGGAGTGCAGCTCGTATCACGCTGAGCTGCAACGTGTAGCAACACCTGAAGAGTGGTCATCTTCGGGGTGGGGGAGAAGGTCTGAAAGAAGTCGACCCCCTCACGCTGACTAAAGCCTCGAGCAACGTAACGTGCCTTGAAGGCAGGCGGAGAACCCGGCGGCCGCTTCACCCTGAAAATCCACATGCCACTGACGATGTTCGCCCCAGGTGGGGGAACCTCATCAACGTAGGTGCTTGTGGACTTCCAGGAAGCCATCTCTGTGTCCATGGCTGTCTGCCACTGAGAGGAGTACTCACCCGAGATCGCCTCTCTGTAATAGCGCGGGGTGGGGATGTCAAGTGCATCCGGGTCTCCATCAGGTGCAAGCAGCATGGTCGCGAGATGAGGTGCAGCGGCCGCAAGACACTCCAGCTCCTTCTGTTTGTCCTCAAGAACGTCTCAGCCAAGGGCAACCTCACCCCCGACGGACGGAGGACAGGCAGGGGCAGGGTCAGAAACAAGACTCGCAAGGTAGTTTAGGCGGTGCGCAGCAAAGTCAACTAGCTCAGCGACTAAGGCAGACGCAGCACGAGACGAGAACGTAGGGTCCGTCACAACTGTAGCAAGGAAGTGAGTTACAGTCGGACTGGAAGCACAAGCAAGGTCAGACGGAGGGTCAGCAACGTCAGGAAGAGAAGACGCAGGAGGTGACGGTAGGACAACACGATGTGGAACAGAGGAAGGACGGAGTGTCATATCGTGAGTGCCTGGGACAGCCGGAGCACGAGGACGACGCACTCGACGAACACGAGTAGGAACGGAAGCTCTAGTCTCAGGCTCTCGACGCTCAGGAGTGGAAGCACGAGTCTCAGGCTCTCGACGCTCAGTCTGGGACTCTGTCACAGCAGTGTAAGGAGCAGGAGCAGGCAGTGAGGAGTGAGGCAGTAGCTGTGGCTGAGACTGGTCTGCCGGTGGGAACAGTAACGGAGGAGTAGTACCAGCGACTGGGAACTCAGTAGGAGCTGGCGGAAGACCGAGAAGGTGGCGAAGCGCACCAGCAGGTCCAGCAGCAGCAACTCCAGTACCTCCAGCACCAGCAGATCCAGCACCTCCAGCACTAGCAGCTCCAGTACCTCCAGTAGTACCTCCAGCACCAGCAGCACCTCCAGCACTAGCAGCTCCAGCACCTCCAGCACCTCCAGCAGTACCTCCAGCACTAGCAGCTCCAGCACCTCCAGCACCACCATCACCTCCAGCACCAGTAGCTCCAGCACCTCCAGCACCTCCAGTACCTCCAGCACCAGCAGCTCTAGCACCAGCAGGACCGAACCCTCCACCACCAGGACTACCTCGCCGAACGATCCACGCACGAATCGCCTGCGGCGAGAGCGTCTCAAGTAGATCAGGCTGCTGTGGGTGTCCAGCTCCAGGACCAGCAGGGTCACCCACAGCTCCACCGCCACTAGGACTCGCAGCACCCCCAGAGTCAGCACCCCCAGAACCAGCACCCCCAGTCGCAGAACCCCCAGAACCCGCACCCTCTGTCTCAGCACCCCCGGGCTCAGCACCAGCAGTCTCAGCTCCAGAGTCCACAGCAGCAGGCTGCGGAGGTGGCGAAGACGGCCGAGGCGGAAAACCAGGGGGGGTCTCCAAGCGTGGAGAGCGGCGAGTGGCTGCCGTGTCGTAAGGGTCACCCCCCTCAGCTCGGCCAGAGGAGTCAGAAGAGATCTCCAAAGGCTCAACCAAGGGGGGTGGTTCTACCTGGGACACACCTGAGGGAGCAGGACCCTGTGGGGGAAGGGGGTCTACCGGGGGGGGGGGCTGGTACCAGGAAGAGAGGCGCTAGGGGGACCGGGTGGGACGCGTGCGGGTGTAGCCTGTAGAGACAGACAGACTCGTCAAAGGTGACGTCCTGGGAGGAAAAGACTTGACGCGAGCGCGGGTGGTAGAACTGCCACGGCGGGGCGTCGGTGGGGAAGCCAAGGAAGACGCAGCGGAGAGTGCGAGAGGAGAGCTTGCTCGCTTTGGCATCGCAAACAAGGGAGAGCGCGCCCCAGACCCGAGACACCGACGCATCGCCAACCTTTCCCGTCCACCGGAGTGTGGGCGAAGTCTCTGGCTCAGAGACACGGGGCCAGAGGTTGAGCTGATGCGCAGCGTATCGGACCGCAAACGGCCACACAAAATGGGGAGCAGCCGCATGGATCATGGAGGTACGAGCAACCTCCATGATCAAGCCAATGCGACGCTCAGCAATCCCATTCTGCTGAGGAGAGGCCGGAAGCGTGAACGTCTGGCGGATGCCCTCGTCTCGATAGACCTCCTCAAGGAGGCCAGAAGAGAACTCACCGCCCCTGTCAGAGTGCAGACGCAGGACTGGCAAGTCCTGACGAAACCGCTCGCGCAGCTGGTGACAAGTAGCACGGATCCAGGGGATCAAAACACCGCTGACGTCCGCCTTGCGTCGCAAGGGGAAGACAGTGGTGTAGCGTGTGTAGTCGTCAACCACCAGCAGGAATTAGCGCTCCTGGTCCGTTCCACTGACGGGGGCCGGGCCCCACACGTCCATGTGGAGAGTCTGCAGAGGAGCAGTGGTCGGAGGAAACTCGGAGGAGTGAGGAGCGGCGCGCTGCCGCCCCTCGAAGGGAAGGCACAGCGGTGCAGGCGAGCGCGGGAGGGAGGGCAGGGACCTGGGAAGCCCAGAGACAAGGAGACGGGAGTGCATGCTGCGGAGACGCGGCAGCGAGGGGTGACCGAGGCGGTGGTGCCAGAGGAGAGTCTGGTGAGAGAGTACCCGACACGAGCAAGACGCTGCAAGCTGACCTGACGCAGACACCTGACTCGACTCAGCCACCTGACCTGACTCAGCCACCTGTGCAGACGCAGTGGTCAGTGTGTACAGACTAGACCCAGGCCGTCTAGTGAATGTAGCAAGGTGACGGCCAATCCTGGAGCAAGTAAAGATCGCCACACGCTGCCCTCCAGGAGTAAAGGTTTAAACCCCGACATCCTGAAGAGCGGCGTTGCTCACCAAGTTCGTCGAGAACGAGGGGAGGTGGAGACCTGACAGAGAACCGGAGGGGACTGCTGGACACGGGAGGACAGTGGAGGCTCGTGCGACTACTGGGCCCCCAGAGGGGCCGGCCAGTGAGACTGGGACAGGTGCAGCTAGTGGTGTGAGTGTGGTGCAGTCACGAAAGAAGCAACGAGACGCGCCTGAGCAGACTCACTAGCAGCAGACTCACTGGCACCTATGACAGCAGACGCACTAGCACCTAGAGCTGCAGCAGACTGACTAGCACCTGTGACAGTAGACGCACTAGCACCTAGAGCTGCAGCAGACTCACTAGCACCAAGAGCAGTAGCAACGACACCAGCATCACCAGGGACACACGAGTAACACGCACCCTCATCACTAAGCTCAGTCACATACATAGCATAGATAGCCTTGTTGATCTGAACAAAGTCAAGAGCATAAACATCTACTCCCATCCCCTGCAGTTTCAGCCAGTTGGGGGCTGGTAGCTCATCACCGTACTCATCCACCCAGGCATCATCAAGACGGCTGAAGCAGCGATACTCAGTATGCGGCTTCCCGCAGGTCTGACCCTTCAGCTTCCCTGTGCGCCTGACGTACCGGAAGCGACCAGAGCCCCCAGAAGAACCACGCTGGACAACCCACTCACGAAGCTGTTGAGGGGTGGGGTTGTCCGGGAGGCGCGGCAGCTGCTGGCCACTCCCAAAGCCTCCACCGCCACGTGCGGAAGCGCCACGGCCTCCACCCTTGCCAGCTCCACCCCGACCTCCTCCACCGCCCCCGCTGCCTCCACCACCCCAGCCGCCTCCACCACCCCCGCTGCCTCCACCACCCCGTCCACCTCCACTGCCTCCACCCCCAGAGCCACCCCCACCGCCTCCACCCCCGCCACCACCACCCCCGCCACCTCCACCGCTGTTGCCACCCCCACCACCCTTACCCCCTTTGCCCTTGCTGTTGTTGCGCCTCCCACTAGGAGCAGACGCAGCGCCAAATTTCTCAGCACTTTGGAGGTCGCCAGCAGCAGCAGTAGCAACTGAGGGGAGGAGAGGGGAGGGAGCACACCCTTCAAAGAAGGGGGAGCAGGGAGTGCCGCGAGAGGAAGCGACAGCATTGGTACTGGACTCAGCCTCAAGAAGAGACTTCTCCAGCGAGGCAAGTGTGAGCTTAGTGGGGTCGAGGGCAAGAAAGTGGTCCCTGACAGTGCGAGGGGAGTCAGGGAGGCGAGTGACGGGGAAGTAAAAGGTGATATACAGCGGGGGGGGGGGGGGGGGGGGGGTTCGCAGCGAGGAAGGTCGGCTTGAGAGCGGCGCGGTAGCGAGTCTCACTAGAGCGAAGGTGAGTCATGAGGTCAGAAACAGTGTGGAAATCAGCAAGCTCAGGGAAGAGGTACGGCAGCATGAGACGGCCTAGGGCAGCAGTAGCGCGGGAGGAGTAACGAGCGACAACGGCGTCATAGAGGGCTTTCGCCGTCTTCTGCTGGCTAAAGTGCACCTTCTCTGCTACTGGAAGGTGGTTGCGAACAGCAAGGCGGGCAGTGGCATCACACATGAGCCACTTCGAATAATCTGCGTGCGCTGTGTCAGCTGGGGCTAGGAGGGATCCCTCTGTGTGGGCGAACAAGGACACGCCATCCCTAGACTCGCTCTGTAGGTACAGCTGGAGATCATCAAGCCAAACGTCAAAACTAATCGCACAACCCTCCGCATCGAAGCTAAGAATTGAGAAAGTAGCCATATGAGCAGTAGCAGGAGTAGCAGCAGTAGTAGCAGTAGCAGTAGCAGTAGCAGCAGTAGCAGCAGCACGGTATAGCGGCTCAACAGGGGCACGGCAGCGCGGCTCGGGCAAGGCGGCGCAGCTCGGCAGGGCAGCGCGGCACAGGCTGGGCGGCGCGGCTCGGCAGGGCACACCGCAGCAGCGCGTGTGGCAGCAGTAGCTCAGGCGCAGCAGCAGGAACACTTGCAGCAGCAGCACGTTCAGCAGTAGCAGCCGCGCTCAGCAGCATCAGCAGCGCATGCAGCAGGAGGGGCCGCGTAGGTGAGGGCGCAGGCTGCTGGTGGGCAGCGCAAGCGGGCAGGGGCGCAGTGGCGGTCGCGGGCAGGGGCGCCGTGGCGCTCGCGGGCAGGGGCGCAGTGGCGCTCACGGGCAGGGGCGCAGGGGCGCAGTGGCGCTCGCGGGCAGGGGCGCAGTGGCGGTCGCGGGCAGGGGCGCCGTGGCGCTCGCGGGCAGGGGCGCAGTGGCGCTCGCGGGCAGGGGCGCAGTGGCGGTCGCGGGCAGGGGCGCAGTGGCGCTCGTGGGCAGGGGCGCCGTGGCGCTCACGGGCAGGGGCGCTTGCGGGCAGGCAGAGCGCGCGGGTACGGGTGCAGGCTCGCGGGCGGGCAATGCGCTAGACAGCAGGCAGTGCGCGTGCAGCTAGGCAGCGCGCTTGCAGTAGGCAGTGCGCTTGCAGCAGGCAGCTCGCAAATCGCGCGCTAGGCAGCAAGCGGGCAGCGCGACGGACAGGGCAGGGCAGAACGGACTAGCAAGCGAAATTTTAATGGTGGGCCCTTTTAAGAACTAGGTACTAAGGTCTAGGAACGGCCTAGTCTCTGAAACCATGTTAGGGCGTGTTCCTACGGCCCCTTATCAGGCACCTCTTATCAAACTTGCCTGGTAAAATGTGCGAAGGGCTTAGGGTTTGCGCGAATTCCAGTGTGATTTTTTGCGAGCGTGATAAGAGGTGGCCTGATAAGGGGCCGTAGGAACACGCCCTTAGAATCCTAGTGAGAAAGATGATCAATTAGGTGAGGGGGGTACAAGAGTGTCGAGGAAAAGGGTTGTACCCTCTAGGGATAACCCCTACACCACCTAGAAACATATAAACGTATGAATGTTTTGACACGTGCAGCAAGGCCAGCCAACACCAGCCCTGCCATCACGTGGTTTCACTACAACTGGCTGCGCGAAATCTTCGGGAAAAAACAAAACTAGCACACAACCCTCCCGCCCCCTCCCCTCCTCTTCCCCCCTCCCCTCCTCTCCCCCCCCCCCCCCCCCTCCTCCCCTCCCCCTTCCCCCTCCCATGCGTCAGGGTATTCCTCGACATTCGACCTGCACTTAGAGAGCACAATATCACGGCCTCCCTACAATTTCAGGGCAAAACAGATAGAATCATCCTGAAGCCAATTTTTTTGTCATCATGAAATTTCAGGGCAACTCTTAACACTATCCTAGAAATTGGGGAAACAAGATGGCTTACCCTGATATCGAGGGGCCTGGTGCGGCTGGGCACAGTGGCACAAACGTAGCGGGTGCGACTGAGATAGCATGGGATCAATTTAAAGGTATGTACAGTACATAAAATATCAACGAGGAGAGTGACAAGTAGACGTTCGTCAGCCATCCAAGTACCCATCTTGACCATCTAGCAGCAAAGGCCTGCACTATAAAATGCAAGAAACGAGTGCAGATTTGTGCACTTCAACAGGTCCATCCAAAGTTTCATCGTCTCCCCATAACAAATCGTCATAATTCTCGAAACTTGGAGAGATGAGAACGGCAGCTTCGACTTTAAAAACTTTCAAAGGCCAGATTGGAAAAGCATCACCAGCAGCACCTCCATGCAGGTCCGTCACATGTGTACCAGCAGCTTCAAGAACAGTTGGGCTGGAATAAAAGCGTGCAGGTGCTGATTCTTCAGCGCGCCTCGCTCTTTTAGCATACGGTGTGCCATCATCAAGCAAACCATGATCTTTCCAATCACAGAATCCCCCGTTGGGCAAGGGTGGTGTATCATTGCTGTTGAGGAGAGCATGTCTGATAGGGAGCCAAGTCGTCTTATGTGCTTCATCAGAAGGCGAGTTCTCCAGCTTCACTCTAGAGCCACCTTCCAAAGAACAACCGTTGGCAGCGGCGGCGAGAGCTGCTTCCATGACACCATTCCCATCCCCATTGTTCGCAGGGCCTAGTAGGCACAGCTGGATGTTGCTTCTAGAAACCGCAGTGGAATCAACTCCCTGCTCTGGAGCCGCTGCTGCAGCGCTACTGGCGGAGTCGGCTGCAGTAGTAGTGGCAGGAGGAGTGAGCTCTGGGAGGGCATGCGCATCACCTTGCACTGAATGCAGGTCAGAAAACGGATCAGGTTCGGCCTTCACAGCACCAGATGCAGCAGCACTGCCGCCGCCTTCCTTGTCCAAAGCTTCAGCAGTAGAGTGAGCACCGACGGAAGGGAGTACCATACTCCTAGTAGAAGCATTGGTATGATAATGTTGCTCCTGGGGTGGATCCATCCTCTCTTTCTCAGGCGCCTCAGCAACACCCCGGGGGTGCAATGCGGTGGAAAGGTTCGGCTCCTCCTCGCATATGCGTCTCTCCAAAGGAGGCGGGTGGTTGTGGTGGGGGCTACTGTAGTTGATGTGAATTGTAGATAAAGTGTATTTTCTCCGGCGGTCGTACTCTACTGTCTTCTTTGCTGTGCAGGAGGACCTACCAGCGCTTTTGGAGCAGGAACACTTGAAGTAGGATCTGCACACGCGATTACGACATGTGTTATTCATGTCAACTAGTAACTAAATTGGTTTCACGCATAGTGGTAAACTAGTGTGACCACCAATTGGTGCGGAATGGAAGCAGATTTTCAAGCATACTACACCTAGCAGTGACTAGGTGTAGATGTAAACATTCCCACTCAAACAACCAGACTTACCGAGTGGTGTAGGTCTTGTAAAGATGCTTTTGACCGTATTTCAGCCGTCAGCACGAACGATATCCTGCATCATTCCAGCATCCATAGGAGATTCCGAATCTTGAGCTGACATTGCGCTTGTCAATGTGAAAGCTCTTTGACCGAGCTGCTTTTCCGAGCCCTAACTAACTTCAAGTACAGACTCAGGAGGCGAGGAGCAATGGCGGCGCCTGGATGGTCGGGAAAGCGCGAGAGGTGAGACTCGAGAAAAAAAAATGTTCAGGTGTTGTGAACACGACACTTTAAAGTCCTTGGGATGTTTCGTCCGCCTTGTAGCAGCACTTTCTCCTGTAGTCCAGCCTCAAGTTCAGGAACTCCAGCCTCCTGGAAGTTGGAACTTGTAGCAGCTCTTTCTCCAAGAGTGCAGCAGCTCATCCAGCCTGCACTATTAGTGGTTCTGATTCGCCTCAAAAGAGTCTAACAGCCCTGCCAGGCTGCGCTACTACTACAAGTTCCAACTTCCAGAACGAGGATCGCCGCTTAGGTCGCACTGATCCACTGCTGTGCGGGGAAAAGACTGTTGAGTCGTCTCAGAAGTTACCTCGCTTGAAGCAGCTCATCCAGGCTGCACTACCACCGCTAGTTCCAACTTGCAGCACCAGGATCGCCGCTTAGCTCGCACTGATCCACTGAAGTGCGGGGAAGCAAACAAACGAGATCCACAGAAAGGGGAGAGGGGAAGCTTTCCCGTAAGGGGGGGCCATCCCCAGAAGGTTGGCGCAGGAGGGTGGGGGGAGGGGGGGGGGGAGGGGGGGGGAAGGGGGGGGCGGGGAGGGTGAGGCGGGGAGGATGGGGGGGAGGGTGGGTGTGGGGAGGAGGAGAGGAGGAACTTGTAGCTGTGCATGCCGCAGAGGGAGCTACATCTGAAAAGTACTACACACGCTTGACAATACCACTGGTGACGAAGTGCATGTCTCTTGGGATGAGAGCTTTGCGCTCTGTAGAGTGAAGCAGATGCGTGTTGCGATAACGCTTGGACTAAACCTAATCGGAATGAACCACGTCAGAAGGTTGTCATTGGCTATGACATGTACACATCGACACGATCGTGCTGAGTGGGCATGCGGACTGCTCGGTTGAGATTTCTCTGTCGTCTTTCTCCGTTACTTTTTTTAAAGGGTGCTTGCTTCTTCTCTGCCAGTCTGACCTAAGTCTGAGGGCTTTGGTCAAACAGTGTGGGGCGCCTCCAATACGGTAATAGTCGGACTATACGCGCTACTGACTTGGGTTTAGGTAATAGTCGGACTATACGCGCTGATGGGGTTTAGGTAATAGTCGGTGCATTTTTGTCATCGCAAAAGCCCCGGGTTTGTTTCGAGGGTCGGGGATTTGATTATGATTGGCTTCAATACCGTTACGAGTGCCCACACTAAAACGTCAATCCTAGCAGTAAGGCAAAAGAACTTCAAGAACTTTCTAGATTATTCAGAACTCTCAATGTTTTAAACAACTCTTACAACTAGGCCACAAAAATATGTGAACTATGCACAAGGTGCTTCAAACAATGGAGCATCCACTCATCATGCAAATCAATGAGCCCCTTATTTCCAGGGTCCGCACTTATGAGAGGCCCTTTCATCAATCAGCAACAGCTCATATTATATTTTTTTGCGATCAGTGTGTTCTGTTCCACCTACACCAAGTCAACAACATTCAAAGTGTCACCCCCACCCAGGAAGCTGAACACGCTATGCACACTACCTGATGTAGGCATGGGCCTGGGCACACAAGCATGCCCAGGGGTGTTCCCATCAAAATCTCCTGTCTCGGTGCTACCAATCAGCAAGGCTGAAGCACAACGCTTGGAGCGAATCGGGTGCGGATCGTGGTTACCATCAAAAGAACTGACATGTAAGCAGGCAGCTTCTCCCCACGACGGACTCATATGCATGGCTTCCAGCCAAGGTGGCTCCTCAGGCAAGAAATCCTTCAAAGAGAGATCTGCAGACACCAGCTCTCGTACTCTTCCTTCTCCTGCCCTCACCGCTGCAAGGCCATCCTCGAATGAAATGTCAAAGAAATCACTACCCACAGCAGCATCAGGCGTGGGAGGGATGCCCGGTTCACGGCCAAACACCTGATCCAGATCGACGGACGCTGCCTCGAAAAAGCTACTGCTGGGGGAGCAGTAGTAGTGGCCTGCTGAGTTGCTCACGTCCTCGATAGAGGTTGCCTCGCTAAAGGGTGTCAGACGGACCCTCTTTGCGGCACAAGGCCAGCGTCCATCCAGTAAGGCATCGTCGTCAAAGAAGTCGCTGAGAGTCCCACATTCAGTCGCCAGAGATTCGCAGGAGCTGAGTGGAAAAGACAGCGAGACCGTGGGCATCGGTGCAAGAGCAGCCGACTCTCCACTGCCAGTGACAGCGGCGCTTTGTGGAAAGAGCGTCGTTGCAATCCCCGCTTCAGCAGCATTTGACAGCAAGTCGGACTGAACGGGGCCGGCTTCAAATGAGGAAGACACATTATCGTTTCCGACTCTGATAGGTTCAACTTGAACGGGGATTTCCCCCCTGGAGATGTCGCTCGTTGCAATTGCGGACTGTTCAGGGCCGTTTCTAGCGGTGGGAGGGGAAGTGAGCGAGGTGTTGGTGGTAACCACGGCATTAGGGTTACAGGAGGTCGATTTCGCAGAGTTGGGGGAGCATCCCTGGGCGATGGAGCATGAGTCTGCAACGTTGGGACGACAGGAGTCCTGGGCGATAGAATCGAAAAGATTCAGAGGAGTAGAGTGGTTGTGAGTGCGGTTGGTGTAGTTGGTTTGGATTGTGGAAGATGAGACGGGGAGGTGGCGGTCGTAGTCTACAGTCTTCTTCGCTCTGCAGGGGCCCTTGTTCTTGGAGGAATAGCATTTGTAGTAGCACCTGCAGCAGCCATGGGATTTGGAAAATCGCACTGTCAGGTCAAAGAGAATGATTGCATTATACAGCTAAGAGATGGTTGCGTGCAAATTCCACATTATGGTCATCACACACCACCACTACTAGCTATCGTGCAGATCATGCTTTTCACATGCCAAACCATGCAGCCAAAAAGACGTTCAAAAGCATACCGTATGATGGAGGTGTTAAGTATTTTCTTCTGCCCGTATTTCAGCCACAGATGCCCGTCAGCTCGCACGATATCCGCCAAGCTCACTGCCGATTCTGGCGGTCCCGGGGGCTCCCGGGCCTCCGAGGCCGCCATTCCAGCTGAGCCGCGACGCTCGGAGCGATACTCAAACGGTTTCCGCGGGTTGAACTTCGGTTAGAAGATCGTGAAGGTGTCACGAGGTCACGCGCATGTCGTGAAATGGTCACGAGTCTCTAAAGTTTCAGTGACTTAAAACCCGAGGTCCATAGGTTTCAAGGGTAGGAAGGTTGGTTGGACCTGGTGCCCCAACCAAAGGTAGGAAGCTTGGTTGGACCTGGTGACCCAACCAAAGGTAGGAAGGTTGAGGCAACTTTGGGGAACTTGTGACTCCGGTTTTAAGAAGCTATTTCCAGCCGACTCGGAGGGAACCCCCGTTGCCTGGCGGGCCAAACTCTGCGGGAGGCAAACTGAGCACAGTTTGCCTTCGTTTTTTGTAATTCGGGTCAAGCGGCGGGCGGATCCTGTTTTGAGGAGTCCTTACAAGTAGTAAGGAGGACCTCCAAAAGTTCCAGGAATCCGGACGTTTCCGAAAGGCGGCGTTACTACGCACTGAGAACTCAACAAGCGCTAGAACGATCATACGACAATACAATACGACATCGGCTGCTTTTATCTCCATCGCGATCAACATTCACGTATTTAAAGCCCAAGACCTGAATTACAAAAAAAGGAAGGCAAACTGTGCACAGTTTGCCTACCGAACCCACAGTTGACCTCCCGAGCCAGGCTGGTTACCAGAAAACGTCGCGCTAAAAAACAGAGTCGTAGAGCAGAAAGGGTTTGGTTGGCGAGAGTCCCAACCACACCGTCCTGAAGGAACAAGAGCTCAAAATGTGCACAGTTTGGGCTTCTTTGGTAATTCAGGTCGTGCTATTCCCGTAGTATGCGAAACGATTATACCATGCAGAGAGCATAGAATAAATAGCCACTAAGGCATAGGCCATGAGCACTTTCACCTTTCTTCCTAGCGAACCTACGGCCCATTTAGAACTCCAGGCTTATCTATACGGCCAATCTAGAGATCCCGACTTCTTTTGAGGTCGTAGCTTATCGGCATGTGAGCATCGCGAGGGCGTATCGCCTTATCGCCGTTGATAAACACCGCGGTTGCGCTACACACCGATCCGCCCCTATCTCATGCCTAGCCTTCCACGTCGTGGATCCCATGCCGCCGCCGTCTCTTCACCCGCAGTCTTTTCTCCACCTCCCATCGTCTTACCGCCTCATCCCTTCCTTCCTATCCTCATCCCAAGCTTAGCCGAGCACAAATCGCATATTATTCCACGACGCGGTTCAAACTCAATTCCCCTCACATCGTCCTCCCCGTTGACGTACCGTCGCCCTCGCTTCCCCCGTTTCCCCGTCGCCCTTACTCCTAAAAATAACCGCTTCGCCACACCGTCGCTCACGCCTTCCGCCACCTGCCCTCACGGACACCGTCGCGCACGCCTTCCCCCACCTTCCCTCACGCTTCCCCGCTCATCGCCCCCGCTTCCTCCCATCGTCGGCCAAGCTTCCCCCCATCGTCTCCCACGCTTCCCCCCATCTTCGCCCACGCAGCCCGAACCGTCGCCCACGCTTTCCCCCACCGTCGCCCACGCTTTCCCCCACCATCGCCTGTTGGTGCAACCCTACGGTTTGCACTCGGCTTGTTGTTCGTGTGCGTGAATGTGTGTGTGTATGGAATGGTATGAGGGCATGGGATAATATATATTTCATGCTTAGAATTGTGTGTGAATGTTGAGTCATGATGTCGAGTGTGTGTGTCGAGTCGATAGCGAGTTATCGCTAGACGCGTGTTACGCGGTCGTTTGTGTCTCGCGCGCGGTTTCTATTTTGTCGTGCGCGGTTTCTATTTTGTCCTGTGTCGAACGTTCGGCGTGTCGCAGGTGTGTGCAGCAGACCCATCAAGAACTCAAGGATGAGTTTGTGATGAAGAGCCCGAGCCTTGGTGTCAAGCCTCAAGTGATTTCGAAGCTCGCCAAAAAGGGTACACCTCAAGATATTGAAGATATTTACATTACTTTGTGTAGTGTAACATTTCACTTGGTGTAGGCCCTAGTGAAGGGTAGTTTCGAGACCCTTCGTGGTTGGGGACAGTGTGGCACTGTTCCACATCACTGTACCTCGGCTCTTGGGGGTTGTAGGAGCTGGGAGTCATTCCCAACTCGTAACTCTTCCTATCTTGTGTTCTAAGACTATAGTGGCTGCCATAGTACCGTTCGTTCAAACCGACGCTGTGTCGTCAGTTCTTTATCAAATCGTGCAATCTAAATTGATAATTGTAGACGACGTGAAGACGCTCCAGATCCAATTTGAATCAAGTCATTTGCAGCTGTGAGCAGAACGCTATCAACGTTTGAAGCCGCTGTGCAGAAATCCGTCTGTGCTCTCTATCTTTCGTTTTAGGCACATTCAAGCCTATTGTGACTATAACAAGTGGTATCAGAGCCCCTTGGAGCAGTTTCGACAATTTCTGGACCTGAGGAAAGGGGTGGCAGAGGTGCTGGTGGCAGTGGAGAAGCTCAAGCTCAAGGCCAACCCCGTGATTCAGCCATGACGCCCATGCAACCAAGTCTTGGCCCACCTAGGGATGAGCCTAGGGTGTTTGGGCTTGACAAGTTCAACGGTGACAACTTTGCTGAATGGTCCTTCAAGATGGAGAACATCTTTGACCACTATGACCTGCTGGAGGTGATGGAAGGAACGGAGAAGCGCCCCGAGAACGACCCGGAGAAGAGCCCGTGGGTGCGGAAGAGCGCACAAGGCTATCTCTTACTTGGGCAAGCGTTGGGGAGCAGTCAGATCCGTCACATCAAGCCATTCCAGCGTGAACCAGAGAAAGGACCAAAGGCATGGGCTGCTCTCAAGGGTGTACATGCTCCTGCAACAGCGGCGGTAGCGGTGGTGTTGGAACGGCAAATGGCGGCACTACGAATTGAAGAAGACGAAGCGGTTGAAGAAGGGGTGCAGAAATTCTTCGACTTGTTGACGCGGCTTGAGGGAGCTGATTTGAACTACAGTGAGCTCCAAAAGAAGGCCAAGTTGCTGGCCTTACTCCCAGAGTCATGGTCCTCGCTCATCATCAACCTTAATCGCGACTTGCCCCGCCTCTCGCTTGAAGACGTGAAGCGAGCTATCCTTCAAGATGATTTCCGCCGCCGTGAGTTGGCGAGTGCGGATGGCGCTGGGGCAGCGAGCATCGGCCGTGGATATGGTCGAGGAAGAGGCAGAGGACGAGGGGGAGGAAGGTTTGGTGGCAGCAACTTCGGCGGAGGCCGCAGGAGTGGCGGTTACGGCAGCGACGACAAGAGCTACGGACGCGGTCGCGGCCGATTCGACGGCGAGTGTCACTATTGCCACAAGAGCGGACACATGTGGCGCGACTGCTACAAACTCCCTGATGGTTGGACCCCTGCTCAAGGCCAAGAGGGTAGAGGAGCAGGAGGAGGGAGAGGACGAGGCCGTGTAGGCCGTGGCGGTCGCGGTGGCGGAGCTGCAAACATGAAGAGCGGAGACAACGACAAGGACCCGAGCGACGATCGATACCCGGGTCTATTCTACTTCGTGTCGACGCAAGTACCGGCTGGTCCAGAGAAGGATGAAGGCTTTGAGGAGCCAGCAGCTGTGGGGAAGGTGACCCTACACCCCCTGGACTATTGGGTGATTGATAGTGGCGCTACCTATAGCATGACACCTCGCCCGGACTTGCTCACCGAACTCGAGCCGTCACCGGTGAAGCATGTCACATCGGCTTTGGGGCAGCGAGCAGAGGTGAAAGGCATGGGCAAGGCCATGTTAAAGGGTGCTGATGGGAAGATGGTGGGCCTCAAGAACGTGCTTTGGGTGCCCAGCCTTGCTGCAAACCTGATTTCCGTGCGGCGGTTGGCAAAGGCCGGCATGGACACGAACTCGAAGGGAGCCAAGACCTACACCGCAAGGCTTGGCGATTGAATTCTTTGGGACCTTCATGAGGACAGGGATGTCTACAACGAGATGTGGCAGATCCCAGTGGTCCCTATGCCTAAGGAGAGGCAAGTGGCAGCAAGCATCAGCACCAAGGATGGAGCGGTCGGTAGCGACGATGGCGCGAACGGTCGCGCTAAGGAGAATGAGCTCAAGAAGAGCAAACCTGGAGGGACCAGCAAGTTCAGTGAACCTAAGGAGAGTGGTGCAGCAACCAAGGAGCAGCAAAAGGGTGAGGAGAACCCAGAGGCAGCAGCGGAGGAGGACTACGGAGAGAGTATGTGGGGCGCTATTGCGAGCGCGGCATTCTCCAATCCAACTTCGGCTACGGGGGAGTGTGATTGGCTCACCTTGCATCGGCGCATGGGGCATGTGGCCCTGCCCATCTTGCAGCAGCTAGTGAAGAATGAGATGGTTGCTGGCATACGTGTGAAGGGGGAGCCCGATGAGGTGCTTGGCTGCCCGACGTGCATTCAAGCCAAGTTCACCCGGTTTCCGTTCCCTAGTTCGGAGGCAACGGCAAAGGCACTGCTTGATGAGGTGGTGATGGACGTGGTGGGCCCCCTGAAGCTTGGAGCTGCTGGAGCTGAGTATTTTCTCACCATTGTCGACGTCTACACCCGCATGACTTGGGTGTACGTGCTGGCCAAGAAGAGCGACGTGGCTGAAACGTTGAAGACGGATTGGTTCCCGATGGTGGAGCGGCAACAAGACCGTCTAGTCAAGTCAATCCGCACCGATCGAGGGGGAGAGTTCCTGAGCAAGGAGTTTGGGTTGTGGCTGAAGAAGAATGGTATTCGGCACTCCCTCACCATGCCATACTCCCCTGCAATGAACGGCATCGCCGAGCGAGCGAACCGCACAATCACGGAGGCGGCACGCGGGTTGCTCATTGAAGCCGGGCTACCCGACTATTTCTGGCCTGATGCGGTGCGGAGCGCGTGTGTGGCCAAGAACAGAGCCTTGACTCATGTGGGAGCAGAAAAATGGGTGCCCTATGTGGAGTGGCTAGGAAGGAAGCCAAAGGTGGATATGCTTCGGGTGTTCGGGTGCATGTGCATGGCGCTCGTGCCTAAGCATCTTCGGCACAACAAGCTTGGTGCCAAGGCGGTGTGGGCCGTGCACTTGGGCATGGCTCAAAACAGCAAGGGATGGCTTCTTTGGGACCCATTCACCAAGAAGTTCTTGGTGAGCAGGGACTGCAAGTTCATGGAGAACTTCATGTACAAGGATTGGAAGGCGGAGAATGAGGCGAAGATAGGCGTGCGGTTTGGGGAGGTGAAGAGTTCCGGTTTGGAGCATGTGGAGCTGCCTTTGGAGCTGAGCAGCGGCAGCACAACCACAAGGCAATCCTCCCTTGTGAATGGGGAAGAGGAGGCCAATGATGCAGAGGAAGAAGAGGAGGAGGTGCAGCAAGTGAGCGAGCGTGCACCGTCACTCCCTTCCCGTACTACGAGTGCTCCACGGATTCGAGCCACACCGCAGCAACGCCAAGGCCTTCAAGTCCCTGCAGCTGAGGAGGAAGGAAGGGGGAAGAGGAGAGTTCAACCCCCTAATAGGCTGACCTATGATGCGCCGGGAAATCAGGGCAAGACAGCCCTGGCCGGAGCGGCAATGATGGTCGGAGACGACGAGGAGAGTGACTACGAGGAGTGTGCCTTCGCGTTCTTCTCTCCGGTGGAGATGCCGGGAGAACCAGCAACTCTCAAGGAGGCTTTGGAGAGTAGTGATGCTGAGGAGTGGAAGAAGGCCATGGAGAGTGAGCTGAAGAGCATTGAGGAGAATGACACGTTTGAATTGGTGGAGCTACCGGAGGGGCGTACGGCGATAACGTCCAAGTGGCTCTTCAAAATCAAGTCGGATGCCGACGGCAAGATCGAGCGCTACAAGTCTAGGCTTGTAGCCAAGGGGTACCAGCAGAAGGAGAAGGTGGACTTCAAGGAGCTGTTTGCCCCTGTGGTGAAGCCGACGACGCTGCGAACCCTATTCGCGGGAGCCGCCATCAAAGGATGGGTAGTAAAGCAAATGGACATCGTAACGGCATTCCTTAACGGCATCCTTGAGGAGGAGATTTTTATGGCGCAGCCAGAGGGGTTTGATGATGGTAGTGGCAGAGTGTGGAAGCTGAAGAAGGCCCTCTATGGGCTGAAGCAGGCCCCTAGGCAATGGTACATGAAGCTGCGCGAAGTGTTGGAGGGGATCGGCTTCACTCCCTCAACGGCCGATCACTCCTTGTTCATGCTTGGCGAGGGGGAGCAGAGGAGTTTCATGGTGGTTTATGTGGATGACATCCTCATTTTCTCACCCTCTTCTGACCTTGTGAAGGAGGTGATGCTGAAGCTTCAAGACAAGTTCAAGTGCAAGGCCCTTGGTGACGTGAGCTTCTACCTTGGGCTCCACATCGAACGAGATGTGGAGAAGCGGTGCATGCGGGTGCATCAACGAAAGTACCTGGAGGCATTGGCTGCCAACTTTGGGCAGAGTGAAGGCCATGTGGCTACACCCTTTCCCTCTGGGTTCAAGTGTGTGAAGGGACCAGAGGAGGAGAGCGTTGGTGAAGAGGAGAGGCGCCGATTTCACTCGTTGGTGGGCAGCCTCATGTATGCGGCGGTAAACACCCGACCGGACGTCGCGTTTGCTACCGGGCAGCTGGCTAGGGTTGTGCAATGCCCTAATGAGGAGCAGGTAGCAGCTTGAATGAGGGTGGCCAAGTATCTTGGCCAAACACCGACCGTTGGGCTGCAATACTCGGCGGCGGCACAAAGGCGCCAAAAGGGCGCGGATGGTGTTGAACCCGGGCGTTTGTTCCTCACCGCCTACTCGGATGCTTCATATGCATCAGAACCAGAGGACATGACAAGTGTGGGAGGCTTCATATGCTGTGTTGGTGGAGGCCCAACTGCTTGGGAGAGCAAGAAGCAGGTTGACCAAGCTTTGAGCTCGGTGGAGTCCGAGTACATGGCACTCTTCCGTGCCGTACGGGAGATTGTGTGGCAGCGGCGTTTGTTGGCTGAATTGGGGGAGGAGCAGCAAGGACCTACCCCACTGTACTATGACAGCCAGGGTGCCATTGCTCTTGCTAAGAACCCTGTGTTGCATGGACTCACGAAGCACATGAGGGTGAAGTGGCATTGGACGAGGAGCATGGTAACCGCGGGTGAAGTTGAGTTGCGCTACGTGAAGACCACGGGGCAGCCGGCTGACATGATGACCAAGAGGCTGGTGGAGCAGCAGCATTGGAAGTGTTGCAAGCTGGCTGGGATGGCTCTGAACTGAGAGAGCAACATATCCTAAGGCCAACAATCCGAGGGGGAGTTTGTTGGTGCAACCCTACGGTTTGCACTCGGCTTGTTGTCCGTGTGCGTGAATGTGTGTGTGTATGGAATGGTATGAGGGCATGGGATAATATATATTTCATGCTTATAATTGTGTGTGAATGTTGAGTCATGATGTCGAGTGTGTGTATCGAGTCAATAGCGAGTTATCGCTAGACGCGTGTTACGCGGTTGTTTGTGTCTCGCGCGCGGTTTCTATTTTGTCGTGCGCGGTTTCTATTTTGTCCTGTGTCGAACGTTCGGCGTGTCGCAGGTGTGTGCAGCAGACCCATCAAGAACTCAAGGATGAGTTTGTGATGAAGAGCCCGAGCCTTGGTGTCAAGCCTCAAGTGATTTCGAAGCTCGCCAAAAAGGGTACACCTCAAGATATTGAAGATATTTACATTACTTTGTGTAGTGTAACATTTCACTTGGTGTAGGCCCTAGTGAAGGGTAGTTTCGAGACCCTTCGTGGTTGGGGACAGTGTGGCACTGTTCCACATCACTGTACCTCGGCTCTTGGGGTTTGTAGGAGCTGGGAGTCATTCCCAACTCGTAACTCTTCCTATCTTGTGTTCTAAGACTATAGTGGCTGCCATAGTACCGTTCGTTCAAACCGACGCTGTGTCGTCAATTCTTTATCAAATCGTGCAATCTAAATTGATAATTGTAGACGACGTGAAGACGCTCCAGATCCAATTTGAATCAAGTCATTTGCAGCTGTGAGCAGAACGCTATCAACGTTTGAAGCCGCTGTGCAGAAATCCGTCTGTGCTCTCTATCTTTCGTTTTAGGCACATTCAAGCCTATTGTGACTATAACATCGCCCACCCTTCCCCCCACCTTCGCCCACCCCCACCGTCGCCCGCGCTTGCCCTCCCATCGCCCTCGCTTAGCCTTGCCGCCGACCTCCCTTCCCTCCCACCTCTCTCCGCGTCGTCATCACTCCCTTGTCTATCACGTTCCCCCTCTTCACCATCGCTTCCCCTGTGTCCCTTCCCCATTGCCTTGTTTGGTCGCTCTCGCTCTCCCCATTGCCACCCTCTCTACTCCTACCATCGTCCATGGTTACCACCCCACCCTTGCACCCTTATTTCCTTCTCTTTCATTCTCCCTCCCCCTCAGCCTCTCACCCACCCTGGACGGGGAGGTATGGCGGGCTGGGCTGGGAGCTAGGGATGGGGTCGTGACTCGTTCGCTGTGGGGTGTGGAAGGGTGCGTGGTCAGCAGCACCCACCCCTTTCTCTCTTGCACTGACCTCCTCCCCTCTCTCGCACCAACCCCGCACGCATGGCAGGTGGTGATGAGGCTTTGGAGCAGAGTGTTGGGGGCACAGCCAGGGCAGCGCGTGCAGGCGGGCAGCAAGGAGTGCAGTGCTGCAGGGGGCGGGGCAGGGGAGCCGGGGGTTAGGGAGAGAGGGCGCCTACCCTGCCACACTATTACCTCCTGCACTCCCCCCTTACTCCGTTCCGTATTCCCCCACAGTCGTCCTCCTCTCCCTCTCCCTTCCTCCCTTCCTCCATCTCCCTGCCTCACTACCCTCTTTACCCTCTCTGTTGCCCGTCGTCCCTTCCTCCCTTCCTCCCGTCCTCCCGTCCTCCCTTCCTCCCTTCCTCCCGTCCTCCCGTCCTCCCTTCCTCCCGTCCTCCCTTCCTTCCGTCCTGCCTTCCTCTCGTCCTCCCTTCCTCCCGTCCTCCCGTCCTCCCTTCCTTCCGTCCTGCCTTCCTCCCGTCCTCCCTTCCTCCCGTCCTCCCTCCGTCCCGTCTTGTTCCCATCCATCCAATCCTTAGCTCCTCCTCACCCCATCTCCTCCCTTCCCTCGAAAGAGCTCGCTCATTCCCCTCCTGTCACCCACGCACGCACCCTCCCCTCGACCGACAGGTCGTTCTCCGCTTCCGTCGCATATGCGTTCATTTCCCCTTCCCTCATCTCCCCATTCCTCATCTCCCCCTCCCTCATCTCCCCATTCCTCATCTCCCCTTCCCTCATCTCCCCATTCCTCATCTCCCCCTCCCTCATCTCCCCATTCCTCATCTCCCCTTCCCTCATCTCCCCATCCCTCATCTCCCCCTCCCTCATCTCCCCATCCCACACCTCCCCATCCCTCATCTCCTCATCCCTCATCTCCCCATCCCTCATCTCCCCATTCCGCCTCACCCCATTCCGCCCCACCCCATTCCGCCATGCCATCCTACTCCTCATCCCCATTCCCTCGTTTCCCCATCCCTCCTTTCCCGATCCCATCATTCCCTCTGCCAACTTTCCCATCCCACCATACGGTCATACCCCATCCCGCGACCTCCCCGTCACCTCCACCCGACCCCTCTCTTCCCTGCTTCTTCCCATCTTCCCATCTTCTGCCTCGCCAAAAGGTTTGTTCTTCACCACCTCCGCTATCCATCCTTTCAATACCCATCCCCTCCTCCCCATCCATCCCATCCCCAACTCCTGCCCCTATCCCTCCTCTCGCGATCCCTCCTCTCGTTTTCTCATTCCCTCCTCTCGTTTTCTCATTCCCTCCTCTCCCCGCCCCGTTCCTCCATGTCTCCCATCTGCCGTACCTCACCTCCATCTGTTCCTCCCATCCTCCATCCTCGTTACCTCCCTGCCACCCTTTCTCCTCCCCACCCTCCTCCCCAGCCTTTCTTCCTCCCCTCCCTTCTGCTTCTCCCCCAAGCGTCCTCCCTGCCTCCCTTCCTCCCATCATCACTTCCTCCCTTCCTTCATTCCTGCATTCATCACTTCTTCCCTTCCTCTGTTCCTCCCTCATTTGCCAGTTGTCATTCTTTTGAATGCTTGCTTCCCTTATATTTCAGCCACGTCACATCTGACTTCTTGGTTTGTGTTTGGACAGGCCTGCTCTGCATCTGGTTGTGAATAACCTAGGCTGTCTGATAGTAACATGATGTATAGCCATGCCATGTATTGGATTTTTTTTTTATAATACAGGATTATGAGCCTCAGAGCAGTCATACATATGACCAATACCAAGGAGTTCAATAATTAATATATTACCGTATCTGTAAAGTTAGGGGAATCACCCAACTCGAGAAGGGAACAAAGCTAGGGGGTGTGTGTGTGATGTTGCTTCCCGGTTTGTCTTGCCAGTCTGCTACACTGCAAGCAAACAAACCAGGCCGTGGTAAAGCCACATCTGGTGCTGGGCACCTGTACCTGCATTGGGGGATATGGGGGTGAGTGAAGTGGGAAAGACAGTAAACGGAATGAGCAGAGGGGAGGAGAAGAAGCAGCGGGGGACAGATTGAACAGAGGGGAAGAGAGGAAGCAGGGGGGAACAGAGTGAGCAGAAGTATAGAGAGTGAGCAAGGGGGAAGAGAGTGAGAAGAGAAGAAGGGGAGGGAGCAAGGGTGAAACAGAGGGAGCAAGGGTGAAACAGAGGGAGCAAGGGTGAAACAGAGGGAGCAAGGGTGAAACAGAGGGAGCAAGGGTGAAACAGAGGGAGCAAGGGTGAAACAGAGGGAGCAAGGGTGAAACAGAGGGAGCAAGGGTGAAACAGAGGGAGCAAGGGTGAAACAGAGGGAGCAAGAGTGAAACAGAGGGAGCAAGGGTGAAACAGAGGGAGCAAGGGTGAAACAGAGGGAGCAAGGGTGAAACAGAGGGAGCAAGAGTGAAACAGAGGGAGCAAGGGTGAGCAGGGAAGGCGATGGGGGAAGCAGGGAAGGAGATGGGGGGAAGCAGGGAAGGGGATGGGGGGGAGCAGGGAAGGGGTTGGGAAGAAGCAGTGAAGGGGATGGGGGGAGGCAGGGGAGGGGACGGGGGGAAGGAGGGAAGGGGACGGGGGGGAGCAGGGAAGGGGAAGGGGGGAAGCAGGGAAGGGGATGGGGGGAGGCAGGGGAGGGCACAGGCGGAAGGAGGGAAGGGTATGGGGGGAAGCAGGGAAGGAGATGGGGGGAAGCAGGGAAGGGGATGAGGGGGAGCAGTGAAGGGGAAGGGGGGAAGCAGGGAAGGGGATGGGGGGAGGCAGGGGAGGGCACAGGCGGAAGGAGGGAAGGGGATGGGGGGAAGGAGGGAAGGGGATGGGGGGAAGCAGGGAAGGAGATGGGGGGAAGCAGGGATGGGGATGAGGGGGAGCAGGGAAGGGGATGGGGGGAAGGAGGGAAGGGGATGGGGGGAAGCAGGGAAGGAGATGGGGGGAAGCAGGGAAGGGGATATGAAGGCGACGGGAGGGGGAAATGAAGGCGACGGGAGGGGGAAATGAAGGCGACGGGAGGGGGAAGTGAAGGCGACGGGAGGGGGAAATGAAGGCAACGGAAGAGGGGGGGGAGGGGGGGGAGTGAAGGCGACGGGCGGAGCGAAGGCGACGGGCTGGGGTCGCGAACGCGACGAGCTGCGGAAGCGATGGCGACGACGCGGGCGACAGAGAGCGGAAGCGAGGGAAAGGAAAGCGAGGGCGACGGGAGGGGTCACGTTTGGGCGATTCGATTTTCGCCGCGAGTTTACGCTACGGAGTAGTTGCACAATAACCTGCATTTCGACACAAAAAACTTCACCCAGCGAACACTAGGGTTGCGCATCATCATCGAAATCCGCGCCACCCACATCGTAAGGCCCATCTGATCCCTGTTGAGTGAACGCCGACGCCCAGCCCTGTCTACAAGTATGGTCTATGCCTAGTACTTAGCGTGATATCTCAAACTGTGCACAGTTTGCTGTGCTCGCGCTTTTCTGGTTGTGGGAAGGACCCCACCCATCATGGGAAGCGAGAAACTTTTGTCGCAAATTGGTTTCGCGAGTGAAAGTCTCTCGCAACCCAACCGAGCCTCTCCGTGCCTGCCTCCCGAACCTAGTTTTTAGCGTTGACTTCCGTTGAGTAATTCAGGTCTTGGGCTTTAAGACGGCCTTGTTGAAAGGAATAAAGTTACTGAAAATGCGGCTGCGCACGAGGCTTGAGAAGGAACTATCTTGTGGTTGATGTGGCGTTGTTTTGACTACAGCTCGTCAGAGCCGAGCTCAAGTGGTACAGAGCGGTTGGAGGCGCGCTATCCGGCACAGCCCCGACCTAATACGCTGTTGCAGAATTCCCTACCCCACAGTTACGACTGTTATTGCTATATACATCTGCTGTACTTGGTGTATATATCAATTACCAAAAAAAAAAAAAATCCCTACCCAACCATTCTAAATCTCAGAAAGAGCGCTCTAGATCGTACCAAGTCTCATTGAGCCGCATCCAGGTGTAGACTCTGGACCCACCTGTTTCGAGAATTGCTTGAGCTGGTTTCTGCTGAGTCGCATGAAACTTTCGCGTCTTCTCTATGCCTGTAATGGAGACATGATGGCGAGGTCGGTTTGAAAGGGGTTGCTTGGGGTGGAATGGAGTGGGTTGGAGTTGACGCGGGATGGAAATTTTGAGACAATCAGCCTGACCGAGCGAGGTCGCACAAGCCTCGAATTCGCCATTCTCGAACGTCCGAGTGACAGTTGCATGCACACTTGTCCTCAGGGGCCGGGGCAGCTCAGTCTAGTCAGCTCGCAGAATCCCATTCAGATAGATGCCTCACTTCAGGTTGGTTTTGGTTGGATGGCAGCCGATCGGCTTCACGCATTGGCTGAAACAGATTCAGAGCAAAGATGTGGCACCTGTTCTGCCACGATGGATTTGACGTAGGAAATCAATCGTCACAATGCCTGTAGCGCGTGGCCGCCTTTTTATGCGGAGAGGAGACTCAAAAGGTGGATGCAGGAAAGGGAAAGTATATCCCAGCTCCTGACTTTCAGAATTCTCTCATATTTAGCCCTAGGTTTACTCAAAAAGCACCACTTTCTAGAATTTCTCTCACGCGAGGCCCAAAGTACGGCCAATATCATTGATACTCAAAGTATGCCAGAGAAAGTTTGCATCGGTACTCAACCTCGATTTCTCATCGCTGATTGGTTCTCTCTTTTCAATCACACTTTTACGCTAATAAAACCTCCAAAATGTGACAGAAACAAAACGCGATTACCTAAGTTATGAACAATTGTGTCGAAGTGCTACCCAAGAAATAAAATTTGTATCAAGCACAGATTGCGTTTAAAAACCATTAGGAAAATGGATGCAGACTGGGAATAATTCAACGGAATGGGATCGATGGCACCGTCAACCCTCCGTCGGCTATGGACCTGCTGATCTAGAACAGAAGAAAACTAAAACCACATCAAATGGCATGTTATGTAACGGAAGCATCAACCTTAAACGTCATGCGACAAGGTGTTTAAGGTTGATGCCATCCGGACTGGATGCCTTTCCGCATGGTGTTTATTTTTAATCGCCTGCGGGCAGCAAGCTCTGCTGGACGGTGTCGTTTTTTCGCTGAGATAATCCAAGCGGAAGGCATAGTTCTAAACACTTGATGGTCCATTTAAGGTTAATATCCAAACGTTTAGTATTTTCCTGTTTTGTTGGGTACGTGCGGTTGAGGTGCTGGTGGCGACTTTGTTTGAGAATTGTGCTTAAACCGGGATCTAACTGTATATGTAGTTACTATACCAAGAAAATGTCGGTTGATTACGTTTGCGAACCGCGCCTGGCATAATCTGAGTATCAATGATATTGGCCGCCCAAAGTATGTTCAAAACTGGTCCTGTGGGGCGAAGTTTTCGACACGTGTCCTCTTGTTACACCATCTGCCGCACTGGTCCTGCGGGAAATCCATTTGTTTCGGTTGAGCAGTCCACTCCACACCACAGGGCTGGACTGGAATGGAATGGAACTCCCCTGGTTGAGGCCAACGTGCCGAGCGGAATCACCAAACTTGGAATCGGCTGCACGTGTCGAGCAGAGGTTGTTGACATTTGACAGATCACCGCCGCCGAGTTCTCGCAAACCAGCATCGGAATTCGTGGTTGTCATTACGGGAGGCATAATCTTCAATATTGGTTAATAGTCGCTCGATGTAAAGAATGTTGATCCTTCCATGCTGTACACGAACTTCGGATAGTATACATCCCAAAGGGCTCTCACCAACTCATTCAGGCTACCTTTCCTCCCAGAACCACTTCCGAGTCGCCACCGCACCTTTCAGCACTGTTCCGAATTGCTTTTAGCCCGCGTTCGTCGCCAAACTCGATTCCACCTGCTTTAGCAACGTTACCGGTGAATCATCATTCGTTCATTCTTCAATAGTATTTTGTATTTTTATACTACCATAATGCATTTCAGTTTGCCAGTCAACCCCACGCACTGTTATAGAGGATTCCCTCCAACACGCACTCCTAACACTTGGTGTTCAGAGCACTTTCTTAGGCCAGCAGTTTCCGCTTGCACTTGTACTTTGCTTCTCATGGCAATTGTTCACTACACGCTCTCGACATTGGCGGACCCTTGCCGTCGGACTGCCACGGTCGACCTGGCCCTTCCTCACCCTCAGAAAATGGCTGTGAATGTTGTTGGAAACAAGTAACTTAACGCTTCTGATGTGTCGTAACACCGAACTACAAACGAGGCGAACTACAGAGGAACAACGGCGAGTCAACCATCGGAGGTTGACAAGTGAAGTAACCGCTGGAGGTTACGCGAAGGTCAAAGGTCAGCGACCTTTGACTTGACAAATACAGCGCGACAGCAAGGACAAACAACTGACTCGATACTGAGCAGTTGCCCGAGTCGTCACTGTATCGAACCGCAATAGCAACAGTAAAACAGTTATTAGCTGCATCCTTTCATATTCCTTGTACACTTATAAAACCTTGTATCTTCTTGCTTTAATTAATATACTTTGCCCTCACACACTAGCGCAAGGTGGTTCAACCTTTGTTATCAAAACGCTTCCGCAAATACAACACTTCTGTCAGAAATGTGAAGGAAAGGATGTTTGAATTAGCAAGCAGGTAGGTACAAGTAGGAATGTTACAAGAATGAACAGGAATGAATGATTGAACTAGCAAGCAGGTGGGTACAAGTAGGAAAACCCTAATTGGGTTGTACCCCATATGGGCTACCCCACTACAGCCTACACAAGCTATAGCATATAAGTTTGACACACCCCCATAGGCAAAGTGGGGGAGAACAAGAGGTCACAAGACCAGTCAAGAAAAGCAAAGCAAGCTCAGGGTGGATCACGACGTCACCACGCATTCTGAGAACAAGCAAATGGCCACAAGGCCAGTTCACATGCAGAGTTATATAAAGGAGAACAAGCAATACAGTGATCACAACCTAGCAAGTGATAACATGCAGGTATATGTATAGAGATCACAGTACAAGCAAAGTCAAGAAGTGAGCAAGTGAGGCCAAGTAGGCACAAGGCCTAGAACAGTACAGAAACGCTGATGATCACAAGGCTGAAGTGCCTTGGTGAAGATATCAGCAGTGTTGGCCCGAGTGGCCACGTAAGCAAGACGAAGCTGACCACGCTGCTGCAACTCTCCAGCAAGGAAGTAGCGCAGAGCGATGTGCTTCGTTCTGTGCTCCAATCTGTGCTCCTGACACAAGGCAATCATGGCCTTGTTGTCGACGTACAGAACTGGAGGAGAACGAGGCGGCTCTCCCAGGTCGGTCAGCAGGTAGGTGAGCCAGCGTAACTCCTGTGCAGCCATGGCCCCTGCGTAGATCTCAGCCTCACAACTGGAGCTGAGAACAGAAGACGAGCGGGTAGACCGCCACGAAACAGAGCCAGAGCCAAGACTGAAAGTGTAACCCTGTGACGACCGCTGCGTAGCCAAGTCGTCAGCCCAGGAAGCGTCTGGGTGACCAGTGAGGACAACTCGAGCCCGTCCTCCAAGCACGAGCCCCATGCCCGACGTACTGCACAAGTAGCGCAACACCCTCTTAGCGACATCCATGTGCTCCTTCCGGTGTCTCCCAGGAGCGACATAGCGTGCCAGAATGCTAAGAGGGTAGGCAAGGTCAGGTCGAGTGCAGGTCATCAGGTACATGAGGCAGCCCACAAGCTCTGGGTACGGACCACTCGGCTCTACGGACTCGTTCGAAGGTGGAGCTGAGAGCGAGTGGCAAGTAAGCAGAGGAGTGGGCTGTGGCGAGGAGTACTCGAAGCCGAAGCGCTGAAGGACCTGCTGCACCATGTGTGACTGAGTCAAGGTAATGGTGCGCTGTGCTCTGTCCCGGGTGATCCGCAAGCCAAGTTAGCTAGTCAGCTCACCCAGGTCTGTGCACGTGTGTCTCTTCTGCAGCTCCGACTTCACGTGGGCGAGTCCCTCAGTGTCAGCAGTAGCAAAGACCAAGTCGTCGACAAACACGAGAACGTAGAACGGCGGCAGAGAGGTGTCGGTGCGTAGAAACAGCGACGGGTCAGCTGTAGAAGGAGCAAACCCAAGAGCCGCAAGAGTCGTCCTCAGTGTGTCGTACCACTCACGGGGCGCCTGGCGGAGACCGTAGACTGGCCGCCGGAGGCTCCACTGGGTACCAGCAGGAAACGACCCAGTGAAGCCAGGTGGGCGGCGCAGCCAGATCTCCTCGTGCAGGCTGCCCTGTAGGAAGGCAGTGCTGAAGTCAAGAGAGTGGAGCTCGTAGTCACGCTGAGCGGCGACGTGCAGCAGAACCCGAAGAGTGGTCATCTTCGGGGTAGGGGAGAAGGTCTGGAAGAAGTCAACTCCCTCTCGCTGACTGAAGCCTCGTGCAACGTAACGCGCCTTGAAGGTAGGCGGAGAACCCGGCGGCCGCTTCACCCTGAAAATCCACATGCCACTGACGATGTTCGCCCCAGGTGGGGGAACCTCGTCGACGTAGGTGCCTGTTGACTTCCAGGAAGCCATCTCTGCGTCCATGGCTGTCTGCAACTGAGAGGAGTAGGGACCCTCAATCGCCTCTGCGTAAGAGCGCGGGGTCGGGATGTCTGGTGCATCCGGGTCTCCCTCAGGTGCAAGCAGCATGGACACGAGATGAGGTAAAGCAGCGGCAAAACACTCAAACTCCTCCTGTCTGTCCTCAAGGACATCCGTGCCAAGAGCACACTCACCCCCGACGGACGGAGGACAGACAGACTCAGACTCAGACTCAGCAACAAGACTAGCGGCGTAGTCTAGACGACAGGCAACAGCAAAGTCAACAAGCTCAGCAACTAGAGCAGATGCAGCAGTAGACTCAAACGAAGGGTCAGTGACAACAGTGGCCAGGAGTCACGTGACAGTAGGACTAGCAGCACGAAGGGAGTCAGACTCCGGGTTCGGACCGTCAGGAAGAGAGGACGCAGGAGGAGACGGCAGAGGGACACGCTGCGGAGTAGTGGAAGGACGAAGTGCCATCAGGTGTGTGCAGGGGACAGGAGGAGGACGCTGGCGCGGAACACGACGACCAGTGCGGACAGCGCGAACAGGTGACGCAGGACAAGACTCAGGTGACACAGGACGGGACTCAGGCTCACGACGCTCCGTAAGACCTCTAGTCGGCCCAGAGTAAGGAGAAGGACCAGGCAGCGGAGAGGCTGGCTGTTACTGCGAATGCGACTGGTCAGGCGGTGGACTCAGTAAGGGAGGAGTAGGACCAGTAGAAGGCGGGAGGCCAAGAACCTGCTGAAGGAGCGGAACGTAGTACGGCCGCGGCCGCGCAGCGCTTCCAGAAACAGCAGAGACAACACCAGTACCCGCAGCTCCAGGGTCTCCAGCTCCAACTCCCGCAGCACCACCAGCTCTAGCACCTCCAGCAGCTCCAGCTCCAGCAGCACCTCCAGCAGTAATAGCCCCAGCGCCTCCAGCTCCAACTCCTGTAGCACCACCAGCCCCAGTAGCTCCAGTACCTCCAGTACGAGCACCTCCGGGACCAGCGGCTCCAGCACCTCCAGTACCTCCAGCAGCAGCACCTCCAGTAGCCCCAGCACCAGCAGCACCCCCAGCAGCGCCAGCACCAACAGCACCTCGCTGAAGTCTCCAGCGGCGAGCAAACCACTCGCGCAGCTGCGGTGGAGAGAGAGGCTCCCGCCGCTACGAGTCACCTGCAGGAACTCTAGTAGACTCAGCACCCCCAGTCTCAGCAACCGCAGGCTCAGTACCCTCAGGCTTAGCACCTCCAGGCTCAGCACCCCCAGGCTCTGCACCCTCAGGCTCAGCACCCCCAGGCTCAGCACCCCCAGACTCAGCATCCCCAGGCTCCACACACTCAGGCTCAGCACCCCCAGGCTCCGCACCCTCAGGCTCAGCACCCCCAGGCTCAGCACCCCCAGGCTCCACACGCTCAGGCTCAGCACCCCCAGGCTCCACACGCTCAGGCTCAGCACCCCCAGCAGCACCACCCCCAGTAGCAGCACCAGAGTCAACCGCTACCTCGACAGGCTCGACAGCGTCTACCTGAGACACACTTGAGGGAGCAGGACCCTGAGGGGGAAGGGGGTCTACCGGAGGAGGACCTGGTGCAAGGAAGAGCGGCGGGGGGGGGAGAGAGGCAGTGCGGTAGGGGAAGAGACGGTAAAAGGGAACCGACTCGTCGAACGTGACGTCCTGAGAGGGGAAGACACGGCGCGAGGTGGGGTGGTAAAACTGCCAGCCAGGCGCGTCAGGGACAAAGCCAAGGAAGACGCAGGGAATAGCACGGGCGGAGAGCTTGTCCGCGGTAGTATCGCGGACAAAGGCACGAGAACCCTAGACCCGAAACACTGACGCATTGCCAACCTTCCCCGTCCAACGCAATGTGGGCGAGGTCTCCAGCAAGGAGACACGGGGCCAGAGGTTGAGCTGATGCGCAGCGTATCGGACCGCAAACGGCCACAGAAAATGGGGGGCAGCCGCATGGATCATGGAGGTACGAGCGACCTCCATGACTAAGCCAATGCGGCACTCAGCAATCCCATTCTGCTGCGGTGAGGCCGGGAGCGTGAACGTCTGGCGAATGCCCTTCCCACGACAAAAGTCCCGCAGAAAGTCAGAGGCAAACTCACCACCTCCGTCAGAGTGCAGACGCAGGACGGGAAAGTCCGTCCCGAACCGCTCGTGGAGCTGGAGACAGGCAGCGCGGATCCAAGGGATCAAAACATCAGGGACCTCACCCTTGGTGCGCAAGGGGAAGACCGTGGTGTAACGCGTGTAGTCGTCAACGACCAGCAAAAAGTACCGCTCGCGGTCCTGTCCACGAACGCGGGCTGGGCCCCACACGTCCATGTGTAGGGTCTGCAGGGGAGCAGTCGTCGGGGGAAACGAGGAGGAGTGAGGAGCGGCGCGCTGCCGCCCCTCGACACAGGGAAGACAGGGAGGAGCAGGCGAGGGTGGGAGAGGAGGGAGAACCCTGGGAAGACCAGAGACAAGGACACGTCGGTGCATGCCACGGAGGGGCTGCAACGAGGGGTGACCAAGACGGTGGTGCCAAAGTGTCAACGGGAGTTGTTGTTGGCCCCGTCCTCGCTTGGGCGGAGCCGACTTCGTGGTTGGGTGTATGGGAGGTACAGCCGACTTGCAGCAGTGGTCGACGGGGTTGGTCGACTTGCACGGGGCCGCTGCAATGCCGCCGACTTGGGAAGCCGGCGGCCGACTTCAACTGGTGGTCGGCGATGTGGCACGTCGACCTGGAAGTCGGCGCCGACTTGCAAGGTCACCGACTTGCAAGGTCACCGACTTGCAAGGTCACCGACTTGCAAGGTCACCGACTTGCAAGGTCACCGACTTGCAAGGTCACCGACTTGCAAGGTCGCCGACTTGGGAGGTCGCCGACTTGGGAGGTCGCCGACTTCAGGGAGGTCGACCTGGGAAGTCGACCTGCGGAGGGCGTCGACTAGGTGACGACCTGCGGCGGGTAGCCGACTTGGGTGGTCGGCTGACGACTGTGCTGGTCGACGTGGAGCTGGTCGACCAGGAGTGACGTCGACCTAGAGCTGGTCGACCAGGGGTGTGGTCGACCTGGTGAGGTCGACTGGAGGTGGCCGTCGACTTGGGAGGTCGACGGGCACATACAGGAGCACCTGGTCGACGTGGTTGCCCGGTCGACCAGGTTACCTGGGTGACGAGGTTCTGCGGAAGAGTGCGACGGTCGCCCAGGCGATGTTGGCGAGACTGACCTCGTTGGTGGTATCCCGAGGTCGACGTGGCGGATCAGGTGGAGTCGTCAGCACGAGGATGACTTGGTGTGTGCGTTGTGCAGGTGACGAGGCTCAGCACGTCAATCATCTGCGAGCACCTGCAAAGCTGGTGCGCTGCTGTTCTGCGGGAGCAACGCTGGCACGCCGTCGACCTGCAGCGTTGGCACGCCGTCGACTTTGCACTGCTGGAACGCGGCCGACCAAGTCGTGCTGGAACGCGGTCGACCATGCTGCGCTGGCAGTCGACCGACCTGAATGCTAGCTCTGATGTAGTCTTGTCTTGCCAACCTGATTGTACCATTGTTGTCAACCTTTCTTAGTGAAACTCTTGCCAAATTGCCCCGTGAACCAGCAAGCAGTGTGTGCACTAGGAAACCGACAAAGGACCAACGAATGCAGAGATCACACGAGCACCCGTGCCTAGCCCGTAATCTAGCTCCCGTTGTAGTAGTCTCCGCACAAAGGACAGTCTGGTGCGACAAAGCGCGACACGAGCAGGGGGCCGCTAGCTGACCTGACGCAAACGCAGACGCAGACGCAGCTACCTGAGGGGACACAGTAGTCAGTGTGTACAGACTCGAGCCAGGCGCTCGGGTGAACGTGGCAAGGTGCCGACCAGTCCGGGAGCACGTACAGTGGGTCACACGCTGACCTCCAGGGGTGAACTGGTCAACCCACTCATCCTGGAGGTCAGCTCCACTCACCAAGTTCGTAGAGAACGAGGGGAGGTGGAGACCCGACAGTGAGCCAGACGGAACAGCCGGACACGGCAGGACCGTGGAGGAGTGCGCAAGGACGGGCCCCCCAGAGGGGTCCGCCAGGGAGACTGCAACTGGCCGACTGAGCGGCGTGAGTGTGGTGCTGTCGCGAAAGAAGGAGCGGGAAGCACCTGAGTCAAGTGTGAAGGTGTGCAAGGCCGCAGCAGACGCAGTACCAGAGAGAGCAGACTCACCAGCACCTGGAGCAGCAGACTCACTAGCACCTAGAGCAGCAGCCTCACCAACACCTAGAGCAGTAGACTCTATACCTGGGTCGGGCGGCACACACAGGTAACAGTCACCCTCAGCACTAACAGTCAATGCATACATGGCAGATAGGATAGCAGCAAAGTCTAGACCAAAGATATCAACATTCTGCCTAAGCAGCTCCACCCACTCGGGGAGCTCAGGTGCATCAGGAAACTCTGCACGAAAGGCGTCGGTAAGGCGGCAGAAGTAGCGGCGCTGAGTGTGAGGCCTCCCGCATGTCTGACCAGTGCGGTCACCTGTGCAAATGACATACGGGCAGGAACCACTACCCCCAGCCGCCCCACGCTGAGTAAACCACTCACAGAGCTCCTGAGACGAAAGGGGCTGACGCTGCTGCTGCCTCTGACCACCTCCAAGGCCTCCCCTCTGACTGGTACCACCCAGGCCGCCACCACTGCCACCGCCTCCACTCCCACTGCCGCCACCACTGCCGCCCCCGCTACCGCCACTGCCGCCACCGCCGCCGCCACCTGTACCTCCACCCCCACCACCACTCCCTCCGCCACCGCCGCCCCCTCCACCGCCTCCACCGCCCCCACCACCGCCGCCACCTCTGCCACCCCCACCGCCCCTACCTCCCCTGCCTCCTCTGCGGCTGCGGTGCCTCCCACTAGGGGCAGACGCTGCTCCTACCTCCTCAGCACGAAGGTAGTCAACAGCTGCAGCAGAGGCGACTGAGGGGAGAAGGGGGGAGGGCGAACACCTCAAAGAAGGGGGTGCGAGGAGTGCCACGAGAAGCGCCTACAGCGATTATGCTAGTCTCAGCTGCTAGGAGGTGCTTCTCGAGCAGGTCGACAGTGAGGTCGGTGGGGTCAAGTGCTAGGAGGAGGTCCCTGACTGCAGTGAGAGAGTCTGGGAGGCGGGTGACTATGAAGTAGAGCGTGATGTACATGGGGGGGGGGGTTCTTGGTGAGAAACTCGGCGGGGAGCGCAGCACGGTAGCGAGTGTCACTAGTGCGGAGGTGAGTGATTAGGTCGGCTACTGTGGCAAAGGTGGACAGCTCTGGGAACAGGTAGGGCAGGAGAAGGCGGCCTAGAGCAGCAGTGGCCGGGGAGGAGTAACGAGCGACTACAGCGTCGTACAGTGCTTTCGCTGTCTTATGCTGGCCAAAGTGGGCGCGTTCGGCTAACGGCAGGTGGTTGCGAACGGCTAGGCGAGCAGCAGCGTCACGGGTAAGCCACTGTGAGCGGGTCGCACTGTCAGCTGTGGCGGCAGGGGCGGGCGAGGCGCCAGAAGTGAGGTCAAACAACGAATTACCGTCCTTCGAGTCCGTCAGCAGGAACAGCTGTAAATCGTCTAGCCATGCATTGAACTCTATCGGGCGGCCCTCCGAATCGAAGGTGAGAACGTTTAGAGTGGCCATAGTAGGCAGAGCAGTCAGGCAGAGCAGCACGCTAGCAGCAGTGCAGCAGTGAACGGCGCACGGTAGGGCAGGGTGCGCACGGCAGGGCAGGGCGCGCGGCAGGGCAGGGCGCGGCGCTCAGTGCAGGGCGCGCGGCAAGGCAAGGCGCGGCGCTCAGTGCAGGGCGCGCGGCGGCGCGGCGCGCGGGCAGGGCAGGGCGCGCGGCGGCGCGGCGCGCGAGCAGGGTAGGGCGCGCGGCGGCGCGGCGCACGGGCAGGGCAGGGCTCACGGCGGCGCGGCGCGCGGGCAGGGCAGGGCGCGCGGCGGCGCGGCGTGCGAGCAGAGCAGAGCACGCGGCAGCGCGGCATGCGGGCAAGGCAGGGCGCGCGGTCAGGACAGGGCGCGCGGCGGCGCGGCGCGCGGGCAGGGCAAGGCGCGCGTCGGCGCGGCGCGCGGGCAGGGCAGGGCGCACGGCGCGGGCAGCGCGAGGGCAGGGCGCGCGAGGCGACGCGACCGGCGGGCAGGGCAGAGCGCGCTGCAGCAGGTGGCGTGCGACTCAGCAGGGCGCGCTGCAGCAGGTGGCGCGCTAGCAAAGCAGTGCGTGCTGCTACGGGCGGCGCAGGGCAGGGCAGGGCAGGGCAGGGCAGTACGACGTGATCACACTGGCGCAACGCCGTGATCAGTACGACGTGATCACACCCGCAGGGCAGGGCAGGGCAGGAAAACCTAAAAGTGTTGTACCCCATATTGACTACCCCACTACAGCCTACACAGACTATGTCATATAAGTTTGACACACCCCCATAGGCAAAGTGGGGGAGAACAAGAGGTCACAAGACCAGTCAAGAAAAGCAAAGCAAGCTCAGGGTGGATCACGACGTCACCACGCATTCTGAGCACAAGCAAATGGCCACAAGGCTAGTTCACATGCAGAGTTATATAAAGGAGAACAAGCAGTACAGTGATCACAACCTAGCAAGTATAAGCATGCAGGTATATGTATAGAGATCACAGTACAAGCAAAGTCAAGAAGTGAGCAAGTGAGGCCAAGTAGGCACAAGGCCTAGAACAGTACAGAAACGCTGATGATCACAAGGCTGGAGTGCCTTGGTGAAGACATCAGCTGTGTTGGCCTGAGAGGCCACGTAGACAAGACGAAGCTGACCACGCTGCTGCAGCTCTCGAGCAAGGAAGTAGCGCAGAGCGATGTGCTTCGTTCTGTGCTCCAGTCTGTGCTCCTGACACAAGGCAATCATGGCCTTGTTGTCGACGTACAGAACTGGAGGAGAACGAGGCAGCTCACCCAAGTCGGTCAGCAGGTAGGTGAGCCAGCGTAACTCCTGTACAGCCATGGCCTCTGCGTAGATCTCAGCCTCACAACTAGAGCTGAGAACAGAAGACGAGCGGGTAGACCGCCACGAAACAGAGCCGGAGCCAAGGCTGAAGGTGTAACCATGTGACGACCGCTGCGTAGCCAAGTCGTCAGCCCAGGAAGCGTCTGGGTGACCAGTGAGGACAAATCGAGTTCGTCCTCCAAGCACGAGCCCCATGCCCGACGTACTGCACAAGTAGCGCATCACCCTCTTAGCGGCCTTCCAGTGCTCTGGTCGGTGTCTCCCGGGCGCAACGTAGCGAGCCAGGACGCTAAGAGTGTAAGCGAGGTCAGGTCGAGTGCAGGTCATCAGGTACATGAGGCAGCCCACAAGCTCTGGATACGGGCCACTCGGCTCTACGGACTCATCCGAAGGCAGAGCTGAGAGCGAGTGACCGGTAGGCAGAGGAGTGGCCTGTGGCGAGGAGTACTCGAAGCCGAAGCGCTGAAAGACCTGCTGCACCATGTGTGACTGAGTCAAGGTAATGGTGCGCCGTGCTCTGTCCCGGGTGATCTGCAAGCCAAGATAGCTGCGCAGCTCACCCAGGTCTGTGCACGTGTGTCTCTTCTGCAGCTCCGACTTCACGTGGGCCAGTCCAACAGTGTCAGCAGTGGCAAAGACCAAGTCGTCGACGTACACGAGGATGTAGAACGGCGGCAGAGAAGTGTCGGTGC
Source organism: Closterium sp. Naga37s-1 (assembly GCA_947471745.1). NCBI lineage: Eukaryota > Viridiplantae > Streptophyta > Zygnematophyceae > Desmidiales > Closteriaceae > Closterium > Closterium sp. Naga37s-1. The sequence continues at coordinate 1,260,344 of CANJKZ010000817.1, forward strand.
GTAGAAACAGCGACGCGTCAGCAGTAGAAGGCGCAAACCCAAGAGCCGCAAGAGTCGTCCTCAGTGTGACGTGCCACTCACGAGGCGCCTGGCGGAGACCGTAGACTGGCCGCCGGAGGCTCCACTGGGTACCAGCAGGAAACGACCCAGTGAAGCCCGGTGGGCGGCGCAGCCAGATCTCCTCGTGCAGGCTGCCCTGTAGGATAGAAGTGCTGAAGTCAAGAGAGTGAAGCTCGTAGTCACGCTGAGCGGCGACGTGCAGCAGAAACCGAAGAGTGGTCATCTTCGGGGTGGGGGAGAAGGTCTGGAAGAAGTCAACTCCCTGTCGCTGACTGAAGCCACGTGCAACGTAACGCGCTTTGAAGACAGGCGGAGGCGGCCGATTCACCCTGAAAATTCACATGCCACTGACGATGTTCGCCCCAGGTGGGGGAACCTCGTGAACGTAAGTGCCTGTGGACTTCCAGGATGCCATCTCTGCGTCCATGGCTGTTTGCCACTGAGAGGAGTAGGGACCCTCAATCGCCTCTGCGTAAGAGCGCGGGGTCGGGATGTCTGGTGCATCCGGGTCTCCCTCAGGTGCAATCAGCATGGACACGAGATGAGGTACAGCAGCTGCAAAGAACTTAAAGTCCTCCTGCCTGTCCTCAAGGACGTCCGTGCCAAGAGCACACTCACCCCCGACGGACGGAGGACAGACAGACTCAGACTCAGCAACAAGACTAGCAGCGTAGTCTAGACGACAGGCGTCAGCAAAGTCAACAAGCTCAGCAACTAGGTAAAACGCAGCAGTGGACTCAAACAAAGGGTCAGTGACAACAGTAGCGAGAAGACGCGTGACAGTAGGACTGGCAGCACGAGCAAGGTCTGACGGCGGGTCAGCAACGTTAGGAAGAGAGGACGCAGGAGGAGACGGCAGAGGGACACGCTGTGGAGCAGTGGAAGGACGAAGTGCCATCTGGTGCGTGCCTGGGACAGCAGGAGGACGCTGACGCGGAACACGACGACCAGTGCGAACAGCGCAAACAGGCGACGCAGGACGAGAATCAGGCGACTGAGGACGAGACTCAGGCAACATTGGACGAGACTCAGGCTCACGACGCTCCGTAAGACCCCTATTCGGCCCAGAGTAAGGAGAAGGACTTGGCAGTGAAGAGGCTAGATGTAACTACGACTGCGACTGGACAGGCTGTGGACACAGTAACGGAGGAGTAGGACCAGTAGAAGGCGGGAGACCAAGAACCTGCTGAAGGAGGGGAACGAAGTACGGCCGCGGCCGCGCAGCGCCTCCTGAACCAGCAGAGACAGCACCAGTACCCCCAACGCCAAGGTCTCCAGCTCCAACTCCCTCAGCACCACCAGCTCCAGCACCAGCAGCACCTCCAGCAGCAACAGCTCCAACTCCTGCAGCACCACCAGCTCCAGCAGCTCCAGTACCTCCAATACGAGCACCTCCGGGACCAGCGGCTCCAGCACCTCCAGCAGCTCCAGCACCAGCAGTACCTCCAGCAGCTCCAGCTCCAGCAGCTCCAGTACCTCCAGTACGAGCACCTCCGGGACCAGCGACTCCAGCACCTCCAGTAGCTCCAGCACCAGCAGTACCCCCAGCAGTACCCCCAGCAGCTCCAGCTCCAGCAGCTCCAGTACCTCCGGGACCAGCGACTCCAGCACCTCCAGCAGCTCCAGCACCAGCAGTACCTCCAGCAGCTCCAGCTCCAGTAGCACCTCCAGCGGTAGGCCCCCCAGCTCCAGCAGCACGGCTACAGCGCCGAGGGTACCACTCGCGCAGCTGCTGTGGAGAGAGGGGCTCTCGCCGTGACAAGACACCCGGAGGACCTCCAGACTCAGTACGCTCAGGCTCAGCACCCCCAGGCTCAGCACGCTCAGGCTCAGCACCCCCAGACTCAGCACCCCCAGTCTCAGCACCCCCAGGCTCCGCATGCTCAGGCTCAGCACCCCCAGGCTCCGCACCCTCAGACTCAGCAACCCCAGGCTCAGCACCCCCAGGCCCCGCACCCGCAGGCTTAGCACCCCTAGCAGCACCAGAGTCGACAGCTACCTCGACAGGCTCGACAGGGTCTACCTGGGACACACCTGAGGGGGCAGGACCCTGAGGGGGGAGGGGGTCTACCGGAGGAGCACCTGGTGCTAGGAAGAGCGGTGGGGGGGGGGGAGGGGCAGTGCGGTACGGAAAGAGATGGTAGTAAGATACCGACTCATCAAACGTGACGTCCTGAGAGGACAGAACACGACGCGAGGTGGGGTGGTAAAACTGCCAACCAGGCGCGTCAGGGGGGAAGCCAAGGAAGACGCAGGGAACAGCACGGGAGGACAGCTTGTCCGCGGAAGAATCGCGGACAAAAGCTCGAGATCCCCAGACACGGAACACAGACGCATTGCCAACCTTCCCCGTCCACCGCAGAGTAGGTGTGGTCTCCGGCAAGGAGACACGAGGCTGAAAGTTGATCTGATGCGGAGCGTACTGAACCGCGAACGGCCACAGAAAATAGGGAGCAGCCGCATGGATCATGGACGTACGAGCGACATCCATGACCATGCCAATGCGGCGCTCAGCAATCCCATTTTGCTGTGGGGAGGCCGGAAGCGTGAACGTCTGGCGGATGCCCTCTGCACGACAGAAAGCCCTCAGAAGGTCGGAGGAAAACTCACCACCTCTGTCTGAGTGCAGACGCAAAACAGGAAGGTCCGAGCCGAAACTCTCGCTGTGCTGGCGACGGGCAGCGCGGATCCAGTCGATCAACACCTCAGTGACCTCACCCTTGCGGCGCAAGGGGAAGACTGTGGTGTAACGCGAGTAGTCGTCAACGACCAGTAGGAAGTAACGCTCGTGACCCTGTCCACGGACGCGGGCTGGGCCCCACACGTCCATGTGGAGAGTATGCAGGGGAGCCTCTGTCGGAGGGAACTCGGAGGAGTGAGGAGCGGCACGCTGCCGGCCCTCGACGCAAGGAACACAGGTAGGGGCAGGCCCCGGAGGAAGGGGAGGGAGGGACCGGGGGAGACCAGACACAAGGGTATGGGAGGCCATACCTAGAAGAGGAGGCAGGGAGGGGTGACCAAGGCGGTGGTGCCAAAGGAGAGTCTCGTGTGACAAAGGGCGACACGAGCAGGGGGCAGACGCCGGACTAGACCTGGACGCGGCAGCAAACACCTGACCAGACGCGGCTACCTGACCAGACGCGGCTACCTGACCAGACGCAGTAACCGGAGGAGAAGCAGTAGTCAGTGTGTACAGGCTCGACCCAGGCCGACGGGTGAACGTGGCCAGGTGGCGGCCCGTCCGAGAGCAAGTGCAGTGTGTCACACGCTGACCTCCAGGGGTGAACTGGTCAACCCACACGTCCTGGAGGTCAGCTCCACTCACCAAGTTCGTAGAGAACGAGGGGAGGTGGAGTCCCGACAGTAAGCCCGACGGGGCCGCAGGACACGGTAGAACCGTGGAGGAGTGCGCAAGGACTGGGCCCCCAGAGGGGTCAGCCAGGGAGACTGCAACCGGCCGACTGAGCGGCGTGAGTGTGGTGCTGTCGCGAAAGAAGGAGTGCGAAGCACCTGAGTCAAGTGTGAAGGTGTGCAAGGCCTCAATAGGTGCAGTACCAGAGAGAGCAGACTCACCAGCACCTAGAGCAGCAGACTCACTAGCACCTGGAGCAGCAGACTCACTAGCACCTAGAGCAGCAGCCTCGATGCCCGGGTCGGGCGGAACACACAGGCAACAGTCACCCTCAGCACTATCAGTCACAGCATACATGGCAGCAAGGATAGCATTGAAATCAAGATGAAAGATAGCAACATTCTGCTTAAGCAGATCACCCCAGCGAGGGAGCTCAGCGCCGTCAGGAAACTGGGCGCGCCAGGCGTCAATCAGGCGACCGAAGCAGCGCTGCGAAGTGTGGGGCAGTCCGCACATCTCCCCACGGCGCCCGCCGGTGCGAAGAACGTAAGTACAGGGTTTAGGGTTTAGGGTCCCACAGACCTCCCACGCCCAGCGTACCACTCACGAAGCTGCTGGGGCGACAGGGTCTCACGGGAACGCGGCTGCTGCTGGCGCTGGCTACCGCCAAAGCCTCCACGCTGCGCGGCTCCACCTCGACCAGCACCACCGCCGCCGCCACCTCCACCGCCGCTGCCGCTGCCTCCACCGCCGCTGCCGCTGCCTCCACCACCCCCACCGCCGCCACCGACGCCCCCACTCCCGCCACCACCCCCACCTCCACCGCCACCCCCTCCGCCTCCTCCACCGCCTCCACCGCCGCCCCCACCGTCCCCTCCACCACCCTTGCCCCCCTTGCCCTTGCCGTAGCGGCGCCTCCCACTAGGGGCAGACGCAGCCCCGACCTCCTCAGTGCCAACGAGGTCGACAGCAGCAGCAGAAGTAACAGAGGGGAGAAGGGGGACGGGGGAACACCCCTCAAAGAAAGGGGCACGAGGGTCGCCGCGAGAAGCACCTACAGCAACGATACTCTTCTCAGCTGCAGTGAGGCGCTCCTCTAGCAGGTCGACGGTGAGCTCGGTGGGGCAAAGGGAGAGAAAGTGGTCCCTGACTGAAGAAAGGGAGTCAGGGAGACGGGTGACTAGGTAGTAGAGGGTGATGTACATGGTGGGGGGGTTCTTGGCACAGAACTCAGTGGGAAGCGCAGCACGGTAGCGGGCGTCACTAGTGCGGAGGTGAGTAATGAGGTCAGCAACTGTGGCAAAGGCGGCTAGGTCAGGGAACAGGTACGGCAGCATGAGGCGGCTGAGGGCAGCAGTGGCAGGGGAGGAGTAGCGCGCTACTACAGCGTCGTACAAAGACTGAGTAGTCTTGTACTGGCCAAAGTGCGCGCGCTCAGCAGACGGCAGGTGACTACGAACAGCAAGGCGAGCAATAGTGTCACGATTAGTCCACTGCGAGCAAACCGTACTGTCAGCAGTGGCAGCAGGTGCAGGAGAGACACCAGACGTGTGATCGAAAAGGGAGACTCCGTCCTTAGAGTCGCACTGAAGAAAGAGCTGTAGGTCGTCTACCCAAACGTCGAAGTCAACCGCACGACCCTCAGCATCAAAGGTAAGAACATTGGGGCTAGCCATGGCGGCAGTAGCAGCAGTAGCAGCAGAAGCAGCAGAAGCAGCAGTAGCAGCAGAAGCAGCAGTAGCAGCAGGAGCAGCGCAGGCAGGGCAGTGCGGCTCAGTAGGGCGGCGCGGCTCGGTAGGGCGGCGCGGCTCGGCTGGGCGGCACGGGTGCTTACCAGGGGCGGGTGCAGGGCAGGGCCGCAGCTGGCGGTTAGGTCAGGGCCGCGACTGGGGCGGCTGTAGGGCAGGGCCGCGACGAGGCGACGGCAGAGCAGGGCCGCGACAGGGCGGCAGCAGGGCAGGGCCGCGACTGGGCGGCGGTAGAGCAGGGCTGCGACGAGCAGCTGAGGGCAGGGCCGCGACGGGTGGCGGCAGGGCAGAGGCCGCGACGGGCGGCGAGGTCAGGGCCGCGACGAGGGGCGGCAGGCCAGGGCCGCGACTGTTATAGTCACAATAGGCTTGAATGTGCCTAAAACGAAAGATAGAGAGCACAGACGGATTTCTGCACAGCGGCTTCAAACGTTGATAGCGTTCTGCTCACAGCTGCAAATGACTTGATTCAAATTGGATCTGGAGCGTCTTCACGTCGTCTACAATTATCAATTTAGATTGCACGATTTGATAAAGAATTGACGACACAGCGTCGGTTTGAACGAACGGTACTATGGCAGCCACTATAGTCTTAGAACACAAGATAGGAAGAGTTACGAGTTGGGAATGACTCCCAGCTCCTACAAACCCCAAGAGCCGAGGTACAGTGATGTAGAACAGTGCCACACTGTCCCCAACCACGAAGGGTCTCGAAACTACCCTTCACTAGGGCCTACACCAAGTGAAATGTTACACTACACAAAGTAATGTAACTATCTTCAATATCTTGAGGTGTACCCTTTTGGCAAGCTTCGAAAACACTTGAGGCTTGACACCAAGGCTCGGGCTCTTCATCACAAACTCATCCTTGAGTTCTTGATGGGTCTGCTGCACACACCTGCGACACGCCGAACGTTCGACACAGGACAAAATAGAAACCGCGCACGACAAAATAGAAACCGCGCGCGAGACACAAACGACCGCGTAACACGCGTCTAGCGATAACTCGCTATTGACTCGACACACACACTCGACATCATGACTCAACATTCACACACAATTATAAGCATGAAATATATATTATCCCATGCCCTCATACCATTCCATACACACACACATTCACGCACACGGACAACAAGCCGAGTGCAAACCGTAGGGTTGCACCAACAAACTCCCCCTCGGATTGTTGGCCTTAGGATATGTTGCTCTCTCAGTTCAGAGCCATCCCAGCCAGCTTGCAACACTTCCAATGCTGCTGCTCCACCAGCCTCTTGGTCATCATGTCAGCCGGCTGCCCCGTGGTCTTCACGTAGCGCAACTCAACTTCACCCGCGGTTACCATGCTCCTCGTCCAATGTCACTTCACCCTCATGTGCTTCGTGAGTCCATGCAACACAGGGTTCTTAGCAAGAGCAATGGCACCCTGGCTGTCACAGTACAGTGGGGTAGGTCCTTGCTGCTCCTCCCCCAATTCAGCCAACAAACGCCGCTGCCACACAATCTCCCGTACGGCACGGAAGAGTGCCATGTACTCGGACTCCACCGAGCTCAAAGCTTGGTCAACCTGCTTCTTGCTCTCCCAAGCAGTTGGGCCTCCACCAACACAGCATATGAAGCCTCCCACACTTGTCATGTCCTCTGGTTCTGATGCATATGAAGCATCCGAGTAGGCGGTGAGGAACAAACGCCCGGGTTCAACACCATCCGCGCCCTTTTGGCGCCTTTGTGCCGCCGCCGAGTATTGCAGCCCAACGGTCGGTGTTTGGCCAAGATACTTGGCCACCCTCATTCCAGCTGCTACCTGCTCCTCATTAGGGCATTGCACAACCCTAGCCAGCTGCCCGGTAGCAAACGCGACGTCCGGTCGGGTGTTTACCGCCGCATACATGAGGCTGCCCACCAACGAGTGAAATCGGCGCCTCTCCTCTTCACCAACGCTCTCCTCCTCTGGTCCCTTCACACACTTGAACCCAGAGGGAAAGGGTGTAGCCACATGGCCTTCACTCTGCCCAAAGTTGGCAGCCAATGCCTCCAGGTACTTTCGTTGATGCACCCGCATGCACCGCTTCTCCACATCTCGTTCGATGTGGAGCCCAAGGTAGAAGCTCACGTCACCAAGGGCCTTGCACTTGAACTTGTCTTGAAGCTTCAGCATCACCTCCTTCACAAGGTCAGAAGAGGGTGAGAAAATGAGGATGTCATCCACATAAACCACCATGAAACTCCTCTGCTCCCCCTCGCCAAGCATGAACAAGGAGTGATCGGCCGTTGAGGGAGTGAAGCCGATCCCCTCCAACACTTCGCGCAGCTTCATGTACCATTGCCTAGGGGCCTGCTTCAGCCCATAGAGGGCCTTCTTCAGCTTCCACACTCTGCCACTACCATCATCAAACCCCTCTGGCTGCGCCATAAAAATCTCCTCCTCAAGGATGCCGTTAAGGAATGCCGTTACGATGTCCATTTGCTTTACTACCCATCCTTTGATGGCGGCTCCCGCGAATAGGGTTCGCAGCGTCGTCGGCTTCACCACAGGGGCAAACAGCTCCTTGAAGTCCACCTTCTCCTTCTGCTGGTACCCCTTGGCTACAAGCCTAGACTTGTAGCGCTCGATCTTGCCGTCGGCATCCGACTTGATTTTGAAGAGCCACTTGGACGTTATCGCCGTACGCCCCTCCGGTAGCTCCACCAATTCAAACGTGTCATTCTCCTCAATGCTCTTCAGCTCACTCTCCATGGCCTTCTTCCACTCCTCAGCATCACTACTCTCCAAAGCCTCCTTGAGAGTTGCTAGTTCTCCCGGCATCTCCACCGGAGAGAAGAACGCGAAGGCACACTCCTCGTAGTCACTCTCCTCGTCGTCTCCGACCATCATTGCCGCTCCGGCCAGGGCTGTCTTGCCCTGATTTCCCGGCGCATCATAGGTCAGCCTATTAGGGGGTTGAACTCTCCTCTTCCCCCTTCCTTCCTCCTCAGCTGCAGGGACTTGAAGGCCTTGGCGTTGCTGCGGTGTGGCTCGAATCCGTGGAGCACTCGTAGTACGGGAAGGGAGTGACGGTGCACGCTCGCTCACTTGCTGCACCTCCTCCTCTTCTTCCTCTGCATCATTGGCCTCCTCTCCCCCATTCACAAGGGAGGATTGCCTTGTGGTTGTGCTGCCGTTGCTCAGCTCCAAAGGCAGCTCCACATGCTCCAAACCGGAACTCTTCACCTCCCCAAACCGCACGCCTATCTTCGCCTCATTCTCCGCCTTCCAATCCTTGTACATGAAGTTCTCCATGAACTTGCAGTCCCTGCTCACCAAGAACTTCTTGGTGAATGGGTCCCAAAGAAGCCATCCCTTGCTGTTTTGAGCCATGCCCAAGTGCACGGCCCACACCGCCTTGGCACCAAGCTTGTTGTGCCGAAGATGCTTAGGCACGAGCGCCATGCACATGCACCCGAACACCCGAAGCATATCCACCTTTGGCTTCCTTCCTAGCCACTCCACATAGGGCACCCATTTTTCTGCTCCCACATGATTCAAGGCTCTGCTCTTGGCCACACACGCGCTCCGCACCGCATCAGGCCAGAAATAGTCGGGTAGCCCGGCTTCAATGAGCAACCCGCGTGCCGCCTCCGTGATTGTGCGGTTCGCTCGCTCGGCGATGCCGTTCATTGCAGGGGAGTATGGCATGGTGAGGGAGTGCCGAATACCATTCTTCTTCAGCCACAACCCAAACTCCTTGCTCAGGAACTCTCCCCCTCGATCGGTGTGGATTGACTTGACTAGACGGTCTTGTTGCCGCTCCACCATCGGGAACCAATCCGTCTTCAACGTTTCAGCCACGTCGCTCTTCTTGGCCAGCACGTACACCCAAGTCATGCGGGTGTAGACGTTGACAATGGTGAGAAAATACTCAGCTCCAGCAGCTCCAAGCTTCAGGGGGCCCACCACGTCCATCACCACCTCATCAAGCAGTGCCTTTGCCGTTGCCTCCGAACTAGGGAACGGAAACCGGGTGAACTTGACTTGAATGCACGTCGGGCAGCCAAGCACCTCATCGGGCTCCCCCTTCACACGTATGCCAGCAACCATCTCATTCTTCACTAGCTGCTGCAAGATGGGCAGGGCCACATGCCCCATGCGCCGATGCAAGGTGAGCCAATCACACTACCCCGTAGCCGAAGTTGGATTGGAGAATGCCGCGCTCGCAATAGCGCCCCATATACTCTCTCCGTAGTCCTCCTCCGCTGCTGCCTCTGGGTTCTCCTCACCCTTTTGCTGCTCCTTGGTTGCTGCACCACTCTCCTTAGGTTCACTGAACTTGCTGGTCCCTCCAGGTTTGCTCTTCTTGAGCTCATTCTCCTTAGCGCGACCGTTCGCGCCATCGTCGCTACCGACCGCTCCATCCTTGGTGCTGATGCTTGCTGCCACTTGCCTCTCCTTAGGCATAGGGACCACTGGGATCTGCCACATCTCGTTGTAGAATCCCTGTCCTCATGAAGGTCCCAAAGAATTCGATCGCCAAGCCTTGCGGTGTAGGTCTTGGCTCCCTTCGAGTTCGTGTCCATGCCGGCCTTTGCCAACCGCCGCACGGAAATCAGGTTTGCAGCAAGGCTGGGCACCCAAAGCACGTTCTTGAGGCCCACCATCTTCCCATCAGAACCCTTGAACATGGCTTGCCCATGCCTTTCACCTCTGCTCGCTGCCCCAAAGCCGATGTGACATGCTTCACCGGTGACGGCTCGAGTTCGGTGAGCAAGTCCGGGCGAGGTGTCATGCTATAGGTAGCGCCACTATCAATCACCCAATAGTCCAGGGGGTGTAGGGTCACCTTCCCCACAGCTGCTGGCTCCTCAAAGCCTTCATCCTTCTCTGGACCAGCCGGTACTTGCGTCGACACGAAGTAGAATAGACCCGGGTATCGATCGTCGCTCGGGTCCTTGTCGTTGTCTCCGCTCTTCATGTTTGCAGCTCCGACACCGCGACCGCCACGGCCTCCACAGCCTCGTCCTCTCCCTCCTCCTGCTCCTCTACCCTCTTGGCCTTGAGCAGGGGTCCAACCATCAGGGAGTTTGTAGCAGTCGCGCCACATGTGTCCGCTCTTGTGGCAATAGTGACACTCGCCGTCGAATCGGCCGCGACCGCGTCCGTAGCTCTTGTCGTCGCTGCCGTAACCGCCACTCCTGCGGCCTCCGCCGAAGTTGCTGCCACCAAACCTTCCTCCCCCTCGTCCTCTGCCTCTTCCTCGACCATATCCACGGCCGATGCTCGCTGCCCCAGCGCCATCCGCACTCGCCAACTCACGGCGGCGGAAATCCTCTTGAAGGATAGCTCGCTTCACGTCTTCAAGCGAGAGGCGGGGCAAGTCGCGATTAAGGTTGATGATGAGCGAGGACCATGACTCTGGGAGTAAGGCCAGCAACTTGGTCTTCTTTTGGAGCTCACTGTAGTTCAAATCAGCTCCCTCAAGCCGCGTCAACAAGTCGAAGAATTTCTGCACCCCTTCTTCAACCGCTTCGTCTTCTTCAATTCGTAGTGCCGCCATTTGCCGTTCCAACACCACCGCTACCGCCGCTGTTGCAGGAGCATGTACACCCTTGAGAGCAGTCCATGCCTTTGGTCCTTTCTCTGGTTCACGCTGGAATGGCTTGATGTGACGGATCTGACTGCTCCCCAACGCTTGCCCAAGTAAGAGATAGCCTTGTGCGCTCTTCCGCACCCACGGGCTCTTCTCCGGGTCGTTCTCGGGGCGCTTCTCCGTTCCTTCCATCACCTCCAGCAGGTCATAGTGGTCAAACATGTTCTCCGTCTTGAAGGACCATTCAGCAAAGTTGTCACCGTTGAACTTGTCAAGCCCAAACACCCTAGGCTCATCCCTAGGTGGGCCAAGACTTGGTTGCATGGGCGCCATGGCTGAATCACGGGGTTGTCCTTGAGCTTGAGCTTCTCCACTGCCACCAGCACCTCTGCCACCCCTTTCCTCAGGTCCAGACATTGTCGAAACTGCTCCAAGGGGCTCTGATAACACTTGTTATAGTCACAATAGGCTTGAATGTGCCTAAAACGAAAGATAGAGAGCACAGACGGATTTCTGCACAGCGGCTTCAAACGTTGATAGCGTTCTGCTCACAGCTGCAAATGACTTGATTCAAATTGGATCTGGAGCGTCTTCACGTCGTCTACAATTAGCAATTTAGATTGCACGATTTGATAAAGAATTGACGACACAGCGTCGGTTTGAACGAACGGTACTATGGCAGCCACTATAGTCTTAGAACACAAGATAGGAAGAGTTACGAGTTGGGAATGACTCCCAGCTCCTACAAACCCCAAGAGCCGAGGTACAGTGATGTGGAACAGTGCCACACTGTCCCCAACCACGAAGGGTCTCGAAACTACCCTTCACTAGGGCCTACACCAAGTGAAATGTTACACTACACAAAGTAATGTAACTATCTTCAATATCTTGAGGTGTACCCTTTTGGCAAGCTTCGAAAACACTTGAGGCTTGACACCAAGGCTCGGGCTCTTCATCACAAACTCATCCTTGAGTTCTTGATGGGTCTGCTGCACACACCTGCGACACGCCGAACGTTCGACACAGGACAAAATAGAAACCGCGCACGACAAAATAGAAACCGCGCGCGAGACACAAACGACCGCGTAACACGCGTCTAGCGATAACTCGCTATTGACTCGACACACACACTCGACATCATGACTCAACATTCACACACAATTATAAGCATGAAATATATATTATCCCATGCCCTCATACCATTCCATACACACACACATTCACGCACACGGACAACAAGCCGAGTGCAAACCGTAGGGTTGCACCAACAGCGACGGGCGGCGAGGTCAGGCCGCGACGGGCGGCAAGGCAGGGCCGCAGGTGGCGGCAGGGAAGGGCCGCGACGAGGCGGCGAGGTCAGGGCCGCGACGAGGCGGCGAGGTCAGGGCCGCGACGAGGCGGCGACAGGGCAGGGCCGCGACGGGCGACAGGGCAGGGCCGCGACGGGCGGCACTAGGGCAGGGCGCGCGACGGCGCAGGTGAGGCAGGCGCGAGGCGCGCTTCGGGCAGGGCAGGAAAAAAAAAATCGTGGTGGGCCCTAAAAAAAACGTTCCCACTAGGGAATCTGTTCTGAAACCATGTCAGAATTGTGAAGGAAAGGATGATTGAATTAGCAAGCAGGTGGGTACAAGTAGGAAAACCTAAAAGTGTTGTACCCCATATTGACTACCCCACTACAGCCTACACAGACTATGTCATATAAGTTTGACAACTTCTACTCAGAGTTTAGCCTTGAAAAGATCCTAAGGGCTTTTCTCAGCACAACATGGTATGAGAGCAGTCAAGGCAAATTCAACTACATACAAGTTCCCTACAACATCAGAAAGCATGGCAACGCAGAAGGAGAGAAGCTCCTCCAACGGCTCTCCTGGCACTACTCCTACTCCACCTCCAGCCTCCGGCCTACAGACGGAGGGAGACACGGCGACAAGACCAGCTGCTGAGTCTACTGAGACTCCCGCGAACCAAGCGACAGGCTTCGACCCAAGTATGATGGAGAAGTTCTTCTCCTTCATGTCCTTCTACGAACAGCATCAGCAAACGGCACCTGCGCAGTCAAACATCAGCAACAACAACAACGATGTTACACCCATGAGTCTTGATGGTTCATCCTATGCGCGCGGAAACCAGCAGCAACCCACCTTTGCTCCTTATGAGCCTCAACGTGGCTTGATCAACTTTATGCCGCACCAACAGCCTCGACCTGGATAGGAGAAGACACTGGATGTGCTTCAGGTTCAATCGCAGTTCGCGCACGTCTTGAAACTACAGACATCGACGCCTTTCGACGGCAAGGATTTTTATACCTGGTCATTCGAGTTTGAGCTGATGATGGAAGGCGCGCAGATTCTTGGATTCTTCGACGGATCCCTGCCATACCCAACACACGGGACGCAGTACGACAAACAACAGTATACATATCAGTCGATGATGGCGTACACGATCCTGCTGAGGAACATAACTCCGAACCAGCAGCAGAACATCCGCTCTTATTGGGGATACGGCAACTTCGCCGAGCTCGCGTACAACCGCTTGAAGAACCTGTACCAAGCAACAGACAATGTCAATCAGAGTCGGTTAATGGCACAGCTGACAACAGTGGAAATGAAACCCGGCGAAAAAGGGATGGCGTATATCAGATGTTGTCGCGGATTGCGCGACAGACTCCTTCGATGCGGAGGATCGATATCTGAAGAAGCCTTTGTCACAATCGTCATCTCCGGCCTTGGTCCTCATTGGCGCTCCACTCGAGCTATACTCCGAGCTCACGGGAAGATCTCCGAAGCGGCACTCTGCGCCGAAATACACGCTGAACAACAAGACATGGACCTGCACGAGGAGCGGCACAAGAGGAAAACATCAGTGCCCGAATTTGCATTCCACACCCAACGGCGCTTTAACAACTCCAACCGACATAATAAACAACAACAGCAATAGCACGTACCTCCGTTCTGTCATCTCTGCAAGACGTCAGGACATCCTCGGACACACTGCCCAAATCTGCAACAGTCAACGACACCACAGCGACAACTTCGGCCTTCAAGTAGTCAAGTGGCCTCCACTCAGGCGCACCCCACCAGTCAATCGCAGTCTTCAACAACATCGACGACGCAATCTGCACAAGGAACAAGAAACATTGTCAGCTGCATGGCGAGATTGACAGACTCCTGCATCACTGAATCACCACCGTACTACTCACCGGAAGAACAACTCGATGAAAGTACCCCTCGCCGCGAGTCACTGGAGCCGAACCCGACATACGCAGCCATCGCCCAGAGCGAGCCGTCCGGGAAAGACACCTGGTTCTTGAACAGCTGCTGCGGACAGCACATGTGCTCCTCGGGTCGCTTCGTTCAACGGGAACACCAACTTCAACGCGAAGTCGTAATTACCGTTGCCAACAACCAGAACCTGCGCACACGACGACAAGGCATCGTTCAACTTCAGTCAAGGGAAACCAATGTTGTACTACAAATGTCGAAGGTTTTAATCGCAGAGGGACTCGGGTACAACTTACTCAGTGTCAGTCAGGTGATGGCGAAAGGAATTCATCTCGAAGCAGATAGCACCACTCAGGAGTTCAAACTGTACCACGGAAAGGGCGGACTCTACATCGGCAAGGCAGTGTTGAAGAACAATGTCTTCGTCCTCGACTTCGTTCCAGATCAAGGCACCGCCGACAGCGACGGAATCGTCACCTTCGCACCCTGGACACATCCGCCGGATCTCGACCCCGAATTCAGCCCCGGCGGCTTCTGGTACTCGAACACCATACCTGAGGCAGAACGAACACGAGCATTAGTGCGCCGGCATATACACCTCTGGAGAAGGTGTACAGCGACATACTGTACAACCGCGAACCCGGTCAAGGAGCATACAACTACGTTATCACTTTCATCGACGCCACCACACGATACGTATGGCACCTTAACCTTCCGAGTCGCGACATGGCCTTCGAAGCTTTCGTTGCCTGGCTTCCAGTAGCAGAACGAGAATCAGGAGTGAAGCTGAAAAGCTTCCAGTCAGACGGGGGAGGGGAATATCAGTCCCAGAGATTCAAGGACTACCTGGCAGAAAGAGGCATCAAAAGGCTCATCTCCCTTCCCTACGCCCATCAACAGCAAGGCGTGGCAGAAAGAATGAACATGACTCTTCAGAACACCATGCGCAAACTGTTGCGTGGCATGCGACTACCCAACCACCAGTGGCCTGAGGCGATGGACCATGCTGTCATGCTGCACAACTTGCTTTCGTCATCATCGCTCCCGAACAACGCATCATCGCATCTGCTGTGGACAGGAAAATTGGGCAACACAAAAATGTTACGAGTGTTCGGCTGCATGGTACAGTACCAACCCCCAGCTGCACGCGCTGGTCGATTCTCCCAACGCGCACAATGGGGACTACACCTGGGCATTGAAAAACACTACAACGCGTGGAAGATTTTCGACGTCCACACAAAGGAAACAGTGGCAGCACGTGACGTGATCTTCTACGAACGGCTCACACTTCCAACGTTCCTGTACAACTTGGAAACTTCACGCGACGTCACAGGCGGATTTCGTGGGGACCGAGCCTTCGCCTCGGCAGCAGATGAAGCTGACTTGGACGAGCAGAACGTGGACAGAGCTTCGGAAGAAGCTGGACCTCTTCCCTACTGTTCGGTGGACGTTCCAATGGACGACGATAACCCTCGCGAAAGCATCAATGCCGAAGTCTTCTACGACTTCGCTGACAATGGTTACGTTACCCCCGCACGAGTCAACACCGACGAAGCAGAACGCGTAGGACCCAATTTCTTACCTGATCCAGAAGCAGGAGACGAAGCAGCTTATCCCAAGGACGCAAATCTTCTCGCTACACACAGAGTGGGCTGCAGATACTGGGACTCGTCGCCGCCGTCCATGGAGCAGTGCCGCCTAAGGAGCCTGCAACAGTTCAGCAGGCTCTGGGGGGGGAACACAGGGGAAAATGGCGCAAATCATGGACAAGGAGTTAAAGGCACTTGAAGAACGCAACACCTGGAAGATCGTACCTATCGGGGTGGCACGGAACAAGACCATTCTCATCGGGAAATGGGTCTTTCGGGTGAAAACAAAGGCAGACGGAACCATCGACAAATTCAAGGCGCGCTGGGTCGTACGTGGCTTCGACCAAGAGCACGGACGAGACTTCACCGAAACGTTCGCACCGTCTACGTGGACGATCTACTCTACATCGGCTCGACCGACGACGTCACAACCTGGTTCAAAGGGGAGCTACAGCGGGACTTAACGCTTACCGTCTCATCTACCGTGACGCAGTACCTAGGACTCAACATACGGGACGGCGAGAACACGATCCACCTCAGCGCCGCAAAATATGCCAACACCATCACCAAACGCTTCGGATTAACTCCAATTGCTATCTCCACACCGTACCGCTACACCTCCGCAAGTCACGAAGGAATCTTCGCTCCACTTAAGCCCGCTGGCATACGCGACTATCAGCGAAAACTAGGATGCCTGCTATTCGCAGCCGTCACCTGCCGACCAGACCTATCGTATTCAGCAAGCCAGCTCGCCACCTACCTTAAGAATCCTGAAGCAGAGCACATGGCGGAACTCGACCGCGCACTCCACTACCTTGTCAGTACTTCGACGATCGGCTTGACCTACTACAAAAACGGAACCTCGACATCTAAGCTAATCGGCTATGTAGACGCCGACCACGCCAGCGACGCTGACAACAGGCGCTCACGCACCGGCTACATCTATCGACTTGAACCTATCGGGCCTATCTCGTGGCAGTCGAGCAAGCAGGAACTAACCGCTCTCTCCTCAGTTGAAGCATAATATTTTGCACTCTGCTCAGCCACCAAGGAAGGACTGTACCTTCGCGAAATGCTGGAAGAAGCGAAGTTGGCCCAGTTACCCAGCTGCTTCTCTGTTCTGCGACAACCAATCTGCAATTCGTATAGCAAACAAGAACGGGTTCGCGAACCGGACGAAGCACATCGCCCTGCGATATTTCTTCGTGAAAGACGAGATCGAGAAGGGGAGACTCGAGCTATCCTACTGCCCCACGTCCGAGATGGCAGCCGATTACTTGACCAAGAAGCTCGGAAAGCAGAAGTTCGAGTACTGCATGCTGATGACTGGACAAAGCCACGTCACCAGCAGCGACACTCCAGAAGCGAAGGGGAGTGTTGGAAACAAGTAACTTAACGCTTCTGATGTGTCGTAACACCGAACTACAAACGAGGCAAACTACAGAGGAACAACGGCGAGTCAACCATCGGAGGTTGACAAGTGAAGTAACTGCTGGAGGTTACGCGAAGGTCAAAGGTCAGCGACCTTTGACTTGACAAGTACAGCGCGACAGCAAGGACAAACAACTGACTTGATACTGAGCAGTTGCCCGAGTCGTCACTGTATCGAACCGCAATAGCAACAGTAAAACAGTTATTAGCTGCATCCTTTCATATTCCTTGTACTCTTATAAAACCTTGTATCTTCTTGCTTTAATTAATCTACCTTGCCCTCACACACTAGCGCAAGGTGGTTCAACCTTTGTTATCAAAACGCTGTCAGAATCTAGAGACAGGAATGAATCAACTATGAAAAAGTTGGGTACAAGTATGAAACCCTAAAAGGGGCTGTACCCCATATTGGCTACCCCACTACAGCCTACACATATATAACATGCATATACTTTGACACACCCCCATAGGCAAAGTGGGGGAGGGCAAGGGGTCACAAGACCAGTCAATAAAAGCAAAGCAAGCTCAGGGTGGATCACAACGTCACCACACACACTGAGCACAAGCAAAGGGCCACAAGGCCAGTTCACATGCAGAGGTATATATGCAACAACAACAGCACAGTGATCTCTACCTAGCAGAGCAAGCATGCAGGTATATATAGATCACAGTACAAGCAAAGTCTACAGCAAGTGAGGAAACGTGGGCACAAGGCCTAACAGAGTGCACAAACGCTGATGATCACCAGACGGAAGCGCCTTGGTGAATATATCAGCAGTGTTGGCCCAAGTGGCCACGTGAGCAAGACGAAGCTGACCACGCTGCTGCAACTCTCGAGCAAGGAAGTAGCGCAGAGCGATGTGCTTCGTTCTGTGCTCGAGTCTGTGCTCCTGACACAAGGCAATGGCGGCCTTGTTGTCGACGTACAGCACTGGAGGAGAACGAGGCCTCTCTCCCAAGTCGGTCAGCAGGTAGGTGAGCCAGCATAACTCCTGTGCAGCCATGGCTGTGGCGTAGATCTCAGCCTCACAACTGGAGCCGAGAACAGAGGACGAGTGTGTAGACCGCCAAGAAACAGAGCCAGAGCCAAGGCTGAAGGTGTAACCCTGTGACGACCGCTGCGTAGCCTGGTCGTCAACCCAAGAAGCGTCCGAGTGCCCAGTGAGTACAACGTCGCCCCGTCCTCCAAGCACGAGCCCCATGCCCGATGTACTGCACAAGTAGCGCAGTACCCTCTTAGCAGCATCCATGTCCACCTTTCGGTGCCGACCAGGAGCCATGTAGCGAGCCAGAAGGCCAAGAGGGTACGCAAGGTCAGGACGAGTGCAGGTCATCAGGTACATGAGGCAGCCCACTAGCTCTGGGTAAGGACCACTCGGCTCTACGGACTCGTCCGAAGGTGGAGCTGAGAGCGAGTGACCTGTAGCCAGAGGAGTGGCCTGTGCCGAGGACCAGGTGAAGCCGAAGCGCTGAAGGACCTGCTGCACCATGTGTGACTGAGTCAGTGTGATGGTGCGGCGTGCTCTGTCCCGGGTGATCTGCAAGCCAAGGTAGCTGCGCAGCTCACCCAGGTCTGTGCACGTGTGTCTCTTCTGCAGCTCCGACTTCACCAGGGCGAGAGCCTCAGTGTCAGCAGTGACAAAGACCAAGTCGTCGACGTACACGAGGATGTAGAACGGCGGCAGCGAAGTGTCGGTGCGCAGAAACAGCGACGGGTCAGCAGTCGACGGAGCAAACCCAAGAGCCGCAAGTGTCGTCCTCAGTGTGTCGTGCCACTCACGAGGCGCCTGGCGGAGACCGTAGACCGGCCGCCGGAGGCTCCACTGGGTACTAGGAGGGGACGACCCAGTGAAGCCAGGTGGGCGGCGCAGCCAGATCTCCTCGTGCAGGCTGCCCTGTAAGAAGGCTGTGCTGAAGTTAAGAGAGTGAAGCTCGTAGTCACGCTGAGCGGCAACGTGCAGCAGCACCCGAAGAGTGGTCATCTTCGGGGTGGGGGAGAAGGTCTGGAAGAAGTCTACTCCCTCTCGCTGACTGAAACCTCGTGCAACGTAACGCGCCTTGAAGACAGGCGGAGAACCCGGCGGCCGCTTCACTATGAAAATCCACATACCACTGACGATGTTCGCCCCAGGAGGGGGAACCTCGTCGACGTAAGTGCCTGTGGACTTCCAGGATGCCACCTCTGCGTCCATGGTTGTCTGCCACTGAGAGGAGTACTCACCCGCTAAGAGCGCGGGGTCGGGATGTCTGGAGCATCCAGGTCTCCCTCAGGGGCAAGCAGCATGGACACGAGATGAGGCGCAGCGGCTGCAAGACACTCAAGGTCCCCCTGCCTGTCCTCAAGGACGTCCGTACGAAGAGCACACTCACCCCCGACGGACGGAGGACAGACAGACTCAGACTCAGCAACAAGACTAGCAGCGTAGTCTAGATGACAGGCAGCAGCAAAGTCAACAAGCTCAGCGACTAAGGCAGACGCAGCAGCAGACTCAAACTACGGGTCAGTAACAACAGTGGCTAGCAGACGCGTGACAGTAGGGTGCTCAGCACGAAACTGGTCAGACTCAGGGTCCGCAACGACAGGCAGAGAAGACGCAGGAGGAGACGGCAGAGGAACACGCTGCGGAGGAGAGGAAGGACGACGGACTACGAGGTCCGGCTGACGCGGACGAGGAACACGACGACCGGACCAACCAGAACGGACAGGCGAGACAGGACGCGACGCAGGCTCACGACGCTCAGTAAGACCCCCTATCTGCTCAGTGTAAGGAGAAGGAGCAGGCAGCGGTGAGCCAGGCTGTAACGGAAGACCAGTAGACGAAGGGAGACTAAGAACCTGGCGAAGCACAGAGTCAGGCGGTGGCTGAGACGACGGAGACGGTGGAGCGAAGAACAGGCGCGGCTGTGCAGTGACACCAGCACCAGCAGCTCCAGTACCCCCAGCAGCTCCAGCACCTCCAGCAGCTCCAGACCCCTCAGCGCCAGCTCCTCCAGGACCAGCTCCACCAACAGCAGCACCCCCAAAACCGGCACCTCCAGTCCCAGGGTCTCCAGCCTCAGTGTCTCCAGCAGCAGCACCCCCAGACCCAGGGTCTCCATGTTATGTGATGCTATCATTTGCATTCACGTCTGTCTGCCTCCCATCACATGTTCGTGTGTTGCATGCGTGGTGTGAATCGTGCAAGAATTTGTGTTTGGTGTGGTTTGGATTTTCTGAGTGTGTGTGAATGTTATCTTGCTTGAGCAGATATCTGAAATGACTCCTCTGCTCAAGAGCTTTTCGATGAACCAAGTATCGCTTCAATCGGAGCACGAACAAGAAAGTTACGAACGTTGGAAGTTCGTATGCTTTTGATATTTGGTTGTGGTGACTATGGGAAGTTGTGGGGTTGACTCAATATGGGGTACAGACTTTTGGGGGTTGGGAAATTCGTCTTTTCTACTGTAGTTGCTGCCAAGTGGTTGGGAGAAACCAAATTGGGTTGGCAAGTGTGGCCAACTTGGGTGAGGTGGATTGTGGAGGTTGGGAAATGGACAAAGGTCAAAGTGGGGTTCCTATAGGGAAGGGATTTGATGTGGCATGGGGTTTCCTTGGTTGGGGACTCTCTTGGGACCTTCCCTCTCGTCCTCCTCTACCCTCCTACCTGGTTTCTAGCTACTCAATCATCCTTGTGTTTTTAATTGTGTGAGACTCTTGTGATTGAGTTAAGATTCTATGGCAACATACCCCCTAGTGCGCCGAAATTGATAACTCAAGAAATACTTCACCTGTGTGTACGATTCAACTTGGGGATTGTAGCCACGGACTAGAGCTACAACATATCCGAAATTGGTGAAGTTTTGACTGTGCGTTTTTCGTCGACGGCGTTTCTTGTGAGCGCGACTATTCTGTCCAGAAATTGAGACCAACGATTTTGTGATATTTCGGCTCCTAATCTTCATAGACTCCGTCCTTAGTCTCTAACACTCCAGCAGTAGCACCCTCAGGCTCAGCACCTCCAGCCCCAGCAGCTCCAGTACCTCCAGTACGAGCACCTCCGGGACCAGCACCACTCCCAGCTCCAGTGACGTCAGCAGAAGTACCTCCAGCGGCAGAGCCCCGAGCTCTAGAAGCACGACCCTGACGGCGACCGTACCAGTCGTGCAGCTGCTGTGAGGTGAGAGGCACCCGCGGACGAAGGCGGCTACTCCAAGGAGATCGCGCAACAGCAGCTCCACAACCTCCAGCGTCAGCACCCGCAGCAGCTCCAGAACCTCCAGCTCCTGCGCCACCAGCGCCAGCACCTCCAACAGCTCCAGAACCTCCAATGCCAGCACCCGCAACAGCTCCAGAACCTCCAGCTCCAGCGCCACCAGCGCCAGCACCTCCAACAACTCCAGAACCTCTAGCGCCAGCACCCGCAGCAGCTCCAGAACCTCCAGCTCCAGCGCCACCAGCAGTAGTACCCCCAGAGCCGGCATCTCCAGCTCCAGGGCCCCCAACCTCAGAGTCGACAGCAGCACCTCCCGGTCCAGCAGGACCTCCAGTCCCAGCAGCTCCAGTACCTCTAGTACGAGCACCTCCGGGACCAGCTGCTCCAGGAACTCCAAAAGAAACAACACCAGTAGCAGAGTCACCAGCTCCAGCGCCTCCAACAGCAGGGCCCCTAGCTCCAGCAGCGCGACCCTGACGGCTAACGTACCACTCACTCAGCTGCTGTGGGGAGAGAGGGAGACGACAACGAGAGTGCAGCGGCGAGGCACCAGCAGAGCGACTACGGAGATGGCCGCTCCCGGGAGACTGCTCATCAAACGCCTCAGCGCCCCCAGGTGCAGCACCCCCAGACTCAGTATCCCCAGGCTCAGCACCCCCAGACTCAGCACCCCCAGACTCCTCACGCCCAGGCTCAGCACCTCCAGGCTCCGCACCCCCAGGCTCAGCACCTCCAGGCTCCGCACCCCCACGCTCAGCACCCCCAGGCTCCGCACCCCCATGCTCAGCACCCCCAGGCTCCGCACCCCCAGGCTCAGCACCCCCAGAAGCAGCACCACGAGCAGGACCACCCCCAGCAGGACCTGAGTCACCAGTGACCTCAACCGGCGCAGACAAGGGAGGACGGTCTACCTGAGACACACCTGAAGGAGCAGGACCGGGAGCGGGGAGGGGGTCTACCTGGGGAGCAGCTGGAGTGAGGAAGAGTGGCGGGGGGGGGAGAGGGGCAGTGCGGTAGGGGAAGAGACGGTAAAAGGGAACCGACTCGTCGAACGTGACGTCCAGCGCGAGGTGGGGTGGTAAAACTGCCAACCAGGCGCGTCAGGGACAAAGCCAAGGAAGACACAGGGAACAGCGCGGGCGGAGAGCTTGTCCGCGGTGGTATCGCGGACAAAGGCACGAGAACCCCAGACCCGGAACACCGACGCATCGCCAACCTCCCCCGTCCACAGCAGTGTGGGCGAGGTCTCCGGCAAGGAGACACGGGGCCAGAGGTTGAGCTGATGCGCGGCGTAGCGGACCGCAAACGGCCACAGAAAATGGGGGGCAGCCGCATGGACCATGGAGGTACGAGCGACCTCCATGACCAAGCCAATGCGGCGCTCAGCAACCCCATTCTGCTGCGGAGAAGCCGGAAGCGTGAAAGTCTTGCGAATGCCCTCCCCACGACAAAAGCTCTGCAGAAGGTCGGAGGAAAACTCCCCACCTCTGTCAGAGTGCAGACGCAGGACGGGAAACTCCGTCCCGAACCGCTCGCGGAGCTGGAGACGGGCAGCGCGGATCCAAGGGATCAAAACATCAGGGACCTCACCCTTGGTGCGCAAGGGGAAGACCGTGGTGTAACGCGAGTAGTCGTCAACAACCAGCAGGAAGTACCACTCGCGGTCCTGCCTACGGACGCGGGCTGGGCCCCACACGTCCATGTGCAGGGTCTGCAGGGGAGCAGTCGTCAGGGGAAACGAGGAGGAGTGAGGAGTGGCGCGCTGCCGCCCCTCGACACAGGGAAGACAGGGAGGAGCAGGCGAGGGTGGTAGAGGAGGCAGAGTCTCTGGAAGTCCAGAGACAAGGAAACGGCGGTGCATGCTACGAAGGCGCTGCACCGAGGGGTGACCAAGGCGGTGGTGCCAAAGGAGGGTCTGGTGCGACAAAGCGCGACACGAGCAGGGGGCCGCTAGCTGACCTGACGCAGACGCAGACGCAGCGACCTGAGGGGACACAGTAGTCAGTGTGTACAGACTCGAGCCAGGCGCTCGGGTAAACGTGGCCAGGTGGCGGCCCGTCCGGGAGCACGTACAGTGGGTCACGCGCTGACCTCCAGTAGTGAACTGGTCAACCCACTGGTCCTGGAGGTCAGCACCACTCACCAAGTTCGTAGAGAACGAGGGGAGGTGAAGACCTAACAGGGAGCCAGACGGGACCGCCGGACACGGCAGGACCGTGGAGGAGGGGTCTGCCAGGGAGACTGCAACCGGCCGACGGAGCGGCGTGAGGGTGGTGCTGTCGCGAAAGAAGGAGCGAGAAGCACCTGAGTCAAGTGTGAAGGTGTACAAGGCCTCAGCAGTCGCAGTACCAGAGAGAGCAGACTCACCAGCACCTGGAGGAGAAGCCTCACCAGCACCTAGAGCAGGAGACGCACTAGCACCTAGAGCAGCAGCCTCACCAGCACCTAGAGCAGCAGGCTCTATACCTGGGTCAGGCGGTACGCACAGGTAACAGGCACCGTCAGCACTAGTAGGCAATGCATACATGGCAGTGAGAATTGCATCATAGTCAAGAGCAAAGATATCTACCCTCTGCCCAAGCAGCTCCAGCCAGGTGGGGAGCTCAGCCTCGTCGCCAAACTCGGTACGCCAGGCGTCGCTCAGACGGGCGAAGCAGCGGGACTGTGTGTGACCAAGTGTTCCGCAAGCCTGACCAGCCCGATCACCTGTGCGAATGACGTACGGGCAGCGAACGGTACTCCGAGACCCTCTACTCTGAGCGTACCACTCGTGAAGCTGCTGGGACGTAAGTGTCTCGCGTGGACGCCGCTGCAGCTGCAGCTGGCCACTGCTAGACGCTCCCAACTGACCAGCTCCAGGGCGACAGCTACGACGGCTACCGCCACAACCCCAACTAGCGTACCACTCACGAAGCTGCTGGGGCGGGAGAGACTCGCGTGGACGTCGCTGGAGCTGCATCTGGCCACCGCCAGTAGCAGCAGTAGCAGAAGTGGCAGCAGTAGCAGAAGTGGCAGCAGTAGCCGCAGCAGCAGCCTAGCAGCAGTAACAGTGCGGGCAGGGCAGGTGCGGTAGGTAGGCAGTCAGGCAGTCAGGCAGGCAGGCAGGCAGGCAGACAGGCAGGCAGATGACGCGGCAGCGCGCGAACAAGGTAGGTGCTCACCAGTGGCGGGAAGGGCAGGCGCTCGCCGGGCAAGCAGGGCCGGTGCTCGGCGGGCGGCGGCCGGGTAGGCACACGACGGCGGCGACGGCGGGCCCGCGATAGCTGCCGCAGAGCAGGGCCGCGTCGGCGGTAGAGCAGGTCCGCGACAGCTGCTGCAGGGCGGGGCCGTGAGGACTGCTGCAGGGGGGGGGCGCGAGGACTGCTGCAGGGTGGGGCCGTGACAGCAGCAGGAGGCTCCGCGGCAGCTTCTGCAGGGCGGGGCCGCGACCGTGGCAGGGCGCTCCGCGGCAGCTGCTGCAGAAGCGACGGCGGCAGTCAGGCAGGGGCGGCGTCCAAAGGGGGGGGGGGGCGCGTCGAACAGGGGCAGCCGCGGCGCGCGGGGCTGTAGCGGGCTACGCGAGCTGCAAGCGCGGCGCGCGAAGCCGCAGCGGGCTGCGCGAGGCCGGCAGCCGCGGCGCGCGGGGCTGCAGCGCGACGCGCGGGCAGCGGTCGCAACGCGTGGGGCTGCAGCGCGACTCGCGGGCAGCGGACGCAACGCGCGGGGCCGCAGCAAGCCGCGCGGGCTGCGGACGCGGCGCGCGGAGCAGCAGCGAGCAGGAATCAGGTCTGCGCGCTCTAAGCAGCAGCAGACCGCGCAGTCAGCAGACAGTAGGCAGCAGGCAGACGGCGCGCGCAGCGCAGCACGTCACAGGCACAGTCACAGTCGTGGGGTAGCGGTAGGTGGGCCCGAAAAAAAAACGGTCCTACGGACCTACTGCTCTGATGTTGAAATTATATTTATATACCCTGCTTGCTGCATAGGTGTAGTGTAGTTACATTCTTGGTGGTGCACCCTCTCTTGCCATGCTTTGCTTGTACTTGTTTGTTCCCCTCGATAGTTCAATTCTCTTTTGCCTACTCATCTCACGCCATCCTAAGCTTAAGTCCTAAACCTTGAGCTCCTAAACTTAACATGATATCAGAGTGTGGTCCCTCCTAGGACCTAGTTTCGATGGGCCCACCAAAGCCGCCATCGACCTTGGCGGCCTATTCTGCTGCTGGCGTGGCTGCTACTGCTTGTCGCGCGAAATTCGTTGCTGGCGCGAAATCCGCTGCTTTTGCAGCACCCGTCGCGCTGCCCCCGTTCGCCTACCCGTCGTCTGCCCCATCGCGGCCTTGCTCGTTGGCTACGCTACTACTGCTGCGCCTTCGCCGCGGCCCCATGCACCCCCAATGCGCTTCCCCACCCGTCCCGGCCCTGCGCGCTTGCGTGGGCGATCGAAGTGAGAGGGAGGAAGGGGGGACGGGGGTGGCGAGTTGCCGGCAGCGACCGACCGCGTCAGCGCCAACGGCAGTCGTTGGCGCCCTCGCCAGCGCCATCCCGCTCCCCGCCTTCTTCTCTGCAGCGCCCTGCCCATGCGGACGTTGTGAAGGGGAGGTGGCGGGGCTGGAGGCCGCGGCTATGGGGGTACTCCAGCCCCCCTGACTCCTCGCCCCTCCATTTCCTCCTCCGCGCCGTTGCACCTGCCGCGTTGGGGGGGGGGGGGGGGGGGGGCGGGGGGATGAGGGTGTGGCGGGAGGTACTCTGCAGCACCAGCCCGCGGCCCTTCTCTTCCCTATCTCTCGTGCCCGTGTTTACGGTCGTGAGGGGGGGGGATGAGGGGGTGGCGGGGATGACCAGCAAACCGCCACATCAGCACTCCTCTCCTCACTCCAGCAGCCGCCTCTCCATCTCCTCCTCCTCATGCTTCTCTCCCTTCCGCTGTGCCCACATTTCCAGCCTCTCCTCTCCTCTCTCCTCTCCTCCAGCCGCCTCCTCCTCAGCTCGTTTGCTCCTCCAGCCGTCTCCGCCGTTGTAGGGAGAGGTTGGAGAGGTTGGAGGGGGGTGACCGTCGTGAAGCCAGCAGCGCCAGTCGCCAGTGAGCCCGTTGCTCCAGTCGCCCGTGGGTCAGTTGCTCTAGCCGTACGAGCGGGATGCTCCAGGCGTACGAGCCCGTTACCCCAGTAGCCCGTGAGCCAGTTGCTCCAGTTGCCAGTGTGTAAGTAGCTTTAGCCGCCGCCCCCCACCTCCTCTCCTCTTTCTCTCTCTCTCCTCACTTCTTTCTCCTTGGTGTACCCCTTAAGGGGGTGTGTTCCTGCACTAGTTCCTGCTGCAAGCAGGTTAAGGGGGTGTGTTGAAATTATATTTATATACCCTGCTTGCTGCATAGGTGTAGTGTAGTTACATTTTTGGTGGTGCACCCTCTCTTGCCATGCTTTGCTTGTACTTGTTTGTTCCCCTCGATAGTTCAATTCTCTTTTGCCTACTCATCTCACGCCATCCTAAGCTTAAGTCCTAAACCTTGAGCACCTAAACTTAACATCTGATACCATGTCAGAATCTTGAGACAGGAATGAATCAACTATGAAAAAGTTGGGTACAAGTATGAAACCCTAAAAGGGGCTGTACCCCATATTGGCTACCCCACTATAGCCTACACATATATAACATGCATATATTTTGACAAACGCTTCCGCAAATACAACACTTCTACTCAGAGTTTAGCCTTGAAGAGATCCTAAGGGCTTTTCTCAGCCCAACAAATGTTTCCTGCCTCCATGTGTCATGAATCATGATATGATAGGGCTGTATTCAACAACATGCGCTAGAGCTATTCGGGTTGGGTAAATTTCAAGCAATTTAGGCCTGTTGGTAATCCAACCCATATACTATCCACTGTCCATGGTGAATACTGTATGTGCAGTATCCGATGGCATACCGGTATAAGTTCACAATATGCCCTTCTCATTATTCAGATGCATAACATATCATTCCATGACACAATCACTCGATAGCATGTAAATCCTATCCACTACCTACCATTAGGCAAGAAACTCGCTTAAAGTACCATCCCCGCTGTGGTCATATTCGGACGTTAATACGTCATCTACAGGATTGTCATCTACAGGATTGTCATCTACAGGATTGTGCACCTCAGTAAGGCCATCCAAGGTTTCACACTCTCCCCAAAACATATTGACGCAATCATCAAATCTTGGAGAGATGAAGGCAGTAGCATCTCCATCAAAGTCTTCCAAGGGCAGGCTTGGAAAATCGATATCGGCAGCGTTGGCGTGCAACTCAGAACCAAACCAACGTTGCTCCTCATTGGTACAAGCAACCTCAATAACTACTGGGCTGGAATTGAAGCGTGCGGGTGCTGATTCAGTGCGCCTAGCTCGTTTAGCACACGGTGTGCCATCAAGCAAACCACTGTCACTCCACTCGCTGAAGTCCCTGTCCGACATTGATGGTGTAACGCTGCTGTCGTCAAAGAAAGTGCTGACTTCAGGGTGCTGAACAGAAGGTACTTGACCAATTGGGGGGTCTCCAAAGCTGGACCCACATTTTGAAGAACAATCGGCAGCGTCGGCAGCTGTTTGGGAAACCCTATCAGCATCATCCTCATTGTTTGTTGCGGCAGGGCATTGCTGGAAAGCCCTCTTAGGGACCACAGAAGAATCAGCGGCGTGCTCTAGAGTCACGGACGCAGCGCTGCTGGCGGAGATGGCTACAGTAGTGGCGTGCGGAGTGAGCACTGCAAAAGCATTATCACTTTGCACTGAATGCGGGCCAGAAACAGCCTCAAGGCTGGAGTTAACAGCGCTGTAAGCAGAACAGCCGCCGGCGGAAGCATTGTCATAACCATGATGCTCCTGGTATGGATGCCACATTCTGGTCTGTTTCTCGGGTGCCTCAGCAACGGGGTGCATTCTGGAGAGACGGCTCGGTTCCTCGCAGATGCGTTTCTCAAGAGGAGGCAGGTGGTTGTGGAGGGGGCTGCTGTAGTTGATGTGAATTGTGGATAATGTATATTTAATCCGGCGGTCATACTCCACGGTCTTCTTAGCTCTGCAGGAGGACTTGTCTTTATAGCACGAGCACCTGTAGTATCACCTGCCGGACGAGGGTCATGGAAGGCGTCGTCATAAGTGTTAGGTGTCATAATGATTACCTCACGAGACATTCCTCTGTGAGCGTGCTTATCGTTGCAGCCATTAATTCGATATTGGGTTTTTTAGCCAAACTACTAGTAAATGTCAAGCCACAATTACCGATAGCACCAGCTTACCGAGTAATGTAGGTGTAGTGAACATGCTTTTGACCGTATTTCAGCCAAATGTAGCCATCAGCACGAACAATCTCCTGCATCATGCCGGCATCGATAGCAGATTCCTCCACCTGGGGCGACATTCTTCACCCGGAACTTCGATTAGAAGGTCGAGGTGTCACGAGGTTACGCGCACGTCGTGAAATGGTCACGAGTAAGATATCTCTAAGTTTTCAGTAAGCCAAGAGGCTAGTTGACCCGCCGTTCCTGTTAAGGAGCCGCCTAAAGTTCTGGGAATCTGGACGTCACGTCCTGAGAGCATAAAAAGCGTTAGAACGACCCCACAAGACAATATGACATCACCTGCTTTTTTCCTCATCGTGATCATCGTGAAACTCCCGATCAGCTTCGGAGCGAGAGTCAGCTACAGACACTTCGGAAGTGTCCTGGAGTAAACTACTATCGTTATGAGTAACATTTTCGTAACTATCATGTAAACGGTACCCCCATTCTCAGCAAGTGGTCCAGACAGGAAACCCGAAATGACTGAATTGGGTGCGGACTGTGATAAGGGATGAAGTGCGGGGTGTAGAACGCGACACTTACGGTATGAGTCATGATCATAATCATGATCGGCATCCCTAAAATTATCCCCTCCTCCCTCCCCCCCCCCCCCCCCCCCCCCCCTCTCCCTTCCCCGTCCCCCATAAAAAATCAACCTCAATATTTCCTCGCGGTCTAGGAAGACTCCAAAGGTGACCGACCAGGATACCCAACAGTTTTGAACATCTTCTCGTACACGCGATATTGCCGACTTTTGCACAGAAAATTCTAAAAAACATGTGCTACACATGAGGCTGAAGAAAGAACCAAGCTCAACCTAACCCTTGGAGGGCAATGGAAGACGCTGGGGCCCGATTTACGTTTTTCCCCCGATATTACGCTTTTTCCTCGATATTACGTTTTTGACCCGATATTACGTTCTTGCACCGATATTACCCTACCCAACCATTATAAATCTTCAAAATAGCGTTCCTGATCGTACCAAGGCCCTGAGCAGGCCTGTCGTTTCGTTTTGCCCCCCCCGGACAAATCAGGGGGCCTGGCATGTATGACCCTGTATTTAGCAGGGTTGGGGCGAATCTCGGCCCTTTAGGCTTCAGGGCTGGAAATTTTTCCTCCCTTGAATCAGGTTTGGCGCGGAAATTTCTGGAGCCTCATTTCAACTACCAAGCTTACAACTACGCCTGAGATGAACCACAACAAGCAAACACGACATAAAGAGAAGTAGTTAGCGTCATATCACTACGCAGGATAGTTCTTCTGCACTTCTGCCCAACCTTAACCGTCTATCCACTCCACAGAGAGCGAGCTGTGACTGGCTCAAGCACAAGTTCTTGATTGAGTTGACCAACCACGCAACTCGAAATTTGTCAGGATGGATGCAATCAAGTTAGAAACGAAGGGGAGAGGAGAGTGGAGGAGAGTTGAAGGGTGGGGGCAAGGGGGGGCTCGAAAGATTTTGTTTCAGGGGTGCCTAAAATCTACCCTTACATACCAGGCCTGAGCCCGAAACCAGCCCTGTAAAGAGTCAGGGCCAGAATATTTCCAACCCATCAATTTCAGCTTTCAAGGGCAACCCAGCCCTTGAATTCAGGGTCCAGCAGGGCAAACGCCCTGCAAGCGACAGCCCTGGTGGTGAGGCTCGGGTACCACCTCTTTCACGGTTGTTCTGCCTTTTCGCATGAAGTTTTCACGCCCTCTCTACGCCTTATTGTAATGGGGACATGATGGTAAGGCTGGTTTGAGAGGGATTGCTTGGGGTGGAATGGAGTGGATTGGAGTTGACGTAGGATGAAGATTTTGAAGCGATCAGATCAAACTGACCGAGCTAGGTCTCACATGCATCGGATTCGTCATTCTCGAACGTCCACCTGACAGCTGCCGACTTTTATTGTGCCCAGGGCATCAGTCTAGTCAGCTCGCACAATCCCATTCTGATAGATGCCTCACTTCACGTTAGATTTGGTTGGCCTGAAACCCCGATCGGCTGCGCGCATTGGCTGTAACATATTCAGAGCAACAACGTGGCCCAACTTCTGCCACAATGGATCGGTTGGAGGCGCACGTGACAATTCATCCAGACGTGGACTGCACGTATCTTTGAGATCACCACCGCCGCCGACGTCTCGGGCGACAGGGTTTATATTCGATTCGATATATCTGTAGGAGGCTGTCAGTGAGGAAGGTGTTTAAATTCGATATTTGTTACGGGTGCAATTGAAAGAGCTAGTGAAGATTGCACTAATGAGTCAAATGAGTACAAATGTGAGCGAACATGTCAGCTAACATTTATAGCGAAAACAGCAAACGGTAGCCAGGTGCGTGCTAGCTAGCTAGTGTGATGCTGGCGGCGAGGTTCGGGCTAGTCCCGAAGCGTAGGTCCAACAGTGCAAGGTTTGGCAAAAGTGACGCGCGAATGTGGCGAACACCGTTAGCAGTAACGGGCGAAGAAACGGTTGGTCTTGTACGCGTTGCTGATGTGCGCAGTAACGAATGTTGGGAAAATCCTTACGCTACCCCCCTCCCCAAGAAGCCCCTATACGAGTGCGTGTATATCGCAAAATCACCGGCTTCGCATGTACACTTGGAGGACAGGGTGATTTTCGATGCTGCCCAGGGGCACCCAGCTATCTTCGGTTGAGGTGCGATCTTTCCATCGGACGAGGAATTCAATCCTTCGAGATCCATAGGGGTGACGAATCCGATGGCTCGAAATTTTCTCCGGGTCAATGATGGGCTCCGATGCAGGATGCGCCATCACGGGTGGTCTGTGTCGTGGCAGTTGGCTTATGGTCAGGATGTACGGGCGAAGGAGACTGACGTGGAATGATGGAATGATGTACCAGTCGGTGGGTAACATGAGATGGGCGTTGCGGCGTAAGCGGGCAGGCGTAGGTTCTGGGTGTCGAGCAGAATGTAGACTCCTGACTGGTACTCGACGGGGCGGCGGTGGCGATCGGCGATTCTCTTAGCGATGACATTTGCCCTTTTTGATGCATATACGATCAGCGAACTATTGCGCTCGTGGTGTCGGGTTGTCCGGACTCGGCGTCATGGGCACTATAGGGTTCTACCCATTATTCACGAAGAACAGCGACTGATGGGTGG
This sequence comes from Closterium sp. Naga37s-1, assembly GCA_947471745.1. Lineage (NCBI taxonomy): Eukaryota > Viridiplantae > Streptophyta > Zygnematophyceae > Desmidiales > Closteriaceae > Closterium > Closterium sp. Naga37s-1. The sequence continues at coordinate 1,291,901 of CANJKZ010000817.1, forward strand.
TTGCTGACGTGGCGTTGTTGTATGAAACTCGGTCAACAACAACTGCTCCTCCCAGGTTGCGTGGCCGTCATACGTGGCGTGAATCAGCTGCTACATGGTCTGGTTCGTTCTGTCGGTCCGTCAGTTGGTCTCGGGGTGGTTGGTCAAACTAAACTGTAGCCGGGCTCCGAACTGCTCCCAAAGATTCTTCCGGAAGTTGCTTGTGAACTTCGTGTCCCTGTCTTTGATGGTGGCTACTGGCATGCCGAACAGGCGAGCGGTTTCATCGGCCGAGATCGATTTCTTGCACGCAACGAAATTAGCCATTTTCGCCAGCCTCTCGACAACGACCATGACCGCGTCGTTACCATCGGGCCTCGCTGGTAACCCCGTGATAAAATTCATGGTCACCTGCTGCCAGGCTCGTTCGGGTGGCGGAATTGGTTGTAATTGGCCCGTCTTCTTCTTCTGCGACCTTTTCATCACCTGGCACGTGGGGCACGATCACACGTGGTGCTGCACGTCGGTCAGCAGCTCGGGCCAGTAGTAGTACCGTTGTAGTTGCTGTCGCGTATTTTATACCTCGAAGGGACCCGAAGTAGCCCCGTCGTGGGCCTCTTGCAGTATTAATTCCCGTAGCAGCGAATGCCGGTACCCACATGCGCTTGGTCCCAGGTTTGACGTAATATAATTCTTTAGCCTCTGTCAGATGCTGTGAATTTTCTGTGGTGAAAAACGGGTCGATGTGGTAGCCGTGGGTGAACAGCCCGGATAGTAGCGGGTTTGACTGGGCGAGTAGTATGGCGTATAGTTGGGCAGTGGGGCGAGTGAGGGCGCTGGCGATGTTTGATGTGCCATTTTGTATGTTACGGTATAGTGGAAGTTGGACTCCAGATAGTCCAACCAGCGGATCTCTCGTGGGTTGAGATTCGGCTAGGCGTGAAGGTACTATAGTGAGCGGTGGTGTGTCCGTACTGTCACGTGCACGATGTCGATCATCTTGCGTCATGTATCGGGTAGTTGCTTTTGGCCCGTGAAGTTTACGGGAATTGTACGCGATTGGCTGGAGGACATTCCCGAAGTCCTGCAACAGTACGGCTCCGATGGTGATGTCGCTAGCATTGGTGACACGCTCGAACGGACGGTGAGGATCGGCGATGGGCAGTATGGGAGGCGAGCACAAAATTTGTTTAAAGGCATAGAAGGTAGCATGCTCTTCCCCCCCCCCTACGTGTATTCAACCCCCTTTCTCAGCAGGTTGGTCAGCGGGGCAGTCAGCTTCGCCATGTCGGGGAAGAACCGGTGCACGTAGTTGACGAACCCCATAAAAACTCTTCAGCTCGATCAGGTTGGTCTAAATCATCGCAATTTTTTTTGGGTCTAATTCCACTCCGTTGGCCAAAATATTATGGCCCAAAAACTCGAGTCGATCCTGTAAAAACTAACACTTATAAGCTTTCTTGAGCAGGAGTCTAAAAAACGGCTTCGATGTCCCGTAAGTGATGTGTTTGGTCAGGTTTGTAAATCATTATATCGTCTAAGTAGACAATGCCGCACTTATTCAAAAGCGGGCGACGGGTGGAAGGCTTTGTTCATGGTCATTTGAGAAGTTGTGGGGGCGTTGGTCAGTCTGAAGGCATAACGGTATATTCGAAGGATCCGTAGCGGGTGCGGACGACGTTTTTCGGATAGACAGGTGGGTTGATGCGAATTTGATGGTAACCCCCTCTGAGGTCAATATTTGATGTTCGACGTTGGTCGATTAGTTTGTCGGCTTGCGGGATCGGGTAGCGTGACTTGAGGGTATCCCTGTTCAGTGTGTGGTAGTTGATACATATGCAAAATCCCCTGTCCCTTTTCGGCGGGAATAAGATCGGTGCGGCGAAGGGTGACGAGCTCGGGCGAATGAAAAAATTATTGAGCAATAATATAGCTGCTTCCGAAGTTCGTCCAACTCGGGCTGGGTCAATCTGAAGTGTCGTTGCAATGTCGGTTGTGCCCCCGGTTCCAGCTATATGCTGTGGTCGTGCGGTCGCTAAGGTGGCAACCCTTCCGGCAGTCATCGGGAAAAATCTCCCGGTGCTGCTTCAGAAGTGCTGCCAAGCCATCTGGTACGTCAGCGTGCTGTTTCTATAAATCGCTCGGTTGCTCTGCTGCCTTGACGTCCTGGACGTCAACATCATGCACGCCAGCTCCTACTTCTCCAACGCATTTCATTGTGATGGCATTTACTCGAACCGACGAAGACTTGGGCGAGCTCCAGCGAGTGAAGGCGATGTTGTTACCATTGACTCGCACACTGCAGTCACCTGTCGTCCAGTCTATCTTTAGGTTATGTCGTCACGGCCAGTCACAGCCGAGTAAAATGCCGATTCCATCGATGGTTGTGGCCAGCATTTCCTTGGTGGATTTGAAGTTACCCTCGCATCAGATCCGAACTCGGTCCACACGTTCCCGTATCGCATGTGGCTTGCCATCGACCAGTCTCACGTCAATCTCAGGTAAACATCGGTCTAGTGGCATCGTATGAAATAAATGACAGTAAGAAAATAATCGTATGAAAAATGAGACCACGAGAGAATTTAAGATGACGCTCATACCATATCAGAGTCCCTGATTGATACGTTAGGCTCTACCTTGAACTCTGAAATGATGTAATATATTTAGGAATCAAGAGAATTTGATACATCGCTATTTCTCTACATTACTAGATACCGTCATCGCTCGAATATAAGATAGTGTTGAATAGAAAACAAGGGTTGTCTTTAATACGGGTGTTTTCATATAAACAGAACTTCTTATTATAAGAGACCCTATGGACGATATGAGATAAGACACCCTATCTGGCACATGGTGTCTTATAAACAGCATCACAAAGTCCTTCTCACATGATCATACTGTACCGTACCGTATTAAAGTAATTGCAGTTCAAATCCTTTAAGAATCCACTTATTCTAGCTTCTACTTTGGTGACCCCCTCAGCCTCAGTAGCAGGGTCCTCAGATGGTGCACAATCCTCCTCATCAAGCCTCAGGTCCTGCACACAGAGCATGGATCCACAAGCTTGTCTGCCAATGCTTCTGCCCCACGGTATCGCACCGTATTGGGGAAGGGGTCTTCCTCCACAGGAGCTGCACTTCCAACCAACTCCTCCACACCCTCCTCATCCTCCTCCTCCTCCCCCTCCCTCCCTTCTCCTTCAGGGGCTCTGCCCACAAAGTAGGTGTTGTCTCCGCTTGTTCCTGCCAGCGTCATGTCCTCAGACACATCTGACGTGCTCCTTGCACGCAGATGGGCGATGACGAGGTGATTCTCCTTGCCGTCGAGGGCTCTGGATATTCCACATGTTTTGAAGGTCTTCAGGGAAAACCTAGCTGTGCCTGATGGAGTGTGTGCGGTAGGCGGCCAGCATTCCAGGGGTTTTGTGGCCGCGGTAGGAGTCGACCACCAGCATGGCTCGTTTAGCCGCCGCACCTTTGATAGAGTTGAGGTAAAGGAGGATCTCCCCTCTGAGCCACTGACACACCGCATCCTCATCCATCCACCCATTCTCTTGGGCTTGCACCACCACACCTGCCAGCACAAGGGTTCAGGACAGGAGATGCACACGGGATCATGAGACTTGATGGTAGTAAACCCTGGACAGCACATGCACAACATATTCGTACAGATTCGTACAGATTCATGCACAGCACTGACCTTTCGTTTTTTCGCACTTGGGTGGGTTCTTCATCTTGAACCAAACCCACGGTCGCAACATTTTCCCGCTGGCCATGCATGCAAGCATCACACTCAAGCACTGCTTCTCATATTCGGCTGTCCGCATAGGGACTGACCGCGCCCACCTGTGCTCCAGAGTGCGCTTGGCGGGCATCTATACAAACAGTGGAGTCTGATCCGCGTTGATTATGCTGTTCTGGTCGATGCCATACCGCGCGCGATTGATGCGCACGAACTTCCAAAACCCTTCACAGCCCTTCACACACTCCACATACATGATGGGGAAAGAGAGAGGAAGCTTGAGGGTACAAGCATGAGCTTCAACTGCTGGAATTCACGACATGGAAAGGTACAAGCATGAGCCACTTCGAGGAGGGTACAAGCTGTTGGTGTAACCTCATGGTTTGCACTCGACTTGTTGTCCTTGTCCGTGCATGCGTGTATGCTTGAAATGGTATGAGGGCATGAGATAATAGTGTGTGAATGTTGAGTCATGATGTCGAATGTGTGTGTCAAGTAAATAGAGAGTTATCGCTAGTCGCGTGTCACATCGTCGTTTCCGTGTCGTGTGCGTTTTCTATTTTGTCGTGTGTCGAACGTTCGGCGTGTCGCAAGGGTGTGCAGCAAGCTTCCAAGAACTCAAGGAAGAATTTATCTTGAAGAACCAAAGCCTTGGTTTCAAGATTCAAGTGATTTCGAAGCTCGCCTAAAGGGTAAACTTCAAGATACAGAGAATAGTTATATTACAATGTGTAGTGTAACATTTCTCTTGGTGTAGGCCCTTGTGGAGGGTAGTTTTGAGACCCTTTGTGGCACTGCTCCTGGGGTTTGTAGAGGCTGAGAGTCATTCCCAACTCGTAACTTCTTCCTAGTTGCTACAAGACCGCCGTTCATCCAAACTATTATTACGTCGTCCAATTTAAATCAAATCGATTGATTCATATTTTTTAATGTAGATGACGTAGCGGTTTCCAGATCCAATTTATAGCATGTCATTTGGAGCTGTGACTAGAACACTATCAACGTTTGAAGCCACTCTGTCGAAATCCGCCTGTGCACTCTATCTTTCGTTTTAGGCATATTTGAGACTATTGCGACTATAACACAAGCATGAGATTCATGAAAGTAATTACCGTTGCTTTGCTTCTGGCCGACCTTTGTGCAAATGCGCATGACGATATTCCAGCGGTCGTGGAACCGCTGGCTCTAATGAGAAGAGGCGGTCCACTCCTTCCCCGGGTAGTGCTTCTTCATCCTAGCCCAGCTCCACACTTGCGTGTCCTTCATGGAGATAGGCACGCCCTTCGCCCGATGCACACAAATGTGGCGGTAGAGCGCCTCCTCCATGTCGGAGTAGTGTAGGTGACGCCCTGCACCATGCAATCGTTCCCTGCTCCTCGCTGCGTCGTTGTAGACTCCAGCATCCCTCTGCCCAACCCACCGCCAAATGGTTGCTACTAAATCACCAGACTCTGTGGCAGTCTTCTTCAATGATTGAGCTCACCGTACCGCTTTGCCCATTTGAGCTTCTCCTTCACGCTCCAGCTCCTCCGGTTGCGCTTCACGCCGCGGCTGCGAGGGGACAGCGGTCTTGCATCCAGGTTCTTCTTCGTAAGTGTCAGAATGTTATGTGTTGTGTAGTGGGGTACTCAACAGAGAGTACAACCCTTTTAGGATTTCCTATATGTACTCCACCTGCCTGCTAGTACAACCCCTCTTCATCTGTTCACATTCTCGTTCGTACTTCTGACATGGTATTCAGAGCAGGCTCTTTCCTTGAGCCTTCCTCAATGGGCCCACCGTTCGATTCCACTGCTGTTCTTTCAGTCGTAAGCCCCGGGCGCGTGACTATTTTCCTGCCTGTCGCGCGCCCTGGGCGCGCGACGTTTTCTGCCCGCCACGCGCCCCGGGCGTGCGGCGGTTTTCTGCCCACTGCGCGCCCCGGGCGCGCGGCGGTTTTCTGCCCGTCGCGCGCCCCGGGCGCGCGACGGTTTGCTTGCACCCGTGGCACCCGCGCGCCGCTCCGTGGCACCCGTGCGCCGCCCCGTGCACCCGCGCGCCGCCCCGCTGCACCCGCGCGCCGCTCCGGTACACCCGCGCGCCGCCCCGTGCACCAGCGCACCGCCCCGTGCACCCACGCGCCACCCCGTGCACCCGCGCGCCGCCCCTCTGTAGCCACGGGGCAGCTTCTTCCCCGCCCCCCCTGCCCCACCTTCTCCTTCCTCTCCCTGCTGCGCGTGCAACCGTGGGGGGGAGGGTATGGGGGTGGCGGGTGTGAGTAATCTGCTGTTCCTCCTCCTCCTCTCTCTCCCACTGCTGCAGCTGCCGCTGAGGGGGGGAGGGTGTGGGGGAGCCGAGGGAGTGGCGCTAGGGATGCAGAAGGAGGTGTGGAAAGGGGGTGTGGGACAATGGGGGGAGGTTGAAAGGAGGTAGCCACCATGAAGCCAGCAGCTCCAGTAGTCCGGATGCCCTTGCTCCGGGAGCCCGTGAGCCCGTTGCTCCAGTCGCCCGTGGGTCAGTTGCTCCAGCCGCTCGTCTAGCCGCGGAGCCAGTTACTCCAGTAGTCCGGATGCCCTTGCTCCGGTAGCCTGTGTGCCAGTTGCTCCAGTCGCCCGTGTGCCAGCAGCTTCAGCTGCCGCCTCCTACCTCCTCTCCTCTCATAGTCCCTCCTCCTCCTCCTCCTCCTCCTCCTCCTCCTCTCTTGCCCTCTAGTTCTGCCACTAGCCTTTGCTTATGACCTAGTCATGCGATTGCTTGTTGTGTTGACTATACCCCACTTTGCCTATGGGGGTGTGTCAGAATGTTATGTGTTGTGTAGGGTGTAGTGGGGTACTCAACAGAGAGTACAACCCTTTTAGGGTTTCCTATATGTACTCCACCTGCCTGCTAGTACAACCCCTCTTCTTCTGTTCACATTCTCGTTCGTACTTCTAACAGTAAGGTCCTTCGGTTTTTTCTTCTTAGCGTATTTTGGAATCGGACCAGCAGCTACAGCGTAGTCATCATCTGAACACTCGGCTGGTTCAGATGGTGCAGCAACTGGTGCCTTCTTCTTTAATGCCTTCTTCTTCGTTGGCGCAGGCGCAGTCTTCACTCTCCTTGAGGGACCTTCATCAACCTTCTGCTTGCCCTTCTCCGCCACCGTGAAACGACGTGTCTCTTTGCGTGCGGCAACGTCAACTTGGTGCTTCACATGCCGACGATAAAGCGGGACGTCATCTTCATCCAACCTCCACGGGTCGTCATCGTCACCCTCGTCGGCAGCGGCATCACCATCCTCTCCCGCGTCTTCATCAGCTGCAACAGCAGTTGGTTCAACGGTCGTAGCTGTCGTCATGTCCGCGTCACCACCTCCAGCACGGCCATCTCCAGCTTCTGCATCACCTTCTTCACCATCTCCTGCACGCCACTCTTCCACCACTTCATCCGCGTAGTCTCTCAGCCACCACTCGTCCTCCTCGATTTGCGGTTCAGGTGTAGCTCGCATATCACTCGCGCCATAGTGGCCGTTTTCAGGCCAATCTTCTTCGTCGGAACCTTTGTTCGCCTCAGGGAATGACTCGACGTAGCTCTTGACGTGGGCTCCTTCCTTTGACGCTGCACTATTTTTCGTCGCGGACGGCGAAGAACAGTAGATCGGGATGTTGTCGCTTGGCGGGTTAATGCATCCGCTTTTAGCGACATAAACCGGGCTAGGTGTGTATAATCCGACGGCTGGCATCTTACATCGCCAGTCATGCGTAAGGCGTAGAGAGAGGAGAGGGACGGGGAGTCTACCGAGCATTTGGGAGAGGTGATTTTTCGATCAACAAACAAGAATGAGGGAGCCAAAGGGTAGAACCCCCTCTGTGGTCTCATCTTTCCTCTGCGAGGAGATTCCTCTAAGAGGAAGGGACATTCACTGCCACCATGCTCAGGCGGCCACCTTTCTAGAAGTTGCCTACTTGCTGCCACGCTGCAAAGTCGCTGCTATGCTGGGGCAACTTTGCCACCCTGGTAATAATGACTGTTGTCTTTTGTGAAGTGTCTGTGGAGGTCAAAACTTTCGCCCTAGTAATGTCATTTGCTTGATTGGAACACCTCACAACCCGATTATGCATGATTTCATATGAAATAAACATTCCTCTTTATCAAATATATAAGACACCCTAAGAGTTCCGTTTACAAGATAAACATCACATTTTCAAGGCGATATTGGATAAGACCCATAGGTCTTATATCCGGGCGATGACGGTACATTACAGGTTGATCCAAAAAATTGGTTGCCATATTACTATGTAAGGGGTGGCACATGGTTAATCAAACCCGGAGCACCGCTGGGACATCGCCACCATGACAGTGAAGGAGGCGTTGGAGAGCTGGAAAGGCAAGGCGGTGAAGGCCGCATGGATGAGGAGATTCGGAGCCTCATCGCCAAGGGCACGTAGGAGCTTGTCCAGCGGCCACGCGGTGTCGGCGTGATGAAGAACCGGTGGGTGTGATGACTAAGTACCACGTCGACGACACGATCGCCCGCGAGAAGGCTCCCTTGGTCGTGTAGGGCGGCACGCAGGTGTACAACGTCGACTACGACGAGAGGTACGCGCCGGTCGGGAGCTACCTCACGCTGAGGATCTTCCTCAGCATCGTGACCGTCCCCGACTTGCACTTGATGCAGCTCGACATGAAGAACGCCTTCCTGCAGAGCAAGCTCGACAGGGTGCTCTACATGTATCAGCCCGACTACTACGATGATGGGACCGGCCGCGTGTGCAAGATGCTGAAGAGCTTGTACGAACTGAAGCAGTCGCTGCTGTTGTGGTACTTGGCGCTCAACGTGGTGCTGACCGGCGCCGGCTGGAGCAAGAGCCAGGTCGACGAGGCCCTCTACTTCAAGGTCGGCGACGACAGCATGGCGTACTGGGTGCTCGACTATGTCGACGACTTGCTTTCCTCCAGCAGCAGCACCGCGATGCTGAAGGAGCGGAAGGAGCTGCTGGATTCCGCCTTTGAGCTGCGCGAGATCTCGCCGGTCGAGAAGTACCTCGGGCTGGAGATCGTGCGCGACCGACTGGTGAGGAAGCTGTGGCTCCACCAGCAGGCTTACGTCGACAAGCTGCGTGGGCGTTTCATCGAGGAGGAGCAGGGCGGTCGAATCCGAAGACGTCGGTCTCTGTCGACGCCTATGCCGAGCTGACATTTGACGACAAAGAGGCTCAGTCGCGCGATGAGGAGGAATACCGGCAGAAGGTCGGCTTGCTGCAGTTTGCGGCGACCACGACGAGGCCGTACATTGCCTTTGTGTGCAGCAAGCCAGGGAGCGGCCTGACCATGAGGGACGACCAGCACTGGCGTGAGGTCGAGCGTCACTTGCATGAGGTCGACCGCTGCCTCGCCTACCTCGCCGACACCCGTGACGCCGCCATGGAGTCCGGCGGTGGACCAGAGTCGCTGTGCTTGGTCGGCTACGCGGAATCCGACGACGCCGGAGACAAGCAGAACCGCTGCAGCACGAGCGGCTACGTTTTTGTCTTCGGCAGTGCCGCCGTCTCCTGGACAAGCCAGCGCCTCAAGTGCGTGACGCTCTCGTCGACCAAGTCAGAGTACATCGCGACCACCTAGGGCTTGGGGCTGAAGGGCAACCTCAAATACATGGATCGACGCTACATCTGGCTGCAGCTGTTGGTGAAGTGCGGGAAGGTCGCATTGCGCTACATCCTGACCGCCGAGCAGCCAGCCGACTTCCTGACGAAGGTCCTTCACTTTCTGGCCTTCAAACAGTGCTATGTCGCCATCGGCCAAGTGCGTCTGGCCGACATTGGCGACGGCGACGACGACGTGCAGCAGTAGGTGCCATGCCCTTCTACACGGCTGGTGCAGTGACTGGCGTGATGTCTGTTGTATGCACGCCGACGACTTTTCCTATGTATCCTATCCCTCTGGGTCTGGAAAGACCTCGTGTGTGGGTGCCCAAGCGTGAGCTGGGCAGGGGAGTGTTGACGGGAGTTGGCCCCGCCCTCGCTGGCAAGCCGCCTTGTTGCAGCGCTGGCAAGCCGCCATGGTGCAGCGCTGACTGGTCGCCGACTTGCAGTGCTGGCAAGCCGCCATCGAGCTGCGCTGGCAGGCCGCCAGCTTGCTGCGCTGGCAGTCGACCTGCCTGTCTGCTAGGTTGTTTTGCATCTGATGTAGTCATTGTTTCCATTGTCATTCCTATCGTTTTACCCAGCTTTTGTTAGTAAAACTCTTGCCAAATTTCCCTGTGAATGCGCAAGTAGAGAGAACACGAGCAAACGCTACGATCACTCGTACCACCCGTGCTCCCCTATAGTCAAGCTCCCACCGGTGTAGAGTGACTCTCCGCAACCCTCTCATGACCAAAGGCATCATTAGCATATCACCGTAATCCTTCCAAACCATCTGCACTGAACACACCAAGCAGCGCATCCTATTGCCCAAGGTGATTCTTATTGACGCTTGCCCATGGCTGTCATAGCCAGCCCATGCTAATTTTCTTTCACTATGTACATATCATGCTTGCCCAATATTGTGCTCTTATCATACTCGCTCATTTGCACTTGACATATATGAGTTGTTTGACTGTCTAACTCACATATTTGAACTGTGGTGTTCTCACCTCCCTTGTGTTGTGAAAAATGCTTGATTAGGATGTACGTACAGTACTATCGACATAACTTGTATTCAACAACATAGGGCAGACAAAGCATTTCATAACACAATCACTCCACCCACAGCATGTTCAGCCAATCCACTACAGCTAGGCAAGAAACTCGCTCAACGTATCATCCCCACTGTGATCAACTATAGGATCATGCAACTCGGCAAGTCCATCCAAAGTTTCACACTCTCCCCAAAACATTTCGACGCAATTATCGATTCTTGGAGAGATCAAAACGGAAACGTCTTCATAAAAGACGTCCAAAGGCAGGATAGGAAAAGCTATGTCGGCAGCAACGACGTCCAACTCAGAACAAAACTGAAGCTGCTCCTCATTCTTACCAGCAGCTTCAATGAAAACAGGGCTGGAACTGAAGGGTGCGGGGGCTGATTCGGTGCGCCTAGCTCTTTTAGCACATGTTGTGCTGTCGAGCAAACCACTATCACTCCACTCACTGAATTCTTTCTCTCGGATTGATGGTGTAACGCTGCTGTGGTCAAGGGGAATGCTCCTCTCAATGAGCTGAATGGAAGGAGCTTCACCAATCGGTGCGCCTTCCAAGCTGGATCCACATTTAGAAGAACAACAACCAGCGGCGTCGGGAACTGTTTGGGAAACATCTTCAGCATCCTCATTGTTTGCCGGGGTTGGGCACTGCTGGAAACTTTTTTTAGAAACCGTAGAGGAACCGGCTGCGTGCTCTGGAGTGACGGTAGCACTGCTGGCGGAGATGGCTGCTGTAGCGGCAGGAGGAGTGAGCACTGCGGGAGCATCATCATCATGGTGTTGCACTGAATGCGGGTCAGAAACTGAATGGAGGTTGGCGTTGACAGCGCATGAAGCAGAACAGCGGCTTTCTGTGGCCGGAGATTCAGGTGGAGCAGCAGCAGGGGAAGCATTGTCATAATGATGGCACTCCCGGGGTGGATGTATCCTGGTCTGTTTCTCAGGTGCCTCCACAGCAGGCTGCTGACTGGATGCACCCTGAGGGTGCATACTGACTGGACGGCTCGGCTCCTCGCAGATGCGTTTCTCGAGAGGAGGCGGGTGGTTGTGGTGGGGGCTGCTGTAGTTGATGTGAATTGTCGACAACATATAGTCTCTTCGCCGGTCATAATCCACAGTCTTCTTAGCTCTGCAGGAGGACTGGCTTTTGGAGCACGAGCACCTGTAGTAGCACCTGCCACACGAGGGTCATGGGGAAGGCGGGTGCCATCATAATGTTAGGTGTCAAGATCGTTACTACCTCACGAGACATTTGCCTCTGTGATCTTGTTACCACTGCAGCCATTGATTCGAATGTTGGTGTTTTTAACCAAATTAAACGTTCAAGCTACATAATCATCATACTCCCAGGTTGCAAGCACTAACTTACCGAGTGATGTAGGTGTCGTGAACATGCTTTTTGACCGTATTTCAGCCAAATGTAGCCGTCAGCACGAACGATAGACTGCATCATGCCGGCATCGATAGCAGATTCCTCCACCTGGGGCGACATTGTTTTGCAGGTGACCTGTCCCTGGTACTCCGAATACTAGTCGTCTAAAAGTGACCTCCTACTCGGAGGTTGTCAATTGCCAATTTGTGAACGTGTGTGAGATTGCCAACAGGTTGTCTTACACTTTGAGATGAGTACTGTTGAAGGTATGAAATCTTCACTTACTAGGAAAGTGACGGACCTGCTCGATTAAGTTATGAGTTAGAAGAATTGTAAAAGTCCAGTGCCAGTGGCAGAAATTGTAGAGAGACCAGCAGTTTCACTGGCATGGAGCCGCTAACAACGTGAGGGGAAGCTTAGGAACCCACGGGAGGCTACTACATTCTGCTGTCTGCCGCCGCAAAGTGATATAACGGCTATCACTGTGCCCTAGCGGAGTTCCGCTGACAGCCCTAGTAGCAGCCCGATCAGTGATCGTGATACGTTGCCAGTTTGGGGTAGAGGGTTGGACGGTTTTAGCGGCTGTTTTGGGATTGGGTGGGAATTTGCTTGCTCGTATTGGCCATACAAGCAGCCAGAATCTCAGGTGCGGCATCCATGCTGCCACGATGGACTTGGATGTGACTGCAGCATGTAGCGCCACTAAGTTGAAGGTAGAGCACCATGTTCGTCAGATGCACGCACATGCCCCAGAGGCAATGTGTGTACTGAAACAGCTGGGCATGCATCATTCTAAGGCCAGAGTGGTCTCAATTTGGGGTTTCACCCAAACTTTGAAAGTTCTTCAGGTTGGATTTTCATAAGTCTTCACCCAAACTTTGGTTCGGCGGTTTTGTAGCTGGGGCTTGGTTTCCGTCTGAGCTGGCCCGCTGCCCGGGGCACGATGAAAGACGGCAAAAAAGCCTTTCGGACCAAGGTAGATTCGAACTCGGACCAAAATACAGTAACTGACTCGCTCTGAATAATGTGGTAACTGTTTTCTATACGAAGTTTTGAATGCTACCACGGCAAATGGGACGAGGATTTTGTTGCAATTTATTGACCCTGAATTACACCATCGGTAACGAAAATGCATCCAATTTTCGTGATTGGAAATGCGGTCATGCGGATTTTTTCGGACCAAACGACACTATTGGTAACGAAAATGCATCCAATTTTCTGCCCTGACTTAAACGGACCGACAGTGTCGTTTGGTCCGTTAGTGGCCGGTAGTACCAAGCCACCACAACCAAGCCGGTGTACAGTTGTGTCGTTTGGTCGGTCTGACCGAACGAACCCCGCGCAACATTGGCGGACCAAACCAGCGGTACTGTAACGAGCGAAATCGTTCGAGAACATTCCCTCGTCGTGCCAATCGGTCTGGACGTCTCCATGGTCCACCCGCCACACACCACACGCATCACAGCTGTACAATTGATGCCCAACCAGTGCACGCGGATTTGCCTTGCGCCGGATGGAAACGCTGCACCCGAGGTTGTTTCCCCAGCCTGTTGCTCCCACGTTATAAGCGCGCCGCGTGGTTATCAACCAATAGTAACGAACAGACCGAGGTCAAGCAGAAGAGACTGAAGTCAAATAAGGTAACAGATCTTGTTTATAAGCACCTGCGAATCCTTTTTAGCTAGCTGCGAATTGACGAAACTTATGCGAAATGCTCGTTACAGCTTATACGCCCCTGTTAAGATTAGGAGATTAGGCTGGACTTAGGTTTAGGAGAGGTTTGCTAAGGAGAATCATGGAGGGGGAAGTTGGCCAAAAATGAGAGTTTGAATAATGGAGGGCATACAAAGATATAGGCAAGGAGAAAGGAATTGGGTGCACCACCAACACAACAAGTTTATAACTACACTAAAGCTACAGCTACAGGCAGGTACATAAATATATATAACTATATATTAACACACCCCCATAACTGCCTGCAGCAGGAGCTTGTGCAGCAACACCCCCTGAAGGGGTACACCATGGCAGAGAACAGCGGAAGCAGGAGAGGACAAGCGAGGAGGAGGAGGAGAGAGAGAGAGAGGGAGAGAGAGAGAGGAGGAGGTGGGCGACGGATGAAGCTGCCAGTCCACGGGCTACTGGAGCACTGGCTCTCGGGCACAGGGGTAACTGACTCGTACGCCTGGAGCATTCTGCTCGTACGGCTAGAGTGACTGACCCGACGGGCGACTGGAGCAACGGGCTCACTGGCGACTGGGACTGCAGGCTTCACAACGACCACCCCCCTCCAACCTCTCCAACCTCTCCCCCCCCCCCCCCCCAAACCTCCCCCCCACAGCGGCGGAGACGGCTGGAGGAGCATACAGATGGAGGAGGAAGCAGCTGGAAAACGGAGAGGAGAGGGGAGGAGGGGCGGCTGGAGGAGAGGAAAGAGGAGGAGAGGTGGCTGGAAAACGGAGAGGGGAGAGGAGGAGAAAGAGGCTGGAAATCGGAGAGGGGAGAGGAGGAGAAGGCGGAAGCAAGGGCGCAGCGGAAGGGAGAGAGGCATGAGGAGGAGAGACAGCTGGTGGCGGTTTTCTGGTCACCCCCGCCACCCCCTCATCCCCCCCCCCCTCACGGCCGTAAACACGGGCGCGTGAGAGAGGGAAGAGAAGGGCGGCGGCTGATGTTGCAGGCCGCCACCCGCCACCCCCTCACCCTCCCCCCCACGCCAGAAGGCGCGGCAGGGAGAGAGAGGAGGGTCGCGGTTGGCGCTGGTCGGCGCTGCTGTCGCGGCTGGCGCTGTAGTCGCGGCTGCCGCTGGCTGGCGCTGCTGGCGCTTCTGTCGCGGCTGGCACTGTGGTCGCGGCTGGCGCTGATGTCGCGGCTGGCGATGCTGGCAGCGACGACGCGCTGGTCGTCGCGGCCTTCGTGACCGTCGCGCAGCATGCCCGAACGTCGCAGAAAAAATCGTGGCAGCAGTAATTTTCGCAGCAGCAGCAGATTTCGGGGCAGCAGCAGATTTCGGGTAGCAGCAGAATCCACGCCACTAGCAGCAAAGTCCATGGCGGCTTAGGCCTAGGAGGTTAAACCTCACTCTGATAACATGTTAAGATTAGGAGATTAGGCTGGACTTAGGTTTAGGAGAGGTTTGCTAAGGAGAATCATGGAGGAGGAAGTTGGCCAAAAAGGAGAGTTTGAATAATGGAGGGCATACAAAGATATAGGCAAGGAGAAACGAATTGGGTGCACCACCAACACAACAAGTTTATAACTACACTAAAGCTACAGCTACAGGCAGGTACATAAATATATATAACTATATATTAACAGCCCCCTTCACAAGGCAACCGGGAGGGGCTCAAACAGGCATCAATTGTACGTGTACTTATATCCACGTGGTTGCACGTGTGGATGTCGGTGCGGACACGGTCCGGTAAGAGCTTGACACACACACACACACTAAAACCCGCACACATGCAGTACTTCGATACGGAGTAATATCTGAACCGTAATCACAAGCTGCATCCATTAAAATCACAAATAACCAGGAGGGGCCAAAACTACGTACTCATTGTTTCACATTGCCAGGATGGCTCATAGTATACCCCTCATGAAATGGCCACCAATCACACGTACTGTACCCTGACTAACTACACACATATACCTTACATGTAATACACCCAACAATGAGTGATGCCAGTGCATGCTCGCTGATGCATGTCCGTGCCTGTTACTGCGTGTTACCGCACGGCTTGGACCACACAGTAATGCCTGTCCATGGGATGCCTGTTCAAGTAATGCATATTCAAGTGTAATCTGCTCATGAATTGTGCTCGCTTCAGTGCAGCGCACCGGCTGTGCGGCCTGCTTGGCCTTGGCAGACGTGCACTTAGCCATGGTCACTGATGGCCGCGAAATGGCATCTGTCATGTAGAAATTGGCCACCTGGGGGTGAACGACACGATGGGGGGTTGAGAGGGGGTGAGAGACGAGAGAACAGGTGACAGGTGAGAAGGGTTGACGCAAGCAGTTACTCTCAGGACCACCTGCAAATCTGATAGCGAACGATGCAAAGAGGGGACGAGAGAGGGAGAGAGAAGATGAGAGGGGAAAAGGGGAAGCAGGGGTGAGAGGGGGTAAGGGTTGAGAGGGTTGAGAGGTGATGAAAGGGGAATGAGAGGGATTGAGAGGGGTTGGACGTGTCATGTCTGCAATGGGTCATGAGTGCAAGCAGCAGGGCGAGAATGAGACAGTGAGAGGTGGCTTACAGGGCAGCGGGGTCAGCAGGGTCAAGGCAGCAGGCAACAGGGAGGAGGGGAAGGGTAGGGAAGAGAAGGGTATTCCCCTCAACGCACCTTGGCAGAGATGGGCGTGCCCCCCCAACTCGCCAGCCGCACCTCCCTGCTATTTGGGCGTCACTTGTGAGAGCTCTCAGCAGTGACTCCCAAAGAGAGAGGATGTGCCCAGCCAACACCTTCCAACTCGCCCACTTTTGAGTCGACTCAAAAGTCAACTCAACAGTGACTCCCAAACAGAGAGGATGCGCCCCGCCAGCTCCTTCCAACTCGCCCACCGCACCTCCCTGAACGAACCCTGGCTTGGGTAGGAGGACAGAAGCGGGAAGAGGAAGGTGGGTTTAGTAAAGGGGAAGGGGCAGGGAGGAGGGAAGAGGAGGGGAAGAAGCGATCCAAAAGGGACGGCGAGAAGGGGAGGAGGAGGGGAAGGGAGGAGGGGACGAGGGGACGAGGGGAGGAGAGGAGGAGGGGAAGTGAGAGAAGAGCGTTCTCTTATAGGGCCTCGCAAATTACACCTCCCAGAGTGTTTGAGATTTATTTTGAGAATTCTTAAAATAAACCTCAAACAGAGAGGAGGAGGGGAAGTGAGAGAAGAGCATTCTCTTATAGGGCCTCGTGAAATACACCTCCCAGAGTGATTCCTGCACTCGTCCCCTTCTCTCCGTCCCCCTGCTCACCCCTCCCCTCCGCCCCCCTGCTCCCCCCTCCCCACTTCGCCCCTTGAGAGCGCCTCGCTAATGACCTTGTAGGTCCCCAGGTCGATTACACCCCTTCCACCCCTGCTCAATCTACCCCCTCCATTCGCGCCCTCCTCACCTCACCTCTCCCTCCCCTTCCTCTCCCCCCTTCCCCCTCACCTCACTGCTCACCTCGCCCCTCCACCAACCCTCCTCCTCCGCCCCCCTCCCCCTGCTCACCCCTCCCCCTTTCCCCCCCCCCCGCCCGCCCCCTGTTCACCTCGCCTCGACAATGACCCTGGACGACCCCAGGTCGATCTCACTGCCCTCCCACCCCTAGCCTCCCACCCCCCCCTCCCTTCCCACCCCTAGCCTCCCACCCCCCCCTCCCCTCCCACCCCTCGCCTCCCAGTCCCCCCTCCCCTCCCACCCCTCGCCTCCCACCCCCCCCCTCCCCTCCCACCCCTCGCCTCCCACCCCCCCTCCCCTCCCACCCCTCGCCTCCCACCCCCCCCTCCCCTCCCACCCCTCGCCTCCCACCCCCCCCTCCCCTCCCACCCCTCGCCTCCCACCCCCCCCTCCCCTCCCACCCCTCGCCTCCCACCCCCCCCTCCCCTCCCACCCCTCGCCTCCCACCCCCCCCTCCCCTCCCACCCCTCGCCTCGACAATGACCCTGGACGACCCCAGGTCGATCCTAATGCCGTCCATCTCCCAGGTCCCCCCCTGCTCACCTTGCCCCTCACCTTGCCCCTCACCTTGCCCCTCACCTTGCCCCTCACCTTGCCCCTCACCTTGCCCCTCACCTTGCCCCTAACCTCCCTCCCTGCACGTGCTCGCCCCTGCATTGCGCACTCCAGCAGTGGTGGAGGCGAGCGGAGGGAGGGACGGGGGAACGGGGGAGGGAATGGGAAGCGGAGGGAGGGATGGGAGGGTGAGGGAGGGAATGGGGAGAGAGGAAGGGAATGGGGAGAGAGGAAGGGAATGGGGAGAGAGGAAGGGAATGGGGAGAGAGGAAGGGAATGGGGAGAGAGAGAGGGAATGGGGAGGGAAGAGGAAAAGGAAGGGGGGGTGAGGGGGGGGGGGGGGATGGGGGGATACGATGCTGGGCCTGGCTACCAGCGAAAGCAGACGCATGCTGGTTTGGAATCACATCGTTGGGATTCCCACAGGCAACTTCAAGAATTTGCGATGTAGGAGTAACGAGAAACGAAACGGGGAGCCATGAAATATTAATGAGAAATGCAGGATTGACAAGCGAGATGCGGGAGGAGGAGAAAAGGGGAGTGGGGGAAGAGAGAGAGGGGGTGGAGAAGGGGGGGGGGGGGAGAGTGAAGGGGAGGGGGAGGGAGGGGCGGGATGTTTTGTTTGTCAGTGGACAGAGAATCAGGGGGTAAGGGAAAGGGGAGACAGGGAATGAAGAGGGAGGGCATGGAGCATAGGAGGTTCAAGGGGAATCTTTGCCTGTTAGTGGACTTTTGAGTCGACTTATAGGACTAGGGGTCAACTCAAAGGACTAGGGGTCAACTCAAAGGACTAAGGGTCAACTCAAAGGACTACGGGTCAACTCAAAGGACTAGGGGTCAACTCAAAGGACTAGGGGTCAACTCAAAGGACTAGGGGTCAACTCAAAGTAAGGGCGAAGGGAGAGGAGGAGAGAACGCATTGGACGCTGCATTGAGCATGCAAGCACCTCCACCTTCATCCCCCCACCTGTTCTTAACCATGCCATGTTCGTTCGTAACCATGCCATGTTCGTTCGTAACCATGCCATGTTCGTTCGTTACCATGCCATGTTCGTTCGTTACCACTAACATTTCATCGCAAACCTTCTTTCCCCCCCCCCCCCCACCACCATCACTCGCCGGACACCACTTCCCCTCTACACCCCCCAGCCTCCCCGTAGACTCCTTGCACCTCACGGCGCATGCCCCCCTTTCCACTCAGCTCAAAAGTCATGCCCACCCTCCCACCATCCCATCCCACCATCCCACCATCCCATCCCACCATCCCTGCCAGACACCCTCGTTCCCTCTACATTTCCTTCCCCCCTCTCTCCACCCCGACCCCTTTCCCTCTACACTCCCCTCCCCGGCCCCCTCTCTCCCCGTGAACTCTTTCCGCTACATTTCCCCGCCTCCCCACGTTCTCCGCGCACCTCACAGAGCATGCCGCCCTCACCTCACAGAGCATGCCGCCCTTCTCCTTGAGCAGGCGGCAGATCTCCGCGGATCCGTACGACTGTGCGTCCGCCAAAGGCTGCCAGGGGGGGGAGGGCGGAGGGGGGGGAGGGGGGTCAATGGCCGCCATGTCAAGCGGCCCATGCCTTGCCATGCCATGCCATGCCATGCCATGCCATGCCAACCCATGCCATCCCATCCCATGCCATCCCATGTCATGTCAACCCATGCCCATGCCGTGAAAAACCCATGCCATGCCATGCTATGCCATGCCGCGCCATGCCAACCCATGCCATTACATGATATGCCATGCCATGTCATTCCATGCCAGAGTCACAGAACCAGGTAACAACGTGCTGTCACAACAATTCGACGCCATTCACCAGGTAACAAGTTGAAGTCATCCCGATGGGAAGTCACAAACTTAGGGGACAGAACGAATCCACACTGTCAGAAGCAATGGCCCCATGCGCCTCTCACCGCCATGTGCCGACGATGCTTCCGCCAATGCTTCCGCCAATGCTACCGCGGGTGGCGGAGTCGCCGCTTCCGCTAGTTGCGGGGGGCCACCGCCGGTTTCCGCCGCGTGGGGGGGTTCGCCCAACTCCACGGCTTGCGCAGCCTCCGCTGCTACTGCCATGGTTTCAGCAGGAGCCTCCGCTGCTGCTGCTGCCGTTTCCGCCGGTTTCCGCGCAGGAGCATTCGCGGCTGGCATTTCCGCAGCAGAAGTTTCCGCGGCTGGAAATTCCGCAGCAGGAGAATCCGCGGCCGGCGGCTGGTATTTCGCCTGGAGGTGTCGGTCTGTGCTCTGCGTGTTTTCGGGCTTCTGGTTCAGTTGACGCGGATACGTGGTTACTAGACTATGCGACGCTTTCTCGAAGCGTAGCGTCGCATCGTCTAGTGCGAAACCGGTGCTCAGTATTTTTCGCGGTTCGGCTGAGGAGACTACCTAACGGACAGAAAGTTTCTGTCGACGCGTGATCGTTCCCGTTCGATATATACTAAGATCATGATGGATGACGGGATGTCAAGCTAGACTAGTTTACATCGACGAAAACCTGACAAAACTTTCTACGAAGATTGCACTATCGAAGGAATTGAACATCATCCGTTGACATCCATTTGGGGATGTAGGTACATGTCAGCCCTAGAATCGAAGATTCCGACCGTCAGGATTCGCCGACATCCACAAACGGATGTCGACGTTTTACACACGATGCTCGTTTGACTAACCCAAGGTCGCAAATTTCGTCAAAAAAAAGGGCTTATAAAAAAATTGTAACTCCCCGTTGACAGTTTGACTTCAGTCTCTTCTGTTTGACTTCGGTTTATGTGGTTTGTATTGGTTCATAACCACTGCAACTTGCTCGGGGGGCTTGTAATGTGGGTGCAACTGGCTAGTAAAAAAAACACGGGTGCAGACTTTCCATCCTGGGAAGGGCAAATTAGCGCGCAGGGGTTGAGCATCGTGTGTACTTCGGACAACCCCTTATCTAGGGAAGGCAAGTGGTAAAGGCAACGCGCGAAGACGGGGTGGCAGGCGGACCTAGCGCATGCTCGAGGTGTAGGGCCGGATCGCGGGTTACCAGCCGAGCCGTTTGATTTGGGCGCGGCGGTCATGATGGCGGGAACAGTAGTCGAGGCGAATGTCGCGAGGTGGTAACGGAACATTGTTTGGTTGAGATGGCGGAAGATGTATTTTACGCGTTATGTGAGGCGACGCAAAGTAAGGAAAAGTTGTTCTCCTTACAAACATAAAAACCACTGTAGGGAGCTGAGCGTGTAAGATAATCATTTTGTTTTTTGCAAAAATATGTAGTTTTTATATCGGACGGTGCAAACATCGAGTTTCAGAGGTACGGAAATGTGTGTCAGAAGACCAGCACTGGTGATGGCCGGTTGATCCTAGGGAATGGATGTAGGCTCGCTGGCCTGGGGGGTTATGGGCGCGCACTGACCCGCTACTTAATAAGCCCTTCTATCACAGTGGTCTAGTGGTCGGGATTCTGACATGTGGTACGGATCAAAGCTCGGATGGAAGAGGGGGTACAAACTATCGCACTTTTCGCTGCAAAATGGCGGCTTGGTTTCACACATTGAAACTCAACCATCCCCTCCACCATTCTACTCGAACTTGAAACTTCAACTCCCACTCATAGTCCCAAAGTGTCTGTGGTTATTCTTAATATGTCGCGGCATTACTTGCTCTCTGTACTGCACCCACTGTACAGAGGGTACCAATAATTTTTTCGAAGGGCAAAGTATGACCATCTCACCGATATCAGGGTAAACTGTCCTGATTACCTTGATTTCATGATAGTGGCATGAGTTTGTCCTGAAATTTCAAGATGATGCTAAAATTTACCATGTAGCTTCTCGATAATTCTATGTTTTTTTCCATGACATTTCAGGAAGGATGTGAAGTGTTGCCCTGAAGCATCCGGATGAATGGCGAGGAATGCCCTGACTCGTGGGAAGGGGAAGAGGGGGGGGGGGGGGGGGGGGGGAGGGGAGGCGGGTTGTGGGGATGGGGGAGGTGAGGAGAGGGCAAAAAGGGTCGCACGCAGTGGTGGTAGGCAGGGCATCCTCGTCCTCGTACCACGCATGCACTGGGAACCCGCTCCTTTCGTGCCTTCTCCTCCACCTCTCTCGTGTCACGTAATGTTTTTTCCCTGAGAGATCAGGATGGTCCCTTGCTGGTAGGGTTGGGCATTTTACCCGAACGGGTCGGGTTACCCGACCCGACCCGACTGGTACTTATATTCGAGCTGACTACCCGCGCGGGTCGAGTAGTGTTACCCGCTCGGGTATTTTACTACCCGGTACCCGACCCGGGTGTCCAATGTCGGGTATGTGAAACCCGACGGGTCGAGTAAACCCGACCCCAAATGTACTCCTAAAGCAGGTTACGAAATAAATTGAAAATTTACAGTACATAATTGTTAACGGGTATACCCGACCCGACCTCGGGTATACCCGACCCGACCTCGGGTTGTAAATACCCGAGGTGTACAGAGCGGGTCGGGTATACACCCTGAGCATAAATACCCGAGGTCGGGTATACCCGACCCGACCCCACCTCAACCACGGGTAGCCCCAAACGGGTCGGGTCGGGTCGGGTCGGGCCAATGCCCAAGCCTACTTGCTGGTGCCTTGAAATTTCAGGATGGCCAGGAAGGTTTGCCCTGAAAAAACAGGGTATTTTGCAGAATTTTCAGGAGGTGCCCTGAGGGCCCAGGATGCCCTAAATAATTTTGCCCAAGCGCGTAGCCAAAATCGCGGAGGTGTTGAGCTACGAAGGCGGTATCTCATGCGTTGGCGCATTACTAGATGGGCGTGCGTGAAATGTCAAATCGTTGGGATTAACAAGGAGGATTTAAGAACAATAAATTATTGTACTCAATCATCCTACAACCGATATGCGACTCAAATTACATAATCTGGAATTACAGCGCAGGATGGCCCGAGAATGTCAAAGTCTCAAGAGTTTCCACCAACTCGTCAGTGTAGAGGCGCATCGAGGTCTCGGCAATTACAAGCCAGTATTCGATGCCACCTACAGCCTCCAAAGATACACGTGCATGCCGTACCGCACTACGCTAGGTCGGGTCGTGTCAGAGGCGCATGATAGGTGGAACACACAGCAGTCAAGGCAGCGGATGGTTATCGAACAGGTTAATGGGAGATTAAAGGAGAAGTAGAGAATTCTTGACAAGAGAATGGAATGCCACACTGACCGCGTGCCCTAGACGCTTGGCGCTTGCATTGCGCTGCACAACATTGAAGTGACGTTGGCCGGTCAGGATCGGTTGGCATCGATGGTGGCTCAAAGGCCCGGAGGCGCAATTAAGACCTACCGGCCCATGTGGGCGGGTTCGCACCTCGTCTTCGGATTAGGAGGTGGTTTGCAGCGATATACGCCTTATGGATCATCGCTCATCCTGGTATACGCGAAACGCCTCACGGATAAGAGATGTAAACTCTTCCCACTGCTTATTGGCGTTTGTCAAAGTGTTCGCGTATGACTTACGCCATCTTGGCAACGCTCTCTATATATTTCTTAATAGCAGTTTTTCGTCCGACACCGGACTTCCCCACCGTCCCCCCTTTGCTTTTATAGTCGTCTTATTTGCACGGGTACTGAAACGACGCGAGCACCATGCAATTGTCCCCATGTGAGGCAATGGCCACAGATAGAGACACCCGCCGTCGTACTAGTGACGTCTGAGGTGATGGCGAGGGACTGGAAGTTGGGTGCAGGAATGGTGTCCGACAATAATGGTGTCGGCGACGTTCGCAACCCCAATAGTCACGACGTTCGCAACCCCCCCGCCCCCACCCACCCCCCCCCCCCCCTCCATCCCAAGCCCCACCGTTTTTGTTCCTACTCCCTCAAAACCCAATTTCCAAAGGCGTCCTCCCAATCCAATCCTTGTTGTTCCAATATGTCATACCTGTAAAAATGAAAATGAGATTAGAACAGCATGCATGTGTACAAATACCTAACCCTAGCAAGTGCAACCACAAATCTCACCTAGCCTACCAAGCGTAACGCTAACAACACAAGTTACACTTGACACATTCCCTAGGCTAGGAAAGGGGCGGAGAGTGCATGGCAGACTTTGAGCATGAACGTTAGCCAACGGACCTCCTGAGCAGCCATGACACCAGCGTAGATCTCTGCCTCAAAATTGACGAAGCAACCGACGAGGAGCGAATAGACCTCCATGAGACTGCTCCTGCACCAAGACTGAAGCAGTAGCCCTGGTAGACCTGAGAGTCTCAGCATTGTCTGCCAACGACGCGTCGGTATGTCCAGTAAGTCTGACTGACCGTCGTCCACCAAGCACAAGCCCCATGCTGATGTGCTCGTCAGGTAGCGGGCTACCCTCGTAGCAGCCATCCAATGCGCTCGACGGTGTCTCCCAGTCACGACAAAGTGAGTCAGAATGCTGAGAGGATAGGCTAGTTCTGGTCGAGTACAGGACACCAGGTCCAGAGGCACCCCACCAGCTCTGCGTACGGACCACTGGTCTCAGCAGGCTCGTCAGGAGCAGGAGACGAGAGCGTGTGACCAACAGCCAGAGGAGTGAACTGCCGAGGGGAAATGAAGGTCGAAGCGCTGAAGGATCTGCTGCACCATGTGTGACTGTGTCAAAGTGATGGTGCGTGCTGCTCTGTCCCTAGTAATCTGCAAGCCAAGATAGCGGTGCAGCTCACCAAGGTCAGTGCAACTGTGTCTCTTCAGCATTTTAGCCTTCACTGAAGCCAGAGTTTCCCTATCTGCAGTCGCAAAGACCAAGTCGTTGAAGTAAACGAGACTGAATAACGTCGTCAGGCACTGACCATAGAGTGGCCGTCGCAGCCTCCACTGGGTCCTAGGAGTGAAAGAGCCAGTGAATCCAAGAGGACGGCGGAGCCAGATCTGCTCATGCAGGTTGCCCTGGAGAAAGGAAGTGGAGAAGTATAGCAAGTGCAGCTCGTAGTTGCGCTGTGCTGCGATGTGCAGCAGTACCCGAAGAGTAGTCATCTTTGGGGTTGGGGAGAAGGTCTGGAAGAAGTCTACCCCCTCACGTGGACAAAATCGTCTCGCCATGTAGCACGCCTTGAAGGCAAGCGGCGATCCAAGTGGTTGCTGCACCTTAAAAATCCACATGCCATCGACCATGCTCGCCCTAGGAGGGGGAACGTCGTCGACGCAGGTGCCTGTGGACCTCCAAGATCTCATCTCTGCGTCCATGGTTGATATCCACTGAGAGGCCCACGAACCCGAGACTACCTCAGCATAAATGCGAAGAATCGGGATGTGAACAGCGTCTGGGTCACCCTCAGGGGCTAGTAGCATGGCACAGAGGTGAGGAGCAGTGGCCGCAAGCAAGGCCAGCTCGAACTGCCTGTCATCACAACCAAGGGTAGGACCTCCCCCCGACAGGCTGAGGAGAGGCAGTAGGAGCTGACACCAACTGGGTGGCGTAGTCAAGGCAGGGGGTGGAGGCAAAGTCAGTGTCAGTAGCAACAAGAGCCGAGACGGACGAAGGAAAAGAAGTAGGGCCAATCACGAGAGAGGAGATGAAACGGGAGGCGATAGGGCGAGCAGTACGGAGACAGTAAGAGAGAGTGAGGGACAGTGAGAGAACGATGGAAAGGAAGACCCGTTCTTGCTGTTGGTGCTGCTGTTGCCGCTGCAGTTGCTGCTGCTGCTGCTTTGGCTACTGTTGCTGCCGAACGTCGCGCCCACGGGGGCAGACCCTTCAGCGCCCGCACCCCCAGAACCAGCACCTCCAGTGTCAGCACCTCCAGAACCAGCACCTCCAGTGCCAGCACCCTGAGAACCAGCACCTCCAGTGCCAGCACCCTCAGAACCAGCAACTCCAGTGCGAGCACCCTCAGAACCAGCAACTCCAGCGTCAGCACCTCCAGAACCAGCACCTCCAGCGCCACCACCCCCAGAACTAGCAACTCCAGCGTCCGCACCCCCATAACTAGCTCCTCTAGTGTCAGCACTTGCAAAGTCCACCGTGACCATCTGCGGCGGCACTAAAGGCTTCTGCGGCGTCTGGGAAGACGACGCAGGTGACTGTGGTGAAGGAGACGAGAGAGGAGGTGCAACCGAGGGAAGGGGGGTGGCATGTGACACACCAGACGGGGAAAGACGCTGGGGGGTTGGGACAACCGAAGGATTGGGATCAGAACGAGATGTGGGAGTTAGGAAGAGGGGAGGGGGGGGGGCCAGGGTACCTCTGATACAATTGACACTCCCACTCCAAGTCCCAGATTTTTCTTCCTTTCCCGTAGCCCAAGTCCGACTGTTTCTCTTGCCAGTTCTTCCTACTCCAGTTCCCACTGAATTCTCCCCCTACTCTTCCCCATCCCAAGTTTTGTTGTTTGTCTTGGCGATCTCTTTCAGCCGGTATTTAGATTGAAGCTGTAGTCTAGTGTGAAAATGAAACCATGCCCAAGCAAACAATGCAGTTTGCTAGACATAAGGCACAATGTGAGTGCATATTTTTTTGGTAGTCACCAGTTTTATTAGGGTTTCCTAGCTCCAGAGGTAAAGAATAGCCACAGTCCACACCGAGATCCAACGCACAGGGTAAAAACTGTATGAACAGAACATACCAGCGCAATACATAGGGTAGACTAAGCATTTACCAACATAATCTCTACAACGTATTTGCAATTTCACTGCCAATCAGAAAACGCCCTCAGTATATCATCCCCACTATGATCACATGCGGACGTTGGCGAGTCAACTACTGGATTGTGCAGCTCCGTAGGTCCATCCAAAGTTTGATACTCTTCCCAAAACAAATCGTCGCAGTTTTCGAAACTTGGAGAGATGAAAGCAGAAGCATCTCTGTCGAAGTCCTCCAAAGGCAGGAATGGAAAAGCGTCATTGGCAGCACCGCCATGCGACTCGGAACCAAATCGAAGCTGCTCCGCACATGTACTAGCACCTTCAAAAACTGCTGGGTTGTGATTGAAGCGTGGAGGTCCTGATACTACTTCAGTGTGCCTCGCTCTTTTTGCACACCGTGTGCCATCGGGCAATCTGTCCTTCCAGTCACCCAATTCACTTTTTGGCATAGACTGTCTCCCAAGGAGGATAGATCTGATGCTGGGGAGAAGAATAGAAACATGAGGTTCGTCATTAGGCGAGTCTTCTAAGCTGGAGCCAGATTCTGAAGAGCAACCAGTATCGATAGCTGTTTCCAAGACACCATCCACATCCCCATTGTTTGCTGGGACTGCGCACTGCTGCAAGTTTTGACTAGAAACTGCAGAAGAACCAGCTGCTTGCTCTGGAGCCACAGGTGCGGTGCTGCTGGCGGAAATGGCTGCAGTGGCAGGAGGAGTGACCACTGCGGGAACATCCTCACGTTGCACTGAATGCGGGATGGAAGCAAGATCAGGGTCGGCGATGACAGCACCAGAAGCAGCACTGCCGTCGCCCATAGCCAACGGTGCAGGGGTGGTGGAGTGGGCTCCGGCAGGGGAGAGTGTGTACCCGGATCTAGGAGCATTACCATCATGTTTCTGAGGCGCCTCCGAGTCAGCAACAGGGTGCATTGTCAGGCTGGTGGGACGGCTCGGTTCCTCCTCGCAGATGCGTTTCTCGAGAGGGGCTGGGTGGATGTGGTGGGGCTTGCCGTAGTTGATGTGGATTGAAGACAAGGAATAGTTGCTCCGGCGGTCGTACTCGACGGTCTTCTTAGCTGTGCAGGGTGGCTTGCTTCTGGAGCACGAACACTTGTAGTAGCACCTGCCACACGTGAATAGGACGGCATTGGAGTTATTGGCCACTAAGAAAAATACTTGAGTCAAGTTATCCCACTCCAGTGAAGTTCTGACATAAACAAGCAGTAATGCCCGGGAAAGCTACTCTCAAGCATAACTACAACTGTACGAGTACCACTACTTTTAGTAGTAGTCACCGCCGACTTTTACAGCATGCCTTACCGAGTTTTGTAGGTCTTGTAAACATGCTTTTGACCGTATTTCAGCCAAATATAGCCGTCGGCACGAACGATATCCTGCATCATGCGGGCATCGATAGCCGATTCCTCCACCCTCAGTGCCTGAGCCGACATTGTATCATACAATAGCACTCGTCAATATGGCGCTTTTGACCTAGTACTGCCTAGTATCAGCTCCAGGTGTCACCAAACGTGTGGACAAGCAGGAGAGAGCTTTCAAAGTTTTTTATGTTGAGTAGACATCAGGCTGATACTAACTCTCAGCTCTCCCTCTGGCAGAGCCAGTACTAGTAGTACTAGTACTCGGGAACGCGATCCACACAGAAGCGGGGGAAAGGGGAGGCGGCGGGGAGGCTGCGGCGCATGCCGGGTTCAACAACATGATGTTGGGGTATAGAATCCGCGTAACAGAAGGTCGTCATTGGTTAGAAGTACACATCAGCAAGGCTGACGCGAAAAGAGATTCTGGCTGTTGGAAATGCTGACTGGGAGTGTGGGCTGCTGGGGCGGGATTGCCCTTGCGTGTTTGGTCCTTGTGTCTTCACCAGTCAGACCAAGTCGCCAGTACAGAGTCTGTAGCTTCGCCTCGGGTGATCGTGCAACCAAGGCCTCTACCAAGTGCAAAACGACACAACTATACCAGTTGAAGTGGAGGGGCAGCTCCAAATAAGTCGAACCATCGCGTTACAGTGTCCAGATCTGGCGATCTTTTTCACCTGGTGCATGATCACAAGTGTTGAGGTTCGCGGCATTTCACGGACCTGTGCCACTTTGACATGAATGCACAGCAAATGCATATCCGGAATAGCTCATCGGACATCGGTCCGACGGGCCAGCAAATATGCTGTCGAAATAAAGGCCGCATTGTAATCAACCGTGGCAAAGCATCTCGTCGTCAATATTCGCCTTCATACAACCATGTGCACTTGAAACTAACAACTAATGCCCCTTCTTCACTCATCCGCATAATAGTTTTGCCCGTGTCGATTTGACGAGATTTTGGTCCGCTGCAATACGTATCTCCCTAAATGAGGGTTGGTGTGCATGAACCGGGTCAGAGCTGTATGCCAAGCAGAGTTGTACAACTGTAAATATTTTGGACGAAGCCGAGGGTGCAAGGTACCGGTACTGTACGTATGGAACTCAGAAGTCCAGTCAGCATTGGCGAAGAATAGTTTATGAATCATGATGACCGCGCACATGGAAACCCCCAATTTCGCGAGGATTCTCGAAAAGTGCGAAAAACAATTGCGCCTGCCGAACAGGGCCAACGTGTGGACATGACATGCGAGCTGAAACATGGGCGGTGATGCAGTGGTATCGTTCTGCAGGCATCACGGAGGGAAGGGGAGGGAAAATAGGAAGCTGCCTGCCTCTGCAATTTTAGGTTCGAAATGGCGGTCATTTCCCTTCCGAACCTATCGAAGGGAGATGCCTACAGAACAGTCATTTCCCTCCAGGGAAATGCACCCCCAAGAAGGTTCCTCTTTCCCCTCACCACCTTCCTCCTCGGGCAAATTTATTTGCCTCCGCCCCGCCATCGGCCGCCCACCCTTCACGGGGAAGTGCGACGGTGACGGGAGGGAGGAGCTGGGCGTGGGAACACCAGCCTCCCACCCAGGAAACAAGCTTCCCTGTACAGCCACTAGCCCAAACAGGGTTGCAAATCTCAAATCGAAAAATAAAGACACACACCAACCACCAAAGTGAAAACCCTGGCGGCCTGCGCACCACTCCTGTATGTTGGGGTTTTTTATGTTGAAAACGCCCAGCCCCGAATAATTACCCTGGTCCTGCATTCGATGGTCACGATTTACCCCTCCATTGGGCGAGAGAAATTCCGCGAGAAGGTCGTCATTTTCCCTCGGAAACTACCTCCCCAAAATCCGAAATTTCTCATCTCGCATGTTTGTCCAGGGGGGGGGGGAATCGACCTCGGAACCCACCTCGGAACCCTCCTCATTTCCCTTCTCCCTCCCTCCTCCTCCCCCAACCGTCAGGTGCCTACAGAACCACACCAGTGTTTCGATAATCGAACGACTACTACAATTCGGAAGTGGCCACAACCGAGTTTTAGGTTATAGTCTGCTTAACTATTCCCATGGGTAAGATAGTGGCTTTGCCTTCAGCAGCTAAAGAAATCCGGGATGGCGTAGCTAGATCTAGAACTAAAGAAGCCCTAAACCCTGAACCAAGACTTCGCATACCAACCAACATACTCTGACGACACCCATATACCATACATGTAACGCATCACATAGCACAGTGATTTCCGTGCATGTCTTTCCATGATCGTCAAGGCACATTCATGCCAAGCCTGTCCATGCATTTAGAGCACAGCTTGAAGCACACAGTGATGTGATGATGCCTGTTGTAATGCTTGTCCATGAAATTGTGCTCGCTTCAGTGCAACGGCTGTGCGGCCTGCTTGGCTTTGGCAGATGTGCACTTAGCCATGGTCACCGATGCTCGTGAAATGGCATCTGTCATGTAGAAATTAGCCACCTGGGAGCGAATGATGCCAGGGGGTGATAAGAGGGGTTGAGAGGGGTTGAGAGTGGTTGAGAGGGATAAGAGAATTGAGCAGAGTGCAGTACCAGGCATGCAGCGCAGCCCGGCTTGAGCGGCGATAGCAAAAGGAGACGACCTCTACCTTGTTGGATTGGAGCGACTTGAGAGACGACTTGAACAAACCCACCGGCAGCTCAAAGGGGTCTGCGAGAGCAGCACCAGGCGTGTGCTGCAGTGCTGCTTGAACGGTGAGCGTGAGAGGGGAGGCTCTAGTACGTCAATACTAAAGACGTCACCAGCTGTCTGTCACCTAAGAGACCACTCAAACTCACCGGCAGCTCAAAGGGGTCCGGGAGAGCAGCACCAGGCGTGTGCTGCACCCCTGCTTGAGCCGTGAGCGTGAGAGGCGGCTCCACCTCATCAATACGCGCCAGATGAGGGGCCACCTGATGGGGGAGGGAAGGGGCGTGGGGCGTGGTGAGTGGGGAGAAGGAAAGGAATGAGCGCTTGAGCCGTGAGCGTGAGAGGCGGCTCCACCTCATCGACCCGCGCCAGGTGGTGGGCCACCTGATGGGGAAGTTGAGAGGGGTGGGCATGGGGAGTGGTGAACAAGGAGAATGAGAGGTGCTTGAGTGCTCAAGTGTTGAGCGTGAGAGGCGGCTCCAGCTCGTCGATCCGCGCCAGGTGGTGGGCCACCTGATGGGGGAGGGAAGGGGCGTGGGGCGTGGTGAGCGGCGAAAAGGAAAGAAATGAGTGCTTGAGCGGTGAGCGGTGAGCTTGAAAGAAGGTGATTTTTGAGGCGTCTCATAAGTATTATTTCCTCTTCACAACACCCCACAGTAATACCACCGTGTCACAACGCCTCCCTCCCAAACCCCCTCACCTCTCGCAGCCTCTCTCTGACTTGCTCCTTTAGAGTCGACTCAAAAGTCATCTGCTCCACGGTATCATATGGCAACGTAGTTTTGAGACGTCTCAAAAAACGTCATCTGCTCCACGGTATCATATGGCAACGCCACGCCTGCCACTTCAAGAACAGCCGCACACCTCACTTCTTTGCGCCTCCCTACCTCGTCACACTGCCTCGTAGTAATACCTCCTCTCCCTCGTACCTACTCTCCCTCGTACCTCCTCTCCCTCGTACCTCCTCTCCCTCGTACCTCTCGCAGCCGCTCTCTGACTTGCTCCACAGTGTCATAGGGCAGAGGCACGCCAGCCACTTCAGAGACGGCCCGAATGATCTTCCAGTCGTCCCTCGCACTCCCCACTGTCGCTACCGCTGCCCGTGTCATCTGCACCCGCCCCTCCGTGTTCACATACGTGGCTTCCTGTTGGGGGGACGGGGGGGAGGAGGAAGGGCGTGGATTACAGAGAAGAAGAGAGAGAAGGAGAGCAAGGGCATGAGCACCCTCTGCCTCGCACTCCCCACTGTCGGAACCGCTGCCCGCGTCATCTGCACCCGCCCCTCTGTGTTCACATACGTGGCTTCCTGTCAGGGGGGAAGGGGGTAGGGTGCGGATTACCAATAAGAAAGAGAAGAGCAGGAGAGGAGCAGAGAATGAGAGAAAGGTCTGTGGGGAGCAGGGATGCACACGTTGCAAAGAACAGGTGAGAGGAGAGCAGGAAAGCAACAGAAGGTCTGTAGGGATGGCCGCCTCTACCACACCGCCTCTGTCAACTCAAAAAACACACTCGGCGTGCAGTGCGCAGTGCCCGAACTAGACGTGCACTAACTCTAATCCATCTCAGCACTTACGCCCCGTCCCCCCCCCCCCCCTTGACACTCTCACCTTCTCAGTGTAGGCAGCCCCCGGCAGCACAATATCAGCCCGGCTGGCCCCGCGGTCCCCGTGGTGGCCCTGGTATATCACAACCGCGCCTGCTGGGATGTCCGCCTCTGCCAAGTCGTCCGCTCCCAGCAGATACACCACCTTGGGAGGCGTGCTGCATGGGGGATGGGGGGGGGGAGGACCGGTGGGGAAACGCGGGGGGAGATGGGATGGGAGGAGGGGAAACACGTCAGGGATGTGACTGCCTCTGCCACGTCGTCTGCTCCCAGCAGATACACCACCTTGGGGGGCGTGCTGTGGTGGGGAAGGGGAGAAAAAGGGCAGAGACAAGGGGGAGGAGGGAAAGAAATGAATCAGGACTGACTGCCCCGCGGTCCTTGTGGTGGCCCTGGTAGATCACACACGCGCCTGCTGGCATGTCTGCCTCTGCCACGTCGTCTGCTCCCAGCAGATACACCACCTTGGGCGGCGTGCTGGGGGTTTGGGGAAGGAGGGGCGGGTGGGGGGTGGATGGGAAAGATGGGAAGTGGGGTGGATGGGGGAGATGGGAGGTAGGGTGGATGGGGGAGATGGGAGGTGGGGTGGATGGGGGACGGAAGGGGGGGAGACGGGCGGAAGGGGTGGGAAGCAGACCAGGTCCGCCTCTGTCACATCGTCCGCTCCCAACAAATACACCACCTTGGGAGGCGTGCTGGGGGGAGGGGGGGGAAAGAGCAGAGAGCGTGGGAGAGCATGGGAGAGCGTGGCATTATCAGAGTCAGACACGACGCGGACAACCTTTCGTTTCTTGAAATATGGAGACGATTGTAAAGGCGCTTCAAAAATCGCATCGGAGAGGAGCGGAGAGCGTGGCATCATCAGAGTCAGGCAAAGCCCTCACGCTCTGCTCTCCAAGGCGAAGCAGAGCGAGCAGAGCGTGGCATCACGCTCCCCCCTCCCAGAGTCAGCAAAGCCCTCACTGGGAGGGGGAAGAGTGAGGGCCGGGCACACACACACACACACAGGGTTACGCACCGGGAGAGGGCAGCTTGAGGCCCGGGCACGAAGCCGACGTCCAGAGAGGCCACACGGCCGGCAGAGAGGTGCAGCACGTTGTATCCGTTCCACCCCTCCCTCACCACCCCCGCCTGCTTGCTCAAACATGAAAAAAACATGTGCAAGCAGGGACGACATATGAGGGAAATGGGCGGAGGAGAGGGCGCAGAGGAGAGGGCGCAGAGGGGAGGGCGCAACGGGGAGGGCGCAGGGGGGCTAGGTATTACGCAGGAAGAAAGAAAAGGAGTCTCTAAAATGGAGAAGTCTTTAAACTGGAGGGCATGGGGAGAGAGGCGAGGGGATGGATGAGGGCACACAGAGAGACGGGTAACAGCACAGCATCCCTCCATGCACCCTGCCATTCCCCCCATGCATCCCCATCCCCTCTTTCCATCACTCTCTCCTCCCATTCTCCTGACACCCACATCCCCCACAGTCACCTCGCGTTACTCCCATCCCCCACAGCCACCCCTCGTTACACTCACATTCGCTACAATCGTCTGCACGGCAGCCATAACAGCCTCCCTATCGGCGCGCCTCATCACCCCCGCGCCCACCACCACCGCCGGCTGCTTCGCCCCCGCCAGCACCCCGCAGAACGGATGCTTCCCCTCCGCCACCCGCACTAGCACGTCCGCCCCCTCCCCTAGCCCCTCACTGGGGAAGGTGAGATCTAGGGGAGGGCCTATGCTGGCTACTTTCGCACGTCGGCCAATCACGGCCTTTCTCAGGCGGAGATTCAGGAGCGGCGCTTCGCTGCGCGGGTCCGTCCCAATCAGCAGCACCACGTCAGCGTCCTCCAAGCCGGCCAATCCCGTGTTTGCCACGTAGGACGACCGCAGATCCGCGTTCGCCGCGCCTCCCGCCACCCAATCCCCGTCGTCCGGGCGGAGATTATCACACCCGAGCCGGTTCATTAGGTCTTTAAGAGCGATTAGCGCCTCGGCGTCCGCGAGCCGCCCCGCCACCGCCTGCACCTCCTCCCCCTTAACTCCCACTAGCGCCTTCGCCGCCGCTTCCAGCGCCTCGGGCCAGCTGGCGACCTCTAATTGGCCGGTAATCGCGCTGCGAACCATGGGGGCAAAGAGGCGCTGGCGCTTCAACCCATCGTACGCGAACCTCCCCTTATCCGTCAGCCACTCTTCGTTCACCCCCTCGTTCAGGCGCGGAAGGATTCGCATCACCTCCCCGCCGCGGCTATCCACGCGGATAGCGGCGCCGATCGCGTCTGACACGTCGACGGATTCCGTCCCCTTCAGTTCCCACGACCGCGCCGTGAACGCGAACGGCTTCGACGTGAGCGCGCCGACGGGGCACAGGTCGATCACGTTCCCGGAAAGTTCGCTCGTGAGCATGCGTTCCACGTAGGTTCCGATCTCCGAGTCGCGCCCGCGCCCGGTCATCCCAAGGTCCTCCACCCCCGCGACCTCCTTCGCGAATCGCACGCAGCGCGTGCAGTGGATGCAACGCGTCATGACCGTTTTCACGAGCGGACCGAAGTTCTTATCCTCTACACTCCTCTTAAACCCGTAGAACCGACCCCGATCGCTCCCAAACTCCATGGACTGATCCTGCAGGTCGCACTCGCCGCCTTGATCGCAGATCGGGCAGTCGAGCGGGTGGTTAAGGAGGAGAAACTCCATGACTCCCTCGCGCGCCTTTTTGACGAGCGGAGTGGTGGTTTTGATTTTCATGCCGGGCATGGTGGGCATGGCGCAGGACGCGACGGGCTTGGGCGCCTTCTCGATCTCGACGAGACACATGCGGCAGTTGCCCGCGATGGACAGCCGCGGGTGGTAGCAGAAGCGCGGAATGTCGATCCCCGCCGCGTCGCATGCCTGGCGCAATGGGGGAAGGGGGACGGCGGCGGGTGGGAAAGCGGGACGTAGTAAGGGTGGGGAGAAGCGGTGGGGAGGGTGGGGAAGCGGGGAAGGGGGGAAACATGGGAGGAGGGGGGGAAACACTTGTGGAAGAAGGGGAAACTGATGGGTATGCGAGGGTGGTAGCAGCAGAAGCGCGGGAAGTCGATGGCGGCTGCATCCCAAGCCTGTAGGGACGGCGGCTCGCGGACAAGTTCAGATTCTTAAATATGGGGAAATGCTTGAGATTCAAAACGGAAGGAAACAAAAATGAAGGCTTGAATGTGATGCATGGAATCAACGATCTGGAGGTACCAGCGGCGGATGAGCACCGATCCAACGGTAGGGGAACCATGGACGGAGAGAGCGAGGGAGATACATCTGACAAGAAACCTGTCAATTCCACGACTTTACTCTCAACTCACTACCTCACTCGCACGCAACGCTCACCTGCAGCACGGTCGGACCCTTCGTAACGTGCAACCCCTTCCCATCCGCGAACACTTCGATGTGAACGGGGGAACGAGAGAGCGAATGAACGAGGGAGAGAGGGAGCGAGGACGAGGAAGCAAAGGAGATAAATGCGACTCGAAGGAAACTTCTAATGAACATAAGTCTGACCTGCAGGACCGTCGAGCCCTTGGGAACGTGCAGGCCCTTCCCATCGACGAACACTTCGATGTGATCCGGCGGGGGAGGCGGCGGAGCAGCGGGTTCCGCCGCCGTCTGCGCAGCGGCCGCGGGGGCGCCGGCGGACGCGGTGGGAGAAGGCGCGGGTTTCAGCAGCGACGCGGCGGAGGTGATCGTGCGGAGGAGCGAAAGCGGAGTGGCGGGGGAGTCATTGGCGGAAAGGCGGAGGAATGGCGCGGAATGAGCGGTCGACGTGGCGGATCGGGGGGAGTGAGTGAAGGAGCGGGAGAGGATCTGCGACGCACGGCGCGCTGATGATGCCTTGGCGACGCGATACATGGTTACGGACGTTCGGAATCCACACGGAATGGAATCTTACGGTTGATCGGCGCGTGGGTGGTAAAAACCGTTAGGAAGAAGCGGAAAGGAGGAGAAGCCACGCTGAATAGAGAGTGCGGCGCGACGGGAAGGCAGCGCAAAAACAGCAGCCCGTAGACGCCCTGACGCCCTAACGCGGCTGCAGGAAACGCAGCGGAGCTGGCAGGAATGAGTTCACTACCACGCTCATGCAACCCTAAACGTGTGGCGGGAGGAAGTAGCGGAGAGGGGAGGGGGAAGCGGAAAGTGACAGACGCGCAAACGGGGAAACCGCGGAACCGCCCACCTGACTCCTGGAGAACTCAAGCCTTGCGCGGAGCTCCCAATAGTGGTAAGCGAAACAGCTAGTGTATTCAAAAATATCACCTTATCTCTATAAGGATTGCCAAACACATAGCTATAGCATTAAATAGTACTTCAACACATAAGGCACATGGCAGCGAGCATAAACTGCACCACTACTGTCCCAACCAACCCATCCACTTTAGAATCAGATATGGCAATTTTCGTCCATTGTCTCAAAGCGACAGCTCGTCATCATCATCTTCTTGGGCCTTCACCTGTGCTCTTCCCAGTGATGCCATCCCTCCCAATCTCGTCTTCCTTGCCCGACCAACCCGACTCGCTCCTCCAAGCCCCACACCCTGCGTTGCCCCCAAGCTCGTACCACTACCCACATTCGCCCGCCTTTTACCCAAAAAGGCATTCTTAGTAGCCCGGATGGTCGTCATCCCTTCTCCAGTCCCATCCTCATCGCCACCCTCCCCTCCCAGTCCCATATCACCACCGCCACCACCCCCCCCAGCGGCTGATTCCGACCCTTCTAACCCCGATGCGCCAAATCCAAATGTACTTGTCTTCCCTCCCGTTCCTCTCGCATTGAGCCTGCCAGTCTTTCCTGTCACACCACTCGCACCGCTCAACCTCCCACTGAATCCCCCACTCAACCGCCCGGCCTTCCCTGCTCCTGACCCCCCAAAAGCACCAGCAGCACCAAACCCAGAAGTCGCAGCTGACGAATCAGATTCGTCCACGTCAGAAGCATCAGAGGACTCTGAGGCATCACCACCGCTAGCTCCAGTTGCGACACCACCAAGCGCGGTAGCAGCTTCTGAATCCTCATCCTTCTCCCCCATGCCGCCCTTGCCGGCTGCACCAGAACCACCACCAGCAGCACCAGCAGCACCCCGGACAAACCGGGCCTTGTTGAAACCTTCTGCTGTCCCCACTGCAACATCCGCATCCGCATCAGCGTCATCACCAGCATCAGCATCAGTATTGCCAGCAGCAGTAGCAGCAGACGATGACCCATAGTCATCCTCCCCACCCTCCCCTCCGTTGCTGCTGCTGCTGCTGCTGCCGAACCTGCTCCTGGAAAAGCCTCCCCCAGTCACCCCCTCCTCTTCAGTGCTCCTCAGTGCATCTTCCACTGCTGACTGTGCCGTGCTCTTCCCCGCCTCAAACCCCTCCACCTCCTCCCCCTCCCCTCCCCCTTCCCCTGCCGCCTTTCCAGACGCTTTAGTGCTCCCACCACCACCGAACATGCGAGAGACAAAACCAAACAGACCACCACCACCAGAGGAAGAAGAAGAGGAGGAGCTATCCCCTCCCTCGCCCTTCCCTGTCTTGGATCCAACCACGGCCTTTCCAGACCCCACTCCTCCATCCTCATCCTCCTCCTCCCCCAACCCCCCACTCTCTGCATCGCCCCTGCCCAGCCCTGCACGCCCACCCTGCCTCCTCCCTCCTGCACCACCACCGGACACTCCCCCATCCAGGTCATCTGAACCGTCCATACCATCCGTGCCACCCCCACCGTCCATGCCTGAAGCGTCTCCTGCCTTACCGCCCGTGCCTTCCCCTTCGTCCCCGTAAGGATCTGCTGCCGCCACACCGCCTCGCTTGCTGAAGCTGCTGCTGGCGCTGCCAAAGCTGCTGCTTCCGGCTCTGCTTTTCGCCCCAAACAGCCCACTCGCGCCACTGCTGCTGCTGGTGGTGCCGCTCAAGCCAGTGCCGGAATCAGCTGCTACCCCTTCGTTGTAATCATCTGTGGCAGCAGCAGCAGCAGCACCAGCAACACGACCAGCGCCACCAAAGCCACCAGTGCCCGCAACACCACCACCAGCAGCAGCAGCAGCAGCAGCAGCACCAGCAGCAGCGCCAGCAGGGTAGTCATTATCCCCATCCAGACCCAGGCCTTCCTGCTGCTGACCTGCTCTCGCTCCAAACATCCCGCCTGCTCCCACTCCTCCTGCCTGCCCCCTCTGCTGCACCTGCGTCTGCTGCTGCTGCCAGAGGCTCCCAGACCTGCCTCCCAGACGGCCAGCCATACCACCAACTCCACCGGCCATCCCGCCCCTCACCCCGCCCCTCCCAGCAACACCACTGCCTACCATACCCATCCCCTCATCCGCCCCACCCATCTCATCTTCCCCACCCAACCCCCCTGCTCCCATCCCTGTTGCACCCATTCCCCCACCAACCATTCGCCCTGACGTTGCTGCCCCTGCAGCACCCCGGAATGCCCCTCTGGTTGCTCCTGCTGCCCCTGCTGCCCCTGCGGTTCCCCTTGCCACTCCTCCCAACCCACCACCACCGCTCTGTCCATAGTCCTCATCCGTTTCAGCCCCTCCCACCATCCCAGCACCCATGCCTGAACCGAAGCCAGAACCAGCAGCAGCAGAGGCACTACCTCCCATCCTACCCGCTCCCCCCACGCCCCCCATTCCGCCAAATCCAGCGCTCGTGGCCCCCAGCCTGCTTCTCCCCCTAGCAGGAAGTCCCCCTGCGCCTACTCCTCCCCCTGCGCCCATAGCGCCCATCGTACTCATAGTGGCGCCTGCACGACCACCAGCAGCAGCGCCAGTACCCATACCCATGTCATCCTCACCGTCTAAATCCGCCCCTTCCCCCAACCCCCCTCCAAGCCCACCTCCCATACCTCCCCTCCCTCCCCTTGCGACCCCCTGACTCCCCCCTGCAAAGCCACCAGCGTTGCTCCGGCCTCTTCCCCCAAACGCAGCGGCACCTCCCCCCACGCCTCCCCCAAATGACCTGCCTCCCCCTGCTGCTCCCCCTGCTACTCCCCCCGCTGATCCCCCCCCTGCTCCGCCATAAGCATCCTCGTCATTGTCATTCACCCCAGTCATCCCACCTGTTCCTCTCCCTCCCCCAGCTCCCCCTCCCATCCTGCCCATCCCTCCCCCACCCCCATTGCCTCCTAGTCTGTTGCTCCCCGCATCTGCCCCTCCCCACCCCATCCCCCGCGGCTGCTGCTGCTGCTGCTGCGCCGCTCCCCCCGCCCACCCTCCCCTTCCCCCGCCCCTGCCTCCGCTTTGCCACGTGTCCTCCGCGTCACTGTCCGCGCCCCCCCCTCGCGCCCACTTGCTGCTGGAAGGGAGGAGGCAAACAGGAGAAGAAAAATATGAAGTCTACTTGTCAAAGACACAGCCATTCATGTCAGAGACACAGCCATTCATGTCAGAGACACAGCCATTCATGTCAGAGACACAGCCATTCATGTCAGAGACACAGCCATTCATGTCCGAGACACAGCCATTCATGTCAGAGAACCTACAGAAGCTCACAGGCTATTCCTGCCTGAGCATTTTCGTCATGCCTTTTCCTTCTCTTTGCCTTCTATACTTCCTCTCTTTGCCTTCTCAGCAGGTTTGCTTTCGGTTGTGTCACGCTCCCCATGGCAACCCAAACCACGGAAACATCACATTCCAAACTAAGAACCAGTCAAACCATCAGCACACAACATCCCAAGCCCCTTTCTAGTAGAAACGCCGGCACCCCCACCATTCACTCATTCACACTCACCCACTTGTGCTCCTCCCGCCGTCGCCATAATCATCCACGTCAGCACCCCTCTGTCCTGCTCTTCCGCCGTACCCCCCTCGTCCGCCCGCCTGCCGCTGCTGCCGAGCGCCCACGCCTCCGCCTCCCCCCATCTCCGCCTCCGCGTCGTCTTCTCCCCGGCCAAACCCGCGCCCTCCCCGCCCCCCCCGTCCACCCCCCAGGTCATCCCAAGCCTGGTCCAGCGGGTCATCTCCCCCCTTGTCAAGCCCGCGCCCCCCCCGCCCCCCGCGCCCTCCGCTCTCCCCGCGCTCCCCGCGGCCTCCGCCCATGCGGTCCGCGCCCTGTCTGTACGAGGCGGTATCCGCGTCCCCATAGCCCCCTGCTCCCCGGGATCGCTTCTTGGAGTAACCAGAACCACCGGAACTGCCATATCTGCTGCTGCTGCTGCCCCTGTCATCATCGTCGTTTTCCCCGTCAGTTTCCTCCTCTTCCTCTGCTACCTTGCTCCGTCGGCTCTTCTTCTTCCGTCCCCATTTTCCCAAAGGACCGAACGACCTCTCCTCGTCTTCCCAGTCCGAATCGCCGCTTTTGCCGCCGCTTTTTGCGCCGCTCTTTTTGCCGTATTTGCGTGATTTGCGCTTGGTTGTCTTCTTCGTCTTTCCCCTCGTTTTCGTCTTTTTCCCAATCTTCTTCTTACTCCTCTTCGCCTTCTTCCCCTTCCTCCCCTTCTTTCTGCTGCTCCTAGTATCCTCCTCGTCCACGTCATCCTCCTCCTCATCCACGTCATCGTCATCATCACCACGGCCGCTTTTCCGCGTCGAAGCGACTCCGCCTCGTCCGCTCTTAGCATACCCCGCCGTCCCTATACCATATCCCGCCGCGCCTTTCGCGTAACCAGCAGCAGTGCTTTTAGAATACCCTTCGAGCTCCATACCCCTCCCGGTCTCCCGGTCTCCTGGTCTCCCTCTGCCTTTCTCCTTGGGATACAACGCTCCCCCATCGTCATCATCATCGCCCATACCCAAATCGCCCATCGCGCCA
Source organism: Closterium sp. Naga37s-1 (assembly GCA_947471745.1). Classification (NCBI taxonomy): domain Eukaryota; kingdom Viridiplantae; phylum Streptophyta; class Zygnematophyceae; order Desmidiales; family Closteriaceae; genus Closterium; species Closterium sp. Naga37s-1. Next base: position 1,332,290 of record CANJKZ010000817.1, read on the forward strand.
CCGCCGAACCTTCCCGCGCTTTTCGCGCTGCTCGAGAACGCGTCCACGTCATCATCCATCGCATCCGCGCCGCCGCCACCCCACGAGTTCCCGCTGCCCCCCCTGCCGGCGACACCCTTCTTCCAACTCGAAGAAGCGCCAAGTCCGCCGCCAAACCCGCCGCCGATTGCGGAGCTACGCTTGCTCGGCCAGCTAGAGCCCGTGGTGGTTCCTAGGTCATCCTCATCCTCCGACATTTCGTCCCAAGACGTCTTTTTTCCGACGTTTTCCGTCAAGCCGGTCGAACCGAACGAGCCTGAAACTCCCGTTCCGGTGGCCGTCAGTTTTGACGACTTGCTGCCGGTCGGCCACGTGGAACCTGCCGCGTTGGCTGTGCCGTAACTGTCATCGTCGCCGGTACCGTAATCGCCGTCTAATGAGCCTAAAGACGCGCTGGAGCGCGGCGCGGGAGCCTCGACGCGGAAATTACGGAAGCCGACGAATAGGAGAGCGGCGACGAAGATCGCGGAGAGCAGGAGGATCGTTGAGGTGGTGGAAAGGCGGAGGAACGAAGGGCGGCGAGAAGGGGAGCTCGGGGAGACTGGCTCTTCGCCGGGGTTGTCCCACTGGAACCCGTCCGCTTTGGCGTTGCGTCGCCCGCGAGTGGCGCTGGCCGGAGCAGTGGACGCCATTGATTGGGAATCACGTGATCATGTCAGGAAACCGAGCAATGCAGGCATCTACAGTCAAAAGCAGCTGGATTTCTTCAAGCGGTAAGTTTAACAATCGGCGGCCGCCTTTTCACGAGAAACTGGTCTGGCGAGGCGACCAGTCGAAGCGCTCGGACCAGACGCGAGGAACAACACGAGAACTTGACTGCTGCTCAGAGATGCGAGAAATGCGGCCCAACAATGCCTGAACTGAACTGATGTGAAGAATCGGAGAACTGGTGAAATGAGGAGCACAAGAGTGGATTGGAGGGTGGCGGGCGGGCGGATTTGCAGGCGCAGATGAGGCGCAGGTGGTAAGGAAAGATGCGGCAATTGGGGTTCAGGCGGAAAGGATATCTCAAGGCAGTCGGGTTTGTGGCGCGCGCTAGCTGGTAGGTGGGCGAGGTGGGTCCGCGCGTGTGATGGGATGGGATGGGACTCGCTCCCTGGTTGGTGGAGCGCAAATGGCCGGCGAGCGGGTCTGTTCTGCTGCAGTGGGAAAGGTGGCGGAAAATCTGCGTCATTCAACCCCATTTCCCCCACACACCCCCACCCCACACTTTGCGCGACACCCAACGATTTTCCCAGGCGCTGGCCACGGAAGGTGGCCAATGAGGGCGATCAAGGAGGTGTTCCTGTTATAAGCTAACCCACGACCACATTGATACAATTTTATTTTAACTGCATTGCTTAGATTACGAATCATTGTTACGGTCAAGCAGATTGAGAACTCCCTGTTTATTTTCCACCTTTTCGGCATACTTTCCGTCTGTCTGCTCCACTCCACAGCCGCGTGTTACTTCTGTCCGTAGGTCCGTCGTCATTTGGTCAGATCCTCGCCTAGTTCGCGACGCGAAGCCGTTCAGAGCCGCCGCAGCCATGGGGAGGGTTCCGGTGCGTCTCAAGGAGGTGACGTACGCGCTGTCGCCGTTCGAGCAGCAGATCATGCCGGGGTTGTGGAAGGACATGGGCAAGGAGTGGGTCAAGAAGATCAAGAACAACTGGCTCGACGTTGCTACCTGCGTCGGACCCATCGCTGGCACTTACTGGTACGCGGCATTAGATCGCATGTTTTGAGGCGCGTCAAAAGGCTGTGGAAGGACATGGGCAAGGAGTGGGTCAAGAAGATCAAGAACAACTGGCTCGACGCCGCCACGTGCGTCGGACCCATCGCGGGGACCTACTGGTATGCGATATTATATCGCACTTTCGTCGACTAAAAAACCTCCTCTATAACCACTTTCGAGTGCGAGTTCGTCGATGCGATCGCCACCACCTTTGGTTCCTTTCCTATCAGCGGCCGTGCTTCTACTTATGCTCTTCGCGATCAGAAGTTACGTCGCTTGTTCCTTCCGCTTATTCCTTCCCGATGTCGCTCTCTCCTCCGTTCCACGATCGGAGCCCTTTCGGGGTCCTTGTCGCTTCTCTAGATCCCCAACGCCTTTCGCTTCCGTCGTCCCCGCCCTATGAATCCTTGACCTTCTCTTCCATCTTGCTCTTGTTTTCTCCTGTGCCCGTTTTGCCCCATCCCCCACTTTTTTTATCCTTCCGCTACACGCCCTTTTTGCTCCCACCCCCGTCCATTATATCTCACGATTAATCCATTGTATATTGTTTCTAGTCCAGTTCAACGCACCCCTAGTCCCTTTAACGCACCCCCAATTCATTTTACGTCACTCGTCACTCTGCTGCGTGAATGCAGGTACGTGCAGTGGTACAACGAGCAGGAGAAGCAGCACCACCGCTGCTGACATCCCTGACGTGCACAGCAGCAACAAACGGCGCATTGATCGTGGTGAGTCCTATTCCCAATCTTAGGTCTGCCTTACCACGCCGGTTAGATCGATTAGATTAACTTTCTCCTTCAGCGAAATGGTGAGTCGTCCATTTGCAGTGTTGATGACCGTTGATTGTCTGTTCGTCCTTTCCATATCTGGTCCTTTTGGGCTATTCACTCACCAAACAACACTTGCCTTGTCTTGTTTTACCTTTGCAGGCACTGCAAGGGTTGTGGAGAATGATCTTATTGATGCGAGTCCTTTAGAGTCCTTTAGTTACAGACAGAAGGGAGATGCACCGAGGCATCGTCTTTCCACATTGTTGTATCAGTTCACCTCATTATAAGAAAGGCTACTTGCTACACAGCTGTACAGACAGTACTGGTATCTGGGCTAGCACATGTTGCAGATTGTGTTCAGAATCCACATGAACGTGTGATCACAGACTGAACCACTGAGGAATAGAAGTGCATAAAGTATGTATTGTATGTAGCAGCAGCAGCTCCACCTCAGACAGCGGCATTCCAGCATTGACAGTGGCACTGTACCAGTGCAGTGCCAGTCGCCCAGTTGGCCATGGCAGCATTAATGGCGGCATTTGCTGCGAACGATAGTGGGAACAAGGTCCACCACCACCTGGCTTTTGAGGCGCCTCAAAAGTCGTGTACGGTATTACCATGTACGGTACCAGTGACGGTATCAGTGGCGGCATTTGCTGCGAACGACAGTGGGAACAAGGTCCACAACCACCTGCCAATGCCATCATACGGTAAAGGGGGGGAATCTGGTGGTTGGAATCTCAATACAACCACAGGTGACAAACAAATGTCAAGCGAACAGTTGTGTAGCATATGGAGCTGTACGAAGCAGCAATGAAGTCGAGGAGCTCAACTGAGTGTAGAAGCTTGACTAGCTACTAGAAGTAGGGTGGTAGAATTTGAAAGAAAACAGGGAGTTTGGTTGAGGGGGGGGTGGGGTAGGACTCACGCGGCCATCATAGGAGAGAGAGGCGAACACCCATGGGTCAATGGCACTCCATGTGACGCCTGGTGGGGCGGAAGGAGGGTGAGGAGGGGACGGTGGGAGCATACTGGGTCGGGTCAACTATTGAGACATTTCAAGGGAGGCGAACACCCATGGGTCAATGGCGCCCCATGTGACGCCTGGTGTGGGAGGGCGGATGAGGGGTGGACGGGGGTAGCATATTGGGTCGACTATTGAGATATTGTAAGAAAAAGACGAAGCTGACCTTATAGTCTGTGAAGCTGACTGCTAACTAAACGACCCCCCCTCTGGGATATCCCCATGCTGCTGCCGCTGCTGCTTGTGAAAAACATACCGCCTGATACCTCACAGAACCACACTGCACCCACCATAAACGCTGTCTTCATAGTCTGTGAAACTGACTGCCAACTCGTCCACGCCCCCCCTGGGATACCCCCCTGCTGCCGCTCCTCTTCCCGAGCCTGTTGGGTTAGGTCCGGCACGCAGGTGGTCAGCCACAGCTGCTGCCGAGGCAGACGGAACGTGCCATAAGTTGACTGCCGAGTCGGTGCCGCTGCTCTGTTGGAATGCATAGCGAGAGTGCACAGAAAAAGGAGGCGAGAAGGGAGGAGAAGAAGGGTAGGTGGACGTGGATAATGGGAGAGTGAAGGTGCATTGAAGGTGCAGTGAAGGTGGGAAACGGGATCAGAAAAGGTGTTGGAAGGTGGAAGCAGCAAGACGAGCAAGAGAGGGGGGAACAGACCAGCAGGTGCAAGAGAGAAGACTATATTGAGCCACTTTATAAGGGAGGAGCACTGACCAGCAGAAGCTCATCGTAGAAGCGGTTGTAGCGCACGCTGCAAGTCCTGTGAAGGGATCATGGCAGACAGGCAGGTAGGCACGCATGGGAAGTCAATGATAGAGAGCCAATAGGACGTGAGGACGCACAGAGGTGTGCAGGGCAGGCAATGCAAGCTGTACAAGGAAACTGTGAAGCAACAGAAGGCGACACAGGTCACACAACAGAAAGGAAGCCAGCAAATTGGCCCGTACTGGTGCGCGTGGTGCGTACCAGTGGGAGTGGTGCGTACCAGTGGGAGTGGTGCGTACCAGTGGGAGTGGTGCGTACCAGTGGGAGTGCCCGGGGAGCTCCACAATAGCCTGCTTGGTGGAGCGCAGGTCCCACAGGCGAATGCGCGAGTCGTCCCCCGCTGATGCGAGGATGTGCGGGTGGTTGGGGTTGAAGTCTATGTCCCTTATCTGCAGGTGGTGCGCTCCCTCTATGCTGGCTGTCTTGCTGTAAAAATGAGGGATGGAGGGAGGGATGGAATGAGAGATGGGCACAGATGTTGATATGTGCGGATGGCTGGGGTTGAAGTCTATGTCCCTTATCTGCAGGTGGTGCGCTCCCTCTATGCTGGCTGTCTTGCTGTAAAAATGAGGGATGGAGGGAGGGATGGAATGAGAGATGGGCACAGATGTTGATATGTGCGGATGGCTGGGGTTGAAGTCTATGTCCCTTATCTGCAGGTGGAGCGCTCCCTCTATGCTGGCTGTCTTGCTGTAAAAATGAGGGATGGAGGGAGGGATGGAATGAGAGATGGGCACAGATGTTGATATCACACATGTGCGGATGGCTGGGGTTGAAGTCTATGTCCCTTATCTGCGGTGTCAGCCGTGGTGGCAATGGTGTTGACAGTGGTGGCAATGGTGTTGACAGTGGTGGCAATGGTGTTGACAGTGGTGGCAATGGTGTTGGCAGTGGTGGTTGTGACAACCTGAACAATTCACCATGTGACTCACATGGTGGATCGCAGATCCCAGCACGCAACGGAGGTGTCTGCAGGGGTGGCAATGGTGGGGTGGTGGCGAGTTGACAACAGCATTCGGACGTCTTGAACCATTCACCACACGCTACTCACATGGCAGCTCGCAGATCCCAGCACGCAATGGAGGTGTCAGCCGTGGTGGCAATGGTGTTGGCAGTGGTGGGAGTGGTTTAAATGCGTCTTAGTAGGCGAACACACGCTACTCACATGGCGGCTCTGAGATCCCAGCAGGCAATGGAGGTATCAGCAGTGGTGGCAATGGTGTCTGCGTTGTGAGGGTCCCACGCCCCTGTGTGCAGCCTCTGCAGCCCGCTGCCTGTCACCCGCTGCTTTGCCTGCCGATTGATGGAAGGAAGAGGCGGTGAGGGAGAAGCGGGGGGAGTGAGTCAAGAGGAACGGGCGTTGTGTGGGTCCCACGCCCCTGTGTGCAGCCTCTGCAACCCGCTGCCTGTCACCCGCTGCTTCGCCTACAGAATGATATGGGATAGGATGAGGGGGTAAGTTGGGAGGGGGGATGGAAGGAGTGTGTGAAGAGGAAAGGCCGTTGGGTGGGTCCCACGCCCCTGTGTGCAGCCTCTGCAGCCCGCTGCCTGTCACCCACTGCTTCGCCTGACATTTAATAAAAGATAGGAAGAGGGAGAGGGAGAGGATGAAGGGAAACAAGGCAAGCACAAGGATTTGGGCAAGGCCGTTGTGAGGGTCCCACGTCCCCTGCGTGCACCTCTGCAGCCCGCTGCCTGTCACCCGCTGCTTCGCCTGTTGATCCATGCACGATAGGAAAAGGGGGTCAGCCATGGGACAAGCATCAATCAAGTCAAGTGGTGTACTCTTGAAGATGAATCCAGGCCACAAAGCAACGTGTCACAAATTTGAGACGAGTCAGTCAATAACAGCCTACCGAGGCGAATTGCGCTGCTCGAGTGCTGGAGGCGAGGTCCCATGCACAGATGATCTCCTCGTCGATGGTGATCACTCTGTGGAGCGCCACGTCACCCCCGTACCATAGCACTCTGTTGGGCACAGGAAGGAAAGAGGGAGGGAACAGAAGGGGTGTATAAGCATGACTTTTGAGGCGCCTCAAAAAGAGACTTCCTCGTCGATGGTTATCACTCTGTGCAACGCCACATTGCCTCCGTACCACGGTATCCTGCAGGGAAGAGATAGTGGTGTGTCAGGACAGAATGTTGCACAAAATGACGTACTGTACTGTACTACAGAACACTGTTATGAGACGGTGCAAGTTGGGTACAGGTGACGAGGGAAAGGGGAGTGATATGATGCCACGAGGAAACTGACAGAAACACAAATATAAAGCCCTTGCTTCTCCACAGGGAGCTCAGGAACCTTGAGCTGCACAATTACGGCTCTTTTTCAAATAAAAGTTAGTAGATAGAAAGTACTTGCTTTTTCACAGGAGCTTCCAGTCCCTTGAGTTCCGCAGCCAGTTGCAAGGACGGAGCGCCAGTGCCGTACGAGAATGCCTTGTCCGGTATCCGCCAGATGGCGGCATGGTATTCGCCGGCGGAGGCGTAGACTGTGGAGAGCAGTGCTGAGTCAAAGGGGCACGTGGCAAGGTCCCAGATCTCGTGCTGATGCAGGTACAGCCCTTCACACGTCACTTCTGAGCCGTCGTCTGCCAGCTGGATCAGATGCACCTGGGGGCGTGAAGTGGAATGGGAGATTGGAAAAACACGAGACGGTTTACGACGTCTGGTTAGCTTTTGAGAATTCTCAAACACGACATGTGCGGGCAAAGCCCCTCAGCAGGTGACCAAGGAGCCATTGTCTGCCAGCTGGATCAGATGCACGTGGCCCCATTCTCAATTACATCTCTCCACGCAGCACCTCTTTCTCCTCGCGCAGGCTCGGCGTTCCGACCAGAAACCACGTGTCGTGCTTTGAGAGGCCACAAGAATCCCAATTACATCCTTCCTAGTAACATCACTCCCATCCCCTTCAGCAATCCGATAGCACCACCGTCACCTACGCAGCACCTCATTCTCCTCGCGCAAGCTCAGCGTGCCGACAAGGAACCGCGTTTCGTGATTGAGAGGCCTCAAGAATTCCCAGTGACATCTTTCTCATTGACATCCTCGGCAGTCACACCTCTCACATCCCACGGCATCGTCACCTACACAGCACCTCATTCTCCTCGCGCAGGCTCAGCGTGCCGACGAGGAATCGCGTGTGGTGCTTCTCGCCGGCTTGCGCCGCGATGCATCGCGCCTGAAACTTAACGCCGTACGTCCGACTCGTCCCCCCGCCGAACATTGACACGACTGATGTGCCAATTCCCTGACTGTCGGTTATTCTTCACCGGGAAAGCTGATAAGCCGTTACGGTGCAGTTCGGTTCAGAGATCGAACGGCGAGAGGAGTGAATGCAGAACGTACGAGGCCAAATGGGTTCACTAGCCACTGGTCAAGGCGCGGTCATGGAGAAACACCACGGCTCGCGATCGATCCCTGACAGCTGCTTCCTGAACGTTGAAAGAAGTTTATTGATGGAATTTCAATGGTTGGCATGATTCTTTGTGGAGTTGGAAGAGGTATATTTGCATCCCATGCGGTTAATTCGGGTTCCTCACGGTGCTTGCGAGTTACCGTTCTTGGGAGCGACAGACCGAAGACAACCGTGATGTGTGTGGGATGAAAGCTTGTAAAGCAGAAATTGGAACCGCAATTGCAGAAATTCGACTTCCCCCCAAACCAAACAGTTTTTACTCATCACTGTTTTTAAGCTGAAAATGTACAACACTCAAATGGCGGGAGTCTAATTAATCAATGCCAGCTTCTAACGAGCCATTGTTTGTTCCCCTTTCCTCGCCGCCAGCTGCAAGCCGAAGTGGTGGTATATTACAGCTGCTCTCATCCCTCACAATTCCAATGTCTCTCCTCAGTGCTGCATTTTACCAGTTTCAAAGCCCCGAACCTTTTCTTGTCAAGCGACGACCTTCTCCCGCGACGTCTACATTTCCATTTCGCCTCTCGTTCCCATGTTTGCGCTTGTATGCGTTCCGATGCTAACTCACATATACCTTGCTAACACCCGTTTATGGCGTTAGCCAAGGGTTTCCGTTTTCTGACTATGCACTTTCTTTGTTTCCTGTTGTATCTTGTATCTGACACAAGACTTAACGCCGACTGAAGGGTTTGCATAAGTCTTCACCGTGGTAAGCTACTCAACCCTCTTCACCACGATTTGTTCGTGACAAAATGACGCTCACGGTGATGAAATCACACGTACATGAGGCCTTTCGAGGCCGATGCGTACCCTTTCTAAACCTTTAAGAAGTCCTGAGTGAGCATCGATAGAATGTATGCATCTTCACAAAGTGTTTTGGGCATTCCTGCCACGGGAGTATGGCTTTCATGGTCTGTTTCTCCTGTCCAAGGATTGCCAACAGTGAACTTTTCAGTCAACTGATAGGAAGCTCTCAATGCATTTTCCGTTGCTTGAGAGTGCCAATTTTTGGCGATTACATGTGTGAATCTTGAGATTCTTGCCTGCTCTTTTCGGCCTCATTTGGGTTGCTTAGTCAACACTGATGAGGTTGCCATGGGACGTGTTGTGTGAATTAATTTTCTCTGCTCTATTGCTGGTTTTGGCTGCAGGTTGGTGCTGGGGATTCGTGCGATTTGATGGCCTTCTTGGAATTGCTTCTGATTGAAGGCACTAGCATAATGTTTCCATGCAGTTATTTACTGTGAATAACCGTTAATACAGAGTTTCTGCACATGATTCCGCATCTTTGGAGCTTCTGGTGACTACTTATACGAGTGAATTAGGCAATAGTAGAGAATTATCCGAGTAGAAGAACATGCTGATAGCGGACGTCTTGAATGGTGGACGGGTGATGAGGAGACGTAACTAAAAATATCTTACACGAAATTATTTTCATGATGGAAAAAAACCTGTTACAGCACACCGCTGTAAAAGGATCTCACACAAGCACATATGGTATACCGCTGTTACATCTAACGAGATTTCTTACACCTTAGCCAAAAGTGGCGCGCATCTGCAGCGCTGACACAGCCTTGGGAACATCTCCATTCGATAATGTCACTCGCTTTCCGTGCTGTGTGAGGAAGCAGATAATTTATTCGAGCCAACATCAGAAGGGACTACAGAGAATGTTTTCTTAGGTTCCTCCGGAAAGGATCATTGTCAAGAGTGAATCTGGTTCCTCACATACTAAGGCTTGCACGCGTGCTCGTGTCGACGGTCATTGATTGCTCATATTATTACTGTTTGGCTGGTGGCTGTCAGTAGCAGCTGCTCCTTACATCGAAAGCGAATTCGTTGAATCCCGTTGCACGTTTCGTGGGCTGCTCCTTCGACCAGTGCCGATGGCCGATCTCTAAATGCTGATCGCGTTGCGTCGTAGCCTGACGGGTATATTTCTGTCGTGACTGCTTGACAGATCAGAGCGCCTGTAGCCCTAATAACGTCTCTGGAAAAGGTTACAAAAGTGCCGTCGCGGCTGTCGAGGAAACGGCTCGAATTCTCTATTCTTAGTTGCTGAGCCTCGTGCCGTTAGTACCATAACGCTAATGTACGCGAAGACCTTCGCAAGGCTTTGAGCAAAGCTTAGGTGGTTTCTTTCAAGCCGGTAGGTAGTTTCTCCAAGCCGGTCCGCCTATGTTGGATGTGACTCAAACGAGAGCGTAGTAGCTCCTTAGGCTGGAGCCACGTGCGGGGCTCGAGTAGGCTGCGGCTCGAAGCTAACATGCGATGCGGGGGACCTCAAGACCAACCCCGGCATTTCCGCTGCGGGCAGAAAGATCGCACGAAGCTTCCTACCCGCCTTCGTTATAATCACATTTTACCAACTCAATCAGGATGGACTCCATTCGTGCTAGCAATTGTTCTCTTAGCGAGCGTTCTTGTATCGAATCATGCAGTGAAGGGTCAAGAGGAGGAGGGGATGATACCGGGGGAGGAGCGGTACCAGTGCGGCAAGGAGAGCGAGTGGGTGGGATTCGTCGCGGATCTCAGCATGTTGCAGCATCAGCTTCGCGGAACGGTCGAGATTCTAGACGATTGCTCGTTCAAGGTGGGTGATTCGATTATGAGGTGCTTCAACGGGATAGGCTTTGTTGCCATCTCAGCATGCTGCAGCATCAGCTCCCGCGAACGGTCGAGATTCGAGGCGACTGCTCGTTTAAAGTAAGTAGGTCTTTGGGCTGTCGCTGTCGGTGGAGTGTAACGCCTTGGCGGCGTGGAGTCGAGGTTTGGTAACAGGTGTCACGGTTCTGGTCCTGCACAGCCGTTGATTCTTGCATCAGTGACGCGTGACCATTGCTGAATTGCGAATTGTAGCCGCCTCTCTGATTCGTGTGAAATCAGGACCGGTCGTTCTCTGCTGGCTGTGCTGATTCCGTTAACTCGTTATGCGCATTCAAATTATCGCCCTTCGATGCTGCCTGATGCTTCCGCGAATCTTCTTGGCAGGTGACGCGGTTTGACATGCTGCCAGGGAAGGACGTGTACTGGTGGGGAGCAGCGTCCGCGTCCCTCACCGACCTGCTACACGGCTTTCCCGTCTCGCCCAAACCCCTCCTCGGCACCTTCAACAGCCAGACAGTCGTGGTTGGTACCAGTGCCCCTTAGGAGTGCTCATTAGCAGCACCATTTGACAGTACTTTTTTACCATTATTTCCTGGCAGCGTCCGCGTCCCGCAGCGACCTGCTGCACGGCTTCCCCGTCTCCTCCAAACTCCTCGGCACCTTCAACAGCCAGACAGTCGTGGTTGGTACCAGTGCCCTCTAGCAACACTCTTTCGCAACACCGTTTTGCAGCACCCCTTACCAATGCAATGCCCCCTAGCAGTACCTGTACCCAACCCTCTCCTCGGCGCCTTCAACAGCCAGACGCTCTTGGTTGGTAGCGGTGCCTCTTGAAAATGCCTCTTTTGAGACGTCCCACGACTGCTCGGCACCTTAAATAGCCACACAGTCGTTGTTACCCCGTCATGCCTTCATGCCATCATGCGGTCATGCCATCATGCATCATGTCTTCATACCGTCATCCCCCTACCTCCTGACACCGCCTCGTCCTCCTCGAATGGTCCTTTCATTGATATAGAACGTGTGGTACAGTCATGAGCAAGTAGAGCAAACATGACCTATATCAAACTAACTATCCCCTTCCCTATCTAAGCCTCCAGGGTAGCAAAGCAATCCCCTGGGTTCAGTACCCCCTCTGGCCCTCCAACTGGCGGGTTCTCCTCCATCTCTCTTCCCTCAAATCCCTAACCAGGTGCGCCTGGCATCAAACGTGACGTGGAGCGACTTGAAACTCCTCTCAGTGTGGTCGCGAACCACAGCATCAGACTACGGCCACATAGCCCCAGCAACAACTGACCCTTCCCTTCATAACACTCCCTTTTCCCTCCCTTCCCCATCCCTTCCCCCATTCCGCCCCTCATTCCTCCTGAACCAGGTGCGCCTGGCGTCAAACGTGACGTGGAGCGACTTTAAGCTCCTCTCAGTGTGGTCGCGAACCACTGCCTCAGACTACGGCCACATAGCCCTCGAGATCATCGAGCCTCCAGCCCCCCCGCCCGCCCCATCCCCAGCGCCCTCCCCTTCCCCCGCACCCTCCCCCGCCCCCGCCTCCGCCTCCGCCCCGTCCCCCTCCCCCTCCGCCCTAGCCTCCTCCCCTGAGCCGTCCAAACCTGTTCTTCCCGGCCCAGATACCCCCTCCCCTGGTACCGCCTTCCCTTCAGAACCCCCATACGCACTCCCTCCGCAGCCCCCGCTGTTGCCGGCACCCCCGCCGCCTGTGAAGCCGAGGGTGAAGCAGGGGCAGAGGCAGCCAACGATGTTTGACAACTGTATGCAGCTGAGTCACCGGTATAGGGTGCGGTGGACGCTGGACGAGGCGAGAGGGTTCGTTGACGTGGGGTTGGAAGCGGTTGTGGGGAGTGGGCCGCATTACCTGGGGTTTGGCTGGACGGATCCCGACAGTGTGACCAAGTTTATGGGGTTTGCTGACGTGGTTATCGCGGGATTCGATGAAGTGGTGAGTTGCAGGGGGGTTGGGAGGGGTGGGAGGGGGGGAAAGGGCGAGAGGGAAGGGAGTGGAGGTTTGGGTGTGGAAAGGGTGGGAGGTGGTGAGGTGGTGAGCTGGAGTAGGAGGAGATGGTTGGATGCGGTTGTGGGGAGTGGGCCGCATTGTGTGGTTGGGGTGGGGTTTGGATGGGCGGATCCGGACAGTGTGACCAAGTTTATGGGGTTTGCTGACGTGGTGATTGCAGGGTTCGATGAAGTCGTGAGTTGATTTGGGAGGGGGGGGGGGGGAGGGAAGGGAGTGGTTGCGGTTGTGGGGGGAATGGATCGATGAAGTGGTGAGTTGAGAAGGGGGGGGGGGAGGGGGCGAGGTGAGAAAGGGAGAGGATCAAGGGGAGAGGAGAGGAGAGAAGCAAAGCTAACCGTTAGAGAAGGAAGGGAGGATAGGGGACAGTGGAAGGAGGATAGAGGAGGGAGGAGATGGCAGAAGCATGGGAGGAATGAAGGAAGGAATGTTTTGTGTATCCGTTGTAAACCTGTGCGATGGTGGATCAATCATTTCCCACAACCCTTCTACCCCCCCCTCCAATATCCTTGCCCCATTCATCTCACGTCCCCACTTGGCCGTTTCACCAGGCGAAACCGTTTGTGGAAGATTACTATATCACATCATACGGGGAATGCAATCTGGAGAAAAAACCACCAGAGGGCGTGTGCCCCGACCAGCTTATGGGCGGCGGCAACTCGTCTCTCGACAACGTGGATCTTATCTACGGCCACCGGGTGGACGGCATCACCTTCGTCCGCTTCCGCCGCCCGCTCGTGAGCCCGGACAAAAGATTTGATCACGATATCGACGCAGAGGACGAGATGAACGTAATCTGGGCGCTGGGCTCCTTAAAGCCCATCCCATCCCCCTCCTCATCCTCCTCCTCCTCCTCTTCCTCTTCCACCTCTAATCCCTCGGTGGTAGGGGGAGTAGCAGGGGCAGCACGAGCCCCTCCCGCCCACCTCTTTCCGTCCTACCACGGAGTTCCCCAGGGGTCGTTTTTCGGGGTGGCGGTGTTGACTCTAAGCCTGGCAGTCGATGACTGTCAGAGTGTGCTGAACCCTGCCGTTGGTGTGGGAAATGCAGGCGGAGGGGGCGGAGGAGCAGGAGGAGGAGGAGCGGGAGGGGCTGGGGGAAGTGGGGATGGGAACGGGGATGATAACGATGATGATGATGACGATGGGGTGGGGGGGGTGGTGGGGAGCGGATGGGGGAAAATCGTCGTGGCCGATAGAGGCACGCTCATTACAGTCACATCGGGCAAAAGCACGCACTACCCCAACCCGCCAGGCTCGACAAAAAGCTTCTATGTGAACGGGCACGAGGCTCCGGAAATTAAGGTGGAGCGGGGGGTTCCGGTGCAGTTTGCGATACAAGCTGGGCACGATTTGGGGGTGTATATCACATCGGATCCTGTGGGCGGGCGGTTTAACAAATCGGAGATTATATTTGCGGGCGGCGAGGAGGCGCATGGCGTGCCGGCGGACCCGTACACCCTGCTGTGGAAGCCCACTAGCTCCACACCCGACCTGGTTTACTATCAGGTGGGCGATTGGATGATCGGTAGTGGCGAGACTTGAGGTATTGGTATTTGGTACAAGGAGGAGGTGAAAGGCGTGCCGGCAGATCCGTACAGCCTGTTGTGGAAACCCACTAGTTCCACTCCGGACCTCGTTTACTATCAGGTGGGTGGGTGGTTGATTGAGTGACTGGGTGACTGGTGTATGGGTGACTGATAGTGGTGGGCCCCCTTCCTTCCCCCTATTTCCTCTACCATCTTCTGGACATGCAATTCTCCCCTCCCTCATTCCCACTCCTTTCTGCCGTCCTTCCCCTCCGTCTCCCCTCCGCCCCCCACCAGTGCTACTCGGAGCCCAAGATGGGGTGGCGCATACACGTGGTGGACGGCGGTCTATCAGACATGTACAACCACAGCTTTCACCCTCCTCCCTTCCTCCTCTTTCCTATCATGTTCTGGACGCGCAAACATCCCCCCTCCCTCCCTCGCCCCTCACCCCTGCAGTGCTATTCGGAGCCCAAGATGGGGTGGCGCATACACGTGGTGGACGGCGGCCTATCAGACATGTACAACCACAGCTTCCAGCTAGCAGACGGGCTCGTCACCATGTTCTGGACGCTCACCGCCTCATCGATCTCTGTTGCAGTCAGGGGCGAGCATCCATCCGGCTATATTGCCTTAGCCTTTGGGAGGTAAGATTCTGTTGTGACGGCCGTTGCTAGGACCGGGGGGGTAGGCTGTAAGGACATGGGCATGTACAACCACAGCTTCCAGCTCGCTGATGGGCTCGTCACCATGTTCTGGACGCTCACTGCCTCCTCCATATCCGTGGCTGTCAGGGCGAGCACCCGTCTGGCTACATTGCGTTAGCCTTTGGCAGGTAGGCTTCTGTCGTGATGGCCGTTGCCAGGACTCGGGGGGTACGTTGCTGTCTTGTCTTGTGCTGCCTTGCAGCTCGCAAATGGCCAAGACCTCCTCTCCTTTCCGTACATTGGTGTTCTGCAAGGCCCTTGCAGCTCGTGAAATAAGTGAAGTTTTGAGATGTCTCAAAGCTTCACTTATTTCAAGAGACGTCTCAAAACCTCGCAAATGGCCAAGACCTCCTCTCCATACATTGCTGTTCTGCAAGGCCCTTGCAGCTCGCAAATGGCCTCGTCGTCATGTTCTGGACTCTGACTGCGCCTTCCATTTCTGTGTCGTCCAGGGGAGAGCATCCGTCTGGTTACATCAGAGAAATGGAACCAGCGCCTTACATCGCTGTTGCCTCTGGCAGGTAAGGCGAGCTGTTGATTAGTTAGTTGTGCAGGTGGATGGATGGAATGGAATGAGGCGCAAACAGACTTGTGGTGTTTCCGTCATTGCAGTCAAATCACCCAATTACCTGCCTCTTCCTCTTTCCCCCAAACCCCTCAGCTGCATGGTGAATCTGTAGGCATATGTGGGGTGGGTGGAGGGCAGCAGTGGGCGAACAGGCTCATCTCACTCCCTTCGTTGCACCCAATCACCTCCCCCCTCTCCCCCTCCCCCTTTTCACCCCCCCCAGCGGCATGGTGAACTCGTGGGCGTATGTGGGGTGGGTGGACCGTGGAGGGCGGGGAGGGGTGAGCAGACTGTCAGCAGAGTGCCATTCCCGTTGTTGCAATCAGACCATGTATACCGCCTACTCTCCTCCCCCCTCCTTCCCTCCCTCCGACCCTCAGTGGCATGGTGAACTCATGGGCGTATGTGGGGTGGGTGGAGGGCGGCGAGGGGCAAACAGACTCATATTTCTTTGTTCCACTAAAATCCCTCCTTCTCCTCAATCCTCCTCGCCGTCCTCCCTTCCCTTCCCAGTGGCATGGTGAACTCGTGGGCGTATGTGGGGTGGGTGGAGGGCGGGGAGGGGCGGGTGGCCTCTTACTGGATCGATGGCAAGGATGCCAGCAGCGTGCATGCAGCCAGGGAGGCGCTTGATATGAGCAAGTGCATGCAGGTGCGTGTGAGGGGGGAGGGTGGGGTATGTGTGGGGGGTGGGGGGGATGGGTGGGGAGTGCTCTTGTGCAGGGCAGCTTCTGGATCGACGGTAAGGACGCCAGCAGCGTGCATGCTGCTCGGGAGGCTCTGGACATGAGCAAGTGCATGCAGGTGGGGCATTTAAGGGTGGGGGGAAGGCAGGATATGGGATGGGATGGGGGCGGGTGGCGTTGTACTGGATTGACGGTAAGGACGCCAGCAGCGTGCATGCTGCTCGGGAGGCTCTGGACATGAGGAAGTGCATGCAGGTGGGGCATTTAAGGGTGGGGGGAAGGCAGGATATGGGATGGGATGGGGGCGGGTGGCGTTGTACTGGATTGACGGTAAGGACGCCAGCAGCGTGCATGCTGCTCGGGAGGCTCTGGACATGAGCAAGTGCATGCAGGTGGGGCATTTAAGGGTGGGGGGAAGGCAGGATATGGGATGGGATGGGGGCGGGTGGCGTTGTACTGGATTGACGGTAAGGATGCCAGCAGCGTGCATGCTGCTAGAGAGGCACTTGACATGTCCAAGTGCATGCAAGTGCGTGTGAGGGTGTGTGTGAGGGTGCGTGTGAGGGTGTGTGTGAGGGTGCGTGTGAGGGTGCGTGTGAGGGTGCGTGTGAGGGTGCGTATGAGGGTGCGTGTGAGGGTGCGTGTGAGGGTGCGTGTGAGGGTGCGTGTTTCTGTACATCATCCGAAGGTACTGGATCGATGGCAAGGATGCAACCCCGATGCGACGCCTTTACAAAATGTATGTCCCTGATTTCTTCCATGTGTTTGTGTGCATGTGTGCGTGTGTGCGTGTGTGCGTGTGTGCGTGTGTGCGTGTGTGCGTGTGTGCGCGTGCGCGTGCGCGTGCGCGTGCGCGTGCGCGTGCGCGTGCGCGTGCGCGTCTGCGTGTGCGTGTGCGTGTGCGTGTGTGTGTGTGCGTGCGTGCGTGCGTGCGTGCGTGTGTGTGTGTGTGTGTGTGTGTGTGTGTGTGTGTGTGTGTGCATGTGTCTCTGTGTGCGTGCACACAGGTGGATGGGGTGCTGACGTTTGAGTTCAGCCGTCCGCTCAAGCCGCCCGATTCGGACTGCGACGACAAGTGCAGTGTGATCGACCCCTCAGAGCCCCTCAAGGTCATCTGGGCGTACGGACCCTCCTGGACCTCAGGTAGGAAGTAAGGCCTTTGCAGCCCACCTGTCCTCTTTTGACAGCGTACGGACCCTCCTGGACCTCAGGTAGGCCTACTGCCACTCGCCTTTGGGTGGGTGGGCTTGGACCCCTCAGAGCCCCTCAAGGTCATCTGGGCGTACGGGCCCTCCTGGACCTCAGGTAGGAAGTAAGGCCTTTGCAGCCCACCTGTCCTCTTTTGACAGCGTACGGACCCTCCTGGACCTCAGGTAGGCCTACTGCCACTCGCCTTTGGGTGGGTGGGCTTGGACCCCTCAGAGCCCCTCAAGGTCATCTGGGCGTACGGGCCTTCTTGGACCTCAGGTGGGCCCAGTGATGCCTCTTTTCTACGTGGATGGTGGGTCTTACTGAGTTTGACTACAAAAGCCACCCTTCAAAATCATCTGGGCATACGGGCGCTCCTGGACCTCAGGTACTGACTCGCCTTTGAGTGGGTGGGCTAGGTGCTGCCTCGCATTCGGACTGCGATGACAAGTGCAGTGTCATCGACCCGTCAGAGCCCCTCAAGGTCATCTGGGCGTACGGGCCTTCTTGGACGTCAGGTAGGCCTAGTGCGACTGCTGCTAGCAAGTCTCCGTTTACAGTGAATGGATGGGTGAGTATTGGGCCACAAGTTATGTGTGAGTCAGCTTGGACCTGTCAGAGCCCCTCAAAGTCATCTGGGTGTACGGGCCTTCCTGGACGTCAGGTGGGCCTGCTGCGACTGCTAGCAAGTCTCCATTTACAGTGAATGGATGGATGAGTATTGAGTCGATATCACTTTTGAGAATTCTCAAAAGTCATCAGGTGGGCCTACTGCGACTGCTAGCAAGTCTCTCCTTACAGTGGATGGATGTGTGAGTATTGAGTCTCCCTTATGCCTGCTCCCCCGTCCCCGTGCCCCGTGCCTCATGCCCCAATCCCCACCCCAACCCCCAGGCAAGCTGTCCTACATGAACATGCACACGGTGTGGAGCACCACCGTCACCATTCTGGACCTCGAGACAGGCGAGGGCACGGTGGAGCATCTGCAGCCGGTGTTTGTGGTGCATGGCTTCATGATGACCATGGCTTGGGCTGTTCTCATGCCCTTTGGGGTGCTGGCCGCGAGATATCTCAAGCACAACGACTGGCTCTCGTAAGTGGGTCCCAGTTGTGCTAAACAGCACCTGCAGCTGGTGTGTGTTTGTGGTGCACGGCTTCATGATGACCATGGCTTGGGCTGTGCTCATGCCCTTTGGGGTGCTGGCCGCGAGATATCTCAAACACAACGACTGGCTCTCGTAAGTGCTTGCTTCCTCCTTCAGGATTGTCTAGGGAACTCTCAGCTCTTCTTTTGAGTCGACTCAAAAGCTTCCTCCCTCAAGATTGTCCATAATGGGCAGGTCTTCAGCTGAGAGTTCAGGAACTCTCAGCTCTTCAGCTCTGTTGGAACTCTCTGGGGGACACCCATGTACCAGCTTCTGGTGCTCTCCCCCACCGCTCCCCCTTTCTCGACGTAGCGCCCACCAGAAGAACTTGCAGTACTCAGCCCATTATGGGCTCAAAGACTTGAGGCACGTCAAGACCCACTATCCCTCGATGCACTCCCTTCCCTCCTCCCTCACTCTTTCCCCCCCTCCCAGTACACGCAATACTCCGCCCTTGCTCTCATGCTCCTTGGGCTGCTTTTTCAGTCGACTCATAAGTCACGTTGTTCCCTGTTCCCCCTCTCCCGTCACCACCTCCTTCCCCCCCAACAGCATCCACCAGTACACGCAGTACTCCGCCCTCGCCCTCATGCTCCTCGGGCTGCTCTTCGCTGTCGGTGAACTGGGCGGGTGAGTCCTTATCCCTTGCGACCTCCCGCCCGCCCTCGTCACTCTTGTCGCTTGCTTGTCGGACCCAGTCACACTCCTATCCCGTGCTTCTCTTATCCCTTGACTTTTTATCGTTCACCCTTCTCATCCCTTGAATCTCTCACGCCCATTGCCCTCTTTTGATTGCTTGCCTCTCTTTATTCCACATTCAATGTCTGCTTCCCGTCTCATCAGCCCCCATCCTCCAATTGGGACCCCATATTTCTCTCTTCTTCCCATTCCCCCCACCTCCGTCTTCCTCCCACCTCCCCCTACCATCCCCCCTCCTTCCCTCTCCCCTCCTCTCTCTCCTACTCGCCCTGTCTCACAGCATCGACCTCTCATCCAATCATGCCAAGATTGGAATGGCAACATTCGCCCTGGGCTGCTTCCAGCCAATCAATGCATTCTTCCGCCCGCCCAAACCATCGCCTGGAGAGAGGCCCCAGATGAAACGGGTCATCTGGCAGTGGGTACACATGTGAGTGCGTTTCATCTCAACAATTGGGTATACATGTGCGTGCCGTGCGTTTCATCTGGCAGCGTGTGCTTGTGAGTGCATGTTGTGAGGACTTTTGAGGCGCCTCAAAAGTTGTCACACCCATGGAATGGATCCTTACCACGTCTCCTGCATCTTCTTGCTCGGCCAAACATAACCACTTTCCAATCAATCCCCAAACCACAAATCCCATCCCTCTATCTCACAAGCCCCAACCTGCACAGCAGCTCTTGTGACAGAGATAATTTGACTGGGGGAACAGGGGGAGGGGACGACTGCAACATGGTTGGCTTTCCCAGGCTCTCATTGGCTGGTCGTCATGACCCTCCCCTTATCATATGTTACAATATGCCTCTCAACCCGTTTTTAAATCCCCTCTACCGCTCCCTCTCCTGCCCTTCCCTTCAATCTCTCCCCCCTTCCTGTTCTATGTGCAGACTATTCAACCGAGGGGCACTGCTGGTGGGGGCAGCGGCGCTGCTGACGGGGATAATGGAGCTGGGGGAGACAGGGGGGGGCGACTACACGGTGGATGGGTTTCTCAAAACACTTCCAAATAACATGCAATCAGTACCGTTCACCCCATTTTACCTGCAGATTGATCGGACGGGGGGCGCTGCTGGTAGGAGGGGCGGCGCTGCTAACAGGCATAATGGAGCTGGGGGAGACAGGGGGAGACGACTACACGGTGGACGGGTTCCTGTGGGCCATGGTGGGGTGGTTCGCCACCATCGCTGCCTTTGTTTGGTTTGTGGAGCGCACGAGAAAACAAGACCAGTGAGTGGCAGGCTGTACCTTTCATGTAGTGAATGCTGAGAGGATGCGATGACAAGAGCAGTGAGTGCTGGGTGGGGGGCAGTGAATGCTGAGGGGAAGAGCATGGAGATCCGCTGATGATGAGCTGGGGGAGCCGGGAGGGGAGCTGGGGGAGACAGGGAGAGACGACTACACAGTGGACGGGTTCCTGTGGGCCATGGTGGGGTAATTTGCTGCCCTCGCTGCCTTCGTGTGGTTTGTGGAGCGCACGAGAAAACAAGACCAGTGAGTGCTGGGGAGGGAGGGGGACAGTGAGTGCACGCAATGAATGGCAGGACAGTGAGAAAACAAGACCAGTGAGTGCTGGGGAGGGAGGGGGACAGTGAGTGCACGCAATGAATGGCAGGACAGTGAGAAAACAAGACCAGTAAGCCTGTTAATCTTGGCGTTACGTCCTTCCAGTTCCCTCCTCGCCCGTTATTCCTCAAT
Source organism: Closterium sp. Naga37s-1 (assembly GCA_947471745.1). Lineage (NCBI taxonomy): Eukaryota > Viridiplantae > Streptophyta > Zygnematophyceae > Desmidiales > Closteriaceae > Closterium > Closterium sp. Naga37s-1. Next base: position 1,352,883 of record CANJKZ010000817.1, read on the forward strand.
GCCATAGGACGTGTCTCCATGTCCCCATGTTTGCATGTCCGCGTCTCTGCTGCTCGCTGCACGCCCCTCCCCCTCCCTCACTCTATGCTGCTCCACGATGTAAGAACCTCCCAATGCAAAACACAATCTTTTGTCGTCTGTGTAACCCTCCCTTCTTCCCTCCCACCCACCCCCTTCTTTGCAGTGCAACGCCACAGGAGCTAGCCAACATGGTTCGGCACGACTGGAACGGGTCATCACCAGCATCACCGGACATGCACGTGACCCAGCTAGACAGTGAGGACAGCGAAGACGACACGCGCACCCTCATCCCCTCCACCCTCCGCTCCTCCTCCCACTCCTCCTCTTCCTCCTCCTCCGCCTCTGCTGCACCTGCCCGACATGGGCAGTCTGGCTCTCCTGCCCGGGGTAATTTGTCTGGTTCGCCTGCCCGACTGGGCGCTACTGCTTCTTCACCTGCCCGTATGGGGAATTCCGGGTCGCCTGCTCATTCCCTGCCTGTGATTCGGGAGGGTCGGGAGGGTAGGGCCGGCGGGCATGGGGGAGGCTTGGGGAATGGGAGAGGGTTTGTGGAGGATCACGATGGGGGAATAGAGATGGGGATAATGAAGGGTTGAAAACATTCTTGGGAGGTGTTTTCTCGTTTTTGTCAGTTGTTTAGTCGAGTTTTGGTGTAAGTTGATGATGCCCCTGAAGCCCATTGCTTGGGGCATTGCACGAGTTATTTTTCGCCATCTACTGAGACGGACTCTGTTCGGTAACATCTGGACTACAATTTGCACCTGTGCCATACTTGCATCTGATCAATAGTGATCAACATGGAGAAAACACATTGTAATAACGATGCAGTGCAGACATATCACAGCCAGCCATTATCTAACTCTGTTTCATCTGCTGCAGCAGTTGCTGGTGCAGAATCAGCAGCAGCACCACCCTCCACCTCCCCAACCACTCCCTCACAATCCCCCCTCCCTACTTCTCCACGCCTCTCTTCCATGCCAGAATCCCTTCCCTTTATCTCTGCAATTTCCGCCTGAAGCAACGCGATCTTCTCTCGAAGGCTCTGAACAACCACCTGATTCTCCATAAGTGCTTCGCGGTACACGGGATCCGGCTCCGCGACGTCCGCGGCTTGGAGCTCCTCGTTCGAGCGTATAAGATGCCGGACTGCGTTCTGCAGGCGCTTTTCCTCTAATTCTAATAGCTCCAGTCGCTGCTGCTGGTCCTGGGTTAGTTGTGCCATCGGCAGGAGGGGATTTGAGGATTGGTTCGGAGGAGGTTCGGGATAGGTTCGGGATTGAGGAGGGATGGAAGAGGGTGGAGCGTGCAGGTCTGGTTGCTCGTGTGCGTGCTGGGTTGGCTGCTGATGTTGCGCAGATGAATTGCTCTCGTGATGATTGGTGCGATCCTGGTGGTCTCTATCGACGTCCATGTCTGAGGTCGAACGTAACTCCATGTCAGTGGGAAGGGCGAGAACACTTTTGTACGGGAATCAGGAGTGTTTGTGAAGAACAGGGCTGTCGAGGTGATGGTGTCATGCGGATTAGCAAGAACGAGGGTGGTGGTGAGGTTGCTTGGGAGGGGGGTAATGAAATAGACGTGAGTGACATAGGTGAGTTCGCTTCAAGAATCTGTGAGAGAACTAAAAGAATAACGCAGTTGTCTATATTGAGACATGAGAGGTGGAATGGATGATTTGAACCTTGCATTTCCGTCGAGTCAATTTGTTCCACGTGGGCAGGATTTTCAAAAGCTGCTTCCCCAATGTTTGGGCTCGTCATCGACAATTCCCAAGGTCGAGCGCATGAAAGATCAACTTTTGTCAGATTTCCTACAGCATATCTGACCTTGCTGGAGCGGTCCACCAATGACCGCCTTCAGTTCGACGCGTGCGGGAACGCAAAAGATGCCCTTTCCAAAGCGGTGGGAAAGCACATGCCACGTAGGTTCCTGCGCGCCACATCCCACCCGCCCCTGCCACACACGAGAGAATCTGACCTTCAGCAATAATCTCCACTCCTCCAGACGCTCCTCAATTCTTGCTTTGTTTCTGGAGAATTCTTACAAACGTCTCCTTGCGACTGCTCGCATCGTCCAGATTGTCATTCCATACTAATAGGAGAGCAGGAGGATCCTCGTCGCCCGGCCTTCCCTTTCCTTGCCTTGACAGGATATTTTATTCGTTTCTCTTGTCTCCCTCTTCCCTCGTTAGTCTCGTCAGTTTGCAATGGCGGCCATTGCGAAGCACGCGTCTCCCGTAATTCTTGCACGGCCGTCGTTTAGCCGAGCGCGCCTCGGCGGATCCGGTAGCTCCCGTCAAGCCAGCGCGTTTGTCCTTCGCGGGGCAAGGACTCTAACCGACACCACCTCCTTAAGATTCGTTCAGGAATCGTATCCCGTTCGCCAGGCCGCGTCCCTCCGAAGGACAGCGGCCGGGTCGGCTCGAGCTTCGGCGGTAACCAGTACTGACGTGGAGGAATGGAGCAAGGCGGCGCGGCTGGTCCGGCAAGAGCAGCTGGAGGGTCAAGCGCTGGACGCGCTTCAGAAGACCATCGATTCCTTCGAGAGGCCCACGTTCCCGTGCGCGCTTATTGCGGGGGACGTGGTAAGTTCAGATCTGATCAGTTTCGTCCAGTGCTGCAGTGCTGTTTGGCACGTTTACACCAATAACGTTGGTTTTCTTTTGTCAACCTCATCGCGTTCCTTGCAATGTGGTCCCTCATCTCAACAATCTCCTCTTCGTTTTGTTCACCCGCTCGTCGCCGGCAGGTGATCCTCCACCTGCTGCACCGGCTCGGCGCGCTGGGCGACAATCCCAAGGTGAAGGTCGTGTTCATCGACACCTTCCACCTCTTCCCGGAGACGTACCAGTTTCTCAAGGACTGCGAGGTACGTTGCGGTGCAGTGTGACTGCGAGCGGTGTGTCCCGGTGCAGAATGAAAGTAGCGTAGCGTCTGAGTCCTACCAGAGTTCTGAACAAGGTCACCTTATGCACACGTTCCACCTCTTCCCCGAGACGTATTAGTCTTCAACGACTGCGATGTACGAATACCAAAGATAAAATAATTGATTATGTGATTGTCTGAAAGAGCGCCGCCTTGTGGAAAAATCAGCTCTTAAGGAATTTCAGTTTCAACAAGCCCTTTATTCCAAAGGCTGTGATTCCGACCAGCATGCTTTGTTGACCGACCTTCCGTTCCGTGTTTCCCTGTTCTCCGCGGTGCAGGAGCGGTTGGGCTTTAAGGCGGAAGTATTCCAGGCGGTGGGACTCAACTCCAAGGAGGAGTACGTCAAGAAGCACGGCTCCGACCTCTTCATCCGGGTAAGCTTTGAGGCGCGTGTGTGATTCGCTGGGATTCACCACGCAGAGGCGGTCTGGGTTCAAGGCGGAGGTGTTTCAGGTGGAGGGACTCGACTCCGAGGCTCAACTCCATGGAGGACTACGTCAAGAAACACGGCTCCGATCCGACCTCTTCATTCTGGTAAGCCCCCAGGCGTCTCGAAAGGGCTATAATGTACGTTCGACGGTACCTTGATTGCGTCAAGAATATCGGCTCGGGCCTCTTCGTTCGGGTAGGCTTAGAGGCGCGTGTGTGGTTCACTGCTCTTCACCACGCAGGAGCGTTATGGAACGAAGAGTTCTCACAAGTAGTTTTGAGGCTCAAATGTAATCTTCATCCAAACAAACCCCTCCAACGCCTTGCGCACTCTCTAATTCTCCTCTCCCCTACCGGTATGGTCAAGCACACTAGTTACTTACCCCCCTTTTCTCGATTCCCCCCTTCATCCCACCACCCATCCACTACCCTCCACGCCCCACCGTTTACCTCGCAAAACATTTACGAGTACGATCAGACCTGCAAGGTGGAGTGTCTCATCCCCGCTTAATACACCCTCTTCCACCATCCCTCGCCCCCCCTCATCACCCCCATTCCCCACGCCCACCCACCCCCATCCCCCTCCGCCAATGGCAGGACATAGACGAGTACGATCAGATCTGCAAGGTAGAGCCGCTCAGCCGCGCTTACCTCCCCCCCCCTTCCTCCATTTGCCCCATTTACCCCCGCCATCCCCCAATGGCAGGACATAGACGAGTACGATCAGATCTGCAAGGTGGAGCCGTTCAGCCGCGCGCTGACGTCGCTCAACGTGGACGCCATGATCAACGGCCGCCGCAGAGACCACGGCGCTGAGCGGGCGCACCTGGAGGTGAGCTTGCTGTCTTTCGTTGCATGGAGACGACAGGCCACATCTTGTAGTGAGAGCGCGCACCTGAAGGTGAATGTCTCCACCTTTCCATTTTGTTTGGTGTGAGAGGTCGCACCTGGTGGTGATTCTTGTATTGTTTTGTGCCACATGCCAGGTACCAGATGCCACATGCCACATGGTACTACGATGTGCACAATCCATTGCATGGCGTGCCACGAGCAGCACACCATGCATCATACCATGCACCATCCTGTGATCCATGCAACGTAGTCCCATTATTTTCACGCCATGCCACCCGTCCAGTGCTTCTCCCCTTTCCTCCACCGCCGCCCATCCCCCTTGGCCTCGCCCCACACAGCTATTCGAGGACGGCACACCAGTGAAGGTCCAGCCCCTTGCATACTGGGAATTCAGGTATGCTGCTACGGGGGTTGCTGATGCTATAGCTTGGTGGTATGGTGTGTGACAGTGATGGGACCCTGATTGTAAGGGATGATGTTATTTCCAGAGTACGTGTGACAATACCACCCGTCCATCCTGCACGTCACCTTCTCTGCATCTCCATGCCTCCGGCCCTATCCCCGTCACTCTCCCAACCCCTCCCCAATCCTCCCCTAAACCTTCCCTCCCCATATACCCCTCTGCTTTTCCTTCCCCACCAATCCTGCTTCCGTAATCCTGTTCCCCACTCCTCCCGCACACCACCAGGGATTGCTTTGACTACCTTGAGAGGCACGGGGTGCCCGCTCACCCTCTTCACAACGACGGCTTCCCTCCATTAAGGACGTACAGACCAGACCACCCTGCTCAACCACTCTTTCGTCCCTCCCCCTCTCCGCCTCCAGGGATTGCTTTGACTACCTGGAGAGGCACGGGGTGCCCGCCCACCCTCTTCATGCAGACGGCTTCCCCTCCATTGGAGACATCCAGACCACCCTGCCTGTTCCACGTGCCAAGTGGTTCGAGTACGGTGGAGAGCGGTCGGGGCGGTTCCAGGGGCTGAAGAACAGAGACGGGTCGGACAAGACAGAGTGTGGGATTCACGTGGAGGATGCTGTTGCCTCCTCTCTCTCCTCCTCCCTCACTCCTCCTTCCTCCTCCCTCACTCCTCCTTCCTCCTCCCTCACACCACCTTCCTCCTCCCTCACACCGCCTTCCTCCTCACTCACTCCGCCTTCCTCCTCCCTCACCCGTCCATGAATCACCAGCCCACAGTGCACTTAGTGTGCTGATTCGGATGTCAATGCCGGGTGGGATCGGATAGGGCAAAGGGGATGACAATTCAGCAAGAGGCATGATGGCTTGTTGGTGATTGATTTAGGGTCATGACATGGCATGACCTGTGGGCTCTGATGATTGGTCAATGCGCATTAGCCAAAGAAATAATGAGTTCTGAAGTTGCCACACAATTTGTTACTACCGTATCAACAACTAGTCATATCAGGGATACGCTATGCTATGAATGTAGGGTAGCGACGGACTGCAGAAAAAACAACACGACACAACAGTTTGGTCCGGCAAAAAATGGTAAAATACTCCTTGAACGCATGTTTTCAATCGCACATGCTGTGGATATGATGTATGACGTATCGTGCATGACGCATCGTGCATGACGCATCGTGCATGACGCATCGTGCATGACGTATCGTGCATGACGCAGGGTTTAGGGTTTATCGCGCATGACGTATCGTGCATGACGTATCGCGCATGACGTATCGCGCATGACGTATCGCGCATGACGTATCGTGCATGACGCATGATGTCCATGCCACATGCGTTCATCCTCAAGCAACAGTGAGGGCGGCGAGCATGGCGAGCATGGCAGCATGCATGGCCATCCAGTAGAGCACGAGCAGCAGGCGCATCATGGGCCGTGCCATCAGCGACTGCCCTCCCGCCACACTGAACGACAGGGAGGGGGTCACGGGGGGGAAACGAATGGGGAGGACAGGGGAGGGGATAGGGGGGCAGAGGAGGGCGGGGTAGTGAAGGGCAGGGATGAATCCAGCGGCAGGAGGAAGGGGCAGATGCGGCATGGAAGCATGGACGGCTGGAAGCAGCAAGCAGGCACGTACCAGAGGCGATCGATGCCCTTGGCAGCTGGGTGCAGGAAGGATGGCAGGAAGCGGAAGGCACTGACGATTGACTTGAATCCGTGCACTGTGATGGTGGGGGGGGGGGGGGGAGGGGCGGGGGAGAGGATGGAGGGGAGGAGAGGCAGGGGAATAGAGAGTGGGGGAATGAGACAATTGGAAGGCACTGACTATTCACTTGAACCCGTGCACTGCAGTGAGGGGGAAAGGGCAGATTGTGGGAAACATTCCTGTGTAAACACGAGAGAGGAAGAGAGAAAGCTGTTCCGAAGCAAGTACAACACTCCAGCACATGTCTGTTTGGTGTCAAACTGTACATCCCACCTTCATCGTCGGGGTACGAGTCAGCAATCTGCAGCGCCGTGTGGCCTGCCAGCGAGGCGGACGATGACGTGGCGAGCTTCTGCGCCAGCAGAGGCAGGTACTCTGCTGACGTGTCAGATGCACCTCCCCCAGGTGTTGCCTTCCTCTGTGTGGTGACTGGCAGGAGCGTGGAGGCTGACGCTGAGGCTAATTGTGAGGAAGAGGAGGAAGAGGGCAGGGGTGAGGGAAGTGCCTTGCGCTTCTGATAAGGGAGGGGAGATGGGGGTGCATGGAAACACGAGGGAAAGATAAGTCACAAAAAGAGCAGTTATGAACCCAGGTGTGGCTCTTGTTTATGTAAGGGGGTAAAAAGACACGGTGTAAAAAGAAAAAAATATGACGTCAAGGGGAAAAAAAAAAAGATTGGAGGCAATTTCAAGAGCAGCAATCTTGCGCTCTCACCAAGTCATCTACATCTCTCGTTGCCACCTCCAGCTGCCCCTCCAGCAACCTCACCATCTCGCCAGCCCCTATCACACAACCCCACAAGCCCGATAAAAAAACCCACGCTCCACGCACCCCCCTTGTGCTCTCACCCGGTCGTCTGCCTCTCTCCTTGCTGCCTCCAGTTGCCCAAACAGCACCCTCCCTGCCCACTCCCCATCCAAACTCTCTTCAACCCAACCACCAACCCCCCTTCCCACCACTTTCCTCCCCCCTTGTGCTCTCACCCGGTCGTCTGCCTCTCTCCTTGACACCTCCAGTTGCCCTTCCAGCACCCTCCCTGCCACACCACTCCCAATCAGGCAACCCCCCAAACCCCATCAACCACCCGAACACTTCCCCCCCTCCCCCCCCCCCCTCGTTGTGCTCTCACCAGGTCATCTGCCTCTCTTCTCGCAGACTCCAGTTGTCCCTCCAGCACCCTCACCGCCTCGCCCGCCACCGCCACCTCATCGCGCAGCCTTGCCAGCTCAGCATCCTTCTCTGCCACGTCAGGAAGACCAGCAGCAGCGCCTGCCTCAGAATTCTGCTGTTGCGGCGCCAAAGAAACAGCTTCCTGCCACGTGGCTACTGCACCACTTGCCATGCTCTCCCCCTCACCACCTGCAGCAGCAGCACTGCGAACGCCAGAATCAGCACCAGCAACAGCACCAGTAGCAGCAGCTGCTTCTGCCTGATCACCAGAGAAACCAGAAACAGCAGCGGTTGCAGGGGCAGGAGCACTGCCGTCTGCCACCCCTCCCGACTGAGCCTCGACCAATCTTAGACGGTCCCACACCCTCTGCAGCTCCGCATCCTTCTCCGTGAGCCGCTCCTCCATCTCCCTGTCCTTCTCCTCCAGTCGCATCTCTGCCTCCTGCACCACTGCCTCCGACTGTGCTTACAGGGAAAGGGATGGGATGGGGTGAGAAGGAATGGATAAAGAAGGGATACGAGCAGGGAGGGTAGGGAGGGACAGAAATTCAGGGATAAGGCCACAGGCAATGAAATGGGCAATGAAGACCGTCAAGTTGGAGCAACCCAATTGCGTATAACCCACCTGCGCTTGCACCTCCTTGAGCTTCTCAACCATCATCTTCAGCTTCTCCACTGCCTTGCTCCGTGCCGCTGCCACCGACGCCACTGCTGCCTCCTTCTCGCCCACCTCCCGCCTCAGCCTTTCTACCTCCCCCTCCCTCTCCCCAACCTCACTCCTCAACCGCTCAATCTCCCCCTCCCTCTCCCCAACCTGCCCTCTTAACTCCTCCAACATCAATTCCTTCTCCCTCACCTCTTCCCGCAGCCTCTCAAGCTCCCCGTCCCTCTCCACAACTTGACCTCTCAACTCCTCAATGGTCAACTCCTTTTCCCGCACCTCCTTCACCAGTCTCTCCACCTCTCCTTCCCTCTCTTGCAAAGCTCGCTCCAAATCATCTACTCTCCTCTCCTTCTCATCCTTATCCGCTTCATCCCAACCCACCTCCTCCCCCTCCTTCCTTTCCCTCGCCTGCTTCTCCCGCTCCCTTCTCATCTCTTCCATCTCACCCCTCAAGACCTCCACCACTCTTTCCAACTCACCTACCACCCTCCCCTTCTCCTCACCCTCCTTCCTCGCACTCTCCCCTCTCCTCCTAATTTCCTCCAATTCACCTCGCAACTGCTCTCCCTCTCTCTCAACCCCCTCCTTCTCCGCTGTTAAACAAGAAACTTGTGCCAGCAAACCAGCCCTCTCTCCTTCCAGACGCTCCTTATCCCCTACTAGCTGCTCCCTCTCCCCTTCCAAGCGCCCCACTGCTTCCTGCAACCCGCCCTTCTCCCCCTCCAGCCGACCAACAGCAGCCTGCAACCCATCCCTCTCTGCCTCCACCTCCTGAATCCGACTCCTCAGCACCACTCCCTGCTCCTCCAAACTCCTTTTCTCTTCCTGCACCTGTCGCTCTGCTGCTGCAAGAGCATCTCGTTCAACCGCCCACGCATCCCTCTGTGCTTCAAGCTCCAAGAGAGAAGTCCTCAGTTGGGATGCCTGGTCCCTTTGCTCTGTAGCCTCGTTACAAGCTCGCTCGTTATCTGCTCCGAGCTGTTCCTTTGTGACATTCCATTCCTCCCTTTCCTTTTCTAATTGCAACTGCAGCTCTGCTACTTCACCCTCCAATTTTGCCACATTCACTTCCAACTCCTTCGCTCTCTCTCCCTCCTCCCTCACTCTCTCCGCCTCCTCCCTCACTCTCTCCTCTTTCTCCCTCAGTCTTTCCTCCTGCAATCTCACTCTCTCCCCCTCCTCCTTCACTCTCTTCTCCTCCTCCCTCACTCTCTCCTCCAGCTCCCTCACTCTCGCTCTCACAGCAACTGAATCCACATCCTCTTCACTGCCTCCTGCCTCTCCTTCATCCTTCCTCTCCTCGACTCGACCAGCTGCTGCCAGCTCAGCACGGACACTCGCCAGCTCATCACGAGCACTTGCCAACTCAGAACGTACACTATCCAGCTCAGCTTCAGCCACTCTCCTCGCCTCCCTCTCCTCATCCAACCCACACTGCACTCCCACTAAATTCCTATCTGCTTCCTCTCTCCTCTCCTTCTCCTGCTCCAACTCTCTAGCAAAACCTGCCTTCTCATCCTCTAGTGTACACACTCTCTCTTCCCCCACGCCTCTCTCAGTCTCCAGCCCTCGTATTCTCTCCTCTGCTGCCTCCTTCTCTCCCTGTACCGCCACAAACCGCCCTTCAACCGCTTCCAGCTGGGACTGAACCTCCTTCAACTGCCCCTCTACCGCTCTCAACCGCTCCTCTTTCTCCATCAATTGTGCCTGTGCCTCTCCAACCTCTTTCTCCCTCTCCCCTTCACTCGTCCTCGCTTTCTCCTCCTGCTCCCTCCTCCTCTCCTCTTCCACTCTCTTCACCTCTTCTTCCTCCCGCCTCCTCCTCTCCTCCTCCACCTCCCCCTGCAACTCCCTCACTCTCTCCTCCAATCCCACCAAGACCTTCCCCCTCTCCTCCCTCTCTTCTCTCGCCTCCTCCACTTCCCTCCTCATGCCCTCCACATCCCTACCCCTCTCCTCAGCCACTCCCCTCCACTCCCCCACTTCCTCTCTCACTCTCTCTAGCTCCAACCCCAATCCCCTCCCCTCCTCTCCCAACCTCCCCACTTCCTCTTCCAACTCCCTCACTCGCCTCTCCCTCTCCTCCCTCTCCCTCTCCACCTCCTCCTTCTCCCTCTCCACCTCCTCAACTCTCCGCCTCGCTACAGCAAGATCCGTTTCAACTATAGCCAGCATCTCTTCCACCTCCGCAATCTTCCCGTTCTTAAACCCCTCCATCTCTTCACTCTCCCTTTTCACCTTCTCCATTCTCTCCTCTGCCTCCGCCCTCTCCCTCCCACCCTCCTCCTCCAACCTATCCACCTCCCCCATCAGCCTAGCAACCTCCTCCTGAGCGCTGCTAAGAGACTTTCTTAGCTCAGCAAGTTCGGTACTTAGCTCCTCACACTCCTTCTCTCTCCCCACAAGAGCATCTGTAACTCCTTCCATCATTGCCACTGTCTCTTTCAGCCTCTCCTCAGCCTTCCTCCTCGCCTCCTCCTCTTTCCTCTTCGCCTCCTCCTCTCGCTGCCTCGCCTCTCCCTCCTTCTTCCTCCCCTCTTCTGCCTCTGCCAACAATCCTCTCAACTCGACTACCTTTTCCCCTGCGGCTACACCTACCCCTGCCCCTGCCGCTGCCACTGCTCCTGCTGCCGCCCCTGCCACTGCTGCTGCCGCTGCCCCTACCCCTGTTCCGGCCCCTGCCGCTGTCCCTGTCCCTGCGACTTCTGTCCCAGAGTTTGCCCTGAGAGCGTCAATCTCAGCTCTGGCAGCAGCGAGGTCTGCCTCCAGCTTCAGCTTCTGCTGCTCGATCGCCTTGCCCTTGCGCACAGCTTTGCTCAACTTCTCCCTCACCCCCGCCACCTGCTCCTGTGCCTGCTTCAGTGACTCCCTCACCCTCTCCCCTTCTGCCGCTGCCTCTGCTGCCACCCCTGCTGCCGCCCCTGCTGCTTCTTCTCCCCCTGCTCCTGCCCCGTTCCCCTCCCCTTGCTTCAACTGAGAAAGCTCCGCTTCTAGGAGAGAGAACTTAGCACGAAGCCCCTCTATCTCGGCCGCGTCCTCAACATTCGTTGCCTTCGCCTCTGCTCCTTTCTCCCCTGCCCCTCCCTCGCCTCCCTCTTTTCCCTCTCCTCTTCCCCCCTCCAAAAGCCGCTTCAGTCGGTCAACCTCGGCTCTCGCCTCTGCAGCAGCCTGGGCCTCAGCTGCAACCTTCTGCTTCATGCCTTCAATCCTCTCCTTCGCCTTTTTCACCAGGCTCGCGTTCTTTGCCTCTGCTGCTGCCCTTGCGTCTTCAGCGACCTTCAGCAATGCTCCCTTCTGCTCTACCTCCCTATTAAGTCGCACTACCTCCTCCTCCATTCGCTCCCTCTCCCCATCAGCTCCTGCACTTGCACTTACCTTTAAAACCTCCTCTTTCAGCCTACTAATCTCCTCGTCACGCCCTTTCAGCTCCTCTTCCACCCTACTAGCCTCCTCCCTCAACCGGCTGGCCTCCTCTTTCAGCCTAACGCCCTCCTCTCTCACCCTCTCATTCTCCTCACTCTTCTCCATCAGCTCTCCAAGCAACGCATCCATTTTCTCCAGAGCGGCCCTCCTCTCTTTCTCACTCTCTTCTACCCTCTTCTCACACTCACTCACCTTTTTCTCTCCCTCCTCCACCTCCTCCCTATACCCCTCCAAAGCAGCCCTAAGCTTCTCCACCTCCTCCTCTGCTATCACACTACTCTCCCTCACTCTCTCCATCTCTCCCCCCATCTCCTCCCTAACCCTAACCACCTCCCCCTGAGCTTTCTCGAGCTCCACCCGAACCTCCTCCAGCTCCCGAACCACCTCCTCAGCCTCGGCCACCCGAGCCTGCAGCTTCTCCAGCTGCGACTCCCGCATTCCCAGAACCTTCCTCAGAGCCGCTGCTTCCGCCTCTGCTTCCTCCTTCACCTTATCCCTCTCTCTCTCCGCCATCTCCCTAGCAGCAGCTGCCTCTACCGCAATAGCATCCTCTGCTGCTTGTGCCTCTGCGTCTTGCGACGCACGCCAGATCATCTCTCGAGCCGAAATGTCCGTTTTCAGGGACTCGAGCTCTGTCTCGCGCTGCTCTAGGGTTTCTTCGAGCTCCTCTGCTTGCTGTCGCAGAGAGGCCAGCTCGGCTTGCTTTGCCTCGAGGGCGGATTGGGCTGATTGAAGCTGCTTGGTTGCTTCCTCTGCGGCTGTCTCGCTGGCAACTACCTTCGCCTGGAGGAAGGGGAGATGAAAGTGTGAAACAAACACTCGGGGAACAGCCCAGAACGAAAAAAAACATGGACTCGGACATGGAGTACCAAAAACATGGACTCGGACATGGAGTACCAAAAACATGGACTCGGACATGGAGTACCAAAAACATTCTGGGGGTGAAGAGAAACTGCAAGTGGGTCACATAGAGGAGCAGTCAAGATGGTTTTACAATGGATGGGCGGCACAATAAGGAAACTGCCACACGGAAAGCCAAGAGCATCCAATGTGCAGAGGACTCACGAGAGTGACCACGTCCTTCCGCTCTGCCGCATGCATCTTCTGCTCCAGCTGCTCCACCTCCTCCTCCAACCCTTCCACCCTCCGCTGCAGCTGCCCCTTCTCCTCCCCCACCTCCTCCATCTTCCTCTGCACCTGCTTCACTTCCTCCTCCAAACCCTCCACCTTCTTTTGCAGCAACTCCTTCTCTTCTGTCAGCCCCGCCGCTTGCCTCCTCTCCGCCTCCCTCCCCTCAGCCACAGCCTGCAACTCTACCAGCATCTCCCCACACCGCCTCTCCTCCTCCTCCAAACTCCCTCTCAACTCCTCCACTTTCCGCCTCTCTGATTCCACCTCTTCCTGCACCTGCCCCACCTCCTCCTCCAATCCCTCCACCCTCTTCCGAAGCTGCTCTCTCTCCTCTCTCAACCCGGCCACTTTCCTCCTCTCGGCCTCCACCTGCTCCTGTAGCTGCCCCTCACTCTCCTCCACCCTACCCTGCTCCTCCTCCCACTTTTCTCTCTCCCCCTGCAGCCTCCCAAGCAAATCCTCCTTCTCCATCGCCCATCCCTTCGCCTTTCTTTCCCACTCACCCCTCTCGGTTGCCCACGCATCCCTCTCCCTCTCCCACTCTCCCTTCAGCTCCACAAATTCTCGCCCCTTAGCAACCAAAAGCCCCTCTATCTCAGCCTGCTTCTGCAGCAGCAACGCCTCTTCAGCCTTCCACTCAGCCCTCCATGCCTCTCCCTCACTCTCACCACCCCTCCCCTCGCTCACCTCACTCTCTCTCCTCCTGGCTTCCTCCACTTGCAGCAACAGCTCACTCGATCTAGCGCCTTCCTCTTTCCTCCTTCTGTCAGCCTCCTCAACTCTTGCTTCAGCCTCCTTAACCCGTTCCTCAGCCTCCTTTGCTCTCACCTCCATCTCTCCAAGCTCCCTCTGAAGCCCCTCCCCCTTCTCCCTCTCCTCCTGCAACAGCCTCTCACTCTCCTGCAACGCTCTCTCACCCTCCCTCACTCTCTCCTCCACCTCCCCAACCCTCCCTTCCCACTCCCGCTCCCTCCCTCTCATCCCCTCCAGCTCCTGCCGAACCTCTTCCAACCGCACCTCAGCTTCGGCAGCCGAACCTGCAAACTCCCGCTCCCGACCAGCCAACCTCTCCTCCCAACCCACAACTTCAGCTTTAAGCCCCTCCACTTGCTCCTCCCAGCCCTTAACTTGTAAATTCATCTCATCTAGCTTTGCCTGTAAATCCTCTACTTTTGCCTCCACCTCCCTCTTCCTCTCCTCCACCTCTCCCTTCACTCCTTCCACCCTCCTCTGTGCTTCTTCCGCCTCTTCCCTCATCGCCCTCTCATCCTCTACAGCACCCACCAGCGCCTCTTTCTGTGCTTGCAACGACTCCAACTCTCGAGTCAGCACACTCTCCCTTTCCCTCGCGTCTGCTTCAGAACCTCCTGCCTTCTGCGCCTCCTGGACCTCCCCTCTTAGCGTCTCCACCATCTCCTCCAGCTGTCTCACTCTCTCCCTCTCCCCACTCAGGCTCACCTCTAACCCTGACACCACTCCCTCCTTCTCACCTGCCTCACCCCTCACCGCAGCAAGTTCTGTTTGCAAAGCAGCCAGCTGTCCCTCTGTCTCTGCAATTCTTTCCTGTAAACGTTCGATTTCTTTCAGTGCATCTTCCGCCTTACTCCTCTCCTCCTCTACCCTACCCTCCCACACCCCCACCTCCCTCTCCACTTCCCTCCTCCCCTCCTCCCTCCCCTCCTCAATCCTCCTCTCCATCTCCTCCGCAACCCTCATCTCCAGTTCCCTCTCGCGCCCCTCCACCTCCCTCAACTCCTCCCCTCTCCTAGCCAACAGAGCATCTCTCTCTGCCACCTGCCTTCTCACCTCAACCACCTCTTCTTCCGCCACTCGTACCCTTCCCTCCACCTCTCTCAACTCCTCCCCTCTCCTCGCTAATAGAGCATCTCTCTCCGCCACCTGCCCTAGCAGCTCCACAGCACGCTCCCTTCCATCCGCCACTTGCCTTTTCACCTCAGCTACCTCCTCTTCCGCCACCCGCACCCTCTCTTCCGCCACCTTCACTCTCTCCTCCATCTCCCTGACCTTCTCCCCGCCTTCCTCCACCATCCCTGCCGCCTTCCCCTCCGCTGCAGCAACTGCTGCCTCCAACTCCTCCACCCTCTTCCGCCCTTCCTCCAATTCACCCTCCAGCTCACCCACCCTCCGCCTCCCCTCCGCCAGTTCCCCTTCCTTCGCCTCCACAGCCTTCAACGCGTCCCTCCTCCCCTCCCTCTCGCGCTCCAGCTCCTCCCTCAACCGTTCCAGAACAGCAGTCTCCTCAGCCAGCGTCCCTTTCAGAGCCTCCCTCTGCTGTACCACCTCCTTCCCCTTCCTAATCGCCACTCCCAGCTTATCCTTGGTCGCAGCTAGCTTCTCACCCGCACTCGCCGCCTCAAGCTTCGCCGCATCCGCCTCAGCTCGGAGCCTCTCCCTCTCCCTCTCCCCCTCCTCCACACGCGAGAGAAGAACCCTAGCTTCCTCCTCCTTGGCTGCCAGAGCGGCTGCTGAATCCCGCAGCTGCTGCTGCCACTGCTGCTCGTCGCCCTGCATCTTGGCTCGCAGCCTCTCCTCCTCGTCTCGCGACCGAGCTAATAGCTTCTGCAGCTGCACCAGCTCCTCCTCTAGCAGCTCCCGCTGCTCACCGCTTAGGTTCACCTGGGGTGATCGAGCAGGAAAAACATAAGTGCAAACAGAAACGGAAACACATATTTTCTCTCCTAGAGCAATTTGTTTCTCAGCCTCTCCTCCTTGTCTCGCGACCAAGCGAGCAGCTCCTGCAGCTGCACCAGCTCCTCCTCTAGTAGCTCCCGCTGCTCCCCACCTGGTGGGTGGAGTGCAGGGAGCGAAGGCAAACGAGATGAAACAAAGTACTTAGTAATTCCTTTTGGCTCATTACAAAGGAAAAGAAATAAGAAAATAAAATACATTAAATCACTTGGTGACATGGCAAGGCAAGGGGGAAGGGGGCAGCGCAGCCAGGGAGGAGGGCACGGAATCAACCAGAGTCACCGAAATATGCTATGCAAATCACGAAGAACCTTATCACCAAAAGGCAGCCAATCAACCTGCTCTTAACTAGCATACTTCACACACCCAACCTTCCCCTGACTGCCCCTCCCACACTCACCCTTCTCTCATCACCCCCAGAACCCTCGGCCCTGCACCCAGTTCCCAGAGAAGCTGCAATGTCACCCTTCCTCCGCCTCTGCACGTCCTCCCTTAACCTCTCCAGCTCCTTCTCAAGCCCTAGCCTTTCATCTCTCATCCTCTCACTCTCCTCCCTGAATTTCTCACACTCCTCCCTTAGTCTCTGCGTCTCCTCTCTCAAACCCTGCATCTCCCTAGCCTGTTTCCCCCTCTCCTCCTGCAGAGCTGCTACAGTTTCCATCATCGTTTCATACTGCCCTCGAACCACTGCCAACTCCTCCCCAACCCTCACATTCCGCTCCCGCTCCCCCTCTAAAACCACCTCCTTTTCAAGCAACTGGTCCGCTAACCGCCCCTTCTCCTCCTCCAACCCTTTCCATCGAGCCATGGCAGATGCCACCTGCCGCTTCAACTGCTCAGCAGCTGCTTCCATTTCCGCCTGCATTTTCGCCAGCCGTTCTGTCTCCGTCCGTTTCTCTGCCTGCACCTGTGCTGCTACTCGCTCCATCACCTCCTCCCTGTCCCTTTCCAAAAACACCAGCCGCTCCTCCTTTTCCTTAAGTAACTCTTTTAGCTCAGCAACCTCTGCTCCGTGCCGCTCTATCAAATCAACAAATCTGGCATCAACGCTTCTAGATTTCCTCCCCATATCCCCACCCACGCCGCCAGCAGCACCATACGCCGCAGCCTTAGATACAGCCTCCCCCGGATCCAGCCCAACTAGGCTCTTGAGCATCGCCAGCTCCCTTTCCAAAGCATGCACTCTACTGGCCTTCTTCCTGAGCTCTTCTCTCAACAGCACCTCCCCTCCACTAGTACTCCTCCACATCCCACTCAACCCACCACCACCACCACCACCGCCACTGCCGCCACTGAAACCAGCAGCACCCGAGCCAGCAGCACCGCCAGCACCAGCAAAACCAGCGCCGCCTCTCTCCCTCTCCTCCATCACAACAGACAGCCGTCGCTTCAGCTCAACCACCTTCAACTCCAACCGCTCCACATACTTCTCCCGCGTGGTGGTTACCATCGACCCTCGCTCTGTCAGCGACCCGTCATCACTCCCCGTCTCAAGGGAGAACCGCCTCACACCAGCAGCGAATGAGGCATCCAGAGCGCCGCTGGACGACCAAGGGACGGAGGAGGTGAGGGAAGAGGTCGAGGGGCTTCGAGAGAGAGGGGCGGTTGTTGGCCGAGTGGAGTGGCTGGGAGAGCCTGCATCCTGCTCTCTCTCGCGAGGATCATGCGTCTCATGCGGCGGCTGTGCTGTGGCTGGTCTCCGCAACTCCTCTGCTCCTCCCTGCCCTCGTGCTCCCGCCCCTGAAGCTCTCTGCGTTTCTGATCCCTCTCCATCTGCTCTCTGCCTTCCTGCCTCCTCTCCTTGCGCTTCCTGCCCTCGTGCGCCCTGCCCTGCGGTTCCCGAACCCTGCCATGCGAGTTGGAGTGGAGCATTGGCAGGGTGGGTGGCAGAGGCGGGTTGTCAGTTGTCAGGCAGGCCTCTCAGAAGGAGCTGGCACAGCCTTCCGTCCTCCAAAGCGCACTTCCCCCCCCGCTCTCAACTTCTCACTTCCCTCCTCTTCTCTTCTCTACCACCATCCCCTCCATCCTCCATTCTCGATCCTTCAATTCCCGCCTAGACTTTACCTGGCTTCATCACCTTACCATCCCCTACCGGTAAGATCTAAAGCACAACCCATCCCCACAACAAACTCCTCACCTTATTCAGAATGCCCTGGGCGATGGTGCGGAACTCCCGAGGGCCAGCAGCGAACGGCCGCAGCACAAAACCACCCGAAGAAGAATCAGAGCCGTAGCTGGTGGCGCTGGACGGCGTGTTGCCGCCTGTGGGCGTCATGAAATCGCCGTCCCCGCCGCCGCTGCTGCTGCTAATCGTCCTCCCCACGGCCGTCCCTGCTGAATCTGCCGACTCTGCCGTTACTGCGGATGCTGCCGACACCATTGAGGTTGCAGACTCGCCTGTGGATTCTCTAGGCTGGCTTTGGAGCGAATCTCGGGGTTGGATTGGAGTGGATTTTCTGGGTTGGGCGGTGGTGGAGCCTCGGGGTTGGATCTGCACGCTCAGGCCCAGCTGCGGGAGGTCGCTTGTGCTGCTTGAAGCCTGGCCTCCTTGGGATTGCCGTGCTGCGCTCTGATTGGATGACCCCTGCGGAGTCGTGGGAGCCGTTGATGGCATCTTGGCCTGCGAGATGGACGGCGGGAAGAAGGGGTACAGGATACGCCGGTAGAGAGAGCTCGTCAAGGGGGGAAACTGACGCTTTCTGAGCAGAAATTACGTGAAGAATGGATTCACAAAGTCCGAGAACTGGCTCGGTGGTAAGTCTAACATCATCGGCAGAATCATGGTCGAGGATGTCAACGAATCTGCTGGAAACCGAATGAGCTACACGTGGATGGTGATGGTGGATTTCGTCCGAGACTAGATAGGGAAACGAAGGATTTCGAAGACATTATGATCACCTTGTCTTGCTGTCCTCCTTTAGAGCTTCCTCCCGATTTCGCTTGTTGCTTCTTCCGATACTCCTCGAGCTGCTCGTACAATAACAATGGCAAGCACGGCTCGATGTGAATATACGACAAAGCATTGATAGTCCATAAGGCTTCACGAAGCATTTAGATACGACGAAACTGAATTACTGGAAATTGGTGCAATAACGAGCTTCGAAGCAATGTGATTCTGAAAGTCTCATTACCCGCTTCTTCCCGGCGGTCATGAACTCCCTGCGATCCATCCTTAGCTGACCACCATGTCACACCATCACACCGTAAAAATCGGTGAATTAGACCGGCATATGCACCGCGACCTGCACTATCCAGGCAGGTAAGTTGGATTGAACTACCAAAAGCCGCGCGTTTCCCCCCCCCCTGCAGCGTAGCATGCAATCAATGGTAACTAGCCTGATACTATTCTGATGCTTTCACTGGTAATAAAAGTGAGAGCTAGTGTATGCATTCCTGCTACTCTAGCAGTACAGGCGTTTGGTTCCTGTCTCTCGAGATTGGTGGATGAACGACAATCCCAAAGGAGCATCTGAGAAGGTGCAGCCAGCGAAATGGCAGATCCGTCTGGTTACGTCCGTTGCGTCCGCCTGGCCAATCTGGTGCTGGACGAGGAAACTATATTGCGCTCGCGAAAATAATCCCCACCAGGAAAAAGGGGAACTGCGAAGCGAATGTGGTGGCCATAACGAATGGCGAAAATGCTGCGAGCTTGTCTGAACAGTACTGCACCCACGAGAACTTTCGCGCCTTTGGTTGTCAGATCCGCTGGCCGAATCCATTCCATCTCGAATGTGTCCGGTAGGAACTGATTCATATATAATATGGTTACGTTTTGCAGTGTACAGCTGGTTGAGTCAGAAACTGTTAGAATTTCCAAAATTTACATTCAGATACATACCCTTCACACATAGCTGTTCCAACCCACACTGCAAATTCGACCTGCACGCTGCTGCAAACGCGCAGATATGGCCAATGACACTGAAG
This sequence comes from Closterium sp. Naga37s-1, assembly GCA_947471745.1. NCBI lineage: Eukaryota > Viridiplantae > Streptophyta > Zygnematophyceae > Desmidiales > Closteriaceae > Closterium > Closterium sp. Naga37s-1. The sequence goes on from CANJKZ010000817.1 coordinate 1,372,257, forward strand.
GGCCTCCAGACGAGGCGATGCGTGGTTCTGCGTCGTCCCATCAGGCTGCGAAGCTTCCGCAAATCATTATTTTGGACATATTCCAACGCCTACCAGCCGAAGGGCTTGGCGGAATAATCTGCGCCATGCTCACGTGCAGGTGCGCACGCCAAGCGGATTTCCCGCCACATGCTCGTAGGCGTAGTTTTCCCCCTCCTCCGCTTCCGCGCCTCGTTTCCGCTTTGCCCCCACTTGCTCCCTCGCCTAGACTCCCTTACGCAGTTCCCCCCACCTGCCCCCAGTTTCCCATTGCGCGTCTTCTCTGTCTTCCCCGCCTTCCGTTGATTCCTCTTTCCGCCAATTGCCCCTTCCGTCGATTCCGCCTTCCGCCTATTCAACCTTCCGCAGGGACTGGCGGGATGCGGTGGTCGCGGAGGAGAGGGATGCGGGGGGCGCAGGGGGGGAGGCGTTTTGGCGGAAGGTGTTTGAGCGGACGTTTGGAGAAAGGGCTGCGCACTGGAGCAGGGCGGAACAACCGCGCGCGGAGGGGGAGAGGGGAGGGGAAGGGGAAGGGGAAGGGGGAGGAGGAGGGGGAGGGGGAGGGGGAAGGGGAGTGAGTGAGTGTGGTGTGTGGAAGAGGAGGTATAGAGAGAGAGTGGAGGCGGGGAGGAATTGGAAAGAAGGGAAGTGCGATGTTTGGGGGATTCATGGAAGAAAAGGAAAGGCGTGGGGCCGGGGATGGAACGGGAATGCAGGGAAGAAGGCGGAAAAAGGGAGAGAGTTAGCAGCAGCAGATGTGGTGCCAGAAGAAGCTGCTCCTCCACCACCAGCGGCACCAATACCATCAGCACAACCACCAGAAGCATCAGAATCAGCACCACGTGTCACCATCTCAGTGATAAAAGTGGACGACACGCTTCTCCTCCTGGGCACCTCGCACGGGCAGCTACAGGTGTGGCACCTCCCCTCCCACTCCCTCCTCGCCTCCCTCCACCACCCCCTCCCCCGCCCCCTCACCTCCCTCACTCTCTCCCAGAGCCTCGGTGACCCCCCTGGGGAACCGCAGCCGTGTCCTCGTGTTACTACTGGGTGTTCTTGTAACGAGGACGGTTGGTGCGTTTGCAACGAGCACGGCTGGAGGGCTTGTAACAAACACGGCTGGTGTGTTTGTAACGAGGGCGGCTGGTGTGCTTGTATCGAGCATGGCTGGTGTGTTTGTAACGAGGGCGGCTGGTGTGCTTGTAACGAGTACGGCTGGTGTGCTTGTAACGAGGGTAGCCAGTGTGCTTGTAACGAAGATGGGTGGAGGCTAGTGGCAAGCGCAGCAGAGGACGGGTCGGTGTGCGTGTGGAGCCTGCCTCGCTGGCCAAGACAGGATAGGGCATTGCCACAAGCGTTACAAGCACGTTCGGAACCGTTAGAAGCAGGTTCGGAACTGTTAGAAGCAGGTTCGGAACCGTTACAAGCAGGTTCAGAGTCGTTCCAAGCAGGTTCGGAACCGTTCCAAGCAGGTTCGGACCCGTTAGAAGCAGGACCGGATGCGATACAAGCAGGGTCTCAAGTGATACCACCTGGGTCACAAGAGGAGACAGAAGCAGAAGCGGCTGAGGCACTGCCAGCAAGAGGCACTGCAGAGCCCCGGGGCATCGGAGGCACATGTGTTGCCGTCGTGCTTGCCATGTCCCCTTGCTGCTCGCTCTGGTTTGTGCAGGGGGCGATGGGAGAGCAGCAGCTGTGGGAAGACCTGGAGAGAGTGGGAAGGGGCGAGGGGGATACGGAGGGAGGAGAGGGAGGGGAGGGAGGGGAGGGAGGGGAGGGAGGGGAGGGCGAGGAGGGGGAGGCGGAGCAGGTGGGGTGGAAGCCAAGGAGGGGAAGGAGAGGGCCACGGGAGTGGTGGGAGGGTGAGGGGCTGAGGGGCAGAGAGGAAACGACTCAATCCCACTGTTCCAAGAAGCAGCGAGTCATGCCAACCCCTTGTCGGTTCAGGGGAGGTGTTGCTAATAATCCTCGCTCGTGCAAGGGAGACATGGCATGCCATCGGCCTCGGTATCTGCTGGTGGAGGAGCGGAGTGGCATAAGAGACAATGACTATATCATGCGCCTCTGGGAATTCGGCTCTGCTGGTTGCCAGTCAATGCATGGTCAACAGCAGTCAATGCATGGTCAACAGCAGTCAATGCACGGTCAGCAGCAGTCAACAGAGATACCACAGCACGGCACGGGATGGGCTAGTATGCAGTGTGTGTATTATCGTGCTTTAGCCTTCGATCCATGGACCGTTGTGATTGCTTCTGTAGTGCCCCACACTCACCCTCCAGCCGAGCTTCAGCCTGGCAATGAGCGCGTGGAGCCACCCTCACCCTTTGCAAATCTCGACAGTCCAATGATCATTGGGCGGATTCCGCTGTGGGCAGCAGCTACGTGGTGCGCAGAGGAGGAGCCTCGTCGCATCAGGGGAGGAGGTGTCAATCAGGATGGACAGGGGAGCATCAGGGCAGGTGCATCACGGGAGCAGAGGAGCAGACAGCAGCAGCGACAGGGTGCAGCACAGAGCACTGCTCGAGCTGCTGCTGAGGCTTCAGAGTCTGCTGCTGCGCCTGCTGAGGCGTCAGGCAGGAGAGTGTGCCGCTCCCCATGCATCATTCGTTTGCAGCACATTCTCTCTCGTCACACTCTCGTGGACATTTATCATCCTTGTCAAGTTGGGGATCCTATCTCAGATGTTGCCTTCAGCCACTCAGAGCGGTACAGCTGGCGGCTGCTGATTGGCACGACTCAGGGGTTGATCATTGTTTATGACTTGGATAGAGGAGCGGCGGGAAGAGGGGAAGGTGGAGGTGGAAGGAGGAGAGGAAGCGGAGTAGGAATGAAGGGAGGAGGAGAGAGCAACCGACAGCCGTCGCTTTCATTGAGAATCGATCAATGGGAGGACATGCAGCAATTTTCCCTCAACGAACGGATTTTCTGCCTCACTGTAAGCATCCCTTGTTCGTGTCTGCTGTCCATGCCTACTGTTCTTGCCCACTGTTCATGTGTAGTGTTCACGTCTACTTATGTATTTCCATGCCTTTCTACTCAAAGGTACGTAACCTAGGCTAGGAGACATGGAAGTTAGGTGGTGAGAGAAAAGGTAAATAGGAATTGTAGAGATACAAAACATATTGCAGGGTGGGTTTAAACCTCACCCAAAATTAGGGTGTGTTTTGTTCACGACTCCACCAGAAAATGAACAACAACTGAACCTGAAGTAAAACTTACTGTAGATGTGGGCGAGCGACAACGCAACACCTTTTCACTCTTGTGTTCCCTGTCATCATCGTTTCCACTGTCACCTTCCCCTCCTCAATCTCCCCAGACTGTGACAGACACTCACCATGACGTCCCCGAGGGCATCTTTGCTCGGGTTTGGGACGTGGATTCTTCTGATGAGGCCGCCCTCCTTCCCCAGGTGCGCCCTCCTCCCCCAGGTGCGTCCCTTGCAGAACTTTTCAGCATTTCATGCCTACATCATTCCTGCTCTCCATTGCATTTCACTTTCATACCTCCATTGTTGTGTGCTTTCCTGCTTGCTTGCACTCCTACATTCTTCTCCCTTCCCCCCCCCACAATTCCTCCAGGGCCCTTCCCCGTTCACCGAGGTGCCGCACAAAATCCTCAGCTGCCCTGCGTCACCCCCTCCTTTGCCACTGCTCTCTTGCCTGCACTCCCAGATTGTTCCCTACCTCCCTTCCATCCCTGGCTCCTCCAGAACAATCCCCCATTCACCGAGGTGCTTCACTTTGACTCTCAACAGCCCTGCATCGCCCCCTCCTCTGCCACTGCTCTCGTGCTGAGAGCTGACGGGGCCATTGCCCTCTGGACCGCCTCTCAATGCACCCACCACACCGTTACATCCCACCGCCTTACAGCTGATGACGTTACATCTGACGCCGTTTCATGTCACGCGGTTTCATCTGAGACGGTTACAGCTCCGTTGGCCTCCAACCAAGTAGCGCCAAGACGAGCCTGGTCCCAAGGCCCCATAACTACCATTCACCCTCCACAGCAGTCCCAGCAAGACCTGGTTTATCTGCCTCACCATCCAGTCATGCATCCTCTCTCAGCCAGTGCCTCTCCTGCCACTGCTGCTCTCTCATCCAGTGCCTCTGCTGCTAGTGATGAAAATGGTGGCAACGCTGGCAGCAGTGGTGATGACCGTGAGGGTGATAGTAATAGAAACCGGGACAGGGACAGTAGCGAGTGCATGGTTGCAGACAGCAACTGGAGATGGCTGGTAATGGCGCGAGGGGCTATAGCTGAGGTGTATGATTTTCTGGTGGGCTAAAGCTTTGCCTTTTTGTCACTTATGTTTGTGTACCGTATGTAAGTAAGGGAATCTCTAGTTTTGTCATTTCGTCTCACATGAAAGTGGTTTCGTGGCATGATATGTTCTTGCGTAATGGGCTCGTCATGAAGGCTATGCTTTATTCAATGCAACTTGTACATAGATCTTGCTGCACCCTACTGTACATACCGTAACTGAGCTAGTGTAACGTTGATAACCCATGTCACAAAAAATCCTTCTAACAACGTGGTTTATGCATCACTAATCCACACAGAAAGTGGTGTAGCTGCATGTCCAATGACCTGAAGCAACACTTCCAGGGGAAGCAGCCATAGGTACCTGAACCAGGGAAATAGAGAAAGAAGGAACACAAAAAAATTAACAACTTTTAACCGCAGCAGAATGTAGTGGCAATCAATGCAGCATGCATGAACAGATGCTGAAGCATGACTAATGATACCTAGCTGAAGGAACTGTCCATATCATGGGCCTGAGCGAAGCACTCTCACCTGCTGTCAGACTGTGACTGGCTGCTGTGGTCGTCGGCAGCAGCACCGTAATCCCACTGCCCGGTAGAGTAGTGCCCCAACAGCAGCAGCCGTACCACCTCCTGCGGTCCAGGTTGGTTGACGAGGAGTGCGGATGGGTGGAGAGGTGTGCACAAGGATAAATGATTACAATAAGGAATAAACGGATGGGAATGCGGGGAATAGCGTATGGAATTAAAGAACGGACGAATGGGGATCGGGTCATCGTAAAAGTGCAACCGAGACAGGCATGGGTGTATCTGACTGGGTAATAGGAGCAAAGACAGGCATGCACAGGCGTCCAACTGAGCAACAGAAACATTGTTCCCATCTCGACTAGAGCCAGCACGAGAGCAATGCTGAGACGTCTCGACGCATGGAACTGCACTCACCCTGAAACGCTTGGGATAAAGGTGGTGAGAGGCAGGCGTCCAGGCACCCATGCGCGGATACTGCAGCCAAGGGGTGATCGGAAGGGAGGAGGGCAACGAGAAGGGCGGCGGGCAGTAGTAGGAGCAGGAGACAGCGGGGATAGGGAAAACAAGGTATTAAATGAGAACGCTTGGCGAAACTTCACCTGGAAGGCAGTGGTTTTCAAGGAAACAAGCACCCCAGGGTGGTGGTAGGGTGCCAGACCCACCACCTTGCTGACAGGCGGCTGGTTGCGCTGCATCCCACTCAAGACATGCCGGCTCAAGGCATCCCAGTACCAGCAACGCTCACGCTCACCTGGAAGACGGTGGTTTCAGTGGAGACAAGCACCCCCGGATGGAAGTAAGCTGCCAGACCCACCACCTTGCTGACAGGCGGCTGGTTGCGCTGCATCCCACTCAAGACATGCCGGCTCAAGGCATCCCAGTACCAGCAACGCTCACGCTCACCTGGAAGACGGTGGTTTCAGTGGAGACAAGCACCCCCGGATGGAAGTAAGCTGCCAGACCCACCACCTTGCTGACAGGCGGCTGGTTGCGCTGCATCCCACTCAAGACATGCCGGCTCAAGGCATCCCAGTACCAGCAACGCTCACGCTCACCTGGAAGACGGTGGTTTCTGTGGAGACAAGCACCCCCGGATGGAAGTAAGCTGCCAGACCCACCACCTTGCTGACAGGCGGCTGGTTGCGCTGCATCCCACTCAAGACATGCCGGCTCAAGGCATCCCAGTACCAGCAACGCTCACGCTCACCTGGAAGACGGTGGTTTCTGTGGAGACAAGCACCCCCGGATGGAAGTAAGCTGCCAGACCCACCACCTTGCTGACAGGCGGCTGGTTGCGCTGCATCCCACTCAAGACATGCCGGCTCAAGGCATCCCAGTACCAGCAACGCTCACGCTCACCTGGAAGACGGTGGTTTCTGTGGAGACAAGCACCCCCGGATGGAAGTAAGCTGCCAGACCCACCAGCTTGCTGACAGGCGGCTGGTTGCGCTGCATCCCACTCAAGACATGCCGGCTCAAGGCATCCCAGTACCAGCAACGCTCACGCTCACCTGGAAGACGGTGGTTTCTGTGGAGACAAGCACCCCCGGATGGAAGTAAGCTGCCAGCCCCACCACGTCGCTGACAGGCGGCTGGTTGCGGCGCTGCAACAGCTGCTCCAGCTGGTGCAGCCGGCGCCTCAGCTGGTCCTGTGCTGCGTCCACCATGCCCCCCACCACTCCCCCCACTGTCGCACGAGCAGCCACTGCAGCACCAGCAGCACGGCCAGCACCATCAGCAGCACGAGCGGCACCCGCACCAGCGGAAACAGCCCCAGCGGCGGCGGCCGCAGCCCCAGCAGCGGCGGCAGCAGCACCAGCAGCAGCACGAGTGCCGCCAGCAGCAGGAGCAGCACCAGCAGCACCAGCAGCAGCACGAGCAGCGGCGGCAGTAGCAGCATCACCAGCATTAGCAGCACGAGCAGCAGCGGCAGTAGCAGCATCAGCAGCATTGGCAGCACGAGCAGCAGCGGCAGTGGCAGCATCAGCAGCATGGGCAGCACGAGCAGCAGCGGCAGCAGCAGCATGAGGCACAGCGGTGGTGGGAAGACCCTCGAGAGCCACTACCCAACGGCCATCCTCCCTTGCCTCCTCCCTCTGCTGCCTCTGCTCCTCTTCTTGTGATGAGGGTTGGCGGTGCTGCATATGGGAGCCACAAGGAGAGAGAGGGGAGACGGAGAGAGAGAGGAAGGTGAGAGGTGAAGGTGAGAGAGGGGCAGCATGAGGCATAGCGGTGGGGGGAAGGCCCTCAAGAGCCACTACCCAGCGGCCATCCTCCCTTGCGTCCTCCCTCTGCTCCCTCTGCTCCTCTGCTTCCGATGAGGGTTGGCGGTGCTGCATAGGAGAGACACAACGAGAGAGGCGGGAGAAGGAGAGAGGTGTGATGGTGAGAGATGAAAGAGGACAGAGAGGAGGAGAGAGGAGGAGAGAATGGAGGAGGGGAAGGACGGGGAGAGAAAGGGAGAGGAGAGAAAGGAGGAGGAGGAGAAAGACGGTGCTCACTAATAGTGATGAGGCGATTTTTCATTCGACTAGAAAATCGCCTCATAACACGAGGAGTAAGAGGTAAGAGGAAGAAAGCGACAGGAGGAGGAGAAAAAGGGTGCTCACCACTTGAATCTGCTGCCTGGCATGCGGTGCTCGCACGTCCACAGCGTGCACCGCACTGCACCGCTCTACAACCAGCAGCAGGTGCGGGTTGAAGCAGTCAAATTGCAGGGCGAGGGGGGGCGACTGGAAGGCTTGATCCAGTTTCACCAGGGGCATCAACTGCACTGCTGGCGCTGCTGCTGGCTCCGCTGATCGTGATGATGCTGTTCCTGATGGTAACTGCTGTGCTGCCGCTGCCACTGCTGCTGCTGCTGCTGCTGCTGCTGCTGATGCTCTGGTGAATGGGCGTGCTTTTGATGGTGATGGTTCTGCTGCTGCCTCGGATGCACGAGGTTGGGAGATGCGGGACACGCCCCACACGTACACGGCTTTAAGCGAGTCGCTGGAGACTGCTAGTAACGAGGATGAAGGGTTCCAAGCCAGGTACTGGTAAGGGAGAAAGACAGCGTTCCAATGTTGGGTCAGGAGGAGATAGAGAGCGAGTGAGTGAGCGGGTGAGAATGCATTAATACACGAAGTGCAAAAAAAAAAAAAAAAAAAAAAAAAAAAATCAGACTTATGAGTGCACTCGTTATAAGCTGACCTGGCATCCGTGGGCGGCGCCCCTGGTGTTCCTAGAGGCCACTGGAATCCGCCTGCTAGCCATCCCACTCACTCTGAACCCAGATGCCCGATCCAAGACACACACCTGCAGAGAGAGGGGGGGGGGGGGGGGGGTTTCAAGAGGTTTCAAGAAATTTAAAAGAAGTTTCAAGAGATTTCAGAAAATTTCAAGAGGGCTTCAAGAGGTTTTTGCAGCCCCTCACAAACTGACTCTTATTCATGCTGAAGCAAATCGTGGGGTCCAGTGGAGTGGACCGACGTGGTGAAAGGGGATGGGGCGGGAGCACTGTGGCTTCAAGAGATTTGGAGGTGGGTGTGGAGTGAAGTGAAGCATGAGGGATCAAGAGGACGAGGAAACAGGCATGGACGAGGAGAAAGAGAACAAGGCAGCTCAGCAACAGGATGGTAAGACGCAGGTATGGTGAGGGAGGAAAGGGGACACGGGGAAAAGCGTGCGGCGACCCGAAATCTATTGTTTGAGGTGACTCAAAAGATGAGGAGCACTCACAGCAGCAAGGTCCCCGATAACGGCGATCCACTCCCCGTTGGGCGAGACGAGGGCGAAGTTGAGTGGCATGGGGAAGGGGCCAATGGCGTTCACGAGGCGTGCAGACGTGCGCACCAACCCCCCTGCTGGGGCCGATCGAATGGTCACCGGCGCCGATGTGCTGGAGGGTGGTTGGGAGAAGGTGGGTGGGAGTGTTCGGAAATGAGGAAATGACGAGGCAAAAATAGGGTCAACGAGAAAAGGGCATAACACTAACACCATGCCCACTCACGGCCTGTCTGCCCACTCACGGCATGTCAACAGTGGTGAGATCCCGCAGGTTGATCTTCACATTCAGAGGCACCGACCCCGCAGGGTAGTGTGCCGGCACCGCTGCTGCTGCTGCTGCCGACGCCACTGCAGCAGCCGTGGCTGAAGCTGCTCTGCCTTCGCTCCCCTCCGCAGCACTCATGCTCAAATCCAGCCCTGCACTGCCCCCACCATAAGCCGTGACAGCGGCTGTAGCAGCAGCAGCAGCGGTTGTAGCAGCGGCAGCGGCTGTAGCAGCAGGATCTGGGGCACCACCAGCAGCAGCTGCACGCCTGGTTCCTTCTCCTACCTCCTTCCCAGGCTCGCCGCTCTCCGAACCTTCTTGGGAGGTTCGGCACCGAGACTCCAGGGCCATCTGCCGAGCGTCTTCGAGGCTCTGGGCGCTAAACACCCAATCAGATCGGCCCACGTGGCGCGATGTGGCTGGCTGGAAGGGCGGCGGCAGCGTGAAGACGTAGAGGTAGCCGTTCTGATGGGCCACTAGCATGCGCACCTGTTGATGGGGGCGGAGGGGGACGGGAAGGGGGGGAAGGTGGGTAGGGGATAATAAGAAAGGGTAGGGAGCAGTGTGAAGACGTAGAGGTAGCCGTTCTGATGGGCCACTAGCATGCGCACCTGAAGGCTCAAACAAATAAAAGGGGAAAGGACATACGATACGCCTTGAAAGAAAGAAAGAAAAAAAGAAAGAAGAAGAAGAAGAAGAAGAAGAAGAAGAAGAAGAAAAAAAGATTGCTCTCAAAGGCCTCCTCACCCCCCTGGCCCTGGATTCTCATGGAGCCTTCCTTTATCCTTCCCCACACCCTCTTCCCCCCCACATACTTCTTCCCCCTGACCCCCTTCCCCCCACGCACCCAGTTGCCAACGGTGCCGAACCGCACAGAGTTACACATAGAGGAGCCAATCAGACTGCTCTCGAACCCCCCCACCACTATCCCTGCCCTTGCTTCCCTCCCACCAGCCCCCTCACCTATGCTCCCCCGAGATCCAACCATCCCCCCCACCCACGCACCCAGTTACCAACTGTGCCGAACCGCACAGAGTTACACATAGAGGAGCCAATCAGACTGCTCTCGAACCCCCCCACCATCCCTGCCGCCTCAAACCACACCCTCTCCTCCTCCTCCTCCTCCTCCTCCTCCTCTGCCACTGCTGCCCCTGCTGCGCCCTTGATGCCACTCTGCTGCTGCTGTGGTTGGTAGTGGTGGTGATGGTGGTGGGCGGGGTGGGATGTGCGCTCTGGAGCGCCGTCCTTGGTCCAACCAGCTGTGGAGGGAAGAAGGGGGGAGGGATAGAGGGAGGGAGGGAATGAGAGAGGGAGAGAATGAGGGTGGGAGGGATGGATGGAGGGAGGGAGGGAGGGAGGGAGAATGAAGGCCAATGAGTAGGTTGTGAAGTGCACCAGAAAATATCACTTGGTCGACAGCAAACGAGGTAGGTGCAGGCAGATGGTCGCATAATAACCCGTGATTATGTGGCAGGCGGCCGCAATCACGTGAGCACACATAACCCACCTGTCTTCCTGACCAACTCCCTGCGAATGAGGTAGAGGCACACGGCACCATAGCACCCTGCCACAACGCTGTAGGGCTCCGAGGGCAGCGATACACCGCCACCATCCTCTGCCGTGGCCCGTGAGGCGACTGGGTGCACGTACCTGTCTTTTTTACGAGCTTCCTGCAAATGAGGTAGAGGCAGACAGTCCCGTAGCACCCAGCGACAACGACGTCTCCAAATCTGTCAACGCTGTAGGGCTCCGACGGCAGCGACGTCACCGCCACCACTTCCCTCCGCGCCGCGCCGTGCTGTAGAGGGCGACCATGCGCTGCACTGTGAGTCGAGTTTTGAGTCGACTCAAAACTCGACTCATTACATGCCGTGCTGCAGAGCGTGACCATGTGCTGCACCGTGCATATCACCTCACCTCCCAGGTGAATGAACAGGGCGTTTTTTTTACATGACGACACAAAACGCACCTGTTTTCTTCGCCACCTCCCGCCGGATGAGGTAGAAGCAGACGGTCCCATAGCACCCCGCAACCACCACATCTCCAAAGCGGTCAACGCTGTAAGGCTCTGAAGGCAGCGACGTCACCGCCACCACCTCCCGCCGCGCCGTGCTGTAGAGCGTGACCATCCGCTGCACCGTGCATATGATCTCTTGGGAAAACGGCGGGGTCGGTGGGGGGGCGGCGGAGGAGGAAGGGGCGGAGGAAGGAGAGTGGGAGAGTGATGGTGGTGCTGGTGCTGCATCGTCCCGGGCAGAGCTATGTGCGGCATATGCGGAGGCCACAGGGCCAGGGCCTGCCACTAGAGTGTCGCAGCACCTGCGGAACGTACGGGAAGGGGAAGAGTCGAAGATGGGGAGGATGAGGGAGGAGGGGATGGGGAGGATGAGGGATGGGAGGATGGGAGGATGGATGATTCGAGGAAAGTAGGGACCGGGGGGGGCTGCCAATAGGCCAGACAGCAACATGCATGAGCAGGAGCGAGCAGGAGCAAGCAGCAAGCCACGGATAGATAGTAGTCGGAGCGTGGGATTACGATCCCACTGCTGCTAACTAAGGTCAGAAGCATACTGGGGGAGGTCAGCCTGGTCAGGTCAGGGATAAGGAGCTTACTGCTGCTAGTCGGGGTTAGGGGCTTACTGGTGGTGGCACACCCCCGAGGGCAGGCGGTATGTGGAGCAGGTGTTATCCAGAAGGTACTTTGCCTCCTCGTGCACCTCCGCGCCCTTCACCGCGCCCCAGTCGTCTACTGGAGCTGCTGCTATCGCGGACGCGACCCTCAGCACCGATCTCCTTCGCTCGTTATAGTGCGGGTCCTCGAACTCGTTATAATCATTCTCGCTATCGTCGTCCGAGTCATCATCATCATCATCCTCGTCAATATCATCGTCGTCTGTATCGTCGTCGAGCATATCACCTTCGTCAGTCATAACAATCTCCCCTTCCTCCGCCATCTCCGCATCCCTCGCATCCCTCGCAGCCCTCGCTTCCATCGCCTCCATATCCTCGTTATTAGCCTCCTCGTCCTCCTCCTCCTCACTGTCGTCGCCACTATCGCCATGGTCGTCCAACGACGAGTCATCATCATCATTATCCTCGTTCATGGGGTTCACGGCACGGTAGATCATCAGATTCACCACCTCCTGTGTCGGTCGAGCACCGCCTTCTGTAACCGCTGCTAGCGCCTCTCGCACCGCCTCTCGCCTCTCTCGCGCCTCTCGCACCGCCTCTCGCCTCTCTCGCACCTCTCGCTCCAACTCTCGCACCTCTCGCGCCACCTCTCGCTCCTCTCGCTCCAACTCTCGCTCCTCTCGCTCCACCTCTCGCTCCTCTTGCTCCAACTCGCGCTCCTCTCCCGCCAATTCCCGCTCCTCTTCCGCCTCTCGCGCCAACTCTCGCAACTCGCGCGCCAACTCTCGCTCCTCTCGCGCCTCTTCCGCCACCTCTTGCGCCGCCTCTCGCGCCTCTTCCGCCACTCCCCGGACCCTTGCGGCTTCCCCATCGTCCGGTTCGGTCGGTTCCGCCAATTCCATTTCGCTAACTTCGCCTAGCCTTTCGTGAATCCCGTCGACGAAATTCGCTGACGGATCTGTGCCGTCTTCCCGGCTTGCCCGATCCATTTCCCCTAACGCTTCGACTGAGATGCTGGAGCTCAGATATTACGAAAGGTGTCGGCTGAGCAACCCTGTTTATGGCTGGACTGCGTAACGGTCGGGTGAATCGCCAGCTAATGCTGCTCTCGCGATGGAGATTGTTTGAAGTAACAAGATTAGAAATTCCGGAAAAAGTTGAGAGAGCCTGACGGGTCTGTACTAGGAGCGAAATGCAAGCGACTTATCTACAATCGCCAAAACGTGAAATTGACGGAATGAAGAAGCTTGCGGAGCACGGCATCTAATAGCGATGACTGACGACCCACTGATACAACAGCAATGGTTTCTCTCTCCAATAGCCATCTCTCTAGCTATCCCTCTGGCAGTGGTTATGACTGACTGCCAGGGACAGCGAACACTGGATCGCTTGCACGAACTAAATGCGACACGGTAACAGCAAATGAAATGTTTTCGTCAGCTGTGACTGTGCGGGCCCGATTTCGTTGCGAGAGATGGCAGACGAAGCATGCAGGAGAGTCAAGCGTTGGGTCCATGTGATTGGCTCTGGGCTCTGCACACCTAGCCATTGCTAGTGGCTGCACGACACGACGACGATGCATGGTGTGGAGTGCACACATTGCGAAACAACCCATTCTGAGATTGGGAAGTCAAACGGGATATTATGGGTAAATGTGAACACGCCCTAGTCTGTAGTTTCGCATTCCAGTCTTGTTTTCATTTTCACATGGGAGCCATTGTCATGCATACATGTTTCTGCATTTTTATTTCTCCTCGAATTTTAGTTGCTGATCGCATTGCGTTTTTGGCAAGCTTAGATTCTTGATGAAAATTAGAGTTTTTAGTGGTAGCGTCTAAAGTAGAGTTTTCTTTTTAATAATCAGCGACGAGCTTCTGAATGATTTCGACAGTTTCAATCGCTTCGTCCCGCATCTCCCGGCACCATTTCCGCCGCTCCTTTCGCTCACTACCCGCGCTCGCCGTCACCGTCGCCTCTATTCTCTTCTCAGACCGCTCGCTCTTCGTTCGCGCTTCCCCATCGTGCCCCGCGAAAGGCGGGGTGCATAGCGACAACTATCATTCTGGCAAGAGTGGCAGCGTGGGGGAAACGGATACTCCGGAGCCGGCGATCGCGACACGAGAGGGAGGAAACGGTGATAGGGAAGAGAGGAGAGAAGGATTCGGAGTTCTGGGAGCGCGTGAGGCGGAGTGAAAGCATGAGCTGGACGTGCCATGGCGATAGTAACGGCGAGATGGTCGATAAGTTGCTCCGTGCGTGAATAGTCGGATGCTTTGTGATGCATATGACCATGTACTATAATCACTCCCATGTTCGATTTGACATTGAAGTCGGTCTTTCAGAGAATTTCTTCCACAATTATGCATGCTTACATGCACACTGGGATTCTTTCTGAGATTCATCATTACGCGCATGCTGATATTTTTTTCTGACATCCATGCTTGCATGCATGCTGACATCCATTCTGACATTCATGCTAGCAAAGCTTCGGTTTGCTCTTTTTCACTTTCCCTTCCTCTGCCGTCGATCCATCCAACTACACTACGCCTGCCTCTCCCTGTCCATGCTTCCTTCCAGGCAGTGGAATTGTCCAATCAGAACGCATCGCGGAGGCCATGAAGCAGATTGACCGCGCTGACTACGTGTTGACCAAGTCAACGGCCTATGACGACTCTCCACAACCCATAGGTGCGTTGACCAAGTCAACGGCCTATGAAGACTCCCCACAACCCATAGGTGAGTTGACCATATGACAACTCTCCACAACCCATAGGTGAGTTGACCATATGACAACTCTCCACAACCCATAGGTGCGTTGACCAAGTCAATAGCTTATGACAATGTTCCCCAGCCCATCGGTGAATATGATAAGGGCTCTTGTGAAGTATGGCTCACATGGGATGGCTGACGATTGTTACCGCATCCTTATGTCTCCATGATCCTTCATGGGCTTTTGTGGCGTGTGCACTGTGGCATGGCATGGGATGTGGCATGACATGTGGCCTGTGTTGCATGTGTGGGCATGGCATTTTACCTGTGGCATGGCATGTGACCTGTGGCATGGCATGGCATGTGGCATGGCATGTGGCACGACATGATGGCATTCACCGTGCATGAGCAGGTTTCAACGTCACCATATCGGCACCTCACATGGTACGTAACCATTCTGAATGCCGGTGCGAAACCTTGCTCGCTTTTCGGTCCCTCTTAGATGCAACCATATCACCATCGCCACCCGCCACCAGCACAGCTGCTGCCTCGCCTTTCTAGAATCACCTGTAACCAGGTAACCGCGTTCTGGACGTGTGGTCGGGCTACGAGTAATGGTCACCTCACTTCCTCCTTCGCCCTTCAAATTCCCCTCCTCACCACCCCCATCACCCCTAACCATCCGCCATCTCCCCCAACCCCTCCCCTCCTCCTCCCACGCATCCCCTTCAACCCTGGCCCTTCCTTTCCCCCACCAGCACGGCTACTGCCTCGCCTTTCTAGAGAATCATCTGCAACCCGGTAACCGCGTGCTGGACGTGGGGTCGGGCTCGGGCTACCTGACAGCTGTCATGGCGCTATTGGTGGGCCCCACGGGGCGGGCGGTGGGCGTGGAGCACATCCCGGAGCTCGTGGAGCGATCCCGGGCGGCAGTGAAGGCCGGCCGGGCGGCAGAACTGATGGACGGCGGACTGCTGTCGATACACGGTTGGTTGGCATGGTGGGGTTTCGAGGGGGAAATGTCGGAGGGGGGGGGGGGGGGGGGGGGGGGAGGGGGGCAGTTGGGAGAAGGGCAAGGTGTTGGGGGAAGGGGTTGGGAAGGAGGAAATGGAGTGGGCACTATTTGTTTTTCTTTCTTTCTTTGCTGTCCTGTTCCTCTGCTTCATCCTGCTGCTGCTGCGTCCCTGTTCTTCACACCCCGTGCCACCCTCCCCGTCCCCACGTACCACGTTTTTCTTTGGTCAAAGCTGAGAATGAGTCTCAAAGCGTCCCTTGTGATTCTTCCTTCTTGTCCACCTCTTCCCTACTTTCCTCCCTTCCACACACGCACAGCCTCTTTCCTCTAGTCCTAGCACAGCTCTGCTATCATTCCGCATCTTACCCATTCCTCCTCCCATCTCACCCATCCCTCTTCTCGTCTCACCCCCCTCATCCCTCCTACCATCTCACCCATCCCTCCTTCCTCCTGTCCTCAGAGGCGGATGGGCGGGAGGGTTACCCTGAGGCGGGGCCATATGACGCCATCCACGTGGGGGCTGCTGCTCCTGGTGAGACTCTCTGCTGGCATTGTACATGCTCTTGCGCTCTGCATTGCCTTTGAGTCGACTCAAAGTCAACCCCGATGGGCGGGAGGGGTACCCTTAGGCGGGGCCATATGACGCCATCCACGTGGGGGCTGCTGCTGCCGGTGAGACACTGTGCATGCAATCATGCTCTCGGCTGCTATCTGTGTGTGTTGTCAAGTCACCATCAGACGCACCCCGCATGTTACCACTCCACCTCGCAGGCTCGCACCCAGTGTTGCCACCTCGCAGGCTCGCACCCAGTGTTGCCACCTCGCAGGCTCGCACCCAGTGTTGCCACCTCGCAGGCTCGCACCCAGTGTTGCCACCTCGCAGGCTCGCACCCAGTGTTGCCACCTCGCAGGCTCGCACCCAGTGTTGCCACCTCGCAGGCTCGCACCCAGTGTTGCCACCTCGCAGGCTCGCACCCAGTGTTGCCACCTCGCAGGCTCGCACCCAGTGTTGCCACCTCGCAGGCTCGCACCCAGTGTTGCCACCTCGCAGGCTCGCACCCAGTGTTGCCACCTCGCAGGCTCGCACCCAGTGTTGCCACCTCGCAGGCTCGCACCCAGTGTTGCCACCTCGCAGGCTCGCACCCAGTGTTGCCACCTCGCAGGCTCGCACCCAGTGTTGCCACCTCGCAGGCTCGCACCCAGTGTTGCCACCTCGCAGGCTCGCACCCAGTGTTGCCACCTCGCAGGCTCGCACCCAGTGTTGCCACCTCGCAGGCTCGCACCCAGTGTTGCCACCTCGCAGGCTCGCACCCAGTGTTGCCACCTCGCAGGCTCGCACCCAGTGTTGCCACCTCGCAGGCTCGCACCCAGTGTTGCCACCTCGCAGGCTCGCACCCAGTGTTGCCACCTCGCAGGCTCGCACCCAGTGTTGCCACCTCGCAGGCTCGCACCCAGTGTTGCCACCTCGCAGGCTCGCACCCAGTGTTGCCACCTCGCAGGCTCGCACCCAGTGTTGCCACCTCGCAGGCTCGCACCCAGTGTTGCCACCTCGCAGGCTCGCACCCAGTGTTGCCACCTCGCAGGCTCGCACCCAGTGTTGCCACCTCGCAGGCTCGCACCCAGTGTTGCCACCTCGCAGGCTCGCACCCAGTGTTGCCACCTCGCAGGCTCGCACCCAGTGTTGCCACCTCGCAGGCTCGCACCCAGTGTTGCCACCTCGCAGGCTCGCACCCAGTGTTGCCACCTCGCAGGCTCGCACCCAGTGTTGCCACCTCGCAGGCTCGCACCCAGTGTTGCCACCTCGCAGGCTCGCACCCAGTGTTGCCACCTCGCAGGCTCGCACCCAGTGTTGCCACCTCGCAGGCTCGCACCCAGTGTTGCCACCTCGCAGGCTCGCACCCAGTGTTGCCACCTCGCAGGCTCGCACCCAGTGTTGCCACCTCGCAGGCTCGCACCCAGTGTTGCCACCTCGCAGGCTCGCACCCAGTGTTGCCACCTCGCAGGCTCGCACCCAGTGTTGCCACCTCGCAGGCTCGCACCCAGTGTTGCCACCTCGCAGGCTCGCACCCAGTGTTGCCACCTCGCAGGCTCGCACCCAGTGTTGCCACCTCGCAGGCTCGCACCCAGTGTTGCCACCTCGCAGGCTCGCACCCAGTGTTGCCACCTCGCAGGCTCGCACCCAGTGTTGCCACCTCGCAGGCTCGCACCCAGTGTTGCCACCTCGCAGGCTCGCACCCAGTGTTGCCACCTCGCAGGCTCGCACCCAGTGTTGCCACCTCGCAGGCTCGCACCCAGTGTTGCCACCTCGCAGGCTCGCACCCAGTGTTGCCACCTCGCAGGCTCGCACCCAGTGTTGCCACCTCGCAGGCTCGCACCCAGTGTTGCCACCTCGCAGGCTCGCACCCAGTGTTGCCACCTCGCAGGCTCGCACCCAGTGTTGCCACCTCGCAGGCTCGCACCCAGTGTTGCCACCTCGCAGGCTCGCACCCAGTGTTGCCACCTCGCAGGCTCGCACCCAGTGTTGCCACCTCGCAGGCTCGCACCCAGTGTTGCCACCTCGCAGGCTCGCACCCAGTGTTGCCACCTCGCAGGCTCGCACCCAGTGTTGCCACCTCGCAGGCTCGCACCCAGTGTTGCCACCTCGCAGGCTCGCACCCAGTGTTGCCACCTCGCAGGCTCGCACCCAGTGTTGCCACCTCGCAGGCTCGCACCCAGTGTTGCCACCTCGCAGGCTCGCACCCAGTGTTGCCACCTCGCAGGCTCGCACCCAGTGTTGCCACCTCGCAGGCTCGCACCCAGTGTTGCCACCTCGCAGGCTCGCACCCAGTGTTGCCACCTCGCAGGCTCGCACCCAGTGTTGCCACCTCGCAGGCTCGCACCCAGTGTTGCCACCTCGCAGGCTCGCACCCAGTGTTGCCACCTCGCAGGCTCGCACCCAGTGTTGCCACCTCGCAGGCTCGCACCCAGTGTTGCCACCTCGCAGGCTCGCACCCAGTGTTGCCACCTCGCAGGCTCGCACCCAGTGTTGCCACCTCGCAGGCTCGCACCCAGTGTTGCCACCTCGCAGGCTCGCACCCAGTGTTGCCACCTCGCAGGCTCGCACCCAGTGTTGCCACCTCGCAGGCTCGCACCCAGTGTTGCCACCTCGCAGGCTCGCACCCAGTGTTGCCACCTCGCAGGCTCGCACCCAGTGTTGCCACCTCGCAGGCTCGCACCCAGTGTTGCCACCTCGCAGGCTCGCACCCAGTGTTGCCACCTCGCAGGCTCGCACCCAGTGTTGCCACCTCGCAGGCTCGCACCCAGTGTTGCCACCTCGCAGGCTCGCACCCAGTGTTGCCACCTCGCAGGCTCGCACCCAGTGTTGCCACCTCGCAGGCTCGCACCCAGTGTTGCCACCTCGCAGGCTCGCACCCAGTGTTGCCACCTCGCAGGCTCGCACCCAGTGTTGCCACCTCGCAGGCTCGCACCCAGTGTTGCCACCTCGCAGGCTCGCACCCAGTGTTGCCACCTCGCAGGCTCGCACCCAGTGTTGCCACCTCGCAGGCTCGCACCCAGTGTTGCCACCTCGCAGGCTCGCACCCAGTGTTGCCACCTCGCAGGCTCGCACCCAGTGTTGCCACCTCGCAGGCTCGCACCCAGTGTTGCCACCTCGCAGGCTCGCACCCAGTGTTGCCACCTCGCAGGCTCGCACCCAGTGTTGCCACCTCGCAGGCTCGCACCCAGTGTTGCCACCTCGCAGGCTCGCACCCAGTGTTGCCACCTCGCAGGCTCGCACCCAGTGTTGCCACCTCGCAGGCTCGCACCCAGTGTTGCCACCTCGCAGGCTCGCACCCAGTGTTGCCACCTCGCAGGCTCGCACCCAGTGTTGCCACCTCGCAGGCTCGCACCCAGTGTTGCCACCTCGCAGGCTCGCACCCAGTGTTGCCACCTCGCAGGCTCGCACCCAGTGTTGCCACCTCGCAGGCTCGCACCCAGTGTTGCCACCTCGCAGGCTCGCACCCAGTGTTGCCACCTCGCAGGCTCGCACCCAGTGTTGCCACCTCGCAGGCTCGCACCCAGTGTTGCCACCTCGCAGGCTCGCACCCAGTGTTGCCACCTCGCAGGCTCGCACCCAGTGTTGCCACCTCGCAGGCTCGCACCCAGTGTTGCCACCTCGCAGGCTCGCACCCAGTGTTGCCACCTCGCAGGCTCGCACCCAGTGTTGCCACCTCGCAGGCTCGCACCCAGTGTTGCCACCTCGCAGGCTCGCACCCAGTGTTGCCACCTCGCAGGCTCGCACCCAGTGTTGCCACCTCGCAGGCTCGCACCCAGTGTTGCCACCTCGCAGGCTCGCACCCAGTGTTGCCACCTCGCAGGCTCGCACCCAGTGTTGCCACCTCGCAGGCTCGCACCCAGTGTTGCCACCTCGCAGGCTCGCACCCAGTGTTGCCACCTCGCAGGCTCGCACCCAGTGTTGCCACCTCGCAGGCTCGCACCCAGTGTTGCCACCTCGCAGGCTCGCACCCAGTGTTGCCACCTCGCAGGCTCGCACCCAGTGTTGCCACCTCGCAGGCTCGCACCCAGTGTTGCCACCTCGCAGGCTCGCACCCAGTGTTGCCACCTCGCAGGCTCGCACCCAGTGTTGCCACCTCGCAGGCTCGCACCCAGTGTTGCCACCTCGCAGGCTCGCACCCAGTGTTGCCACCTCGCAGGCTCGCACCCAGTGTTGCCACCTCGCAGGCTCGCACCCAGTGTTGCCACCTCGCAGGCTCGCACCCAGTGTTGCCACCTCGCAGGCTCGCACCCAGTGTTGCCACCTCGCAGGCTCGCACCCAGTGTTGCCACCTCGCAGGCTCGCACCCAGTGTTGCCACCTCGCAGGCTCGCACCCAGTGTTGCCACCTCGCAGGCTCGCACCCAGTGTTGCCACCTCGCAGGCTCGCACCCAGTGTTGCCACCTCGCAGGCTCGCACCCAGTGTTGCCACCTCGCAGGCTCGCACCCAGTGTTGCCACCTCGCAGGCTCGCACCCAGTGTTGCCACCTCGCAGGCTCGCACCCAGTGTTGCCACCTCGCAGGCTCGCACCCAGTGTTGCCACCTCGCAGGCTCGCACCCAGTGTTGCCACCTCGCAGGCTCGCACCCAGTGTTGCCACCTCGCAGGCTCGCACCCAGTGTTGCCACCTCGCAGGCTCGCACCCAGTGTTGCCACCTCGCAGGCTCGCACCCAGTGTTGCCACCTCGCAGGCTCGCACCCAGTGTTGCCACCTCGCAGGCTCGCACCCAGTGTTGCCACCTCGCAGGCTCGCACCCAGTGTTGCCACCTCGCAGGCTCGCACCCAGTGTTGCCACCTCGCAGGCTCGCACCCAGTGTTGCCACCTCGCAGGCTCGCACCCAGTGTTGCCACCTCGCAGGCTCGCACCCAGTGTTGCCACCTCGCAGGCTCGCACCCAGTGTTGCCACCTCGCAGGCTCGCACCCAGTGTTGCCACCTCGCAGGCTCGCACCCAGTGTTGCCACCTCGCAGGCTCGCACCCAGTGTTGCCACCTCGCAGGCTCGCACCCAGTGTTGCCACCTCGCAGGCTCGCACCCAGTGTTGCCACCTCGCAGGCTCGCACCCAGTGTTGCCACCTCGCAGGCTCGCACCCAGTGTTGCCACCTCGCAGGCTCGCACCCAGTGTTGCCACCTCGCAGGCTCGCACCCAGTGTTGCCACCTCGCAGGCTCGCACCCAGTGTTGCCACCTCGCAGGCTCGCACCCAGTGTTGCCACCTCGCAGGCTCGCACCCAGTGTTGCCACCTCGCAGGCTCGCACCCAGTGTTGCCACCTCGCAGGCTCGCACCCAGTGTTGCCACCTCGCAGGCTCGCACCCAGTGTTGCCACCTCGCAGGCTCGCACCCAGTGTTGCCACCTCGCAGGCTCGCACCCAGTGTTGCCACCTCGCAGGCTCGCACCCAGTGTTGCCACCTCGCAGGCTCGCACCCAGTGTTGCCACCTCGCAGGCTCGCACCCAGTGTTGCCACCTCGCAGGCTCGCACCCAGTGTTGCCACCTCGCAGGCTCGCACCCAGTGTTGCCACCTCGCAGGCTCGCACCCAGTGTTGCCACCTCGCAGGCTCGCACCCAGTGTTGCCACCTCGCAGGCTCGCACCCAGTGTTGCCACCTCGCAGGCTCGCACCCAGTGTTGCCACCTCGCAGGCTCGCACCCAGTGTTGCCACCTCGCAGGCTCGCACCCAGTGTTGCCACCTCGCAGGCTCGCACCCAGTGTTGCCACCTCGCAGGCTCGCACCCAGTGTTGCCACCCTCGCAGGCTCGCACCCAGTGTTGCCACCTCGCAGGCTCGCACCCAGTGTTGCCACCTCGCAGGCTCGCACCCAGTGTTGCCACCTCGCAGGCTCGCACCCAGTGTTGCCACCTCGCAGGCTCGCACCCAGTGTTGCCACCTCGCAGGCTCGCACCCAGTGTTGCCACCTCGCAGGCTCGCACCCAGTGTTGCCACCTCGCAGGCTCGCACCCAGTGTTGCCACCTCGCAGGCTCGCACCCAGTGTTGCCACCTCGCAGGCTCGCACCCAGTGTTGCCACCTCGCAGGCTCGCACCCAGTGTTGCCACCTCGCAGGCTCGCACCCAGTGTTGCCACCTCGCAGGCTCGCACCCAGTGTTGCCACCTCGCAGGCTCGCACCCAGTGTTGCCACCTCGCAGGCTCGCACCCAGTGTTGCCACCTCGCAGGCTCGCACCCAGTGTTGCCACCTCGCAGGCTCGCACCCAGTGTTGCCACCTCGCAGGCTCGCACCCAGTGTTGCCACCTCGCAGGCTCGCACCCAGTGTTGCCACCTCGCAGGCTCGCACCCAGTGTTGCCACCTCGCAGGCTCGCACCCAGTGTTGCCACCTCGCAGGCTCGCACCCAGTGTTGCCACCTCGCAGGCTCGCACCCAGTGTTGCCACCTCGCAGGCTCGCACCCAGTGTTGCCACCTCGCAGGCTCGCACCCAGTGTTGCCACCTCGCAGGCTCGCACCCAGTGTTGCCACCTCGCAGGCTCGCACCCAGTGTTGCCACCTCGCAGGCTCGCACCCAGTGTTGCCACCTCGCAGGCTCGCACCCAGTGTTGCCACCTCGCAGGCTCGCACCCAGTGTTGCCACCTCGCAGGCTCGCACCCAGTGTTGCCACCTCGCAGGCTCGCACCCAGTGTTGCCACCTCGCAGGCTCGCACCCAGTGTTGCCACCTCGCAGGCTCGCACCCAGTGTTGCCACCTCGCAGGCTCGCACCCAGTGTTGCCACCTCGCAGGCTCGCACCCAGTGTTGCCACCTCGCAGGCTCGCACCCAGTGTTGCCACCTCGCAGGCTCGCACCCAGTGTTGCCACCTCGCAGGCTCGCACCCAGTGTTGCCACCTCGCAGGCTCGCACCCAGTGTTGCCACCTCGCAGGCTCGCACCCAGTGTTGCCACCTCGCAGGCTCGCACCCAGTGTTGCCACCTCGCAGGCTCGCACCCAGTGTTGCCACCTCGCAGGCTCGCACCCAGTGTTGCCACCTCGCAGGCTCGCACCCAGTGTTGCCACCTCGCAGGCTCGCACCCAGTGTTGCCACCTCGCAGGCTCGCACCCAGTGTTGCCACCTCGCAGGCTCGCACCCAGTGTTGCCACCTCGCAGGCTCGCACCCAGTGTTGCCACCTCGCAGGCTCGCACCCAGTGTTGCCACCTCGCAGGCTCGCACCCAGTGTTGCCACCTCGCAGGCTCGCACCCAGTGTTGCCACCTCGCAGGCTCGCACCCAGTGTTGCCACCTCGCAGGCTCGCACCCAGTGTTGCCACCTCGCAGGCTCGCACCCAGTGTTGCCACCTCGCAGGCTCGCACCCAGTGTTGCCACCTCGCAGGCTCGCACCCAGTGTTGCCACCTCGCAGGCTCGCACCCAGTGTTGCCACCTCGCAGGCTCGCACCCAGTGTTGCCACCTCGCAGGCTCGCACCCAGTGTTGCCACCTCGCAGGCTCGCACCCAGTGTTGCCACCTCGCAGGCTCGCACCCAGTGTTGCCACCTCGCAGGCTCGCACCCAGTGTTGCCACCTCGCAGGCTCGCACCCAGTGTTGCCACCTCGCAGGCTCGCACCCAGTGTTGCCACCTCGCAGGCTCGCACCCAGTGTTGCCACCTCGCAGGCTCGCACCCAGTGTTGCCACCTCGCAGGCTCGCACCCAGTGTTGCCACCTCGCAGGCTCGCACCCAGTGTTGCCACCTCGCAGGCTCGCACCCAGTGTTGCCACCTCGCAGGCTCGCACCCAGTGTTGCCACCTCGCAGGCTCGCACCCAGTGTTGCCACCTCGCAGGCTCGCACCCAGTGTTGCCACCTCGCAGGCTCGCACCCAGTGTTGCCACCTCGCAGGCTCGCACCCAGTGTTGCCACCTCGCAGGCTCGCACCCAGTGTTGCCACCTCGCAGGCTCGCACCCAGTGTTGCCACCTCGCAGGCTCGCACCCAGTGTTGCCACCTCGCAGGCTCGCACCCAGTGTTGCCACCTCGCAGGCTCGCACCCAGTGTTGCCACCTCGCAGGCTCGCACCCAGTGTTGCCACCTCGCAGGCTCGCACCCAGTGTTGCCACCTCGCAGGCTCGCACCCAGTGTTGCCACCTCGCAGGCTCGCACCCAGTGTTGCCACCTCGCAGGCTCGCACCCAGTGTTGCCACCTCGCAGGCTCGCACCCAGTGTTGCCACCTCGCAGGCTCGCACCCAGTGTTGCCACCTCGCAGGCTCGCACCCAGTGTTGCCACCTCGCAGGCTCGCACCCAGTGTTGCCACCTCGCAGGCTCGCACCCAGTGTTGCCACCTCGCAGGCTCGCACCCAGTGTTGCCACCTCGCAGGCTCGCACCCAGTGTTGCCACCTCGCAGGCTCGCACCCCAGTGTTGCCACCTCGCAGGCTCGCACCCAGTGTTGCCACCTCGCAGGCTCGCACCCAGTGTTGCCACCTCGCAGGCTCGCACCCAGTGTTGCCACCTCGCAGGCTCGCACCCAGTGTTGCCACCTCGCAGGCTCGCACCCAGTGTTGCCACCTCGCAGGCTCGCACCCAGTGTTGCCACCTCGCAGGCTCGCACCCAGTGTTGCCACCTCGCAGGCTCGCACCCAGTGTTGCCACCTCGCAGGCTCGCACCCAGTGTTGCCACCTCGCAGGCTCGCACCCAGTGTTGCCACCTCGCAGGCTCGCACCCAGTGTTGCCACCTCGCAGGCTCGCACCCAGTGTTGCCACCTCGCAGGCTCGCACCCAGTGTTGCCACCTCGCAGGCTCGCACCCAGTGTTGCCACCTCGCAGGCTCGCACCCAGTGTTGCCACCTCGCAGGCTCGCACCCAGTGTTGCCACCTCGCAGGCTCGCACCCAGTGTTGCCACCTCGCAGGCTCGCACCCAGTGTTGCCACCTCGCAGGCTCGCACCCAGTGTTGCCACCTCGCAGGCTCGCACCCAGTGTTGCCACCTCGCAGGCTCGCACCCAGTGTTGCCACCTCGCAGGCTCGCACCCAGTGTTGCCACCTCGCAGGCTCGCACCCAGTGTTGCCACCTCGCAGGCTCGCACCCAGTGTTGCCACCTCGCAGGCTCGCACCCAGTGTTGCCACCTCGCAGGCTCGCACCCAGTGTTGCCACCTCGCAGGCTCGCACCCAGTGTTGCCACCTCGCAGGCTCGCACCCAGTGTTGCCACCTCGCAGGCTCGCACCCAGTGTTGCCACCTCGCAGGCTCGCACCCAGTGTTGCCACCTCGCAGGCTCGCACCCAGTGTTGCCACCTCGCAGGCTCGCACCCAGTGTTGCCACCTCGCAGGCTCGCACCCAGTGTTGCCACCTCGCAGGCTCGCACCCAGTGTTGCCACCTCGCAGGCTCGCACCCAGTGTTGCCACCTCGCAGGCTCGCACCCAGTGTTGCCACCTCGCAGGCTCGCACCCAGTGTTGCCACCTCGCAGGCTCGCACCCAGTGTTGCCACCTCGCAGGCTCGCACCCAGTGTTGCCACCTCGCAGGCTCGCACCCAGTGTTGCCACCTCGCAGGCTCGCACCCAGTGTTGCCACCTCGCAGGCTCGCACCCAGTGTTGCCACCTCGCAGGCTCGCACCCAGTGTTGCCACCTCGCAGGCTCGCACCCAGTGTTGCCACCTCGCAGGCTCGCACCCAGTGTTGCCACCTCGCAGGCTCGCACCCAGTGTTGCCACCTCGCAGGCTCGCACCCAGTGTTGCCACCTCGCAGGCTCGCACCCAGTGTTGCCACCTCGCAGGCTCGCACCCAGTGTTGCCACCTCGCAGGCTCGCACCCAGTGTTGCCACCTCGCAGGCTCGCACCCAGTGTTGCCACCTCGCAGGCTCGCACCCAGTGTTGCCACCTCGCAGGCTCGCACCCAGTGTTGCCACCTCGCAGGCTCGCACCCAGTGTTGCCACCTCGCAGGCTCGCACCCAGTGTTGCCACCTCGCAGGCTCGCACCCAGTGTTGCCACCTCGCAGGCTCGCACCCAGTGTTGCCACCTCGCAGGCTCGCACCCAGTGTTGCCACCTCGCAGGCTCGCACCCAGTGTTGCCACCTCGCAGGCTCGCACCCAGTGTTGCCACCTCGCAGGCTCGCACCCAGTGTTGCCACCTCGCAGGCTCGCACCCAGTGTTGCCACCTCGCAGGCTCGCACCCAGTGTTGCCACCTCGCAGGCTCGCACCCAGTGTTGCCACCTCGCAGGCTCGCACCCAGTGTTGCCACCTCGCAGGCTCGCACCCAGTGTTGCCACCTCGCAGGCTCGCACCCAGTGTTGCCACCTCGCAGGCTCGCACCCAGTGTTGCCACCTCGCAGGCTCGCACCCAGTGTTGCCACCTCGCAGGCTCGCACCCAGTGTTGCCACCTCGCAGGCTCGCACCCAGTGTTGCCACCTCGCAGGCTCGCACCCAGTGTTGCCACCTCGCAGGCTCGCACCCAGTGTTGCCACCTCGCAGGCTCGCACCCAGTGTTGCCACCTCGCAGGCTCGCACCCAGTGTTGCCACCTCGCAGGCTCGCACCCAGTGTTGCCACCTCGCAGGCTCGCACCCAGTGTTGCCACCTCGCAGGCTCGCACCCAGTGTTGCCACCTCGCAGGCTCGCACCCAGTGTTGCCACCTCGCAGGCTCGCACCCAGTGTTGCCACCTCGCAGGCTCGCACCCAGTGTTGCCACCTCGCAGGCTCGCACCCAGTGTTGCCACCTCGCAGGCTCGCACCCAGTGTTGCCACCTCGCAGGCTCGCACCCAGTGTTGCCACCTCGCAGGCTCGCACCCAGTGTTGCCACCTCGCAGGCTCGCACCCAGTGTTGCCACCTCGCAGGCTCGCACCCAGTGTTGCCACCTCGCAGGCTCGCACCCAGTGTTGCCACCTCGCAGGCTCGCACCCAGTGTTGCCACCTCGCAGGCTCGCACCCAGTGTTGCCACCTCGCAGGCTCGCACCCAGTGTTGCCACCTCGCAGGCTCGCACCCAGTGTTGCCACCTCGCAGGCTCGCACCCAGTGTTGCCACCTCGCAGGCTCGCACCCAGTGTTGCCACCTCGCAGGCTCGCACCCAGTGTTGCCACCTCGCAGGCTCGCACCCAGTGTTGCCACCTCGCAGGCTCGCACCCAGTGTTGCCACCTCGCAGGCTCGCACCCAGTGTTGCCACCTCGCAGGCTCGCACCCAGTGTTGCCACCTCGCAGGCTCGCACCCAGTGTTGCCACCTCGCAGGCTCGCACCCAGTGTTGCCACCTCGCAGGCTCGCACCCAGTGTTGCCACCTCGCAGGCTCGCACCCAGTGTTGCCACCTCGCAGGCTCGCACCCAGTGTTGCCACCTCGCAGGCTCGCACCCAGTGTTGCCACCTCGCAGGCTCGCACCCAGTGTTGCCACCTCGCAGGCTCGCACCCAGTGTTGCCACCTCGCAGGCTCGCACCCAGTGTTGCCACCTCGCAGGCTCGCACCCAGTGTTGCCACCTCGCAGGCTCGCACCCAGTGTTGCCACCTCGCAGGCTCGCACCCAGTGTTGCCACCTCGCAGGCTCGCACCCAGTGTTGCCACCTCGCAGGCTCGCACCCAGTGTTGCCACCTCGCAGGCTCGCACCCAGTGTTGCCACCTCGCAGGCTCGCACCCAGTGTTGCCACCTCGCAGGCTCGCACCCAGTGTTGCCACCTCGCAGGCTCGCACCCAGTGTTGCCACCTCGCAGGCTCGCACCCAGTGTTGCCACCTCGCAGGCTCGCACCCAGTGTTGCCACCTCGCAGGCTCGCACCCAGTGTTGCCACCTCGCAGGCTCGCACCCAGTGTTGCCACCTCGCAGGCTCGCACCCAGTGTTGCCACCTCGCAGGCTCGCACCCAGTGTTGCCACCTCGCAGGCTCGCACCCAGTGTTGCCACCTCGCAGGCTCGCACCCAGTGTTGCCACCTCGCAGGCTCGCACCCAGTGTTGCCACCTCGCAGGCTCGCACCCAGTGTTGCCACCTCGCAGGCTCGCACCCAGTGTTGCCACCTCGCAGGCTCGCACCCAGTGTTGCCACCTCGCAGGCTCGCACCCAGTGTTGCCACCTCGCAGGCTCGCACCCAGTGTTGCCACCTCGCAGGCTCGCACCCAGTGTTGCCACCTCGCAGGCTCGCACCCAGTGTTGCCACCTCGCAGGCTCGCACCCAGTGTTGCCACCTCGCAGGCTCGCACCCAGTGTTGCCACCTCGCAGGCTCGCACCCAGTGTTGCCACCTCGCAGGCTCGCACCCAGTGTTGCCACCTCGCAGGCTCGCACCCAGTGTTGCCACCTCGCAGGCTCGCACCCAGTGTTGCCACCTCGCAGGCTCGCACCCAGTGTTGCCACCTCGCAGGCTCGCACCCAGTGTTGCCACCTCGCAGGCTCGCACCCAGTGTTGCCACCTCGCAGGCTCGCACCCAGTGTTGCCACCTCGCAGGCTCGCACCCAGTGTTGCCACCTCGCAGGCTCGCACCCAGTGTTGCCACCTCGCAGGCTCGCACCCAGTGTTGCCACCTCGCAGGCTCGCACCCAGTGTTGCCACCTCGCAGGCTCGCACCCAGTGTTGCCACCTCGCAGGCTCGCACCCAGTGTTGCCACCTCGCAGGCTCGCACCCAGTGTTGCCACCTCGCAGGCTCGCACCCAGTGTTGCCACCTCGCAGGCTCGCACCCAGTGTTGCCACCTCGCAGGCTCGCACCCAGTGTTGCCACCTCGCAGGCTCGCACCCAGTGTTGCCACCTCGCAGGCTCGCACCCAGTGTTGCCACCTCGCAGGCTCGCACCCAGTGTTGCCACCTCGCAGGCTCGCACCCAGTGTTGCCACCTCGCAGGCTCGCACCCAGTGTTGCCACCTCGCAGGCTCGCACCCAGTGTTGCCACCTCGCAGGCTCGCACCCAGTGTTGCCACCTCGCAGGCTCGCACCCAGTGTTGCCACCTCGCAGGCTCGCACCCAGTGTTGCCACCTCGCAGGCTCGCACCCAGTGTTGCCACCTCGCAGGCTCGCACCCAGTGTTGCCACCTCGCAGGCTCGCACCCAGTGTTGCCACCTCGCAGGCTCGCACCCAGTGTTGCCACCTCGCAGGCTCGCACCCAGTGTTGCCACCTCGCAGGCTCGCACCCAGTGTTGCCACCTCGCAGGCTCGCACCCAGTGTTGCCACCTCGCAGGCTCGCACCCAGTGTTGCCACCTCGCAGGCTCGCACCCAGTGTTGCCACCTCGCAGGCTCGCACCCAGTGTTGCCACCTCGCAGGCTCGCACCCAGTGTTGCCACCTCGCAGGCTCGCACCCAGTGTTGCCACCTCGCAGGCTCGCACCCAGTGTTGCCACCTCGCAGGCTCGCACCCAGTGTTGCCACCTCGCAGGCTCGCACCCAGTGTTGCCACCTCGCAGGCTCGCACCCAGTGTTGCCACCTCGCAGGCTCGCACCCAGTGTTGCCACCTCGCAGGCTCGCACCCAGTGTTGCCACCTCGCAGGCTCGCACCCAGTGTTGCCACCTCGCAGGCTCGCACCCAGTGTTGCCACCTCGCAGGCTCGCACCCAGTGTTGCCACCTCGCAGGCTCGCACCCAGTGTTGCCACCTCGCAGGCTCGCACCCAGTGTTGCCACCTCGCAGGCTCGCACCCAGTGTTGCCACCTCGCAGGCTCGCACCCAGTGTTGCCACCTCGCAGGCTCGCACCCAGTGTTGCCACCTCGCAGGCTCGCACCCAGTGTTGCCACCTCGCAGGCTCGCACCCAGTGTTGCCACCTCGCAGGCTCGCACCCAGTGTTGCCACCTCGCAGGCTCGCACCCAGTGTTGCCACCTCGCAGGCTCGCACCCAGTGTTGCCACCTCGCAGGCTCGCACCCAGTGTTGCCACCTCGCAGGCTCGCACCCAGTGTTGCCACCTCGCAGGCTCGCACCCAGTGTTGCCACCTCGCAGGCTCGCACCCAGTGTTGCCACCTCGCAGGCTCGCACCCAGTGTTGCCACCTCGCAGGCTCGCACCCAGTGTTGCCACCTCGCAGGCTCGCACCCAGTGTTGCCACCTCGCAGGCTCGCACCCAGTGTTGCCACCTCGCAGGCTCGCACCCAGTGTTGCCACCTCGCAGGCTCGCACCCAGTGTTGCCACCTCGCAGGCTCGCACCCAGTGTTGCCACCTCGCAGGCTCGCACCCAGTGTTGCCACCTCGCAGGCTCGCACCCAGTGTTGCCACCTCGCAGGCTCGCACCCAGTGTTGCCACCTCGCAGGCTCGCACCCAGTGTTGCCACCTCGCAGGCTCGCACCCAGTGTTGCCACCTCGCAGGCTCGCACCCAGTGTTGCCACCTCGCAGGCTCGCACCCAGTGTTGCCACCTCGCAGGCTCGCACCCAGTGTTGCCACCTCGCAGGCTCGCACCCAGTGTTGCCACCTCGCAGGCTCGCACCCAGTGTTGCCACCTCGCAGGCTCGCACCCAGTGTTGCCACCTCGCAGGCTCGCACCCAGTGTTGCCACCTCGCAGGCTCGCACCCAGTGTTGCCACCTCGCAGGCTCGCACCCAGTGTTGCCACCTCGCAGGCTCGCACCCAGTGTTGCCACCTCGCAGGCTCGCACCCAGTGTTGCCACCTCGCAGGCTCGCACCCAGTGTTGCCACCTCGCAGGCTCGCACCCAGTGTTGCCACCTCGCAGGCTCGCACCCAGTGTTGCCACCTCGCAGGCTCGCACCCAGTGTTGCCACCTCGCAGGCTCGCACCCAGTGTTGCCACCTCGCAGGCTCGCACCCAGTGTTGCCACCTCGCAGGCTCGCACCCAGTGTTGCCACCTCGCAGGCTCGCACCCAGTGTTGCCACCTCGCAGGCTCGCACCCAGTGTTGCCACCTCGCAGGCTCGCACCCAGTGTTGCCACCTCGCAGGCTCGCACCCAGTGTTGCCACCTCGCAGGCTCGCACCCAGTGTTGCCACCTCGCAGGCTCGCACCCAGTGTTGCCACCTCGCAGGCTCGCACCCAGTGTTGCCACCTCGCAGGCTCGCACCCAGTGTTGCCACCTCGCAGGCTCGCACCCAGTGTTGCCACCTCGCAGGCTCGCACCCAGTGTTGCCACCTCGCAGGCTCGCACCCAGTGTTGCCACCTCGCAGGCTCGCACCCAGTGTTGCCACCTCGCAGGCTCGCACCCAGTGTTGCCACCTCGCAGGCTCGCACCCAGTGTTGCCACCTCGCAGGCTCGCACCCAGTGTTGCCACCTCGCAGGCTCGCACCCAGTGTTGCCACCTCGCAGGCTCGCACCCAGTGTTGCCACCTCGCAGGCTCGCACCCAGTGTTGCCACCTCGCAGGCTCGCACCCAGTGTTGCCACCTCGCAGGCTCGCACCCAGTGTTGCCACCTCGCAGGCTCGCACCCAGTGTTGCCACCTCGCAGGCTCGCACCCAGTGTTGCCACCTCGCAGGCTCGCACCCAGTGTTGCCACCTCGCAGGCTCGCACCCAGTGTTGCCACCTCGCAGGCTCGCACCCAGTGTTGCCACCTCGCAGGCTCGCACCCAGTGTTGCCACCTCTCAGGCTCGCACCCAGTGTTGCCACCTCGCAGGCTCGCACCCAGTGTTGCCACCTCGCAGGCTCGCACCCAGTGTTGCCACCTCGCAGGCTCGCACCCAGTGTTGCCACCTCGCAGCTGTTACCGTATGTGCCATGCAGCATGTTCCTGCATGTAACTTCCTTTGGCCATATTGCAGCATGAAGAGTGTTACAGCACTAGACATACTGTAACACTGCAGTAGCATTACAAATGCTGGCTTGTGGCAAGCTGCTATAATACTAGTGGATTCATATACAGTACTGGTTAGCAAGTCAATATTACTATCAGGTGCTACAAATGATTAAGGTGGAACTCTATTGTGCTTGCACTGAAAGTTCTCACATCATCACCCCTCCCTGCAACCACCATAGGAGCTCCTGCCTGCTGCCCTAAGGCCTTCTCAAACTCCCTCTTCCGCTGCTGCCTCTGCTTTATCCTTGTCTCTGCCGCCCACTCAAACACGGACTGTTGTGCTTTGAAGCTCCCTCCTGCTCCTCCTGCGTTTGAAATCCCCCGAATTGGCATTGCTGCTGATTCAGACACTCGTCGTTCCAGAAACCGAGGCTGCTCGGAAAGCTCAGGTAGTGGTACCGAACCTCCGGCCGAGGTCAGGGACTTCCTCTCCGCGGACTTGAAAGTTTCGAAACGATCCAATTGGCTCTGACCACCACGGCGGTTAGAGGATGGTGTTGAATGGACGACACCAACGTCACAATACACGGACGTCCAATCTGCTGATCCTGTAACGGGGCTGACTAAAACGGGACCACTTCCAAAGATTCCGCTGCTGATGTCGCAACTTCGGGAGTTCTTCCGGGTGTTTCGTCGCCGAATCGCATCCACGTCAGCCGAAACTCCGCCGGGAGCTCCAATTACACCGTGACACGCAGCGGAAGCGGTTGTCGCGGAGAGAGAGGCGCTCCGCAAGCGGCCATGGGGACACTGTGGCAGGCAAGGCGTCATCGGCGGCGTCGCGGACGAAGCGGAACCACCGTGGTAATTCGCCGTTGTTGGACGAATTGTTGCTTTAGAAGATTCAAGCGGACTTGTCGGAGAGCGGCGATCGGCCGCTTCGATGTTGTCGCA
Source organism: Closterium sp. Naga37s-1 (assembly GCA_947471745.1). NCBI lineage: Eukaryota > Viridiplantae > Streptophyta > Zygnematophyceae > Desmidiales > Closteriaceae > Closterium > Closterium sp. Naga37s-1. Next base: position 1,404,532 of record CANJKZ010000817.1, read on the forward strand.
TCCGTGTCGCCCGGAGTCGCCGGAATTTTGGCGCACGCAATTGAGCCTGGTACCGTGAAAGTCACCGTTTGATGAACGAATTTCGCTGGAGAGCATCATTCCGTTCGACGATCGCTCCAACGGCTCGTTAGGATGGAAGACGCAGCAATCGTCGCAAAATAGGTTGAAAAAGGGGGTGGAATTGAGCGTTTCGGCGTGAATTGTTGGCGCGGACATTTCGGCACTGGCTACGTCGATAAACAAAAAAAATCCTTTTGTGCTCGAGGATGTGAGATCTAACGAATTATGCTTGAGACGCTGGCTAATGGAAGCAGCCGTTGATCAACCCAATTGAAGTGAAGCTTGACAAGAGGAGAGGTGGAGCGAGCAACACAAGGGGGATCGAGGGAGCAGTGATGAGGGCCTATCTGGAAGCTTCTAAAAACGGTGGGATTGTTGGTGCGGACATTTCGGTTGGACTTTACGTGAGGCTGAGACATGATTGGTGGAGTCGTGCAGTACGTACGATATTCGTTCTTTAAATGTAACATATTGCCAAGGAGTTGAGTCAGTGTGCGCCCTACCACCACAACTTCCAAAACAGACCAGTGGGTATGTTGGGGAAGAAACAGATCGGAGTAGTGGGGCTGGGGCAGAGGGAGCCGAGGGCATTTTACAGCTGTGCATCAAATTTTGAGCACGCGGCTCCATCCACCAATCCCCGAGGTTTCCAATTCGTGGCTGGCGAATACCTACCGAGTACACCCTCTCTCGCGCCAGACTGACAATGGGTAGCACTGGCTACAGTGCGTACTGTTGCTTGGACCCTAGCGATCTGGTGCTTGCAACCGAACAGCAGGTAGGTGGCGGGCAAATGCACTCCAGAGGAACGGTACACAACGTTTTATGGAAGGATTCATGCGTTTGCGTACGGTTGAGTGCGGCAAATGTGCTTATGTCAGTACAGCCGGTCCGTCAATATGGCCAATGTCAGTCTGGCGAGAAAGAGGGTGTACTGCCAACTGGAAACCATAAAGGCGACGCGTTTTCAAGCCACGGGTGCGGACCATTTATAGGGACTACATATGTTTTGGAGAGCTGCTGCAACCACACGAAACAGACCATGAAAAACACATATAATAAATAATGTAACTGCTATATGGCCAAATACCTCAAAACATACTCGGGTAGAGTAAGGTACCATTAGGCTTAAAAATATCACATAGTCTCGGGTAAGTATTCAAATCCCGATGAAGTAACTGTTTCACACACGTTTTAATCACAGTGTTTGCCAGAATGGCTTATTTTGTCAAGTAGGGTCCGCGGGAAGCTGCTCTACAGTTGTGAAGAATGCGTTGCGCTCCGTCTTCAGGAAACCAACGACTTGCTGCCGCGTTCGTGCAACAGTACAGATACAAACCCGCTAAATGCCATATGTTGTTTCCCTTTTCCAGAGAATACGCGATCATATCGACCTTTCCTCCATCCTGATTAGCTGAAATGTTCACCCTTGGCGTCAGCAAATATGGACGTTTCAAAAACTGTAACCATCTCGTGTTACTGTACCTGAACGAGAGAGGGAACAAGTGGAATGCCAGCATTGAAGTTTGCGACAGTCTCTAGTAATCAAAATTGTTTAATTGATACATTATTCATAAAATGTGGAAGTGCCTCTCTAACAAACCGGCCTTTAGGGAGGATATCAGTTTGTGTCTGCAATAGAGGCGGGAAAGGGTTTTCAGCTTAGCAGGGAGGGGTTTCCCGAACCCTCCGCTTTCAGGTTAGGGGTAGCGCTTTCTGCGCACAGTTTCCGCTAAAGGCTGGGCTAGGGGGGGAGAGTTATTGTTCAGATTAGGGAGTCGAGCTCTCAATGAGCCACGTGTCCCAATTTTCACAGAGCTCACTGTAGGTGTTCAATCACAGATTCTCCACTGCTCTGGTTTGTCGTTTTTACTCAATATATTACACTCGAAATACCCCAACGGACACGCGAGCAAAAAAAATAAACCCCAGTCGGGAAGGCATCCGGTCAGGGAGGCATCAACCCTAAACACCTTGTGGCATGGTGTTTAGGGTTGATGCCTCCCTCGGACGCATTTTAGGGAGGAATCAACCCTAAACACGGGACCCTCCTTCTTGTTAGGGTTGATGCCTCCCGAGTCGCACCCCTTCCCGATTGGGTTTAATTTGTTTCGGTCAGGTAGGGTGCACTTTTTCTCAGGGTTTCGGGTGCAATGTAATTTGGACAAAAACTAAAAAAAAAACAACGGCCGCGCAGCTTTGGGAGCAGTTGGCTGACGAGCTACCCCGAACGTGGGCTGGATTCGGTAGAAAAGACAAGCCTGCGCTGCAGAATCTGAGATTGAAGATGAACAGTGAACGAGCTGTGTAGGACTAACCACGTGGCTCATTGAGAGCTCGACTCCCTAACCTGAACAATAACCCTCCGCCTCTAGCCCAGACTTTTGCGGAAACTGTGCGCAGATAGCGCTGTCCGTTCCCTGAAAGCGGAAGGGTCCAGATACCTGTCCCAGCTAAGCTGAAAACCCGGCAGGAAACCTAGATTGCATTCTGAGCACGATGCTAGAAATCCAAAAGCATGTGAATGCGGAAAACCTAGTCTTGTTTGCGCTGCGTGTATGGCGGGAGTGCTGTTTTGTGCGCATCGCCCGCCGATATCGCTGGTGTTCATTCCAATTTCGAATAGGATTCCGCGCAGTGGTCAGGGAGCGGCGGAGGCGAGACTCTCAGTTGCTCCTGGTTCCCTCAACAGTCGCAGCTTGTCGTTTCAGCAGAACAGAACCTCGGGAATCCCGAATTTGGTAGCTCCACGCGCGAGCAGACCTCTTCGCGAAGGATCAGCGACTGAATCAGACGATTTCGCTTCGGAATCCGAGATTCGCCGCGGATCGAACGTCCTCGCTGGTAGCAGCATGGCCGACGCGGAGGGTGCGAATGCTCCGATACAAACAGACTCGATCGTAAATCTAGGAAATGCACCAACCTTGAGTGCTCTACGAGTAACCGAACAGGAGAACGCTGCGTCAGGGGAAATGGAGCCAGTGACCCGCTTTGATCCGTCGTCCAATGAGGTGCTGGCACGTGGCAGGTTTCGCGGAGTGGTTGTAGCTGGGACGTTTGATCGCTTCCACGACGGCCATCGCACGCTGCTGCGCGCGGCTGTAGCGATGGTGGCGACGACACGAGAAGGGAAGGGGGGAGAAGCAGGCAGCAGCAGCAGCAGCAGCGGAGGCGGCAGGAGCGACGTTTTCGCCAGCACCGATGGCAGTAGCAGCAGCAGTAGCAGCTGCATTGTTGTGGGGATCGCCGATGGACCTCTTTTGACTAAGAAGTATCTCAGTGAGGTGCGGTGAAGCATGGCAGTGAGGTGTGAGGTACGGTGAAGCATGGTAGTGAGGTGTGAGGTGCGGTGAAGCATGGCGGTGAGGTGTGAGGTGCGGTGAATCATGGCAGTGAGGTGTGAGGTGCGGTAAAGTATGGCAGCGAGGTGTGAGGTTCTGTGAAGTATGGCAGTGAGGTGTGAGGTGCGGTGAATCATGGCAGTGAGGTGTGAGGTGCGGTGAAGTATGGCAGTGAGGGGTGAGGTGCGGTGAATCATGGCAGTGAGGTGTGAGGTGCGGTGAAGTATGGCAGTGAGGTGTGAGGTGCGGTGAAGTATGAAAGTGAGGTGTGAGGTGCGGTCAAGTATGGCAGTGAGGTGTGAGGTGCGGTGAAGCATGGCAGTGAGGTGTGAGGTGCGGTGAAGCATGGCAGTGAGGTGTGAGGTGCAGTGAATCACCCCCCCTCTCCTTCCCCAATTTCCTTCCATCTTCCCTCTCCCTCCACTTTCACATCGCCCCTTCTCATCATCCCCATCCCGTCATCCCCATTCCCCTCATCCCCATTCCCCTCATCCCCATCCCCTCATCCCCATTCCCCTCATCCCCATTCCCCTCATCCCCATTCCCCTCATCCCCATTCCCCTCATCCCCATTCCCCGAATCCCCATTCCCCGAATCCCCACTCCCAGAATCCCCACTCCCCGAATCCCCGTTCCCCGAATCCCCATTCCCCGAATCCCCATTCCCCGAATCCCCACTCCCCGAATCCCCACTCCCCGAATCCCCGTTCCCCGAATCCCCGTTCCCCGAACCCCCGCTCCGCGAATCCCCGTTCCCCGAATCCCCGTTCCCCGAATCGAATCCCCGCCCGAATCGAATCCCCGTTCTCCGAATCGAATCCCCGTTCCCCGAATCCCCGTTCCCCGAATCCCCGTTCCCTGAATCCCCGTTCCCCAAATCCCCGTTCCCCGAATCCCCGTTCCCCGAATCGCCGTTCCCCGAATCGACTCGCTGTTCCCCGAATAGATTCCCCGTTCCCCGAATCGAATCCCCGTTCCCCGAATCGAATCCCCGTTCCCCGAATCGAATCCCCGTTCCCCGAATCGAATCCCCGTTCCCCGAATCGAATCCCCGTTCCCCGAATCGAATCCCCGTTCCCCGAATCGAATCCCTGTTCCCCGAATCGAATCCCCGTTCCCCGAATCGAATTCCCGTTTCCCCGAATCCCCGTTCCCCTCATCCCTGTTCCCCTCACCCCCGTTCCCCTCATCCCCATCCCCTCACCCCCGTTCCCCTCATCCCCATCCCCTCACCCCCGTTCCCCTCATCCCCGTTTCCCTCATCCCCATCCCCTCATCCCCATCCCCTCATCCCCATCCCCTCATCCCCGTTCCCCGAACCCCTGTTCCCCACAGATGATCCAGCCTTACAACGAGCGCAAGGAAGCTGCTGAGAAGTTTCTGAAGGAGGAGCTACAGCGGCAGGGCAAGGCGCCAGGCTTGATTCGGCTGGAGTTTGCGCCGATCCAGGATCCCGTACCTGAGCGGGGAGGTTCGGATCCGAGCCTGGACTGCATTGTGGTTAGCGGAGAGACAGTGGGGGGAGCTGCGGCTATCAACAGGACGAGAGCAGCCAATCAGATTGCTCCGTTGCATGTATGTGCAGCATCGTTCCTGCTCCTAGTTTTTTCAACCCGATGTATCGTCGTTTCTGTCTGATGCTCTATATCTCATGCATCGTGCCTGCGCCTGTTTTTGGCGCTCATCAAAAAAATAATACACCCCCACTGTGCGTGCGCACGCCCATGTGCATCCATCAGGTAGTGGCGGTGTCAACGGTGCCTGTGCTGTGCCTGTTCTTGAGGCCCCACCAACAGACTTAAGAAACAGCCCCTCCCTTCCGCCCCCTGTGTGTGTGTGTGTGCCCATCCACCAGGTAGTCGTGGCGTCAACAGTGCCTGCACCGTCAGCCGCAGCTCTACCAGTCCCTCCCACCACCACCGCCTCCGCCGCCCTGGCTGCTGACGTCAGCAAGCTAAGCTCCTCCCTTCTCAGGGAGCAATGTCTCGGAACCTTCCTGCCGCTTCCAAGGCAAGTCCGCCACTCGTTCTACCCACCGCTCTCACGTTCGGATTCTTTCTCCTCTGTGCCTCTCAATTCGCCTGAATTCCCTCTCAGTTGCTTTCGCTTGCTTCTTTGCATGCCTGCCCCCGTGATAAAATAAGTGTTTCGAGACGTCTCAAAACACTTCTTTTTTCACCTGCCCCCCCTGCCTTTCATGCTGCAGTGGTGTGGCAGCCGCCCATGCTTCCCGTACCCCCTCTAGTCTCTTCTCTTCCATGCACTCCCCTTCCCTCCTTCCCCATTTCCGCCCCACCTCCTGCTTGTTTTGCCTCTTTCCATTCATGCACTGCATTGCACTCCCCTCCTCCCCTCCTTCCCCCCTTCTGCCCCAACCTCCTGCTTTCTTTACCGCTTTGTCTCACCACAGCAGCGAGCAGCAGAGGCAGCAGCGGCAGAGGCGGCAGCACAAGGGGCTGCAGGCAGGGCCGTACCTGGTGGGGCTCACAGGAGGCATCTCGTCTAGCGAGTCCACTGTTTACGTCCAGCATGGTGTGCTGTGGTGGCCCATCACTCCGACAGCTCCTCTCCTCTCCACTCTTCCCTTCCATGTGCTCCCCTCCCCTCCCTTGCTTCCCCCCTTGTGCTCCTATCTCCTTGCCGTTTGCCTCACCAAAGGAGCGAGCAGCAGAGGCAGCAGCAGAGGCAGAGGCGGCAGCACAAGGGGCGGGTGCAGGCAGGGCCGTACCTGGTGGGGCTGACAGGAGGGATCGCCTCTGGGAAATCCACCGTTGCTCGCTTGCTCTGCTCCCTCGCCTCCTCCTCCTCCTCCTCCTCCTCCTCCTCCTCCTCCTCCTCCTCCTCCTCCTCCTCCTCCTCCTCCTCCTCCTCCTCCTCCTCCTCCTCCTCCTCCTCCTCCTCCTCTGCCCCCACTCCTGCTCCTGCTGCTGCTGGGGAATCAGTGAAGGAGGAGAGGCAGTCAGAGGTGGGGGGGACAGGCCGAGGGAGGCAGTGGCAGGTGGGGGCGGTGGACTGTGACAGGCTGGCCCATCGGGCATATGAGCCACACACGCCTGCCTACCGCCGCATTGTGGAGATTTTCGGGCCCTCTGTTGTGCGGCCAGCAGGTGAACTATGGGGTCTGCAGGTGGGTTGTATGCAGCCATTCAGGTGCGTTGAGGCAGTGGCAGGTGGGGGCGGTGGACTGTGACAGGCTGGCCCATCGGGCATATGAGCCACACACGCCTGCCTACCGCCGCATTGTGGAGATTTTCGGGCCCTCTGTTGTGCGGCCAGCAGGTGAACTATGGGGTCTGCAGGTGGGTTGTATGCAGCCATTCAGGTGCGTTGAGGCAGTGGCAGGTGGGGGCGGTGGACTGTGACAGGCTGGCCCATCGGGCATATGAGCCGCACACACCTGCCTACCGCCGCATCGTGGACCTCTTTGGGCCCTCTGTTGTGCGCCCCACAGGTGGGTTGTACAGTCTTCAGGAGGGTTGTGTGGGAATCTGTCTGCAGGCGGGTTGTGCGCCCAGCATGTGGGTTGTGCGCCCAGCAGGTGGGTTGTGCGCCCAGCAGGTGGGTTGTGTGGGTATGTGTCCTTGTGTCTTCGTGTTGCTCCTCTCATTCCCTCCCTGCTCGACTCCTCTCCCTCGTGGCCTTCCTTCTTGTCCTTGATTTGATGCCTTTTTTTCCTTCTCTTCCTCACGCCATTTTTTTTAATTGTTTCTCTCTCGGATGCGGCGGCTTCCAGATGGGCAGATTGACCGGACGGCACTGGGAGCGCAAGTTTTTTCCTGCCCGGAAAAAATGGCTGCCCTGACGGGAGTGGTGTGGCCAATGGTGCGACAGATAGTGGAGGAGGAGAGGGAGGCTGCAGGGGCCGGCGAATGGAAGGCATCCACTGTTTCTGAGCCGACTAAGAAATTTTCAACTTCTGAGTCCACTGAAAAGGCATTTACTTTTGAGATGCTTGAAAAGACGTGTACTATCCGCCCCGTGGTCCCTCCTGCGGATGTGCTTATAGTGGAGGCAGCCATGATGGTCGAAGCAGGCTCGGACCGAACCGTGGACGAGGTTTGGGTGGTGTTTGTCCCCGAGCCTGAGGCTAAGGTTCGGTTGATGGCGCGGAATGGGGTGACTGAAGAGGAGGCAGGAAAGAGGATTGCTTCTCAGGTTGGTGGATGGATGGTGTAGATGGGTGGCTGGATGGGTGTGTGAAGCTTTGTTCTCGTGTGTGTGTGGAGAGGGGGATCTGTGTGGGGGGGTGTGTGTGCGGGGATGTGTGTGTGGGGGTTTATGAACGTATGTGCATCGGAGCGTCTCTGCGTCCTTTCGCCCTGCCACAGTAGTTCCTTGTTGTCTGCGATCTCTTGCCCTCTTCTCCGCTCCCCCTCTCTCTTCTTATCCCTTGCCCTTTCCTTTCCCTTTTTCACCTTTTCTCTTTCTCGCTATCTTTCTTCCTGATTCCCTCCTTCTATTTCCCTCCGCCTTTTCTCTTTCTCCTCGCTTCCCTCTCGCACCATCCACCGCCCCAGATGACGTCATCTGCCAGGCTGGCACATGCTGACGTGGCCATCTACAACGGTGCCAGCGAGGACGCCACGCAGCGCCAGCTGGAGCGTGCATGGAGCGAGGTGGCGACGCAGCGAGCAGGCCCATGCTTGGAGCAATGGCAAGGAAACTTCACTAGGCTTCAGGAGCAATGGAGATTATCTGCTCAAATCACAACACACTCTAAGGCCGCGCCTTTACAGCCTCATTTCGTGGAAGCTGCGCGGTCTGTGTGGACCCGCTGGGCGGCGCTGATGTGGCGCCTGGATGTGGATGCTGATGTGGCAGAGAGATGGTTCCAGAAGCTGGTGTTGGTGGAAAAGGGGGTGAGGAGGGAGGAGGAAGGGGAGAAGGTGGCGGAGGGGGAGGACGGGCAGCAGGTTGGAGTGGCAGGGGGGTGGGTGGTAGCTGTGATCCTCTCCTTCCAACATCTCCGCAGGTGCGTCCTTGTTCTGCGTCCTTGTTCTGCGTCCTTGTTCCTTGTATGTACTGCAGGCCAGACTGCTGCTCTGCTTACCAGCTGAAGGTGCAGCAGGTTGGGGTGGCGAGGGGGTGAGTGGCAGGGGGGTGAGTGGCAGGGGGGTGAGTGGCAGGGGTGAGTGGCAGGGGGGTGAGTGGCAGGGGGGTGAGTGGCAGGGGGGTGAGTGGCAGGGGGGTGAGTGGCAGGGGGGTGGGTGGCAGCTGTGATCCTCTGCTTCCAACATCTCCGCAGGTGCGCCACTGGCCCATTGCATGTGTTGATTGCTGCTTTCTTCTTCCAATATCTCATCTTCTTCTCCCTGGGGGATCGCAGAATTGCGTGTACTGCTGCATCCATGTGTGTCCGTGTGTGCGTGGATGGGAAGGGGGTTGGGGGCTGGGGAGGTGAATGACATTCACACGCGTCGTTGTGTCTCGCTGTGTCTCTCTGTGTCTCTGTGTGTCTCGCTGTCTTGCTGTCTGCATGCAGTCAAATCCATCGTGTGGAGCGTCCCGACTCTCTCAAGCTCGCTCTCTTCTTCGCCCTCCATTCCGCCTCCCTCGGCCTCCCCTCCCCATCACTCCCTCCTTCCACTATTCCACCACCCACCTCCGATCACCCACCGGATCACTCACCACCTGCCTTCCCATCTCTCGCGCCTGACTCGGAGCTTCTTGGCGCCGGAGTGCTTGCTGCTGCCAGGGAGTCACTTCAGTGCTTTGCCATGGATGCCGGCCTTCCCCAAGTGTGTCTGGTGAGTGGGGTGGGGTTGTTGGTGGCAAATGTGGGTGGCCGTGTGTATGGGGCTTCCCACATGGGGGTATGGATACATATCCTGTACCTAGAAGGGACGTAAATTCATGGCTCTCACACCTGGCTCCGAGCTTCTTGATTTGGGAGTGCTTCTTGGTGCAAGGGCATGGATGCCCTCGGTGCTTTTGCCATGGATGCCGGCCTTTCTTAAGAGCTTATGGTGAGTGGGGTGGGGTTGTAATGGTACAGTGTAGTGTGGGGGGGTGGGTGGAGGGGGCATTGACGTCTGGGTAGACAAATGGTGGGTGTGGTGGGGTGGGTTTTTCTGAGGAGGATGGGTGGGTGTACGGGGGGTAGGCTGTTGAGTGGACTCCATAGTTTGTTGTGGAGAAGAGGTTTTGTGTTTAGGTGTGCCCATTGTGTTGCATTGTATCATTCGTTACTGTTGATCGTTTAATGCACACACTTTTTTTTTTTTATGCGGATTTCTTTTGCAGGATCAAGCAATTGATATGTTGAAGTCACGAGAAGATGGTGCTGCCAATGGTTCCACCACTGATAGAAGCCTGTTTTGGGATGTATTTATAAGGGTATAGTTTGTTTGCTTGTAAGTAAGGTTTCAATAGATGTATGTTTTGGCGGCAGAGCTACAAACGCGTATCTGTATCCATGCAGGAATGCTACAATTACACAAAATGTGAGAATTGCTCCGTAATTGGTCCACTTTGCGCTCATGGCTGCTCCGCCTCTTGCGCTGCAGTCGACGCGCACCTCTCCAGCTGCACTTCATCCGCTCCATAATCATCTCCCGATATGCGATTATCCGCACCAATTCGCCTGTATCGTGCGTGGATTCAATCAGCGAACCAGCTTCACCCACTTGATCGGGATAAGCGCGAACCTCCGCCGCCATCCTTTCACGTCGATTAAGAGAAGCTTTGCTGCCTCGTCCCGTCGCTCCCCCGCTTATCCCGCTTATCGCGCTTATCCCGGCTATTCAACCGCTTCTTTTTCCGCCGGAGCCCCGGGATTGCCGTCTTCCGCCGGTTTCCCGTCCGCTTCCCCCTCTACCTCGGGATCTCCGCGCTCCTTTTCCTCGTCGTCGCCGTCCACCTCGAGAGTGTCGGAATTCGCCCCATTCCCGTCCGCCGCCGCTTCCGCTTCCGCTTCCTCTTCCCCCGCTGCCTCGGGATTGCCGCGGGAGCGCGCCTCACCCGGCAGCAGCGCGTCGCCCGGCGGTGACGCGGCATCGGTCGAGCTGCAGCGCGCGTCAGCTGGCGGCGCAACCTCAGCAGACTGCGCCGCCTCTCCTGGCGGCGACGCGTCGGGCGGGGGCGAGCCGCATCTCTTCTGCTTCGGGCTGGGATACGTGGCAGTGGCGCTGGCGAATGTGCTTCTAACGAAAGGCTGGTAGGGCCTGAGGCGTGTCAATACAACCACCACGTACCGGCATGCCTGTCTGTCCACGAAGCTAATGGTTTTTTCCATACCTCTCTTCTTTGTGTGGCCTGCGCGAGCGCAACCCATGGCAGGCGTGTGTCAGGCACGTGCAGGAGCCAGGAGGATTGGCACCGATTGTGTCACATGGGCGTACAAGCACACCTGCTCGAGGACCAGGGCGCTGAAAGGTCAGCACCCTGTCTTTCCCTTCTTTAGACCTCCTCGGAACCCCTCTGCCCTCCTTGGAACCCCTCTGCCCTCCTTGGAACCCCTCTGCCCTCCTTGCCACCCCTCTTCCCGCTTTGGCACTCCTCTGCTCTCCTTGCCACTCCGCCTGCTCGTGTCTCTCCTCCAGACCCGACCCCCTCCCGTCCCCTCCTTCCCATCCCCCCCTCCCCCCACCTGCAATTTCTACTCTCTTCTGCTCTCTGCACCCCTCCCATTCAGCCCCTTGTGTCTCCCCCAGGGCCCCCCCCTCCGCCCTTCACTCTGCCACTCATGCACTCATCTCATTTTCATCCTCTCATTCATGTCAACTTACCACGCTCTTCTCTCCCCTTCTTCCCCCAACCCCTCTCTCCCTCGCTCCCCTTCTCCTTCCCTTCCCCTCCCTTCGTCACTCCCTTTTTCCCCACTTGTACCCTCCCTTCCTCTCTGCACCCCTCCCAATCCCAACCAGCACCTTGTGTCTTTCCCAGGCCTCGCTCTCCGCCCTCCACTCTGCCACACACGTACTCGTCTCCATCCCCCCTCTCCTGTCTCCTCGCCCCTCATCCCCACAACACGTTGACGTGGTAAGTCTTGGCTCGAGTCTTGTAGACATGCTTGGAGTTGCTTGGTTTATGTGCTCTTTCGCTCCTTCTGTGCTCTTTCGCGCTTTCTGTTCTGCTTCACTCTTCCACCTGCTGCCACACTTTTCTCCTTCTCAGTCATTTTGTCTTGTCCATTTTCCATCATATGTTTCTTCAGGTGCTTTCCTCCTGTTGCCAGCACCTGATGCAATCTGCCAGGCATCGGCTCAGGTGGATTGGATACCTGTCCTCCACTGGCGTCTATGGCGACTGGGACGGCCAATGGGTGGATGAGGAGTGAGTGAGTGAGTGAGTGAGTGAGTGAGTGAGCGAGTGAGTGAGTGAGTGAGAAAAACAAGGACCTTTTCTCGTGCCTCACTTTGACAAATCGTCTCTCTCGCTCATGTGTTTCTTTGTGGTAACATCAACCATGCACACAGGGTGGTGTTATTTTCTTGCTTTATCCATCCATTCCCCCCATCACAATCCATTCTCCCCGTACGCACACATCAGCTCCCCCCCGCGCCCACTCACCCCGAAGGCCATTGCTCGCTACGCCGCGGAGAGGGAGTGGCTGGCCTTTCAGGCACAACTGGGGGAGGCGTTATCTGATGCACTCGTGCAGACCGAAGCGTTATCTGATGGAATCCAGCGGAGCGAGGAGGGCAGGTCTCATTTGGAACGGAGCCAGGGAGAGGGCTCTGCTCTCGCTGTTCGTGTATTCCGGCTCGGGGGGATCTACGGCCCTTTTCGCAGGTACTAATGGGGGGCTGCTGGCAGGTACTAATGGGGGGCTGCTGGCAGGTACTAATGGGGGGCTGCTGGCAGGTACTAATGGGGGGCTGCTGGCAGGTACTAATGGGGGGCTGCTGGCAGGTACTAATAGGGGGCTGCTGGCAGGTACTAATGGGGGGCTGCTGGCAGGTACTAATGGGGGGCTGCTGGCAGGTACTAATGGGGGGCTGCTGGCAGGTACTAATGGGGGGCTGCTGGCAGGTACTAATGGGGGGCTGCTGGCAGGTACTAATGGGGGGCTGCTGGCAGGTACTAATGGGGGGCTGCTGGCAGGTACTAATGGGGGGCTGCAGGCAGGTACTAATGGGGGGCTGCTGGCAGGTACTAATGGGGCGCTGCTGGCAGGTACTAATGGGGGGCTGCTGGCAGGTACTAATGGGGGGCTGCTGGCAGGTACTAATGGGGGGCTGCAGGCAGGTACTAATGGGGGGCTGCTGGCAGGTACTAATGGGGGGCTGCTGGCAGGTACTAATGGGGGGCTGCTGGCAGGTACTAATGGGGGGCTGCTGGCAGGTACTAATGGGGGGCTGCTGGCAGGTACTAATGGGGGGCTGCTGGCAGGTACTAATGGGGGGCTGCTGGCAGGTACTAATGGGGGGCTGCTGGCAGGTACTAATGGGGGGCTGCTGGCAGGTACTAATGGGGGGCTGCAGGCAGGTACTAATGGGGGGCTGCTGGCAGGTACTAATGGGGGGCTGCAGGCAGGTACTAATGGGGGGCTGCTGGCAGGTACTAATGGGGGGCTGCAGGCAGGTACTTCCAGTTAATAATGGTTGCCTGGTCGTTCACTTTTCGTCTGGGCTTTTGCAAAATCTCCCCTCTCTCACCTATTCGTTTTTCTCTCCTATCCTTGCGTTATCTTTCATCCTCATGTTTCACTTCACCTATCCTCACTTCTTGCACAACGCTTCTTCACACCCGTTCCTCTTCTCCTGATTCCTTTCCCTTTCCCCCTTGCTGCTCCCCTCCTGACTGACAGTGCTTTGGACACAGCAGCAGCAGAGATGCAAGCAGGGGAGGGGCCATCACTCAAATCGGCACCAGCCCTCAATCCCCCAAGAAATGGGCGAGCGGAGAGCATTTATGAAGGGAGCAGCGTCAGTGCCCTCAAGCTAACTTCCGATGGGGATAGCGACTCAAGTGGGAGCAGCAGCAGCAATCCGGACAGCAGCAGCAATGGGCTTAAGAGCAGCAGCAACCGCGATCGCAGGCAGAGAAAGCGGTTCACGTCGCGGTGCCACGTGGCAGACATCTGCGCTGCGATTGGTGCCAGCATGGACGGCCGTGGCAGCAGGTGAGGGAGGGGAATGGGGGTTGGGGGGGGGAAGTGTGAGGGGGGGGGGGGGAGAACTCCCAACTTCCCTCTGCTCACATCTTCTGCACTCCTCTGTCCTTTGTCCCTTTGTGGGCCTTCTATGAAAGATAAGTCATGGCAGCAGATGAGGAAGAATAACTGGTGGAAATGACCTCTCCCCGCGCAGCCGTGTAGGCTGACAGTCGTTCTGGCCACGGGTGTGTCGGCTGAAAGGACGTGTTGGCTGAGCTGGGTGGCCGATTAGGCTGGCAGCCATGCAAGGCAGGGGGCTGTGTAGGCTGGGATGCCATGTGGGCTGAGCGGCCATGAGAGGGTGGGCGGGCGGGCGGGCAATAGTAGAGGCTGGGTGATCACTCTTCCCCCACCCGCCCACCCTCTCCCTTCCCCTATTCTGCGCCCAGAACTCTCCCCGCTCCTCTCTCAAGCAAGTTCAATAACATCGTTCAAGCATCTTCCTTTTTACCCCCTCGACCCCTCCCCACACTGCCGTTTCCTTCCCCTCTGATCCCCCATCCACTGCCCCTTCCCCACCCGCCTACCCCCCACTCCTTCCCCAGTAACCTTAACCCCCTCTCCCCTCCCCTCCCCACACCCGTTTCTGCAGTCCAATAATCAACGTTGTAGATGACGACCCGTCCCCTCGCCGCCACGTCATGCAGTTCGCTCGCCAGCTCATTGCCTCGGGAGAATCAGATCTGTACTGGCAGAAGCTGGAGGCTCTGCGGGTTACTCTGCCGCCCGGAATCATCCGGCGGGGGAGCAGCGGGCGGGTGAGAGGCGCTGAGCAGGAGAAGAAAAGAACGACGCATCCCACTGTTGCCACTGGTACAGACCTAATGGTTACCGGTGAGACAGGGAGAGAAGAATTCGACCCGAGTACTGGTGTGGAAAGTTCAGGGTTGGTGGTGAATGCCATGCATGAGCATGCTAACATATCAGGTGGTATGATTGATGGTGGTGAGGTTCGTTGTGGAGTCTCCAAAAACGTTCTTAAGCATAAACTTGATGATGATCGCGAAACGGTTACTGAACCTGAACCGCGCACTCAGGACGGCAGCGCAAGCCTACCGGATGGGGAGAAAAGGGTGAGAAATCATCGAATGAAGAGCGAACTGTCAGGTGTCCTGCAGTTCTCATCCTTTGCGGATGCTCTTAAAACTATGGCTTCTGGACATATGGATCCATTCAATTAATTGTCGGAAGGGTAGTACCGGTATTAAATGAAAGGTAGCACTATTTGTTTAACCTTGAAGTATGAACAATGTTTCCAGTGTTTTCGGTCAAAGTTGGACGATCAAAGCGTCCGCTGACGTCAACGCATGAGAGTCGACCGTTTCTGCGAAATGAATGTGGGGCACTTGAATTCCACGAAATGAGGGGTGCACTTGCATTAACTGCAGAAAACGACAATGCGACCGCAGTTGCTTGCTTGGCGTTTCGAACAGCCGTGCGATTCCATTGAAAATCGACTTTCGAATCATTTCCAATCTGTCTTTATTCGATCTCGCTTTGTTCATCCAGGATTTGTGAGAAGCTTCTCCTCTCCTCCCTGCCGCCTTCGAAGTTCGAACAGTTCACGGACTTGAGAATCGCGATCCACGGAATCACGGCTCGTACTGGACGATGATGGGTGTGGGGGGGGGGGGGAGGGGAAGGGGGGGAGATTTGATGGACGGGCGGGGAGGGGAGGGGGGAGGCAAGGGGCCTTTGAATCTGATGCCCCAGCTGGCCGCTTGAGTGTGCATCCTCGTTATACAATGTTTTGGAGGAAAGTGTTGCAACGTATAACAGTCAGCCATTCTGCACAACTGCTGCACTCGACTTTATCAACCCAAAGCGAAGAAAAAGGGTACTTATATATATTACTGACCCTTATCCTTGCAATCCTTCTCTGTACTGCTAGATTGAAGCCTATCGAGCCGTGCCTGTAAGCTATGTATATAACTAACAGATTTTTCAATCATGGACCCAAGGTCCTGCCTATCCCCCAGAATCTCTTGGGGAATGGCTGTCTTCAGCCTCCTCAAACAATCACTTATCTTCTCTCTCCGCCTCCTCTCTTTCACCGAGCGCGGCCTAATGGCCTTCAACGCTGGGTTCCCACCGCTCGCGCCACCAACCCCTCCACCACTTCCAGCTCCCCCGCCTCCTCTCCTGCTCCCACCAGCCCCTCCACCGCCGCCCGCACGGGCTGAGGCCGCCCTCTCTGCACTAGACTCTGAGACGCCAAGAGCGTCCGAGCTAACAGGTCCGCTCATGCATTGCGCGACATCCTGGAAATCAGACGGAAATTCCGAGAACCTCTGTAACGAAGCGGCAGGTCCGCTGTGTGCAGTCAGGGCATTGTTACCAGCTCCACTGGCGAGCTGCTGTCTTGAGCCAGAGAGCCTCTGATTGGGCTCAGCTCTGAAGGCAGAGGGCTTATCCCCAAGTGCAGCCGAAGTATTTCCAAAGACGGGCGCCAGGGGAAAGGTGATGCCCCGAGTGGAACCAATGGCTCCTCCAGAAGCGAATATCTGAGAGTGATGCGAATGCTGAGAGTGCTGTGGTTGCTGAGAAGGCTGCGATTGCTGCATGTGCTGCAGCTGCTGCTGCGAATGGCCAATCATACTGCCTGCAGCCACCGCGTTGCTCCGCTGCTGCTGCATCTCAGCCATGAGCGCCGCCGCCAGCACAATGCGCTCCTCGGGCGCAAGCTCCGGCGGAATCTGCTGAAACAGCGCTTCGAGCTCGTCCGCTGGAGTAAGAGGCAGCGCAGCCGCTGGCCCCGGTGTAGCAGGCTCCATGATGCTTGAACGGGGTGGCTGCTGCTGCGGCTGGTTCTGAAGCCAATTCGCGCCGATTTGAACTCCGGCGGAAGCCTGAGGGGTCGCGGCGGAAGGCCACTGCGGCGGCGCTCCGCAGACGTTCCCAGCTGCGAGTTGGCTTGCTGCGCGCGAGAATTGCGCCGTGAATTGCGGTGGAACCGAAGGACGGATGGTCAGCGCGTCGCTGCGCCCAGCAGCCGGGTCGTTCGCGATTATTCCTAATGCCGCAGAGAGCGCCGCCGGTTCTGTCGCCGCGGAACGCGCAGCGTTCGTATCAATCAAGTTGGCTCCATCCAGACCCCCTCCCAACGTGCTGTTTGGCAATCCCGCCATCCGCGATAGCGCGCTGAACTCCTCCAGGTCTCGACCGGGAAAAGCGGCCGCGGATGATGCGGCGTTGGTCGCGTCGTGCGGCATTTCAGAAGCAAGCTGCTGTTGCACTAGCGCCGCGTATAGGTCCGCCTCTTCACCACTAGCGGAACCGCCGCCGGCGGTGGCGGCGTGCGCCGTCATCTGCTGCTGCAGCAGAAACTGCTTGGCGTCGAGCGACTGAAGCTCCGCCGCAATCTCGTCAATTGATGATGGCTGTCCGGCAGCGGCGGCGGCGGCACCGCCGGCGAGTCGTGGGATCCATTCAGCCAGGTTGTCAAGGTCCGTTTGCGATATTTCGTTCCCTGCGCCGGCCATGAATGCCGTCACGTCGGGATGAATCGCGGAGGAACCGAAGAACGTCGAATCGCAGGCGAAGTGAGAGCTCCCTGATTTGATTAGCTTAGGCTGTTCTTCCAAAAGGGGCGCTACGTCAAGTCCCGGGATGCTACTATCGCCTGGAGAGTCCAAGCTTGAAAGGTAGCCACCGAGTAGGCCGGGAGACTCAATCTCCGTGTTTAGCGCCGGGAATTTCGGCGTCGGGATAGTCGAGCGTGATTTCCAGGAGTCGACGCCTGCCATCGGTTGTTCCGTAAAACAAATAGCTCTAGCTTGTGAATTGCAAATGATGTTTCGTCATCCGCAACTGCGAAGACTTGAAAACTATTGCACGGATGGTTTCGGTCGGAACTGACTGGAACCGCGACCGAGAAAAGGAAAGTTTGTACTTTTAGAAGCAGACGATGTCCTCAGTCGGGCGAATCAGAAAGCAATCACTGTGATTGAGTTGAGATGCGGAGTGTTGCTGCGGCGTGCCTGTGGTTTACGGAAGGAAGGAGCAGGAGAAGGCGGGTCTGGCTGGAGGGGGTTGAAATCGGAACTGAACTTCCAAATTGCGAAATGCCTTCGTACCAAATCAAGCACTGCAGCGCTATTTACAAGCTTCCCGCTCCGGGCCACACAGGGGGAGGAGGTGTTGTTGAACACATTTCACACTCTGGCGGAACCATCTCCGGAACTCTCAGTACCGTTTTGCCCTTCTCCCCTCCCATCCTCCCCATTCTCCTGCCAATGCCTCCCCCATGTGCTCCGAACCTCCGAGCCGCTGGTGGTGTGTCATGTGTTCTCTCCACCGCCCCATCCCTCCTCCACTTCCCCGCAAACCCAATTTCAACACCCATCCAGATTCTAGTTCGCGAAATTATGTAACGAACGATCCTCAGACACGTGTGTTCGACAACATGCTGGTTGAAGAGCGCCTTTTTCGTTCATTAAATCGCGAAAATAAAGGGTCCTTATTTAGTAAATTTTACAAATGTATTTTTAGATGGAATTTAGACGGGAACTATGAAGCAGTGAGGGTCCAAGGCTAGATGGCGCAATGGAAGCTGTTTTATGTGGCTAAATCAGACTCTGACAGTCGTTTTCCCAGCGTCGGACCTTCTGGCAAAAGGGATGACAGGCTTCCACAAACTGGCAAATGTATGGAATTTACGATGCCCGTCAGCAAAGCAACAGCATACAGCCTGGCATTCGGCGTCGCTTGTTAGGCAAACAGCATCCGATTCGATCAAAACCATGCCAACCAAGAAGCCTTGAGCCTGCGACTTCCTTCCTCGTCACGTGATCAGCAGGAGAGAAACAAACAACCCCTGACAGCACTTAGCCAGACTCGCTCAAGAAACAGCCAGCAGTGTACAACTGTCAAGACGATTGTCAAACGCAATCCGTATCGCTGGTGCAGCAAATCAAGGGACGTGTTTGCGATCGGCGATTTTTCGCGTCGCGAACCAACCGACGGTCCCAGGAACTGTACAGAGCAAAACATTTCCCCATTTTCACGATCACAGAGAAATTCCAACAAGCTGGACTTTACCAAAATCATGCCTTGAATGGGCGGAGTCTGAACAAAATTGTCGAAGGCTCCAGCGTCGGTGTTGCGCCGCTGCCCAATCGCCAATTCGTACACTCCAGCAACACCCCAATCCAAAATATGAACTGTACATGCAGGACGAGAAGGTCGAGGAAGAATCCTATCCTGCTTTGTAAGTGGACAAAAATCTACAAAGCCGGTTATTTATGGACAATTTAAGTGACGTCACAACTATGTTGTCGTTGAGCTCGGTTGCGATGCCTGGTGGAGCTGATTCTTGCTTATACGTACCCTTTCAAACTATTTCAGAAAACACGTCACGTCTCAGTCACACTATTCGAGGTACCACTGAATGTCCCAGCCATTTTTAGGGCGCATTGCAGTTGTAAATTTTAATTCGAAAATGCTGAAGAAGATCGATCCAGATCCGAAATTTTGGTGTAGTTCGGGTTACTATGCGTTTGGCGTTTGGTAAACAGTATTTTGTCTTGACTGAACAGTGTTACTGTTCTGGTAGTGCACCACGCTTGTGTTTTGACATGCAAACTTGAATGCCATATCGTCCCCAAACACGGGCAAACGATACTACGGAAATCCACCTAAAATGCTCGAACTTGACAGGGAACTGCACCACCCCAAAAGGTGAACTCCAGTTGCGAAATTAACGAATTACTTGCGACAACACCCAAACGCGTGCAAGTTCGCCCGAAACCCGCTCCAAAGAATTTTCGAATTAAAATTCCCAACTGCAGCGCGCCCTTAGGAAACCCTTCTGGGGCTGCTGAAGAATGCGACACACCATTCGAGGAGTCTCACCTTGACCCGATGAGGGTTACGAAACCCTAGCATAAAGGTGGGGACTTCGATTTCGATAAATGTTCAAATTAGCCCTACGCAATGAGGTCAAACCCAAACTGTATGAGGTGCATGATTCGGAACGAGACTGTAAATGACTCCCAGCCACACATGCCTGATTGGTGGAAATTGTCAGATCCGTGATTAGATGCCCATAACAAGCGACTCGCTCGCTTCGTGTAAGCACAATCTCCGACTCTCTACACCCAACAAAGGTAAGAATTATAGGTGTATAACGTCCGGATAAATGGTATACGTACACTGCTGTCTGACAATGATGGGCTTGCATCCTAGTGCTGCTGCTACCAACTCCTTAAGATATGAAATTTGTATGCAATTCCCTACATAAGCAGACTGGAAACCTGCTGGATTGCATTTGAATTGACAAGAGACTTAAGGCAATAAACTCTAGGAACTTTAATGTGGTTCTACTCTACACCAAACTTAAATGGTTGCATGTGGGGGAGCTCTCATACGAGATTCCTACAAGAGCGTTTCTCTGGAATCGTTTGATGGATTTCCGGGTCACACGACTCGCCTACAACAAGTGCATTGCTTGGACTGTACAATTTTATTCTGAAGTGTATCTAGGCTCAAAATTCTCCAATCCTCTGGCGTTACGGAAGATCAAAGAAGCGGTGCTGAAGAGCAGAGTCTGCTGAGGGCCGCTGGCGATAGTCTGGGTTCAGCATGGCCTGCATGGGAGAGCAGAGAGTGAGGCACAGGGGCAGGGCGATGCAAGCAGGGAGATCAAGAAGCAGTGGCAGAGCAGAGTCTGCTGAGGGCCGCTGGCGATAGTCTGGGCTCAGCATGGCCTGCAGGGGGGTGCACGGAGCAAGGCACAGGGGCAGGGAGATGCAGGGAGATCAAGAAGCAGTGGCAGAGCAGAGTCCGTGGAAGGCCACTGGCTAGTCTGGGCTCAGCATGGCCTGCATGAGAAAGCAGTGGGTGAGACGCTGTGAGTCACAGGGAGATCAGAGGTGAGACACTCCTTGCCCCCAACACCCCATGCCCCCCATACCCTCACCTGCAGCAGCTCCCATCCCGCACCGTCTCTCCGATCCAGAAATGCCACTGCATTGGTCCACCGGTCGTCAGCAGAACAGTACCTGCAGGGAGCAGCGGGAGGCAAGGCAGGGGCGAGCATCGAGGCAAGCAGGGGCGAGCACTGGAGCCCCTGTGCAGTAAGCAGGGAGGCAAGCCATTAGGAGCGAGCACAGGGGCGGCTCACAACTCACGACAGCGGGAGTGCTTCAAAGAGAAGATTTAAAAGAGTGCGTTTCGGGAAAGGTTTGCAAAGAGTGCTCCTAAGGGAGAGTTTCTGAAGAGTGCTTACTCTCGTGCTGCTGGGATGTTGAGAGAGAAGGTGGTCTCTAGCAGTCTCTGGCAGAGGGGGATCGGGGAAGGGGGAAAGGGGTGACTTTGAGTCGACTCGGCAATTAGAGAGAAGGTGGTTTCTAGCAGTCTCTGGCAGAGGGGAAGGTGGGGGAATGGGGCCGGAAGAAACGGGTCGGGAGGGAAAGGGAGTGGGGTGAGGGGAAAGACTTTTGAGACGTCTCAAATGTAGAGAGAGAAGGTGGTCTCGAGCAGTCTCTGGCAGAGGGGAAGGTGGGGGAATGGGGACGGGGGAAAGGAGGTCAGGAGAAGGGAGTTGGAGCCAGCAGGAACGAAGAACAGGGGGAAGCAAAGTGTGTGTGGGGCGACTCGAATGTCATGTGGTACACGAGGCATGTATGGATTGTATGGAATGTCTGGCATGCATGCATTGTATGCAAGTACGGCATGTTTGGCAATGATCGCACCGACAGATGTCATGTCTTTGTTTTGGGGCCATGTAGGCCTTAAAGGCAAGGGTTTACCAGCGCAGCCTTGCACCCGACTGGTAAATCGAATCTCAAGGAATCAGATGCCCAATGCTCTCTCTCACCTGCAGTGACGGCCCGTCGATGGCCCCCGGAGCACAGAGAGGCACGAATGCCATGTACGCCACTAGCAGCCCTGCTGCATAGCTGGGGAGGGAGGGGTGCAGGGGTGGGGGATTAGGGAGGAAGGGAGCAAGGGGTGATACATGGTCAGTTTGAGGCACACCCCCCCACAGCCCCCCTAACCACCCCAAATCACCCCACAAACCCTCTCACTTCCCCTCATCCCGGCTGCACCACACCCACAAACCCTCTCACTTCCCCTCATCCCGGCTGCACCACACCCACAAACCCTCTCACTTCCCCTCATCCCGGCTGCACCACACTCACATGCCATCCGCAAGGCCAAAGGAGCGGCACTCCATGAAGGACTAGGATTGGCTGAAGCAGAAATAGCGCATCAGCGGGCCAGCAACCCTCACATCCTCCACAACCCCCTACAACCGCTCCATACACCCCCACAACACCCCACACCGCTCTTGCTCCCCCCCCCCCTCGCCCCTCTCCTCCCACTCACGTGTCGTCTGCAGGGCCAAAGGAGCGGCGCTCCAAGAAGGACTTGGCGCGCCGGCAGAGGCAGCAGAAGGGCATGAGCGAGCGAGCCAGCACCCCACAACACCCCACACCCCGCTACAACCCTGTACGCCCCTCTTAACCCCTCTGCACCCCACTCACATGTCATCAGCAAGGCCAGAGGAGCGGCGCTCGAGAAAGGAGTTGGCGCCGGCAGAGAAGCAGCAAGGGGGTGCCGGGCGAGCAACCCCACACACCACCTCACATCCCTCGCAAACTCCCACTCACCCCCCTTCACCGCTCTCACATGTCATCTGCAAGGCCGAAGGAGCGGCGCTCCAGGAAGGACTTGGCACCAGCAGAGGCAGCAGAAGGGCACCAGCGGGCCAGCAACCCTGGCAACCGCTATACACCCCAATCCACACCGTCACAACCCTCCCAACCCCCTTCATCGCACTCACATGTCGTCTGCAAGGCCGAAGGAGCGGCTCTCGAGAAAGGACTTGGCGCCGGCAGAGGCAGCGCGGAAGGGAATGAGCGGACCAGCACCCAACACCGCAACCCACAACCCTCACTCTCACAACCCTCACTCCTCACAACCCCCACTCCTCACAACCCTCACTCCTCACAACCCTCACTCCTCACAACCCTCACTCACTCACAACCCTCACTCACTCACATGTCGTCTGCGAGGCCAAAGGAGCGGCGCTCCAAAAAGGACTTGGCGCCGGCAGAGGCAGCGCGGCGCCAGAGGCTGTCCTTGACCTCATCCACGGCATCAAAGGCGCTGCCCACGCCTGATGAGAGTACTGCTGGGTTGCTGGGAGAGGGGAAAGGGGGTACGGGGATAGGGTTGGAAGTCAAGGGGCGCCAGAGGCTGTCCTTGACCTGGTCCACGGCATCAAAGGCACTGCCCACCCCGGAGGAGAGGACTGCTGGGTTACTGGGAGAGGGGAAAGGGGGTAGGGGGATAGAGTGGGACATGAAGGGGCGCCAGAGGCTGTCCTTGACCTGGTCCACGGCATCAAAGGCGCATGTACTGAGCTTGACGCTGAACCCTCTCAGAATTCAGAGCACATGATGCTTCGATGAACACCGGATTCAAGTCAACGCACCCGATGTCAATGGCTAAGGCAAAGTCTCGCAGGCGTGGAACGGTCAAGCAAGATGCATTCAGCAAATTGGGTGCTCTTCAAAGCAAGATGCATTCAGCACATTGGGTGCTCTTCAAAGCAAGATGCATTCAGCACATTGGGTGCTCTTCAAAGCAAGATGCATTCAGCACATTGGGTGCTCTTCAAAGCAAGATGCATTCAGCACATTGGGTGCTCTTCAAAGCAAGATGCATTCAGCACATTGGGTGCTCTTCAAAGCAAGATGCATTCAGCACATTGGGTGCTCTTCAAAGCAAGATGCATTCAGCACATTGGGTGCTCTTCAAAGCAAGATGCATTCAGCACATTGGGTGCTCTTCAAAGCAAGATGCATTCAGCACATTGGGTGCTCTTCAAAGCAAGATGCATTCAGCACATTGGGTGCTCTTCAAAGCAAGATGCATTCAGCACATTGGGTGCTCTTCAAAGCAAGATGCATTCAGCACATTGGGTGCTCTTCAAAGCAAGATGCATTCAGCACATTGGGTGCTCTTCAAAGCAAGATGCATTCAGCACATTGGGTGCTCTTCAAAGCAAGATGCATTCAGCACATTGGGTGCTCTTCAAAGCAAGATGCATTCAGCACATTGGGTGCTCTTCAAAGCAAGATGCATTCAGCACATTGGGTGCTCTTCAAAGCAAGATGCATTCAGCACATTGGGTGCTCTTCAAAGCAAGATGCATTCAGCACATTGGGTGCTCTTCAAAGCAAGATGCATTCAGCACATTGGGTGCTCTTCAAAGCAAGATGCATTCAGCACATTGGGTGCTCTTCAAAGCAAGATGCATTCAGCACATTGGGTGCTCTTCAAAGCAAGATGCATTCAGCACATTGGGTGCTCTTCAAAGCAAGATGCATTCAGCACATTGGGTGCTCTTCAAAGCAAGATGCATTCAGCACATTGGGTGCTCTTCAAAGCAAGATGCATTCAGCACATTGGGTGCTCTTCAAAGCAAGATGCATTCAGCACATTGGGTGCTCTTCAAAGCAAGATGCATTCAGCACATTGGGTGCTCTTCAAAGCTCTCACAGACACACTGCAGCTCAACGCACCTGATGTCAATGGCAAAGGCAAAGTCGCGGAGGCGCGGCACAAGGTAGCGCACATCCATCTCGTTCATTGAGCTGGGAGGTGGGGCGGAGCAGGAGGGAGAGAGAGAACCAGGGAAGAGAGGGAAGAATAGTTTGGGCACGAAGGCAGCAGGATAATAGCAGGAATTTCAGTTAATAACAGGAAATTGACTATTGGAGATTAATGGGCCACGGAAAGGAGGTGGTAGAGAGAAGGTTGTCATCTCACTTAAGGACAACGGATGCCGGCCCAATGGACTGGTGCAGCCGCCCCTTGGAGTGCATAAACGACAGGCCCTGCAGGAACCCTCTCAGAAGCTTCCGGATGAAGACCTCCCGCCGAAAGAGAGGCTTGGCAGGGTCGAACCGGTCCCAGACCTCGAAGTCCCCCACGGCCCGAGCCTCGGCGGTAGCTTCGGAGGCAGCCTTGGCATAGTCTGCTGCGGTGATGTAGCCATTGTCTCGCATCACTAACCACTGCTCTGGTGGGCGGTGGACGGAGAGGGGAGGCCGGGGCGGGGGGGTTGGTTGGGGGGATGGGTGGTGTTGTTGTTGGGAGCTCCCACGAGCTGCCACGAGCTCCCACGAGCTGCCACGAGCTGCCACGAGCTCCCACGAGCTGCCACGAGCTGCCACGAGCTCCCACGAGCTCCCACGAGCTCCCACGAGCTCCCACGAGCTCCCACGAGCTCCCACGAGCTCTACCCTGCTGCAGTGATGTAGCCATTGTCTCGCATCACTAACCACTGCTCTGGTGGGGTGGGGGGGGAAGGGGACGGGTTGGGGGATGGATGGTGGGGATGGTGGCTGCGGTAGTGTAGCCATTGTCTCGCATCACTAACCACTGCTCTGGTGGGCGGTGGGTGGTGGAGAAGGGAAGGGGGCAAGGTGGGGACGGATAGTGGCGGTGGGTGCTGGGGATGGGTGGTGGGGTTGGGTGGTGGGGTTGGGTGGTGAGTTGTTAGAGCCATTGAGGGGGAGGGCCTCGCATCACAACCGCTCTACCCTGATGCGGTTGTGGGAGGGGAGGATGGGAGTTCTCGCAAGCTCTACCTTACAGTGGAGATGCATCCATCCATTGCTGTGCGCCATACAGTGGAGATGCATCCATTGCTGTGCGCCATGCAAAAGCATGATAATGGCCACGTGTATGAAGAAGTGTTTTGAGACGTCTCAAAACACTTCTTCATACAGTGGAGATGCATCCATTGCTGTGCACCATGCAAAGCATGATAATGGGACGAAGCAGTGGGGGGGCTACGGCAAGGGGGCATGCAACAAGCAGCAGCAAGCAGCACAAGAATCTTCCTGCTGTAAGCATGCTCTGAGCTGAGAAACAAGCAGCAGCAAGCAGCACACACTCACGCACCTTCTCGCCTGAGCTCGTCTCAAAGCCCCCCAGCAGCACCAGCACGTTGCTAGACACGTCCACCTCGTCGTCCTGTGTCGCATCCTGTGCAGGAACAAGGAGAACGCCAAGAGGAATATGCCAAAAGCAAGCATGGAATTCACAGGGATTTGAGACACTACCAGCACGTTGCTTGACACGTCCACCTCGTCGTCCTGTGTCGCATCCTGCACGGGACAGCAAGCAAGTTACAAAGAAAGTTAAAATGCAAACTTACAATGTAAACTTACAACGTATATATATTGAATAAAAAGAAGATACGCAAGAGCACCACGGACGCATGTACATGATATGTGTGATGTACACATATCAACCATTCACACACACAATCTCCCCTCCTCCCCTTCCTTCCACCACCCAGTCCCCCCACCCCCACACCTGCCACCACACGAACCCACCTGGGCCTCCTGCAGTGCGACATGTGTCACGAGCTCATTGGCCGCCATGGCATCCACGTCAACAGCCTTGGCGGCGGCCTCTCTGCCCGGATACGCCTTGAGCAGCACTCGCGTGCCCAGGCGCTCCCCCGGTGTCACCATGCGCCCACGGTACATTCTGAGGGCGAATGTGGAGGGGGAAAACAGGGGGGCGGGGGAGGAGGAGGGGGGCGGAGAGGGTGAGGGTTGAGGAAAGTCACTAGGCTTGGCGGCAGCCTCTCTGCCCGGGTACGCCTTGAGCAGCACCCGCGTGCCCAGCCGCTCCCCTGGTGTCACCATCCGCCCTCGGTACATTCTGATGGCGGGAAGAAAGGGGAGGAGGAGGGTGAGAAGAAGGCAAAGGGGGTGGGAAGATGAAGGAAAGTGTGGGGAGAAGGGGGGGGGGGGTAAGGGGAGTTCTAGGGTAAGTGTCAGCCTTGGGCCTCTCTGCCCGGGTATGCCTTCAGCAGCACTCGCGTGCCCAGCCGCTCCCCCAAGGTTACCATTCCGAGGGCACAGGGGTAGGAAGGGGGGAGAGAACGCGGAAGGGGGCGGGGGATGGGGAGAAGGAGGAGGGGGGGAAAGAACGGGGAAGGGGGAGCGAGAGGGAAAGGGTGAGGGGGATGGGGAGAAGGAGGGGGAGGAGGGGGGAGAGAACGGGGAATGTGGAGGGGGGGGGGGAAAGGGTGAGGGGGATGGGGAAAAGGAAGGGGAAGGAAGAATGGGAGGGGTGAGGGAAGCCCTAGGCACGTGATTTAAGTGGTGAAGTGAAGTTGTAACACACATGCTTGCTTGTCTACCTAATCTGCACGCTCCCTCGCCCGACCTCCTGTCCGCCGCCCGCCAGTTGGTTGATGTCCCTCTCGCTCATTCAGCACAGCTCGTTCATTCATCCCTCTACGCATGATACACACGCTATACTAAGATTACTGCACACTACTGCGCTCAACACACATAATTTCTCTTGCGTCTACCTGATCTGCACGCCTCCTCGTCCGACCTCCTGCCCGCCTCCCGCCAGCTGGTTGATGTCCCTCTCGCTCAGCCCTGCTGCCGTGTCCTCGCGGGACCCCGGCCACGTCAGCGACGACAGTGATGACGTGGACGAGGATGACCCGGGAGGCATGGAGTAGCTGGAGGGGCATGGGGGTCGAGCATTGCGCGGGAGAGAGCGGAGTGGGGAAAATGAGAAGGAGCATGTGGATAAGGAGTGTGAATGAGATGTGTTGATAAGATACGGAGACAACGAAAGTGCCTGTAGGAGTGGCTCAAAGGATATGGTGACGTGGAGACACGTGTCGCACACCTAGAGACGTTCATGAAGTCGAGGGTACCCAGCAGCCGCTCTACCGAGAAGTCGTCCGGCGAGAATTGAACCACCGGGTCTACAGCCTCCGCTCTCGCTCCCCCCGCCACCCGCCTCGTCCTGCCTGAACCCGCCGCGCCGACCCTAGATCCTGCCGACGCGCACCCTCCCTTGAGAGCTCCTGCTCTTCGAGCGAATCCATTCGCGGGATTGGTCCAAAAGGAGCTCGTGAGACGCGGCGGATCGCGGCGTCTATGGATGACGGGTGGGATGGGTGATGCTGTGCACTGTGGGATGGTCTGGCTAGCTGTGTGGTTGCAGGTTGGACGCGTGACGTGAAGGCAGGTTGGAACTGAAGAGTGGAGCGTCGAAGCCATGGTCGAGACAGTGAAAGGATTTGGTGCTAGGCAGTCGTTCTAGGTGTTTGAGATCTGACCGCAACTCCTCTCGTTCCAGAAGAAACACAGGGCTTTAACAAATTAGATACGTATTTGAGATTCGAGCTAACGCGAAAAACTGGTGGCCATGGCTGGTCGAAGGTAAGGGAGAACTGAAATAAAGGAAATGGGAGAATGGACGGAGAATGAAATGAAATGCTGAAATGCGGTGAAGCTCAATTTGCAGAGAGTGAACAGAAAACATGAGGGAAGGGGAATTTCCCTTGAGATCATCGAACACAGCCCCTCTCCGCACCTAGCTGCCAGCTGGGTCAGCTGATCTGGCAAGTCCACGCACCAGCGCCTTATTCGACGGTTCGGATTTCCTAGATTCTGCCACGCAAGGGCCTATACTAGGCGCAACAGTCGAAACAGCGTGGACGTAAGCTCTACTACTTTTATGTCTATGAGGTTTTGCGTATAAGAGCGCTTATTATAATGAGTATAAAGCGCCCTTGCATGGAGAGCGTTGACTCAGCATGACTCGGCAACCGTCTTGAGGATAACGGAATCGTTAGAATCATAAAGCTTTCTCGATCGTCCGATCAAGGATTTCTGCACCCGATTGCGTGCACCGCACACCGCTTGTGGAACGGAGCGCTGAACTCCAACGTGGGCGCACAAAAGCACAAACCAGCAAGACTGGGACCGCGTTTTTGAACAAGCAAGCTGATTCGAGGCACCATATTGGGCCGCATTCGCACAGTCATTATCTGCACACATTAACCGTACTGAAACACACCGTATCTCACTGAATCATACAGAGCCGTGTCAACCACTCCACACCAGACAGAAGGCTCTTTCGAAACAGGCTTCATCACCCCATGTTCTGACATACCTTCTAACTTTGGACCGAACTTGCCAACTTGAGTCTGGCTGGACTGAACGTTACCTACCGATCTGTACCGTTTAATTTACGTCATTAGTACTGCCTCCGCAACCGCGGCAATGGCGTCGCTGCGATTTCGCGCACCGCCAGCGCGGCGTAAGCTTTCTGTTTTCCGTCCATCCAACGTCCCTCTCACCGCGTATTTCGCGCTCGTGCTAGTTGTAGTGCTCCCCGCGGCGCTGACAACAAGCGCACAGCCTTGGCGGAAGCCTTCCGCCAACGGACAGGCGGGAACCCCCCGCGCAGCCGCAACCATCCACAAGCTGACGGAACGGCTGCTGTACGCGGGAACGGGGAAGATTGCGCCATTGCGGAAAGGGCGCGCTGCGCCTGACGCTCACGCAGCGGAAACTTATTTCTCCGCCGTTTCCCCCGACGATATCCACACTACCGCTGAAAGCGCAGCCGCTGCGGACTCCGCGGAGATATTGGCGGAGCTTCCGCCTGACGCTGCTCCGCTGGTCACCAGCGGGAAGGTCTCTCCGCGCCGAAGCCACGGCGCGTCCGCAAATCGCCGCGGCGGCGGGGTAGCGCCTGGCGCGCGGCGCAGAATGCCGCGGAATCCCGAGTTGCGGCGGTTGTGGGCGAAAAAGGAGTCCGCGGAGAGGTTATCGCAGCAAGGGGCGGTCGGGAGGCATGGGGGACGCGGGAAAGACAGGGCGGCAGGGGCAGGGGCAGGGACTGCGGCGGCGGCGGTGGAGTTAAAAAAAGTGGTGGTGAGGAAGCCTGTGGTGGGTTTCCCTGGGATCAACCAGAAGACGCTGATTAACAGTGGCACGCCGCCCAGATACAACCGCAGCATGGTGAGTGCTGCCGCCCAGATATAAGAGAAGCATGGTGAGTGCTGCCGCCCAGATATAAGAGAAGCATGGTGAGTGCTGCCGCCCAGATATAAGAGAAGCATGGTGAGTGCTGCCGCCCAGATATAAGAGAAGCATGGTGAGCGCTGCCGCCCAGATATAAGAGAAGCATGGTGAGCGCTGCCGCCCAGATATAAGAGAAGCATGGTGAGCGCTGCCGCCCAAATATAACAGAAATCCATCACTGGATGTCAACGCGTTGGACATATCACCGTCATCACCTTTCTCGCATCTCCCCCACCCTTCACCATTCCAATTCCCGGCCTTCCTTCCCACTCTTTCTCTTCCTCCCCCTTTTTTCCCTCCCCCATCATCCCCCCACCCGTCGTCCCCACACCCCGTGGTTCTCCGCGCATCCCTGTCTCAGACCAAAGTCACACCTCCGGATGTTGTCATGTGTGTGGGGAACGGGTTTATCCTCCATACAGTCAACTCCGGTACGTGGCTACCGTGTTCCGCCATACGGAGTTGTATTCTATTTTGATTCACTGTATGCTTCTCCCCTCCCAACCTTCCTCACCTGACACACACGCAAACTCCCTGTACAAATAATATTCTCTGAAACAAGTCATTTACTTTCCCTTTTCTTCTACAAACGCGTTTATTCTCACCCACCCACGCAGCTTTGGTGGTGTATAACACCAAGGGGCAGCAACTGACAGCAATCACGCCACACAACGAGGTGCGGTGGGTGGGGGGAGGAGGGGGAGCGTGGGAGAGCAAGGAGGGTATAGATCAGGGATCTGAACCCTCACAGCTATGGTGGTGTATAACACCAAGGGACCGCAACTGACCGCCATCACGCCACACAACGAGGTGCGGTGGGTGGCGAGAGGAGGGAGAGCGTGGGAGAGTTGAGGGGGAGGAGGTTTTGGGAACGAATTTTAGCCATTTAGGTTCTGGAGGATCTGAACCCACACAGCTTTGGTGGTGTATAACAGTAAGGGGCAGCAACTGACAGCAATCACGCCACACAACGAGGTGCGGTGGGGAGAGAAGGGGCGGGGGGAAGGGAGAGGAGGAGGAGGAGGAAGGGGTGGGAGAGCTAAAAGGGGAGGGGCTTCAGGGAACGAATCTAAATCGTTCTTTAGGCCGAGGGTTATTAGTTGAAGGCTGGAATATGAAAGGCTGTCCTGTCTTGTAACACACTGCCGCCCACCAGGCGGACTGGCTCGTTAGGGATGCTCCCCACTCCCCCCCTTCCACTCCCCGCACCGCATCCCCTCCCCCTTTTTCCACTCCCCGCCCCCTCCGCAGGTCTTCAGCACACTGCCGCCCACCAGGCGGACTGGCTCGTTAGGGATGCTCCCCACTCCCCCCCTTCCACTCCCCATTTTTCCACTCTCCGCACCCCCTCCCCCTTTTTTCCACTCCCCGCCCCCTTCACAGGTCTTCAACACACTGCCGCCCACCAGGCGGACTGGCTCGTTAGGGATGCTCCCCACTCCCCCCCTTCCACTCCCCATTTTTCCACTCTCCGCACCCCCTCCCCCTTTTTTCCACTCCCCGCCCCCTTCACAGGTCTTCAACACACTGCCGCCCACCAGGCGGACTGGCTCGTTAGGAATGCTCCCCCCTCCCATCTTTGCCACTCCCCGCACCCCTCCACGTTTCTTTTAGACTTTCCACCCTCCCCTACCCTCCCCCCCTCTGCCAGTTCTTCAACGCCCTGCCGCGCAACATGGGGTCATACGAGGGCGCGCCCAAGGGAGACGCCATTGCACACCCTCCCTGCCTGCCTGTCTTTCCCTCCCCCTCCCTCCCTCCCTCCCTCCCTCCCTCCCTCATCCCCTGCTGCGCCATCCCACACCCTCCCTGTGCCAGTTCTTCAACGCCCTGCCGCGCAACATGGGATCATACGAGGGCGCGCCCAAGGGAGACGCCATTGCACACCCTCCCTGCCTGCCTGTCTTCTTTCCCTCCCCCTCCCTCCCTCATCCCCTGCTGCGCCATCCCACACCCTCCCTGTGCCAGTTCTTCAACGCCCTGCCGCGCAACATGGGATCATACGAGGGCGCGCCCAAGGGAGACGCCATTGGCGACATGACGTGCACGTATGACCACCGCTCCCGGCGCTTCTACCTCGCTACCTACTGGACTGTGAGTGGATGGGGGTGCACTAGAGTGTCTGGATGATGCTGGGTGATGCTGGGTGATGCTGGGTGATGCTGGGTGATGCTGGGTGATGCTGGGTGATGCTGGGTGATGCTGCTTCTCAAAACACTCCCCTTGTCTCCCCTTTTCGGGGGGCGGCAAGAACGCGTATGACAGGTTTGGGCAGACGAGGTATCGAGCTTTGAGATGCCCCCTCACCCCTCCCTCCCTCCTTCCCTCCCTCCCTCCTCACCCTCCCGCTCCAGTCGTGCGGCGACAAGAACGCGTATGACAGGTTTGGGCAGACAAGATATATAGCTTTGAGACGCCCCCTCTCCCCACCCCCCCCCCCCTCACCCCTCCCTCCCTCACTCCTCCTCACCCCCCTCTTCCAGTCGGGCGGGGAGAAAAACGCGTACGACAGGTTTGGGCAGACGAGGTATCGAGCGGACGGGACAACAGTGGGGACTGGACTGCTGGTTGCTGCCTCCACCACTCCCGACCCCACCAAACCGTGGAATCTCTTCTTCATCCCTGCATCGTGAGAGCCTGTTGTGATTTGTTACCATGTGCACTTTTGGCACATTATGATAGGGTTACCATGCCATGCACGTTGGGTTAAAACAGCATATAGTTTCAGCACACGAGGTTTCTTGCTGCTGGTTGCTAGCTACTGCCACCACATCCGAGTCCTCTTCTCCATCCCTGCGTGCATCCCATGTGCGGCACGGCATGGCACGGCATGGCATGGCACGGCGTGGCATGGCATGGTATGGCATGGCATGGCATGGCATGGCACGGCATGGCATGGCATGGCATGGCATGGCATGGCATGGCACGGCATGGCATGGCATGGCATGGCATGGCATGGCATGGCACGGCATGGCATGGCATGGCATGGCATGGCATGGCATGGCATGGAATGGAATGGTATGGCACAGCAACGATGGGAAGAATTCAAATGCTGATTTCCGCCCTCCTCTCAGCTTCCCAACCAGACGTCTGGTCACTTTCAGTGAGTCACTTTCCCTTCCAGCACCTCTTTTAACTAAAGCCTTCTGTGTCACCCCTTGCTCCTGTATAAGCTTCCTCTCTTCTTCTGAGTCTAAAGTCGTGTGCTGCTAAGGCACTTTCTCCCCATTCTGTTCCTCCTTCTTCCCCCGTTGCCTCCTTTGCAATCTTTCCCCCTTCCCTCCCTCCCATCTGCGCCCCTTCCTCTCCCACTGTAATGCAGTGGACTACCCTCAGATAGGCACAGACGGATACGGTAAGACGCCAAGGTGTAGTGCGGTGCTGTGCTCTGCTGCGCCATTTGCATTGGTCAAGAGCGGTGCAGAGTGGGTCCAGTAGGGTGTGCGGAGTGCTTGGCTCATGTGACATGTCGTATCATCATACCAAACCTGCAAACCGTACCTGCATACCAAACCTGCACCGCATGGCATGCATACATGTCTATGCGCATGCCCATGCCTTCCATGCCCCCATGCCGCCACGCCTCCATGCCTCCATGCTTCATGCCCCCATGCCGCCACGCCTCCATGCCTCCATGCTTCATGCCCCCATGTCGCCATGCCGCCATGCATCCATGCCTCCATGCCTACATGCTTTCAAGCATCCATGTCCCCATGAACATGCAGGTTTCTATCTGTCAGCAAACCACTTCTCATATGAGGATGACGGTTACTTTGGAGTCAGCATCTTGTGAGTGCGCCCACCCACATTACACTGTTCTCAACCCCTTTCAACCTCTTTCAACTGCATTTAACGTCCTCCGACCTCTGTTAACCACTTGTCCCATTTTTCTCCGTAGTGTAATCTGGTTCCTTTCCATCCATGCCAATCATTCTCGGCCCCCACAGCCCCCCAATCAACCAGATTCCCCCCTTTCCCTCACACCCCCCATCCCTCCATCCCCCATATTCTCCACCCCATTCCTCTGCCCATCCCCTCCGTCCTCCAGTGCTATATCCAAAGTACAGCTGTCTCGCCCCACGAACACTTTCATCCTCCGTATAGCCATCCCCACTAGCAGCGACGACGCTTCCGTACCCGACTACACCGTTTGGCCGCAAAAAGTAGCGGCAGATACACCATTTGACTACACCAACGTCGGCACAATGTATTTCGGATACAACCAAGACGCACAGGCCTTCACATTCTTAAACCGCATAGGGGCGTTTCTTATAACGGGGACAAGCTTCCTGGGCACAAAACAAGCGCTTTCCCGTGTACAAACTTTTGAGTCGACTCTAAAATGGGATCATGGCGGTATCGCTGGCAGGGCCGTCGTATTACCCCTCTGCTGCGTATGCGACTGTGAATGGAGAGACAGCGGCGGGGGACGTGGTGGTTGCTGCAGCTGGCGGGGCAGCGCTGGATGATTACTCGGGTGAGTGAACTTTTGAGTCGACTCTAAAATGGGATCATGGCGGTATCGCTGGCAGGGCCGTCGTATTACCCCTCTGCTGCGTATGCGACTGTGAATGGAGAGACAGCGGCGGGGGACGTGGTGGTTGCTGCAGCTGGCGGGGCAGCGCTGGATGATTACTCGGGTGAGTGAACTTTTGAGTCGACTCTAAAATGGGATCATGGCGGTATCGCTGGCAGGGCCGTCGTATTACCCCTCTGCTGCGTATGCGACTGTGAATGGAGAGACAGCGGCGGGGGACGTGGTGGTTGCTGCAGCTGGCGGGGCAGCGCTGGATGATTACTCGGGTGAGTGAACTTTTGAGTCGACTCTAAAATGGGATCATGGCGGTATCGCTGGCAGGGCCGTCGTATTACCCCTCTGCTGCGTATGCGACTGTGAATGGAGAGACAGCGGCGGGGGACGTGGTGGTTGCTGCAGCTGGCGGGGCAGCGCTGGATGATTACTCGGGTGAGTGAACTTTTGAGTCGACTCTAAAATGGGATCATGGCGGTATCGCTGGCAGGGCCGTCGTATTACCCCTCTGCTGCGGATGCGACTGTGAATGGAGAGACAGCGGCGGGGGACGTGGTGGTTGCTGCAGCTGGCGGGGCAGCGCTGGATGATTACTCGGGTGAGTGAACTTTTGAGTCGACTCTAAAATGGGATCATGGCGGTATCGCTGGCAGGGCCGTCGTATTACCCCTCTGCTGCGTATGCGACTGTGAATGGAGAGACAGCGGCGGGGGACGTGGTGGTTGCTGCAGCTGGCGGGGCAGCGCTGGATGATTACTCGGGTGAGTGAACTTTTGAGTCGACTCTAAAATGGGATCATGGCGGTATCGCTGGCAGGGCCGTCGTATTACCCCTCTGCTGCGTATGCGACTGTGAATGGAGAGACAGCGGCGGGGGACGTGGTGGTTGCTGCAGCTGGCGGGGCAGCGCTGGATGATTACTCGGGTGAGTGAACTTTTGAGTCGACTCTAAAATGGGATCATGGCGGTATCGCTGGCAGGGCCGTCGTATTACCCCTCTGCTGCGTATGCGACTGTGAATGGAGAGACAGCGGCGGGGGACGTGGTGGTTGCTGCAGCTGGCGGGGCAGCGCTGGATGATTACTCGGGTGAGTGAACTTTTGAGTCGACTCTAAAATGGGATCATGGCGGTATCGCTGGCAGGGCCGTCGTATTACCCCTCTGCTGCGTATGCGACTGTGAATGGAGAGACAGCGGCGGGGGACGTGGTGGTTGCTGCAGCTGGCGGGGCAGCGCTGGATGATTACTCGGGTGAGTGAACTTTTGAGTCGACTCTAAAATGGGATCATGGCGGTATCGCTGGCAGGGCCGTCGTATTACCCCTCTGCTGCGTATGCGACTGTGAATGGAGAGACAGCGGCGGGGGACGTGGTGGTTGCTGCAGCTGGCGGGGCAGCGCTGGATGATTACTCGGGTGAGTGAACTTTTGAGTCGACTCTAAAATGGGATCATGGCGGTATCGCTGGCAGGGCCGTCGTATTACCCCTCTGCTGCGGATGCGACTGTGAATGGAGAGACAGCGGCGGGGGACGTGGTGGTTGCTGCAGCTGGCGGGGCAGCGCTGGATGATTACTCGGGTGAGTGAACTTTTGAGTCGACTCTAAAATGGGATCATGGCGGTATCGCTGGCAGGGCCGTCGTATTACCCCTCTGCTGCGTATGCGACTGTGAATGGAGAGACAGCGGCGGGGGACGTGGTGGTTGCTGCAGCTGGCGGGGCAGCGCTGGATGATTACTCGGGTGAGTGAACTTTTGAGTCGACTCTAAAATGGGATCATGGCGGTATCGCTGGCAGGGCCGTCGTATTACCCCTCTGCTGCGTATGCGACTGTGAATGGAGAGACAGCGGCGGGGGACGTGGTGGTTGCTGCAGCTGGCGGGGCAGCGCTGGATGATTACTCGGGTGAGTGAACTTTTGAGTCGACTCTAAAATGGGATCATGGCGGTATCGCTGGCAGGGCCGTCGTATTACCCCTCTGCTGCGTATGCGACTGTGAATGGAGAGACAGCGGCGGGGGACGTGGTGGTTGCTGCAGCTGGCGGGGCAGCGCTGGATGATTACTCGGGTGAGTGAACTTTTGAGTCGACTCTAAAATGGGATCATGGCGGTATCGCTGGCAGGGCCGTCGTATTACCCCTCTGCTGCGTATGCGACTGTGAATGGAGAGACAGCGGCGGGGGACGTGGTGGTTGCTGCAGCTGGCGGGGCAGCGCTGGATGATTACTCGGGTGAGTGAACTTTTGAGTCGACTCTAAAATGGGATCATGGCGGTATCGCTGGCAGGGCCGTCGTATTACCCCTCTGCTGCGTATGCGACTGTGAATGGAGAGACAGCGGCGGGGGACGTGGTGGTTGCTGCAGCTGGCGGGGCAGCGCTGGATGATTACTCGGGTGAGTGAACTTTTGAGTCGACTCTAAAATGGGATCATGGCGGTATCGCTGGCAGGGCCGTCGTATTACCCCTCTGCTGCGTATGCGACTGTGAATGGAGAGACAGCGGCGGGGGACGTGGTGGTTGCTGCAGCTGGCGGGGCAGCGCTGGATGATTACTCGGGTGAGTGAACTTTTGAGTCGACTCTAAAATGGGATCATGGCGGTATCGCTGGCAGGGCCGTCGTATTACCCCTCTGCTGCGTATGCGACTGTGAATGGAGAGACAGCGGCGGGGGACGTGGTGGTTGCTGCAGCTGGCGGGGCAGCGCTGGATGATTACTCGGGTGAGTGAACTTTTGAGTCGACTCTAAAATGGGATCATGGCGGTATCGCTGGCAGGGCCGTCGTATTACCCCTCTGCTGCGTATGCGACTGTGAATGGAGAGACAGCGGCGGGGGACGTGGTGGTTGCTGCAGCTGGCGGGGCAGCGCTGGATGATTACTCGGGTGAGTGAACTTTTGAGTCGACTCTAAAATGGGATCATGGCGGTATCGCTGGCAGGGCCGTCGTATTACCCCTCTGCTGCGTATGCGACTGTGAATGGAGAGACAGCGGCGGGGGACGTGGTGGTTGCTGCAGCTGGCGGGGCAGCGCTGGATGATTACTCGGGTGAGTGAACTTTTGAGTCGACTCTAAAATGGGATCATGGCGGTATCGCTGGCAGGGCCGTCGTATTACCCCTCTGCTGCGTATGCGACTGTGAATGGAGAGACAGCGGCGGGGGACGTGGTGGTTGCTGCAGCTGGCGGGGCAGCGCTGGATGATTACTCGGGTGAGTGAACTTTTGAGTCGACTCTAAAATGGGATCATGGCGGTATCGCTGGCAGGGCCGTCGTATTACCCCTCTGCTGCGTATGCGACTGTGAATGGAGAGACAGCGGCGGGGGACGTGGTGGTTGCTGCAGCTGGCGGGGCAGCGCTGGATGATTACTCGGGTGAGTGAACTTTTGAGTCGACTCTAAAATGGGATCATGGCGGTATCGCTGGCAGGGCCGTCGTATTACCCCTCTGCTGCGTATGCGACTGTGAATGGAGAGACAGCGGCGGGGGACGTGGTGGTTGCTGCAGCTGGCGGGGCAGCGCTGGATGATTACTCGGGTGAGTGAACTTTTGAGTCGACTCTAAAATGGGATCATGGCGGTATCGCTGGCAGGGCCGTCGTATTACCCCTCTGCTGCGTATGCGACTGTGAATGGAGAGACAGCGGCGGGGGACGTGGTGGTTGCTGCAGCTGGCGGGGCAGCGCTGGATGATTACTCGGGTGAGTGAACTTTTGAGTCGACTCTAAAATGGGATCATGGCGGTATCGCTGGCAGGGCCGTCGTATTACCCCTCTGCTGCGTATGCGACTGTGAATGGAGAGACAGCGGCGGGGGACGTGGTGGTTGCTGCAGCTGGCGGGGCAGCGCTGGATGATTACTCGGGTGAGTGAACTTTTGAGTCGACTCTAAAATGGGATCATGGCGGTATCGCTGGCAGGGCCGTCGTATTACCCCTCTGCTGCGTATGCGACTGTGAATGGAGAGACAGCGGCGGGGGACGTGGTGGTTGCTGCAGCTGGCGGGGCAGCGCTGGATGATTACTCGGGTGAGTGAACTTTTGAGTCGACTCTAAAATGGGATCATGGCGGTATCGCTGGCAGGGCCGTCGTATTACCCCTCTGCTGCGTATGCGACTGTGAATGGAGAGACAGCGGCGGGGGACGTGGTGGTTGCTGCAGCTGGCGGGGCAGCGCTGGATGATTACTCGGGTGAGTGAACTTTTGAGTCGACTCTAAAATGGGATCATGGCGGTATCGCTGGCAGGGCCGTCGTATTACCCCTCTGCTGCGTATGCGACTGTGAATGGAGAGACAGCGGCGGGGGACGTGGTGGTTGCTGCAGCTGGCGGGGCAGCGCTGGATGATTACTCGGGTGAGTGAACTTTTGAGTCGACTCTAAAATGGGATCATGGCGGTATCGCTGGCAGGGCCGTCGTATTACCCCTCTGCTGCGTATGCGACTGTGAATGGAGAGACAGCGGCGGGGGACGTGGTGGTTGCTGCAGCTGGCGGGGCAGCGCTGGATGATTACTCGGGTGAGTGAACTTTTGAGTCGACTCTAAAATGGGATCATGGCGGTATCGCTGGCAGGGCCGTCGTATTACCCCTCTGCTGCGTATGCGACTGTGAATGGAGAGACAGCGGCGGGGGACGTGGTGGTTGCTGCAGCTGGCGGGGCAGCGCTGGATGATTACTCGGGTGAGTGAACTTTTGAGTCGACTCTAAAATGGGATCATGGCGGTATCGCTGGCAGGGCCGTCGTATTACCCCTCTGCTGCGTATGCGACTGTGAATGGAGAGACAGCGGCGGGGGACGTGGTGGTTGCTGCAGCTGGCGGGGCAGCGCTGGATGATTACTCGGGTGAGTGAACTTTTGAGTCGACTCTAAAATGGGATCATGGCGGTATCGCTGGCAGGGCCGTCGTATTACCCCTCTGCTGCGTATGCGACTGTGAATGGAGAGACAGCGGCGGGGGACGTGGTGGTTGCTGCAGCTGGCGGGGCAGCGCTGGATGATTACTCGGGTGAGTGAACTTTTGAGTCGACTCTAAAATGGGATCATGGCGGTATCGCTGGCAGGGCCGTCGTATTACCCCTCTGCTGCGTATGCGACTGTGAATGGAGAGACAGCGGCGGGGGACGTGGTGGTTGCTGCAGCTGGCGGGGCAGCGCTGGATGATTACTCGGGTGAGTGAACTTTTGAGTCGACTCTAAAATGGGATCATGGCGGTATCGCTGGCAGGGCCGTCGTATTACCCCTCTGCTGCGTATGCGACTGTGAATGGAGAGACAGCGGCGGGGGACGTGGTGGTTGCTGCAGCTGGCGGGGCAGCGCTGGATGATTACTCGGGTGAGTGAACTTTTGAGTCGACTCTAAAATGGGATCATGGCGGTATCGCTGGCAGGGCCGTCGTATTACCCCTCTGCTGCGTATGCGACTGTGAATGGAGAGACAGCGGCGGGGGACGTGGTGGTTGCTGCAGCTGGCGGGGCAGCGCTGGATGATTACTCGGGTGAGTGAACTTTTGAGTCGACTCTAAAATGGGATCATGGCGGTATCGCTGGCAGGGCCGTCGTATTACCCCTCTGCTGCGTATGCGACTGTGAATGGAGAGACAGCGGCGGGGGACGTGGTGGTTGCTGCAGCTGGCGGGGCAGCGCTGGATGATTACTCGGGTGAGTGAACTTTTGAGTCGACTCTAAAAT
The DNA here is from genome assembly GCA_947471745.1 of Closterium sp. Naga37s-1. Classification (NCBI taxonomy): domain Eukaryota; kingdom Viridiplantae; phylum Streptophyta; class Zygnematophyceae; order Desmidiales; family Closteriaceae; genus Closterium; species Closterium sp. Naga37s-1. The sequence goes on from CANJKZ010000817.1 coordinate 1,444,118, forward strand.
GGGATCATGGCGGTATCGCTGGCAGGGCCGTCGTATTACCCCTCTGCTGCGTATGCGACTGTGAATGGAGAGACAGCGGCGGGGGACGTGGTGGTTGCTGCAGCTGGCGGGGCAGCGCTGGATGATTACTCGGGTGAGTGAACTTTTGAGTCGACTCTAAAATGGGATCATGGCGGTATCGCTGGCAGGGCCGTCGTATTACCCCTCTGCTGCGTATGCGACTGTGAATGGAGAGACAGCGGCGGGGGACGTGGTGGTTGCTGCAGCTGGCGGGGCAGCGCTGGATGATTACTCGGGTGAGTGAACTTTTGAGTCGACTCTAAAATGGGATCATGGCGGTATCGCTGGCAGGGCCGTCGTATTACCCCTCTGCTGCGTATGCGACTGTGAATGGAGAGACAGCGGCGGGGGACGTGGTGGTTGCTGCAGCTGGCGGGGCAGCGCTGGATGATTACTCGGGTGAGTGAACTTTTGAGTCGACTCTAAAATGGGATCATGGCGGTATCGCTGGCAGGGCCGTCGTATTACCCCTCTGCTGCGTATGCGACTGTGAATGGAGAGACAGCGGCGGGGGACGTGGTGGTTGCTGCAGCTGGCGGGGCAGCGCTGGATGATTACTCGGGTGAGTGAACTTTTGAGTCGACTCTAAAATGGGATCATGGCGGTATCGCTGGCAGGGCCGTCGTATTACCCCTCTGCTGCGTATGCGACTGTGAATGGAGAGACAGCGGCGGGGGACGTGGTGGTTGCTGCAGCTGGCGGGGCAGCGCTGGATGATTACTCGGGTGAGTGAACTTTTGAGTCGACTCTAAAATGGGATCATGGCGGTATCGCTGGCAGGGCCGTCGTATTACCCCTCTGCTGCGTATGCGACTGTGAATGGAGAGACAGCGGCGGGGGACGTGGTGGTTGCTGCAGCTGGCGGGGCAGCGCTGGATGATTACTCGGGTGAGTGAACTTTTGAGTCGACTCTAAAATGGGATCATGGCGGTATCGCTGGCAGGGCCGTCGTATTACCCCTCTGCTGCGTATGCGACTGTGAATGGAGAGACAGCGGCGGGGGACGTGGTGGTTGCTGCAGCTGGCGGGGCAGCGCTGGATGATTACTCGGGTGAGTGAACTTTTGAGTCGACTCTAAAATGGGATCATGGCGGTATCGCTGGCAGGGCCGTCGTATTACCCCTCTGCTGCGTATGCGACTGTGAATGGAGAGACAGCGGCGGGGGACGTGGTGGTTGCTGCAGCTGGCGGGGCAGCGCTGGATGATTACTCGGGTGAGTGAACTTTTGAGTCGACTCTAAAATGGGATCATGGCGGTATCGCTGGCAGGGCCGTCGTATTACCCCTCTGCTGCGTATGCGACTGTGAATGGAGAGACAGCGGCGGGGGACGTGGTGGTTGCTGCAGCTGGCGGGGCAGCGCTGGATGATTACTCGGGTGAGTGAACTTTTGAGTCGACTCTAAAATGGGATCATGGCGGTATCGCTGGCAGGGCCGTCGTATTACCCCTCTGCTGCGTATGCGACTGTGAATGGAGAGACAGCGGCGGGGGACGTGGTGGTTGCTGCAGCTGGCGGGGCAGCGCTGGATGATTACTCGGGTGAGTGAACTTTTGAGTCGACTCTAAAATGGGATCATGGCGGTATCGCTGGCAGGGCCGTCGTATTACCCCTCTGCTGCGTATGCGACTGTGAATGGAGAGACAGCGGCGGGGGACGTGGTGGTTGCTGCAGCTGGCGGGGCAGCGCTGGATGATTACTCGGGTGAGTGAACTTTTGAGTCGACTCTAAAATGGGATCATGGCGGTATCGCTGGCAGGGCCGTCGTATTACCCCTCTGCTGCGTATGCGACTGTGAATGGAGAGACAGCGGCGGGGGACGTGGTGGTTGCTGCAGCTGGCGGGGCAGCGCTGGATGATTACTCGGGTGAGTGAACTTTTGAGTCGACTCTAAAATGGGATCATGGCGGTATCGCTGGCAGGGCCGTCGTATTACCCCTCTGCTGCGTATGCGACTGTGAATGGAGAGACAGCGGCGGGGGACGTGGTGGTTGCTGCAGCTGGCGGGGCAGCGCTGGATGATTACTCGGGTGAGTGAACTTTTGAGTCGACTCTAAAATGGGATCATGGCGGTATCGCTGGCAGGGCCGTCGTATTACCCCTCTGCTGCGTATGCGACTGTGAATGGAGAGACAGCGGCGGGGGACGTGGTGGTTGCTGCAGCTGGCGGGGCAGCGCTGGATGATTACTCGGGTGAGTGAACTTTTGAGTCGACTCTAAAATGGGATCATGGCGGTATCGCTGGCAGGGCCGTCGTATTACCCCTCTGCTGCGTATGCGACTGTGAATGGAGAGACAGCGGCGGGGGACGTGGTGGTTGCTGCAGCTGGCGGGGCAGCGCTGGATGATTACTCGGGTGAGTGAACTTTTGAGTCGACTCTAAAATGGGATCATGGCGGTATCGCTGGCAGGGCCGTCGTATTACCCCTCTGCTGCGTATGCGACTGTGAATGGAGAGACAGCGGCGGGGGACGTGGTGGTTGCTGCAGCTGGCGGGGCAGCGCTGGATGATTACTCGGGTGAGTGAACTTTTGAGTCGACTCTAAAATGGGATCATGGCGGTATCGCTGGCAGGGCCGTCGTATTACCCCTCTGCTGCGTATGCGACTGTGAATGGAGAGACAGCGGCGGGGGACGTGGTGGTTGCTGCAGCTGGCGGGGCAGCGCTGGATGATTACTCGGGTGAGTGAACTTTTGAGTCGACTCTAAAATGGGATCATGGCGGTATCGCTGGCAGGGCCGTCGTATTACCCCTCTGCTGCGTATGCGACTGTGAATGGAGAGACAGCGGCGGGGGACGTGGTGGTTGCTGCAGCTGGCGGGGCAGCGCTGGATGATTACTCGGGTGAGTGAACTTTTGAGTCGACTCTAAAATGGGATCATGGCGGTATCGCTGGCAGGGCCGTCGTATTACCCCTCTGCTGCGTATGCGACTGTGAATGGAGAGACAGCGGCGGGGGACGTGGTGGTTGCTGCAGCTGGCGGGGCAGCGCTGGATGATTACTCGGGTGAGTGAACTTTTGAGTCGACTCTAAAATGGGATCATGGCGGTATCGCTGGCAGGGCCGTCGTATTACCCCTCTGCTGCGTATGCGACTGTGAATGGAGAGACAGCGGCGGGGGACGTGGTGGTTGCTGCAGCTGGCGGGGCAGCGCTGGATGATTACTCGGGTGAGTGAACTTTTGAGTCGACTCTAAAATGGGATCATGGCGGTATCGCTGGCAGGGCCGTCGTATTACCCCTCTGCTGCGTATGCGACTGTGAATGGAGAGACAGCGGCGGGGGACGTGGTGGTTGCTGCAGCTGGCGGGGCAGCGCTGGATGATTACTCGGGTGAGTGAACTTTTGAGTCGACTCTAAAATGGGATCATGGCGGTATCGCTGGCAGGGCCGTCGTATTACCCCTCTGCTGCGTATGCGACTGTGAATGGAGAGACAGCGGCGGGGGACGTGGTGGTTGCTGCAGCTGGCGGGGCAGCGCTGGATGATTACTCGGGTGAGTGAACTTTTGAGTCGACTCTAAAATGGGATCATGGCGGTATCGCTGGCAGGGCCGTCGTATTACCCCTCTGCTGCGGATGCGACTGTGAATGGAGAGACAGCGGCGGGGGACGTGGTGGTTGCTGCAGCTGGCGGGGCAGCGCTGGATGATTACTCGGGTGAGTGAACTTTTGAGTCGACTCTAAAATGGGATCATGGCGGTATCGCTGGCAGGGCCGTCGTATTACCCCTCTGCTGCGTATGCGACTGTGAATGGAGAGACAGCGGCGGGGGACGTGGTGGTTGCTGCAGCTGGCGGGGCAGCGCTGGATGATTACTCGGGTGAGTGAACTTTTGAGTCGACTCTAAAATGGGATCATGGCGGTATCGCTGGCAGGGCCGTCGTATTACCCCTCTGCTGCGTATGCGACTGTGAATGGAGAGACAGCGGCGGGGGACGTGGTGGTTGCTGCAGCTGGCGGGGCAGCGCTGGATGATTACTCGGGTGAGTGAACTTTTGAGTCGACTCTAAAATGGGATCATGGCGGTATCGCTGGCAGGGCCGTCGTATTACCCCTCTGCTGCGTATGCGACTGTGAATGGAGAGACAGCGGCGGGGGACGTGGTGGTTGCTGCAGCTGGCGGGGCAGCGCTGGATGATTACTCGGGTGAGTGAACTTTTGAGTCGACTCTAAAATGGGATCATGGCGGTATCGCTGGCAGGGCCGTCGTATTACCCCTCTGCTGCGTATGCGACTGTGAATGGAGAGACAGCGGCGGGGGACGTGGTGGTTGCTGCAGCTGGCGGGGCAGCGCTGGATGATTACTCGGGTGAGTGAACTTTTGAGTCGACTCTAAAATGGGATCATGGCGGTATCGCTGGCAGGGCCGTCGTATTACCCCTCTGCTGCGTATGCGACTGTGAATGGAGAGACAGCGGCGGGGGACGTGGTGGTTGCTGCAGCTGGCGGGGCAGCGCTGGATGATTACTCGGGTGAGTGAACTTTTGAGTCGACTCTAAAATGGGATCATGGCGGTATCGCTGGCAGGGCCGTCGTATTACCCCTCTGCTGCGTATGCGACTGTGAATGGAGAGACAGCGGCGGGGGACGTGGTGGTTGCTGCAGCTGGCGGGGCAGCGCTGGATGATTACTCGGGTGAGTGAACTTTTGAGTCGACTCTAAAATGGGATCATGGCGGTATCGCTGGCAGGGCCGTCGTATTACCCCTCTGCTGCGTATGCGACTGTGAATGGAGAGACAGCGGCGGGGGACGTGGTGGTTGCTGCAGCTGGCGGGGCAGCGCTGGATGATTACTCGGGTGAGTGAACTTTTGAGTCGACTCTAAAATGGGATCATGGCGGTATCGCTGGCAGGGCCGTCGTATTACCCCTCTGCTGCGTATGCGACTGTGAATGGAGAGACAGCGGCGGGGGACGTGGTGGTTGCTGCAGCTGGCGGGGCAGCGCTGGATGATTACTCGGGTGAGTGAACTTTTGAGTCGACTCTAAAATGGGATCATGGCGGTATCGCTGGCAGGGCCGTCGTATTACCCCTCTGCTGCGTATGCGACTGTGAATGGAGAGACAGCGGCGGGGGACGTGGTGGTTGCTGCAGCTGGCGGGGCAGCGCTGGATGATTACTCGGGTGAGTGAACTTTTGAGTCGACTCTAAAATGGGATCATGGCGGTATCGCTGGCAGGGCCGTCGTATTACCCCTCTGCTGCGTATGCGACTGTGAATGGAGAGACAGCGGCGGGGGACGTGGTGGTTGCTGCAGCTGGCGGGGCAGCGCTGGATGATTACTCGGGTGAGTGAACTTTTGAGTCGACTCTAAAATGGGATCATGGCGGTATCGCTGGCAGGGCCGTCGTATTACCCCTCTGCTGCGTATGCGACTGTGAATGGAGAGACAGCGGCGGGGGACGTGGTGGTTGCTGCAGCTGGCGGGGCAGCGCTGGATGATTACTCGGGTGAGTGGACTTTTGAGTCGACTCTAAAATGGGATCATGGCGGTATCGCTGGCAGGGCCGTCGTATTACCCCTCTGCTGCGTATGCGACTGTGAATGGAGAGACAGCGGCGGGGGACGTGGTGGTTGCTGCAGCTGGCGGGGCAGCGCTGGATGATTACTCGGGTGAGTGAACTTTTGAGTCGACTCTAAAATGGGATCATGGCGGTATCGCTGGCAGGGCCGTCGTATTACCCCTCTGCTGCGGATGCGACTGTGAATGGAGAGACAGCGGCGGGGGACGTGGTGGTTGCTGCAGCTGGCGGGGCAGCGCTGGATGATTACTCGGGTGAGTGAACTTTTGAGTCGACTCTAAAATGGGATCATGGCGGTATCGCTGGCAGGGCCGTCGTATTACCCCTCTGCTGCGTATGCGACTGTGAATGGAGAGACAGCGGCGGGGGACGTGGTGGTTGCTGCAGCTGGCGGGGCAGCGCTGGATGATTACTCGGGTGAGTGAACTTTTGAGTCGACTCTAAAATGGGATCATGGCGGTATCGCTGGCAGGGCCGTCGTATTACCCCTCTGCTGCGTATGCGACTGTGAATGGAGAGACAGCGGCGGGGGACGTGGTGGTTGCTGCAGCTGGCGGGGCAGCGCTGGATGATTACTCGGGTGAGTGAACTTTTGAGTCGACTCTAAAATGGGATCATGGCGGTATCGCTGGCAGGGCCGTCGTATTACCCCTCTGCTGCGTATGCGACTGTGAATGGAGAGACAGCGGCGGGGGACGTGGTGGTTGCTGCAGCTGGCGGGGCAGCGCTGGATGATTACTCGGGTGAGTGAACTTTTGAGTCGACTCTAAAATGGGATCATGGCGGTATCGCTGGCAGGGCCGTCGTATTACCCCTCTGCTGCGTATGCGACTGTGAATGGAGAGACAGCGGCGGGGGACGTGGTGGTTGCTGCAGCTGGCGGGGCAGCGCTGGATGATTACTCGGGTGAGTGAACTTTTGAGTCGACTCTAAAATGGGATCATGGCGGTATCGCTGGCAGGGCCGTCGTATTACCCCTCTGCTGCGTATGCGACTGTGAATGGAGAGACAGCGGCGGGGGACGTGGTGGTTGCTGCAGCTGGCGGGGCAGCGCTGGATGATTACTCGGGTGAGTGAACTTTTGAGTCGACTCTAAAATGGGATCATGGCGGTATCGCTGGCAGGGCCGTCGTATTACCCCTCTGCTGCGTATGCGACTGTGAATGGAGAGACAGCGGCGGGGGACGTGGTGGTTGCTGCAGCTGGCGGGGCAGCGCTGGATGATTACTCGGGTGAGTGAACTTTTGAGTCGACTCTAAAATGGGATCATGGCGGTATCGCTGGCAGGGCCGTCGTATTACCCCTCTGCTGCGTATGCGACTGTGAATGGAGAGACAGCGGCGGGGGACGTGGTGGTTGCTGCAGCTGGCGGGGCAGCGCTGGATGATTACTCGGGTGAGTGAACTTTTGAGTCGACTCTAAAATGGGATCATGGCGGTATCGCTGGCAGGGCCGTCGTATTACCCCTCTGCTGCGTATGCGACTGTGAATGGAGAGACAGCGGCGGGGGACGTGGTGGTTGCTGCAGCTGGCGGGGCAGCGCTGGATGATTACTCGGGTGAGTGGACTTTTGAGTCGACTCTAAAATGGGATCATGGCGGTATCGCTGGCAGGGCCGTCGTATTACCCCTCTGCTGCGTATGCGACTGTGAATGGAGAGACAGCGGCGGGGGACGTGGTGGTTGCTGCAGCTGGCGGGGCAGCGCTGGATGATTACTCGGGTGAGTGGACTTTTGAGTCGACTCTAAAATGGGATCATGGCGGTATCGCTGGCAGGGCCGTCGTATTACCCCTCTGCTGCGTATGCGACTGTGAATGGAGAGACAGCGGCGGGGGACGTGGTGGTTGCTGCAGCTGGCGGGGCAGCACTGGATGATTACTCGGGTGAGTGAACTTTTGAGTCGACTCTAAAATGGGATCATGGCGGTATCGCTGGCAGGGCCGTCGTATTACCCCTCTGCTGCGGATGCGACTGTGAATGGAGAGACAGCGGCGGGGGACGTGGTGGTTGCTGCAGCTGGCGGGGCAGCGCTGGATGATTACTCGGGTGAGTGAACTTTTGAGTCGACTCTAAAATGGGATCATGGCGGTATCGCTGGCAGGGCCGTCGTATTACCCCTCTGCTGCGTATGCGACTGTGAATGGAGAGACAGCGGCGGGGGACGTGGTGGTTGCTGCAGCTGGCGGGGCAGCGCTGGATGATTACTCGGGTGAGTGAACTTTTGAGTCGACTCTAAAATGGGATCATGGCGGTATCGCTGGCAGGGCCGTCGTATTACCCCTCTGCTGCGTATGCGACTGTGAATGGAGAGACAGCGGCGGGGGACGTGGTGGTTGCTGCAGCTGGCGGGGCAGCGCTGGATGATTACTCGGGTGAGTGAACTTTTGAGTCGACTCTAAAATGGGATCATGGCGGTATCGCTGGCAGGGCCGTCGTATTACCCCTCTGCTGCGTATGCGACTGTGAATGGAGAGACAGCGGCGGGGGACGTGGTGGTTGCTGCAGCTGGCGGGGCAGCGCTGGATGATTACTCGGGTGAGTGAACTTTTGAGTCGACTCTAAAATGGGATCATGGCGGTATCGCTGGCAGGGCCGTCGTATTACCCCTCTGCTGCGTATGCGACTGTGAATGGAGAGACAGCGGCGGGGGACGTGGTGGTTGCTGCAGCTGGCGGGGCAGCGCTGGATGTTTACTCGGGTGAGTGAACTTTTGAGTCGACTCTAAAATGGGATCATGGCGGTATCGCTGGCAGGGCCGTCGTATTACCCCTCTGCTGCGTATGCGACTGTGAATGGAGAGACAGCGGCGGGGGACGTGGTGGTTGCTGCAGCTGGCGGGGCAGCGCTGGATGATTACTCGGGTGAGTGAACTTTTGAGTCGACTCTAAAATGGGATCATGGCGGTATCGCTGGCAGGGCCGTCGTATTACCCCTCTGCTGCGTATGCGACTGTGAATGGAGAGACAGCGGCGGGGGACGTGGTGGTTGCTGCAGCTGGCGGGGCAGCGCTGGATGATTACTCGGGTGAGTGAACTTTTGAGTCGACTCTAAAATGGGATCATGGCGGTATCGCTGGCAGGGCCGTCGTATTACCCCTCTGCTGCGTATGCGACTGTGAATGGAGAGACAGCGGCGGGGGACGTGGTGGTTGCTGCAGCTGGCGGGGCAGCGCTGGATGATTACTCGGGTGAGTGAACTTTTGAGTCGACTCTAAAATGGGATCATGGCGGTATCGCTGGCAGGGCCGTCGTATTACCCCTCTGCTGCGTATGCGACTGTGAATGGAGAGACAGCGGCGGGGGACGTGGTGGTTGCTGCAGCTGGCGGGGCAGCGCTGGATGATTACTCGGGTGAGTGAACTTTTGAGTCGACTCTAAAATGGGATCATGGCGGTATCGCTGGCAGGGCCGTCGTATTACCCCTCTGCTGCGTATGCGACTGTGAATGGAGAGACAGCGGCGGGGGACGTGGTGGTTGCTGCAGCTGGCGGGGCAGCGCTGGATGATTACTCGGGTGAGTGAACTTTTGAGTCGACTCTAAAATGGGATCATGGCGGTATCGCTGGCAGGGCCGTCGTATTACCCCTCTGCTGCGTATGCGACTGTGAATGGAGAGACAGCGGCGGGGGACGTGGTGGTTGCTGCAGCTGGCGGGGCAGCGCTGGATGATTACTCGGGTGAGTGAACTTTTGAGTCGACTCTAAAATGGGATCATGGCGGTATCGCTGGCAGGGCCGTCGTATTACCCCTCTGCTGCGTATGCGACTGTGAATGGAGAGACAGCGGCGGGGGACGTGGTGGTTGCTGCAGCTGGCGGGGCAGCGCTGGATGATTACTCGGGTGAGTGAACTTTTGAGTCGACTCTAAAATGGGATCATGGCGGTATCGCTGGCAGGGCCGTCGTATTACCCCTCTGCTGCGTATGCGACTGTGAATGGAGAGACAGCGGCGGGGGACGTGGTGGTTGCTGCAGCTGGCGGGGCAGCGCTGGATGATTACTCGGGTGAGTGAACTTTTGAGTCGACTCTAAAATGGGATCATGGCGGTATCGCTGGCAGGGCCGTCGTATTACCCCTCTGCTGCGTATGCGACTGTGAATGGAGAGACAGCGGCGGGGGACGTGGTGGTTGCTGCAGCTGGCGGGGCAGCGCTGGATGATTACTCGGGTGAGTGAACTTTTGAGTCGACTCTAAAATGGGATCATGGCGGTATCGCTGGCAGGGCCGTCGTATTACCCCTCTGCTGCGTATGCGACTGTGAATGGAGAGACAGCGGCGGGGGACGTGGTGGTTGCTGCAGCTGGCGGGGCAGCGCTGGATGATTACTCGGGTGAGTGAACTTTTGAGTCGACTCTAAAATGGGATCATGGCGGTATCGCTGGCAGGGCCGTCGTATTACCCCTCTGCTGCGTATGCGACTGTGAATGGAGAGACAGCGGCGGGGGACGTGGTGGTTGCTGCAGCTGGCGGGGCAGCGCTGGATGATTACTCGGGTGAGTGAACTTTTGAGTCGACTCTAAAATGGGATCATGGCGGTATCGCTGGCAGGGCCGTCGTATTACCCCTCTGCTGCGTATGCGACTGTGAATGGAGAGACAGCGGCGGGGGACGTGGTGGTTGCTGCAGCTGGCGGGGCAGCGCTGGATGATTACTCGGGTGAGTGAACTTTTGAGTCGACTCTAAAATGGGATCATGGCGGTATCGCTGGCAGGGCCGTCGTATTACCCCTCTGCTGCGTATGCGACTGTGAATGGAGAGACAGCGGCGGGGGACGTGGTGGTTGCTGCAGCTGGCGGGGCAGCGCTGGATGATTACTCGGGTGAGTGGACTTTTGAGTCGACTCTAAAATGGGATCATGGCGGTATCGCTGGCAGGGCCGTCGTATTACCCCTCTGCTGCGTATGCGACTGTGAATGGAGAGACAGCGGCGGGGGACGTGGTGGTTGCTGCAGCTGGCGGGGCAGCGCTGGATGATTACTCGGGTGAGTGGACTTTTGAGTCGACTCTAAAATGGGATCATGGCGGTATCGCTGGCAGGGCCGTCGTATTACCCCTCTGCTGCGTATGCGACTGTGAATGGAGAGACAGCGGCGGGGGACGTGGTGGTTGCTGCAGCTGGCGGGGCAGCGACTGGATGATTACTCGGGTGAGTGAACTTTTGAGTCGACTCTAAAATGGGATCATGGCGGTATCGCTGGCAGGGCCGTCGTATTACCCCTCTGCTGCGTATGCGACTGTGAATGGAGAGACAGCGGCGGGGGACGTGGTGGTTGCTGCAGCTGGCGGGGCAGCGCTGGATGATTACTCGGGTGAGTGAACTTTTGAGTCGACTCTAAAATGGGATCATGGCGGTATCGCTGGCAGGGCCGTCGTATTACCCCTCTGCTGCGTATGCGACTGTGAATGGAGAGACAGCGGCGGGGGACGTGGTGGTTGCTGCAGCATGGCGGGGCAGCGCTGGATGATTACTCGGGTGAGTGAACTTTTGAGTCGACTCTAAAATGGGATCATGGCGGTATCGCTGGCAGGGCCGTCGTATTACCCCTCTGCTGCGTATGCGACTGTGAATGGAGAGACAGCGGCGGGGGACGTGGTGGTTGCTGCAGCTGGCGGGGCAGCGCTGGATGATTACTCGGGTGAGTGAACTTTTGAGTCGACTCTAAAATGGGATCATGGCGGTATCGCTGGCAGGGCCGTCGTATTACCCCTCTGCTGCGTATGCGACTGTGAATGGAGAGACAGCGGCGGGGGACGTGGTGGTTGCTGCAGCTGGCGGGGCAGCGCTGGATGATTACTCGGGTGAGTGAACTTTTGAGTCGACTCTAAAATGGGATCATGGCGGTATCGCTGGCAGGGCCGTCGTATTACCCCTCTGCTGCGTATGCGACTGTGAATGGAGAGACAGCGGCGGGGGACGTGGTGGTTGCTGCAGCTGGCGGGGCAGCGCTGGATGATTACTCGGGTGAGTGAACTTTTGAGTCGACTCTAAAATGGGATCATGGCGGTATCGCTGGCAGGGCCGTCGTATTACCCCTCTGCTGCGTATGCGACTGTGAATGGAGAGACAGCGGCGGGGGACGTGGTGGTTGCTGCAGCTGGCGGGGCAGCGCTGGATGTTTACTCGGGTGAGTGAACTTTTGAGTCGACTCTAAAATGGGATCATGGCGGTATCGCTGGCAGGGCCGTCGTATTACCCCTCTGCTGCGTATGCGACTGTGAATGGAGAGACAGCGGCGGGGGACGTGGTGGTTGCTGCAGCTGGCGGGGCAGCGCTGGATGATTACTCGGGTGAGTGAACTTTTGAGTCGACTCTAAAATGGGATCATGGCGGTATCGCTGGCAGGGCCGTCGTATTACCCCTCTGCTGCGTATGCGACTGTGAATGGAGAGACAGCGGCGGGGGACGTGGTGGTTGCTGCAGCTGGCGGGGCAGCGCTGGATGATTACTCGGGTGAGTGAACTTTTGAGTCGACTCTAAAATGGGATCATGGCGGTATCGCTGGCAGGGCCGTCGTATTACCCCTCTGCTGCGTATGCGACTGTGAATGGAGAGACAGCGGCGGGGGACGTGGTGGTTGCTGCAGCTGGCGGGGCAGCGCTGGATGATTACTCGGGTGAGTGAACTTTTGAGTCGACTCTAAAATGGGATCATGGCGGTATCGCTGGCAGGGCCGTCGTATTACCCCTCTGCTGCGTATGCGACTGTGAATGGAGAGACAGCGGCGGGGGACGTGGTGGTTGCTGCAGCTGGCGGGGCAGCGCTGGATGATTACTCGGGTGAGTGAACTTTTGAGTCGACTCTAAAATGGGATCATGGCGGTATCGCTGGCAGGGCCGTCGTATTACCCCTCTGCTGCGTATGCGACTGTGAATGGAGAGACAGCGGCGGGGGACGTGGTGGTTGCTGCAGCTGGCGGGGCAGCGCTGGATGATTACTCGGGTGAGTGAACTTTTGAGTCGACTCTAAAATGGGATCATGGCGGTATCGCTGGCAGGGCCGTCGTATTACCCCTCTGCTGCGGATGCGACTGTGAATGGAGAGACAGCGGCGGGGGACGTGGTGGTTGCTGCAGCTGGCGGGGCAGCGCTGGATGATTACTCGGGTGAGTGAACTTTTGAGTCGACTCTAAAATGGGATCATGGCGGTATCGCTGGCAGGGCCGTCGTATTACCCCTCTGCTGCGTATGCGACTGTGAATGGAGAGACAGCGGCGGGGGACGTGGTGGTTGCTGCAGCTGGCGGGGCAGCGCTGGATGATTACTCGGGTGAGTGAACTTTTGAGTCGACTCTAAAATGGGATCATGGCGGTATCGCTGGCAGGGCCGTCGTATTACCCCTCTGCTGCGTATGCGACTGTGAATGGAGAGACAGCGGCGGGGGACGTGGTGGTTGCTGCAGCTGGCGGGGCAGCGCTGGATGATTACTCGGGTGAGTGAACTTTTGAGTCGACTCTAAAATGGGATCATGGCGGTATCGCTGGCAGGGCCGTCGTATTACCCCTCTGCTGCGTATGCGACTGTGAATGGAGAGACAGCGGCGGGGGACGTGGTGGTTGCTGCAGCTGGCGGGGCAGCGCTGGATGATTACTCGGGTGAGTGAACTTTTGAGTCGACTCTAAAATGGGATCATGGCGGTATCGCTGGCAGGGCCGTCGTATTACCCCTCTGCTGCGTATGCGACTGTGAATGGAGAGACAGCGGCGGGGGACGTGGTGGTTGCTGCAGCTGGCGGGGCAGCGCTGGATGATTACTCGGGTGAGTGAACTTTTGAGTCGACTCTAAAATGGGATCATGGCGGTATCGCTGGCAGGGCCGTCGTATTACCCCTCTGCTGCGTATGCGACTGTGAATGGAGAGACAGCGGCGGGGGACGTGGTGGTTGCTGCAGCTGGCGGGGCAGCGCTGGATGATTACTCGGGTGAGTGAACTTTTGAGTCGACTCTAAAATGGGATCATGGCGGTATCGCTGGCAGGGCCGTCGTATTACCCCTCTGCTGCGGATGCGACTGTGAATGGAGAGACAGCGGCGGGGGACGTGGTGGTTGCTGCAGCTGGCGGGGCAGCGCTGGATGATTACTCGGGTGAGTGAACTTTTGAGTCGACTCTAAAATGGGATCATGGCGGTATCGCTGGCAGGGCCGTCGTATTACCCCTCTGCTGCGTATGCGACTGTGAATGGAGAGACAGCGGCGGGGGACGTGGTGGTTGCTGCAGCTGGCGGGGCAGCGCTGGATGATTACTCGGGTGAGTGAACTTTTGAGTCGACTCTAAAATGGGATCATGGCGGTATCGCTGGCAGGGCCGTCGTATTACCCCTCTGCTGCGTATGCGACTGTGAATGGAGAGACAGCGGCGGGGGACGTGGTGGTTGCTGCAGCTGGCGGGGCAGCGCTGGATGATTACTCGGGTGAGTGAACTTTTGAGTCGACTCTAAAATGGGATCATGGCGGTATCGCTGGCAGGGCCGTCGTATTACCCCTCTGCTGCGTATGCGACTGTGAATGGAGAGACAGCGGCGGGGGACGTGGTGGTTGCTGCAGCTGGCGGGGCAGCGCTGGATGATTACTCGGGTGAGTGAACTTTTGAGTCGACTCTAAAATGGGATCATGGCGGTATCGCTGGCAGGGCCGTCGTATTACCCCTCTGCTGCGGATGCGACTGTGAACACGGAGGGAGAGGCGGGAGACGTGGTGGTTGCTGCAGCTGGCGGGGCAGCGCTGGATGATTACTCGGGTGAGTGAACTTTTGAGTCGACTCTAAAATGGGATCATGGCGGTATTGCTGGCAGGGCCGTCGTATTACCCCTCTGCTGCGGATGCGACTGTGAACACGGAGGGAGAGGCGGGAGACGTGGTGGTTGCTGCAGCTGGCGGGGCAGCGCTGGATGATTACTCGGGTGAGTGAGACATGCGGCCTGATCAGGATGGGTTAGAAAGGATTTTCCCCCCTTGCTGCCCATGCTGTGCCAGGTGTTGCTGTGTGTGGATAATGTGTGGTGCTTGCTGCTGCTGGCTTCGCTGAAGCGAGTCTGAGAAACATGATTCCCCAGGGTACATGGGGTTCGCTGAAGCAGTGAGATACGGTGACTACGTGACAGCAGGAATGGACGAGGAGGGCAACGCAAGGGGCCCGTCTCCTTCAACCGTCCACCCCCCCTTTCCTCCTCCCCCACCCTCCCCCTCCCCTCCGCTCTCCCACAGGGTACATGGAAGCAGGCGTGGACGAGGCAGGGCAATGCATGCAGACCTCCAATTCCCCCCTTTTCGTTTTCCCCTCCCCGCCCCAATGCCCTTAATCCCGCCTTTCCCCCACTCCCCACCTGCCCTCCCCTCTCCCAGGGTACATGGGGTTTGCTGCGGCAGTGCGGTACGGCGACTACATGACAGCAGGCATAGACGAGGAGGGCAACGCATGGGGCGCTGTGCAGTATGTGCCGGGGAGACCAAGAACCCACTGGACCAACTGGGCTACTTATATCTTCAAGGTGCAGCTGTAAACGTTCTTGGCGGGTTTGGATGGTACCATCAGCGGTGCTGTGCGGTACAGTATGTGCTGGGGAGGCCCAGGACAGGACCCACTGGAGCAACTGGGCTACCTATATCTTCATTGTGCAGCTGTGACAGAGGACTGAAGAGGGCAACGCATGGGCAGCAGCAGTGCGGTATGTGGTAGGGAGGCCCAGGAAGGACAGGACCCACTGGCGCAACTGTGACAGAGGGCCGAAGAGGGCAACGCATGGGCAGCAGCAGTGCGGTATGTGGTAGGGAGGCCCAGGAAGGACAGGACCCACTGGCGCAACTGTGACAGAGGACTGAAGAGGGCAACGCATGGGCAGCAGCAGTGCGGTATGTGGTAGGGAGGCCCAGGAAGGACAGGACCCACTGGCGCAACTGTGACAGAGGGCCGAAGAGGGCAACGCATGGGCAGCAGTGCAGTACGTGCAAGGGAGGCCCAGGACAGGACCCACTAGAGCAACTGGGGTGCTTGTATTGCCAAGGTTCCTCTGATTTGGATTACAGTACCGCGCTGTATATCCCGTGAGGACCGAGGAGAACCAATCGGAGCAACTGGGGTACGGCATACACCCTTTTTTTAGGTGCCTCAGAAGGAGTATTTTCTGGGAGGGAGCACCTGGAAGACACGTTGCTTTTTAAGATCCAACTGTGACTGGTGCAATGCTGATGGTGACAATATGGCTGCCTTGATTCCATATCTTATGTTCCAGGCTCTCACATTGGGTCTGAGGGTGTGTTCCTACGGCCCCTTATCAGGCCAACCTTATATCAGATAGTAAGAACAGCGTTGTACACGTTTTAAAACACCTCTTGTTAGCCCACTACTGAGGCCGCGCACAAATGAGGCATCGCACGAAACATGAATACGTGCACAAACACTTCAGTGCTCGTCTAGGTTTTAATTGGCGTAGCAGTTTGCTTTTGAGTCGACTCAAAAGCACACATGAAACATCAATACGTGTACAAACACTTCAGTGTTGGTGTAGGTTTTAATTGGCGTAGCTGAGAAGTTCTCCCACTTGTACGGCATACCGTAGATTGCATGCGAATTCTCAAAAGCGAAACCAACGAGCAGCAAACAGGTACGGCATCGTTGAATGATAAGAAGTGATGCAGATATGAAAATGAAACAGCATTTGAACATGTTTGACATGGCAAGTGATGAGATGCCATGCATGAGTTGCAGGGAGATATCCTGTGTTGCTGAGGGAGCAACACACGCCGGCATGTGGGCTGATTAGCAGGAATTGCAGGGGGGCCATCCGTGCTGCTGAGGGAGCAACACATGTTTGTGAGATGGCATGTGATGTCATGCGCTGCGATGTTTCTGCCCGCATGAGTTGCAGGGAGACAGTTTGTGTTGCTGAGGGAGCAACACACACATGCGTGTGAGAGAAACACTCCTGCACGTGTAGGGCTGATATCACCCCCTTCTCCTAATTTCTCTACAGACATCATCCCCTTCTAGCCCTTAGGGCGTGTTCCAACGACCTCTTATCAGGCAAACCTCTTGTCAGATTCGTGTCGCACCGCACTGAAACACACGTAATAACATTAGATCGCACTGAAACGCGATGAACCGCACAATTCTGACAGGAGGTCGCCTGATAAGGGGCCGTAGGAACACGCCCTTATTCCCCTTTCTCCCACTCTCCTCTTCCCCGCACTTCCTCAACCCCCCCCCCCCCCCCCCCCCCCCCCCCCCCCTCTTATTCCACCCACATTATCCCCATCCCCCCCGCTATACCCGTCCCCCCTGTATCCCATTCCCCCCAACCTCTCCATTTCTCCCGTTTTCCTACTTCCCCTCGTGATCCCCATTTCCTCCATTGTCCCCATTCCCCCCGCTATCACCACTCCCCCCGTTATCCCCATTTCCCCCGCTGTCCCCATTCCCTCCGTCCCCGTTCGCCCCATCCCCATTCCCCCCCCCCCCTCCCCCCCCTGCAGGTCGACTTTGAACACAAAGGTAGCCCAGTTGCTGTAGTTTGTTCGCGGCTGCCCCGCCACATACTGCACTGCCGCCCACGCGTTGCCCTCCTCGTCCATCGTTGCCGTCATGTAGTCACCATATCGCATCTCCGTTGCACCACGGTACCCTTGAGGGGAGAAAGGGGTGGGAAAGACTCGTGAGTCGCATCAAAAGTGCCCTCCCCTCCTCGTCCACCATCGCAGTCATGTAGTCCCCATACCGCATCTCCGTTGCACCGCGGTACCCTGCGGGGGGGGAGAGCGAGAGATGGGAGGGTGTGGGTGTGACACATGTGGCGGTGGCTTACCAGTTGCAATTCTTCATGACTGTAAAGTCCCTGTCACATATACCCTACAAGAGGAGACTGGGGTAAGGTGGCAATTCAATAGACTGTAAAGTCGCTGCCACGAGTACCCTACACGAGTAGTAATCAAAAGGAGCTTTCGGTGGGCTGGCAAGGATTCTCCTTAGACGTAAAAAACTGCTATTAATGGAAGTAAGGCCTCCGCAGCCCACCTGCCCAACGTCGGCGATTACTTTGACGCTAAGAAACCAGCAAGCAGCGTAAGAGGACTCACCAGTAAAGTCGTCAAAAGGGCGTTCCTCAGGAAGACAGTATTGTCATGTCCACTAGAAAAACAACAAGCAGAGGCCCAAGCAGAGGGCCAAGCACCCGAGGGCCAAGCACCCGAGGGCCAAGCACCCGAGGGCTGAGGACTTACCAGTGAAGTCGTCGAGAGGCGCTTTCCCCGGGCCGGTAACGACCACGCGGCCGACATCCACATTGGCGTTGAGAGTGGCATAGGCAGCTGAGGGGTAGAAGGAACGCCCTGCTAGTGACGCTGCTATGATGCCCTTGCCTTGGCTGGGGAATGGAGTGAAGGGAGAGAGAGAGAGAGTGTGTGTGTGTGTCGGTTTGGCCAAAAAGAGAGCGTGTGGAGGGAAAGAGGACGGTAAGGGCACCGTAAGGGCACGGTAAGGGCACGGTAAGGGCACCGTAAGGGCACCGTAAGGGCACGGTAAGGGTAACATTCTCCTCTCCTCTCCTCTTTCCCTGCTTTATCAGATCCCTCTCTCCCCTCTTTCCCATCCGCCCCTTCCGTCCCCCCTCTCTCCCACCTGTTGAGAGCGATCGTGGGTTGAATGAGACTGTTCCCTCCGCCCACCCCCACCACTTTGAACCGCTCCAGAAACACTTGAAACGGCCGCCACTTGCGCTTGAGCCTCAAGGACAAGCGAAGCCTCGCCACCACGGCAGAAGCACTCATGTCCTTGCCAAAGGCCGACATAAAGCTCACCCACATCTGCCTCTTCCCCGGATTCACCACCACGCCCCGCATATCTACAAACGAAGGGCCGATGGGTGCAATTGTGGTGTTCATCTTCCAAGCTGTGGGAACAGGCCCGGGTTTCTGGGTCACGGGCAAAGGATTATAGTATGGGGGAGTGTTGACGGCAGCACAGTGTGGTTCCACCAAGCGCTCCGCTTCCGGTGTGCCCAGAGCACTTGTACCCGTTATAGCAAAGGCGCCAATCATGGTATAATTTGCAACCAGCACGGTTTCGTTTGGAGCGCCGGGGTTAGAGTTGACTGGTGTCCAGCCGAAGTACATGGTGCCGCCGTGGTGGTAGTCGTAGTCCCCATCAGCTGCGACCTTCTGAGGGAAAATGGTGTAGGCTGGATTGCTTAGGGCCTCTGAGTAAGGGACGACGAAGCGGAGAATGGTGGCATTCTCTGGCCTTTGAAGCTGGGGCTTGGAGATTGCACTGGTAGGGGAGGAAGGGGAGGGGAGGAGTAGGGGAGGAGGCATGTTCACGTGTATGCATGACTGAACCATGGTTGGAACTTGGAAGGGTTGGGATTGTTGTGAGCGTAAGCAATGGTGGGCAAAGGGCAGAGGGGCGACAACTCATAGCCCGCCCGCAAATATATGTTGTCTTTGATTTGAGGTGCGCTCGAGAGACAAACCACTCACTATATGCAAAAACCATGAGATAAAAAAACTCACTATACGCAAAAACCAGGAAATAAAACACTCACTATATGAAAAACCATGAAATAAAACACTCACTAAATCCAAAAACCATGAAATAAAACACTCACTATATGCAAGAACCATAGTAGTCGTCAAGCTTCTCCGAGAATTGGTTTATCGACACGTAAAATCCTGGTAGGGGGGAAGTCACGAGCAGATAGTGAGTTACAAGCAAACACAACTTTCTACTTTTTAACTAAGCGAGTCGCTGCCACGTAAAGAAATGGCTCCAACCTGGGGCTCCATTGGACTCACGAGCAGATAGTGAGCGAAATCAGTAGGCCTTTCTGAAAAAATGTAGATAAATACCGTGTGTGTGGGTCAGACTCAGCAGCTATGAAACCATGTAACAACTTGAACTGGAATAACCATATAATGGAACTCAGACGATTGGGGTAGTCCACTGACTGATGGGGGACAGTTTTAATACACGCGTACCGTAAGCATCAGTGCCGATTTGCGGGTAGTCCACTGATGGGGGAGGGAAAGGAAGGGAGGGAGGGAAGAAGAGTAGGGCAAGAGAAAGGGAGAAGAAGGCATCTTAAACAGACAAGTGACACAGCACAGGTGGGCTGCAATAGAAGCAGGCCAAACGATGGGGCAAGAGGTCGATTGCATGGGAGGAAAGAGAAACACGTGAACATGGATACGTTATGTCCATTCCAGTCAATATATGCTTCACTACAAAAACGCAAACTCGCCAAGATTCATACTGTACAGGATCTACAGGTTATCATCATGAATGATTCGAGTTCCATAACCTCGCTTTGAGACGTCTGAAAACTAGATTCCATAACCATCATCCACACCATCACATAACCTTCATCCACACCATCACATAACCTTCATCCACACCATCACATAACCTTCATCCACACCCTCACATAACCTTCATCCACACCATCACATAACCTTCATCCACACCCTCACATAACCTTCATCCACACCATCACATAACCTTCATCCACACCATCACATAACCTTCATCCACACCATCACATAACCTTCATCCACACCCTCACATAACCTTCATCCACACCATCACATAACCTTCATCCACACCATCACATAACCTTCATCCACACCCTCACATAACCTTCATCCACACCATCACATAACCTTCATCCACACCCTCACATAACCTTCATCCACACCCTCACATAACCTTCATCCACACCCTCACATAACCTTCATCCACACCATCACATAACCTTCATCCACACCATCACATAACCTTCATCCACCCATCACATAACCTTCATCCACACCCTCACATAACCTTCATCCACACCCTCACATAACCTTCATCCACACCCTCACATAACCTTCATAGCCACACCATCACATAACCTTCATCCACACCATCACATAACCTTCATCCACACCCTCACATAACCTTCATCCACACCCTCACATAACCTTCATCCACACCATCACATAACCTTCATCCACACCTCACATACCTTCATCCACACCATCACATAACCTTCATCCACACCATCACATAACCTTCATCCACACCCTCAACATAACCTTCATCCACAACCATCACATAACCTTCATCCACACCCTCACATAACCTTCATCCACACCCTCACATAACCTTCATCCACACCCTCACATAACCTTCATCCACACCCTCACATAACCTTCATCCACACCCTCACATAACCTTCATCCACACCCTCACATAACCTTCATCCACACCCTCACATAACTTCATCCACACCCTCACATAACCTTCATCCACACCATCACATAACCTTCATCCACACCATCACATAACCTTCATCCACACCCTCACATACCTTCATCCACACCATCACATAACCTTCATCCACACCATCACATAACCTTCATCCACACCATCACATAACCTTCATCCACACCCTCACATAACCTTCATCCACACCATCACATAACCTTCATCCACACCCTCACATATCCTTCATCCACACCATCAAATAACCTTCATCCACACCCTCACATAACCTTCATCCACACCATCACATAACCTTCATCCACACCCTCACATAACCTTCATCCACACCATCACATAACCTTCATCCACACCATCACATAACCTTCATCCACACCCTCACATAACCTTCATCCACACCATCACATAACCTTTATCCACACCATCACATAACCTTCATCCACACCCTCACATAACCTTCATCCACACCCTCACATAACCTTCATCCACACCCTCACATAACCTTCATCCACACCCTCACATAACCTTCATCCACACCCTCACATAACCTTCATCCACACCATCACATAACCTTCATCCACACCCTCACATAACCTTCATCCACACCCTCACATAACCTTCATCCACACCATCACATAACCTTCATCCACACCCTCACATAACCTTCATCCACACCCTCACATAACCTTCATCCACACCCTCACATAACCTTCATCCACACCCTCACATAACCTTCATCCACACCCTCACATAACCTTCATCCACACCCTCACATAACCTTCATCCACACCATCACATAACCTTCATCCACACCATCACATAACCTTCATCCACACCCTCACATAACCTTCATCCACACCATCACATAACCTTCATCCACACCCTCACATAACCTTCATCCACACCATCACATAACCTTCATCCACACCATCACATAACCTTCATCCACACCATCACATAACCTTCATCCACACCCTCACATAACCTTCATCCACACCATCACATAACCTTCATCCACGACCATCACATAACCTTCATCCACACCCTCACATACCTTCATCCACACCATCACATAACCTTCATCCACACCCTCACATAACCTTCATCCACACCATCACATAACCTTCATCCACACCATCACATAACCTTCATCCACACCCTCACATAACCTTCATCCACACCCTCACATAACCTTCATCCACACCATCACATAACCTTCATCCACACCATCACATAACCTTCATCCACACCCTCACATAACCTTCATCCACACCATCACATAACCTTCATCCACACCCTCACATAACCTTCATCCACACCTCACATACCTTCATCCACACCATCACATAACCTTCATCCACACCATCACATAACCTCATCCACACCCTCACATAACCTTCATCCCACCATCACATAACCTTCATTCCACACCATCACATAACCTTCATCCACACCATCACATAACCTTCATCCACACCATCACATAACCTTCATCCACACCATCACATAACCTTCATCCCACACCCTCACATAACCTTCATCCACACCATCACATAACCTTCATCCACACCCTCACATAACCTTCATCCACACCATCACATAACCTTCATCCACACCATCACATAACCTTCATCCACACCCTCACATAACCTTCATCCACACCATCACATAACCTTCATCCACACCCTCACATAACCTTCATCCCACACCCTCACATAACCTTCATCCACACCCTCACATAACCTTCATCCACACCCTCACATAACCTTCATCCACACCCTCACATAACCTTCATTTCCACAACATCACATACCTTCATCCACACCCTCACATAACCTTCATCCACACCCTCACATAACCTTCATCCACACCCTCACATAACCTTCATCCACACCATCACATAACCTTCATCCACACCATCACATAACCTTCATCCACACCATCACATAACCTTCATCCACACCTCACATAACCTTCATCCACACCCTCACATAACCTTCTCCACACCATCACACTAACCCTTCATCCACACCCTCACATAACCTTCATCCACACCCTCACATAACCTTCATCCACACCCTCACATAACCTTCATCCACACCCTCACATAACCTTCATCCACACCCTCACATAACCTTCATCCACACCCTCACATAACCTTCATCCACACCCTCACATAACCTTCATCCACACCCTCACATAACCTTCATCCACACCCTCACATAACCTTCATCCACACCATCACATAACCTTCATCCACACCCTCACATAACCTTCATCCACACCCTCACATAACCTTCATCCACACCCTCACATAACCTTCATCCACACCATCACATAACCTTCATCCACACCCTCACATAACCTTCATCCACACCTCACATAACCTTCATCCACACCATCACATAACCTTCATCCACACCCTCACATAACCTTCATCCACACCATCACATAACCTTCATCCACACCCTCACATAACCTTCATCCACACCATCACATAACCTTCATCCACACCCTCACATAACCTTCATCCACACCCTCACATAACCTTCATCCACACCATCACATACCTTCATCCACACCCTCACATAACCTTCATCCACACCATCACATAACCTTCATCCACACCCTCACATAACCTTCATCCACACCATCACATAACCTTCATCCACACCATCACATAACCTTCATCCACACCCTCACATAACCTTCATCCACACCATCACATAACCTTCATCCACACCATCACATAACTATCCACACCATCACATAACCTTCATCCACACCCTCACATAACCTTCATCCACACCATCACATAACCTTCATCCACACCATCACATAACCTTCATCCACACCATCACATAACCTTCATCCACACCATCACATAACCTTCATCCACACCATCACATAACCTTCATCCACACCCTCACATAACCTTCATCCACACCATCACATAACCTTCATCCACACCATCACATAACCTTCATCCACACCATCACATAACCTTCATCCACACCATCAAATAACCTTCATGCCACACCCTCAACATAACCTTCATCCACACTATCACATAACCTTCATCCACACCATCACATAACCTTCATCCACACCATCACATAACCTTCATCCACACCATCACATAACCTTCATCCACACCATCACATAACCTTCATCCACACCATCACATAACCTTCATCCACACCCTCACATAACTTCATCCACACCATCACATAACCTTCATCCACACCCTCACATAACCTTCATCCACACCCTCACATAACCTTCATCCACACCCTCACATAACCTTCATCCACACCATCACATAACCTTCATCACACCCTCACATAACCTTCATCCACACCCTCACATAACCTTCATCCACACCCTCACATACCTTCATCCACCCATCACATAACCTTCATCCACACCCTCACATAACCTTCATCCACACCATCACATAACCTTCATCCACACCATCACATAACCTTCATCCACACCCTCCATACCTTCATCCACACGCATCACATAACCTTCATTCCACCACCCTCACATAACCTTCATCCACACCCTCACATAACCTTCATCCACACCATCACATAACCTTCATCCACCCCATCACATAACCTTCATCCACACCTCACATAACCTTCATCCACACCCTCACATAACCTTCATCCACACCATCACATAACCTTCATCCACACCATCACATAACCTTCATCCACACCCTCACATAACCTTCATCCACACCATCACATAACCTTCATCCCACCCTCACATACCTTCATCCACACCCTCACATACCCACATCACATAACCTTCATCCACACCATCACATAACCTTCATCCACACCCTCACATAACCTTCATCCACACCATCACATAACCTTCATCCACACCATCACATAACCTTCATCCACACCCTCACATACCTTCATCCACACCATCACATAACCTTCATCCACACCCTCACATAACCTTCATCCACACCATCACATAACCTTCATCCACACCATCACATAACCTTCATCCACACCCTCACATAACCTTCATCCACACCATCACATAACCTTCATCCACACCATCACATAACCTTCATCCACACCCTCACATAACCTTCATCCACACCATCACATAACCTTCATCCACACCCTCACATAACCTTCATCCACACCCTCACATAACCTTCATCCACACCCTCACATAACCTTCATCCACACCCTCACATAACCTTCATCCACACCCTCACATAACCTTCATCCACACCATCACATAACCTTCATCCACACCCTCACATAACCTTCATCCACACCCTCACATAACCTTCATCCACACCCTCACATAACCTTCATCCACACCATCACATAACCTTCATCCACACCCTCACATAACCTTCATCCACACCATCACATAACCTTCATCCACACCCTCACATAACCTTCATCCACACCATCACATAACCTTCATCCACACCCTCACATAACCTTCATCCACACCCTCACATAACCTTCATCCACACCCTCACATAACCTTCATCCACACCCTCACATAACCTTCATCCACACCCTCACATAACCTTCATCCACACCCTCACATAACCTTCATCCACACCCTCACATAACCTTCATCCACACCCTCACATAACCTTCATCCACACCCTCACATAACCTTCATCCACACCCTCACATAACCTTCATCCACACCATCACATAACCTTCATCCACACCCTCACATAACCTTCATCCACACCCTCACATAACCTTCATCCACACCCTCACATAACCTTCATCCACACCATCACATAACCTTCATCCACACCCTCACATAACCTTCATCCACACCCTCACATAACCTTCATCCACACCATCACATAACCTTCATCCACACCCTCACATAACCTTCATCCACACCATCACATAACCTTCATCCACACCCTCACATAACCTTCATCCACACCATCACATAACCTTCATCCACACCCTCACATAACCTTCATCCACACCCTCACATAACCTTCATCCACACCATCACAATACCTTCATCCACACCCTCACATAACCTTCATCCACACCATCACATAACCTTCATCCACACCCTCAACATAACCTTCATCCACACCCATCACATAACCTTCATCCACACCATCACATAACCGTCATCCACACCCTCACATAACCTTCATCACACCATCACATAACCTTCAGTCCACACCATCACATAACCTTCATCCACACCATCACATAACCTTCAATCCACAACCCTCACATACCTTCATCCACACCATCACATACCTTCATCCACACCTCACATAACCTTTCATCCACACCAGCACATAACCTTCATCCACACCATCACATAACATTCATCCACACCCTCACATAACCTTCATCCACACCCTCACCTAACCTTCATCCACACCATCACATAACCTTCATCCACACCATCACATAACCTTCATCCACGACCATCACATAACCTTCATCCACACCCTCACATAACCTTCATCCACACCATCAAATAACCTTCATCCACACCCTCACATAACCTTCATCCACACTATCACATAACCTTCATCCACACCATCACATAACCTTCATCCACACCATCACATAACCTTCATCCACACCATCACATAACCTTCATCCACACCATCACATAACCTTCATCCACACCCTCACATAACCTTCATCCACACCATCACATAACCTTTATCCACACCATCACATAACCTTCATCCACACCATCACATAACCTTCAACCACACCCTCACATAACCTTCATCCACACCCTCACATAACCTTCATCCACACCCTCACATAACCTTCATCCACACCATCACATAACCTTCATCCACACCATCACATAACCTTCATCCACACCCTCACATAACCTTCATCCACACCATCACATAACCTTCATCCACACCCTCACATAACCTTCATCCACACCCTCACATAACCTTCATCCACACCATCACATAACCTTCATCCACACCCTCACATAACCTTCATCCACACCATCACATAACCTTCATCCACACCATCACATAAACTTCATCCACACCATCACATAACCTTCATCCACACCCTCACATAACCTTCATCCACACCCTCACATAACCTTCATCCACACCCTCACATAACCTTCATCCACACCATCACATAACCTTCATCCACACCATCACATAACCTTCATCCACACCCTCACATAACCTTCATCCACACCCTCACATAACCTTCATCCACACCATCACATAACCTTCATCCACACCATCACATAACCTTCATCCACACCATCACATAACCTTCATCCACACCCTCACATAACCTTCATCCACACCATCACATAACCTTCATCCACACCATCACATAACCTTCATCCACACCATCACATAACCTTCATCCACACCATCACATAACCTTCATCCACACCCTCACATAACCTTCATCCACACCCTCACATAACCTTCATCCACACCCTCACATAACCTTCATCCACACCCTCACATAACCTTCATCCACACCCTCACATAACCTTCATCCACACCGTCACATAACCTTCATCCACACCATCACATAACCTTCATCCACACCATCACATAACCTTCATCCACACCCTCACATAACCTTCATCCACACCCTCACATAACCTTCATCCACACCATCACATAACCTTCATCCACACCATCACATAACCTTCATCCACACCATCACATAACCTTCATCCACACCCTCACATAACCTTCATCCACACCCTCACATAACCTTCATCCACACCCTCACATAACCTTCATCCACACCCTCACACGCGAGCGACAGGACCCAGCATACAAAACATGGTGAGTCGAGACGAGTTGAAGTGCAGAGGCGCCCTCCAGTCCGGATTGGAGTTGATGCCATCGTTGCTGGGAGGGAATGGTGGGGGAGAGGGAGGAAACACGGGGAAGGAGAAGATGGAAGTCTGGGAGGCGTAGAGAAGAAGGGGAGTTGGGGAGCAAGGGGATTTGGGGAGCAAGGGGATTTGGGGAGCAAGGGGATTTGGGGAGCAAGGGGAATTGGGGAGCAAGGGGAATTGGGGAGCAAGGGGAATTGGGGAGCAAGGGGAATTGGGTGAGCAAGGGGAATTGGGGAGCAAGGGGAATTGGGGAGCAAGGGGAATTGGGGAGCTAGGGCAATTGGTGTAAAAGCGTGAGCAATCAGGACCAGAAAACATGAGAAATGGCGTGAGCGAAAGGGGGGCGAGCATACGAGCCGGGGATGAAGAAGAGGTTCCACTCCTTTGTGGGGTCATCCGTGGTGTCGCTGCCACTATCAGCCCTGAGGCCACTGTCACGTTGCCTCGCCTCCTCGTCTGCCCAAACTTGTCATACGTGTTGTTGGCACCCCCGGACCTGGGAGTGGGGAGGGATGGGAATGGGAGGGAGGGCGATGTTTGAGAGTGTAATCAGAGGAAGGACAATGAGAAGGAAGAGAATGGCTGAGGAAATCGAGCAGAAGAGAATGAAGGAGGAAAACGAGAGGAGAGAATGGGGTCTAGGAATGACGAGGGTTAAAGGAGATTGTTGTTAAACCTACATGTTTTTATCCCCCCTGAATCAACACAAAGGACCGTTTGAGAGAGGAATACGAGAGGGAGTACAATACTCCAAGAGGGGGGAAAGGTTCGTACTGGGAAAGTGGCGCGAGGAGGGAGGAAACAAGAGAGGGAGGAATCAACCTTAGGGAGGAAATGAGGGAGGTGGGAATGCCGTGGCAGGATCAGCGCTCAATACTTGGGTGAATGGCTCAAGACCAAGGCTATGCCACACCCACAGTCCAGAAGGTGGAGAGGTAGAAGCGCTTTGCCTGGCGGTCATACGTGCATGTCATGTCGCCGATGCTGTCGCTAAACGCTGATGTGCTGGCTTCATTCAGCACCCAGCAGCACCCAGCAGCACCGCACAGCACCGCACGCTCTAGTGCACCCCCACCACGACTCACAGTTTTAGTAGGTGGAGAGGTAGAAACGCCTGGCCCGGGGGTCATATGTGCATCTCATGTCGCCAATGTCTCCGAACACTGATGCGTTGGATTCATCCAGCACCCAGCAGCACCCAGCAGCACCGAGCCGCAGCCAGCAGCACCCAGCAGCACCGCACACTCTAGT
This sequence comes from Closterium sp. Naga37s-1, assembly GCA_947471745.1. Classification (NCBI taxonomy): domain Eukaryota; kingdom Viridiplantae; phylum Streptophyta; class Zygnematophyceae; order Desmidiales; family Closteriaceae; genus Closterium; species Closterium sp. Naga37s-1. The sequence goes on from CANJKZ010000817.1 coordinate 1,473,089, forward strand.
GCATCACCACCACCCACTCACAGTCCAGTAGGTGGAGAGGTAGAAACGCCTGGCCCGGGGGTCATATTGTGCATCTCACGTCGCCAATGTCTCCGAACACTGATGCGTTGGATTCATCCAGCACCCAGCAGCACCCAGCAGCACCGAGCCGCAGCCAGCAGCACCCAGGCAGCACCCCACACTCTAGTGCATCACCACCACCCACTCACAGTCCAGTAGGTGGAGAGGTAGAAACGCCTGGCCCGGGGGTCATATGTGCATCTCACGTCGCCAATGTCTCCGAACACTGATGCGTTGGATTCATCCAGCACCCAGCAGCACCCAGCAGCACCGAGCCGCAGCCAGCAGCACCCAGCAGCACCCCACACTCTAGTGCATCACCCACCACCCACTCACAGTCCAGTAGGTGGAGAGGTAGAAAACGCCTGGCCCGGGGGTCATATGTGCATCTCACGTCGCAATGGTCTCCGAACACTGATGCGTTGGATTCATCCAGCACCCAGCAGCACCAGCAGCACCGAGCCGCAGCCAGCAGCACCCAGCAGCACCGCACACTCTAGTGCATCACCACCACCCACTCACAGTCCAGTAGGTGGAGAGGTAGAAGCGCTTGGCCTGGCGGTCATATGTGCATGTCATGTCGCCGATGCTGTCCCCGAATACTGATGCGTTGAGAGGCTGTCTCCTCTCCACCACTGATGGTAGAACCCCGAAGAACTGGCGTGGGGGCCGTGAAAGGAGGGGTGGGTGGTGGGATGGTAGGATGGTGTCAGTTTATTAGTTGATTATGATGTGTGAGAGGCTCTCTCCTCTCCACCACTGATGGCAGGACCTTGAAAATCTGGTGGGATGATTGTGGAGGGAGGGAGGGCGGACGGTGGGATTGTGTGGTGTGTGAAGAAGTTTGTTACTGTACCATCGATGGCGGCACCCTGACGAAGTGACAGCAAGGGAGGAGAGGGGCAGCGGTTGATCGGGGCCTTGCGCCCGCCCCACCGCTGCTGCGGGGGGAGTGTGGTGGCGGGTGGAGTGTGTGGTGCGGGGTGGAGTGTGTGGTGCGGGTGGAGTGTGTGGTGCGGGTGGAGTGTGTGGTGCGGGTGGAGTGTGTGGTGCGGGTGGAGGAGTGTGTGGTGCGGGTGGAGGAGTGTGTGGTGCGGGTGGAGGAGTGTGTGGTGCGGGTGGAGGAGTGTGTGGTGCAGGGTTGTGGAGGAGAGGCAGAGCGAGGGCGAGAGAGGGAGTGGGAGGAAGATTGAAAAGAGGCCCGCATTTGACCCATCGATTGTGTGAGAGGGGAGACAGAAGACTAGAGAACGAGAGAGGGGGGGGACACAGAGCATGGCATTTATGAGCATGCCAGAGGTGACATGTCTGCACTCACGTTGTCCTTGCATGCGAGCGAACATGATTTGCTTTAGCACTTGCCTCGTTGTGTGGGATGATGCGAGTGAGCTGCTTCCCTTGCTTGTGCTACACAACCATTGCTGCCATGGGGGCGCATAGGGTGGGGGGGTAAGGGGAATGGTGGGGGAGGAGAAAGCAGTCAAAAGGAATCGAGTGAGAATAGGGAGGGAGATGCAAGTGAGTGAGCTGCTTCCCTTGCTTGTCATACACAACCATCGCTGCCAGGGGGGGCGAGTAGGAGGGGAGGAGAGGGAGTGGGAGTGGGGGAAGATGGAGGGGATGTGGGGGGTGAAAATGATCGAAAGGAATGGAGCAGCGCGGCAGTGATGCAAGAGGAAGCAGGTGAAAGAAACGCTTACCAACGTGACAGTGTGAAGGATGTTTCCGTTGCCCACACACGGAGCGACGTCAGGAGGAAAAAGCACGGACCTCTGAGACGCCTCAAAAGGAAGAGAGGCTTACCAACGTTGACAGTGTGAAGGATGGTATCCGTTGCCCACACACAGAGCAACGTCAGGAGGGCTCACAACGACCTGAAACGTAACAAGGAGCATATTTAGTGTTCAATTCATGCACGTCCAAAATCAGCACTGTATACTTAAAAGCACGTTTCTTACCACTGTATTGTTGTAATTAGGCGTTGTACCGCTCATTACTCCGC